>VIBL01000004.1:0-1357500 GCA_008271625.1 Lutraria rhynchaena | reverse complement strand
TGGTAAAATTGAATATAATCATTGTTATTATTATTTATTTATTTCATAAGTACAATGTAAATAGCCTGGTATATACTCGTATATACATATCACACAGAAAATGTAGAAGTTACAGACGTTGGTAAAAATAATAATCTCAACATTAAACTTTAGATCATGATTAATGCATTGTTTGAAAAATAATTAAACGCCATAAGAAATTTAAAAATATTGATTACATAAATTTGAAATTTAAACACTGACAGATTTGCAGATCATCATCACCATCATAGCATATGTCTCCCTGTTTGTTTAGTTTGTATATGTTATCCCTGCGTTAATTTCTGTAAGATACCAATGGTGATCGGGATATTTTGATGTCACATTTGGGTGAAACGTATACAATTTTTGTCTTTATTTTTCAGTTTTATTTTGCTACATTTCCGTTCAGAAATGGCAAAAATTAGAGTTAAAATTGAGAGTAGAGTATAAAATCCCTTTTTGAAATAGTGAGTTATTTGTAATTTTTGCGAGGAAAATACTGAGTTGGGAATTCTACGAAGAGTGTTCTGAAAAAAAAATCGAGCAATAGAAACACCGCAGCACCAATCAAAATACACTTTGGTTATAACCGTTTTTTTTTGTTTGGAGAGGTCTGAGACATGATAGTCAGTCCACATGTATCTACGAGTGTATTCGGAAATCTGATATATTGTGTATCCAGGTTCCATTTCAATTTTATTTTTGTATCAGTAACCATTTGTTATTGTTTTCTAAAAATTCACCCATTTTAAAAGTCCAACTGTAAGGACATTATAAGATCACACCCTGATTCTATGAGTGGGATGTCTTGTTCTGTGGGCGGGGCTTATTGTTCGTCACTAATTATTAAAAAAATGAAATGCTGACGCAATCGCATTGACATTTGCCCGATAATTCTGAAACATTTTGTAGCGTAAAGAATCCTTAAGGTAACTTCATTCGTTCCAATTGTCTAGTTGAATGCTGCCTCGTAATTGATTTTAATTATTTTTTAATCTAAATTAGTTTGTGTGACCTTTAATATTTTATTTGATCTGATATCGGATGGTAGTTTACCCCTCCAAAAATAGATAATTATTCAACTGATAGGTTTTACTTGTTAGACAAGTGGTATGACATGACATTCGTACTAAGTCTGAAACATGAACAAGCTTTACATTCATCAAGTCCTTTTTGTGTTTCCGAGGTGTCTCTTGACAAACCCATCCGCTCAGATCAACTCAGTTGGTATGGTTTAGATAACAGACCTCGGGTTCGCGAGTTCGAATTTCGGGCGCGGTATATGTCCTCTGTGATGAGATAGTTGGAGGCGTTGTGCAATTGTCCCCCTTCCCGCTGATCATTCGTGTAGAGAAATTGGCAGTAACTAGTGGAGAACAAGGTTAGTCTTACGAGTAGTAAAGAAGCCGACGAAACTAGTTAGGTCAGATGCCCCCTTCCCCGATATATAACTAAAATAATGTTGGAATTAGGCGGCGTCAACCCTGAACATTTAAATGTATTTATAGACAAGTACAATAAGGTATGTGGTTGTGGATTCAATGGTCTATATCTGGTCTATATGAATAAACGTGAAGTTTCAGCCATGATATTTCAAAATCAATTAGTTAATAAATGAATTAAAAACCATAACGAAAAACAAGACAACAGGAATGATTGTTTCATTTTACATACATCTCAAGGACACTGGGAGTATGTCATCATATTAAACATGGAGATTTGAAAGTGTTTTTTGTGCGCATCACATGTTGACATATTTTCCCTCATTTACGGCTTTGTAATTCAATCTACGCATTAGTTTTGTCCACGGTATGACAACCGAGCCGCGTCACTTGATGCGTTAAGTTTGTTAGACTCACTTGATGAGCTCCTGAGAGATATAAGTTGGTTGAAATGGCAATTATCAGGAAATGAACATGGAAGTAACGAAATGAGATGAACCCTAGGTTGAGGATAAGAATTGTTGTCCCCCCGAAACTAACGGAAACGGTACATAGTTGATTGACTTGAGCATTCAGACCCTTCAAATCCTTTTTTGTGACATTTTTTATCGTGAAATATAGTTTTCCGTGATTCATATGAGAAACCATCACAACAAACGTGATTATTTTTATTTTCTAGATGGTTAGGCCGATTTGTAGAAAATTACAGATATCTAGTTGAGAATTTATTCGTATAAATATATGTTTTCTGCCTATATTATGTTTTTCTCCGCGTATTATTGCATGTGATGTGTTTCTTTATCATATGACATATTATTGTCAATAATAATAATAATTGATCCAAAGAGTATTCAAAGCGTTGAATTTTGCCAACTAAAGCATCAAAGATTCACCACGAAATCGCGGAAGGGAAAAAAGTGTCGCAATTTGTCTTCTAGGAGATGTTGTAATGTTATAATACCATGATCGTAGTTCAGTGTTTGAGTGTAATAGCCACCAGGACAGATTCCCATTAAAGAAATTGTTCTCTGTGAGGAGATTTAACCCGACGCAATGTCTGATTACATCATGGACTGTTAATCAATGACAATGATAATGTGTCCACTTTATCATGGTAACAAAACAATTCTTAGTTTAATCATCCGTTATAAAATAATATGTTTAAGCTTTGAGTGGCTGTGTCGTTATAAACAAGCGATCTGATGACGGTATGGTAATGAAGCGCAATGTTCCAATCTCCTAATTTAATCCCCGACTAATGAAAACAGATGCGAAATTTCCCAGATAAATATTTAATAACGAATAACAATTTAATGATGTGATGTAACAAGTGATATTCCTAAAAAGGATTATCTCCATTCTATAAACATTAAGCTTAAAGCAACAAAACATAAAGCCAACTAAGAGCAATTTATTAATAGTTGATTATATCTACGTAGATTGTAATTATCAAAGAGCGATTGGACATTTTTGTATATAACGCGTTTAATGAACGGTCTTGTAATATCAGATGTAACACTATGTTTTATTTATGTTTCCTTTTAAAATATTGCTATATTTGAAATATCCACTAGGACAAAACAAATAACAACAAATGATATGATTAAAATAAGGACTATTTGTATGTAGATAGTCATTTGACGCCAAAATATTTCCAAACTAATATTGTATTTATAAATTAATTTTGTACTAATGAGCCGACTGCTGTTACTGCAGACCTTATAACACAACACAGCACGGCAAACACAGCGCAACAAAACACAGCACAACTCAGCTCGACTCAGAAAAGCACAGCACAGTACAGTACAGTACAGTACAGCAAAACACACAGCAGAGCACAGCTCAGCAAAACAGAGCACAGCTCAGCAAAACAGAGCACAGCTCAGCAAAACAGAGCACAGCAAAACACAGTATGGCACAGCTCAGCTCAGAAAAGCATAGCATAGCACAGCAAAACACAGCACAACACAACGCAACAGAACACAACATAACATAGCGCTTACCCAAGGCATACAGTTTCAAATTGATAAACAAAACAAAAAGAAAAGATCAGAAATTAGTAAAACACTGCATTGACTGAGTATAGTATATGAACTTCGTCAACGACTACAGGGATATTGAGTTTTATGAAAGAGGCATACGGCGAGGATAATTTTCTAAAGGTTTTGTGAGAGGAAAAGTATGATCGGATGAGTTCATTCGCCAGGGAACGCCTCCTGCCCTCTTCGTACTTAAATATAGAAATACACAGGAGACACTTCAGACATTTATTACGACGTTTGATTAAAATAATGAACACCAAAACCACCCTGCAATTGTCACCTTTATTTCTGAAATAAATTGAAAAAAAATCATCATTTAATTTATTTTATTATTTTATTCTCCAAAGCCATGGACAGTGTTCAAATACGCTGCATTTATGTACAGTAAAACCTCCAACCTTTGGGACCCGAAAAATTGGTCGTAATTATGAGGTGGTCTCACTATCAAGTGGAATTTTGGGGAGTTATTGAAAGCCGGTTCAAAAATAAGTGGTCGTTACAACAAGGTGGTCGTAATATTTAGGTGATCTCTATTTGAAATTTTACTGTATGTGTCTGTTTTAACTGTACTGTAATTACAAAATATCACTTTTTTCTTTTTGTGTAATTTAACTCACTTATGTTAGTTACACACGCAATGACAGACATGTTTATGACTTTAGAGCTGGGATCATGAGGAAAGTCAAGACGTGTTCTTTAAATTGTTAATCTTGTAGTAAGATGTTGATAGTTTGAACCACAATTGACGAAATCTCTTGCCTGAAACAAGCAAGTCCCATTATACTAAACAAAAGCTGAACCAAACGATTTGTATTGCTATGTGTGTATTATTGCTGGTTATGCCAATAAACTTGAAACTTGTTTCATTCAAATATCGCCTTTAAACAATTAAATGTGTGAACGCGGGAAGGACAAGAATCTCCATTTTGACACGGAAGGAGATAAATAGGCCCTTATTGCACCCTTTCCCTTAAATTCTCAGTTTCACATTTGATATATATATAAGGTCAAATCAATGCAATGGCATTAGAAGATTTGTCAAAATAATACTTCACAAAAAAAGAACAAAATAAGTTCCGAGTTTGATGCAGCAATTTGCATTTTGAAAATAGGTAAAAACAACACTGAACTATACAGCTACACCTGTGTTTGTGGCTACATGCGAATAAAGACAACGTGTACAACGTGTTCCAAGCCCGTATTTTGTCTTTCATTTTTTGTCTGCTCTTATGTGTTAGATAAGTTTTCGGTTCAGGAAGATTGGATTTTTGTTCGTGATTTTTTTTCTACGGATCCCTTTCTTTTGTATATTCTATGCTGGTATTTCATTCACAGTTCTATTTGTTTTGGTTCAAACACAGAAGTTACTTGTTTAGCTGTTGTCAAATAAAATCCATTACAGTAAGCAGCAGAGCAGATAAAAGACGGCATTCCCGTATGGTTTGTTTCGTATTGCATGTGTCGTCAATGCTGGTAAGGATGCATTTGTAAGCAACAAGCTAACAGAATGTTATACACCTAGACCTGTCTGCAGACACACATGACGCTATATCTAATACAAAGCTCGCTAGTGAGAATTTCTGTTGTTACCACTAACATTGTCGAAATCACATTTTTGAAGGTTTTCTTTGATGTAATGAGAATTAGAATTAATGGCTTGAAGTAACTTTAAGAGTGTACAAACACTCTTTTATGCTTCTTTTTTATTACCGATACTGTAGTTGTTATAAATGACTACTGCATGATTCATTCACTCAAAGCGTGATTGTGAGTGAAATAAAACAGACAGGGAGGAACATGCTTTACAGACTGAGAAATTTAAGTTCTCGCTTGAATAGCAAAGTCTTTACGAATAGAAGTTATTGTATATTGTGCAACTTTCGGTCCACTCAGAACTTCTCAGTCTCTACTTGTAGAACATAAGTTACACGAACCTCAGGTACATAAGTGCATGTGGAATCTTGTATTCGCAAACATACAAATGTCGAAATTACCAACACTTCACAGCTAGCATGTCTTTTTTATTTCTCTGTGCACATTCTTCAACAGATGTGATTACTTATTTACAAAATATATATGTGTACATGAAATGATACACTCCTATATCTACAGCTCATATATCATGTTTGTGTATGTATATCTACTCGACTACCATTCTGTTGGTTTATCTTATGTTTTAATAGACTTTTGTGCTTGGAAATTGTTCATATTTTTAGCGGCGTATCTCATTTTGGTAAGAATTCAATTCCTTTGTTTCATAACAGGCATTGACGCTAATAAGATATGATGTTAGCAAGATAATAATTGATATTTCTAATTTTGCTGAAGCGACAACTGAACAGTACTTTCATATGACAAAACACAAACAAAATTATAATTTAAACAAAATATTGCCAGGAAAACTAACTACAAGGATGATTTCAAGGTCGAAACTATTTGTAGTGTCAAAAATGATGTTTGAGTGATAAAAAAACTATATTTATTATTTGTGTTCCGCAAAATTGGAACTTACGCGTACTTGGTCGACATTTTACTGTCATAGCCCTTTTATTCGTTAAATAAACAATATTATAAATATGTTTCATTAGCATATTTGCTTTTTTCAATGTTTTGATATTTTTTCCTTTGCTTTGGCAATTTGAATTGATTTGTAACATTTGTTCATGCATTATAAAGATGCTTCATGATAACTTGGTGACTTCGTTTAATAATTAAACAATTGATAACTCATGTATAATAATAACGTATCCTAGCAACCATTGGAGCTATCTTCAACATTTGGGAATCAAAGTTCTGTGCGGCATGCAATTAAGTAGGCCTCTTGTGTACATAGCGGTAAAACTGCTTTCCCTCATTCCAAAAGAAATTGTCTACTTTTCCGTATGGTGTCCAGTAGACAACATTGACTCCATACTGAAATCTTCTGTAGGAGTTTTCTCGGAAAAAATATGTACCTCGCCTTGGTCTCCAACACATGATTTGCACATTAGCAGTCTTAACTCGCTAACAGAACCAGCTAGTTGGTGAAGTCTGATTAATGATATTGATACAATCATCATTGTACTTTTAATACAACCTTTTAAGTAATATTTTATCGTCCCTGAAACTGTATAGATTAGTCTGATAGTCTGTACAATATGTTGTTTCCGACCATAATCCTTCATTATGACGAATGAACTACGTTACCCAAAATTGCTCCAGGAAATGTCCTTTAGTTTCAGTCAAAATGTGAACGAACTTTTCCGGAAACTTAATAGTCTATTGCTTAAATTCCTGAACAAAAATATGCAATAAATTTTCCGGAGACACAAAAAGTACGGAGCAACTATAGACATTTCTGAGTATGATTGGTATGTTGTAGCGTATAACAGTAAGATACCACATCAATACAATGAAACAAAAAACAGCCTACTTAATCAACAACAAAATAGGGACATAGTTTTAACATGACATGTACGAGTATATATCACAAATCATGCCGACCAAATATCAAGAACATTGCGATGACACATGTCTAGCAGTCTACAACAGAATGTTAATGTAACAACAAACAAAGACTTGGCAATAACGCATTATACATAATACAGCGCAACCTCTCCAAAGCGGCCCTCTCTTGAGCAACAACCACCCTTCAACAACAGCATGATTTTCTCACTGTACGACTTAACTATTAATTTAACCTTTCTAAGGCAACAACCTGTCAACAAGAGCACATTTTTGATTCTCCCATGGGGTGTTGCTTTGGAGAGGTTGCACTGTACAAACACAACTGTGTACAAAGACCAACAAACTCAGAGGAGAAATGTTACAGAGGACCTTCATTCAGGGACCTGTATGATTAGATAAGCGTTCAAGGTGGTCGCCGATATTCACAAATAATAGTTGACTTAAGCTGTATATGCGAGGACTTGATACGTAGAAAAGTTAGTTTGACTTAATAATCGCAAAGAAACGACAAACTGCTGCAGACAATTTACATTTAAGAAATAATTGTTTAAAACAATGTGTTGAGATAAACAGGCGAATTGTCTCAATTACAAGATGCGAGTACCATTACGAATCTGTCGAATAGGTTGTTTGTGGAAGTAATCACGATTGTTTATGTCTAGGCACTATGTGTAATAAAACAGTGGTCGTCTAATACTCCTTCGGAATGGCTGTGCTTATGGCGACACACTGTAAACTATAATAACAAGTTGGTCTAAGAGAAAACATGAATAAACATATTTTAAAAAGGAATACCTCAGTATTAAGACCACAATTTGGGGCACAAAATGATGATCTTAATGTTGAGTCATAAATATATAAACTTAATGACAATACATGAAAATACATTACTAAGCCCACTGCAAAATGTTTGTGGAAAAATAATTCTTGTCACATCCAAAAAAATGACATTTTAATAACATCCATTTTAACAGTCTGAAAGAATCTATTTTTTACATTTTTATTAGTAACGAATGAACTTTGCCGATTTTACCTAAATTATTGTATTTTTAAAATTGAATTTGTTAACAATTTGGGAGCGTTTATTGTATTTTAACCTAATTATCCGAGACACAGAGGATTTCAATTTTTTGTGTTATTTCATAGCCTTTATTGTTTCCACCGACCTTATAATGTTACATTGTGGAGAACTAAATCAATAAAGACTATTTCCAGCGGCAATGTTGAAAACTATTTAGTTTTTTTCAACATCTTTGGCACTTTTAATGATCATATCAGCGTTATATAAGTAATTGTTTAAATAACTTGTTTCATACTACTTGTTGTGATATTTCTGTAACTGGTGCGTACTTTCGCGCAGTGAAATCTGCAAAAATCGCACTACTTAGAACTAATCATTACATGATGACACAACTATCATTCATCTGAGAGAGCTTCACGTAAAAAAACTGACAATACAATATTATTTATTGAATATTAACATAGATACATCTCGCCTGTATTTTTCATTCTCTCCCTAAACAATGTAAAAAAACAAATTTTGCGCCTAGATATTTAAATTATTCAGCACACTATTGTGGTGTATTTTAATGATCTAGCGTGTGGCATTTACTGGCAAAGATTTTGTTTCTTTCTAATTGTTCCTCAACGCACTCGTGAGAATTCACTAGTTTCTTCTGATTTCATATTTATCAACACCTAGTTAATGTGTTATACTAAGATTCATTATATTCTCGTACAGGCAATAATTGAGTAAATAACAAAAAATACCCTAATAGGAATTCTAATATCTTCAAATTGTCATTACAACCACACTTCGGACCGTCAACCCATCAATTTTGTTGCACAAAACATTGACTTACTCAAGCGCCTTGTTATTTGCTAGACATTGCGCAATGCTGAAGGTAAATACAATGGTTTAAAAACCATACGATAATCAAATGCACTATCGACAGTCAGCGTTAAAATGAAGTAGCCCGGACGTTATGATCTTAAAACGTATCAAAAACATAAACATTAATGTATCAATGTCAATAATAAGTTAACAAATGGCAAAAATCGAATGTCTGCGATGAGACCCTATTCAACAGACAAATCTTCAGAACTTTCTTTCATTAAGTACAGTTTGTGGTGAATGATTACCTGTAGGGGACTCCGTGGTCAACTGGTAAAAGTCTCCGATCAGGAATCATCAGTCTCTTTGACTTCGATTCTCATCCTAGAAGTCACATTATACGAAGCTCTTCAGACAGCTGACGACAGGTCGGTTCTACTATCTATATATATACCATCTGGGTCTTCTTGAGCCGTAAAAACTGTAACTGTAAAACTCGCCTTATAACCCAGGATGTTGGTGCAACATTAAACCTAACAAAGACAAAAAAGTGCCATCAATCAATAGGTCCAAACTCTATGTCCGACATTTTTAAGCCCGACACTTGATTGCATAGTCCTTTTTAAGTATCTAAAAGTGTGTATGCGTAGTAATAATGTACAATGACACAGCTGTGCGAATGCCCGCTGTCATTAAGGAGATACTTTTTAAGTTGTGTCTCAAACAATTGGCTCAGAAACCGACACACAAATGAAACAGGGTCAGAATGATTATTACCTAAGGATATAAAATAAACAGCTCAGTGCAATCCAGCTTCGCAGACGTAATATAAGTTATTCTTGTAAAATCAGAAAAACATTGCCACCAAAATCAGAGGGCAAGTTTTGGCGTTGCATGTTAAATTATTTCGCGCATAATTCTCTTTGTCGTTATGATTCCGTATATACATACACATTTATTACATATAATTTCCATATAAAATATTCACTCTAAAATTGTTCTGTGTTCTGTGGGCATCCACCTTTTCTTCGATTGTGACTTAGTATTTTGCGCAGGAGCGAAGAATAAAATTATGCCGAAGGCTCATGATAGTCTTATATCATGTACGAAATATAGATCACAGAATATCGTCTATAAAGTACATCCGTGCTATCGCCAAATGATTTCCTGACGTGTCTGTATGTAATATGTCACATGTGTATATTTGATATCATTACGTAACCCTTATTACTCTTAGTTACTTATTTATTTGGCGAGTTAACCTTATAACAAGGCTGCCGAAATACGTTAAAACATACTGGGAATGATTTTGTGTCTGGAAACATGCTGTTGACTTGATTGATCTAACGAGAGGAAATGTGTCTGTATCAGATGACAAAATGAAAATTTGAAACTTACATTTTCCATTCTAGCACGCTTGCCTTTGACATTTTGGTAGGTGCTGTTGTTTGACGCTGAGCGTATCACGCATGCGCACATGTGACAATTTCAAAGTACAGAATTCATTTATAACATTTTGCCCGAATACTTGGCATGGTTCATGTTTTAACAACATGTGAACACGCTCTAAAAAATGAAGTTTAACAGAGTGTAGAGATTCACTAAATGGTAACATTTGCTGGTTGGATGTTAATTTGAACATTGAATATACCACAATTCAATTCGTTCATTACCTTTTGTTTTGATAAGATATGTTTAAGACTGAAAATGAGGAAATTATGTCATGGGAATTCCTCATGAAATAAATTCGACCATGTCACACAGGCTACGCAATGTGCTCGGAACGTAGAAAACATATTTAATTCCAATGGTTATGAAACAATATGAACATTCATACATATATGTATACATATATGTAAAGTATAACATACCTGATTCCAGTTTTTCGCACTTTGCACGTAAGTTGCCGAATGCTTTTATATGAACGGATTCGTTATAACAAATATCCGACGCACATTTTGCGTCATAATGCAAAACAAGAACAAAAAAACTCAATGTGCTCTAAAACTCATAAACTTTCAAAAGTTTTCCTTCGTTTGTCAACATTTTGAATCTAATTCCCATGGAACATATGATTGTGGAGTGCTAATTGATATCAACAGTTACACGAAACATACGTGTATTTTGTTTAAAGCAATCCTCCACAAATTAATTGTCGTCTACGATCTGCCAGCCATCCATACAATGATGTATCACCATTGTGGTTAGACAATTTATTCACTTAGCTGTTTTGTAGGAGCCTACCTGAGTATATTTGGGTAATATATCTTGTAAGGAACAATATCATTTTCACATCCGAACAAAAAAAAAGTTCGAAACACACATGAGTCCAGAACAAAACATCTGCTGTAGATTACAGTCACAAATTGATACATATTCATACTGTGAACTTCTGTAGATGTTATAGGTTTTCATAATATTCGATATTTTAATATCTGCTTTACTTTGTTTTACAGTAAAATGGTCAAACAACTTAACAAGGGGAATGCAGCATTGAAATATCTGAACATTAGATTATAAATACTATACCAACAAGTGCCAAATTGTAATTGTTACAACAAATGTTGCCAAAGATGTCTTAATTGGTGTTAAGAACTCCACACTAAACATAATGATTGATACTTATAATGTAATATTGGACCACCAAAGATTACAAGACTACAAATTCTTCAGCGGTTATTTTGTTTATACAATACACAAGCCACCGTACGAATAATAGCATATTAGATATAGGCGGTCATCATCTCGCGATATTTTTAACCTACATACGAGTTAATAATGACACATTGATCAACAAGCCAACTTCGGTCTATTACTTCTGAAAATAATATGTATATAAGGTCGTGTCTCCTGACCCTCATTTCTGGATTTAATTAGCATGCTTCTGTTAGTTATCTTATAGAATTCAAGGACCATTAAGTAAAAGTCACTTCCGGACATAAGCAATTCTATGTACGTCCATGGATTAGAATTAATACAGCGTAAAATTGAAAACAGAAAGATAGCTGCGCTTGTATATAATCAATGGTTCTTTTTTCTCGGATGTGTTCTATTCCGAATACAAATTCTTCGTTCGTTTCTCGCTGTTCCGAATCAGAGATCCATTAAAATGAATGGTATTTTCTATCAGAAAAAAAAAAGATTTAAAACTTGAAATTAATTAAGGCCTTTAGCTAAATTGTGATAATTTGTATTACCTGGTTCCATGGGAATATAAAGATGAAGGAATAGTTACACACATGTCATTAATTTCTTTCCTTACAGCAAATAAAATTTAAAGAAGAAAACTTTCAAATCTAATTTACAGATTTTAAGTATGGTTTAATCCACGAATTTTTTTAAAAGAAACGTTTTCTTGTCAATGTGTTTTCCCCCAAAGTCACACTTCACATCTTCCGTTCAATCCTGTACTAGAAAATTAAATCAAAATTAAATCAAAATCTAACATACAAACTGTATTGGACAAAATTACAATTGAACATTACTATCAAAGCTAAGTTGAGCTACTCATTGCAGCAAAATGTTTATTCTCTTTGCAAGGAAACAGAAAATAAGAATATTTTGTTACACTCAGACTGTTGCGCAACTTACTCATCCAAAAATCACCGACCCCAACGTTTTGTCAGTGACTTGGGCCAAAAATTTGTTCGTTGTTTATACCAGGTCAACTCTGGGTTCAAATTCCAACCGGGACTAGACAAATTTCACAAGTGGGAAAGCTGTCCAGCTAACTCTATGAAGGTTAGTGGTTCTATCCAGGTATTCCTTCGCCGTTAAAACAAGAAAAGTCGTCAATTGACCCTGGATGTTGGTGTGCCGTTAATACACATAAAACAGAACAAAAACATTTATCTTGTGAAAAGTGTAGGGCGATGCTGGCTACGTTACAAGAGCACCATGATTATATAAACATATATATATATATATACTATATATTGAGGTTGAGACATTTATAATTAATTTGACGATGTACAGCCGATTATTTTGAGTCAGTATTGTTTTGTTTTCAGAACATTATAAGATCACATGCTACTATTATACGTTGACTTCATAGAGTGTTCACATGGTTGCCTATAGACATTGCTTTGTGGCAGCAGTAAGGTCACATTCGTAATAGTTTATGATTTCTTCAGAGTACATCGATCTGTACACACAGGTGAAGAAGTCAAATATAATTCCATTACCATTTGTGAAGGACTTCAACAAGATCCTCATAGAAGTTATTAAATAAATTTGTTATTGTCAATTATTTGTTCCCAAAGGCATCAAAAGAATTCAGGCTCATAATAAAACAATGACTCGTTTGATCATGTCGGTTCATATTAAAAGTAATATATATCATTCTTTGTTATAGGTCACTCGCCTATGGAAAAAAACGCCACCGGATAATGTCTATTAGTGTCATTCATTTATTCAATTATATCCTGTATGAAGTATATACATACATACACATTTTCTGTATTTTTATTAATTTCAGGTTTGGTTGATAAAGGCTTTTTGGGGGGGAGGGTAATGTACATCCTTACAAAAGAACCTTTACTAGTAAGGTACGCCGGCCAGGGTCGTTTTTTTGTAAAATGATTTCCTTAAATTATTTTCGACCGTTGTTTGAAAGCATCATAATAACAACAGCTCGCGTGTGTGAAGTGTGAGTGTTAGTAAGATGTCATTAAGGACTATTAAACATTTATATTCCATGAGCAATCTCTTAATTCCATTTCTGTATAAAATAGCAGCGAGGGATTTTTAAACGTTAGCATCAGTACCATAAAACATCAACTATTTCTTGTACCAAACCTAAGTTTCTGTCTGTTGCTGTAGACACTGCATTTGGGTGGTTTGATTAAATTTTTGGGCCTTTTGTATTAACATCTAAGATAAAAGACATTAACATCTAAGATAAAAGACATTAACATCTAAGATAAAAGACATTAACATCTAAGATAAAAGACATTAACATTTAAGATAAAAGACATTAACATCTAAGATAAAAGACATTAACATCTAAGATAAAAGACATTAACATCTAAGATAAAAGACATTAACATTTAAGATAAAAGACATTAACATCTAAGATAAAAGACATTAACATCTAAGATAAAAGACATTAACATCTAAGATAAAAGACATTAACATCTAAGATAAAAGACATTAACATCTCGTACATTAACTATGTTCCGGTGTTTTGTAGCTTCTGAGAACACTCAGGAAGTTTGATTGCGTTCTGAGTTTTTTTAAACTCAGAATCCAGTCACACATTCTTGTGTTCTTGCGCATTACAGTATAGATACAAAAAAATATTGATAGAAAAAAAAAATACAAAAAATCCCACCTTTCCTAAAATACTACCTTCTTCAAACCATGAAATCCCAAAATAAAATTGAACCGTTGCACGAGAAATTGTCGGATGCCAGTGGACCTATGATAGAATGCATGAAACATTTAAAGTAATGACTAATTAATTGGAACGCCGTAACTAAGGGGTTGAATTGAGTGACTTTTTTCCGTCGAGTGTTTCGATTCGGAGCCATGCGATTTCATCAAAACTGGGTTATGAAATTGTACTTGAAAACGTTAACTAAAACATCTAAGTTCAGCTAAGTATTTTGAACAAGTGTTATATTCCTCGGCTTTTTCACTTAGTTCTTTTAATAACTTTGCTAAAGCTGTTCTTAAAAAAGTAACCAGGCCGGGTAATTCAAAGATATGCTGCCTCCCTACCTACCCAATGTTAAAAGTTTGGGTCATGGGACTGATAACTAACATTTCAGCTCACCTAGGGACCGGTTAAAACTAGGTCACCAGGTCAAATTACAGGAAATCCGTGTAAGTTGCAATCTTTTCTCAGGTAAGCGGAAAAGAGCTACCATGGTCCTCTTGTTTGAGGATGGTCTAAGGAAGTTGCAATCTTTACTCAGGTGAGCGTAAAAAGGCTATCATGGCCCTCTTGCTTAAGGATGGTTTAATGTACGTAAAAATGTTGTGGATATGTTTCCAATTGGTCTCGAGACTTAATCGTTACAATTCAGATGTCGCAGTGTCGCTCGAAGATTATATTGCTGTTTTATGACTGCAATTATACAACTTCCTCCCTCTTTCAGATGTTAGTTAATCTAATCAAACTCCTATTTACTGGTTTATGTGTTGTTTCATTATCAGAGTGAAGAATTGTTTACACTAAGTGTCTGTGTCAATGTTTCAACTCTCCATTTTTCCATCGTTGTCTGGGGTGCAATATACGGTTTTCGAATTTAACAATCTAGAACGATAATTTCTGTTGTTTGGTTTTAAATGTACTTACAGACGACACGTCATGATGGAGACCCTGTGAGATTGTTTTCTCGCCGCCAGAAATACTGCACCATTTATATTTTTTTCAAAATTCATGTATCGTGGGAGTGAGGTAAAATTGTAAAACCATACGGTTTCGTATGATACAATCATTTCAATTTACGCATGCTACCATGCGAAACTAATTATAACGAATTAACTAATTTAATATTAATTGTAAAGTTGAGAACACGCTTATGACATAGAATTAACGCTGTGAATATATTGGATAAAAATTCCAAATGAAAAGTAAATGAGAAAACAGAGAGAATCTGGATTTAATTCTGTTTTGTGTTTTTTTCTATTTACCAGGACATTGTTGCCTTTTTCACACACAAAAATGAAAAGCAGTTTGTGTTCAGCTTTTGATAAATTAGAATTTTACTTTATTTCCATCCTATTTTTTGGACTGTTTCTTTCACTTCACGCATAACGGTACATCCTCACTGTTTTATTTACATCTCTCTAACGTTGCCTGTTTGAAATCTGGGTTTCAGAATGTCCACTATCGCATTATCTATACGGGCGCTATCTGAGGTCTTGGATACCTATTTTGTGGGCAGAATTTATACCAAATCGCACACAATAGGAAATTTTAAGCCGTATGTTCAGATTTTTTGATTCCTATTGAGAAACCATACCTTCTTCGTGCTAAGAACTCAAGAGGAGAATTGTGATAGAAAAAAAAATGGATTTAATATTCTATTCATGTAATAATTCGCGTTCACTTTAACAATATTTTTATGAAAAATAATTGATGTTTCGCCCTAAAAACACATACAAGCCAAGACCATAAATTCTAGTGCAAACGCATCACGTTTCCTGAACGTCTGTCAATGTTCTGTTGGTTTAAACGAACATAACACATTCATCGCCGACCTCCTCATTCCTCCCATATAAAGACTGTTGTAACATTGGTTTTTGTTTTAACAGAGATAAAGACTTTGATGCTTTTCGACGCGGGGGGGGGGCATTTCTCATTTCGTACATTATTTAGGTAGTAAGCAAGCCGGTGTTTAAGCGTAGTTTAGGTTTAAATACAGTGGACGCCCTCTAAATCGGTTGAGCCCAGGACCTGGTCATTTGGTCAGTTTAGAGGATATGCCAGTTTAGAGGAGATTTTTTTAACCATACGGTAATAAAATCGGCACCAGAACATTTGTCCGATTTAGAGTGGAAACCAGTTTATAGAGGAACTGGTCTAAAGGGTTTCCGCTGTAACAAATTCATAACTCGGTATCATGTTACAAGATTTATGTCACCCTTGTATTTATTTTCTCTAGATTTACTCGGTTTTTTTTCATACTGTCAACTTTACAGACGGCAGTACGGCGTGTTTTATGTTCACCTTTTTATCACCACTTCCATCTTGTTATAAAACATTTTAATCCGTTTACGTGACATAACCGATACAATTTTGCTACGGACCCAATATATTCATTTTTGTATTATTTCTTTCACAATAGCCACATAAGATATATTCTGATGTCGAGGACCCATTGCAATGCCTTCTACAACATCACATCATCGTGAGTTTTACCCAATACGATTAACCATTAACACTCCTTATGGAAGTGAGTAATTAAACAGTTGTAAAATACATGTATACAACAGTTGTCATATACTGCATAAGAATATGGAGCAATTATATAGAAGATACTGAGCAACGGAATGAAATAAACGAAATAGAAACCAGACAATACCAGAAACAACGAGGTCTACCTTCCCACGCAGATCGACAAAATAACTTACAAAACGAGTAACACAACATTTAAAACTAATCATGAAAAACAACACCGGTAATATATTACCATACCAATTACATGATCATCCCAGAGTATCACCAAAGAACGGTGTGAAGTCGTTAAACCTATTAAGGGCCGTGTTAATGAATTCTTCAGGTTCAACATTACTCTGGGATTGCCAAAGCCAAACAACAACAACAGCAAAAACAAAAAAAAACACACACACAAGCTAATCCTTGAACAATCTATATTTTTAAAACCAGCCTATTTTTTATTTACAAATGTGCCAGGTAAAATTGATTAAACTTTCGTCGATCAACAATGTCTATAGATACATGTCCAAACAATGATCTTTTTGTATCAATTAATTAATCCGAAGTCATAAGCCAACAAAGTGATAAAAGTTTACCCATTCATTGAGAATGTCACTGAAAACCCATTTTCTAATAAATTTATTCAATTACGCGAAACACGTAAACGCTTAATGTCAGCTACCGTATGGTATTCGCATGATTATTCTTAGTAACCGAATAATTCCATGTAACGACGTTCTTGGAAATACCAAACACGCTTCGATACGTTTCCAATATATCTAACAACGTCTAATATTCGCCCATATGTCATCGTTATTTTACGCCTATGCAAACCAAAACACGGGATCAACTATTTACTTTCGGACATCACAAATATAACAACGCTTCCGTCACTGTAGAATGCACTGAAGTCATCGAAAGGGCAGATGACTTTGTTTCATCAACTTCGCGCTCATAGTGTAAACATTGATGATCACGTGACCAGAGCTTAGACACTTTTAAAGGAGTGAAGCGAGTCTGAACACAGGAGTTGAAAATTATTGCCGGTAAAAAGCACAGGCATTATCTGTTTCAGGATTCACTCAGTGTAGTTACAAAGGTCTGATAAGGTAGGTGCTTCTTATTGGAAGAATCGTAGCTATTTTATTATACGAACAATTGAAATCTATACTAAGTGTTAAATACAATTGTTATATTACAATTAGTTGATATTATATCGGAAATCGGATATAGACTGTTTTATTCTTTTGACGTACGTTTTTATTCTTCCGTTTTGGTTTGATTTTATATCGTCGTGGAAATGGTAATCTGAATTATATCTAAACTGTGATAACATGCTCTGTACGAAATATTTATCTATCTAATATTCTTGTGAATTGTTTATGTGAAATCTTTGTTCAGTTTGTTATTTAGCGCCAGTTGTGATTTTTAAATTTTACCGGTAATTTTCATTTAGGGGAAAGAAATGTTGTTAACACTACATTTATACGACGGCAAATACTAATATTGCATATATTTGAAATTTTATTGTTTATAATTTTACGACATTTAAATAATTATGCACACCAATCGCATACTTTTGCCGCCTCTACAATTTATAGTTCGTGTATTCACGCCTGTAAAGTATTTTAATCAGTTCTATGAGATTTTGAAGTTTTTCTAATTAATGTTTGGGAAATAAAACGTTGTTCAGATTTGTGAGCGTTCAAAACAGCTTCGCATTGTGGCAACCATCTGGTTCATCGCCATTTAATATTAAAAACAGTCTTAATTAGACATCCAATCACGGCTGTTAAGGCGACTGCTGCACCAGAACGTGTGTCTCCTCTAAATGCCCATCAATTTGTTGTGATATTTGCAATCGCTGAATTGGACTCATATAATGTAATTACTCTGTAGAAGCTTTCCATTGTAAGAAATGTTAAAACTGCAATTTAGCGATTCTGTCACTGGCAAATCGTGTCAATATGTCATTTATTCACTATATCGTGTTTATATTGATGTTACACATTATTTAGCGCTATAGTTATTTTTTGGATAATTTAGACAATAAAGGCAACAAAAACAATTATGAATCATTCGATTCTAAGGAAAACATTTTGTTAATTACATGTTGCCAGACATATTATCCTTGAATTACATGATGACAGACACGTTTATCGTCATCTAAAAAGACGAACAGTTTAAGTGAATGTGCTTTTTTTCTGACAAAGTATGTGACATATTGTGAACACCGGTCCGAGCGTTTACCTCTGTTGGCAGAACGACTGGTCTACGGACCTCGAGCTCCAGAGTTCGAACCCCAGAGCGGCACATGCTCTCTGTGACCATTTGGTTGTTGATATTATATCTAAAGGCATTCTTCTTCCTCCGCTGATTAATCATGTGGAGAAGTTGGCAGTTACTTGCGGAGAACAAGTGTAGTTCCGGTACTGAATCCGGGAAAATCGGTTCAGTGAACTTCAAACAAGTATATAACTGAAATAATGTTACAACTTGATATAAAGATCTGAATTATGTACAGTCAAACCTGTGTTTGCGGCCACCTCAGAATAAAGGCAGCCGTCTGAATAGAGGCCATTCTTTGATAAACCGTCATTAATCACTTAGAACAAACTGACCTCCGAATAAAGAACATCTCATGTTCTGTCTTTCGAGAATGTCCTTTTATCACAGGTTTAACTGTATTTAAAATTATCTCTATTATTGAGCATACCCTCAGTTTATTATACCAAGTATGAACATAGGTTGACCGAGATTACCAGGATGTTAGAACTCTAGTTTAGAAATATGAACGTACAGTAAAACCTCGATAATGAGACCACCTTCCGGGACCCGAAAAGTCGGTCGTAATAATGAGGTTGTCTCATTATCAATTTGAATTATAGGGGAGTTATTGAAAACCGGTACGAAAATAAGTAGTCGTTATAACAAGGTGGTCGTAATATTGAGGTAGTCGCATTGTGAGGTTTTACTGTAGTTGTTAATTGAGTGAGTTCCGATTATCTTTAGCATTTTCTATCGTTTGATCATCTGTTTGTATGTACCTGATCTATTCTTCTCATGTTGTTTTGAATATTTTTTTACCTATTTTCTTCGTCCATTGAACTGTATCCAAAGCACATACATCTTTAAGTTTGACCTTACTGTACATTCTCTGCTTAGTTTAACGGAATGCACACAAAAGAAATTAAAAATATATAGTTTTGTAATCTTCATAAAAAAAATCTACAAAATGTTTTAGAGAGATTTCAATGATAAATTTTTTAGATACCAAATACGGATGCTTTCAATGTATCTCATCCAACCCACAAAAAAAAAACAAACAAACAAAAACGTAGATATCATTTTTAGGCACAGTATATTTAACGTACGTGTAAAACTGTATCATTTTTAGAACATCGCGTGAGTAAAGCTCTATGAGAAATTTGAATCTCCCATGTGTTGTAATGGGCAACAGACAACTGCTGTCGTTCTTAGAGGGACAGCCTAAGTTTCAGGAAGCACCGTAATGAAAGACGTGCAATTAATCGATAAAAAACTTACAATCATCGCTGGGAGCTGCGGTTCAAGGCAGGAACAAGTCAATTAATATCAATATGAAAAACTCTGAACACTGAACAATTTGATTTATTAACACCTGTCAGAAGAAATTTAAAATCTAATGGATTTAATACATGGCTGACAGTTTTCGTTAATTTCGGGACGACCTTGAAGACAAATGTATATCATTCTAGACTTATTCTAACATCTATCACATTTTGTGTCTGAAAATCTTGTGACATAGGGAATATGATGTAGTTGTACTAAAATAGTTCTGCTTTTGAACTATGAGTATTTTTCACGGAATTCCTGCTGGATTTATCATACTGCAATTATTTCAGGCTACGGTTTTATTGAATTCCTGGGGAACCCGAATATTTCATGCTGTACTTCTATATTTCACTATTGCCATAACAATGAAATAAAAATGACGAGTACGGAGAGAGAAAGAGAGAGGTGGGGGGGGGGTAAATGCTACCGTCTCCGATTCACCACCATCACCGAGTTATAATAAGCTAGTTTTTTTACTAAAACTGTGTTTTACTGTATTAGTGAATAATATCTTACGGAGCGGACAAATGCCGCTAAGAAATCAGGTGCATTGATAAAATATTAAGTAAGTAATGTTATAAGGAGTTTTTCAAAAGAGTTTAAAATTATGATAAATGTATTTCGTTATTTAGTTTGTTACATAAGGATCTGGCCAAATGATTTTCCATTTCAAGATATTAATAATTAATAAGCTGAAGTATCAGATAAAATTGGATTACGTATATTTCTTTTTACTATTTGGAAGCCGTTTTATTGACGTTGCTTGTAAGATCTTTGTAAAAGCCTGTTTTTAGCTATTTAAATTTACGTGTCGCTGTTTGAAGCCAAATTTTTATACAACCGGTAGTTTATGTAATAATATAGGCCCACCTACGTAACGTGTCTGTTAACTCGACAAAATTATCCATATATACTGTATAAAAATGAGAGAAAAGGCGCCATCTTCTCCAGTTCATTTGCACAACCCACTCCTTCGCACATCGTTCCATCGTTAACACTGTATAACGTTTCATTTGCGATTAGGTCGTTTTTATCATATTCCGCTCTTATGAAACTTAAGAGTACAGCTTGAAACAATGATCATAAATGAGTACGTGTAACATGGACGAAAGACATTTTATACGTTTGTGCTCGAATTAACAACGTAAATATTCGCCGTAAGCGATAGCTTGTTGTCATTAACAAATTCCAGCAACATATTTTATATAGAATCAGAACACAACATAATATTTATTAGATTATGAATTGAATGTTATTTGTAAAAAGATAATATAATTTAGTCTTGGTTATTCCATCGAAGTGCTTGAATAATGCCAGAAGTTCGGCAGGTCACATTAGTGTGGAAATGGCATCACGTTTGCAAGATATTTATTGAAATGACGCCATTTTAATATTGATCAACATACGAATACGATTTATGTTAAAATCTTGAATTATAATTAACAATTATTTTGATGATACATTCTGGACTAATTACTTAGTTATTATGCAGTGTTTAGAAATAACAATGTTTTCTCAGTGCCTGTTTCCTACGTGAATAATGCCTAACCGTTAATTTAAATAATGATTCTGGAAATGGTTATAAATTAATTATTACGCTGAGTAAACGGATCGTATTTCTGTGTATTGTTATATTGTATCATTTACATACTAGTAGGTAATCTATTTGTGAAACAACACCAAATCAATGTACAATGCAACCTCTCCAAAGCAACACCCTTTGGGGGAAGCAAAATTATGTTGTTGTTGAGAGGTTGTTGCTTTAAAGAGAATGAATTAATACATGTAGTTAAGTCGTATTGGGGAAAATCATTTTGGTGCAGAAGGGAGGTTGTTTCTCAAGAGAGAGCCGCTCTTGAGAGGTTGCACTGAATAAGTAAATATTACCTTAGTTTAAAAACCATATACATGTAGTTGATAAATTAAAAAGCTACGTTGCGCGCTGGCAATCGATATATTTGTCTGTTGGTGTTTAGGGCAAACATGCTCTGGAATCAAAGGGCTTGTGGCACAATCCTTATTCACTTAGACCGTAGCATACATCTGCCACAATTCGTCAACTGCTTGAATGTCAAGAGATATATCTGCTCTAATAGATACAGTTGTATCACCTCCGAGAAAAATTGATGATGCATACAGACCGCGAATCGACTACTGGAAAAAAAACTCTATGGAGTATGTCCATCCTGAATTAGAAAGAAACTTCAATGGATTGAGCATTTGGCAAAAAATACTTGTTTTCGCTACCGGCTCTGAAAAAAATAGGGTCAGTATGTAGAGGTTTATTTTTTCATTATTTTTTATTATTTTTTATTCCAGAATATGACTGACATTATATTTATTTTGCAAAACTATAATTTGGCCGAAAAAAATCATAGGGTGGGCGGCCAAAATATAGGGTCGGCCGGGGTAGCGGAGACAAATTATTTTCTGGGCCTTATTACTTTTCATTACAATGTCAACAATGTCGATATATATTTTTTAACCAACTTCTTTGTAAGCATGGTGAATGTTTCGTTATAAGCTTTAAATAATGTTTTCTGTCATGTAAGAATTTAATTGGAGTTTCGCAAAATTACTGTTTCTCTTGGCCATTCTTAAAAATGGTGGTTTGGGGCTACGCGGCCCAAACTTTTAACAGTGGGTAGGCAGGATTTTTTAAAAAAAATATATATGCTTCTGCACTGAAAACGACAAGCTGGGATAAAGAAGGGAAAACTGTTAAAATCGCTAGGGAGAGGATTGTTTTGAATGAATCAGTTACGTGTCCCTAATGTGACATTCTGTGTCCGTTCTGTTTATACAATAACATAACAAGCTATTAATTAGGCAACAACCGTGGTCCAGTGGTTAGTGCGCTGGATTTGCAACCCGGCTATCCGGGTTCAAATCCCGGTCGCAGCAGGTCATACCCTTCTGTAAAAAATGACCAAAATGCCCATTTTCCCCCATATGTGTAAAAGTTGCCGGCTCCTGGTGAAGGGTAAGTTAGTACTGGTTAGCATACAGTCCATGAAAACTTGTTAGGTGAAAAGGTTGGCGTATATAACTGAAAAAAATGTTGACAAATGGCGTTATACCCACTGGAAAAAAAACAAGCTATTAATTCTTAAGAAAAATTTATGGTTTCCAATATACTTGTACATAACTATTTACATTTTATATTTATTTGTCTAAGCGCGGTTGATTAATGATCGTTAAGGCTCATTTATTACGCAGAGCGTTTTAAAAACAATAAAACTAACAAAAAAACTGGCTGCTAATGAATATATATGAGAAAAGGAGTCCTAACAAAAACATATACTAATATCCTCACATTTCCCAAATTTCTGTCTCCTAAAACCTACCAACACAAAGCCAACGATATTCGAAGGAGCTTGCAATTAACAAAGGACAAAACACAGTCTCCCGTAAGAGAACCTGGAACGGTTTGTGCAAAAACTACAGAACCAATAGTTCTACGGTCTTGGCGTAACGCAAATTCGGAGAATCTTTTTTTGGATACAAGCTTGATGTAGTTACTGCAGCATTAACCAATGTAACTAACTTGACATCCCTGACGTATGCCCGATGGTAACAAACACAGTGACATTAATGTCATTGCAGTATTTACTTTATACTATAGTCATGTAATTATTCATCAATTTGCATTGGACGGAACGTGTTTGTTAGTTTACTTATAGTTATTGTGCCTTGCAAATGCAGGTATACTCGAATTTACAAGCAGAACGTGAACCTTATATACATATTGCAAGTACATAATTAGCAGTAAATTACAAAGTACGTAATTTCGGAGTACTAATTGCTTAAACATACATACACCAAGGGACACGTTCCCATGATAATTACATTGCGGTAATTTTTCACGGACAGTTATTACCATGAACAAGTTGTCTGCAAGTTTAAATAACAGAATGTCATAATCAGCTGATACTTGATCATTCCTTATTTAGCAGTCATCTTTATAAATGTGGATGTACTTTTGTAACTTGCACTTATTTGTTCACAGTATAACATCTGAAAACCAGATCCCTTCCAGACAAGGTCAGAAGTCCGTTTTTCTGATAAATACGGTTTTCTGAGAAATGTTGATTATAGTAGAGGAAAAAAACGTTACTTGAGAGAATCGTCCAATTTTCGGAGAATTCCGGTTTTCAGGGAGTCCGGTTTTCATGTGTTGTATTGTGAATAGATGTATTCGTGTTTCTCTTTTGGTTTTCCCAAACAAAATCATGCTATCAAAGGTGTGCCACTAGTGGAAATATTTCAACTCACATCAGTGAGTAGCTTGTGAACACTAACCAAAGACCATATCCACTCCACCAAAGAGACCCTGGAATGAATAATAACAGCAATGAAATCATGTACACGCCTAATTTTATCATTGAAAAAAGAAACAACAACGAAGGATCCTTTACGACAACTAAAACTGATAATAGATAACGTCTATAGAACAATCTCAGGTATTTATTTTACTTTGTGCTGCAATGTTATTTAACACGAACGTCTGGCCGCTCTATCGTGGCAGATTGCGGACATCTATCGTTTGACTTTCTAGGAAATCAAGAAATCTGTTTTAATTATATGGCCCTAAACAAGCTTGTAGAATTATTCAAGTTGATCTAAGAGCATTCAAAACGTCACTTAATGAGAACTTGTTTTGTTTACAGCGCAAAACAAATTTTAATGTCAAACTCTGGAATGTCTGTGTTTAATTCTATAATTACCTAATACACATTATCGCAATGATGTCTAAAATAAGATTTAATCGGCCCAGGACACAGACTGGTTGACTCACATAAGCGACATAATTAATGTCTGTTGTATGTGCTAAAACTAATAAAATAATAATATCGAGTTCTGTTTTGGAACGAGATAAATAATTCAGGTCACAGTGAACAATTTCATTTGTTTTACTGCTGTCATTTGAGTCACTGCTGTCAAAAAGCTTGGACATTCGATGTTTATAACAGCATTATGTTCCAATAACCATCGCTTACCCTCTCCCCTGCAAGTAACTAATTACACTCCTCGCACGAGTTTATATAAATCAGAGATGATGCACAATTTATGTTCTGTAATGACCGAATCGAAGAATGGAGAGCTACTTGTGAGTCTCATGTGCGTTAGAATCACTTGAAGAATAAATGTTTATAAAAAAAGCAGAAAACAGAACAATCTGCTTAAGCCCCGAATAGCGCTATATGATTCTATTAAGAAATGTGGAATACATTAATTCATTCTTTTTATATTTTATCTTAACTGAAATTCATATACTTACTTGTTTTATTTTGAAATAACGCATTTTGTCGCTTTTTTACATTCCCTTGACTTATTTTCAATTTAACTTAGAATTCTACTATCTCTTTGTTTTTATTTTTCTCATTTCTTTTAAATCAAATCACGGACTTTAGCTCGTGTTAACCTGGGCCACCAATGTATTCAATTTGTCATTCCAAAGACTCAGATTATGTGATTAAGGCCGAGTGCAGTTCTGATATGAATACCTCATTCCGCAAAAACATTCCATCGAGGGTGGAAATGACGTATTTATTCTTACATGTTTAACAAACACAATTGAGAGGTTCTGTATTGTATAATGATATTCTGTATTTAGTGGCTTATTTTTTAGAAAAAGAACGAAGTTGATATGCATGTCATGCATGTGCTTGACACTGACATTCTCCGGAGGGCGATGTTAACATTATGTATGAATACCACAAGAAAATAATTAAGATGTGGCAAAGTCCACAACAAGAAGCATTTCAAGACAGTTTGTAAGGTCTATTTTATGTATCTTAACGTTCAATATTCATAACATGATCATATGATCGTTTAAGAGACTGAGCGAATAAATTCAAATACCAAAATTGCTGTTCGATGACAAAAATTCATGACCTGGATTCGAAATTAAAAATGGACCACATTCAGACACTCAACTGAAGTTGAAAAGACAAGAAATGCAAAAAAAGGGTAATCATGTAATTGACAACAGTAAAACTAAGTCTGCAACTATTTGAAATTTTCCATACCGCTAAACATAGAAGCAGTAAACATTTATAACTTGTTCCTGACCTCTTATTACTGACATTCAAAAAAGGATAAATTAAGGTTTCAGTGCTTTGATCAGTTAATTATGTACAGGAGCGGAAACAGAGGAAAACCGTAGGCACGCATGCGCAAAAAGACATACTGAATCCATGAGCGTTTTATTTAGAATTACACGGACGTGCTATTATTTTCAACAAAACGATTTTGTTAAAGCGCCTTCTTGCGCTACTTGCGTACCTCCGTCAGTCATTATATTTCATAAGAGACCCGATAAAATCATTTTGCCATTATGGCAAAAATAACGGAACAGTCTATTGTTTTAAGTTGATATGAAAAGATGTGGTAATTTCCACATTATTTCGGAGCGTAAAACCATTTAGATCCGTTGGGAAATTAAGGCAACAACATGATATCATCATTCAAACCTGTGACTTGATTTCTTTGTAAGATAACTGCGTCGTTTCGACGAGTTTTTTTACCATAATCTGTTTTTCCTTGATAAGCGGTTAACTATAGAACACGATCGCTATGTTTGGGTATTAGCCAATTTTGTCCATTGAAATTTAATGATTTTTGAGCGTAAAAGCTAAAAAAAAACAGAAATTATCAAGAGATTCTTCAATTATATTTTGTGGCGCATATTACATGAAATATTTTATGCACTCAAATGCAGGCATCGTCAAAAGACATTCTAGTGTTTCTCTTGATTTAATCAGGTTTCCATGAAATGTTCAGTTTGCAAGAAGAGTGATAGATACAAAATCCCATATTGTTCAGTTCAATATGATAAGTTGTGATAAAGTGACTGTAAACTTGTGTAAACAAAAAATACACGCAGTCAACAAAAGTGCAATGATAAAAGAGATATTTTTCAACTTGAAGCGGACACTTGGGAAACCATTATTAATTTACGAACTCAGAATGAAATTTTACGAAACAAATGCCTTTTGACGTGGATAACTGAACTAAAATATAGACGTAACCCGGAGATAGGAACCCTCCAAGTCGGTGTCTTTACAAACCGGTTTCCCATCTAAATCGGACAAATGGTCTGGCCCCGACGTAATTATTATTATAATTCAAAAATCCCCTATAAACTGGCATCCACTCTAAACCGGCAAAATGGCCTGGTCCCGAGCCCGGCCGGTTTAGGGGGGTTATATTGTGATGAATAAACACAGCGATTAACCACCTTCTCTCAGGCGGTTTTGAAGAAGTTTGAACCAAAACAAAGTTCCACAGAATGAACCTTTAGAAAATTCTCATTTCTATTAACTGGTGCCTAGTCTTATTATTTGTCTTTAATCCACGTCTTCAGTGTTCTCCAATGGGAATAGTGAGTACAATAATTGGTTTATCTCCAAAGTAAAAGATGGGTACATTCTTGCACTAAGCCCTTCAATTGTAAAGATGTATTTTGACCACGTACAGAATTCCAAAATTTGTAAGCATGTTCAGTAAAACCTCAATATTAAGACCACCTTGAGTCCCCAATAATTGGTCGTAATAAAGAGATGATCTTATTGAGTTGAATTATTGAGGGATTATTAAAAGCCGGTTCAAAAGTAAGTGGTCGTAATATCTGGGTGGTTGTAACACTGATGTGGTCGCTATGTGAGGTTCCCTGTATGTACTTGCTTGCCACCATAAAAAATGCACACTCTAGATTCATGATTTATCTTTCCGAAATCTGGAAGCTCCTATTATTTTATTAGTGATTAAAATCAAGCATGGAGTACATGCGGGTTATGAATATAAATACAGTGTATGATTACCTAAACACACTCTTGGGTCTGCAGATATGTGGGAAATTATAGGATTTGCGTACTAGCTTGTCGCATAATTATTAAATTGTTGCTTTGTGAATTTTTAAAGTTTTGAATTTTAAAATACTTATGTCAAAACCGAACGGAAATGAATAATATATAGACGCCTGGCCATTAGTGTTAGCTATTTTATCGAAAAGCATAGCCTTCCTTTTTTCGATCTGTCATAATACCCTGAAAGTCGTGTTTTGGGAATGTGACATCACATGTGTGACAGTTCATTTTAAGAAAAGCTTAGTGAAAATGACGGCATGGGCAGAGCTATTCAATCATTGTAATGGTAGGCGCTATGTTCACACTTAAGTAATTTTCTCACGCGTGTAACTAGTACCAAGTGTAAAACAAGCCATTGCTTCAGAATGCTTTCCATTCACACTCGTATTCTTGATATCGCAGCTGTAACTGTTGTCGATCGTTCGTTTCACAAATGAGACTCTGTGTTTAACCTTTAAATTTGTGAAGAAGTACATTATCTCCAGAGTAGAAAAATCTGATGACACATACTTGCACCAGTTGACAACCAGTTAGTAAGATGTACGTGTAGGTTTCTTTTTAAAGATTCTTAAGGGGATCATCGGGATGAAAAAAGTCCTTTATTCTCGTTTTTCCATTATAAATCAATTAACTTTTCCGTCGAGTGCAAACTGTCTCGTTCTTTTTAAGTTTTTTTCTCCTCTCTCTTGAGATTGAAAAAACTGGCCAGAGGTACTGTTATGAAGTACAATAGGGAAACATGGCCAATGTTTATAATTAAAGTTTAGAAGTAGATAATATTTACGAAAAGAACTTACGTTGAAGTCTGTCATATTGAATTGTCAGTTGTTTAGATGTATTTTTTTTTTGAAAACAGATTTATGGTTTATTTCTAAACCGCTGTAAGCCACCCTGAAAACAACATTTATGACCAAAATCCTATTTAAATAAAAGTCACGTTTAATATACAAGCATGTGTTTTATAACCAAACCCGGCAAAATTACTAATGAGAAGAGATTTTTCCGACAGGTTAGTCGAAAGAAGAAGGCATCCATTTACAGGAGCATGTTCATAAAATTGAGGACTTTGTGACTTGCCTACATTCCGACACAAATTCTTGTTAAATAGGAAGGTGGATCAATTTATTTGCTCATATTTGGAATAAAAAATATTGAGAAGCAGCAATAAAATTCTTGTCGGGAAAGACACACCGCTCCCAAAAGTGAATGAACTCCAAGTGTTCCTCTGCACTATACAACACCTCATGGTTGTGTTTCTTATCTGACTACGTAGCACATATAAATCTTTGTCAGTATGACTTTATTAGGTTACATGGAGTCGACATTAATAAGATACACTATATCAATGTCGTGGGGAAATGGAAGAGATTTTCAAACCAACTTACGTCGCTAATGGGTATCTAATAATAGAACACCAACTTAGAATCACCTCCTATTTTCATGTCTGATAGTTTTGATAGTGCTTCTTTAAAATGCGTGAATTCCGCTCTCATTGATCTGTATGTAGAACATAAGATATACGGACCTCTCCGATTCGTGAGTTCGAACCCAAGGAGCGGCTTTTGTTCTTTGTTACCATTTCCTTGAAATCATTAGGTCCTAGCCCTTTAGTCTTTCACTGCTGATCATTTATTTAGGTGAAGTTACTAACGGAGAACAAGGTTGATACTGGTACAGAATCCAAGAAAACTGGATAAGTTATCTGACCGCCGGTATGTAGCTGAAATACTGTTCGAAACATGTTTAAATCCCGAAAAAATATTTAGAAAATAATAATTTGTTTATTTGATAATGTTTGTAACTTTTTACAAGAACATAAAGTGATGAAGTCTCATTTCCCCATTGACAGCAATATAATATTCATGGAATATCTGTTTTGTTTAAATTTGTTATGTACTTCTGTCTTTTTAACATCTTAATACCATTTGTGTGATATCCAGTATATTTATACATAGTTCAAAATCATTGATGTTGGCATCCTAAAAGAAATATGCAACATTGTGTCAAACAAAAGATCACAAGTTAGAGCAACAATCAGCCTTCATTAGCGTGTTTTCAACGCTAAGTTACACTCGTAGGTCTTAAGAATAGTCAACGCCTTCATTCACGTAAACTTTCTCTTGAAATTGTATATAAATTTCCCTATGGAATTCACATAATCAGTTATAATTAACTTAAATTCATCATGCTACCAAATGTTTACAACAACAATCAGCATACTATACTTCTGTTAAGTGGAGACAATTGATTTTAGAATCATCCGGTGTTTTATACTTAAATTACCACTTCAAACGTAATTAGCCATTTAGAAAATGTCAAAATTGAGAGAAGAATCTGAGAAAGTCACGTCAGTTGCTTACGTCTACTAAGATATGGTTGAATGTACAGTATCGGCTTAATATCCAGCTTCGAGTTACTCGACATTTGCCATCTGCGGGTACAATGCATTACATGCTGTTGTTTTAGGCTGATAATTGCGTTTTAGACGGCCAGTAATACAAGTGGAGATTTTCCTATATCTCTCAGTAGTTGAAGCTGTGAAATTCTATGAATTTGAGACTTACTTTTGCTTTCGTTTGCATGTGTTTTATATTTCGTTTTCCAATAATTTAAATAACTAATGCTTTAGCGTATGCTGACTTTAGATGTGAACACAATACATAAACACGAGAAAACACGACTATAGCAATTCCAAGGGACCCGAATAATTAATATATAAAGAAAGGATTCTTGAAAAAAAAAACAATAAATCCCACCTTCCCAAATATTAACTTCCCCCAAAACCCACGCAAAACATTCAATGTTTGAACAACTCACTTACTTAAATATGGATTTACAATGTTCGCAATGCGTCATTTTTAATATAAACAATGTCAACAGGCAGTTAAACAAACACTTATCAAATAATGTTGATTTACCAAAACAATAACAAAGCGTTAAAGACCATTACATCGTAATTACATATGATCATAATATGAAAGCCGGTATGCCTTATAAAAATATAAAAATGGCTAACAACAATAAAACAATTGGTATTAGACGCCTAAATCATGGCTTTTAGACCTAAAACAGCAAGGTAATGATCAAATAAGGATATGTTTTCCGTTTAATATGCTACTCAGACGCAAATGATGATGTTCAGTCTGACTGGGACTATACCATAACACTGAGTTCACTGTTCAAGTATCGAGTGTTCAGAGGATACAATTCATGATAAATTTATTAGAAGGTTCAATTCAATATGCATAGCATAAGATTCGAGAGAGATGTTAGTGCGTTTATGGTCTCCGACCAGTAATCACTTGCTTCCTACCGCCGAGTTCGAATCCCACCAACAACAAAAATTTATCCAGCTACCTTACGAAAAGTAGGTGGTTCTACCAAGGTCTACGCATATGGTCTCCTTCCATCGTTAAAGCTGGGAAAGCCGCCATATATGACCCTGGCTGTTGTCCGATGTTATACCCCAGAGGAGAAATATCAAATGAGCGATGTATTTTACACTTGTATTAGCTGTTCATCTTATTACTGTTATTGTATTACTGTGATGTCAACGTACTGCCTTTAATTCTCAAGGGACCAATATGTATTCTGGCATAAACTAATTTAGCACAAAACGAACTCATTCATGTTTTTCAATTCCGCTGTCGAAGCAAATCTAGATGACTTTGATAAATGCTTATGTTTGTTTAAAGCGCTAATCCGTGTTTTCTGTCAAAGCACCAATAACTGAACCTATAGTTCTTTGACCGCATATTTTTTGTACAATGGATATCGCCCTGACAGTTTGTTAAATCGATAGGACAGACCCATTCTTGACAAAGTACCAACATGTAGGATGGCTCTTTACAGGCAGATTTACGGTTACGCAGTAAACAGTTACTACGAAAATGATGAAAAATATTGGCAATTATGTCAAAAATCGTGCTCTCGTTGTAACCATACCTTCAACACCGGAAATAGTCTTTAATAGTGATATTGTTGTATATGTTGCGTATACACTTCCTACAGAGCATATCGCGATAAAATTCTATATTATATGTTTTGATTTACATACCCAGCGCTATTAAATGACATAGTTTTAGCTAATTTATCAAATGTGGCTTTGCCGTTATCGCTTTTGTTTGTCAATAAACCGTAATTGATACATACGTCATCATTTTCATAATCTAATTGAATGGCAAGTAGGAATCTGACATACATCCCGTGGGCTGATGTTTGCCGCGGTAAAAATCCCGAATCAGATTAGGATTTTTTACGGAAAACCGAGATTTTGTTTATTACTTCGTTTTGCATTTGAATCAGGCATTAACATAGTAGACGCTATTTCTGTAATCAAAGACTATTATAAGAAGATCTTAGCGGAACTGAATGTTGAATGGATACTCTGTGATCCAATGATAACAGTATTTATGGAAGAAAATCGTCTTTTACCACCAATGAAGGAGCAAGTAATTTCATTCCAATCAATGCCTGAATTGACTAACTCCTTATTTCACAATATCGGAATAATTGGAGACCGGCCCGCGAGGCATAGATTTCTTCAAAATCGTATTTAATGACCTGGTCGTTGAATACATAACATTCGGTGTCAATAAACGGTTTCGCTTAACAGTTAATACAGGGTGTAAAAGAGTTATGCAAATAAAGGTATCCGTTTAGACAAATATATGGTTGATCAAATGAAATACTTATTTCTGAAACAATGAAACTATAATTGAACACCCCCGACTTGTTGGCTAACAGTTTTTGCATTGACTCGTTTGTTGCTTATAGAATAACGATAGCAGAGTATAGTTGTATTTTTTTCTGTTTGGGCATAATTAATAATTCATTACAATACCGAGTATAGTTGATTCGCTATACACCCACTTCACTTGTGATGGAATTCAAGATTGTTTCATGGAATTGTTTTTTGCGTTTGTTTGCTCTCCACTTTCCGTTGGGCAATTTCATTTGTTTGCATGTAAGGATCAGCATGAGTACAGCCGGATTTGAATAAAATAAATGTTACGCACACAAGGGAGAGGGTGGGGGTAACCTACCTGGGGGTCCGCGATTTTGTTTTAAATTAAGACTAAAATGGAGAGCTTTGTAGTGTATTTGGAAGGATTAGGGGCACTGAATACGATTTACTGAAACCATACATTTTATATCAAAGCACCGTTATTATTATCTAATCAAGGCCCAACCCCCTTAGATTACAACTTAGGTGCCATTTTTGGCCATATTTATATTTCCACTTTCCAAATAGATGTTACGTATCGCTGGCTACACCCCTGTGGAATAGTACCAAATAGATGTTACGTATCGCTGGCTACACCCCTGTGGAATAGAACCAAAGTTGATTTTTGTAATACAGATAAGAAAAGGAGTCTTAGAATAAAGACATACAAACACCCCACATTCCAAAAAATACAACCTACACCCAAATCTCAACCCAAAGCCCACCCAACACATAGAACCCTACAAAAACTGTCCTCTCAAATTTCATCCCGTTATTCCTTTTATTTAAGGTAATTTGTCTCAGTGAAAATTATCTCTATATATAAATTAAATTACTTGCTATACAATATACGTGTTATGGTCTTAAAGTCAAAGTTCATTCAGGACTTATGAAATTTTAAACGTCATTAAAATAAGACCAATGTGATTTTACATTATGTATGCTTTCATAGGCGATCCTTCTGTGGTCTTTCTTCCATTGTGTCTCATCAGAAATCTGTATTAAGAGGTACTGAAGATGCTTTACTTGCATTGCCCTACTTCGTATTTCCAGTATTTGTAAGTAGACATCTACTTTTTTTATAAATACATCCGGAGTCTAGTATTTTTGACAAAGACCTAAAACTAGATTTTTGAAAGATTGTCAAGTGTCTGGCACACAAATTTGTTTCGAAGTATTCATTTGCGGCATGCCCTTCGTATATAAATCTAACACGCGAAAAACATATCTAAAACTGTAGTGCGGATTTCGTACTCGCATAAAAATTTAATGCGGTTTATTAGAAAAGAGAGTGATACGTGTTTTTCAAATTGGTTTTGTTTGATACTGTCTACATTTTACCCTGGAGTATGCATGTTCTAAGGGAACAGGCCATTAACACAATCTTAAAAATCCTTGTTGTCAAGGGTTACCAAATACATTGCTTTACTTCGTGCCTTTACTGCATAAATATTTTGAAAAGTTAAAATGACTTGCTGACTCGCCAGATGTACATTTAAGATTGAATTTGTTCGCCTTCACTGTTCAATCGGATAATATTTACGTGTTTGTCCCATTGGAGTTATATTTACTAATCTTACACCATGAGATTCTGCTCTAGTCAATTTAGCCATCACGCATATATGTTTCTAAACAATAAGAAACATAACTTTGATCCATAAATTACCCTCAAGGATGGTGGACAATGATAATATTCTGTCAACATGGTAAGAAATAAAGAGCATTAAGTTATGGGAACAATGTGCGTGTAGACATAAGCTGTAATGTAATCTTATCCCGAGTCATCTCGTAGGATTACTGTGAGAAACACAGCATCAATTGAACGTACTTCCTCCTGTACGGGACACCGAGAAGATTATGACAGGCCCAGAGCTAATATTAGAAGTCAATTCATTGAATATCCCCACGCTTAATTATGTCTTATTTAAGAAAGGCACATTGATAAATGATTGAGTCTCATGATTTCCGACATTTTCTTCTTGGATTATGATTGGGAACATACCATAGGACGCTTACCAGGTTATTTATCTTCGTATTTATCATATCTTGTTATTTTGGACTTTCTGGACATAACACGTCTTATTTTGTTTGATTATTGATACATTATTGTAGCACTTGGATATAGCATTTAAGTGTTTATATTATAGCTATACTCGCCGTCATAAGAAAGTAACCAGTGAGTGATGTTTGTATAAAATGGACAAAGTGCAAGTAATCGAGATTAATTTAATTCTGGAAATAGCTGAAATAGTGTTATCCATTATTGACCATAAAATTGCTGTATACCATTAGAATTTCAAGGTCGGTATATTAGGCCAAAATAGAAGAATTTTTATAATGGTTACTTTTTTATGATGACTATTATATACTGCAAATACCTTGTTGTGTGGTTCAAAACTTTTTTCTGGTATACTTATTACATATTTGTTCTATAAGGAAGGATATCAGATGACAATTTAATCTATGAGAAGCACATTTAGTAGTTTATGTCCGTTTTAATGGTCTTTCATATAATATATTATCACGAACATTTCTTATTGTGTGTCGTAAAGGTTTAGATAAATCACTTGTGTTTCTAATATACCCAAAATATTTTTATTTGCCGAGTTAGATTTAATAACTTGTTATATCAGTATTCATGTATGACTTCATGCATAAACCAAACCATAGTAACTGTCATACTTTGTATTAAAAAGATCAATTAATCGGTATGTTTATGATGGCTTAGTCATTAAATATGGATTTCTTTTTCACATCATCTTAGAGTCTCTACTTTTTTATTTATTTGAATAACCGTGGTGAGCTTGCCTAGTGGAATTAGATGTACACGAGGCAGTAGATGTTGAATAATTTCAAAGCAGGAAATAAAATTGATTTGATTTTATGTAGATGTACATACGGTCATAAATCTATTAACTTTATGTCTAGGAAAAAAACTACGACCTCGTCGTCAATTTGCATTTTATCACTTCCCTAAAATCTGCTTTAAAGTTAAATATTTCAGTCCGAGATGGAATAATAAAGTAAAATCATCGTATGGCTTCATCACATCAATTTGATTAACATACACTTAGCTAATTACATTTACGCTGTAATGGTGTCTGTAAGTTTAACTATTTTCTCACTGTGAAAGGTAATGCGTGACAGGTTACAAATTTGTGATCCAGGGTAATTGCGCTGTTTAACTAGACAATAAAAGATTGTAATTATTTTTCAATAGGAATGATTATTAGTGGGGTTTGTATCATTTTATTTGGAGAGCTAACGTAATAAGTTAACCATTTGATGCCTATTGTGTGAATTGAGAACACATTTTATGTGGCAGCTGTTGATTGCTTTCTGGTTAATTTCTCTAATTATGAGAGTTTAGTAGAGTAGTAATTACGTAAAATCTGAACGATGCCTTATTCAGTTTTGATTTTTAATTTTGATTTACATCCACGGTTTTATTACAAAAAAATCGTAAATAAGCGAATTCTTCATAAATTTTCAAAACTTCAGTACCAGTCAGTGAATCTATGTTTTTTACCTGAAAACTTCTATCTTATTTCCCACTTATTAACATTTTAATCATGACTGAATTCTCAGTCTCATAGCACTACAACTCACAGCCTGTTGATGTCCATTTTCAGGTGTTTAACGTATCAGCACATCATTAACAGTTCTGATATGAACATTTTCCTGCCTGTAACATTAGAAAGAGGGGTCAGCAGTATTCAGGGATAGATAGATTTCGGTCTGCAATTACGCGATCCTCTGAAGAATGTTCATATTTATTTTTTTACACACGTTTAGACGTATTCAATACCTTTGCGCGATGACATTGCAAAAAATATGTATGGTCCATTGACTCTTCATATGTAAGGAAGAAATATGTTAAGTTTCACGTTTCTTTCTAAAAATCGCCGATGTTCGAGTTATTTGACACCATGTGCCACGGGTCGTTGGGGGGCGTCGATTAAGCGTATTTTGGTTTCATTAGTTCATAGTTACCCATATTTGCGAAAGCGTACGTGTGTGGGTTCCTACCTAAAAACGAACATCAGTTACTGTTGAAGCAGCAATTACTGGCAATTAGACGCTTGACACTGCACTGTGGGATAATAAAGTCAAACGCTTATTTGTTTTAGCATGAACTCAATCTTACAAACTGAGTTACCACCATTTCTATTATATCATAAATTCGGAATTCGTTAAAGGTTAGGTATTAAACGTGGTTTAATTCTCTCACTCGAGTATGAACGAGTATTAGTGCTGTGACTATAAAGAATGTGTATGTATTTCTTAATCTTTCTTCACTGCGCATACATTTTCAGTTGTGAAATATCTAGGAGTGTACATTTTTGGAAGACATTATCACCTAGAATATAATTATTCACACGCATTTATTTAGGCGTTACCAAAGAGAAACATCGCGTTAACAGTTTTAAGTGGTTCACAACACGTTGCGACAAATGTTTGAGTGGATTTCATTTTTTTTCTCTCAAGTTATCCGTTTCATTACCGGTTAAAAGGTCATCAATAATTCATAATCATTAGCCTGTCAAGCGAGTGTTTCCCCCTTCATGGTCTTTAGTAAAATATTTATGGACAATGCCGTTTTATTGGGTTCAGATTACAATTACAAGGCGTGTTGCTTTTTCCACTCGTTAATAATAGCTCTCAAGCAATCACAGGTTCTCAATTTTCACCATGATGTGATTTTTGTCTTGTCAAAACATTATGTTCTTAACAGAATATATGAGTATATATCCCTTAGGTTTCGTGATAGTTTCGCATTGCTATGACAACCAATGTTTATTCAGAATAAAGAATACGATTCCGAATTATTTGATTTTTATTTGATCAATTCCGGACTTTCTGTCCATAGATCTACTGTTATTTTCTAACGAACCATATGATTCAGTCCGTGTATTGGTTCAATCTTTCTAGTTCGTGGCTTGTGTGGGGTCAATGCATAGATCGTGTTCTCTACAAAAATGGTCAATAAAAAAGGTCATATAACAAGTTAGTAATCACACGCAAACAGGTGGATGAACAGCTCACTCTCCATCAGTGATAAAAGTGATTGTATATAGGCGCCACCCAGCAGCAAAGTGTAAAATATCAACCGCAAAAAGCGTACTTGCTAACTGATATTACTTCAATAAGTGAAGTACTTTGATGATACGTTTCTCATTATACTCCTCTTTCATCATATTCGTGGTGTTCGAACAATGATACAGAGCACTGGGGATTGTAAATAAAAACGCCATGTTGATAACACACACAATTGACTTTTGTCTGTTCATTGTGTCGTGCTCTGTCTCTATATGTTTCAATTTCATTTTATATTCATACACTCTTCAACAAAGTGGTTGATCTTTGATTGCATCATTGCGTTTACAGCATTTGATCGGGTCGCAGTTTGTTGTAATTGTTTGTAAGTGAGAGTATTTTTGTCAACTCGTTCCATCCAAGCACAATTTGTTTACGTATTAAAGTCGTCCCTTTTATTGTCATGTTTGTTATTCGTCTAATTTGTTACCTTCGAGTTCTTGGTCTCTTCCGCGAGTCCATCTCCTTCATTTTACGAAGTTGACTTAGGTACACCATGTTTTTGCACTTGTTGCCTCGTAACCTACGCTGTTCATCTACTAAAATTTAATGTATATCACGTATCAATTAGCTCTGCCTACCCTTCGTTATGTGTACCTATGTATGCACGTGTACGAGCGTTTGTACGTTTATAGAATCATTATATACCCTTACTTATTATTCCCTGGGCAATAAAATGACACTTTATCATCGTCTGAGATGCGTCGTAGAGAACTATGAAAATATTATAGTGTTAATATTTCAACTGAAATAGATATTTATTTCTTTTAGAATGTTTACTCACGGGTAAGAATTGATGTATCCTTTTGATACCAACAGTGAGACTATCTCATATGTCATACCTTGCTTTCAATATCTGTATGAGTGAAATTTAACTCTATTCACTAAATCTTCCTTTCCACCGATTATTCCTATGGCTTTGAAATTAAGTCATATCACAAATGATATTATCACGTGATCGTGCATCATATAACAATTCAAAACTCGAAGTCTCGGAACTATGCTCTAAAATTGTTGCTTTCATATAATGTGCCTCTTGTGCAATTTTGTCAATGAACCATCTTTAAAACACGTATCGTCTTTCGATGATGATATGCGAATAGCAGATACAGTGCAATCTCTCCACAGGGGCCCTCTCTTGATCGAAAACCTCTCTTCAACAACGACATGATTTTCCCACAACACGATTTAACCTATTATTAATATAACCTCTCTGGAGCAACAACCTCTCAACAACAACATAATTGTGTTTCTCCTAAAGGGTTTTGCTTTTGAGATGTTGCACTGTATTTTAATGACCCCCTGATGGTTGATGAGATAATACTGGATAAACAAATAACAGCAATGTAATTTGGCTTCTCCCAAAGGGTGTTTCTTTGGAAAGGTTGCACTGTATATCATTGTTATCCGTCTGAGCATAATGATTATATTGCAAAAGAAATCTTTAATTTACACGTATATATTTCTTCACTTAGGAAAATGTTGCGGTTTATTGGTGCGACAGCGCAGCCCAAATCATCGGGTTGTGATTTTCAAACACGGAAATAAACTGATAAACATATACTTGAAGGTAAACTGGGAGAACAGCTTTTCATATTGCCTGTTATAAGTAATTGCTTGTTTCACAATAACATAAGTAGGTTTAAGTAATCAATCATGAATATAACCTATATGGTTGACGGCAACAGGATATGGTACACCAATAAATACCGGGTGAACATTTCTGTTAATGAAATGAAATTTATTAGGTCGAGATAGGTAACATGAAGGTCGCTGAACAAATAAACATCTTCAATGCATTAAAGAAGGACTTATGAATAATTGTTTACCGTAATAGTTGAGATGTTTTCTGGATTTCAGAGCGATTTCTTAAAAGTATATTTGACAATTACATGGTGTTTTTGACATTGAACTAATGTGGGAATGTAACGATCATGTATCGTTCTGACATATCAAAGATCAAGGACGACAGACCTAATAAACAAGACTATAATTTACTTTAAATCAATTCATACTGATTTGTCATCATGAGTGAAGTGAAGTGGATAATGTACAGTCAAACCTGTGAACAAAGTCCACCCTTGGGAAAGACGAAATGTGTCCTTTATTGATAGGTGGTTTTTATTCGGAGGTCAGTTTCAAAAAATTACCTTTATTCACACGGTGGTCTTTATTCGGAGGTAGTCACAAACACAGGTTTGACTGTACATAGAATGTTACTTAGTTTTCATTATCATAATTATAGTATACCGCCACTTGGAAACTACGTCTGAAACGGTCATAACGGATAAACTTAAAATGAACAGAATTAATTATCAGTTGCGTTCGGACACGATAAAGCCAACCAACAAATGAGACAATACAATCAACGTGCAGCTTTTTAAATGATCGGAAATACTCGTTATACAGTGCTGTTACATGTCCAACATAATGTTAACAAATGATATTGACCCCATAAAGAAAACGGTTGAAACACATGTATTTTAGTTTGGAACTTTTCGTAAATCAAGTCATCTTTTATTGCAGTTTGTCAAGTTAGGCAGTTGTGTTTGGTTCTTCACCACGACACTTGTAGTTTCCACGCACGCAGTATTTCTATTCCATGTTGTTCGCAGTTTCACAATATTTATTAGCATTGTTGTCTTTTTTCATGTTTTGCCTTTTCCAGTCATCACTCTCAGTACTACATGTACTCATTCTATCACCGTTTGTCCATTAAATCAAACTATTTATGTCCGCACGTGGCCATCGCTTCGCTGGTCTTCAACAAGTTTCTGTGTTTGACCTGAGGATTGTTTCTGGAGTTTTCCATTAAAACAATAGCCATATATGGTCATATATACATGAATACGGTGCTTTATAGATGTTTTAATAATTCAATACCAGTAAATGTACAAAGCGTCATAATTCATAACCAAGATTCATTACCGATGAATAGTAAAAATATTACTGTTCCAATCTGTAGGATATTAACATGAAAACCCGTCAACTTCTAAGAAATATTCATTAACTGGGAAAAAAAACGTACTAGGTACATATTGATGGATATTTGAGCATCAATATGCTATATTTGTCGGATCATGCCTTTGGAAGCAACATTTTGTGACCAAAGCCAAAATGGGGACTGAAATATATATATATATATCAGACGCTTGAAGATCAAAATATCACAGCAAGGACTTTTCCACTCAATGATCGCTAGGGGATTTAGACTGTTTCAAATTTCTGACATATATATTGCTCGCGTTCTTTATCTGTTTTCAAAAGGATAAAACTCTACATTATGAAATTATATTCCCATTATATCATTAAAAATATTTACGTATAGCCGTGTGGCATGACAGAAAACAAGTAATGGAATTTGGCCACAAAAGAGATGCATTGAATACCTTATTTCAATGGCTTTTGAAATCTAAATTCCATTTCTAACACGATAGATCATTTTAAAAGTTTGATTAAGGAAATAGGTTCTGAAGATAACAAGATTTTTATCCTTAAAAGTTGATTTGAGATTTTTTCGAATTTTTAACAGATCGCTTGCGAAATTCGAATTTTCTCAGCGGTTACGTAGGAATTTCTATTTTACTCTTACAAAAGATGCGATTTTACGAAAAATGATTGCTTTGGTCCCGTATTTAACCACTCAATGTAATACATTGTTTAAGTTTTTTTAGAACGGATGGTTATTCGTATTTGAAGTGAACACATTGTATTTCATATACAAATAGAATGCAGGGTCTTCAGTGGTTGAGTGGTTATGGGTTTTGGCTAGTAATTACTAGACTTTCACATCTGCGAGTTCGCCTGGGGTCTTCCCCAACGGTCAATCCGGAGTTTCGCTATGTGACCATAGCTGTTTGGTGCGATATTTAACCCTGGTGAAAAAAAACGCATAAAATGCAATATTTTTACTGTATACCAATATACCTTTACACATGAGGTTGATCAAATTCTTGCGATTAAAAGATTCGATATTCTGTGACTGCTTTGATGTGTGTATGACAAACATTCGAAAGACACATGTACAGTCTAACCTGTGTTTGCTGCCATCTCAGAGTAATGGCCACCTTGTGAATAAAGGTTATTCTTTGAAAAAAAAACATCATTTATTAATTGGAGCAAACTGATCATTTATTAATTGGAGCAAACTGACTTCCAAATAAAGGCCATCTGTCAATAAATGTCACAAAATGCCATTCCTAAGGTTGGCTTTTGTTCACGGGTTTGACTGTATTCGGCAAGTTTGTGAACTAACTTGTACATTACACAGAAGACAGTGAAGTATATTTAGCAATATAAGATGATGGTCGAGCCAGACACTCTCTGAAACTTTTTTCTTTTGTCATATAATTTATATGTAATTACTTGGACTTTGTGTTAATTCTCTTTATGAAGGATTTCGCTCGATGTTTTCATGTAGTATCTTGTAAATATCTGTGTATTTCATTGATGATATTCACTTCTTTGCTTCCGGGAATCGTAAGAAATAACTTGATACATGGATTTCTATGCTAACGTGATTACATGAAAAAATGGAATGCCTTCGAGAAATTAGCGGAATACCGATTGTACTTGTAGAGAAATTGTTATTTTAGAAGAAAGCTTGGGGTGGACATATTTTCCTATTTTTTTATCAGTTTAGTATCATATCGTGACTGTAATGAGTTTATCATCATTCTTACATTCCCATTGTCCATATTGTTAAAGGAATGATTTTGCTCCATATTTATCATGTATGCGTTCACGTGGTAAAATTTCCTGTCTAAGATAATACTATTGCGAACATTAGATCGTCTTGTTGATTCGTATCTATGCTATTAATTGGTCACGTGGTTTGAATTACAATAACAGCTGATACTACTACATGAACTGTCATTGTTTGGGAAATTGGTCTTATCTACAAACCACCAAAATCTGTAGAGCTGTTACTATTTTTAGAAACCACATATCCGCTATTTTATTCGTGGTCTTTGTTACTTGACAGTAAAATAAAATGATTATTTCATGACGGAATCACTACCCCCTCTTCGCTGTGATTTCGAACCGCACCCTGAACCAGACAAAATTTCACATCCAGCTGGCTTATGATAAGTCGGTGGTTCCACTGAGATGTACGCCCGAATTCTTCTTTCATCACTAAAGCTTGAAAAACCGCCAAATGACTCAATTGGTACGACGTTAAACCTCAGAGATATTGATGGAAAAAAGGGTTTGCTTAGCTTTTTAAGCGTACATTAAATACCATTTGATGTTTTGAATGTGACAAAAAATGAACTTCATCAAACATGGATGTTTGTCACCGATGTTTTGAATGATGTTTTGCGTTCGCAAATCATTTTGCACAGATCTTGGTACCATATAAAATTGCACACAGCACGTGTTTAATGCAGTATTTCGTTAATGTTTATTTTCTTGTTCAATAAATGTTGTTAACCCGATAGGAATGACATGACATTAAATGTTAAAACAAATATGGAATAAATAAGCAGTACAATGCTAGTAATGAAATTTATACCGAATTTATTGGACACGCCTCAGTTTAATTTTAATTCTACGCAATCGTTTATCACAAAAATCATGTAAATGGACCATTAGACGCAACAATTAAAGACACGTTGAGTTCCATTAAAACATTTCGTTTCTTTATCAACTTGTTAAAATCCAGAACCCGCGATTCGGCCACGTCTGTGCTATTAGTTTACAAAACCTCTTATTCAACACAAGTTTGTGTTTTTTCTCTCTCTCAAAGTTTCTAATTTCAAAGGTTGCAGCTATTATCCATTGTAAAAAAAGTTATCAACTTCTCGCGTTTTCTCGTAAATATCATGACGGAGCGTTAAGTGATATCATTGAACGACAACTTTATGACATAGTTGAGCTATGCGCTTACAAAGAATATTCATTATTATTAACATGGAAGAGAACTTTAAATCCAAGCTAAAAAAAGAAAAACAATAAAGGTCTGCGCAATTGATAGCAAGGTGGTGACATTGGGGACGAAAAAAATAATCGTACAGTGATGTAACGAGGTTATACCATGACATTTGTAATGTTTCATCACGATAAATGTAGAATTGTCTATTTATCTGGGCTGCTTCAGGAATACAAACTAGCTCTTTTTGGAAGAACTTCTTCAGAGTGACAAATGTATTGCCTACTGCTTTATAGTCTTGCGTTGCGACGGATACATTTGGGAATATCAACTTTCCATTATTAAAAATGATACCCGTCTGCTCGTTTGATTACAATTACTTATATAGTATCCACTCTTTTGAAACATGTTTTCTCGAAAGGCAACTATTCCTCTTAGAACGAACTAAGTACTATTATAAGACTACGCATGTGTGAATTGGATTTATAGAAACCTTGTATCCTCATAAATACTCTTTACATTACATTTTTGTTACAATTTTCGCTCTGTTTGATTCTTATTCGATTTTATACTGTTTAATCAATACGACCTTTTTTGTATTTCAGAAAAAAAACAGCCAACATTTTAATGAAACTTGAAGAAGTAACTCAACAATCCTAGTAAGTGACTTATTTCTTCAAAAGCAAATATAGATTAGCTTAATGAATCCACTTGATGCTGCCATCGGAAACCCAGTCTGAAATCTGAATCATGTTAAATAATTTATAAGTTATTCATCTAGTGTGTTTGTTCAAATTATTATCAATGTTAAGCCTTACTTTGAAGGCATTTTCAGATAAATGATTAATTTTCAGAAGAATAATACCATAATGCGAATACAGTGAAACCTCACTTTCCGTGGCCACTTAAATACTAAAGCAACGTCATTACAACGAACACATTTTATCAACCGGTTTGTTACATTTCCTCGGTCTTAATACCGAGATTTTAATGTACTCTGGTATGTTCTGTTCTGATCATAATTCAGTATTAATTTTCAAGTACATAAAGTTTCCAACTTCAAAAACATAAAACAGAAGGCAAATTACTGTGAGAAAATTGACATGAAACAAACAAATTCAATAGATGGAGAACGAGACATGCTAAATTATAACAATCTAATTGAACCGCAAAACATTGAAGAAAGACTATATAACTCGACAGCAAAATACATTAAAAATTTACTATCTATTACGTCTTATCACAGGCTGTTATTACACAATTGGTTTGGTCCCTGTGAAACTCTCCTGCAACATTTGTCAATGCTGTATCTGTTCCCTAGACGATAAAAAAAATGCTTAGCAAATTTAGGACGAACTTCAAATGCTGATCAGATCTTATTTCCAACGAATTTGACAAACATTTCGATTTTCCTCAATATGTGGAGAATGGCCGGCTGCTTTTGGAAAGGTTATTTAGTACTGGTTGGAATACAGTCCAGGAAAACTGGTTAGATGAACCGAGCGTCATTTATAACTGAAATATTGTTGAAGAACGGCGTTAAACCCAGTGAACAAAATCTCAATGAATTAAGAACTATAACTATGGCGGTTTTTCTGACTTGTTTCGGTAAGAGTGTTATTTTGGCTATAAAAATATGTTTATGGTTACTTGAACACAAAATTGATGTAGGTAGGTCCAAAAATTTATTTCTTATGTTGTTTAAACTCGCATGTCTTACGAGTACTTTGGGCGTGCGATTCGTCCCCAAATAGTTTCGCACGTAGGATTTTGCTGTTAGAAATTATATGGTCAGCGCCCAGAAATGGGACCGGCTAGTTAACCGTAAACAAACCTATTTGTTTCTAGCTTTACCAAAGTATCAGAGTGTCGTTGTTTTCTCTTATAGATATACGGTTCGTTTTTTCATAATTTTTTTCTTCATCCGATACGGAGTGCAATGCAACACTCACATTGCTGTAACATAGAAAATGATCCGACGAGGAAACGATTATCATATGAGTCTTGTCGTAGAATATAAGAATCACAGATGTGGCTTCTATCAAATGTCTATGGATCTATACGCATACAGCAAAACTTCAAAGAAAGGCTCCTTCAATATAAGACCAACACATTACAAAAATATTTTCGGAATGTATTTCTGCGTGTTTTCGATATTTTAACTTGACCATTAGACCTCCTCAATTTATTTTAAGGCTGTTTAGGATTCCAAACGTAGTGTTAATATCGAGGTTTTCCTGTATTTGATTTAGAACATGCAGTGTCTGTTAATATGGGTGTATCACCATACTTTATCCATCATCTCGCTTTCAATTTTTTTCTATGCAAGCCACTGTGTGCGTAAGTAATCTAAGATTATAATTCACTCCTTTTATAGGGTCATTTGTGGAAGATATTTCAAAACAGTTATCGCTTCTTTGTCTTCAGCCATCTCTTTGAGGTATTGATAGGAAGACCTGAATAAGTTTTACGAACTGTGTCTAGACACTGGCTTATCAAGGAAAAAATAAATTCGTTCGCGCGTTTATCGATATCAATGACCCAGCCAGCACTAAAATCCTACTATTTTACCCGTAGCCTAGTGATTATTAAATTGAATTAAATATTCAATTACAAAGTACAATCACAGACTTCAAATAAGCCGCCAAAAAGTCCGACGCCAACGGCTGGTAAAAATCTTGTGAAATCATACTAGCCTGGTGAAAAATCTAGATCGCTTCGTAGACATTCACAATAATTGATATTTAGTTTAATTAGATTCTTTCGAATGAGGTTGGTAGATTTTATTATTTCAAGTCCCCTCAGCTGATATGCAAAAACTCCTTAAATTTACGCCCCAATGAGTTCAATAATTGAATCTATGAACTAATGAAATAATTATGTACTCATTACATTCGTGAAACCGTAAAAAATGTATTATACATATCAGTTGATTAAAATGACAGAGCAACTACCACAGTTAAGACATTTGCAACGGAGTCGTTAACTAATTAATGATGCCAATACTGCAATTAATTAGTCTATACTAGTATATGGATGTCTGCATATTTATTTTAGTACGCTTATCTCATACAAACACAAAATACTAGTATAACTTAATATTTTTTTCTGAAACAAATTTCTTTCATATTTCTATATAATACATGAACATACAAACGCCCGCGCGCGAATATATATATATATTATCACATCCGGCCATCATTTGTCGTTTAAATGTCATACATGTATATATTGTGCAATATTTAACTACTGTCACCAATCTCCTGCCAATACTGGTACAAAACTACTTTTGTGAACATTTTTCAGATTGATCTTTCGCCCCCAGTACGGTATGATTTAATAACGTGTCTTTGTAGCCGCGGGATTATCCTGTATTTTAATTAAGAAATACAAATGAACACTGTAGAGCTTAAATACACAAGTTCTAGTATTATGTAGGTTGTGACGAGTGTGTGTTTTCTCGCCATGCTAAACCAGAATGCTGAAATTAACCTACGGCAATCAAACATGCCAAATTCAGAAGAAGAAAAAAACATTAAAACAGCTATTTCAATGCGCATTCCGAAAAGTGTTTTCTATCAAATAAATACGAGCATAAACCGACTAATGGATTTTACATCATTCTCTGAATATGATGTATTGTATAAAAGCCAGTAAAGCCGGAATCGCTCAGGGTATATCAAAATGGTAATTGATGATTTTTCTCAAGTGTTTAATCCTTTCACTCAGTAGATGGAAATATGTCTACTCTGATAATGATGACAAACGACATCTACTTTATCCGTACTATTGTCGTTATTTGTATTACCAATTACACACGTTTGCTCCCTGGAGGAAATGCATAATAAAATAACGATTGAAACATTCTCAGTAGGAGATTAATTTTCAAAAATTGGCAATCAAGGAAAATGCCAGGTTTCAGTTACAGATATTAATGAATTGTAATTTTGGAAAATTAAGTACTAATCGACACTTGCTGATTGAAAGAGTGCCGAAAATTTGTTCAAAATGCAATTTAACCAACCTACTTTGAAATACTGGAAATTTCAAATATTCTTTCTCTTAAATACTAAAATATATAAATAATCGGTGGTAAAACCTCTAAAATTATAGGAACGTAGTTTTATGTCATTTTTAAGTAAGATTTGATATCATGGTTCAAAATTATAAAATTTCCGATCAGTCTCTGAATTTGACGTCGGTGTCAAAAGCTGTTTGTATTATAACAATGTCGTTCTGTCATGTAATATTGAGTAATAAATTATTGTTTTTCACAATACTTGATAATTATCTAAACATCTAGAATGCGGTGTGAATTGCGAGATAATCAGGACTATATAAAATCAATATTTTATTTTTCAAATTCAATAGATCAAAGGCCCGAGTAGATATGTACATTAGACGAAGTAGGTGGTAACTATTTGTTATTAAATAAAAAAGTTAACTTGACTCATTGAAATTAACCTAGGCGTATAAAAGTTCATGGTTTCCACTTGCTCTTTTTTGGCAAGTCACGGTCAATTTGCTTTGCGTAGACTTTTTTTTCATTTTCACATGAACTTAATTTCCGAACTACACAAAAAACAAAATGTTCGGCGGACCTACCGACCCTATATTTTCGAGGCTGTTAGTGGAACCAGCTATTTATTTGTTCCGCCTCATGAATTCAAAATACTAAACGAAATTTTATATTGATCCTTAACATGTTGATAAATTCTTCATGCTTAAAATTTAATGGCGCATACTTCATACTTAATACGCTCGTTTTAAATTTCAATTGATATATCAATTTTATTTCGTCTTAGAATGTCAAAATCATTATCATAATATTCTAGTGTTTTTTTTTTCTCTCTCTAAACCACTAGACGACTTATTGCATCGGACGTAGCAGGATTTTTAACGTGCAAAATAAGAAAACCATTAATACACTTAAAATTCCTTGAATAAGTCAGTCGAGCCACATAACCGATTTACATAATGTTCTTAATCGACTCATTCTCACAGGCTAAAATGGTTCTAAGAAAAGATGTTTCCGTAGCAATTAAAACGTGATATCCGATATCTTTAATCCCATTGTTTGCTGTGTGAGGCCACACTGTCTGTCATCAGAACTGGAAGCTTAAAAGCGGTTAAGGACACTGATACCACCAATTAAACTGCAAGCTATTCATGTACTTAATGTCTAGACAAACCAACTCCTGAGTGCCATGTGCTCTGTTTTTTTTTTGTTTTTTTTGATAATATCAATAACGTTATAATCCACAGGTTTTGAATATTAAATTTTGATAACATGATACGCCTGAGCACTACCAATGTCTTAAATTTTATGATACTGTCGAACCTCTCTAATTCGAACCTTTCCAATTAGGAATCCTCTCTAAACCGAACACGTCAGCTGGTACGGATTTTATGATGTATTTAATTCTAAAATACCTGTGTAATACGGAACTTTTATATTCCGAAAACCTCTCTAATCCGAGCATTCTTGTCTGTTCGACCAAGTTCGGGTTAGAAAGGTTTAATTTTATCAGTATTTGACTATTTTCCAACCATATTTACGAAACAATAAATATTCTTGTATATTTTATCAGTTAATAAGGTATAAGCAGGCAGTTACGAGTAAGAATTGATTTATGTGAGCTTAGCAAGCAAAACGACATATTTCTTACACAAAAATATATTGCTTTAAACCCATTTTACCCGTAAACGACATTACTAGAACTACATTTTCTGTCCGCTCTTACATTTTACTCCTCTGTATAAAAAAGTAGTCCGTGACGCCATTAGCTTTTATAATTGCTATATTACAAACGAGTGAGTCTAATGGAACAGCTATGTTTTATCTTAAAATAACAAATGGGTTATATACACTGGCCATGAGGCAGACCGTGTTATGATGAATGTTTGAGGACATAGATTATTATGACTATTATCAGTGATTTATAACATTGTGATCCCATGACGCTAAAAAACGTGTTAACAAATGGTAAAAATTGTACTGTTGAATCAACCGGTCTTAATGACACAATGACAGTGAACGAGCTAAAAGTTATAACATGAACATAGCTTCGATCTGATGTGATGCAGTCATTTTTTCTATAATGCAATTCATTTTGTTCAATTCTAAACACAAATGTAAACGCTGGAACGAAAAATCGCACTTTCGCTATACCGTAGTAGCATCTGCCTCATCAAAGACGTTTGATAACACCATACTGATAATACAAATTGTTTTGGTGATCTTTTTTAGCAACCACGTGCTGTTATTAATTATTATCGCAGTAAATACACACACGGTGTCTGTTGTCACCATTTGTATCGTCATAATAGCGACAAAAATAATAGTGGATAGAGAGAGAATGGAATGGAGACACAGAGCATTAAAAAGGAACATTTTCACATGTGCTACAACATCTTAAGTTGGCCGATGCCATCTTGGTGTATATATTGTAATGTTATTACTTAAAGGGATAGAAACGCTTAAATTCAATAAATCGTGTGTAAAATATCAATTAACAGTGTTAAACATTCGATGCCTAGGGATTACAAGACTCTGTATCCAAGACAATTATATTATCACATCGATGTTCAATATTGATTATTTTAATGGAAAGTTAGGAAAATGAAAATTGAAGGTTACCACCAGTTTGCTTCTTCAGACAAAAGACAAACTCACTATTTACGTACGCAATCATTTGTAACACTGGAATTGTTGGTTGATAAATGAAAACATTATGAAACAATTCATGTGTTGCGGATTTTAAACTATGGAAAGCTTTTACAGTCTATGAATTGCGCACACTAGGCGCCAATCTTATCATAAATCTCTGAGTACAATGCTAAGCCCCCAATGGCTTCATATGAAAACACTCAAATAAATGCATTGGCTTTATTATAATCAATAATGTTTTATAAATATGTTTGAAAATTGCTTTCCGACAGCACAGATTTTTTTTCTTTCACTTGTTTAAGTCTGTCATTGAAATTTGATATCAGGTATCATTACGAGCAAAGCTGAATCATTTCCCCTGTTAATCACCATTTGAACATTTTCGATTAGTTCAAAATACTTATCTGGTGATTCTAGTATAATCACATCTCATTGCAAGCAATCGGAACATAATAACATATATATATACATATAATGGTGACTGCTGATGTTTAGAAAGGCATCCAGTACGCATTTACTTAGCTTCTTTTAACAAACGCACTGAGAGGATTCAAAGACACGTAGCATGCAAAACATAACAATTCTGCTACACATACTACGCAGCCACGAACCTTTAATCTCAGCCCTCAGTTACACACATACACGAAAGTATTTAATATGACATTTTCACTGGGTTTAGCGCCGTTTTTTCAACAATTTGTATACTTACCAGTACTAGCTTAGTCTTTCACAAGGAGCCCTCGCCTTCTCAACACATTGAGGAAAATGCTTCGTCTAACGTATGTTCGGAACCAAATTAAGAACGGTCCTTCTCTGCAAATAAATTAATCTTATACATTACGAGTTAAAACCAATTTAGGTAGACTTTGCATTTATATCTTTAAATGGCATTTACATATATTATTAACTTAATCGTGAAATGGAATTTCTGACAATGAACGTGAACATTATCAAGAACCCCTCACAAATTATCCTAAAATCGACACGAATCCAGCATTGTGACACAACAACATTTAATTATAATTGTGATAACCAGCAAATTGATATGCCATGTTTTCATCATCTTACTGAAAGATAAACGATTCGAAAGGTTTGTTATCATATTGTTATACAGTGCACCTCTCCAAAGCAACACCCTTTGTGAAAAGCAAAATTATGCTTTTGTTGACAGGGTGTTGCTCTAGAGAGGATTAATTGATAGTTCGATCACACAGTAGGAAAAATCATGCTGTTGTTGAAGGGAGGTTGTTGCTCAAGAGAGTGCCGCCCTGGAGAAGGTTGCACTGTAGTATATTTAGAAAATTCTAAGGATATAGATTACCATTTAGGTTACGAATGTTCTAAACAAAATGTAACTATACAAAGAGACCAATCATCAGATTATACAAAGATGGAACACAACATTCCACAATCGATCAGAAAGACTTATTTATATTTAAATTTTACTCTCTGTTTTCAGGTGAAATACGTGTGAGCTCCCTAAACTGATATGGCAAAATTACTACAAACAATAGCGTTATTAACTTACATCAGGTAAGGATCTGTTTTTTTTTTCTGAACAAAAAACAATAATAATCAAGTGTGTGTTCAAAAAACGAAAACATGACCAGAATTGATTAGTTTTATCGGTTTGCCCATACAACATTAAAATCTAATAGTGCCTACTTCATTCAAATCCGTTTAATCTATTCCCCAAAGCCAATCAGAATTTAAATTGGCCAATTGGAAAGACTTAGAATTTCCAATAAAATCAAATCTTTTCATCATTCAAATACTTGTATGAGGAAATCTGCATTGCATTCAACATTGTAATCGGACATATGCATTGAATACAATCCGTTATCAAATTACTAACAATGACGCTTTATTTTGTAGTTTAACATTCGGGGATACTGTTATTGATACTGAAAACGTAAAACTGAAACGATCCGAAAGAGACACGTCTTTTCTAGATGATTCGGATGTTGCGGACGACGATGCATACCTTGATGCACAAGAGAAACGAAGAGGCGAAGGATTCGATTCCCTCGCAAATGGACTGATTGGTAAACGTTTTGATCCACTTGCGAGTGGACTTGTAGGTAAACGATATGATGGCAACAATTTTGACTCACTGGCCAGTGGTTTGGTTGGTAAAAGATTCGATACTTTAGCTAGTGGACTTGTAGGTAAACGATATGATGGGAACAATTTTGACTCACTAGCCAGTGGTTTGGTTGGTAAAAGATTCGATACTTTAGCTAGTGGGCTTGTAGGTAAAAGGTATGACGGAGGAAACTTCGATTCTCTTGCAAGTGGTTTAGTGGGAAAGCGATATGATGGCGGAAGTTTTGATTCCTTGGCTAGTGGATTAGTAGGAAAGCGGTTTGACGGTGGCAATTTTGATTCTCTTGCTAGTGGTTTGGTTGGGAAAAGGTTTGATACCTTAGCTAGCGGTCTAGTTGGCAAACGATACGACGGACGGGGTGGAATGTTTGATCCCCTTGCAAGCAGTTTAGTCGGGAAGCGATCACGGTATTTGGACACACTCGCAAGTGGCCTTGTTGGAAAAAGAAACTGGTATGATAAAAGATATCGATATTTCGACACCTTGGCGAGCGGATTGGTCGGTAAAAGGAGCACACCACCAATTCGTTACAATCGTTACGGCATGTACAAACGACCATTCGATGATTTGGCGAGCTCATTGATAGGAAAACGATCAAATGAGGAAGTTGTCAGTCGCTAACTTCAAATGTGTTATATAAGTGCTGTTAACTGTTTAGGTTGTGAAACACGCTATTTCTACATGAACAGAAAAAAATATTTTCGCTACATATTTGTATAAATTTCAGTTTTGTTTTGAGTTGCACTAAACCAATTTTTAAGTTGATTGTGCAAAGGCCATGACTGTTTAACCTTTGGTGAATTAGAAAAGAATTGAAGTAAATAATGAATAAGTTATTAATGAGATCTTATCTTAATCTTTGATGAATTTTTAAACTATTTTGTACTTACCGTGTTATTAAAGCTCTAAATTATATTTATCTTTGACATGGATTATACAAGAAGAAAGTGCTTTCATTATGTAATATAATTGGTCTCGGAATTGCTTAAAGTATTGGAAATCGTATTGATATGAAGTATGTATGGAAACCAATGATCACTAACAAAGGGGATGTGTTGGTACTGCTTCAAGATTGATGTTTTTGAGTTGAATAATGACCTTCTTTAAAAAACAATTTCCGCTGGTAAAGTACAGTATACATTCCTGTAATAGCATATATTTCATATTTTCTATAGATGGATAAAATGTAATAAAATCCTAATTTCTACATCAAAAAGATATGTATTTGTTGATTCTACAGATAATAAGACTACGTGCGTTAATTTACCTACAAGGTGTGTAGTTATATGAAACAACTCATAAAACACAAAAGACATACATGAACAAACGTGCTCTTTTTCTTAATCTATTCAGCAACAAAAGAAAAAAACAATACTTCGATAACAAGAGGTCGTTCCATTGGAAATCTAACATATATTATAATTGTAAGAATACGTCGTATGATCTTCTCAACGCTAGTTTGTTAGGGAGAAATGCTGAATCTTGACAATTAGTTTGTGCAGATTTTTGCATGCTTTTAAAAATAAAAATCTGAACAAAATATTATTGGCATGGAATTCTATGTTTAAAAGTGCCGTTAAAGGAACTAATATGTCTATGAAAAGACATCTGAGTGCTCAAGAATACCAACCTCCAGTAAAAGTTTTGTGTGACATTAACCTCAATTATGTGTAAAGAAGCAAAAGGATACTAAAGAATTTTCCCTTGATATAAGTTCCGTGTCATAAACCAACCATCATGTCTCATTCTGACGCACACAATAGTTCACATAAAATACCAAACTTCATAAAACCAAAAACCCATCAACACGAATCACACAAAGTTTCGCCAACCTCAACATAACAACACAGTTCACGAAATTATCAGCACGGCCCACACAAAGCCTTCAAGACTCCCACAAAATAACTCATTTCACAAAGCAGCCAACATAGTGAACTCGACCACCTCGCAATCCCCGCACAGCAAAGTCCACCCAGTAACGAGCACTGCTCATACAAAGTCGTCCCCACAACAAAACAGTCCACGATACAATCTGCATGGTTCACAATATGAAGAAAACACAACGAAATAAAAACAAAACTAAAAGTGCAAGCTATGACGAGGGTTATTGCATGTTGATAGCACGTGACACAAATAATGCAATAATGAGGGTGTAAATTATGAACACAAATTGCATCTTATACCAAAAACTGATGTCAGCGGATCTACAATAAGTAATTGTTAGCAATTCTAAAAGTCTATCATTCAGAAAGAAGTAGTTCAAATCAAGCAGATGGTGGGAAATAGGTACAGTCAAACCTGTGAACAAAGACCACCCTTGGGAAAGACACAATGTGGTCTTTATTGACAGATGACCTTCATTCGGATGTCAGATTGTTCTAAATAATCAATAACGGTTTTTCAAACAATGGCCTTTATTCACACAATGGTCTTTATTCGGAGGTGGCCGCAAACACAGGTTTGACTGTAGTTACATGTAGAGATCAATGTTAGGACTGGTGCAGAATACGGGAAAACTGGATAGGTCAACTCCCCGAAGGTAAATAACGTTAATATTTTTGAAAAAAAAAACTGAAATATTAGGTTCAAATCAAAACAATGAGGAAAATATGTTTGGTTTTTTTCACCGGGTTTAACGTCGCACCAACAGCCAGGGTAATTTGGCAACATTTCAACTTTTCAGTGGAGAAGACTCCAGGCTTACACCTGGTTGGAACCACCGACCTTCCACGTTGTACGGAACTGGTCGGGAAACCACAAATTAATTTACCAGATGGTTAAGTAAATTTATCATCGAGTTGAAGTCAAATATGGGCTTTAAAGTCTGTTATTCCTATAATCGACCGACTTTGACGAACAGAATTTTTATCTGTTTTTTATTCTAGTCATTTTACAAAAACAATTATGAGGATGGGATGGTTTCGATCAACTTTATACTATGTACGTAATCTCCATGATACATTTACATCACTGCTATCAATAACAATAATTTCCACACATGACTAACTAATACAGAACAATGAAATGTCACCTGTGTACAATGATTTACTTTTGTTAAATTCAACGAAGATTTGACATTATCATATATCTGATAAAAGTAAGTGTAATTTGACCAAACATTGTAACCACACTGCAACTCCAATAAAATAACCCATTAAATAATATAAAAAAATCTCAATGACTAACTGATGAATAGAACGGCTTACAGTGGCTACCGTGGAACAGAATAGTTCATTAATTCGTGATAAAACTATTATGAGCCATCAACCTTCCAGAGATAATGCTTTGGGTGGTGGTATGAAAACAGACCCAAGAGATATTTGAGTAGAAGAAGACACCAAATCCTTACTCTTGCCTTTGTCATTTACTTCATATACTGAACTGTGTTTGTATTCATCAAAATATGGCGGCGATATTGAAATCACAATAAAAACGAATGATTCGCCTGGTGTCCTATGGTTTCCATGAAGGGGTTTCTTCATTATCGCGTCTGAAACTGAATTAGGTGCGGAGGAAACCATAGTACAAGAGGAATTTCATGCATTACATCTCAGAATAGAAACACTTCATGATGCTCTTAATGATTAAATAAAATGTAAAGGATTTATTGTGATGGACATAAATAGTAAATTCATTCAATAGGTCGATCAACGTAATTGAAGAATTTCGATAAATTATTGTTTCTTTCTTATTTTCACACTAGTTTTAGTGTGTTAATAAAAGCATTTCCAAGATACACATATTGTGTGTTTAATTGAGTAATTAGATCTATTTCGTTCTATATAATTGTTACGTCACGAACATATCTTTCTAAAATTTCATTGACATTTCGACATTTGAATAATGTACACATAATTTGAAAACAATCAATGCACTACATGCAATTATTATACACATAAAGCTGATTGATTGAAGATTAACTTGCTCGTTAATTGCATTAAACAATACATCAAAGGTTGAATAAAATATATGTTTGCAGATACCATTACGCAATACCGCGTGACAATAACTCTGTGAAACTCATCAAACGCAGATTTTAAGGTGAGAAAAAGGACGCCACATGCAATACCGCTTTATCATAATCTAGTGAGTAATTACAACATACCATGACAATGTCGAACATGCTGCTCCGCAAACGATACAAGCGCATTAAACAGGGAACAAACTGACAAAGAGATAACGTAACACCATGGACCATTGAAAAAAGCCATTATTAACGTGCAGGTACCAAATTTTGCAATTAAATCAAAAACTTTGAACATCACATTTAAATAAAACGAACTTTTTGGGTTTTTTAACATGTTTTAGCATCGTTGTAGTGGTTTAGAGGTCTGTGTATATGAGGCCAGACGCCAAGACCTGGTTTTGGATCGTGGTTCAGTCGAGTTCTCAATAACTTAAAGGGGCGCTAACTCATGGGATTGTCATTGTTTTCGATAAATCTCATGGGAAATCATTTTCTATCGTAGAGATCTATAAAATTTATACAAGATCTCAAAATCTGTCCGCTCTATTTTCAGATGACATTTTGGACGTTATGGGTTAAAAATCTTAAGCTAATAAGAGCGAGAAAGAGACAAATAATTTGATAATAATCCATTAAGCACGCCTTGTACATATATCAAGAGTCATATACGTATGTACATATGGAAAACAAATCTATTAAGATGTTTCAAAGCGAGCTTATTATATCAATATGTGTTATTAATATGTGTAGTTTTGTTTTTCCCCAGGAGTCTTCATATTAAGGAACCAAATCGAAATGATCGTTCAAAAATTTAGTTTTACCCAACTGAAATACACCTGCATTTTGGGACATTCATCATTGAAATCTTACTGATCTTAGTATTTCGTACATTAATTGTTTAACCAGTTTTACATAAATTATTAAATTTGTCACCAATTATTAGATGTTTTTCACATGGGTTTAATGCCGCACCACCAGCCATGTTCATTTTGGCGACTTTTCCAACTTTAGCATTGGATGAAGACTTCAGGCGTACACCTGGTTAAAACCATCCACTTCCCGTAAGCTAGCTAGACGGCTTCCTCACATATGAATTTTGTCTTGAAGCATTTGACTTAGTCTGGTGCATTTTTGGCAATTACTAAATAGGACTATCCTTAAAAACGTGCCTTTTGAAGCATTAAGCCACCGGACAATATTGTCGCGAAATTAAGCCTTTTTTCAGGAATTCTAGATGTGATAATAAAGTCTAGAAATTATTTATATGAACTTTGTGGGTTTCTGTTAAGTGTTTTGTTCATCCGCGTAAATGATATGTACATTACTGTTACTAGATAGAGAGAAAATAAAGTATCGACGTGTTTTTTGGTTGTAAAATTACAAAACAAGCTACCACTATTTAATGTTACAATTCCACACGATTCATTTACTACGCGCGCGGCATCTTGGAAATAATTATTTTTTGTTCAAATGAAAAGAAAACATCGTCAGAGTGTTTGTAAAAGGATTGAAATCAAGCTCAAAAGTCACGTGACATGATGCTTTGCTCCTTTGGTTTCCGCCAACCCGACTGCCGACATTTTTTTCTTCCGACCCTAGACAGTTTCGGTCGATTATTTTTCTTGGTGATATTTTCATTTTCTTATCAACTATATCATCGAACTAACAAATATATTTGACAAAAATGGTTCTGTGACCCTATATTTGAATATTAGCGGAAACCAAGGTATCACCGAGGTTACAAAACTGGTCTTTGTGACGTGGTTTTACAATATGTATTGAAAGACAGTCATATTGTGACGAAATACAATCTCTTTTTATTAAATCGTCGAGAGGGAATTTACGGTATTCTATAAAATTACTGAAGCGATCTTGCACGCCGTCATAGAATACGAACGGGATGTTGATACAGATCTGCTAAGGTTTACAGATGATTTCATCCCAAAGGTTGTTTTACACGCAAATATAAAACCTACAATACGTCAATACGATCCTTAATTGCGTTAGATACTACGGGAATAGTCGGATTAATTTTATTTATATAAATGTCACCACGCATCGGGTTACAAAGTAAACTATTTTTCTCAAAACAACAATTAAGCTCATTAACTTCTTGTTGTATTTTTGAAGAAGAGGATAAAGACCGCTGGTGCATAACTGTTTCTTCATCAACCAATGATAGGTGCTTAGTGACGTGCATGCTAGGAGTATAATGTAACACCTCCAGTTCAGATATAACTACAGTTGAAAAGTTTATAAAGTTTCAATACATTCCTGAAATTACAACTGTGTTCTTATATCTACTTGACCCGTCCTGTGCTGGTAATAGATAACGCCAAACATTATATTAATTACACAGCAGGTATGTAACTATGGCAGAGCATTGTGTTGTTAAATTGTTTGACGTTGTTAGAGACACGAACCGTAGTACGTAAACCAAGAACAAATGTCAATTTAACGGTTAATGAGCCATAAATTAGGAAAGGTAGGTTATTTTCGTTTCTATTTCTTCTAAATGTAATTATGTTTCGTACTTAGGCGGTATTCGCCTCCAAATATTTTGGTACTGTAGTTTTTGCTGTCACAAATTCAGGTTGGCATCAAAATGGGCTCAGCCGGGTAAGCTCACAGTACAATTTTCTTCCAGCCTACATCAACCTCTCTAAAGCAACACCCTTTCGGAGAAAAGCAAAATTATGTTGTTTTAGAGTTAAATAGTTAACACGTATAGTGGGAAAATATAATGCTGTTGTTGAAGGGAGGTGTTTGCTCAAGAGAGGGCTGCTTTGGAGCGGTTGTACTGTATTCGGTATGCACGTTCGTGTGTATTTATTCCTACCAAACTCAGACAACATACTTGCATGTTGTTCGGATAGTCAATACCGTAATTACAATAGAGAGGAAAACCAGTGATACTATCGTCAAAGATGTGTTACACTAAAACTAGGGTATTATTTACAAATATGAAGATTTACGAGAACATGTGTTTCGAGTTCTTACATTATGATATCACGCATGTAGTCACGTGGTATACCATTACGCGCATTCAATCAACCACACCAGTCCTACTACTCTTCAGGAATCAAGGAGGGCCGTTAGCTAAACCTTTACCCCTCAGTAATAATCGCACTTGGTTATACCTTTTGCTACAAGCTGATCTCAGGAGGATCCCTGATCATTCTTTTCCTCTGTTTGTGTTCTACATTTCTTGTTTTATCCGTTCGGCTGGCAATCAATGCATGGGAAAACTGAAGGCATTGTTATACGGCAATTTGAGAATTTCAAAGTTCATTTAAAATCATTCCATGCATGTGCTATTTTTAATAGAAATTTTAATGAAAACGCCCTAACTACTATTTGCATTCTCCTACAGCTTGCAACTTACAATTTTATCTCTACTTCTGCGGGTAAATTATTGTCTAAAATCTCATTTTCATCTAGATTCAATACAATACCTTCAATCATCAGGGTGTATCTTCAGCGCACTGTCTCGCAATTCCTTATATTTTATCTTATATTTCTTGAAGGCGCATATTAATTGGCATCTTATTTAAAATAATGCGATTAACATCTGTGGGCTTATTCAAATCCCAGACATACAACAATCCAGCGATTATTTCAGAGTTCTGTCGACCCTTAGGCAATGCGCTAAATAAAATTGGAGACTATTTGTTGAGAAACTGGTGAACATGTTTTACAGCGCACTATTGGATTCAGTGAAAAATCAAATACAGGTCGAAAGAACAGAACGAGGACCTAAATAGTTTATTCCTTAAGTAGATCAATCCAAACAGGCGTATGTGGCCATAGATCTTCAGAAAAATAGGACTGTGCTGATAAATTTTGATGATGTTATACATAAGTAAATAAAAATCTTGTTTTATTATTATGCATCATAAGGCGCAATGAAAATCTAATACTTGTCAGTACGACAACAGTGATATCTGTATACTGATTGGTTAATGTTATATAAATGTAGATATGTTGGTTTCGGTTAAAAAAGCTTTTGTCATGTATACTAAACATCACTGGAAATGTCATTTTACGTAGTGTCGACCACGATTGAATTATCGGTGAAAGGAACTTTTTTCAGTCTTAAATGGCATTTTCAACAAATGTCAGTGCGTATTCTTTTGGAACACTGGGTCAAAATGTTCTTGTATGATTGTATCTTTTTTTAAGATTTTTTATTAAACTATAGTATGAAATGGATAAAAAATAAATAAAGACAAATATTCGCCCAGTCACTTGATAATGTAAGAATGATCCTATGGGAAATTAAGCTCAATTACAATCAGTCATTTTATCAAAAAAAAGTAAAAAAGGATAATATGATTTTAACAGTGATGTCGTTTTGGAACTTCTATTATTTTTTTTATTTTTTTTAAATCTCGTCCATATTCATTACGCCTCATGGTTCAGACTGTTGTTGAGCCCCGGGGGAATTGTTTACTGGTACGAGCGTGACATCTTCTTCAACGGATCCGTTCGTGCCAGGAAACCTTTGCCTTTCCGTTCGTTCTGAAAGAAAAAGAACAATTTCAATCAAAGATAGTAATCAGTTATAATTCAGTGAAGTAAAAAGACAAAATGAATAGAAAATCTCTTATTTGACACTCAATGAATATGTGAAAAATAAATGTAGCATTAATAATAGTAAACCATATCATGAAATGTTTCAGCTAATTCAAGAATTAAATTCATCTCGATTACTTGCGCTTTGTCTATTTTATACCAACAACACTTACTGATAACTTTCTTATGACAACCAGTAATATTATGACCTTCAAAGTCAAGAAAGTCTCAAGCGAATCCCAAGCTTAGTACTTTTGTTTTCGAATTTGTAGTAGAGTGCAAATTCTAAAGATATTTAAAAGGTATTGTGGCTCAGAAAACTTACATCTTTGTTCTACATACCTATATTTACTGGGCATTAAACCAGTACTCGGCACTAAGGACCCTGATTAATTTACATAGAGTTCTTGTTAACTGATATGTCACGAAATTTAATGCTAGTATTTTCTCTTTTTCTTTGTTTTCATCGACAATTTGCGTAGATAGGTGCTGTTGCTAAGAAATCTGATATTTAAGATAGGTTTATGTTTTCATTTGGTGCAAAGTACGGTAAATTAAACGAACGTTGGTATTTTCATTTCTGCCCGCGTACTCCATACCCACCGATCCTTTCCAATTTGTTCCGTACGTCTAATGTAACCGACTTTTCAACATCGCCTTTTCTCCAAAGGTTATAAATTTGTTTTAAACGAATAAATGCATTCTACAAGTCAACAAGTTCATTGTTTAGGTTCTGTTTCATCACTCAGTTTAATATCTTAGATTAAGATTTACTAAGTGGACCTTCGTGGTCGAGTGGTTATGGTCTCACTTTATCAATTTCCTCTAACAGGTGTGAGTTCGAATCCCCCGGTACCATAGACTTCTCATCTGGCTAGCTTATGGAAGGTCGGTGGTTCTACCAGGTGTAGGTCTGTGGTCTTCCTCTGTCTTTATAGTTTGACTCAGGCTGTTAGTGGGGGATTTACTATGGTACACGTGCAAAATGACGTTATCACGAGCATCGATATTGTAACACTTGATTTATCTCGAGGAGTTCGTAAAGTCCCGGAAATGTTTCTTCTTACTCGCAGTTGCAAATTGTTTTACACGGTGTATGTAATTATAAATAAAATCGAGATCAGATGCTGGCCCCAAGAATAGTTTTATGTGTTAATTACCGGCTTTATCTTGAACATTGTCATCTTGTCTAATGTTCGCACCTAATACAAAGATAATCTTTGTAGCCTGTGAGTTTTACGTTCTTCACAAGTCTTTAAAGTTAACCAATAAATATCCAGTATTATCAGGGGACTATGCATGCTATTTTTTTCTGTTGTTTCTATGGGTGCCTAACATCTAAGTAATCTCTTTATGTGAGCAAGATATTTTTGATAAATGTAGTAATAATATATTTTAACAGTCGGTAACGCAGTTAATTACTTTTAAAACAAACATTAATACTGTTGATTGTTGATTGTACAATCAAACCTGTGTCTGCAGCCACTTCCGAATAAAGGCCACACTGTGAATAAAGGCCATTTTTTGAAAACCCGTCATTGATTATTTAGAACAAATTGACCTCTGAAGAAAGGCTGTCTGTCAATAAAGCTTCATTTTTTTCAATCCCAAGAGTGGCCTTTGTTCACAGGTTTGATTGTACAATGTTTTATAATGTTTAATTTTAATAAATAGAATATTCAATTTCCATGGGTTTAAATACGGTCTCTGGTTAATTGCCTCGAAATTAATTAATTAATATAATGATACCAAAAGATATTATTTATCACTGATCTGTAACATAAATTTTGAAATATCGTTTTTTTTTTGTTATTTTAAACACAACAGAAAATCACTCAATTAAAATTATAAGACGTACGGTAATCGTGTCCAGCTTTCAAATGAAAGATTATCAAGTGTGTTCGTCACGTACAATTGCTTACACGAGTTTTCTCCCTTGATTCGGTAATTGAAACACAATTCCCACATGACAAAAAGCACAATGTTAGTAATAACGCAAAAAGTCAAGAAAAAAGTTGTGTTTATGTATATATCCGACGGACCATATTTTGGCACCGTCTCTGACAGCAAAATCCATAGTACGAACATATTTGGTGACGAATAAAAGTTTTGCGACCTACTTACCATAAGTGCTTGGTCGGATAATCCTATACATGATTAGTTTTCTTCTAGCCTTATCAAACAGACCAAATTGGAAGCGTCCCATGCTTAGATAAATTATCCAAATGTAAATATATTCATTGTCACACAATGCTAATGTATAAATTAAATATATCCAAGTCGGATAACCTAACCAGTTTTCCTGGACTGTATACTAACCAGTACTAACTTACCCTTCCACAAGGAGCCAGCAACTTCTCCACATATGGAGGAAAGTCGACATTTTTGTCAATTTTTCATAGAAGGATATGACCTGCCGCGATCGGGATTTGAACCCGGATCTCCGGGTTACGAGTCCAGCGCACTAACTACTGGACCACGGCCGCGCACCAAATTATCTGTATCCGATCGGTTTGAACCAGTCATCTTCATATTTAATTAGTCGCAACAAGTTTCTGTGATAACCAACAATTGCATTGAATGAGATAGGATTACGACAAATGATCATTAGAGGGTGAAGCTGACAGCGTTGAATGTCTATCAACCAATTTGTCAACTATATATAATGAATCACTAGTCCCCTCATTAAACCATTCTCACAATGGGAAATGTCGCTGTTTTTCGTTATGGCAATTAATATCATAAAGTATTGTACTTCAAACATCTCTTGAAAAAAAACATCATATAAGCTGACATTTGATTTGTCAAACAATTAGCAGCCTGTGATGGCTTCAAACGTATTAATGTAACAGAAAATCTTATTTCATGAGTCACTAAGTGTTCACTTCTTTGATTTATCTTAAGAAACTCTACACTGATTTATTTATTTATGATTAATTAAATCAAATTATTAATTAATAATTAAACATCGTCCATATAGTGATTTATAATCCATGAAAGGTTAATCTTTACAATTTCATGTAATATTTAACATTATAGAATCACCCTGTAGCATTTCCAACCGCATTAAAACTGAAGGTAAATGGTGCTTTATGTTTATTTGTGAAAATGTGGATTATTCATAAAGTTTACTCTATATAGTATATGGCTCTCACTACTTACTTAGACATGGATTAATTTTCTCATTTTTAGGAAACAATTCCCATTAATTACATCATCGTTTTGGATTTAATGTTGTTATTGGTGCATCGCACGCTCAGATTACAAATACCTTAGTGAAAATAACGACAAATCTGCATGTATTTGGGTCCAGTTTCACAGACATACGTATCAGGGCTAAGATAGCATAGTTTAAACATCTTGCTAATAATATCAGGCATTAACCTTTCACAGCTGACAATGAAGCCTCAAAACAATTGATAGAATAAAACATTTTATGTACGAAAAAAAAGTAAAGTAGGTTTAAAATTTTGTTTTCTAAATATATTTAAAACATTATAATATCAGTGATAACGAAATATGTCTATTAGATGCACGTATAGGCAGCTTCCAGAATATTTCTCAAAATTTGTAATTCAGTTCTTAATAGTTAAACTTTATTGTAAAACATGGCATTGTATCTAAGAGCAGACCTAAAATGACCAAATACGTTATGAATATGGGTAAAAGAGGACTCCTAGAGAAAAACTCACAAAACTCCCACCTTCCCTAAAACACTTCCTACCACCACCAACCCGCCAACCCCTACAAAAATAGAGGACAAAACACATCCTCCCAAAGCTACACAGCTGTGGGTTAAACTAGTCTTGAGTGTTTATCATTACACTTACCCCCAGGAAAAAATAAATTACCTAAATAATAAAAGAGATTAATTAAACGGTGGGTATGTGTTTCATTTAAGAACTAAACGTTTTTTTTAATCAATTTATCGTTTATCTGTTGTTTCACGTGACAGTGGGGAGAAGATACAGGAGAACCGGACATTTCTATCCCTACTCTTTCGAGTAGAACGCCTGGTTCATTATCATGCCCGGTGAAAACAACACCGATACACGCCTCATCTATTTCCTATGATTTTTCTAAACACAGAACTGGGCTCAACAGTGGAGACCGGAAATATCGGATGCTGGAGCGGAGATTCGAACCTACCACCTTTTGATTGGTATTCAGGCGCGTTACCACTAGACCACCGTGGTTGTTTTTTTATCAAGTTGGATTATAGAGGAAATATTGAAGCCAGTCCCAAAATAAGTGGTCGTAAAATTGAGGCGTTCGCTATTTGCGGGTTTTACTGCATGTTTACGATATTCAAAACATTTTAATTATTTTGTCGATAAAACTAGTTTATTAGAAAAATTCACAACACTGTCTCTTGACTGCATAACCATTTCATCGAATACAATCGGGAAATAATAATAAAAGACTTATACGGCTGCACCATCTCCACAATTGAATATTTATATACGCCGGTGCAAAAAATAACAAAGAAAAAAAGCTGGAGCCACTATTATTTAATTTCTGATAAAAGGTTGAAACTTTGTATGTTGTGATATAAAAAGGTGATAAAAACAAATCGTAAATTGTTTTCGTCTGTTTTAATACATTAAAACATTTCCTCTTGACAATATTCCGAGAAATGAATAAGAGAGGGGGAATATCTCTGCATGTAGATAAATTTACGAGCAGATAGCCTTCTGTAGCGTTCAGTCGCCGTTACTATCTTCTTAAATGTTTAGAAAAAAATCACTTTATGACAAATTGTTTCCCTAAATAATATTAAGTGCCTGCATTGCCCGCGAACACTAAGAGTGTTAAATGATGAAGCATCAACAAAAAAACATATCTTAACACCATATATCTACGTTTAGTTCATTATGCAGTTTTTGTATTTTCAAATGTATATACTTTAAAGTAAGAAAAGGTGTCACAACATTCTAGAATAATTTCCCCACAATGGCAGTCATAGGAATTTCGGAATTATGCGTGATTTAGGATGAAAGGGACGGTGATTTGGAACAATAAAGATAGAGCAACTTAATAGCAACTAAAGTTTTGCCTTCTGATTGGTAATTCATGGGTAATTGTTTCAATAGCTCATACATTTGTATAACACATGACATTGAACTTAACGGTGTGCATAGAATAGCTTTAAATAAGGCCATTGATAAAATGACAGAGCGGTATTACATGTCTTCAAATTACCTGAGTGGTTTGCGGGTTTTGGTACGAATCAGTTAGAACTATATTGGCAGGTTTGTGTTTTCGCAGGGTGTTTTGATGGATGGGAAGTAAATTTAGTCATCTTGGGGACCGAATTTTTTTTTTTTTTTTTTTTTACTGAGGATTCGGGATCTGTATGTCTGAACAATATCGTTGTGAATGAGTATTTTTGCTGGAGCGGGTGGGGTGTTTTGGGATAGGTCAATCATGGGGACGGGTAATATTTTTTGTTCCGAGTTTAGGGAATTAGGACGATGTCTTTTGAATCCTGAATCGTGTTGGCTAGTAATTGAAGTTTATTTGCAAAACGTTACCGTGAATATTGGTTCAATGAAAAGTTGTCAGTGTGATAGAATGGAATTTTCCATTTTGTGTCTCCAGGCTATCCAGTCATATTTCTTAAACCAGGAAACATAAAATACAGTATTTGTATTCAAATAAAGAAACGTAAAATACAGTAATACATTTTCATGATTATATATCCCTTAATTATTCACTTTCTCAACAAAATTGCACGTACAAACATTACATAATTATGGATTATGTCGTATTGTACAGAGGTGTATTCATTTCAAAATTCGAAGAATTACCATGGATACTGCAATATAAATGTTAAGATTACAATGTTTAGCACTGGCGTAACATATCATACACAAAACAAATGTGACATATTTTGCATTACATTGTTATATGCCAAGAACGCAAACCCCGAATTTTATAACGATGGACACACCCTCCCATACATGTTCAAATGTCAAATCAATACATAATATAAAAAAAATGATGGGAAAATATTTATTTGGACGGAGAATGCACTATCACTGCATGCACGCATACAGGGGTTTCCGTGATTATGGTCTCCGACTACCGCTGTGAGTTTAAATCCCATCCTGAACCAGAAATATTTCTTATGTAAGGAAAAAACGTTCCGCTCGCTTACGAAAAGCCGAGCGTTCCATCCAATATATTGAGTATGTATAAACGATTTTCGATGGTATTTGATTTTTTGTAGATTTTCTTCAAAGACTTTTTTCAGTTATGAAATACTGTCACCACTTCAAATGTCAAATGACACGCCTTGTTGTTACTGTACACAGATTAGCCCTTGGAATGGCACAAAAATCAATAAAGCGTCTTTGTATTAAGCCATCCTTAATAAGATTTGTTTGCGGTTCGCCACTTTTAACAGTTGATAGGAAGGTAAGCATTTTTTTGTTACCAAAAGAGAAAAGTTACCTTGATGCATACTCTAAATAGAGTCACTTAGTTCCACACAGTCTAATATGACGTTACAATTTATTATTCTATTCTAAAACGTTTTACGCATGTAAGCTTTCAAATTGCTATTTTACAATGTTTTACGCGACTGTCGCCATTGAAAGCCCTATCTGTCTGATGGGTCATCTCAAGTGTTCATTTACGGTAAGGCATGTTTTTGAGTCCTGGCTGCAAAAAATGTAAAGCACCGGTTTTTACATATCTATTGTTCTTATATGAACAAACAAAAATGGGTGGATTGTTATATGGAAGGTGTGATATCACCACGTGTGTCACGATAAATAGCACACATGTACTTGTTCACGTTTGCCTATACATGAATGTCGAGTGAATTCTGTCTTTTCCACTGTGCCTCATACATCACTCATACACTCTTCGACATATCCTTCTTGTATTATTTTCAGAAAGGTATTAAATACTCGTCTTTCTTTGCGAAGTATGTTTACCATTGCCCAAAGCCAGCGTCCAAAGTGGTAAACATGTGGTGTAAATTGCTCTTTATTGTGTTGTCAAGTGTTACGTAAAACATTGTTCGTTTCAGATCGCCAGTCATTAAAGGAACTCAAGTTAAGCTTTCTTATACATGTATATAGAATTCTTGTACAGATTTGTGGAGAACATATGTTACACTGTGGTATCTTGAAAGCAAATATCGCAGTTTTAAAGGCACTGATTTACCATATATTTTTTTATTTCGTATATTACCGGACAACTGGATATAAATGGAACCGAATTTCTTCATACGGAGTCGATTTTTTAAACGCCCACCCCGTATTTTTTATTATGACTATAGATTTTTGTTTTTGTTTTTATGTGACGTATAGTCACTGGGGTTTAACTGGGGGTTTTCAACAATTTTTCAGTTGTATACGGCGACCGGTTCACCAAGACAGTTATCCTGGACTGTATACTAACCAATACTAATTTACCCTTCCACAAGGAGCCGACAACTTCTCCCCATATGGAGGAAAATTGACATTTTTTGGTCAAATTTTCATAGAAGGGAATCATTGAACACACGAAGTTGGTTACCAAGTAGACTTTTAGTATGTTCAGTCTAACATTCACTTTGAATACTGGATTTAGAAGTGGATTGTAAAATATAAGAAATAATCGACTCATTTGGGTTCTTTCGAAAATCGAGATTAACAAGTGTAGAACTTATGCGTTTAGATTTGGTGTAGATATAATCTGGACACGGTTGCACGGTTTATGCTCTATGCCATCAAATGTATATTTGAATTGTATGGATTGGTGCATTCACGATAATGTCATTGAAAATAATGTCAACGGCAGAAAATTAGCTGTTGTTTCCATAGTTTTCTTATTGGATGACGCAATCCAACGCTGTAAGTATTTACTCAAACGGAAGTAAGGTGATAACAGCAGGGAAGATGAATCGATACAAAAAGACATTGCAGATGTACGCGTTCCTATTGTCCGTAGTGCTGACGCGTGTGCGTTGGTCGTATTGAAGTGTGTGGTTTGTATAAATATACGTATATGATCTAACGTGAACGATTCTATGTTTGCGCCAACAAGAGAGCTATGGAGTACCAACTTCTTATTGCGATTTTAGCAATCAATTGGTAAGTGGAACTTTTATTTAGGTTTATTTAGGGTAATTATCGACGTATGAAATAATTTTGATGTTATTCTAATATCATCAAAACAAATTGAAAAGCAGTTTGATTATTATTGTGATATTTTTATGATAGTAAAGCATTTCGAATATTTTTTAAACAAACAACATAAAGATAATTATAGAAATGTCGGATAAAAAATAATTGCAAGAATCATTAATAATTTATGCTTAATATATATATACGTGTGTATTTGAATATTGTATTTTTAAACATAGTCTCATTGTATGCAATAAGTATCAATTCTTGCACAGTATGTATTGCGCATAAATCACCATAGAATCTGGTAATGGGCAATATTCTTAAAAACTGTGCGTACGTTTATTTCAGTATAATTGGAAATGTCGTTGGCTTAAATGAATTGAGCAAACACAAAAACGTGGTGGGAAGTACTACGTTCGCAAACTACTTGGCAGGAAAAAATTCGAGACTTGCTCACAATCAGCAAACTCGGTTCAATCTGGGACTTCCAAAGGAACCAAGAGGGACCAAAGAGATGGATGACACGTATAACGCCGGACAATTACAATTACTAAATACCCTGGATGCAGACAGCGACAGCGATTCTGAAGAATTTATTTTCCCTGACGCTGGTAACATTGCCAACTCGGATATCTACGATAGCCCAATTTATAGAGATGTGAATGATGAAATTGCACATTTGATTAGATCAAATATTGGAATTCATTTGTATCAACAAAGTCCAGAATCTGGAAAAATTTGGAGGCAAAATATGGTACAGTACGACAAACGAGCTCCTTCAGACAGACCACAGACGGATGATACCCCCAATTCCGGATTGCGGACAGTACAACAATCGGTTGACAGCATAATCAAAACACCTTCTAAAAGGTATTTTAGCTTATTTTGGAAGGGTGTGTTCGGACGACTTCGAGCTCATCGAATGGAAGAAAGAAAGGCCAAGAATAAAAATGATCTGAAACGGGACAGATACTATGGCAACCGGTTTAGGTATTTCGATACATTAGCCAGTAGACTTCTTGGAAAATAAACAACAGACTACGTTTCTGTATGCCAAAATATGCTTGCGCAAATTATTATCAATTCAAATACTTGACAATATATTGCTGACGTCGTTCACAACATTTTTGTTACTTCGAGTGTATTATATTGAATCGTGTATGGTAATTTAATTCATAATAATTCAGAAACCTAGTGTGAAATATTCTCCTGTTGAAATCCACTTCGTTCCTTTTTCGGTTAAACGAAATAAAAAGCGCTATTTTGGAATTTGGCTTTTTTAAGAAGCAATGTTTAATGATGTCATGTTCAGGCACATTAAAATGATGAGCATTGCACTGGTAATATGATATTTATAATCGATAAGAGATTAATACGAATCTTAAAACTCTGGTTTAGTCAGTAAAGTACACCACTGAGGTTTACTTTTCGCCGATACAATTTGCTTTTCAGTCAATAGGCTGTTGCATCCCCGTCTGTTAATCGCGGTAAAAAAGAAAAATATGTTCCAGACGGTAACACGAGAGTGCAAATGAAGCCAACTGACCACCTTACCGAACTAAAATATCATTGTGAAACCCAAACATACATACGAACGGTATTTTCATTTAAAAATGTTTTTATCCTATACTTTTGGTAGTGTAAAGATACGTGTTGGTGGCGTATTTGTCAATATTGTATGTTTGCACTGAAACATTTAGCTGAAATAAAGACAGAAAAAAGTCAAATTCGTTACAACGTGTTTTGGGTCGGGATATTTTTAATGAGTCGCTCGCGTAATTGCAAACCGAAATTTTAGGGACAGAATGACCTAAATAAATTGTTGCTTAGCAATGAAGTAAAATAAAATTGAATTTTGAAGCAAGAGAGCATGTGTTGTGCGAAAGTCGTAAATGTATATGAATATATTTTACCCTTTATACGAGTCAGCGCTGCAATTTAGTTTCATTCATGTTATGTGAAATATAAAATGTGTACTACATGCCACAGATACAGATATATATATTGTTATTAAGGGACTTCTGTGGTCGAGTGGTTGTAGTCTCTTGACTAGTTAAACCATTAGTCCCTCATTTTCCTGAGTCCGAAAAAATATCACTGGTTAGGAGTGTTCAGCTAGCTTACAGATGATATGTGGTTCTTCCCAAGTATATGCTTGGGGTATTCCTCCACGTTAAGGGTGGAAAGTCGCCAAATGACCCTGGTTTAATGTTTAATCACACAGAAAAGAAAAGATCGTGTTGTTGATAATAACTCCATGCGCATCGAAATAATCCCTAGAACAATGGATATCACAAAGCAAGTTAGTAAGAAAGAGAGCAACCGACCTGTTATTGTTGACAGTCTTTTATATTAGTATCGGTCTATTTTTTATTTAGTATTCTATTTTTTGTTTCCCTGAGAGTTTGTGGGAGGTTACGCCAAACTAGTTGGTAACCATGCTGCAGACTGTTCTAAAGCGGTTTTCCCGCGGGGGAGACAGTGTTTCATCCTCCATTTTTGTATGTTTCTCTGTGTTAGGTGGGATTTGGTTAGGTGGGTCTTACGGAAGCTTGTATTTTGGAGAAGGTGAGATTTTTACTATTGATCCTTTCCATATTTTTATCCTACAAAAACATACTCAGTCTGTTTACCCTAGCCTTTACATGGTTTGCATACAGTTGAAACATTGTTCGCGACTCGAAACCCTCCAATATTTCATATACTGTATTAGTATTGTCTAGTTCGCTAAAAATTGTTTTAACTTTACTTTTAACAAATTGCTCATTAAAATAAATAAATTCATTATTAGGATGGAAAATATGAATTTCAGGATCATTGGTAAGTATCTCTCCATGGTTTAATATTGAGGTGTTTGTTACCAGCACATTTTTTCAACATTTTCCAATAAATCTTAAGAGTTTGTATGCCCATATAACTTAAGCTTTTGGGTATTTTGTTTATCATAATCGAGACCTACTTAACTGTTTGTTAATACTGTTTCCTGCATTATCAGGTTTTGTTTTGTTTTCCTATGAACTTTCACTTTGTGTAGTTATTGAGTGCCGAATTAAATATTTTTCTGTTTACTTTATTTGTACACCACCGACTTTTGCACTGTAACTCATTTGGCTTGTTTTGTACATTCTTGTTAAGATCTTTAAACAATGGGGATGCAACGTCATCAGTAACATGAACCATATCATTTACAATAATATTAACATTTTCCCCAGGAAAATCTATAATCTAACATATCAAAGCAACAATCATCTTCCTTATTACCATTATATACCATATTAACATTTTCATATTCAAAATATACGACAGAGTGATCTGAAATAACATACAGTTGTTCAATTGCAAAAAGTGGGAAATAATTAAAAAATGTTCAGAAGCTAAAACATGATCGAACTCGTTCCTCCACTCACAGCATAAGAACATTTACCACCGCATATACATTTCCATAACGAGCTGATCAATACATAGATACTTTCAAAGAAAAATGTAACAATGTTCTGTAATTAGGTCATTTAGATATATTGTTTATCACGTATTGTACGCATCTGAGGTAAACTTTATTCAAAGATGTGAATACTTGTGATAACTTCAAATGGGTACATAAACTAGCTATGTTGAAAAGTAATTTTCACACATACGAATTCTTCACATGTGTGAAAAATTCTCACGAATTCCACAGACACGTGTGACAAATACATTCCAATATGATACACATTCGTGAAAATTTATTTCTGTGCCTTCACGCTCCCTAAAGGCAAAAAGGTATATTTTAAAGAAGAAAAACACACGCAAAAATGGTGTTCGTACGAAAACTTCATTCCAAACAACAGTTTATGCTACCCACCAAGAGGTACATTGTTTTTGCTCTGTTTGATGGAGCCCTCATATTTCTCAGGATTACAGAAACTTTTGAGTAGATGATCCATGTAGAATTGAGTCATTGGATCAAAGGTCAAGGTCAAAAGAGATAAAGATGTAATACTCGTCAGTGCACAATATCTATAATCTTCTGACGTTGATAACTCGTATTTCACTCGTATGCCTCCACCGTTAAAGTTGGAAAAGTCGCCAAAATGATCATTGCTGTTAGTGCGACGTTAAATCTCAAAGGCCATTGGCATCTTTTTTATTCCTATTGTTACTGGTACTCCGCCTGGATCACCGTAACAACTTGCGTTTCTCTTGGTCTAGGCCAATTGTTTTCTTACCGATATTTTCATTTTCACATGGACTATATCTCCGAAATTAGGAAATATAACGGTATTTGTATAACATTTCTGCCTACCTACTGACCTTATACTTTTGGGGAATGTCAGTGGAATCATGGTCTTTATTTTTGAAGACCTGTCTGTTTATATAAACAAACAAGTACTCAGACAGAGCTAATACGGTAAGCAGCTCATAAAGATTTGCTACAGACGATTCTAAGGCGGTTCTCTGGAAGAGTGTTAAGTTCCCCATTTTTGTGTATGTTCTATGTGTTGGGAGTATTATCATTAGTCATAACCGAACAACGCAATAAACAAATATCATTGATCAGCAGTCCGGGGTCAGTGCGCGCATTGAAACGGTCAGCGGTATGTAACTGAACGGGACTGTGGTGCCTGCGTTTTTATTCACTGGGGTTGAATTTGGCACCAAAAGCCAGGGTCATTTGCCGATTTTTCCAGCTGTAACGATGGAGGAAGACCCAAGGAGTACATCTCGGTGTTACCACTACTTTCCGTAAGCTAGCTGGACAGCTTATTCGCGTATGATATTCGTTTTGTCTCGGGTGGGATTAGAACTCACAGCGGTGAGGGTCTAGTATAGTCAGAGACCATAACCAATCGATCACCCATTTTATTATTGGGGACCGCTGAGATATAAATTATCCAAAGACTTGAACTTAACTGTATTAATCTTAACATCTATTCGACATTCTATTCGATATCAATACAAAAGTATTTAGGAAATACACCACAAGCTCAAGTCATGTCTGAATGTTTAATAATGTTTTTCTATTTCTGACATTAGGGCATTTGTTATTTCCCTTTCTTGCTCGAACATTTATCTCTTTTTACTCACATATTATGGTTTCATTCTGAAGCACTTGTTGAAGTTGCTGTATTACGTGACAGTGTTGAACAATTGTTCCCTAATATTCAAGGGACATGCCATACTTTGTCATCTAACTTGAATATTAAGGCATAACTTAGTATAAGAAAATCTCAATTCAATTATTCAGAATATTTTCTAGCTGCGAGAAAAATGTATCATTCCACTTTAGTGCTCTAAAACACGACATTGTATAAATTACTGAGATAAAATTTGAGGGGGTTGCCGCGCAATAAAATAATGTTTGCCGCACTTCAATTCCTAGCGGAAGAGCGTTTTAACTGAGAGTTCAACCTAAAACAATTTATACAAACATGCTCCTCTTCAGACACAGATAGTTTTAATAGGTTTCTTATAACTGAAGAATAGCAAATTAAATGACCTATTGTTTGAAAACTGCAAACAGCGCCATCGAAATTGCAATCCTAATTCTAAGAATATAGATTTGATAAGGATTTCTCAAAAAAATTCCACTTCCAAATCTACCAACCAGAACCCACACAATACATAGAAAGATACAAAAAAATGGAGGACAAACACGGTATCTAGTAGGGGTGCAGCCTTGGAACATTCTGCGACAGGACTACAGGGCATTTACACCGGGGATTACCGTAATTTATGGAAAGAGTGAGCTATTGTGATGGGTCTCTGTCCGGTGTCCGTCATCATGCGGCCGCGGCATTCACCTTGTGAACACTCTAGAGGTATCATTTTTGGTCAAAGGGTTATGAAATTTGTTCAGTGGCTTAGTCTTGATAAAACGCCTTAATCATGAATCCAGTGTCTTACTACAAAATCTCCGTTACGAAGTCGTAAGACACGTTGATAAAACGGGCCCAGGTATTTGTTTCTTTGACCTAAGTAAAACTAAAACGACTTGGGAGTACTTTAACCATTTATATTAAATTCAAATATGCTGGTGGGTAGGGACTTCATATCTTTTTAAGATACTACGTACACTGTACTTTTACTCAATGTTTACGTCAGGTTTTTGTCATATTAAATACATAATTGTCGTTCTAATAATGGTTATTTGTGTACCGTTTAATGCATTATTAACTCCTCAACACATCTTTATATGTTTTTATTTATTTGTTGCGTGCATTAAATTCTTAAATTTCGTTGTTTCATGCAATCTTCATATAATCTCGCTCGCTTATTTTTCCAGATTTAAATTCTATCGCATGTTTATGATTTTTTTTCATGATTAAGAAAGTTCTGTATTTTTCTCGTCTTTTTCAATGTAGTAATGTTCACCTCAGTTATATGTTTACTTGATAAAAAGTAGGATAGGTAAGTCGCAAAACTTTCCTTTTTTCTAAACAAAACATTCGTACTTTACGCACGACTCGTCCGCCAAATGTTTTCGTACTTTTGGTGTTTGCTGTAAAAAACAATGCGTGTCGGTACTAAGATAGGGAGGGTCGGGTAATCGGCAACTTTTTCTGATTTACTTAGAGCAATTATTGATTCCTGGTAAAAACAACACATGCAATGAATTCAACAAACAAATCCAAACAGATGACCAAATTCAAAAACCAACCAACTCGACTCATACATATACAGTGCAACCTCTCTAGAGCGGCCCTCTCTTAAGCAACAACCTCCTCTCAACAACAACATGATTTTTTTCCAACTGTAGGGTTTAACTATTAATTTAACATCTCAAGAGCAACATCCTCTCAACAACATAATTCCCCCAAAGGGTGTTGCTTTGGAGACGTTGCACTGTACCCTAAAAAACGCAAATGACACAGAATATAGTAAAACCTCACTAAGATATCATGATCAAAATTATGACCACTTCATTACAACGACCACTTATTTCTGGACTGGTTTCCAATATTTTTTCATTTATGTTCAAACTTGATAATGAGAGCACCTCAACATTCAGACTGTTCCTATCCTACTAGAGCGTGGCTTTAGCATTGATGATTTACAGTAAATAGTAATCCAGTCTGTACCGGCTTAAAACTATGTAAAATACATTAAGATATAATGTACGTCAACTAGAACTCTAGTTTTGTAATCAAAGATTATTCGTCTGTTTTCCTATGGCTTAAAATTATTTTCTGATCAGTGCTACCCCAAACGTGTACGGGTACATAAAATGAAGAAAATATTCAAAGATATCACGTGTTTCAAATACATCTATCATATAAAAAATAGATGGCTTGGCGTAATTTGAAAATGGTTCAATAAAAAGTGAACATTGTTTTTTTTTTAATAAAACAAATCCTCAAACAAAAACTCGTCTTTCGCGTTATAAACAACAACAACAACAATAAAATCAATAACTGAGAGCACACATTGGTATGTAGTAGGACCATCCCCCCAACCACGTCAGCGTTGTGATTTACAAACGTGCACATGCTATCAAAACATTTCTAGGAAGAGACATACAATTAAAAATGATGCCGTTTTGACGATATCCAATGCAAAACAATACACAACAATGGTTCAAAACAATACACAACAATGGTTCAAAACAATACACAACAATGATTCAAAACAATACACAACAATGATTCAAAACAATACACAACAATGATTCAAAACAATACACAACAATGATTCAAAACAATACACAACAATGATTCAAAACAATACACAACAATGATTCAAAACAATACACAACAATGGCTCAGCTGACAGATTGTTTACTTGTTGTACTAGATTAAAGACGTATAATATACTTTGACAGTTAACTATTCTTCTACTATGACTCTCTGTATTTACGATCAAATAATTCTAATTTGTAATCGTGGTTATTTTTATAAAACTGTCCAGTATACGCCTTTCCGCATTTCTGTGCCTGGCTGTATAACATTATACATTGAGCGTCAAGTATACGGGTCTCAGCTTAATGAGTTTTTGAGTAGTTTTTATTTTGTACGTTTTTTTTTTGTTGTGGGACTCCATGTAAGCCTGTTTGAAACATTATCTTTGTAGATTATGGAGTAAATAATTGGTTAATTATAAATCATAGCTGGAATCATCACTTACACATTTACAGTCGTAAAACACATTTTAATCAAATAGATATTATAGATACTTTCAAGCTCATATATTGTGTGCGGTGGCAATGTTCCGTTAATGTGGCATTTCATGCATTGCTCATACTGCACGTCATAATGTTACCAAACATCCACAATAACTTGCAATGTTCAACAAGCATGTTATAAATGAGTAACTCTCTTGTTGAGCATGTGATAAGACCTTTTTTACACAATAAAAGGTTAAAACTAAGCGCTGTTGAAATGATATTTAAAGTCATTGTCGATAAATGCGCTACCAATGTTCGTATCGCTTTCCCGCGCGATAAGCTCAACTGTAGTCGGAACTTCAGTATTGGAAATTTATGTTGATAATTCAAACGATACGTTTTTACATGATATTAGTTGATATTGTATTCAGCGCACAATGGATATGAAATGCCAACTTCTTATTGTAGCATCGATAATGATAATTTGGTAAGTGAACATTTTATTAAGTAATCTTACTCGGCGGTCAGGACTCTGTGAATGTATAAGCAAAATGACCAATTACATATTTAAGTACACTCATTCGAATTATGTTTGTCTGGTTGATATCATGTCAAAATAATTGTTATAATCCTGTTGTACTGTTTCAATTGTGTCCCCATTTGTACATTTAGTCAATATTTATATAATTATATTTTAAGAACTGTCGTAGATGTATATATCTATAGCGCAGAAAACATATTTATTTAATATATTTTAAATATAATTTTGTTAATAAAGCAATAGTAGCAAGCATGTACATAAAAGCTTATGAATTGATTTCCTTCATATAGTAATTTGTACATATTACATGGATGTATACCTTTTTTTAGCACAATGGGAGAGACGAATGAATTTCGCAGACAAAACGGATATAACGAAGAAGCAGTACCTAAAAATTTCGAATTTACGGATTACTTAACATTAAATGGATTTAGAGCCCCTAATGAAGAAGGTGTCGGTATAGCACAAGACAATGTAAAAGATCCGATAGAATCTGTAGACATTGTTGACGAATATGACGAAGAACCATTTCAGGATATGCTTGGGAACGATAGGGACACTGGTACTATCGGTATGAATAGTCGAGATATTCCTGATTTATACGAGTACACAGATGCAGATATTTACCCACTCACGTTTGGTAATGGAATGTCAGAGTCAAAGAAGGAAAGTGCCTTCAAAGATTCTAATGTAAATGACGAAGACGATGGTTCGAGAGGAAAGAATTTTAAACATTCTGGACCAGATTCTGGCGTTTATGTTCTAAACAATTATCCTGAAACAAAACAAATTCCAGGGAATGAACGTAACATTCAACTTGTCAATAGTGAATCTACTGTCAAGCGATCGCCATTTGGTGGTACCCGCGGTCCTGGATCGTTCGCTGAAACTTACCTAGACAACATTGTGATACCAACACCATCCAAGAAATATTTTAAATCATACTGGAACAGTGTTTTCGGAAGACTGCGAGCTCGTCAATCGACAGACAGAAAAGTCAAAGATAAATTTGCCCCCAAAAGAAACAGGTTCTTTGGTAGCCGGATAAGTTATTTTGACACATTAGCAAGTAGATTGATCGGGAAGTAAATGGTTCATTCTTACATCATTAAATACTGCTCTTCTGACTTCCAGCCGAAATTATTGACTGTATTACACACTGATGTAATTGTAACAAAAGAGAATTTCTGTCGTCCACCTTCTAAAACTCGATTCTTGAAAGAGGTGAATTAATTGTTGTTTTACAATATGTATACTCAATCTACACAAAGAAATCGTGTATTCAAGAGAAATGTTAGTATGAATACATTAAAAGTCCACCTGGTAATCAACCAAGTTTGTTAAATGACTTTCTTCCAGCGCTATAAATACAAGGTGGATGCTTAGAAATTAGGCTCAGTGTATATATACTGTATTTACAAATGTACATCGGATAAATAGAAATGCAGAAATGAAAAATATATGCTTAAAATATACTTATTTGTTGAATTTTAGTTATTTTCTTTGTACTTGTTTTCTAAGCCCGGTGACAATATGACAAAGATATTTTACAGTTACTATTTGTTAAGATGACAAATATGTAATAATTAGAATGTTAAGTTATGCCGTTTTAAATTTGTTTATTATTTTTTAGTTAACGGGATAAATAAATTATAAACAGGACATATATATACAATAAATATACAACATAATTTACATTTTTTTAAATTTTAAAATGATTTCGATTTTCCTTATAACATGTTTTTGGACGTCAACTCTTTAGATTCTAACAGCAAAATCCAATATTCGAAAATATTTTAGAACGAATCGTACATTGTGACGTACGAATGTTTAGTTTAGATGCAAATCACCTACGAAATATTGCATTTTGGACTGATAATTTAATATGTGATCATGTAAATTAAAGACGCCAATTTATATCAGCAGTAACCATAAAAAGATGATGTTTCCTGTGAAGTCTAGCCAGGTTAATCATTTTTATCGCAAGGATTGAATTGCATTTCTCAATTGGGAACAACCAAAGTGGCGACATGCGCAGAACCTGATTATTTTCTATTTAGATTTTGTAAATAAAATGTTCTATATAATAATTGAAACGGATTTCAATGACACTCTGTCTATTACAATAATTAATAATTTTCTGAAAGCAATGCTAAAAGAGCTTATAAAAAGTATTACTGACACTTTATATCAAGCCATATATTTGAAGAAATTATTTTACCAGTGTCACATACAAAACGTAAAACCTGCACTGACTGATTTACAAATACTTCTTCAACCATGTTCAAAGCACGTACTAATAATCAGTATATTATTACCCGATCATTTCATAGAAAGCATTGATTGTATAGAAGAAATTCATAAATCATTTATCAGTTCCCAGAAGAATATATACACGGACAACAATTTATTAAAAATAAACAAAGGAATGTGTTGCAATTATACAAAGTGTCTGCATTTTGGTCGAGTGGTAATGGTCTCCGACCCGTAATCAATAACCACTTACTTCTGTGAGTTCAAATCCCACCCGAGACCAAATTTCACAAGTTAAAGAGCAGTCCAGTCAGCTTAGGAAAGATCATTGTTCAGGTGTACGCCTGTGGGTCTCTCCCCATCGCTTAAGCTGGAAATGTCGCCTAATGACTTTGGCTTTGGTGCGACTTTAAACCCGAGTGAAAAACATCTGATAATTTTTTTTATTATATAACATTAACCATCAGTCTTCATCTCCCAGAGGTATTTCTCATTGATCACAACACAACTAATAAATGGCTAAGCTTGACTTTATGTTTTTTTATATAAATTGATTCTCGTCCTTGGAAACTGTAACGCAAAATTTTATGATTCAAATATTTCCTTTATCACAAAATGTCAATTTGTAATTTAATATTACTAAGTCTCATGAGAACAGTGTCGTTTGGTGGAATTTAATGTCTCGAATCTGAGGGCATTTTTAAAATCGTTGGGTTTCCACACATCATTGAAAAAATCCTTACAAGCTTTGACGGTTTTCGTGTCCGCTACATGTTTTCATCTGGCAGATTGCCAATGGCGTCATTTAATAAACAGTTGGTATAAACGAACTGAGTATGCAGATAACATATGGATACATATGTCAATATATATGAATGTAAGTTGTATTCATGCAGCGAATTTATCCCACGTGGGGTTCTGTTGTTTATTGAATTTTACCAGTTTTGCAGTCGGAACATGCTCCCTGCGTGATTTCTAAGAGTGGGGCCTGATGTCTATCGTTTTCCACTGTTTTGAGTGATTCACAGTGAGAAGTGAGAATTATTTTTAAGTTTACACACATTGACAACAACATGGCATCCTCATATTTGCGATTTCAACATTTGGTTAACTTAAATTAATGCAGTTTGAGGCTTCACGTTTTGTGTGTCGGTGTGCTGGCATCTGGCCCCCCAAAACGCTTTCACATGTCCCCTAAATGCACTCGCACTGTTTTCAGCAATTGTAATCCATTAGGCGACTCGAAAAGCTTTTAAGTGAAAGTATGTGAACAATTTAGTTAAGATGGTTTAAATTAATTATTGGATTACAAGCAATTCAAGTAACAATCAGACGATTAAAATTCTCTTCCCCAAGCCTTACAATGACACGATGTCTAGACTTGGTATTGGTCAAAGACGAATAAAAGTATTAGTTTGGAAAGTCACTACAACTGAATACAACGAAGCGCTACATGATACACTTAAACAAGACGGTCTCCACAAACAAAAATCCAGTGGTTGTAAGGTAACCAGTAATTGAGAGAGATGTATATATTAACTGGTCAAGATTACCAGAGAAAACAAAATTGGAGGTATTAGAGGTAATTATTACCAAAACTATAAAGACATTTATTTAAAGAATATTCAGGATGTTTCTAAATGAAATATTGAGTGATCATAATCCAAGTTGCTTTATGGCCTGATTCAGCATTCAGCCACTCGAAGCAGACAAAATGAAAAAAGACGCGGTACTGATATTGTAATAAACCCTTACAGTCCACAGAAAATCAGTCGTTGGGAGAATCAAAACGAATTATATGGAACTTAACAATCATAATGTTTGTACTTTTAACAAACCAGCCATTTGTTGGCTTGATGCGAGCACGAATCAGATGTAAAAAGTCATTATCGTAAAAAATACCACAGAGAAATCTTATATTCAGATTACAATTTTTCTCTTCAGTTTATCAAATGTAGTGTACGCGTGTGATTTGACGTGTGAATGTCGCGAAATACGTCATGTCTGATGACTTAATTGACTGTGAACAAGCGTGTCTCGTTTCTTTCACTCCAACATTTGTATCCGAACAAATTGATTTAAGATGTAGAACTTCTATTTTCTACTTTACGAGATTTTTTTATACAAACAATTGATTACCCATACTTGTTCGTTACAAATTATTTTTCCTTGAAGCTTAGCTGTTAATAGTTCCAAGGCGGTACACTATAGGGAGATAGTGTTTGTCCCCCACTCTTGGGTTAGTGGGGTTTTGGGAAAGTTGGGATTTTTATAGCTGTCCCTCCTCTCCCTAGACATGATTTTTTAACTATGTCAGTCGGTGGAAACTTATCATTCAGCGAAGTTCGACTTGCAGGAGGATCTTCGGAAACTTGCGGACCTTCTTTTCAGGGTGCATTGTAGGTGCGATAATTTCGGATTGAAAATAAACTTAGCATATAAACATCGGGTGTCATCATGAGAAACGAGACTCATTTTTTTGTGGGTTTTCAGACCATAACAATGCACCAACAAAGAATTAAACAGCCAAGCTCTGTAATTTTATTTCCGGCAACTGTAAACTGATCTTTTTAAAAACTACATAATTTCGTGGGTTTTTTTTGGGGGGGGGGAAAAATCAAGAATATTTCCTACGCAAACATCGGGTTAATCCTAAATGTGTTACCTAATTCTGCAATCCCTACTGAGACACGTTCAAGAATCAAAGATATTATTTAATACATTTGATTATCTTAATTCCGGACAGTTAACATAATAATTTGGGTAAATGGGGAAATTTCAATTCCTTCGTTTTCTTGGGGGATATTTATACGTGTTTCATTGAGCTAATTTTGTAGATTACCAGGAAAATTGCTGACGTTCAATATTTTTCTTAATTATTGAGTTGCCAAGAAATAGTTTTACCTTACGGCATTATGAACATTTTCAATTATTTTATCCCTTGACCTTTTTACATCCATGAAATTTCAGAATGAATCTTATAACGAAAGGTGGAATGGAATAATTATGTACCTTAGTTTTCGAGGCCGCAATACCTAAGATTCACAACAACAATACAAGAAAGAAGTAGGCAGTAAAGATCACAGATAATGCGATCAGCCACTGCTTATGTAATCCAATAAAAGAATAGACCAGCTTATATCTAATTTTGGTATGAAATCTTCACCTTTTGGCGTATCTGTATTTACGTCTGTTCTCTGTAATGACGAGTGTCCTGGGAGTACGAATGACAGATTTGAAATAAAACATCATATTTCGTATGACTGTTTCTGTTGCTAATAGTTGCCGTATACCATGGCGGTCTATATAGCTAATTAAAGCCATCAGAGCATTGTCAATATCGTGTATACGAAGATAAATGGTCTATCAAGAAATAACGAGAAAATACTGTGGTTCCATGTTTGATTGACCTAATTGAGACATTGCAAATATGCAAAATAGTTCTGCGTAAGTATGATGGGCCTACAAATATATGGTTAATAGTTTGCCGGAAATTTCCGGAACTTCCGGTTTTTCTCAGGTCCGGACCCTACTGGTTTGTTTCCTCGGCACCATGGTTAAGATTTCCGGTTTTCTGAAAATTTTCGACTTTCACCCGTGCATATATGCTGAAACATTTGCTGTTTGTCGAATGTACCTTTTCGATTTTGGTTTTAATACTCAATAACAATCTACGGCAATACATTTCTGAGGCTTGCCTTTTTCAAGTTCACTTGAGTTTTAACGTTGTTTCAACGGCCAGGGTCAGGTGGCGACGTTCCACTTATAACAGTGGCGGAAGACCCAGGCTTAAACATGAATATAACCACCGACCTTCCATAAGCTAGCTGGATAGGTTCCTCATATTTAACATATGGCGATATATTCGATATTTGGTCACGGGTTGGATTCGAACTCGCAGTTCAGAATGTTCAGAATGGAAGTTCTATTAATCTTGCTGATTTGTTTTTCGTCAGCAGCTCTCCCGTAAGTATGAGATAAACTATTGTCGTTAACACACCTAGACAGACAGTATAAATCTGTTCGCCGGACTTCTGCGTAATTGTTATCCATCAGGTATTGTCTAACGTTGTATTTTCATTTTACTAATTCAAATATGCCCTCGTAAATCTTTAAACACCAAAATGTGCCATTTAAAAACTAAAAAACAAATATGCGTACATGCCCGGGGGAAGGGCTACTTCTAAATGTTTTGGTTGTTTTTCTCTATGTTGCACGCATGATTCTAATTATTATTTTAATTACGGCTCGATGTATGGAAGGTTAAAGACATTCGGGTTGTATTATTACAGTGATATTGACGTCAATACCTGAACAGTTGTCGTACATATAGATGAAGTCCTTTAACAAACGTGACATTAAAAGATCAATTTCCCCCAACCAGTTTTATCGAACAGGTATTTTTTTAGTGTGGCTAATTAATAGTTTTGTGTTCGTAAATAATGACCTGTGGTGACGTCATATCTTTATATATGACGACCTATGAAAAAAAACAAACGTAAGAAAAAAAACAAAGGAAAAAAGTAAATATTGATTGGCATACATGTATCCATATTTTTACGAAGTTACATCATCACGAATGGTATATTAAGGGCTTTATGAGAAAAATCTACGGCATTTGTTTCCGGATTGACACTCGTGCCATTTTGTAGTTATTTCGTTTAAATTCTGTTTTTGGTGAACTATATTGTTTGACAAATATAAGGCCAGAAAATTGTCTCGCTGAGAGTTACCCAACCGATCTCATCTTTTTAGCACCGATTCCAAAGTTTCTAACAGCAAAATACGAAATATTTGGGGGCGATACGTGCATCCAAAGTACGAAAAGTATTATTTAAAAAAAGCAGAAACTAAAAGTTTGGCGACATACCTACCCTGTTTGGTTTTTTTTGGGTCAAGTTACTGTAAACATGACTTTTGTCTAGCCTTGCCTTTAAAACAAGAGCTAAAACTTGGAGATCTCACAATGTATCTATGAACAGAAAATCTCCTCCCTAACAAACTAGTAGAAAATAACATTAATAAAGAAATGACAATTCATTTCAAATACTGACCCCGATCGTACAGTGTAAATACATCAATATAAAGTTCACTGAATCTTATAATTACTTGAATCACATTGGGGCCATTATATCCAAATACTTGGAGACAGTTACAACTAATTATGATTGAAAACATGCCAAACTTTCACACAAGAACAGACATGTGACTTGATATTAACACCGAACAGCTCATTACAATAGCATCGATGACTCTCGAGGGAATACGAGTTTGAGAATTAGTCTGAACAAAGATAATTGTTTATAGTTTTTATGCTTTGAGCGACTGATTCTCAGCCAAAGGAAAATTATGAAATTTTCGAATTGTCATTTTATAAAGTTCTGAAAAATAGTTTACATCATATTTTAATAAAGGAAGATTTTACACCGCATTAGCAAAAGGGCTAAATTGAATTTTAATTTCATTGTGTATCAAAATATCAGACAAAAAATGGAATTTTACAAACTGAGCAAAAGCGCCAGACACTTAAAACTCGAGGAAATATGTCCCTAAGTAACGGCTCTCTATTAAAATTCTTAAACAGTGACTTAAGCTATTTCCAAATTGATTTGCTTTGTTCAATATACTGAGTTTTGATTTTTTGTAGTTTTTCATATAATTTTGATATCATTCTTTATTCATTGACTCAATCACTGAGTCTGACTAGTTTGTTATTTTTGTATGCATCATAAATTCATATAAACAAACAAAAACAAAAAATGACGTAATAATGGCGAAAAATAAGAAAAAACAAAACACAAGGTGTCAGCTCTTTGGGGTACCAAAATGTACTTAAAGCGCAGATGCCATTGAAACAGACAATCAAGAAACTAGACACTTGACTTATGTTTATCTTGAGTATAGGAATTCCTTTCACTTGACAGTAATTATATAAAGAATATGAACGAGTGTAACTAGAATATTGATGCAATATATATTTACAAAAAACTGCTTTTAGCCCTTCATATTTGTAGAAATGTCAATGGCGCCGGTAGGGGTTTGCATCTGTGACTGGGACTCACTAGCCCCTCACAGAATCCCATGCGGTACCAGATAAATTTCAAGTACAAGGAAACTGTCCAGCTACCTTACGGGAGTTCGGTGGTTCCACTCAGGGGGGTACGCCTAGGGGTCTTCCTCCACCGTGAATGCTGGAAATGTTGCCAAATGACCCTGTGTTGTTGGTGCGACGTTAAACCCCAGTGGAAAAAAATGACGTCACTAATACAGAAGAAAAAAATGAATTTTCTATACCTGTATTTCATTTTTATACATGCATTAATGAAAATAATCATCAAGTCATTGTCTCTTTCAATCAAGAATTCGTCTCAAAATTTATGCACACTATGAACACCTCCTTGCAAAGCACTGCATGACACATTTTTATCTTTCATGCCAAATAGAAATAAGAAAAAAGACTATTTTGCATTCAAGTATGCATTTTGTTCTAATCTATGAAGCATAATTACAAAGGCTGTGATACAGAAATGGCATTTTCACACTACATTTCATGTTACATCGTGTTTAATGGTGTTAGACATCAATATTATTATTACCAAATTACTTCATATTGAATGAAGATGTTAATATAGTAAGTTTATCACAAAAACAAGTTGACAATAATAATTCTACAATAATGTTAGATCAGGCGACTAATTAGGGCACAGTCTACAGGGGAATGATAATACTGCTGTAATAGGAACGAATTATTTCACGTGACATTGAATAATCTGACACTTCATAAAATCGAGATGTTATTATCGTTACCTAGCTAACAGAAAGTCAATCTTGCGGGAAAACCACGAGACAAAAAGAACCTGTGTACTTCATACACTCAATTAAACAATGTAACACACAGTTTAGTATTCATGTAATGGTGTTGCTCCTAAGAAATATGAAACAGTCAACTACTTTATATATTGTTTTCACAACCTCAATACAATAAAACACGTGGTATTTCCAAGGTAAAATGTAATATTGTCTGTTCTTGAGCAATCAATGAAAATTTGCTGTTGTATCCAAATGAATCAATCCATTTTCCCAAGTCATGTTGGAAAACTACAGCAGTAATTTTGATGGGTGAGTTGAACCCCAGGCGCCACAGATGGCTTCTGTGAAAGTTTGCTTGAAGACATCATGTCTAAGGCCGTCCTTCCTCCATCATTGATTTGAGTTGGTATTCACCTCCTGAGAACAAGGCTAGTACTAGCATGGCATCCGGAAATACTGATTTTAAGGGAAACTGTCAGTTGGTATATAATTGAAATGTTGTATAATAAGTATGCGCATTCCTCATGGAGATAATTTAAAATATAAGTGTGACAGCTACTAAGCTATTTCGCTGGCAGTGTTGAGCATTAACAGAATTGTTATCAGCAATTATATCTTATCTAGAAAATATAATCAATTGTGCGAATATTTTCAGACATAATGCACTACTTCCCTAAAAGGTTTGGAGTGTTAGCATGATAAATTCTTAGTTATGTCGCAGCTGAAATATGCAACCATTGATGCAGGAGTTGTGTGCCTCACTGTTACAGTTAAATGTGACACAAAACATTATCAGTCACCACTATATTCTGGAAACAGACAATCAGCGTTGCCTTGGGCATATATACAGTAATACAGTATTTCCTGTCATGGCGACCACTTCAGTATAAATAACTTCTCATCATAAAGTCTAATTCTTATTCTAGTTCTAAACAGTGGTGTTAGTGCCGATCCTGTAATGTATTCATATATAGATGATCTATTGTAATGCCATAGAAACAACGCTAAAAAATTGAGGATGAGTTTCCAGAACATTCCACATACATAGCATTGTTTTGTGGGGGACTCTCTTACCATGCTGTTTATAACATCACATTAGACAATGCATAATTATACCTTTTGTATTGGAATTTAACTTCGTATGAACAGTCAGGGTCATTTGGTGACCTTCCAGCTTCAACAGTGGGGGAGTCCCCAGGTGTACACTTGGAATCACCAGCATTCTGACAGCTAGCAACAGCTCCCGTACATGTGAAATTTGTCTGGTCCTTGGTGGGATTTGAACAAATAGCAATGAGAGGCTGATGATTACTAGTCACAGACCATAACCACTGGAACACGGAGGTCACCATTTTATTATACCACTGGGACACGGAGGTCACTATTTTATTATACCACTGGGACACGGAGGTCACCATTTTATTATTCCTGGGTAATTTCACTGTCAATTCATATGCAAGATTCAAGCACTACGTCTTCATTGTGTGCTTGTTCCCCTCCCTCTCATGTTATGGTTCTATGCTTTGTGCATAGTATTCGACTGACACCAAAGTAGTTCACATAAACACAAACACATGACAGGATGGTGCCTACTTAATCAAGGTAACTTCAGTATTTTGGTTAGCTGTTAAAAACGATAACTATATTTCTGAATGCAGAGGATTGTATTTTTCATTACAGTTCATGACAGTTCGTGGGTGATTTACTTTTATAGTTTATTTCAACAATCCTAAATATGACAGCTTGAATCAATTTTACTCAGGTTATATGAATACACGATAGAAACATTGCACAAAATCTGTGCAAGCTTTAAGTCAGTTTCTTTCGTCCAGAAAAGGCACGTTTATGGTTATTCGATTTAAACTATGTTTTGGCACTGACGTTGAAGTTTCCAACAGCAAAATTGTAAGTATGAAAATGTTTGGGGCAGTGTATGAAAGTTATGTTAAGAAAAAAAAATAGAGAAGTTTCTTGACCTACCTACCCTAATTTGTTAAGAAGCCATAAACATGATTGTTTTAGCCTTATTACGAGAATGCACAGATTTGAGGTGAAGGTTATTGAAGACGGTATCATTCAACATCTAGTTAATCTGTGTGAGAACCATTTCCAGTGTTCATTTTCGTGGCTTTTTTCAATTTTATTCAGTATTCATTGATCATTTATTGACCAATTAATTGTACTTTGATGTGCCAGTTAAGCAACATGGCTTGGATAACCACATCACATAGAATACCCGTTTGCAATGACAACTTAGGAGATATGAACAAAATTTAAATACAGCACCTTTTCAACTGACCTCTCTGCATTCACTGTGCTATCATTTTTTTTATTGCAAAATGAAAATTAGAATGCAGTTGATATCTTTGTGATTTTCACTTTTTTCATTTTTTCCTTTCAGTTTTGCATTGCGTTGAATACAAATCAGTTGTTTTTTTTCTTACAGACCCAGAAAAAAATAAAAAATATGATAGATTAGAATAAAAAATAACACCCATCAATTAGAATAAAAGAAATCTTTATTTTGTCAACAACAAAGATATTGTATTAAAATATCAAGAACATGCTAGACATATAGGCTTACAAAATACAGATAGAAAACGCACATTGAGACACAGTCGACAATGTAAGGGGGAAAAACATACTTAGTTGATTTGTTCACAAATATATTACGAAAAAATATCAGGAAAAATACTATAATATATCAACACATTGACCATCACCGTTTATGTGGTAAATGACATAAAATCCGACCTTACAAAACAAAGGAGAACACAATCACATTGGGTCAAAAACAATTTAATCAATAAATCTTTATGTACTCAAGTACAAATTAGAAATACTAACTTGCGCAAGATTTTTACTTATTTAGTAAAGGTAATTATCAAAATTTAAGTCACAAAATATTAATGTCAGTTTCATGTATACTTTAACCTAACAAAGATTTTAGTATTACTAAAAGCAATTCATATGGTACAGAAAGAACAGTTTCATTATATTAGTTTCAATGTAACAATCCTCTTCCGATGTTTTTCACTAACATCTTAAAGGTATAATTGGTATTGTGACCATTCTGCTAAAGGGACGAAACTCCATAAATTGATATTGAAAACTTACTTAAAGTCATCCTATGTTTAACTTTCACCTATAAATGCATGGATGAAAGTTAAAATTCCGGAAGAAAAAAATACGGAAAACTTAAGCAAAGTGCTGCAGAAACAACAAAAACCAGTACAGTACAGTACAGTACAGACCTGAAAAAAAAACAAATTTCTGGCTCATGCCAGAAAATTTTTACTCATATAAATGTAAATTTTGTTGATAATTCTTGAATATGAAAGTATAACAGCAAAGTTCGAACCTAACTATAAAATATATCTACGGAGTGACTCAAGCCACAGCTACTTTTCTTTATATCTTTAGACTTCAGTGAGTGTTGTCGCAAATAAACACAGCATTGAAACACTTGATAAATCAAAATTTAACTTTTCACTGTATTTAATATCAAATGAAAGTAATAACAAGATTTCTAAAAAAGAGTAAATCATATCTGGAGTCCAGTCCCTTTAAAACTACACCAAATTGTGTACCTTTAAAAAAAGTGTTTAATCATCAAATTGATTGGCTAATTAAAGAAAGAACTAAACAATAAAGCCAACATTTTATATCTTATCCAATCACAATAAGAAAGTTCAATTATTAACCATTAAAGAAAAACAAATATTTTTGCAGTCATTCCTGTTGAGTGAAAGTCTGAAAAAGTTACAATTCATTAATATTCTTCCAAACAATGATTTTTGTGTTTTTAAAATCAAGATATAATAAAAAAACATTTGCTGTATTTAAAATCTTATTACACATTATTTGAACACAAACCAAAAAGTAAGAGTCTCATATACCATAGTAATAACCATTACTTGTGTATCATTAACCTAGAAATAACAAATGACAAATAATCTCACATAACCAGTGAACTGGTACATAAAGTGCATCATTACAAAGTGTACGCTATTATACAGCTACAGGTAACAAACAGGTATCATAATGTTGGTTAATTAGAAGTCATGTATACCACACCTTATTACTGAATGTAACTATGCAACAATACCATATATTGCCAAAAAATAACACTCTGGCTAGCCCTAATATGTGTTGGTTGGCAGACTTTTAAAAAATCCAGCGACTACAACTTTTTTTAGGGATTTTGACAAAACTATTTCATTCTTTACACCAACTTTTCATGTCAAAAAAGTGCCAACTTACCCTTTGCTAAAAGTTTGGGTAGCGTAACTGCAAAACAATATTTTTCAAGAATGGTCTCAAAAATGATGTTCATAAAAAATCAGTAGAACAACATCATGGAAGAGGGACACAATGATAAACTAATGAAAATATACTGACTAAAGAAATAATTCTGTGCAACAAACATATTCCACTTTAAGAGAGCAGGTCTCTTCTCAATGTGTAGACATATTTGATATTTCAAAACTCAAAGTATAAAAGTTACTCTTATCATTCTAATATTTTTTACTACATTGTGCTGAATGTTAGGTACCTAGGTTACACACCCATAAAATGTGCTGAATGTTAGGTACCTAGGTTACACACCCATAAAATGTGCTGAATGTTAGGTACCTAGGTTACACACCCATAAAATGTGCTGAATGTTAGGTACCTAGGTTACACACCCATAAAATGTGCTGAATGATAGGTACCTAGGTTACACACCCATAAAATGTGCTGCATGTTAGGTACCTAGGTTACACAACTATAAAGGTGCTTCAATAATTAAGAAAGTAGCAAAAATTATGCAGCACTGAGAACGCTTCAATTTTATAAACTATACCGAACATTTCCAAATAAACACCACACATACATACTAATTAATGCCCCCTATCCATATTTGCATGGAAAGTAAACTCGTCAAAATGAAAATAACAGAATTAAAATGTACCCAACCAGGGGACGTTTATTAGGATGCATTTAGTACTAAAATTGTTTAAATAGAAACCATATCAGCGATGTATCATTGAACGCACATAAAAGACTGTAACAAGCACATATATGAGGGTATTTTTCAATATCTAACATGTTTTATCATAAAAGTGCATAGATTGATCATTTAACAACAAATGGGTAAATATACTTAAAAGACAAATGACAATATCTACATACACTGTGGTACACAAGTAACAAATATTCTACATGCTAATAATCAGCTGCTGTAGCATGAAGAAACATTCAACAATAAAGACAGAAACTTAAAACAGAATGAGATGAACAATTTTTCATTACGTATTTAAAGACACTAGAAAATTTCGCTGTTTTTTTTTCATTTCAAATTGAAGTAAAATAATTGAAATGTTTCATCAGTCACTTGGATAAAATGCAAATATTCCTATCATACAGTGACAATTAAGTGATAACCCTTTATGAAAGAAATTTTGTACAATTAAGTATATGCTTAACTAAAACTCCCAATAAGGACTTTTTGGTTGTCTTGTCTTGGTGTATAAAATTATACAATAAATTATATTTCACAAATCTGAATAAGACCTGAATACTTCAATGATTTTTGTTATATGAAAAAAATTATTCTAAAGTACTTGGACCCTTAAATTGACCCTTAAAATAAGAATCAAAGTGGTCCCTTCTATTTAAACTTCTTTAATGAAATATATAAAAACATTCCAGGAATAAAAAATAAACATTTTAGACACTCCAAAAAATACTTTAACCATTAATACAAAGAAAGGAGAGTTGGAAATTCCAATAAATCCACTTTAACTACAACTTTTATAGAGCTTTAACTTAACTAGGTTAAATATCATTTGATAAAAGAAAATAAGAGATCTGTATATCTGCAGTCATACATTTCAATTAAAAAGAGTTCTGGCAGTCAATTTGTTGAATACCACAAAAAGACGTAAGAATTTTCATCTTAAATTCAATACAAACAACAAAACTGCAAAACCACAGATTTACAATACCCAAGAAAAGTGTGGAAAGACTGTTTATACTTAATAAAAAAACTACAACAATACATTTCAAAAGATCTGGTAAATGTTATCATTTATGCACCCAAAATGCTGCTATTAAAGGAAGATAAAAAAAACTCAGGTACTGGAAAAGTAGTCTAAGACTATAAACTTGAGATTGATCTCCCAGCTCAAATCTCACAGTAGAGTTTTCAGTGTTCTCAAGTTAATAAACAACATTATAATATGATTATGTCACTACTACAAGAATTGCAAACAAGCAAATTTATGTGAGATTTGAGACTGATCTCAAATTCCATAACCTTGGACCTGGATAAGACAACCAATCAGAATTGTTTACAACAGCACAGAAATTGTCACTAACTTGAAAATATGGTGTTGTGGTACCAAATTAAACAACATCTACATGACAAATTGAGTAAGCACTAATTTCTGGGTAAGGGTTGTGCACAATTATTTGGTCAGACAATGAATGTGTTCTACATTTACATAAAATGATTATACAGGGAGTGTACTGATGCAAATTCCTTCAATGATTTAACAGAGAGAAAAAAATTGTGGTACAAAAGAACATATCTGATACAAACATGACACACAAAATATCTATAATTTTCAACAGTAAAAACAACATCGATATTTAAGTACAAAATGACATCAAATGGTAAAAATATACTGACTAATAAACTACTGATGAAAAAATAGAGTCTCTGGAATGATTCAGTTTTGATGACATAAAAGGGGAATAATTTCAATGATTTACACACTAAACAAATCTAACCAGATGATATAAATTAGCTGTTATAGAATTCATGAGAAAAAAATGTACAAATATACAAAATACAAACACAGAATAATGTCTGTTTTAATTACACTCTAACTGAAAACTATGTCAGGAATAATATCACTAAATTGGAACAACACAAAAATATTCCATTTCAACATGATCTTTTGATACCACTTAAAACACTATGAATTAAATCATAAAATTTGAGAATATTCTCACAATCATTCTAATCCAATTAAATGGTGTACAAAAAAGATACAAGAAGTTTATAAAGCTAACAGTCAAAGTTTGTCATTGACAAGTTTCAGATTCAGGGATAAATACTATAGAAACATTTACAGTGGTAAGAAGGTTGAACATTAAAATTCAATTAGGAAAAATAGCATTTATGACATTAATTAATATGTAAAACACAATCATAATTTTGGATCATTCATGTAGAAACAAAATTTACATATAAAGAAACAAAGTGATCACTGAAAATACAATCAATTAAAGTAATACTAAAAATTGAGGTATACAATTAGCCTTGGAAACACTAAATAAAACTCATTGTCCTCCAAACAAATACATACTTGGAGTAACCATAGAATATAGCAAACATTCTAAAGATCACTCTGGTATAGGCCAGAGACATCTAAATTGTATGCCATATTAATGGTTACACACACCTAAAAGTAAGAAACTAATTCTACACAAAATTATGTCACAAAATATCAATGATCAACAAAAAGAATGGAATCACATGATGTACATGCATAGGTTGCCATGACTGCAAAAAGCAATAAAGAACACATACGGACATATAAGGAAAAGAAGAATATATTGCACGGGCCATGAAAAAGCAACAAATGTGATAGCACCCTAGGTAAATATCAATTTAGTGTGAAGATAGTCTTAATAAAAGACTAGAATACATAAAAATGTGGAACACATGACAGTACAAGTTATACACATGAAGATATCTGACATTCACAACAGGGTAACAGACAGAGGCTCCTTGATTACAAAAAGGTTAAATTTGGCAAACAAATTGTTGTAGATAAGTTACAACATGAGTATCATAAAGCAACAGAAAAAGTGACATTGTGAGGCTTTATTGATAAAGAAGCCATAAGTAATCATTACATTCTTGTAATATTTACATAGATAAACACAAGAATTGGCCTGCATTTAAGAGAGGAAAAAATGATAAACCGTAGATTGTCTCCTTCAAACACAATACAAAGATATAACATTCTGTAAAGGCCATCAAATATACTAGACAAAAAAATTCAATCTACAAAACACAGATTTAATCATTACTAAAGAATTGCAGAAATAACAAAAAAATTGAACAATCTGAAGGATTGGAATTTTCAAGGTCAATTCTTTCCTTCATCTATGAACTATTCCAAGAAGACTCAGACTAGAAATAAAATGCTTGATATTTCAATAAACAAGACATGTCATAATTGATTGCATGCTGATGCACAGAACTGATGTTTAGTTTCAACACTTCAAGGATTAATTACAGCATTTCACATCAGATGCAGTCATAGCGCTAAATGCAATTAAATCAAAGTTTCATCATAAAACAAATAGCACAGATCTTTCAACACAGAATTTATAGAAAGCTAACAGACATATCAGTGTTCGCAATTAAATAATTCCGTGAGCAAGAATATATGATGGCTGCATAATTATTAAAATACATAAGAATTCCTGAGGGGTAACGGTAGGATATCCTCACAAGAATCAGTCTGAGACATACAAATAACCTGAGGCAGTGTCACCATTGGCGATGGTGAGGGGTCGTTTATAGACTGTGACACAAAAAGACAGAAATCACAACATATAACTCAACATTGTCAATACACATATCAGATTAAATAAAAGCTAACAGGCCTAGTAATCAAGATTCCCAAACGAACATTTCGGGCCCATTTATCAACTTCTGCCTTAAGGTTTAAGCTATGGATATGGTTATTTCACACACCACATGGTCTCATTAAAGGTCAACATTTAAGCCAAACAGTATCTAATTCCCTCGATAAATAGCAGAATTATGGTCTGGAAAAAAATAAGTCATACAGATACACCCATGTACCAACACCCGTCAGCCATTTTGGTGCCTATGCTGAGTTCACTGCATTTGGGCTTGACAAATGCTGAATAGAAAGGATAGTGTTGCTACCAACACTCACTCACTTGAAACATAATCACTGATATCAATAAAAGTATGACTTATCAGTCTCTGATCAAACTATATGAAGAAACTCAGTGATCAATGCAATTCATGATCACGTAAGAAACAATAGGAACTTTCAAAGTAATGCATTCTGAATTCTGAATGGCATTACAATTTGGTCCCAGATTTGGACATAGCAAAGTACCCATATATTCCATGTACTAGTATATTAATTAATACCATCTGGAAAACTGGGATTCTAAAAGAAGTTGCTTTGGTTTGCAGAAGTATATTATGCTATGAATTAACAAAGCATTAGCATACAGTATCAAATTCACCTCAATTCATAGATCGTGACACACTATAACTGGCTGTAGTTTGACTAAACAAGGAACAGTATAAAATGACATCTTGCATACACTCAAACAAACAAATACATTCTTAAGAACACCACAAAAAGCTAAAATGAATCATGGTAAGATGACAAAGGTCAAAGGTCAAGAGGAAACATTTTAGAAAGAAAATGAACAGAGAAGTAATGCTGAATATCCAGATGGAATTTAGATGAAAAACTAACTGAATTTACTTATAAAACACAGACCCACCCTACCAGAACACAAAGAATGACTTTTATACAGAATATAGTACTGAATTGCTAGTGTTTGATTTCAGGAGACAAGGCTACTCAACATCACTCCCAAAAGTGAACAACAAAAAAGCTTCGATAGAAAGTTATATTTCAAAGAATTTCATTCAACTGCTATTCAATATAAATTCTGTGAGCATCAGAACTGCTTCCAAGGACTTTACTTACTATTTTTTTCAAAGCACAGTTAAGATTCTGAGGCGCTCACATGCACAGTAGGGACATACAATGGCCACATGCTCTCCCAGGAGCCCCTAGCATCCAAACAGTCAGTCAATACCCAGAAACAGAACAGAGTGTTTCACCAGTGACAGACAAGGGCCTGATTAGCTGATTAGGTAATAAATATTCATCTGACCTGTTGATGAAAATGGGACTGTAAATTCACAGCCACCAAATTCTGGGTATCCATAGTAACAATAAAACAACACAAGACTTAAGACCACAAATAAATATTAATTAATTATCATATTAGCAAAAAAAGTACTTCTAAAGGACAAAAAGATAACAACATATGAAGTTAACTTTATTGATGAATAATTTTAGAGGAAAGGGGAAGGTTGATGAAAACACAGGTTGTAAACACCACAACAACAAATACAGGATAAGACAATGAAATGTTCAAAAATGATATTCTTGCAAGAAATGTGTAGAAAAATACTTTTTCTATAAATAGTATGTATACTATAAACGTGATGACACAGAATGATGAACAAAAATAAGGCTCGGTACTAAAGTACTTCAGTTCTGTACTTCGAGGGAGCACCTACTGCGGAGGTCATAGCTACATATAAATTGGGAGACAAGATTTTTCAAAAAAAGAAAATATTATTGGAACAAATACATGTACAGACAAAATGGACGTAAATTAGTGTCGAGGGAAATAACAGGTCAAAACATGTACTTTAGAAGGTATTATACAAGATAAATGATACAAAAATAGTCAATAGTACAAAAAAGTTGGAATAATGATGTTTGCATGAAGAGTAGTGTTTATGTATGCTCAACAACATAGTTTTCATCTATGAAGAAATATCTCATTAACTATGTTGATAAAGGTAGACAGTTTATTTTACACAAGGTAATACATATGAGAAATGTTATCAATGAAACATGGTATGGTTCAAATACACAATTATAAAAAAACACCATAGTTTGATGATAAAATCACTACTGAGAAGAGTTAAGTTATGTCATGGCTTCAAAAATATTAAACATTACATTTAATTATCTGAACTTTTTAATATCAAGTTCTAAAATAATAAACATTATTCTTCAATCAGACAACAGAGTTCAAACATTCAAAATGATACATCCTGGTGACCTTTGACCTTAAATATAAAATCAGGGTCAGAGGTCAACACAGACTTGACACAGCTCAGCATAGCTCATGATCCTTCATATGTTTACCTATCAGTTAGCATCACAAAAATACGACTATCACAATATTATGTTAAAATCAAACTATCAAGAGTTCATAGGTCACCACTTTGATGCGAGACATCAGTTATTATGTAATTGAAAATCTCAATGCCAGAACATTTACATTTACTTAAGTTAACATTAACATTTAATCTATTTAAGTTTAAAGGTATTTTTTGTGAAGAAAAATGTTTATAAGACAAATGTATGTCACAAGACAGAGGTTGTCATGGCAATAATATTTAAGCCAGTTTATTTTTCAGCTAAAGGTCAAAGGTGAACAACTAGGACATGAAAGGTATGACCAATCATAGACCAGCAGTGATTTCAGACTCTGAGAATATATCTAAGGATCTCCCAATATAGCAGTAAATCAAATGCCCATCATGTAGTTTATCATGTGAATGAATCCTATAAAGTAACAATGATTGATCGACAATAAAGCGACATAATGTATTTCATCAAAATAAATAAAATGTCGTGTGTAATCAATCAAAGAGACAATTCAACAGTTCAACCATTTTCAGCTAAATTTGTCATTAACATTGTAGAATCATGTTACTATTTCAATATCAGTTCAGCATTTGCAAAAATATGAACATAATTTTCTGTGAGCTGACAGTGGTTTTTCTTTTACAATTCTTTCACTCATACTAATCATTATACCAGTATAATAAATAAAATATAATAATTGCCTTTAATTCATTGTTCAAGGACTAGGTATCATACATGAGAATGTCAGGGGATTTGTTTGGGAGAGGGCGAAAAAGGTAGAATTAATGAGTTCAATAATTGCAATATTTCTCCACAGCTGACATCCTGTTAACAAGCTCCTTAATGCCTTGCTGAATTCTCTTCAAATGACCGACCTTATGTACTCCCAGGTCCTGAAAATTTCAAAATTCAATAAAAAATTCATTAATGCAGACAAATACCCTAAAACATGTAACAATTATCTTCTTTGATTAGTGATAATCTGTGAACTATAGCGACTCCACAGTGCACATGTACAAGAATTTGGTTCACATAAACCACTGAATACTGTCCAAATGTCGAGAAAAAATCTCCACATTATCTGCAGTTGATTCCGAGCAAGGTAAGAACAGTAATTCTGGATAGAAAGAGGCAATTTTATAGAGAACTGATGCCTGTTCAATGATGCCTACACTGGTACCCAGTGTCCCCAGATTCACATTTGTACATAATAAGACTGGTACCCTGTGTTCCCAGATTCACATTTGTATATAATAAGACTGGTACCCTGTGTCCCCAGATTCACATTTGTATATAATAAGACTGGTACCCTGTGTCCATAGATTCACATTTGTATATAATAAGACTGGTACCATGTGTCCATACATTCACATTTGTATATAATAAGACTGGTACCCTGTGTCCATAGATTCACATTTGTATATAATAAGACTGGTACCCTGTGTCCATAGATTCACATTTGTATATAATAAGACTGGTACCATGTGTCCATACATTCACATTTGTATACAATAAGACTGGTACCATGTGTCCCCAGATTACTGGGAATATAAACACATTCACTCAGTGTGAAACGTGTTTAGTATATTAACAGTATTTTCCCATGAGTATAAATAGAAAAATCTGAGTTTGAAACTATACCGAAAACACAAAAATCACTTGACTTCACTGACATGTTATCAATTGATGGTGTAAAATGAAGCAGACAATTTCTATTGTGAAAGTCTCACTAAAGATTATTTCATCATCTCTGATTGCCAGCCCATTACCACTAAATAATTACATAAGATGGAGCTAACAGTGTATACAGTAAAACCTTGATAAATGAGACCACCTTTTCGGGACTGCCAAAAAATGATCATATCAATGAACTGGTCTCATTATGAAGTTGAATCATAGGGGATTTATTAAAAGCCAGTCCGAAAATAAGTGGTCATAATATTTAGGTGGCTACTATATAAAATAAGTGGTCATAATATTTAGGTGGCTACAATAATAAGTTTTACTGTACTTGTCTTAGCAAACTTGGATTTATCTTTAAATCTATCAAACTCAATACTTTTTCCTCCGGATTTAGTCACTCTGTTACCTGTATATCAGTTTTATCAAGACTAAGTAGTTCTGTTCCTCTAATCTCATGTTTAATGAATGAATCTCTGTATTCTGACAAAGACAGATTGTCTAACCATTGTCCAACATCGTCCGCTGACCAGGAATTTACATTGTATACTGAAAAAAAAAAACCAAGGAAATATCATGATAAAAATATCAGAGGGACCATTAATTCCTAAATGTCAGTTCTACTTATGACAGTAGTTCTATAACATTAGAAATACAGAACTCTTTTTTTTCACGGGGGTTTAACACCACACCAACAACCATGATCATATGGTGATTTTACCAGCTTTTATGATGGAGGAAGACCCCAGGCATACACTAAGGTAGAACTGCTAACTTTCAGTAAGCTAGCTGGTCAGCTTCCCTAAATGTGAAATTTGTGTGGGTACAGTGGTGAGGGGCTAGTGATTATCAGTCAGAGACCATATCCATCTGACCAGAGGCCCCTACATGACTCATAAACAGAGCAAGCTAATGACAATGAATTCTAACTGGACTGAGGATATAAAACTGAGAACAGGCTGCAAGCTGAAATCTCAATTTCATTCTCAATGTTTTTAGGATGATAAGACATAACTGTTATAATGTTAAATACATATTAAGGTAAATGATGATGTCATAATAATGTATTATTATTGTCCTTATTGTTTTGTCATAATTAAGGCAGATAACTTTTAAAAAGACCTGAGATTTGAGCCCAGAGACATTTCAAGTTTTTAGCCCCATTCAGAGGACTGATCTAATTGAAAATTACAATGGACCAGACAAATTATTAATGCCTCACAATATATACTGAATAAAATCTTCACTAAAATCAAAAGAAATACTGCAAATGGAGGCAATTACTACAGTAATTACTACTCATATTAGCACCATTAAAAATACAGCATATTTACATAAGAACACATCAACCAGTAACGCAAATGCTCAAAATATTCACAGCCGGAGTAAAAGGCAAAATCAATTTGAAACTATCACATTTGTATTAACTTCATTCATTGAATGTCTGAACTTGGTAATTGATATTACTAATAGTTTACGTAGTTTACTGTAGGAGGCATTCAGTGTTTAGCACTATTGCAAATTCCAGAACTGATAAAGATGTAAGAGAAGGTAGTATGTTCAACAATGTATGACCATACATACGTTTAACAGCCATTTCAAGTGAACAATTAAAACTTATTGAAACTTACATAGTGGAATGTACTGTTTTTCTTTGTCTTTCTTCCCTTTTAATTTGCTGACAACAGACTTAAACTTGCCTTGTTTTGGTCTTGGCTTTGATTCTAATGTTGCCAACAACTAGAAGATAAAACATTAGAGAATGTATAATAATAAATGTCTGATGTTGCCAACAACTAGAATATAAAACATTAGAGATTGTATAATAACCACAGGCAGCATAAGGCCAGGAAAAAATCAAGTTTATCCCGACCCCCTCCCCATCTTATTTTTGGCACCTACCCTTAAGTTCTCAACAGCAAAATCCAAAGAATGAAAATATTTGGGGACAAATCGTACCTCCAAAGTATGAAAGATATGTTTAGAAAAAAAGTAGAAAAGAGAAGTTTTATGACCTATCTGCCTTATTTTTATTGGTCACATGACTGTAGATTGACTTTTTCAAGCCTAACAAGATAATTTGAAAGTAGGGTCCCTAACACCCTAACACATCGCTCTTAAAACAGCTATCAATACATGCTTCCAAAGCAGTCACTTGTCCAAAAGCAATTATTTCAAATCACCGTACTTAAACTTAACTGAATATTCACTAACAGATGCCATTCCCTAAAAACATGACCAACCAAAGCAAGTCAATAGTCTGAAAGCAATAATTTTAAATAACCATTATTAACTGAATATTCGCTAAAGATACCATTCCCCCAATTAACAACCAACCATCCTTTTAAGGAAAATCAAAGAATCCAGAAACAACATAGACTGATTATCTCAAAATGCTATCAAATTTTTTCTATGGGGTTTAACATAGCACCCACAGCCAGGATCATTTGGCGACTTTCCAGCTTTAATGATGGAGGAAGATTCCCGGTACCTGAGTAGATCCACTGACATTCCTTCAGTGAAATTTGGTCTAAGGTTGGCTTTGAGCTTACAGCAGTGAAGGGGCTAATGGTTACTAGTGAGAGGCCATAACCATGAGGTCCCCCAAATGCTATCAAAGCAAAATACTCTCAAATGGTATTCACACGAACCTCTTCCTGAGATATAGGTGTAGCTGGTATATTGCACATTTCCATAACTTGTTTTGTCTCCTCTTCCAAATGCGACAACGAGTTTGTAAGTTTTTCTTCAAGATCATACCGTAATCTCTGTAAGAAATGTAATATTGTATACATAATCAACATTAGTATGCAAGCTGATATTTTAAACAGTTTAATAGACACACAGAATGCAGACTAAAATCAAAGAATGGAACAAAATTTCTGCTTTGTTCAAGGTTATAAAACTACTAGTTGTTTCTGATACATGTCATTATAAATACGAAATCCTTTGCGAAAATCATATAATCAAGGTGATAATTATATTAATTGCTATGTTTAACCTTGAGTTACTGGTAAATTATGGAATAATGCAGAATTATAGCAAAAATTGATAAAATTTCACTTCCAACAGCTAGGTGGACAGTTTCCTCACACGTGCAATTTGGTCCCTGATGGGATTGAAACTTACTGAGGGCCTAGTGATTACTATTCAGGGACCATAAACCATTCATAGAGGCTACTCTATAAATAAACTGATTTTTCCAGAGTATAACATGCTGAGGTTTTTTTATACTTACAAGTTCTGTAGCTTTGTCTGTCAGGAAAATACTGGTTTCACTGGATAGGTGACGTACACTGTGCACAAAGTCTATAACTTGACTTCTTAGGGTTGGCTAAAAATACAAAATTCAATCAATCAGGCTATCCTTAAAAAAGGAGTTGGTTTGTGGTAACTTTTAACAGTAGGTAGATAGGAAGGCATTTTTGATTGGTTAACGTTGTAATAAAAACTATGCTTGTGCTAAAATCGAAATGTTGGAATACAGATCAAAAAAAAATTTTGCCAATTGCTAAATAACTATGGGTCATACGATTTTTATGTGAGTTTGATGCATTACTGCAAACCAATAATTCCTTAAGGATGGCCTCATTTAAATCTTGAATTAGTACAAATAAAAAAAGACATATGTTTGCACCATAACCTAAAGACAGATATTTGGTGTATGAACATAAGGTGTAAATACAACATTTATTGAATAATAATGTCAAATTTCATTTCAATAAGCAGAATTGTACTTAAAATCACCATTTGACTAGTTTCATATTTCAAAATTTAGATTTTTCACAACACTAAAACTAATTCAGATTTAAAAAAGGAACAAGCACGTTTGGAGGCCAGAAAAGAGCTGCGTTTACAGTCACCTGACAAATTCTTCAGTCCTGGCCCTTGTGGCGGGGCTTATTATCAAGGTCTTTAATATCAAGACCATGACATCAGGATCAGGCTATTCTCAAAAAATGTTCGTTTGCAGTTATATGACCTAAACTTTTAACAGCAGGTAGGTAGGTAGGTAGGTATTTTTGTTATTATATTATGCTGTTATTTGAAAATGATCAGCTGAAGTAAAGAGTGAACAAATTTTTTTGGTCAAAATCGAGAAAAAAAAAATTGTGGTCAGGGGATTTTCTAATGAGTCTGCCACACAATGGCACACCAACAATATTTTGAAAATGGCCTGATGAAATTGATTCATTATAGAAAATTGTCAGGTTAATTGATCTCATGACATAACGCATCAACTTTTCTACATTTATCATGGTTGTCAGTTTTCATGGAACAACTTGACAAATTATTCTCTGATAAATCAGGCAGCTAATAGTCACCATTTGAATGGTATGACAAGGTTATTAACAGTTTGTGATAAGGTGCTGGTGCATTTACGTTTGTTTCCCCCCCCACCCTAGAATTAAAGGCACCAAGTAATGACAATAACATAGGTTCATCGTAAGTACACACACATATATATTATATATACATTAAAATTGACTGCAACAAAAATATTCACTTTACAAAAAAAAAATAAAATGAAATTAAACATTGGCTTTAAGAAAAAAAATACACACATTTACCACAAAATAAAATATGTACCCCACACCTCACAATTCTAATATCAAAACAATATGAATATATTACACATTGCTACAGCAACAAAATCATCAGAAGCCATTTTGGATACAATACAATGTTCGTATCAATGTTATAAGGAAAGATAATATTTTTTTAAAAAATATATTCTGCAGAAACAGGCCAATCAAACAACAGAATGTTTTAATGATTCAGATAGTAACTTAAACCGCTTTCAAATAAGTCAATTAAGGTTCGTAATTTGCATATTTAAATTGAAAAATGCTAAATTTCAGAGAAGATCTGACAAATACCTTTAGCCTACAATTAACTTCACGAAAGAAATTTTGCCATCTCATCAAGAGAACTCATTTACATCTGACTCAGAAACTTACATAAGCCACAGAGCTGAAATGACACTTCTTAGTATATATATATATATATACTAAAACAGTCTTCACACTAATTGACAAGTCCAAGCCTGGGGCTAGTGAATTTTTATTTGGGCTAGTGAACTTTCTGCAAATAGTGTACTGGGGCTTGTGGCGAATTGTTTATTTCCAATAGCCCACTTATAGTTTGGGCTAGAGCTTTTAAAGAAATTAGTTTGAACACTGCAAAAAATATCTTTTTTTTTTCAAAATAAAAATAGCAAAAAAAATGACATATATCAGTTCTGTAGAGCAAGGATAACATAAGGTGTATAACAAGGCACACACGCACAAAAAAAAAAACAACAGAACTACTTGAGCAGCTGGTACAAATAGAAATAAAAACCTGGTATGATTCAATGCTCCGTCCATCCAACTAAAATTAAGGGAGAAATAACAGTGATGATAAAAAAGGTAAGAAAGTGTGATCATTTTACTGGAAGAAAAAAAAAGGGGAAAATGTTGTGAAAAAGGGATTTGTTTGCAACGGATGACATCAATCTGAAAACCAAGGTAACACAACTTGGAGTTACTCAATTTAAGTTTCCTAAGCTGAAAATCGAGACCCCCAAGTTCACAGATCCACAACACACAGTTAATATAAGCAATATTGTAAATCAGAATATACTGAGACCGTTTTTACAACTCTCATTAACTTATCATTTTTTGAAGTCATTAAAATGTTTTTCAACAGCTTGCACTTAGCTAAACCAGTGTTCCAGAATTCTGTACAAGTACTAACCCTGTTCTCTGCAATTAAAAGCTGACTTCACATGAATCATTCAAATCAGCCATGGAGGATAAGACCCTTATTAACTTATTCAGACAAATATTCACTTTTAATAACAGTCAATTATAAATAGTAATCAGATAGACAGTGTAATGGTTAATTGTCTGGTACTGTAGCACTCTTCTGTCATAGTAGAAAAGCCTATTACCCCGGCATGACCATTGTAACACATACAAATATTTCATGCTGATCTGATTTAGACAACATATCAATTCTAGCAATCTGCAGTATCTCCAGAAAAAGCAGATACAAAACTAACCCATAAATTATTCTATGATAAAACATGGCTGTGTGTTACATTTTACCCACCCAATTGAAACACCTCAATGAAATGGATTAACACTCACTTTTGGGCACTACCTCAATATTATAGCACCCATTGAATAAAGAGAAAATATCCATTACAGTCAGTATTAAACATAAAAAACTGTTTTGATATTAATATATTTCTTATTTTCGAATAAAAAGAGTGCATAAATGCAAAATATTTTTGTAGTAAGGCATTGAAATAATAAATATACATCAGTTGATAAAACATGGACAATCATTTTACTACGGATCATCAAATCACACGTGTCAGGCACATGTGGTCTAATTCTCACTCAGCCAAACTCCTGTCTATACTTTATCAACTAATAAAATATGGGATCATATATATATTATTTCACAAATACACAGTTGTTGAACTGCTGATAAATTTCCACGGCAAGTCCAATGACTATCAAATAAAAATGAGAACTCCTATATATAGTGTAAAAATTAACAAATAAAGGCCCCAAGTAAGTAAAAGAAAACATTAAGGCAACAGATCTATAAATTGAAGTCCACATAACTTCTAGAACAACAAGAGCAGGTGAAGAGCAGATGTGTAGTGGGACATAGATCAGAGGTAGACAAAGAAAAGTATATGATAAAAGTGCAATTATCAACAAGGGAGAGTTAATTGGTTAAAAACTCGAACATATGAATTAAAAAATCCCATAAAATCTTTACAATGTTAAAGAATAAAAAAGTTCCTAGTTTCCATGTACCTGACTGACCCTATCTTTTCTGTCAACCCTACTCTTTTTTCAGTCATTTTTTTCTTATTGATACAGTGCAACCTCTCCAGAGTGGCCGTCTCTTGAGCAACAACCTCCCTCAACAACAGCATGATTTTTCCCCACTGTATGATTTGACTATTAATTTAATCTCTCTTAAAGTAACAACCTCACAACAACAACATAATTTTGCTTCTCCCAAAGGGTGTTGCTTTGGAGAGGTTGCACTGTATTTTCATACGAACTACTAGTATCTCTTGATCTTGAAATATCAAAAAAAGTTCTGTTGACCCCACATTTTTCAGAAACCATGTGTTTATTTTTTTTTAATCTCATTGTAACAATCATACAAGCAGCTCTCAAGCAGCCACTGATCAGCATCCATTATTAATTAAAGAAAGTGCATAAAAATCTTGTCCCACAATGAAAACAACAATTTTCATAGAAACAGTACCTTGAAAATCATTTCAGATATGAATTAGCATCAACATTTATTCCATTTATCAAACATTATTTATATATTTTCTCAATGAGTAACTTCATTTCATCAGTGACAGAATTTCAAAGAAGACACTCAAATTACAAGAAGTTGTCATGCTAACATTTCTCTGAAGATAAAAAAGACAAGTTTATAGTAAGTAATACAACTTACTTCTGACAAATGCCCCGATGGATACAGCCTGTCTAAATATTCTGAGGCTCTGGTTGCAAGGGGAAACAACTCTTGCTCCACTGAACTGTAAGTAAGGGAGGCAACTTTTACACTGAAAAAAAAATGAACATACATGAATATACTGTATATTAATCGCAAATAAATTTAGCTACTAGTATATCATATGTTAAATCAACACTACAGATTTATTTCATTCACTTTTAACTAGATCGTAACAAGTATCAATTTCCATATTCAAATATTTGGAAATAATAAAGAAAAGCAGTATATTATCCATGGCATAGTTACAATTATGCTCCTTCTCTTTAAACAGAGAGTAGACTAAAAAAATTCAGCTATTCGTAGAGATATGAAGCGTGTACATGTCAAAAATAAACATATTTACAACAGAGCAAGGTATATAACTTAAACTTACATCTTAATCAGAGCTGTGGAGACTTCAACAAACTTCTGTAATGCTACCGTCTCTTCAGCATTTAATGATACAGGCTTCAAGGACCCTGATGGTTCAATCTTCTGTTTCTCTGACCAAGACTTTAATACTGTTTCAAATGACTGAAATCAGACAATGAATTAATAATATATCATATATCAAAGAAAAAAACAAGTACAAAAATGTTTTGAGCAACTATGATCAAGATTTAGCATTTAATAGTGGAGCCTCTGTAGTCTAGAGTTTGAATCCCATCAGGGACCAGACAAATTTCACTTGCAAGGAAGAAGTCCAACTAGTTTACCGGAGGTCAATGATTCTACCCAGATGTATGCCTTGAGTCTTCCTCCATTGTTAATACTGGAAAAGTCATCAAATGATCCTGGCTGTTGGTGTGATGTAAAACCCCAGCAAAAAAAATAGCAACAAAATGTAAATTGCATAATGTTCTATCTTAGCAATATCATTAAGTCCTAGACAGAATTAGGCAAACTGTTACAGTGGGAATGTTAGCATTTACACACACAGAACACATTATACACATTTTCTCAATTCTAAATCAAGCAATCTAAATCTATGCAAAGCTAACAAATGGCTAATTTGAGATCAAGTCCAGCTGAAGCTGACATGTAAACAGTATTTAATCAGATAAATCTCACCCTATCCCTGGTCAGCATCTGTGCTCTGTTTTTATGTACAATGCGAATATAACCAGGAGGCTGGATCCAGGCTTCACCATCCACCTGGACTGGAACTCCTTCATCTCCCATAATCATTATCTTCACAGTACGACACTGAAATAGAGACAACAATGACAAATACAGTGTGATATTATGATAATCTTAAAAGTACAACACTGAAATACAAGCTACAACAATGATACATCTGACACAACACTACACTATCAGCACAAAATGTAAAACACATCCAGAGTGATGTCCCATGAGATTATAAAACATCATGTAATTTGGACACAATGATTATTTCTAACGTGACAGCAATTATATGTGTATGTATGTTTAAAGCTCTGACCAAGCAAGTGAAGCCTGGAGTGATTTTACAGTAAAGCATCAATGTGTTACCTGGGCTATTCTATGATGTTGAAGATCTAGAACTCTAGAAACAGCAAGCTGTGTACTTCCAAACACTGCCACCACTTCAAGTATTTTATCATCAAAACTTGGAGCAGAGAATGTCTGAAATATAAGCAAATTATATAAAATTGAGCATTAATAAGAATTGAAGTTTTTTTACTATTCGGAATTCAACCAAAAATAATCCTACCTGACATGAGTGGAAGTTGAAAATTTTCAAAAAACTGGATATCTTAACCTTGGTGCCATGGATACAATAAAAACCAGTAGGGTCCAGACCTGGGAGAAACTGGAGGTTTTGGAAAATTCCAGAAAACTTTTAACCATGGACTTTCACATATCCTGATATGTCCAATTATATGGCTGCATTATGAATTCTTTCATATACTTCATTTTACTTTCAAGTTTAAACAGTAACAGCCCCTTCTTGAAACTTTTCAATTAACATAATAATCTTTGCTTCGTGTTTGTTGTCAAGAGAGAAAAGTCTGCAAACTAAGAGTGCAGAAAATAGGAGTTTCATAAGCTCCAAAAATGAGAGTTAAATCCTATAATAATCAATCAAATTGCATGATTTCAATCGGGGAGTAAAATGTAACAGCCAGTCATATTTTATCAGAGAATAATGTATAGACTGTTTCTTATATACTTATATTGAAATTTCCGCTGGCCATGTAAGAAATATTTCACAAAATATGTTAAAAACTATCTTCAGAAAATCGATCTTCATAAAATTTAATAGGTTTAACAAGAAGTTTTTCACATTTTTATGCTTAAAAAATAATCAACAACATAAAATGTAAACTTACATCAACCTCTTTGGTACCACCCCAGAAATTTGAACCACCTCCAAAACTGAAATGAAAGAAGCGTAATATATTAATACAATAGATCAATACTTTAGTATATTATTCTTTTCTCTATGCATTAACCTTGTACCAAGATCAGTTTATATGAACTTCAAATAAACCTGGCTCTTGGTACAAGGTTGTTCAAATTGAAAACTTTTCCAGTTTTAACAGTGGAGGAAGACCCCAGGTATATACCTGGGTAGAACCATCAACCTTCCACAAGCAAGTTGGACAGCTTCTTCACATATGAAATTTGTCTGGTCCTAGGTCAGATATGAATTCACAGCAGTGAGGGGCTAGTGATTACGAGCCATAGACCAAAACTACTTGATCACAGAGGTTTCCTAATGTTATTATCGTTATACAGATCGTTTGTTATCTTTGTACGTTATTTGATAGAATATTTAGCAGCTGAAATAAGCGCATCAGAATTGGCAAAAACTGCTGTATAATACAAGACCACACAGAAGAATAAGTTGATAAAATTACTTTATTACTCAAGGTTTCAAGTTTTACTCAAGTTAAATTCTAAATGAATCATGACACTTAAAAATTTTTCTTTTATGATGCTTCATTAACATGGACCCAGATTTCTATATTCCTTCTGCATGTCAATGATGTCTTGAAGAACTAAGTTTGACCAAAGAAAAAACTAAACTTGTAAATATGGCCCAAATTTTCTACAATTCTTCAGTACTTTGAGCCATTCAGAGCACCTCAACATTAAAGTAATATATTTCTTTGCCTCAAACGTGCCTCTTAATATCAAGGTTTCACACTGTTGACACACTTACCTAGGAATATTGAGTATCACAATGCCCTGTAGACTAGGGAGTGGTATTCTCTGGCCATCACATTCTAATTGGACCCGCTGATCGAGATTCTTAAACGTTTTGTGTAAAATCTCTTTTCCTCCTAAGACACCATACCACATGAGATTCTTTGTACGACTTCTACAAACACATCAAGAATTATCAATATTTATCATACTGTAATATTAAATTACAATTTTATCAACAATTAAAAGTGAATAAATAACAATTATGGGAAAGAAATATTCTGTAACAGCTAAAATGACATTTTTAAAGCATATATATGACCAGAAAGCATTACAGATAAAGAAACAGAAAAAAAACGAACATGAGAATCAATAATTCTACCAGCAATCGCAACAATCAACTTTTGTTCAATAAGCAATTGAAGAGAATGGTCTCATCCAACCCACCCATACAACTTCTATACATTTCACAAAAATGATCATCCAATCCTCATATTAAACTCTCTAAATACATCAATTATATAAATTACATAAATGTATAAAGTACAGGAACTAATAAACTATGTATAAAGTACAGGAACTAACCTGCATTTTTCAGGATGTTCCTCACGCTTGTTTTGAAAGTCGAGGGTGATTTTAGCATCAAGCCCAATTCCTAGATAATTGTTCATAACACACTTCTCAGTGTATTCATCTCTGTGAGAGAAAAAAATCACACATATTATAATACTTCTTTTTTCAAAATTGTGTATTGTTTAAGTCCACAACAAATGATCACTTTATCAGCAATAATGCAAGCCTTTACAAATTTGGGACCAACATAGCTTACAAATAAAAGTATGCAAAAAATAATGATAAATGCCAGTTTTAACATAATTTGAACAGTTGAAATTAGCCCTTATCAAATAAACAGCAAAATCAGCAATTTACAAAAGTACAAATATTGACTGCTAATACTTACAGTGGAATTTCTTCTTCTAACAAAGGTGATGCTGCAGCACACAGAGCATCAGCATTTGCTAGCAACACTTTACTGATAAAACTTCCACCAGCCAACTTACCAGCAATTGAGCTGCTTAGGCCTATAAGAAATGAACAAGATTAAAAATTTATGCATATAAAAATCATCTTTAGTTGTTATGTAACAAATGTACAGAAAATTATTCATGACCGCCAAGTAATATCTTCCTGAGATATGACAACATCATTCACTTTACAGAGATTCAACCTAATTTGGGTCATCCAAACAGATTCTGCTTCGGTTGCAGCTTGAAGATTACAAGAGAACACGAATAATAAAAATCAGACATAGAACAGACTTAGTTTGAAAAATAAAACTACCATATATACAAGAATAGTAGATGTTTGAGTAAACCTTTGGTAAAGGTAATAAAAAAGTTCTCATTAATATCTTACCACTTACCAGGCAAAAATTTCAGCAATCGTTAAATGATTATTTAATTCTAGCTTAACACAACAACTAAACAGTCAAATTTTACAAAACATAGAATCATACATTACAGTAATAATAACATACTTGGTAGCATAGGATAGTTTGCAAATGGAATAGATGGAAGGCCACCTTGGCCTGGAATGTTTTCTTTGGGAGATAATTTGGCATCAAGATTTGACCCAACGCTCGCTGATTTATTGAAAGTAGACATACTGCTGATCCTTCTTGAGCTGGAGACTGACGGTGATGAGGACCCATCTGAAGAACATAGGATCAGAATGTGTAAAGCAAACTTTCACTATTTTCAAAGAATGAAATAAGAATTGCAATGATTCCTCATCAAGGCACCACTGCCGATCATATGGGTGAAAGAAGAAAATTTTCAAAAAATGGAAAACTTAAGCTCCTTTCAGTGGAAGCAATAAAGTCAGCCCAGGTCACACCTGCACAAAAATGGGAAGTCAGGCATATTCCAGAAAACTTTCACCCATGTAATCATCATAATATAAATACAAAATAAAGATACTAGTGAGCTTCAAAAAATGATAAACTTACTTTGTTATAAAATGCAACTCCACAAAAATATTGTTGATCAATTACTAAGCTTTAAAAGAAAAGCACATTAAGAAAAGTGAAGTGATCTAAAAACAGAAAATAATCACTTTGATCTATTTTCATTCCCAACAAACTTCAATTTATATTTCCACTCCAAAACTAAGCATCATTTAATGACCATAACAAATAATTCAATATATCACAAACCAAATTTCCTACAAGTGAGTGGTGGTGATTTCTGACAAACTTCTGAGGTAAAAACCGAGAAACTTGGAGCTGAATGAGAGTTAGGACTCCCTGCTTGTAAGCCACACTGATTACTGTTGAAGGGTTCAACTAGATCAGTCGAGCTGCCAGAAGCACCACGTAACAATCTAGTCTGTTCTTCTGTTTGAGCGTTTTGTTCATCTACAGCTGCAAACAAAGTATAAAAAATGTCTCAACAAAATGTTGAAAAACAAAAAAAAAGATTGTTTCATTAAAATCTAGGATATAAAACTATTTTGAAACCTCTGAATCCTTGAATTTCAAAACAATTAACATCATCAATACTTAAAACCAAAAGGTGCTGAAACAGACCAGCAAAGGTTCCAAATGTTTCTTATTGTAATATTGTATAATAATTCTTAATTGTAATAATTCTTATTGAATTGGTATCTGTTATTCATGAAGGTCTGTTAGTATTTGCAGTGCAACACAGTTAAAGTGTGCTCAGTAGAACTGAAGAATCAGATACACTGAAGTCATCATTTTCCCCCCAACCAAACCATTTGGTCTTTCAATGCAATGGATATTGTAAAATGTAGATACAATGAATTAAAAGTTAAGGTTCCATGTAGGTCATTGTAACTTTGTTCAACAAAACTGTTGAATATCAAATATTATATCATAACCCTTCATACCTCTTTCAGTGTGTTCAATAATTTGACGAATGGCTTTTTTCAAACTATTCGCTCTAGACATCAGGGCGTCTCTTGGCTTAAATATAGTCTGAAATAACATGTAAATTATGTTACTGATGCAATAATCTGATTTGTCATGGTAAAAAAATAGGCTGTAGATTAAATAGCATTTTGAGGAAGGTGAGATTTTTTGTATGTGGTTTTCTCTAGGAATCCTTTTTCAATCTATATTATGTAATAGTTAAAGAAATCTTTAAAAATGCTCAGTCAAGCCTGTGAACTAAGACAACTAAAAGGAGGGAAGAAATGTGGCCTAAGTTGACAGTTGGCCTTTGTTGACAGTTGGCCTTTATTGACAGTTGACCTTTATTGACAGTTGACCTTTATTGACAGTAGGCCTTTATTGACAGTTGGCCTTTATTGACACTTGGCCTTTATTGACAGTTGGCCTTTATTCAGAGGTAAATCTGGCAACAGACATCAGTAAATTTACTCTATATAGTGACCATTGTTAACAGGTGGCCATTATTATCAGGTGACCCTAATGTAAGGTTTTACTGCACTTAGAAGATCAAAACTTACCTTAAGAGGCAAATAAGAGTTTATTCTCAAATATTAAAGATATTGTTATGACATGGAGAAGATCCCAATGGAAAGGTATTTTTCCATTAAAAAATAGAACAAGGTAAACAAGAATGTATTTATGCTTCATTCTCAGTTTAAAAATAAACATATCATAAATTCTTAGCACCAACAAAGTTCACCTGCCTTTCTGCATACATTACAGTATTAAGACAGAAAGCCAAGAGAGATAGTTGAACTCAGTGAAGACAACGTTAAAGCTACAATAAGTCAAAAATGTGAGAAAATAGACAAAACCTCTCACACTGAGAGACAACTTACTGGCTTTGGTTTTATGCTGGATGCTAGAGGCCCTTGTACTCTTTCTCTGGGACTTTCCACAGAACGTGGCAATTCCCTACTTTCAAAGGTAACAACTACTTCACGATTGTCAATATTTCTACTATCCCTAACAGACATTCTTTCCCGATTGTTACGATCATCATTTGATATCGATGTATTAGCTGTTTCTATAGTTACGTAGGAATTATTAGATGAAGCATCTTCATGGATACGATTATCTGCAAAGATGGTGGAATTCCGGCTGTCCACTTCATTGTTTTTATAACCACTTGAGGTGACCTTGACCTCAGGGGTGATTGTTGTGTCAGGTATATTGTATTCAAGATCATTATGCAATGCTGCTTCATCACAATCAAGCTGAAAAATGAAATAAAATGAAATTCTAACCAGTACATTATACCAAAATGGATTATTTGAAACCATGGATTATCTGAATGATTTTTGTGAGTCCCAAGTGTATTCAAATAATTGGGGTTTAACTGTACTATAAACTGAACAATTTTCATTTTTGGTGGGATGGGGTTCCATTGGCAACTGCTTAAAGTCACTGAGTGGTAATCACTGACCCCTCACCACTGTGAGTTTGAATCCCATCAAGGACACACAAATTACGCAGTTAGTTTACAGAAGGTCTGTAGAGTATGCCTCGGATCTTCCTTTACTGTCTACAGCTGGAAAAGTTGCCCAATGACCTTAGCTGTAGGTGCAATGTTAAACCCAGGTGAAAAAAAATTGGAGTTAGGAACAAAGAAGTTATTCCTAAAATTCTTAACAAAAAAATAAGACCTTTACATGAAGGAGCGTAATATGTTCTATGGAAGGCAATAAACAAATACATTTCAAACATGACTAAACCTCTAGTTTATAAGAAATGAGAACAGTCTCTGAGTTCAGACTCAAATTCTACCGTTATTATTGCCCATTACTTATTATTTGAAAACTTAAAGCTATTTAATGTTTCAATAATAATCAGGTCAATTATGCTGTCGGAATAATGTATCATTACTATCATCATGTATCATAATCGTTTGAGAAACGTTAAGAGATAAAATAAGAGATTCGAGACCAATCTCGAGATTAAAAATCTCAACCAATTATGTTGGGATCTCGACAATTACCAGTGATGATGCTTGAGCCTCTTCATTCAATGTTTTGAGCAAACTTTCCAGCTTCTCGTTTAATATGGCACACTATACAAGACAACAAATCATGAGTTACCATGGAAATAAGCATCTTGAGTTTTCATACAAACAAGTCACCGGATGAGTAGTAAGTAACTCATGGTCAGTTTGAATGACATTGTCAAAAAGTTCAATTTCTTCCAACATTAATTTTAATTTAATCAAACTAGACTAATAAACTTTTAAATCTATTCTAATATAACAGTCATCATAAAAAAACTCAATACTTTATCATTATTGCACAACAGGGACATCCACTGATACTAGTAATCAATTTTATTCAATGTTTACAATAAATAATGTCTACATGCTAAATGTTTAATTAACCAACTAACCAACTAACAGAGAAATTCCAGACATAAGTTTTGAGTCTCTTCTTTTGACATCAATTTTAGAGAATCAGCTTTGACAAAAAAGACAAAATTTTATATAATTCACAATGGTTTGCCCAGAAAGATGGCTTCCTTACCTTGTCTGCTATATCAGAATCATCATTCTTCTCAGCATGTGCATTACCAACTTTGGCAACAAAATCTTTGACTGTTTCACAAAGTACCCTGTTATACAAACAAATTATGAAAAATATGTTCATGGAGGCTGTCCAATCAGAGCACTTTAGTTTGTTTAGTATCATTAATATAACATAATACTCTTAAGTTATATATTTAACATGTAAGCAGTTTTTACATGATATCCTCATACCAAGGTGAATCTTAACACAATAGTTTGCAACCACATAAATAACTACAATAAACCATAAAAAATATATGCAAGCAATCTTGCATAAATTAGAGCCGTAAGCCATTGACTTCAGTCCCCGAACATTATTAGATTTTTGAAAGGAAACTTATTGTCTGACATCCATATTAGCAATCTATTAATTAAATCTTCCATATGTAAATTAGGGAGACACAACAAACGATGTACAAGCCTCAGGTAAATTATAAGGAATACAAAAAACATTTCTATCTTTAAAATATTTCTTCTCATTGTTTATGAAATCAAAATGTCCACACTACAGTTGAATCATGAAAGTTTGAAATGCCACATAATGTCTGAAAATTTCAAACTTTTAAATTTTTTGTTTTTGTGAAAAAGTCACGAAGATAACATATTCAGAATAGTGAGAACAATGCATTCAGTGAAGCAGACTTCTACATATTTGTAATATTACAGATATGACACATAATTTTTATACTGTTTTAAATAACTACTAGTTGTTTATAAGAAAATACTGAAGAATTACGTTTATTATTACATGTATGATTAACAGTACGTTGAATAAAATAAATGTGCTGCTGATATTAATGTACTATGAACGGTATTACTCTGACGCTAAATTGTTTATCAATTTCACATAATTATGATGTCAAAAATTATAACGTCATTCAAGTCACCTTGTTCTAAGCAATGTTTCGACAATTTTTATACATCTTTTAATGTTTGCCCAGTAACCTGTAATTTAGTGATCCATTCTTATAGGTACAAACGCTTTTTCACACTTAAAGTGTTTTATGGACAAAAGATTTCTTGTTTATAAATGCATTAAAATGATAGGTAAAAAACATCAATTAATTCTGTCAATTAGTAGGAGTGAAAAACAGCATCAGTCTGTTAAAACTTTTACATCTTATCATAGTGTAACTATGAATCCAGTGACTTAATTTTGTTAAGAATAATCACATTTTTCAGACTTTCACATAAAAACTATATTGAATGTAGAAAGCCAGGACTGACAAATGATTTCAAACTTTTGTAGCATTTCGAAGTTTTGTATTTGGAACTTTTGAAATCCAACAGTATTTTTGAACATACAGTACTGAAAACCAGTCCAAATTGTCAATTTTTCTGTACTGATATTTAAAAAACAAAAGTAACAACCATCCCAAATAAATTATCAATTGTGATAAAAGTCCATGACAGCCAGGGATTTTTACTGAATACAAACTGCTAACATCACCTTGGCAACCAAAGACAAAATGTCGTAATATTGTGATGGACTTGTCACCAAGTTGAAAAACAAGGGAACTATTGAAAATTCATACAAAAATGAGTGGTCATTATAACGAGGTAGTCTTAAACTAGAGTGGTACCGTAGTGAGGTTTGACAGTAAATGATAAAAGAAAAGAAATTATAGTGCTTACTTTGCTGATGAGATAACAGTAGAGTGGTCTTCTGAATGTAGTATTTTAGATAAATGGTTAGCTACGGAGTCTTCATACTGGGAAATGGGATCAAACTGTAACATACAAAGTTCAAAATTTTTATCACTTTATCAAAATTTCTCAATTCCTCAAAATGTCTCACGTTGTAAGAACATACGCTGAACTACAATCTGGACATACTAATCACATAACCTACTATTTGGACATAGCCTCCCAAAAAGTAAATAAAAATATTTTACAAATAACCTTGAGAAACTGATTTTCGTTATTACCCCAGATGACAACACTTATTTAAACAGTCAAGATAATCAAAGAAAAATGAAAAAAAAACGCTGGGATTTTAACTAAGTCAAGTGATTAAAATTCCAATCTCCAATCGAAGATCCCATATCAAAGGGAGGCAACTTACTTGTTGAGATAGTTTACGTGGTGGAGGCATATAACCTTCGTATGTCCATATACTCCATCTGAAACAAATGAATATGTCATAAATAGTACTTCCTTATAAAAATAACAATATACAGCAGATATTGTAACACATTTAGAATCACTAGTCTCTCACCGCTTTAAGTTCAAATCCATCCAGGACCAGACAAATTTTACATGAGAGGAAACTGTCCGGCTAGTTTACAAAAAGTTGGTGAATCTACCTAAGTATATACCTGACATCTTTCTCCACCACTAAAGCTGGAGAAATCACCAAATGACCCTGACTGTTAGTTTGATGTCAAATCACATTGAAAAAAAAATAAATATTAGAACAAAAAAGTTCTGCCAACATACTAACCCAATATTTTTGGGGATGTTGGAAAAATAAAGTTTTGATTTTGATTGGCCTTACCTATCTAACATTTTAATCTGTGAATGTTCAAGTTTTTCTAAGATTGCAGGTAACTGAGTGTCATCGTCAAAAGCTGAACCCCAACCAAGTACTCTTGCTAGATCATTGCCAGTTCCAAATGGTAGCACACCAATTTGACACTGAAATTAAAAAAAAAAGAACATAATCTCAAATCTCATATTTTGTTGCTCACTGTTTCCAATTTAAATATGGTAAAACAATTATGATATCAAACACGCAATTATTCAATAGGTAAAATTAATATGAACCTCAATTTAAACCTCAATCTGTGGTGACTTTTCTTCAATTCAAATATTTTGAGAATGGAATTATGATTTGAGCTCAGAGATTGTTCTAAAGTTTTATAACCTCTGGGCAAGATGTACCTTCAGCCTTTCCAGATCATTTCAGTAGATTTTCATGGCTCAAAAAAACTGACGACAAATTTTCATGACTCGTTTACAGCATCCTTTAGACCATTATGTAACAGTTCATAATTATAGAAATGTAAGAAATCTAACTACACTTAAACATTATCTAAACCTTTCAAAAATAAATCATGCTTTGCTCTTTTTGTACCATACTTCAGCAGATTTAACACCGGCAGATATAAAACAAGATTAATCTGTAATCACTAAATAATTTAGATATCAAAACCTCATTGAATTAACAGACCTGGATCATACAAATACAGTTAATTTATGACAGATAAGTATTCCTATAATACAACCAGATACATCTTTAATGCATTTCATCAGCCTGTCATAGACTTAGGAGACAAGACAATAAAATATTTCACCCACCTGTCGATGTAGATCCATTTTGTCAATCTCTGACAGCACCCATCCTATACTACCATCACCACCGCATACAAGTATCCTAAACTGATCAAACCTCTGGAATAATCTCAACCTATAACAAACAAATCACATCAGTGTAACAGTATCCATTCTAGGACGGAGAATGGCTGGATTCATTTTTTTAAAAATATCCTGCACATTTTCGGCGCATATGTGCAGAACTCCGCATCCAAATCCATTCATAAATTCAGAAACTGTTAAATTTTTCTAAGTGAGGGAATTCCCCCCCCCATTTCAGCATTTCTAGAATAGACACTACTGTAACCATTTTGAAAAAAAAGCAGAAAGCCCACATGGATTCATAATGTTCAATGCCTGGGTTTCATAAATGAAGTGAAGTCATATATGACAGGCAATTATTTCATATTCCAACATGGTTTTATATACACAACAAAAGCTTGCTAAGTGTCCACCTCAATGTTAAGACCATCTCAAATTATGGCTCTTTACTTTAGATCCTATTTTCAATACTATTCTGAATAACTTTGTACTGAGACAACCTCAATAGAACAGTTTATTTATTAATTAAAATCTCAGAATAAAGTTTGTATCAATGCTAAATTATACAAAACATACCCAGGATGAGGTCCACCATTCATTAAATCAAACACTTGTGCTGGATTCAATAATTGTTTAAACCTTCGTAGAAACTTCACACCCTTGAATAAAAAATATTGAAATTCATTCACATACTGATGGCTATAGGAAAACAAACTTACAGGTTAATCATTAACAAAATTTTAATGATAGTACAATGTAAAATAAGTCTGTAAATACCCCAAAACCTAATTTTTAGGCCTACAGTCAGATTTGGAAATGTGGTTGAGGGAGTTCTGTTCAGTAAATTTAAAAGTTATACCCACTGAGTAGAGGTTGCATAGCTTCTCAATACTCAACTGACTGGTTCACAGAAAACAGAGCAACAGCCCAGGACTGGTTAACAGAAAACAGAGAAACAGCCCTGGACTGGTTCACAGAAAACAGAGCAACAGTCCCGGACCAGTTCACAGTAAAGAATCATAGAAATGTGACCATTACCTGATTATCACCCGACTTAGTATTCACAAACACAAGAAGTGGGCTCGTGCCCGGAGGTCGCATAGCTTCCCAATACCCATCTGAATCTATGTTGTCAATAGATGTTGGAGGTAAAATAGACACACGGCATTGTGAAAAAGGACATTTCTTGGGTAACTGTTCCCGACAAGTGGAATGTACCTTAAATAAAAATATATCAATCAAGTTATATCACAATTATTCAAATTTGATATTGGCAGTACAAAACACAATTGATTCTTCTTAAAATGAATTTTGCAGGACCTGAGAAAATTATTTTTTCAGTCAACACCAAATTTCAAAACCATTTCAAAGCTGAATCAGCAATTATTTCTAGTAGCATTACAATATTGATAATGACTGTACGCTTTAAACTTCTAAACGAGTAGTATCTGAATCTTACATAAGGCCAGAAAAAATTGTCATGTTTACAGTCACTCAACAGACACATTTTTGTGCCAACCCTTAAGTTTCTAGCAGCAAAATCTGAAGTTTGGAAATATTTGGTTACAAATCATACCTCCAAAGCATTAGAAGAATGTTTAAAAAAATAAGAAGAAAAGAAAAGTTTTAAGACCCACCTATCCTAATTTACTGTAAATATAAACATTTTTTTCTAGTCTCATGGAAAAAAATCTTAAAGTTTCATCAGTCTGTTGACATATGCAAGGGAGGTAACTGCTAATAAAAACTCTTCTTGAAACACAACTTAGCTCCCTTGCATATGAGTACGAACAATGTAACATTAACCACTTACAGTAGTTTTGCACCACAGACAACGCCAATCTTGTAATTTTCGGACACTTCCACAAATTTTATCACAAACAGCGCACCTGGAACTAACATTGAGGTTTCCCTCTAGCCACTGATGTGGCATCGAGACCTGAAACAATCCAAACAAACAAGAATATCAATAGTGAGGCTGGTTACCTGGCGACCTAATTTTAGTTAATACATTTCAACACAATGAGAAGAAAATATTTTTTTATTTATGAAAGAAAGACCAAACTAGGTCCATACAAAACAGTTTACTTCCAGGGCTAAACAAATTTTTTCCAGGCTACTCATCCTGCAGGACAACCAGTTAAAAATTTTAACTAGTACTACAGCAATTTCAACTTGTCCTGTATCAATTTCCATTCAGAATCTTTCTGTATGTTTCAAATATCAAATCTCAATTTGTATGACCATAATGAATCAATGTATACAGTTTAATACTTTCCAAGAAGGATTTAAGATCATGAAGAACAGCTAAATTACTGCAAAGCCGCCATTTATAAATTAGCTTCATCAGTCGATTGCGGCCATTTTGACAAATAATCTCACCCCATCCTCATCTTCAATAATTTCTGATCCAATAGCTGCCAGAGTTGTCCATTTACAATTAGACTGAGCTTTAACCGCACAACGCTTGTGTGCCTTGAATTTACATACTGAAATAAACAATTAAAGCATTATTATAAAATTACCATTTTAACATTAAATACATGTTTGTAAAACAACCAGCTCCTCAAAGGCAAAATACAGTAAGGTTTGATAAAGCATACACTTTATTATAGGTGAATTTCACAGAAACTATTACACCATAAAAACTCCATGTATATTCCTTAATTACTGATTTCCATACAGAATAAAGCATTAATTTTGATCTGATCAGCCTGACTGAATATTTTTGTTTATAAAGTACAAAGTTTGATAAGAGGAAGTCCTCTGAAAGAATGGAAAATCACATTCTTAAAAAACGATCCTAAAGAGCTACGGGCAAATTTTTACCAACACTGGTTAGTCAAGGCCAGAGCTTAAACCCATATGTACATTTTCGCCATTAGAAGCTCCACAACTTGACTAAGTCACTGGACTGAACAATAAAAGCAAGAGGATGTCCTTAAGATTAAACTTTGCATTGTAATTCTATTCAATAATGCATTTTAATGAAATACTGGTAGCGATAAGTCTTAATTGCAATCAGGTTGAATTATTTTTATATCAAATTATGCACTCATGAATCATACTTTTTTCTTCCTTGTCTTACAAAGTCAAAATAAATATTCTTATCATTTTGTTATCACATTAACACAGTCATAATCTTCATCAAGTGTACAATGAGTAATGATAGGACATTCTCTAGTGGCAAATCATGCCAAATATACATGTATTATAGTGGGTAAATTACAATGACTTTTACTCCTTGTTGGTAAATGTAACTGTCGACAGAGGTTAGCGCTACATTCAGACGATGCAAAAGACTCTCAGACTTTAATCCTCCAGTAAAATTTTTGGAGTCAAGTTCGAGTGAAATTCAGGGAGTTACTGGCCCTTATGTCCAGAAAAATTTCTTACATCTTTAGTGAAGATTACAGTCAATATATATGGTGGGGAAGTAATACTTTGTTCAGTCTAGAAAGTTTTTTAAGTTTGTCAGACATTAAAGTCAGTAAAACCTCATTGTCTTTTACATTTTCAGATCATTAATTAATGATTACATAAGAATTTGACAATTAATGTGAAACCTGGCAACTATCAACACAAAAGTCAATCTAATGCTACGATATACAATATCAAGTGAGACCAACAATAGCTAGACTACTAGACACACATATTTTCCCTCTGGCCTTAGTCAGTCACTAACCACACCATATGACTCAGGTTGAGATAACAAAACCTACACAATAACAAAAAACATAAAGATGAGAGGATACCATCCTTAATGAACACTCAAGACAGCAAATGCTTAAATTTTTATCTATTTTAATTACAGGAGTCAGTTAACTTGACCAGTATTGATGGTTTACTAGCCAGTTCAAACCTATTCTTCTGCTTTCTATTTGTGCAATTGACAAATTTCTCATACTATTTATCCATCAGATTTTCAATCCCATTACAGGGCTTAACAAATTTTTCACAGGCTACTCATCCTGCAGGACAACCAGCTACGAATAACTGATTCTACAGCAACTTCAACTCATCTTGAGTCAGTTTCTACTTGTAATTATGAGCGGACGAGTGGATTTATCGAGCCCTGCAATACCAAACTGTCACAGAACATGATGTGCCAATTCAAGGTATCCAACCTAGGACTTCTCAATAAACCAGCTGACTCACACTCCACCAACAGAGTTTGGCGTACCTACCTTCACAAGAAAGGCCGTGTGACGTGACGCCAGAGAGTGCCTCTCTACATACGTTGCAATACGTAGGTCTAGCATGAGAACATGTATACCAGTTATGCAATCCAGACATCATTTCCCTCTGCGTATCATTACCCTACAAATAGAACAACAAGAAATCTTAAAATCCAAGGCTTTCAAAATCTCAACCTCCACACTGGCAGTCTGTGTCTCAGTTTAATTATCAGATCTTAATAAAATGCAATTAAATACAAGCACCAAATGCAGCTACATTAATTAGTAAAAAATATTTTTTTTAAAGAATCAATTAATTAACACTAAAAAAACAGTCTATTTAACACCAATATCTGGATTGTGCACTGTAATTAAAATCACGCTTAAAAATGAATTTGAAATACATGAAGGAACAGTTGATCTTTCACTAAAAATATGTACTTGAAGAAACATGGCTAGATTTACTATCGTATAATTATTATAATGCACAGAAATATCAAAATGCAATTTTCTTAAGAAAAACAGTAAAAACTCACACAGCAGCCACCTCTGTATTAAGACCACCTGATTACAAAGACCAATGATTCTTTTTTTTCAGTATAAAGACTGGGATGTTTGATCCCACTGATGGTCTTAATATTGTGTTTTTTCCAAACAAACACATGATAACAGTGTGCTCGTGATGTAAAAAGGTATGAGATAACTTGAGAATGAAAGATTCATTAATCTCATACAAATTTGAATAACAAACACAGTCAAATCTCACTTGAGTGACCACCTCAATATCACAACCATCTCATTGCAACAAACCCTTGATTTTGACCTGCTTTAAATATCATTACTGCATTCCAACTTGATATCAGCTTCGCACCAACCCACTAGCCCAAAACTTGGGGCAAATGAATTTCAATTCCGCCAGTGAACTTTCTCAAAATTGACTATTCGGGCAAGAGGTAAATCAATTATTTTCAATAGCCCATTTATAGCTTGGGCTAGGGCATTAAAAATTTAGTTCAAACACTGTGATATTGAGACCACCTCAACATAAAGACCGTTGTTTTTTTGGGGGGGGGGGTCACAAACTTGGTCTTAATATTGAGGTTTTACTGTACAATGTAATGATGTGTAGTATTAAATAAATAGAAATTTTATAAAAAAGAAGTGTTATATAAATTGTCTGTACCTAGTGTGACAGATGTGTATAGTTGTCAGATAGTTAGTAATAAACAAGTATATAATTATTAATTTGTATAGAATTAGAATTAAGAATTAGTACTATATAGTGCCTATATTTGTGAGTCAATCACAGTAAGTAGAAGTAGCTAGTGTTAGCATTTTATTAACTGTTGTATAGTATTTACGTACGAAATGCAAATACTGAAAATATAATTATAAAAAAAATTCCCATGAGTCCAAAGTGGCCCATAAAAAACAACTGGAATAAATGTACATTAAATTGCATTTGTATAGTACGCTATTCAGATAAGTGTGTAAAAACGCCATTCTCTGTCCAGAGTAGTTGTTCTGTATTATGTATGCCTCACTTACACCTCAGCTTTTTGCAAGATTCTTGGAAAACAAGAAATAAAGCCACAAATGGTACAAATTTTACCACTTACTAAGAGAAAGAATTTTCATACACTACATTGGAGACAAATGATGTTATGATTTACAAGAAAATCACAGAAAATATTTGATTTTCAAGCGCACTATTTCATGACTAGACTTGGTTATTTTTGGTAATTAGGTTCGAGTCCAAATAATTAAATGAATAAAAAATGCAGAAATTGAACATATCCATGACAAATTTTGATAACAAATTCATATTAAGAGAAAAAACAAAAGCATGCATTTGAGTATTAAATGGAAACCAAAGGAGACTTAGTTGCATGTTTTTGAACCTCTTCAAACACTGACAGAGATGCATGTGAAAGACAACGAGCAACAACTCTGGATACAGATTGTAAAAATGCTTCATTCATTCATTTCTTGTTAAGTAAAAAACTAAATTATTCAGTCAGTTCCGGTTTTCTGTTTTTGCTATAGGAAAGAGAAAAAACCCTGTGATATTCCTATTTGCTAATTATCTCCCTTTATGAAATATAGAACACTGTAAAACCTCACTTACTGACCTCCTAAATATTAAGACCACCTTGTTATAATGTCCATTAATTTTGGACCAGTTTTCAATATTTATCCTAATCTATACTTCACCTTGATAATATGATCACTTCAACATTAAGAGTAATTTATTTTATCAAAAGGTGGTCATAATATTGAGGTTATAATGTGCTGGTGGATAATGAATGAAACCCTTTAATTTACCATAAAACTGAAAAAATTTACATTAATTATAATTCAAAGAAAAAAAAGAAAATCACAGCAGAAAAGGTGTTTCAGATTCTATATATTTGAGAGATAAATGTTTGACTATAAGCAAGTCTAAGAAGGGCAAATATTCGGGCACTTGCTGAGAAATACCATTAGGATATTGACCTCCTGTAGTTTACTGGAATGCTAATGAAACAGGTAAAAATGTATTACATACATATATATATATATAATAAGACAATAGTATCTTATATGAACATTGTTTATACGTACAGGAGGGTAGAGTCTGTTGGTTTTTATAGCAAATTTGCAGAACCAGATCAAAGCTTTGATTTTGTAGGAACTTATAAAAATATGTATCATAAAATGAGTTAATATACCTTTCTCACTGTAGAATGAAATATATGAAGTACCACAGGGGCATGATTTTTTATGTTGAACCACAGGGGTGTGATTTGTAATGTTTTAACACTGGGGTAAGGATATATTTACTAAAAAAAATGAATTGTATATTAAAATAACCACTTATCTTAGCTGTAGAAAGTTACCTGCATACTAAAGGTTTGGGCTGTCAAACTTATGTACTTTAACACAATTAGATAGTTAAATCTTAAAAACAGGCAAGGAAAATGTCACAAGTTTTACAATGACCAAGAAACAACTTCCAGATGAGCTTGCATTAGATCTACTTTCCATTTTTTTATGTACCCTCTAACCACATCCATGTTTTGCAACCCCACACCTTCCACCTGCAACATTTTCTAGCAACCCACCCCTTTCCAACAGCACCATTTTTAAACAACCCATATCTTTCCCACTGCATCATTATCTAGTGACCCACCCCATTATTTTCATGAAACCAACTTTCACTGGAATATCTTGAAATACTGTTAAGCCAATGTTAAATAATTCTTGAAAAAAAAAGTTTCAACAAACTGAATAAATCTCTCACCTTGAACATCGGCTATTCCAAAACGGATTAAATCATATCTAATAACTTGAATGTTGTCAAACTTATTAATTTTGGCATATACAAATCTCTAACAGGCCAAGATACACAAATAATCATACCTCATTCATCAATGTAATCTGATTAACACATTTCTACACCAACAACATTTAAGACCACATTGTTTCTAATTAATGCCCCGTCCATCACAAGTGGAATAAAATCCGATTCTAGTAAATAACAAGTGTCCAAAACATGTTTAAAACAAGAATCCTTTAAAATTAACTAATTAGGTAAAAAGACATAACATAATTAAAACAAAATCCTTTAAATACATATCATGTAAAGAGGCATAACATCTTTAAGACAAGAATCCTTAAAATACAATTGAGGTAAAGAGACATCACATCTTTAAGACAAAAATCTTTTAAATACTACTTAGGTAAAGAGACATAACATCATTAAGACAAGAATCCTTAAAATATTATTTAGGTAAACAGACATAACATCATTAAGACAAGAATCCTTAAAATACTATTTCGGTAAAGAAACATAACATTTTTAAACTTAAAAACTCTGAAAATTATAACACAAGCCTGTCCAGCATTTAGAAAAAAATACCTAATTACATCAGTCATGTGACTATGCTGGGGGATCATAATTATTGCACCCTAACCGCGTGAAAACTGGATTTTTTTCTTCTTTGATGACCCAGACCAATTAAAAGAAGACCTCAGTACTCTTTGGCATTTTGATAATTAGATGGGTGCATCGAATTGAAACAACATGGTATCAATATAGAGATACATTAATAATGAGCAAGTCTGTAATCTTGGTCATTATCATAAATAAAGTTAACAGGTTGCAGGTGTCCAATTGCTATCAGAGATCATAAAATTAGCCAATAGACAATAATTAGTGGTTGGTGTGATGGTCAGTACCAGATAGTTCGGTCAACTCCCGGAGTCTGCCACTCACTTAGAAACCAGCTGGTATCTAATCAGAAAATTGGTACAAATGCTTAGCTGCACTCAACAGTGATGTTTGGCAACAAGTGTATGTGTGCTATCAGAATTAAGAATTATAATTAAGTATTAAACTTTGAAATTCATAATTTCATATGTAAGTACTCAACAGACACTATTTACCACTATCATTTTATAGTTTATTTAAAGTTGTTTTCAAAATTTTATAGGTTTTATTATTCAATTTAAGTTTTGCGTAGTTTATTAAATTCATATATAAATAATTCAACAATACTGGATAGAAACATTTAATGGTGTGATAAGTGTTCAACCAGATAAACTCAAATGCACAAACAAGGCAATAATAAATTCCATACATTGTAAAACTTATATCATAAGCAATGATTATTTAGATACACCGTCATAATTTTACAACACCAGATCAAGAACAAAAAATGAACAGTACGGAAAAATACCCCACAAGTCTGATAAGTCAGACATTTACTAAAAGCATGGCAAGCTACCTTTTATAGAAACCTAAATATCATAGCATCCCTTAAAATCAATAGGGTAAATATCATATATAGGACAACAATTTTAAGCAATTTTCAAAGAAAAACCTCAACCTCCTAATTAATAACTAGCATGCAGCACATTACAGGTGAAAGCAGACCAATACAGACCACTGCACAATTGACCAGCTTGATGATGAAGTGACAACAGACCAATACTGACCACTGGACAATTGACCAACTTGATGATAAAATGACAACAACCAATACTGACCACTGGACAATTGACCAGCTTAATGATGAAATGATAGCAGACCAAACTGATATACAAACAATTGTGAGACATCCACGACATACCTCAACATATTGTCTTTTAGAAGACTGTTTCAGAGCTGAGATCCATTCTTCCATATCCTTACGACTTTCAGCACATAACACAAGGTTTCGGAATGGCGTGATCACCTGAAACAGAGAGAAGAATTAAACTATTAAATATCACAAATTATGATTCCTGGCCCTGAGGTTATAAAACTTGAGAACAGTCTCCAAGCTCAAATCACAATTCCATCCTCAAAATATTATGGTTGAAAAGATAGAGATGATTAATGTTGAAATACATATTCAGGTCAATCATGCCATCAGAATAATGTCAATAATATCATTACGGTCTAAACATAATTAACTCCGGACATTAAAAGACAAGATATGAGATTTGAGCTCAGAGACCAATCTCAAGTTTTATAACCTGAGACCCTGATCTCCGCACTTCTACCTAACGCCACCTAACTGAATTTCTTCAAGTTTAATATAAATACTTTAAAAGAAATTTGGAGTTATGCTCTGGAAAAAAAATATCTTTAAAATTAAACTAAGGGTAATAAGGATTGGAAAATGCACTACGGATCCCTTTCCAAAGACCATGATGGTTTCATGGTATAAAAAAGAATTACTGGTAAATAATATTAGAATAACAATAGACAAAAATAGTACTTTGTCTGGGTAAATAATTTAATATAGGAATCTACCAAGCACTAACATATTCAGCACACCTGATATAAATAATTTATATATACTCCTAAATATATAATTGATAATGATATATTGTGTTCTTGACCCAGGTTCTAAACTTTGGGATGTACTTTTGTAGGTCATAATTCTATCAATAAACCACTATTAAAGACAACTATTGTTTACTTAGCACTACTAACGCCAGTGACCACTTCCATGAATTATCATACAGGCAATAAAATTGCATTAATTCATTTGTTTCTTATCTAAATTATGATTACACTGACAGTACACATTTAATACTGGTTTTAACAAGTAAAATTTCCTTGTTAGTACTATCTTTCTACAAGTACATAATTTTGCTTTATTAAGGCACTTTCAAACAAGGTGGGTTCTTATAGATTTAGCTGTATTTTAGTCAACCACCAAAATATACCCATGCCCTTTTTCTATAGCTGCAAAATTTAAAATGAAGACAATAATTGATTGTAGAGTCAAAAAAGATTTTCATCCATAGACCTTACTTAATGTTAAGGTTGAATATATACATCAGATTTAATTCAAAGATAATAAACGGAAAAAACAAATAAATGGAATTAATATCAAATTAAAATTTAAAATTCATTTAGGATATATCTACAATCACTGGTAATCAATTATCCTTTGAATAACACCCAATGAATACAAATCTAAAAACAAAGGTGTGATTATACAGAAAATTCTAAACTAAAGAGGCCTACATGATCAAGTGGTTATGATCTCTGACTAGTAATCACTAGTCCCCCATCGCTATAAGTTTGAATCCTAACAAGAACCAAAAATCATGTAATGATGCTGTCCAGCTGGCTTACGGAAGATTAGTGAATCTACCTAGGTGTACACTGGGGAATTCCTCCACTGTTAATGCTGGAAGAGTCACCAGATGACCCTGGCTGTAAGTGCTACGGTACACCCCCAGAGAAAAAAATATCATTTAAGAAGTGAATAACTAGAATGCACACAGACTGTGTTTATTTGACAAGGAAATGCAAATTAATGAGATGTATACAAAATAAATCAAAATCAATGTAAACAACACTAATTAACAAATGATAAAATAATACATTACAAATACTCATAATGAGATGCATGAATGCATATTTCAGATGAAAGAGAAATAGCAAGCGATTTTGGAACACCAGAGTTACTTTCCTTCAGAAAATAATTGTTAGTGCTTATTATTAATGATCTTTTACATTGGCTGGGTCTAGATTTGGCGGATTTGATGCCGACCACCCAAACAGCCAAAATAAAATGGGTGCCAATATCAAAACACAGTATCACAAATTTGAATTTCCAGGTGCACACGTACTGATGTACAGAATTTATACAGAGACAAACAAAATAGGTTTGAAATAAACATGGGCAGTTTTATGTCTTGTAAAGATAAACTTCCTAATTCCCAGGTAACACTATTTATTCATGACTTGAAGCCTTTTCAGAAAACACATTTCAATTACATCCCATCCTATGCATACAACCAGCCATGATGCATTTAAGTCAACTTACTGATTTGTTCCCATTACAAATGAATCACTCAACAATTTTGATGGATTTCCAGTGTGTTATATGACTGGTTTAATTTTAGGGTAAGGGGCAGGATGGGCTTATCTCAACATTGAGGAGCAAGTTAACTAGGAGATAAGGGGAGGCAACTAGGTGATAAGGGGAAGTGATCCACTTTCTCTGGGAATTTCAGATTAACCAAATAAAAGTATCATTAACATCTCCTTATAGTACATTAATACTACTGGATCTCCAGGGATCCAGAGAGCAAACTCCTGAGACATCTGACATTTCAACAAGCTGCTAAAAGGATGAAACAGAGAAACCTCTCTCAATGAAACATAATACTGACCAATGAATTTGTGAGAGGTATTCCGATTAAAGAGATTATTGGATATGAAGTATGTGGAATTGCGCAGTTTTCATTTTAGAGGTACTGGATGCGAGAATTTCATATTAAGAGGTTTTGGATTAGAGGTTTTCATGTTATAGAGGATTTTGATTAAAGGTTTTCATATTAGAGAGATTTTGAATAAGCGGTTTTCAAATTAGAGAGAATTTGGATTAGAGTTTTTCATATAAGAGAGATTTTGAATAAGAGATGTTCATATTAAAGAGATTTTGAATAAGAGATTTTCATATTAGACAGATTTTGAATAAGAGATTTTCATATTAGAGAGGTTTTGCATTAAAGGTTTTCACATTAGCGAGGTTTTGAATAAGAGATTTTCATATTTGAGATGTTTTGGATAAGATTTTCAGATCAATGAAGCATTCCACATATTATTTTCAATGCATTTTTTTCATGTTTTAGAATCAAAAAGAATTCACTGACTATATAAAGCACAAAAAATTTCCCAATTCATTTCAGCTAGAAAATAAGCGCCCTGCATTTTAAAGGTCAAGGGTTGCTCAAAACTTATCTGCAGAAATCAATCGGCCAATACAATCTACCATCTATAGTACATCTATTTTACAGGATGTACTGAACAACCCGCATTGTTCAAGTTATTGATCTCTGATGCTTCCTCTTTGTCACTTATAGAAGATAAAGTCTGTAAATATTACACTAGACAATTAGAAGTGTTACTAGGTTACCTATACAGCACAGATTGTTCTTGGCATAATTACTTACGACCTATTTTTACAGCAAATTATTCTATATATCACATACAATCCAAGCAATGTATTGTAGACAAAGTTAATGCTACATAATTTTGGTGACAAGTACCAGTATTCAGGAAATTTTGAAGTGAATAGATACTGTGGAATGTGTGAAGTATAGGAGGAGGCCTCAGTGGTCAAATGGCTATGATCTCTGACTATAGTAACCCCTAGGTCCTAATTGCTGCAAGATCAAATCCCACCTGGGACCAGACAAATTTTGCATGGGAGGTAACTGCCCAGCTAGCAAACATAATGTAGGTGATTCAACCCAAGTGTAAACCTTAAGGGTCTTCCTCTATTATTAAACCTGAAAAAGTCACCAAATGACCCCTGGCTGGTGGTGTGACATAAAGGCAAAAGCAAAAACAGGCACAACAAATGAGATACCACCAGTCTACAAGTATTCCTTAATATTCTAACGTCAGTACGAAAAGACCATATCCAATATAGAACTCTTACTCATCAAATTGGGGTCTTTACATTCATATTTGACTGTAAATCAATTCAAACTGGCAAACAGTCTTAATATTTCATGTCTCTAGGCTGGTAGATTACTTAAAATGAAAGTAAAGACAATCAAAGACAATTGCAAAATTCAAATAACTTATTAATATTTTCATTTGCATATAAACAAGTGTTCAGCAAACTAATAAACAGTCTTCGTATGAAAAGAAAAATCAATTCCAACGCAATCAAACACCACGACAGGCAGGCCACAGAAATGAATTTGTACAGTAAACATTACGATTTTGTAGATGGAAATCAATCAGAAATGTTCTATATTCATCAAAGGACATAGGGAAAATTAATACATACTTGTCAATACAATGTGGCAATACCAAATACTGGTTCTGAATGAGTGAACTTATACACTGCCAGTGACCAAGCGGTTAATGACAATATTAGCTAATAGTTGACACGTCATGGAGCAGATTTAGAGGAGCCAAAGTTGGAGTCTGCCCCCTCTGCAATTTGTTGAACATAATTGAATAGTTTTATATCAGTTAAATAAAAGTGGATAAATTAGATTCTGAGTCACAATGGCATTAAGGAATCCCATGTACAGTTTATTGGTCACCTAAATCCCTCACACAGTCAACTCATTGAGATTTAAGTAACTTCTTAATCGTCAAAAAATATTCACCTTGGATCCTGACAGAAATTGTTTAGATTTAGATAGATCTAATTTTAAAGCCTTAAAACATATTACATTCATAATTACCATTTGAATAATGAATCAGTATCAACTGATCTATATAAAATACAGTTTATGATAGTTAAATTAAACAATTCTTAAGCACATCAATTAAAAATGACAGTATAAATTCCTCTTTAACATCATCTAAAACAAACATGAAGGCACATTGTAACAATCAGTTGTCAGTCTGAAACAATTAATGTTGAAAGTAAAACTTGACAGAAACCATTTATTTTTTTTACAAGAAGTTGACAAGTTCCCTCATAATAAATCAGAAAATGGGGGAAGACATCATGCAGACAAATTTCCATGGCAATCAACAAATCGTCCTCGACAAAACAGAGCCTCAGTTAATTATATTATCTGAAAGGTTACAGCCAAACAATGTCACAAATCTATGAACATGGACAAAATTTCACATGTTAAAATGGACACCTTATGTAACAAGTTCTGTATATCCTTCACTTTCATTTTGACCCAACAAACATATATTTCATTCATCATTTGGCAGGTACAGTGCAACATCTCCAGAGCAGCCCAGTCTCTTGAGCAAGAACCGTCCTTTAAACAGCAGCATGTTTTTTACCCGCTGTATGATTTAACTATTAATTTAACCTTTCTAGAGCAACAACCTCTCAACAACAACAACATAATTTTGCTTCTCCCAAAGGGTGTTTCTATGGAGAAATTGCACTGTATACAGACAGATGACAGTCACACAAAGTAAAACTTCACTCAGCAACCATCTCTCCATTAAGACCGCCTTGTTATTAGGACCACTTCATTTCAGACTGGTTATCAATATTTCTTCTCTGTTTTAATATAACAATATAACCACTATAATATTAAGACCATTTCTCTTTAATCCAAAAGTTGTTCTTAATAACAACATTTCACTGTATGTGATTAGCAAATCACAAATCTACATTGTTTCATAATCTGAGACTTTTCTAGGTCTGGATTTCATCATATGTCATTGCTTAATATCAGACAGGTTTGATTTTTTTCATCCAAATTTTCATGATCTTCTGATATTTCAAATTAGACTGGTACTCCTGTTTCAAATTGGTTTTCATGATTACTAGATCCTGCACCTTTAGACTGGTACCTCGAGTACGTGAATTAACATTTTTGTATTAATGAATAGAACTTCTTGTTATATAAATTAAGTTTGAGCTGTGATTAATATTTAAATGCTTACATTTCAGCACCTAACAATCAAATACTAAGAATTTCTTAAGAAAGAAAAATAAAATGACTCTTGGTTTTAGAAATATGTAAGTGATTTCTGCAGCCTGAAGCCCAGAATATGTCATAATTCAATGGGTCCTGCAAAAATGGTCATTGTTAGACTAAGAAAACTGAAAGGCAACATGTGTGTATAAGTTAGGGCATTAACCATAAAAAGTTATAGTTACAACACCATACAATTTATGTACTTCATTGAGAAAGGTGCAGTTTGATGCATGTATATTTAACCCTTGATTCATAAGCATATTTTGGAATTTTGTTGGTTGTATTGGGGTTTAACGCCGTTTTTCAACAATTTTTCAGTTATATACGGCGACCGGTTCACCTAACCAGTTTTCCTGGACTGTATACTAACCAGTACTAACTTACCCTTCCACAAGGAGCTGGCAACTTCTCCACATATGGAGGAAAATCAATATTTTTGTCAAATTTTCATGGAAGGGTATGACCTGCCGCGACCGGGATTCGAACCCGGATCTCCGGGCTGCAAGTCTAGCACACTAACCACTGGACCACGGCTGCGGCTATATTTTGGACTCTACCAAATTCAAAGCTAATATAAAAAACATCAATTTACTTAAGAAAATTGGGTTATTTCTCTCTGACAGAGTGGAAAACATTGTGGCAAAAGAAGCCACTACTCATTACAAGCAATGGCTTATTTTGCTACATTTTCAAGTCATCTGCTTCAGGAGGGGGAAATGCGGTTTTACAAGGGTTAGTTGTACAAGGCGTTCCAAATACCATGACACTCAGAAGATCATGAATAGTATTCCCACCAGACTGGTACCTGAGAGGTGCAAGGTTCACGTTCTAATACTACTCTGATACTGATATACACAGATACCAGTCTAAAGAGATGAAATTACCCAGCCTAAAACTTTTCATCATGGAGATATTTATCACAACCATATCTGTTGTTGATCTATTCACAGATAAACAATCATTACCAATCTGGAGTGTTTATGCATCTGGTTAGGAAATTAATCAAGAAAGTAAACAGCCAATTCTCAGCCTCATGTTTTTTTATACATTATTCATGAAGAACAAAATGTGTTGTTTTTTATAACATTTTTTGTTCCTTGCCATGTATAAGAAATTACTTTTTTGTATATTGTACTGATAATGTGATGGCATAGTCAAGTGACCACAGTAGTGATGTGGCAAAGGCATTATAGTCACATGACTATGGTAGTGATGTGGTGAGGGTATAGTCACATGACTATGGTAGTGATGTGGTGAGGGTATAGTCACATGACTATGGTAGTGATTTGATGAGGGTATGGTCACATGACTATGGTAGTGATTTGATGAGGGTATAGTCACATGACTATGGTAGTGATGTGATGAGGGTATAGTCACATGACTATGGTAGTGATGTGGTGAGGGTATAGTCACATGACTATGGTAGTGATTTGATGAGGGTATGGTCACATGACTATGGTAGTGATTTGATGAGGGTATAGTCACATGACTATGGTAGTGATGTGATGAGGGTATAGTCACATGACTATGGTAGTGATGTGATGAGGGTATAGTACTTGACTATGATAGTAATGTGGTGAAGGCATAGTCACATGACTGTGTTGGTGGTGAAATCACCACACAAAATAATAAGATTCAATGTAGCTTGTCTTAATGTGGTCTTGGTACCTTAGAATATTAAGACATTAATTGTAGAAGTTATAAGAATAAGATATAGCACGCATATCATTTACTGGTATCACCGTGTACATGGAGATAGAATTGTTCATCTAGAGCAATGACTGTAACACAAAAATCTACCACATTCTAAGGCTAGGAAAAAAGTCAGGACTATGGTTACTTGGTCAAATAAATATTGTAGGTGGGCTGAAAACTTTCCTTTTTAAAAAGTCCTACAAAACTGATAAACTCAATCACAACTTGACATATTTTTAAAAAACAACTTATGATTAATCTGAAGTTTTCATTTATTAGTCACGATACTGGACAATATGTACTTGAGCTAATCAATGAGTTTGTACAACTAGTATTACCTTCCTTGTATTTCTTAGTACATTATTTATTCAGCAGTGACCCACCATTGTTATACTATAAAACATACACACTTAGTATAACAAAATGCACCAATAAATATACAGTACATGATACTTAAACCTTAATTACGAGACAGTTCAGTTAATCGTTAATTGACAATCCAGTAAGATGCCGTATACAAAAACATGCTTATCATGAATTGTGCGAAAAATTCCTGGGAGGCTCTAATTTCGGTCCAATCGACAGTATGTAACTAATGATTAACTTGGTGAAAATTTCTCCAGCACATCCCATCACAGAATATCAGTTCTACATAAATCTGCCAGTAAAGTTAGTGCCAGCCAATATCGCTGGAATCAGTGGTAGCTTCAATAGTCATAGAGAAGTAACATAAAGTTAATTAGATATTTTTTCAACAGAGTAGAGGCAGGATGGAATAATTTCATCAATATAACTACACCCACTTACGGTACTCATAGAACACAGATGGAACCTGAGGTGTAGCTTATCTATGGCTGTGTGAAGGCCTGAACACTCAACCATACTAGTAGGGACTAGTAGGTTGTGGGGATGGGGGAATAATGGTGCATTTAGCCCTAAAATGGCAATACCAACCAATACATACTTATCATATCTATAAAATACATATATAGCATATTTATACACAACACTATAAAATTTTCTACAGCTTAAGTTAAAGTAGCACTTTTAAACATAAATGTCTTTCCACTTCTTCATAAAGCAGGAATGTTAAACCTCTGACTTATTTATGCCTGTATGCTATTAGAAGTGTGAAATGGATATCAGAGGTCTGATCTTCAAGGTCATGAAGAGCTGCTGTTGTTTTTTCCATGGTTTCACATCACACCAACAGCTAGGATCATAAAGCAACATTTTTTTTTGGTGGGAGAGGATCCCAGGTATACACCTTCTGCACATTAAGCTTCCACACATGCGAAATTTGTCTGATTCGAACTCACAGAGGTGAGTGGCTAGTGACATCTAGTCAGAGATCGTAACCACTAAATCACAAAATCCCTTTACTGCTATTTTAGCCAGGATATGTTCATGAAATAACCCTGGCCTCAAAAATCAACAATTCTATGTAAGATAAGGAGTGTATTTCAAAACTAATACATGATCATTACAGTCTAACAAATACATAGCTATAATCTGTATCATATAAGGCCAATTAGCTCAAAACAATAATAAACAAGAGCAAGTAATTCTTGGGGAAAAAAAACCATAAGGATAAAAATCAATTCTCAACAACAGTCCTTATCCTTAATAAGGTCAAAATGATCATCAAAATGATTTTATCATTAAAATCTGGTCATACATGCATTTCTCAATTTTCAATAATTTCTACAAAACTGATACCACAGTAACACATAACTATAGAACCCAGTAACCAACTGTGATTTTGCAATTACTAAGACGGTCTCAACTAGCTTTAATGGCATAAAAAGTATCTAAGAAGAGCCGGACTGGAGAAGATCAATTTTCTGATAAAGAGTTCCCTTCCAGGCAGAATGGTATCAATTGTCATCAAACCAATCTCAAGTACTGGAAGTAATTTTTAAAACAGAAGAGAATATTTTAAACATAAAATTTGCCACCCTATTTTTGCTCAATCGGGAAAATGTTTGGTCTATAGACCTAAAGTTAGTGAGTTCAAACCCTAATACTAGTTTTCTGCAGCAATTTGGTGATATGGTGACTTTTCTACCGTCAACAGTGGAGAAAGATCAAAGAATACACCTGTGTAGAACCAATGACTTTCCGTAAGCTAGCTCAGGACAGCTTACTCACATTTGAAATTTGTCTGGTCCCACGAGGGATTCAAACTCACAGCAATGAGGGGCTTTCATACAAATACTTTCATAATTAGTCTGATTGAAGCACAAACAGGCGACAACTAACAACAGTACTATAAGGGATGTGCTTCAATGTTGTCACACAATCTGAGAAAAAAATATCCAGACAAAGAACAATTAAGAACCACAAGAGGAACTTACCATACATGTTTTTTTATCATGATTAGGCAAACAGCTGGATCATTACTACAGAGTCAAGCTATAAACTCATTTTGCTAGATTTGAAGTACTAGTACCCAGATGTTGTCCACCTTATCATCACAAGACAGATTGAAAGGAGTGATACATCTGTCAGATATCTTGATTAAACTGGTACAAACTAACTACCTACACAGTTTACAGTAAATTCCATCACACACACTGAGAGGAAAATAATGTAATTAACTAATTGAAGTTACTCACAGTAAAATGGTGAATAAGTTTAACACACAGGTGAGCTTATTTTTTAGAAATAATGACAAATATCATTCAAGTTTGACTGAATAACTTAAGCATTTCTATATGCCATGAATATATGGGTTTTCTAAAAGAAAACTATGACACAAGGGCTCACTTCATCGATATGTTTTAGCAAAGATAGCATTTTTTAAACATTTTTTAAACATGAATATTGCTAAAGACTAAGTCAAACCTGTGAACATATTTAAAGGCCACCCTTGGGAAAGACAAAATGTGGTCTTTATTCACAGATAGTCTTTATTTGGAAGGCAATTTGTTCTAATTAATAAATGATGTTTTTTCAAAGGATAGTTTTTATTCAAAAAGGGTGGCCGTTATTCAGAGGTGGTTCCAAACACAGATTTGAAGGTATCAAGGAAAAAAAACTTACAATAGTATATAACATATTGTTTTCACAAACAAGTGGTGTCGTTTAAAGTTGAAAAATCTCAACCAAGGCATGTTTTTGAAATGGGTCCCAGAAGGCAAATATCTCGAGTATTGCAACTAAGAATTCATATTGAGTTATACAGATACAAAATAACAAAGTATCCATACAGTATCAGTAAACATTCCGGAGAATAGACCAACAAACCCAGTTGAAAATAATGAAGGAAACAATTAATAAGGGCATTTCACCCCACCCACACACCCACACATAACACAGATTGACATGATCATAAATCATGCAGTAGGAAAGGAAAATAGACGGAAATGGTTCAGATTTTTCAGAAGTTCATCTATTACATAAATTACACAGGCACCATAGTTCTAAAACGTAAATAAATCTACACTAAAGAATGCTAGTATACAGATAGTTATCATGCGTTGATCTAGGTGTTGTAACAGGAGTATAATCTAGACTTCAACATTCCAAATTTTTGTGAAGGATTCAAAGACTCCAGAGCATACCTTCTATACAAGCAAATACATAGAAACAGGAAGTATCCGTTATGTGTTATATATACAATCCAGTAACTGAGCTAGAAAAACAATCCCACGGTCACACAAGAATGTAAAATATATGCACAACTAACATAGAAGCCAAGTTCTACCTCTTATCTAGAAATGAGACTGCCAAAATACAGATATATCAATCAGAGAAAAAATCTTAGAGGTATCTTCCCTGTACACAACCCAACATAAATACCTTTACACTAAAGTTCTAATGGTGTATATTCAGTACAGACAAGTGGAGTACGATGTTTTGTAAAGTATGGTTGAGAGCAAGTGCCAGACAGTTTATACAAGGAGCAGAATGCAGGATTTGTATGGTAGTGTGTAAGTGCCGACCATTTTTTACTAAGAGCTGAATAGATGATAATGTATGGTTGAGTGTTGGTGCTCACCAGTTGATACAAAGAAATATGTGCTATGATTGTGAGTTACTAGGCACCAACCAGTTTGTATACTGAAGAATACAGTATGAATATAAGGACTTAAAACTGTTATCGTAGCTAAGTTTTGTATAAGAAACGGACTCCATTACTCAGCCTTTGCTAAAATTGCCAATCTTCCAAGTCTTGACAGATAAAAACTAGTGTTCAGACTTGAAATAATTTGCTAAATGTCAGAATCTTCCATATACATGTCAGTCAGGGATGAAAACATTCTTCTATAGTTTTGCAAGGACTAGTCTCTTAAATTTTCTTAAAAGTATTGGTAAAAAAAGAGAAACAATCCAGCGTCAGAGACAAACCAATGCAACAAATTTATAAACATGAAAATGCATCTGACAAGAGTCAAAAGTTGCTAAGAGAGACACTGAAATAGACATTGGTAAGAATGAAGCTAAATATTGTATTAAGACAGGGTCAAATGATATCAAAATCTAATGAAATTTTGATAAGGCTGGTAAAAAAATAGTCATGATTCAAGGTATCTGACCAACCCTATTGTTTGGCACTCACCATTATTTCTAACAGCAAAAAAATATGAAAATATTTGGCGATGCATACTGTCTCCAAAGAACAAAAAAGATGTGTTTAAAAAAAAGAAAAGTTTTGTGACCGACCTATCCTATTGTTTTAGTCAATACACCAAACATTAGTTTTTCTGGCCTAATTTGAAATGGAGAATGAGTCACATCATTACACTGATCTTAAGTTACTATCTAAAAGAATTTCCAACAAACCATTATAGTAAACATCAGCACTTCATCTCTTGTGTAGCATTTAACAGCTACATGATCACAAGGTGTATATTAAAACAATATTTTGTCATGAAACGATCATGTTAATAAAAAAATCTATACAAGGCATAATGTCTGAAGAATAAATGCGAGTCAGTTAACTAGAAAGTAAAGAAACTTTCTCTGCCCAGAAATGAATATCCTTTCAGGGTAGTAAAAAAACTCTTTCAGTATTTAGATTCTTATAATAACAATAAGGGCATTCAAACTTCTAAGGCTTACCACTGTTAGGTATGTACTGAGAATAAGTTTCTAAATATGGATACTGCTCTGCATGCATGATTAAAACTTTGTGTGACAGCTAGTTATTATAATAAGCATTGGTGACAAGAGATGGGATTATGAGAAGTTATAATACAGAATATAAACAAATAAAACATCAATGCTGGTCACATAGTTTCTCCCAGGGATCCAAACAACTCATGGTAAAGCTTATAAGGTAATTCACATCAGTTGAATTGTATCACCGCAGGGTTTTTTCTTCCTTCTATAGCAAGGGCCATTTATAGGCGTCTTCCCCTCAGGAAAAAATCCTTATATTCATGCAGATTTCCCCTAAAATTCAGTTTGCCTCAAGTTTTTTCTTCCCCTTTTACAAAAATACTGTGTTATTTTTCCCCAAATTTAAGAAAGGCCCCATCCCATACCTGTGAAAAAAGGCCAGCATGATGATATCTGACAAATTGTTTATATTTACAAAATTAATGATTTTGTACACACATAATGAATACTAATTCTACTTAAGTAAGTCTATCCTGCTTGGCTCACAAGGTAATGTATTTGGTCAGCAGGTCTTGGGTTAGTGAGTTTGTACCCTGGGCACAGCACATGTTCTTTGTGATGGTTTAGTTATAGACTTTATCAGTCTGAACGAAAAGCTGACAATATTTTGCAGAAAAAGTTATAGCCCGAACCATATTTTTATAGCCTGAAATTTCGAATAAAAAACTGACACAATTTCCCAATTGAGTTTAATTTGCTTATCCCTCTGAGAAAACGAAACAAGAAATTTACGTTGTCAAAATGTTACAGCCTGTCGGACTACAACTTTTCGGTATTTTTATAGCCTCGGGCTAAGACTATTCATATTTTTCATAGACTGCTTTATGCCTACGGCCATTCATCAGCCATCATGGATCATTCATGCAGAGAATTTACATTTAAAGAACAAGTTTAGCAAAGATACTGGTAAGCATGAACAAACTGAAAACTTCATGTTCAAGTTTATTGAGGGAATTGTTCAAAAGAGGACAGTTTATGACATCAGAATAAGGGACCATAATGGAAATAAGGGATAACTGATCCCTTTTTGTATCATACTCGGTATTGATGAGTACGCCATATGACATCTTATTTCATATGTCATTAGTCCAAGCTTTACGCATACATGAAATAAATCATTAATATTGTTATTATTACAGTCAAACCTGTGTTAGTTAACATAGTAGCCACTTGCAAATAAAGGCCAGCCCAAGAATGAAGGCCATTCTTTGAAACATTGTCACATAAAGAACAAACTGATCTCCAAATAAGGGGTAACTGTCAATAAAGGCCATATTTTGTCCTTCCCAAGGGTGGTCTTTGTACACAGGTTTGAATGAATGATTGAACGATACAAGCTCAGTTCTTAAAGTGGCATGGGATTCCAAGGTCAATTTTTGATTGACCTAAAACTTGTCATTTCATGGACATATCATGACTACGACAGCACTATTAAACACATAAAATCATGTGAATGATTCAGAAATTACAAGAATTACAATTATAACAAGAAGCAAAATACTTTAAACTAAGTGATAGTGTATACCTCTATAAAAAAAAAGGGTGGCAAGATTTCTAAGTTTGAAATATTATAAATTAGGTACCAGTATATCTATTAAACAACACCAAGACCCTTTTCTGGATGGACAAAGAGGGTCCTCGGTCTAATTGGAAAGTACATAAGATCACAGACCGGAGCTGAATGTACTATGAGCCCAGAATTTGGAATTAAAGAGAAAGTCTAGTTATAAAACAAAGTAATACATATACTTCACACAGAGACATACCTGGAAACTATGATTGATGTTTTTAGTGCTACATTCCGCAACACTGAGATCTGTCAGCTCAATTTCATCAAATATTGAGGACTGAAATATAGAGGTAAACAATGAGTATTATTAAGTACATGCACAATATAATAAACAATACAATTAAGCCAACAGATTGTTCAAAGAAAACAAAACATGTCATCAATATTTGACGATAATAGAAACACCGACGAGTCCCCTGACATAAAATATCGTTAACAATGGAGTTATATCAATATTTTAAAATGAAATAGACACCATATCAATGCAGGAGTTTTAATAGCTCTCATTAAATGTACATTCTTTAACCAAATAATGTTTTAGCAGAATGTTTGAAATGAACAAATCCACACTGATATCTAGTGATGAATTTAAAATAGCATTTCTGAACACAAATACAGCATGTATATATACAGGTATTATTGTTGAATCACTTCAGAGGATGTAGGAAGTAGGTATACTAAGTTGTTTAAATGTTTAAATGGAAAAATCTGAAAAGTCAATCTAACTAAGACAAATTTTTCTGTCAAAAATGGTATGGCAGTGGTGAACAATGGAATTGTGGAGGTAAATGAATGAATAAACTAAGGAATGAATGAAAGAAAGAAGGAACAAACAAACAAATGAATGAGAGGCAATTATTACGAGATATCATTTATAATGTTCACACATATTATACAGTAAAGTAAATGAATCATTTATAAATTATAACACATCTGGATTCACCCAGAATAATGACAATATAAAATTTTAATAGCAAGTTTGAAAGCTGGAATTATTTTTAAAATAAACAGTGTGTGTGCAATTAGTTAAATAAATGTAATTACTTGAAAGACCCAAATATAATCACTAGGACTGGGACCATTCTATTCCTATTCCAACAAAATGTAAGCCCTTCATTGGACTTTGATAAAAAATGTATGCCATTAATTACACTAGTTTTTATGTATATCATGTGACTGACCATTATGCTGTGTATCATGTATTTCACACATAACACTGTATATCTTGTGACAGACATGTAATGTAGCCCCTAATGTGACTAGTACATGTTATGTGACTGACATATAATGTGGTATGTTATGTGAATGACACATAATGAGGTATATTATGTGACAGACACATAATGTGATAAGTTATGTGACTGGCACATAATGAATTATATCATGGGACTAACACATAATGAAGCATATCATATGATTGACAAATAGTACTGCATGAAATATGTGTCAAAAACATGAAGTCAACTAGGACAAACCTTTTATCAGACAATTTTGGTTTGAATCACCTAAATACAAAGTAATAATTTTTACCCTTGACATTAGTTTTGTACAGTTAATACAGAAAGGAGCAGTGGCTATTTAGTTAGGTATAAATTAACACACTTTCTTACCCTTACAAGAAAACTGAAAAGTTCATCAGAATGAGATACAATGAAGTAAAACTGTACAAATTTTTTTTTATCAGAATACAATGAAAATTTTATATTTTCAAAAAGTATACTGGAATAATGAAAACAATTAATAAATACATGTATTTACAGATTCACATTGTATTTAACACATTTTATACCTAAATTAGGTAACCGAGAAGCACATGACTACAGAATATCATTTAAACCAAACATTAAACATAGGCCAATAAATTCAAAATAAAACAACTGAAAACTCATGATTTTGCTTTCTATCAATATAAGGGACAGCATAGAGATTAATCATTCAAACAAGGGTTCATCAATGTACCAGTAGACTGCTGTAAGAATTTATCCACTTCTTCCTGATCTCTTGACAGGCCTTTCTCTCACTAAGATGACATGTTCATTATGAATTAGACCAAGATCATAAAAAAGGTTTTAAAAAAACTAACCTTCGTATCCTTTGCATAGTACAGCTTTCTGCCCTTTAGCTTGAAAAACCTACGTTTCCATCTCTGTAAAAAGATGAATACATCGATAGATATTTTATTTCATATTCAAAAACCTGGAGGTCTGTGTGAACATACATAAACACAAGGTTACATACAACAGACTTAACAGGATGCCACTGGTCACTGTTTGTTTTTGTTTTATGTGACTTATTGTAACTGGGGTTTAATGCCGCTTTTCAACAATTTTTCAGTTATATATGGCGACTGTTTCACTTAACCAGTTTTCCTGGACTTTATACTAACCAGTACTAAATTATCCTTCCACAAGGAGCCACAACTTCTCCACAAATTTTCATAGAAGGATATGACCTGCCTCGACCCGGATTCGAACCAGGATTGCCAGGTTACAAGTCCAGAGCACTAACCACTGGACCACAGTCGCGGCCTCCAATGGTCACTATTAAATAAAAACTTACAGTTGCAGTAAATAATACCACCTTTGGGACACTAAAAATTGGTTGTAATAATGACGTAGTCTTAATATTGAGTGAAATTATAGGGTAGTTATTGAAAGCTGGTCCGAAATTAAGCTACTGGTCTTTATAACAAAGTGGTCGTAACATTCAGGTGGCTGCTATTTGAGGTTATACTGTACATATGGGCAATACAAAGCTACAGATTATAGAAAGATGGATCAATTTTTTTCCACTGAAGTTTAATGTAACGTCGCACCAACAGCCAGGGTCAGCTGGCAACTTTTCAGACTTTAACATTGGAGGAAGATCCCTGGCAAACATTATGGTAGAACCACTGACCTTCCATAAGCTAGGTGGACAGCTTCCACAAATGTGAAATTTGTCTGGTTCCAGCTGGGATTAAAGCTCACAGTGGTGAGAGGCTAGTGATTGTGAGTCAGACACCATAACCAATGGACCCAGTGGGCCCCAGATGACATTCAATGAATATAAATTATATTCAATAAACTCAAGACAATACATAAATAAAGACAAGACAACTATTCCAAAATACTTTCATGGTGTCTAATAAGCAAAGGTAACATACATTATATAGAGAGCAGGTACTCAGCATTTCAAAAAATAAGACTTGTCCAAAACCCACTACAAATTACAATAAAAAAATTCCATTAAAAGAGAGAAATAGGGTTGCTATAGAAATGATTAATACTGCAATCAGGCAAGTGCTAAAAGTTTGTAAGGACACGTGAAGTCAGGTATTCAAGCAAAAGAAATGGATAAGAAACTTAATAAAGATATTACAAATAGGACAATGAGATGTTAATGTAAGATTCCGTCCATCTGAAAATACATTAGTCATAACATAATGCAACAAACAGATTACTATTTCTTTAATACACTCAAGAAGGATTTGATGTAACAAATATCAATACTGTTTAATTTACAATTAAAAGCAAACTAACAGTGGGAAACGTATTCATCCATGAACTCTGGTACTTAAGCTGTATAGGATACGAGACTGAAGTAACTTAATTACCTACATCAGACACTAATTCAAATATGCCTAGTATCAGATATAGATCACAGCCAATTAAACATTCAACCAGTTCCAAGACAGAATGTCCACTGGGACAGACAGGATAACAGTTATGGTACTGCCACTCACTGTTTACATTACAGTATTCTCATGCTTAGGCTGTAGAAACAAAATGGTATCCATGGTTACCCAACCGGACCTATTTTTGGGCATCAACCTAAAATTATTAACAGCAACATCCATAGTGCATATATTTAGGGACGAATCATACCTCCTTAGTACAAGTGTCAATTATGTTTATAAAAAAAAAGAAAAAAAAAATTCCAGCCTAACCTACCCCATTTTTTGGTCAATTAAGTAACCTTAACTTAGACTTTTTTCTAGCCTTAAAAAATTTCCTCACATGTTGAAGGAATCGACATATCTCAAGGTTTCTGCAATATGTACACATTTTAATTATAACCCAAACTTCAACATAAAATAAATTATGCAAATGTCATTTCCTTCATTCTGTGACAAAAAACTGCCTTGAATGTTATTTCCGTAACTCTGTGACAATTAACTTGAATGTTATTTTCTTATTGCTGTAACAAAAAACTAACTTAAATGTTATTTTCTTAATTCTAGGTCATGTTTAAACATGAAATTCTCAAAACAACACGTCCAAAGAATCCAGGAAAAGCCAATCAAATATTAATGAGTTTTCCCATATAGTATTAGTGTAATAATCAGCACAGTTTCTCTCCATACACTTTCTATCAATTAATAATGGACTATACAAAGAGTGAAAGTGTACTAACGAGTCATTTGCATGCATTAATGGCAGTATATATTGAATATATGAAATGTCGAGTCTGGGACAATGTACGCCCCTGGGTACACAGTAAAGCAATATACAGATTTCTGATATCCCTGCCTTATACACAGATGGCTATATTTGGTAATAGCTTTGAGTCAGTAGTCACTGCATACACTGTGAACACTGACTTCACAAGATTGTGCGAGAGAGTCTACAGAATACTATAGAAACATGACAATACAGAAAGGAGATTTTTCCTCACCACTATAGAACAAAGAATCATTGGGCATCAAAAGAAGTCCTTGGTATCTGCTAACTGATCAACCCTATTTTATTCAGCTAACCTTGGACATTTTTTCTGTCTCAAAAAAAAATTTCTCACCAATATTTTCACTCTCATAATTATGAACTATAATTGTCTCCTAACTAAAAAAAAAAACATATGAGACAAAAAAACTTCTGCCAATCAACCTACCCAATATTTGTTTGGATGTTAGTGGAAACTAGGCTTGTTTTGGCCTAATGACATAAAGTGCCTCTTGAACAAGTACAATTACACAGTTTTACTGTCAGTAATAGTAACTTGAACACACCCACTTTTGTAATACATTTCTGTGACCCATAATAAACGGTGAAATTATTCATAGCCTGCTAAATGACTGAAATTCATTCCTTTGTCACATGTTTGTGAATTTATGAAGTAAAGGATCAAACAATACTGTGTGTAAAAAATTGAAAATTGAATGAACACTAACTACCATTACATTCACAAAGGATCTAGCCAAATACCACCAGAGGGTTGTCTTAGTTTTTTTGCAATTGTTCAAGAAATGACAGGCTAAAGAAAGTCCCATAGCAAACATGAGAACAAAACATCATGATGTACAGATTCAAGAAATGATTACAAATATCAAGAAAATCACTCTAGACTAATAACAAACGTATAAATTAAGCATGTGAAATTGTGCACTCAACAAAACTTAAATAGCTCAAAATTAGAAATAGTAGAATGTTAAAACTTTACACATAAATATTAATACATACCGTAAAACCTCAATAATGAGACCGCCTTCGAAACCCGAAAAATTGGTCGTAAAAATGAGGTGGTCTCATTATCAAGTTGAATTATAGAGGGGTTATTGAAAGCTGGTCCAAAAAATAAATAAGAGGTTGTTATAACAAGGAGGTCATAATACTGATATGGTTGCTATTTAAGGTTTTATTCTGTATATTCAATAGTTTCGTGTAATGATATTGCAAAAATTGTTCATGGTTCACTGACTTCTTGAAAGAATGGATGAAATAAGGCAAGTTATGTGAATGGTACTTTTTTAATGCCATCAATACTTGAATTATTTGAAAATGCGTGTCATATGGAGGGGAGGGTTGTTAGAAATTTCCATAAGTACATATATAAGAGGCAAATCAATAAACCAAATCAGCATTTCCCGATATTAAACTATTATTATCAACTATTAAATTCGCCTAAAACAAAATATTAAATCTGGGCAAGGACGAAATGAATAGTTTCTTTTAAAAAATCAGAACAGAGTACCCTGACACATACCAGTAGATTACCATATATCTGGTTTAAAAAAAAATAAAGTCATCGAGCTCTAAAGTTCCAACATTTTTCATACCAGTTCAATACATGGTAAAATTCTGCAGTTGATCTTTCTCGTCCAATTTTCTCGAAACAAACCAAACGAGGATAATCTATAATAAAACAATACCATTCACCATAGCTTCATTAAATATTAACCCACAAACCTGGAAATTACTCTGTTTATGCAGAAATCCTTGTTTTGTGCAGGCCTGAAATTAGAAAATAGAAAATGCTCACACAACTTTTACACATAACATGAATAAGCATTGTTAAAAATATGCATACATTTAATTGTACAAAATTTACTGGTAATATAATACTGGGAGGGTACCAAAGACAAATAGAATAATCAAAGCACTGAAAGGACTATTGTGGACATGTAGGCCTTTGAAATGATCAAAATAATTCACTAGCTCAAAGCCCAAAACACTGAAGTAAACATTGAGATGGACACCTGTCTGTCTAAGCCCACAAATATACTAAATAAAAGTTAAACAACACTTACTAGAATCAGCATCTGGTGACCAGTTTAGAAGAAAACAAACATTGAGTACCCTGACAAATTAGTTCAAAATGTGTGTCTTAAGTTGTTTTAAATAACCACATCATTATATATCATATTATATATCTATCCATTACGCAATAATAAAATTATGTGCTCAACTGATGCAATACCAACTTTACAGACATTATTAATGGACCGAAGAATTATTACACTTTACTATTAAGTATTTGATCACAAACTATCACAACCGAGACAAATCACCCTTCATTTATTATAAATATTTACATCAAAGAAAAAAATATGCATATTTTTATGTTCTCACATAGAGGCATGTTTAGAGACATCATTAATTTAATACTGAATGACTTAACGAGATGCTGAACTTAGTAACCCAATAAAATCAATGCCTGATACAACTTTTTAAAGTAGATATTAATACACAGTGCAGACTCACTCAGCAACCATCTAAATACTAAGTAAGACCACAACATAATAATGACCCAAAGTTTTCCCTAAGATTTTTCACCTGAGGGTCCCCGGGACTCCCATCTCCAACATTTTAGGGGTCTCTTGGGATTTTTGGGGGTCCCAAAGATGGTCTCATTAATGAGGTTTTACTGTATTAGAAATAAATAACATAAAAAAACATAATCAAAGATTACTACTTAAAGATGCACGAAACTTTAACAGCAAAAAGTAATTTAATGTTTTGACTCAAATCCAAGTAATAGTAAAATATCTGTAGCTGAATGACCCATATGGTAGTAATAATGAAGTTAATAGTCATAATAACAGTAATTTTCACATATTCTCAGCCTAGTCAACTGATGTGACTGCAAATCAAATAAAAAGACAGCTGCAATAGTTTTTGCTGAGTCACTAAATTATACCCAGACAATTTTACATTTAATAGTGTTTGTAACAGCCACAGGGAGTGGAAGCAATTATATTGGCCTGATGGGTTATATACTTGCAGAAAAAATCAAGTTTTTGATAACACTTCTACACAATTTCCTTTGTATAAACATATTTTTTTAAATTACCAAACATACAACATAATATATCAAGTTATTGAATCCTTGATTTGTTTCTGATAAGACAGTCTCTTTAATTACCAATGGTTGTCAATTGCAACATCAAAACATGGCACTAGATCCAGGTAATTTTTACATAAAGCCACAGGTATTGGTGACAGTAAGTGACAATAAACTTAAAATTTGATTTCTGACATGATCAACAGTACTTTCTATAAGACAAGTCAGGGTGCAAATATTACCTTATTTGGCAAAAAAATGAGAATGCCACCAAAATACTGTCAACAGCATTGTATGATCTTAGTAAAAACAACAAAAAAGCAATATGGTAGTAACTTCATTCTCACTAAAATGTATTCATATCTCCCACTGTAAATGTAATCAGACAACATTTCATCCTTGCTTATTCTTTGCACCCAATTACAAACAAAGAACTCAAGAAAAGTCGAAACAGCTTTAAGAAATGAATTAAATTTAGTAACTACGCCAACATAAACTTAATGATGCATTGGAAGTTATATTGTATTCATTTATTACTGAGAATTCAGTCCACTTTCCAACAGTTTGAAAATTCAGGAATTGACTGAAGTACAGAAACCTACCACCAACAAATATCTCAATTACTAGTGCCAGACTAACTATTGAGGAAATTCGATTAAGGACAGGAAATAATTTTAATGAAAGTTATCTATAATTTGCACAAAACTATCAATGAACAGCAAAGATGTGCAAGCATAGCTATGATTTCAGTTGCAAGTTTTAAAAACAGTTCTTTATTCATTTATTCATTTAAACAGTAGAACAGTAGAACTGAGTACCAGCTATTCACTTATCGCCATAACTTGCTCAGAAATTAACATAACTCAAGCAATTGACATTGCAAAACTACTTAAATCACAATCCAGAAAGCTTTTCTTTCCAAGCTTCAGAAATCAATTTTATGTTAACAAAATTAAATTTAGCATTTTGACGGCAGATGTATTAAATTTAACAGTTGAATATACTGGTATGTAACAATGAGTACAACAGTGATTTGTGCACCAATCTTGTGGAGCTAGAATATTGGTGAAGTTCAACAAGACAAATGTACAAGGAACAACTAGTTTGTTTATTACACAAACAGTATATAAATAAAAGTCTGTTTTTAGCCTGTTTTTAACAGCATTTCAGTCATACATCAGTTGGCAGTTAACCTAATCTCTTCTCCTGGGTTCTGCACCAGCATTAACCTAGTGCTTTGCAAAGTAATAGCCAAATTCTACATCTGATGAACAGCATGGAGCACAAATGCTTTAAACACAATGTTTTGAACAATACTGGTCACAGAAATAATAAGCTGGACCCACATTTCTAACTCACAAACCAAATGTCCATAGGCATAACACTATATCGAACTAAATGCATAGGCTTTAACAGTGATTTTTTTCATTCTTATGGGTCCAGTAAAAGAACCTTTCCCAATGGAAAATAAAGACATCTTTTTCCAATTCCAGACCTAATAATTAAAAATTCCCAATTTTGGTATCACACTGCACATTTTTTCCCAATTGGACTGGTCCTGGACCCTCTGCCAAAATTGAAAAATAAATCATTGTTTAAACAGTATGATCTAAGCTAAATGTTAAATGCCTTATTGTACATATTCATACATCCTGCAAGACCAAGATCCCAGTTACAAGTCAAAATATCAGGTCAAGTGGATTTCATAAAAGTGTGTCCGTATCCTTCTAGTGAGTGTAACAATTTGAAGTATGCAATTAAATTACATACAATCATAATAATCACATTATGAATCATGTCCCATAGAAGCGTTTGATTGTAAAAAGTACTATTTCAATGAAAACGAAAAAACTTTTGCAATATCCAATAAAAGAATTTGAATTTGCAATAGAAGATAAGAAATAAACAATCTGTTTTGATATCGCCGACACAAAATTTCAGTTGACAGCTACCCCTCCCTTTTCGACACACATATGTCACCGAGTAATCAAATATATTTACCGATGTTCGAATGTCTTTGTTCGTTGATATACGTCTGTGGAAAATTTTTGCAGGTTCCGGTTCACTTTCACTATCAGAAGATACATCAATTCCAGCATTTTCAGCATCTTTCTCACCCGAACCTTTAACACCGACTCGACTGGCAGCCATTTTGGATCCGCTTAATCAAGGGAAGTAACTCTTATATTGTTCCGGTCAAAAGACGACCGAATACATTTTCGAGTTGTCTTTCTTATTTCCTATATTTCACGCACGTTATTCAATATCTGGGACTAGAATTTGCCATATAGTTCTTCATAGTAAAAATAATGGGTCCGATTCTTTGCAAGTTGTATATGTATGATTATTACATTCACGTATTACAATGGAAACAGCCGAACACTTTCCTTTACGATGTCCGAAGTTGTAACAACTCGAGCAACTCCTTTTCACCAACATCCAATGTACACTTACCTGATCAAACCTTCTGAATGGCCCTGACAGACTACCCTATGCAGATAATCTTTGTCTCCTGACGTGCAGCGCTACATTATAGTGCTCAACTAAATGATTTGCGCTTCATATATAGGCCGTTCTTCCTGTTCTTGACGACTGACTGTGTGCCGTGAACATGACACCACCAGTGTTAAGTATTTTTATCCAAACAGCCCAAAATTCAAACAGCTAACATCATCTTTACAGTTAGAAATTATTAGTTATCTACAACTGACCGTATATTCAATGACTCACAGCTTTTTGTTTCATATAGAGAGGAATTTACATAGGTCATCGTTAAATTGTTTTCTTATACACGATAATTCTAATATCAGAATACGTGCTTGTATGCGTGTGTTATGTATGTTGATTATTTAATAGAAATGAATTTTAAACCAAATATTATGGTAAACATGTCTTGAACATAACTGCATTTGAGTATGAACTGTATGTAAACCAATGAGTAAAATTTAAGACCGATGTATAACTTTCTAAATAACGTGATTTATATTGAAAAGTTAAATTGCAAATTGAGGCGCTGACAAGTCTGCAGCTCATGTTTCCGTAAAAGGAATATGACCTTTTCACGCAGCGTTTTTCTAAATTAAGTCTACACTGAATGTTGGTCATTAGGCTGTTGGCATGAAGACAGATCATATCAGTCGAATCAGGGATTCCATATTACATAGCGTACCAAATGTTGGCATCAATCAAACTGGGACTATAGATGACATAAAACGAAGAATCCCTGCTATATAATGCATGATACATGTTGTATTTAGCTATCAAGAATGTAAGTATCTATAACATGAAGAAAACAGGGTTCGAAGATATGAAACTTCAGATCGGTCTCCCACCAGAAATCTCATTTTGGGTATTGAATATTCCCAGGTGAGTTATGATAAGATTTTTATGTGGTATTGCCTGGGACCAATATACACATCCGGGTATTCTGTATTTGATTAAACTAATGAAATCGTACCTTAATTTATGGCTCACAAATGAATTGACCATACATATGTAGAGGGAAAATTAGACTTGAACCTGGAGACCTACTTCAAGTTTCATAACCTTGTACACATGAAATTCTACCTCACATTAAGAATTATAGTGGATTGAATAATAAAACAAAATGCAAAATTAGTACCTAAATATTTTTAATAAGTTTATGTGATAATGCTGACTCAATTCTAAATTATGTGACTAATTATTATAGAAATTATATTGAATTGAAGTATTTCTAAGTCAATATTGTAAGGAATCCACATTACAATAATGCAAAGTACCTAATAATATTGATGTCCCATACTACACATGTCTTGTATAGTTCTTTGTTAATTATACGTACGCACAGATCAAAACCGTGACAAAATCGTAGGGCCGTGGAATTCTGACCCATGAATCGGCGGTAAATTTAATAAAAATTTTGACAATATTTACATCGTTCAAAAACGTATTTTCGGCCAATATTTTTTTAATATTCTTATATTTCATGAAAGCTGAGAGCTTTATCTAAAATTCGATATACTATTTACAGAAATCTGTTCAGAAATATAAAAAAATAAAACCCTATATACTGTATGGCCGAGAAGTCGGTTACTTTTTCCTCATTTACGGAGCTGAGACCGGAGAATACACATTTACGTCATTTTAAATCTGGAATTCCTACTTTCGGTTTCAGTATCGCTGATGAGTGAATTTCATTAAATATTTCTTTCAGTATACAGGTCAGATACTTTCTTTTTATGTGCATTATCTTACGAAATGTTCACGATATCACTATCATCACTGATTCTGTTATAGTAAATTGAGAGCGAGAAAAACTCATGTTCCTAACTGTAGTGATTGTAGGACTATATGCCACTTTCAACAGCCTTGCTGTTGGGTTAACTCTTTAGCGACGTGGTTGAGAGTCCGCCTACGGTGCTATGTTCTGTGTCTGTCAGTTGACTGTTCTTTTTTTAATATGTTTGATATGATGTTTCTTATAAAGTCAATAAGATTTATTTTTCAAAATGAGTTTGTGTGTGTTTTTTTTTTGAATAGGTAGCTAAGTTTTGGAAAGTGAGATGGATGCTTAACAAAATAAAAAAAAACAGAATGGCCAAAGGCTGTAATGCTTGTTTGCCTTTGATTACCTTCACTGGTTCAGTGGTTGATACTGACTCATTGAATTCTCTGGGTCTTTGTGTTCTTGATTTTGTTCATAGTAAATTAGAAAATGAACAATATTTTATTAAATAATTATACTAAATTTTAAACTTATATAGATCAGCATTGACTCTACATGGTTTAAAACAATTTTTTGTTGATGTTTTCAGTCCTTTTTTGTGGAAAGTTTTTGTATGGAGAGGTCAAAATGTATGGCAGCATAAGGCTCTGTCTGTTATTATCATCATGTATAACTATGATGGCAATCTATGTATGTAAGTAACCTGTTATGAATTTAAAAATGTTTTACCTAGAATTGTATCAATAAGATAAACCTACTTATTTACAGTTGTACAATGTATATTTGAATTAAGTTACAGAAATGCATTAGATATATAAAAATATGGAGGACTTAAATTAAGAAACTTGGATAATCACAACTAACTGAGTTTGGTAAATACATTAAGATAGAAAAAAGTTAACACCTGTTCAATACAACATAACACCACCTATTAAATGTTGTTAAACACCAAAATGAACAGAAATGCATTTAATGATCTCATTGGAACTGAATGAGGGTCAGGCTACACTGCCTCTGCTTGAATAGCGATAGATATTATCAAGTCATTTTTTATCCTTTCATTTAAACGTGCTATCATTGATTAGTTTGTGATGTGAGATTTTGTTTCTGATTATGCAAATCATGTTACCTTATTGCTACATATAGCAAAGTGTTTAAATTGAGTAAAGTCTTGATGCTGCTTTTATAGATGGTGATTTGTCATGCATGATTTACCCTGTATATTTCTGTTGAACTTGCTAATACTGAATACCAGAGCACTGGAAAAATTACTTCATGACATTCGTATTTTGCTATATCCATAAGAGTAAAGTAAAGGGGGACATGTTCAAGAAAAATAAATACTCCACTGTACCCAATTTTTCACTGTAACTGTGTTTTACTGTATTTCTGTGGTGTTTTTTTCAGCTACTATGGATATAGATGAAGATGACAATGCTTATATTCCTCGATATATCTCTGATAGTTTACAGGCAGCATTTGATCAGGGGGGTGCCATAGCTGTAAAGATGTTGTTGTCGGATAGACTTGATGAATGGAAAGAGACTGAAATTAATGTTGGCGTTACAGGGAACTCTGGGGTTGGAAAGTCGAGTTTCATCAATGCCTTACGTGGATTGTTTGCTGATGATGATGGTGCTGCACCTGTAGGTGTTGTTGAAACAACAATGAAACCTACACAATATAAACATCCAAACAATGAACAGTTGTTGTTGTGGGATTTGCCTGGTGTCGGTACACCAACATATACACGTGATGAATACCTTCAGAAAATAGAGGCCAAATTATATGACTATTTCATAATTATATCATCAAATCGATTTACAGAGAATGACCAATGGCTCGCTAGGGAATTGAAACGAATGAATAAGAAATTTTATTTTGTGCGGACTAAAATATCTCAAGATTTAGAAAATGACAAAAAAAGTCACCCTAAAACCCATGATAAAAATAAAGTCCTTAAAACTGTGAGAGATGACTGTAAGAAAAATCTTAAGGACCTTGCTGAAGACATATATCTTATTGATAATTATGAAATTGACAGTTTCGATTTTAATTTTTTGTCATATAAATTAGTTATAGATGCACCAACTTTGAAAAGAGAGGCGTTGCTATTCACTGTTACTAGTTTTTCAGAAGATATGATACTTGCTAAAAGAGAATCTTTGATGGAGCGCATCCATGCTATTGCGTTGTCTTCAGCAATTGCGGGGGCCATTCCAGTACCGGGGCTAGATATAGCAGTTGACATCGCCGTGCTTCTGGAAGAAGCTAATTTTTATAAACAGCAATTTGGAATGTCCGATGAGAATCTTAAAATGTTTAGTGTGAGGATTGGAGTATCTATGGAGGAATTAACAAAGTCGCTAGATCTTCAGTCGAGAATGATTCAGTTCACCACAAAAGGAATAATGGCATTCATGACTAAACTTGGTGCCAAAAAGATAGCCTCATATTCGACAAAAAAGATTTTGAAGTATATTTTGCCTGGCATTGGTAGCCTTGTCACTGGGGCTGCATCCTATAGTGCATGCCACTTTGCTCTTGAGAGTTTACTTGATGTTATATCACAAGATGCACTGAAAATTGCTCGGCTTGTTCATGGAAATTAAGGTTAGGCCGGAAAAAATAGTTGTGTTTCAGTTAACATGATCAAAAAATTAGGTATGCTGGTCATATGTGAGGCACAATTCATCCCAAATGATTTCATATTACAACCACAGGTCAGATTTTTTTTATTTTTCAGTTAGAAACTCATGGACCAGCACAAAAATTAGGATAAGTTTAGGTAATCAGAAACATAACTTTTTTTCTGGTCTTAGTCAACTAGCCAGGTGTACATTTTTGATGTTTTGTCTTGTATTACCGCATTAGTTATTTTTGTGCAGTAGAAACAGTTAAAGTGAATTCCTGAAGACTTGAATAATTTCTTCATTACAGTAGAACACAGTTAGAGCAAGTTCCTTTGGACCAGAATAATTACTTCGTTACAGCAGAACACAGTTAGAGCAAGTTCCTTTGGACCAGAATAATTACTTCATTACAGTAGAACACAGTTATATTGAGTTCCTTAAGACCTGAATACTTACTTGATTATATCTTTATTTTAAGAAAAAAAAACAAGCATATATACATGTACACATATTCAAATATTGCAGATAGGAACGTCTTGGTCTGGTCATCTCCACTGGAATGTACTGTGTATACAGCCATGGAATTTAAATGAAATTTATATAACTGTGAGCTTTGTTTTGTGTGTTTGCTAATAAATGTATTATTGAACCTTCTTATCATTAAACATACACATAATTGAGCCCTTTGGCCATTCGTAAAGAATTGTTGGTTTGCAGTTATGCAATGGACTCATTCAAAATCCCTGGCCCCAAATATTTCTGAGTGATTTTACAGTTTTTAGTTCCATCTTTTCATTTTAAGTAAAGCATGATATAATGCTAACAAAAAAATACCCCATAGGCTGATTCAGGGGGGGGGGGGCGGATCCGGCGTTTGCCCCTCCCCCTAAAATTGCCCAAGCAAAGCTTTTTTTTCTATCATGAAATATGATATTTACATTAAAATATTTTTAAATGTCAAAAAAAATTTGCATGTTACACGTGCAATATGTTGCGAGTACAGTAACACTAGATCTGCCTATGTACCCACCTACTGTAAAAAGTAATCAACATTTTTAAACTCATCTGTTTCGAAGAAAAAGTTGAGCTATTATGATCGCTGGAGCACCATCGTTATCGTTGTCATGCAAAAATATCGCCCATTATTCAAACATTTAAATATATCAACACGACCCTTGAAATACTTGATTATCATGACTTGCAAGTTGCAGTTGCAAGACAAGGGGCATTATTCTGAAAGCCATATTTTTGAAGTTATGCCCCTTTTTAACTTCGAATTTTGGTCAATTGCATATTTTTAAGTCATTGCCCTTGACAGATGAGCAGTAATCGCAAGCCGTGCTCTTGTTTTAAGGATGGATTGATAAAGCATACAACAGCAGCTATTTTATTGCTATACAGTTATTACAAATCCTCAATGCAATTCGACTATTTAACTTCCAGGTCGGACTGTAATTGTTTTTTTTTAAATTCGATAACTATCTTTGTCCCAAATATAAGGTTACTCATCATTAGACAGTAGGAGTTTATTTTAATTATTCCATCTTAAATACTTATAACTTGAAAAAAATAACAATGAAGAATTAGGTGAACTTCTGTGGATAACAGATTGTTTTTAATAATGGCATATTTATAATGATAAATCTGCTTATGAATGCATTTCTCAAAATTCAGTTATTTTCCGTTCCGTTTCTTCATGATATTCAATAGTTACAGTGCAACCATTCGTAATCAATTATTAAAATTGTTGTCAAACCGATCATTGAGCTAATTGCTTGTCCATGTCAGCTGAAATAAAATGCCATCAGAAAATATCGCGTGACTACCATGGTAACGAGCCCAAACACGTGAATCATTTATTGTGTGTATGAGAAAAACAATCGGACTTTAGTACGTATTTATGTTTTGTTGCTAAGTATTGATTGATTGATTCAACTGTTTCATCAGTCAGTTCATTGAACAGTTTTACTAGTATTTCATACATAGAGGCTTTTAGCAAAAACTTGAAGGTATGGATGTTTTGAATATTTGTTCAGTTTTAACTTTATCATGCACCTTTTTATCCTTTTGTTTAGAAATGAAGTGTATATATATATTAATCAGTTTATCATACATTGTTCACATAAACTGTAATAATTTGTATTAGTATATATTTTAATGATGAGCATGCCTTTAAACAGAGGATTTTTTTTTCAAAAATATGAAGGTATGCCTTTGTTGTTTGTTATAGAAATAGAGTCATATCTGAACAATAATTTTGCTCACTAAGAAAATGCCAGGGTGAAATGGCTTGTTTTGTTTTATTGAAATTAGTTCCTTCATTTTTCCATACTGTCATCGTTCTTTGGTCATCATAGTTATACATATTGCTATATTTTGAAATTACTCCCTGAAAGTACAACATATGATGATATTAAAATTGTCTTGACAAAAAGATACAAAATGCGCCGATAATTAATGAGTAATAACATAGAAATGTGATACACCGGTGTGGACGAATATTTAAAATGATTGTTCAAGTAAATATACAGTGAAACCTTAATATAAAGACCATGTTTGAGACCAAAACAAACGGTCCTTACCTCGAGGTGACCCCATCATCCATTTTAAAAGCAAAAGAGATAGCGAAAGCCGTTCCTAAAATAAGTGGTCTTAAAAATGGTGTGGACTGTTAGTGAAGCTAACAGTGAATGTAATTATAAATTACCCACGGTTGTGATGAAAGCGGCATTAAGGAGCTATTTAGAAATGTTCTTGTCGTATTAGTTTTTGTCATACATGTACAAAGCAATTAGGGACCTCCGTGGTCTAATAGTTAAAGCTCAGATAAAATTAGCCTGTATATAAACTGTCAAGGTTGTTTACGAAAGGTCGGTGATTCTACCCAGGAGTACAACTGGGGTCTTCCTCCAGTGTTAACGCTGGAAAAGTTGTCTACTAAAACTGGCTATTGCTGCGACTCTGCAAAGAAAAAAGTCATAGGATTATTGTTTGTGTACCGACATTGTTTTTGTACAATTTCATCTTCATACAGGATGTTATTAAAAGAAAACAAAGTGTGACAGGAACGAATCTCTTTGTATGTCATTGCTTCTTTCCTCAGGGCCCAATGCTAAATACTTGCAGATATTTATTACTAGTGTTTGATCAATTAATGTACGGACATTCAGTGCTGATCCTGATAACAATTGATTGAATACGGTTTTAATAAGTTCTTTGGGTGAGTTATTTGTATTGGAAAATGTGCTTTAATCACGACACACCAACACTTAATTGATGGATGTGTAGTGGATAATTATATGAATCAATGTTCTGTGAATGACATAGTGTTGAATCAATTAAAAAGTAGTTGTCTTACAAATCATACTTTTAATTAGATTTGGCCTACAATTAGGTCGAACTTTCAATTCGGTGACACATCGATTCATGTTTCACTCTAAAATAAATCGTGTCCGTCAGTTTCATGAAAGATTTGTACATGTATTAGATACTACTTTATGGCAATAAATTTAATTTGTATGTTGGCGGCAATGCCAATGGTGACCTTGATGCCCCTTAAATGCCCTTGATATCAAATATCATATTTGTATATGGGTTTTATTCATTATATGCATGCACTTAGATCCCACTAAGGACCATTTATATATACAGTATAATCCTGAAAATCGGACTCTCTGAAAAGCAGAATTCTCTAAAAATTCGGACGATTTTTCATGTCCAACATTTTTCTTTCGTTACCAATTGTTCTCAAAAAACGGAATTCTCAGAAAACTGGTCTTATGGCCAAGTCCGAAATGGGTCAGGTTTTTACGGGTTCTTCCGTATTATAAAATTGTGAATTTGTTCATGACTTTTAATTCTGCTTGAGGTTGAGTTGGTAACTGGCTTTTGTGTTGTGCTTTAGGTATAGCTTGAGTTGGTACCTGGCATTAGTGTTCTGCTTAATGTAGCGCTTGAATATCACCAATGGTATCTATTATTTTGATTGATCGACTTAAACATAGGTTCAAACTGTTTATGTTAGCTTATTTTCTGTTACAGATGAACCTGTTTATAGCTGTGTTTTTCGCGCTGAGTGTGGTGGTACAAGTCACTGGAGGTTCGTATACAAGTTTACAAGTCACTGGAGATATGGTCATGACATTTGTCTGTATTTGGTCTGGTAAACATTTTTTTTAGGTTCGTTGGTGATTGTTTATATTGAGTAGTTCACATTTTAAGTATTGTTGATTTTAGAACGTAATGTAATGCGTCAAAGTGTAAATAATTGTATAATTATAATGGTTATCTGAACTTAGTCAATCTCTTAGAAATAAAGATTAATTGAAAAAGAAACGGAAGCTTTTATATTTATTTCCTCAGTGAGGTACATTGTTTTGTATTTATATTCTGCACCTCTGACGTGTGTACAAGGCAATGAATATGTATTCAATATACGTGTATAACCAGGCAAGTGACACAAGACAAATGACAAATATATCACATCGAGACATTAGATAATTTGAATATTTTTTTTAACCCAAGTCTCCGTTCAATCGGTAAACCTTCAAATTATTACCTGAAGAAACCATAGTAACGAAGTAAGCCAGTATTGGATAAATATACATGTACTTGAAATAATCAAGGCTATCGAACGTGATATAAATTGGAATGAATTTCTAACATGATATGTTCATAGAAATCATCCCACAAATTGTTGCGCCATAAAACGCGATTGACGGTTCCATGTTACACATTAGATCGTTGTCAAGCAATTGCAGCGGTTAATGATGCCACCGACAATTTGTTTAATTCAGAAATGCGTTAATTCAAAGCTTATACTTGAATGACTGTTCATACTTTATCAACTGATGCTGTATCAATTGGGAGCGTGTTTATTGTTCCTTAGGAGTGAAATAATATTTATAGTCCCCGTTTAAGTGTTAGATTTTACTTTGTCGATCAATTTTGTAGATAAATGAGTTTACGTTGAATATTACATGAAATACATTATGAATTAGAACAGACATAACATATTCTCATATTACAAAAATACCCTTTAAATTTAAATTATGCAGAAAATAAATTAGTAATTTATAGAGCCGCGGCCGTGGTCCAGTGGTTAGTGCGCTGGACTGGTAACCCGGAGGGTTCAAATCCCAGTCTTGACTTTTCATACCTGTCATGCCTTTCATGCATTTATGAAATTTTGACAAAAATGTTGATTTTCCTCCATATGTGTAAAAGTTGCTGGTTCCTTGTGGATGCTAAGTTAGTACTGGTTAGTATACAGTTAAGGAAAACTGGTTAGGTGAACCGTTCCCTGTATATGACTGAAAAATTGTTGAAAAACGGTGATAAAGCCAGTGACAATGGGACATAAAAACAAATAAAACAATAATTAATAGTTTTCTTTTATAGTTAATTAATTATTGATATAATAAATTATTTAAGAAAACTATATCGCTAGATATTGTTCTGTTTTTCATTGTGATGCTACAGTCTGTATTATTTCACAGTTGCCTACGATGAAGCCTGTGGCACTAACTCAGACTGTACAGATCCCAACACATATTGTCAGCCAGCACCGAGTCCAACATGTACTATGGGCAAGTGTAGATGTTTAGAGTATATGACATGGGACGAGAACGATGCTAAATGTAGTAAGTAACTCTTCATATTTATCTATATCATGGTTTTATAATGTTTTGGACATACACATGTTTATAAAATACGTAAAAAGTATTACACAGTTGCTGTTCTGGCATTTATGTTAATTGGTCCATTGATATAAGTGTCATAATAATATTAATAACGAATATAATGTAATTGAATTATTGTTGTATTTGGTTGGGTATTATCATGTATTAGTTTTTTATATATTTTCCTTGTTTGCAACGCAATTACCTTTGTCCCGATCTCGAAAATGTAGAATTAACACTGCTCGTGTTCATTTTTTTTCATATGGCATTGTTCTAAAGGATAGATACACAGACAAATCTGTGAACAAAGGCCACACTTGTGAAGGACAAAATGTGGCATTTATTGAAAGATGGCCTTTGTTCGGAGGTCTTTTGTTGTAAATATTCAAAGCTTTTTAAAGGTTTTCAAAGAATGACATTTTTACAAGTGGCTGCACACACAGATTTCACTGCGCTAGAACAAGTTGACCAAATAATTCAACAATCATTGTGGATTTACAGAAGTGCGCATGCTTAATAAATGCTTTACGCTTTGTTTTTTCCACAGAGGTCAAGAAATATGAGGTGGATAGATGTAACACAACATTGACTTCATGTCAGGGTGGAGCTGTCTGTAGTGGTGCCCAGGGGCAGTGTGAATGTAGCGGAGACACAAACAGATATTACAGCGGATTAGAAAAATGCGTTAGTAGTTCATCCACTCTGAAACTGATTGGAGAAGACTGTAGTATTACGTCTAATTGTTACGAGGATATACCCGGAAGTAAGTTTAGATTTATCATATTTCATAAGATAAAGTTTTGTTATTTTGCTGATCAAAATAGGTTCGCTTGGGTGAAAAAAAACGGACACTTGATGTCAAGTGTTGTTGGTTATTGGCCTACTAATTGATTGATTGATTGATTGACTGATTGACTGATTGACTGACTGACTGACTGATTGATTGATTGATTGATTGATTGGGTTTGGTTGGGGTTATTTGCTTGCTGGTGAACTGGCTGATTAATTAATTGAACTATACGTTCACTAGCTAAGTCGCTTTCCAAATTTCCGATGACATAAACTACACATATATAAATACAAGTATAAACAAAAATGTTGAACTAACATTACAACTAGCTGAACATCACTTTAAAATAATATATATTTAGTGCTTGCACAATAAATCAAATGCACATTTTGTTGAATCAAAGCTTTTCATGACAAAAGTAGATTTCGTATATTCTTTGTAGCGCTTGAACGTTTGACCACAAATTGAATATCAATTAATTACCTAGAGTTTGATACACAGCGAAACACGAGGCTGCATTAGTCCGTTATATGTTGCCGATTGTTTTTGTTGAATTTGAATGTATACTGACAATATCACATTATTATGGACCCCCGTGTTTGAGGGGTTATGAGTTCTGACTAGTAATCACTAGCCCTTCCTCACCGTCAGTTCTAACCCCACACTGGACCAAATTTCACTTGTTAGTAAGCTGTCCAGTTACTTTACAGAAGGTTAATGATTGTACCCAGGTGTACGCCTTAGGTCTCCCGCTACCGGTGAAACTGTTAAAGTCACCAAATGCCCCTTACTGTTTGTGAGACGTTAAACCTGAGAGATGAAAATACTATGATACGATGATGTATTATCGTTATTGTACAGGTGTAGAGTGCCTCATACCAACTGGAAGTTCAGGATCCCAGAAAAAGTGTCAGTGTGCATCGGGTTATGTACATGCAAGGGGTTCCTGTCGCAAACGTATGTACCAAATTGTAACACAAGTAGCGATGTATAAATGTATAAATTGTTAATGAAATCCAATCCATAGGTATAAAATTGTGATATGCGAAAACAGAATAGTACATGAAGGTCACAGTTTTAGGATCTTGATTTTCCTGTGCTGTGCACTTTGCAATTCAGTGAGACCAAACCTATGACTTGTTGTATAATTTGTCAATGATATGGAGCCTCTATAATCTGTACCTATCCGGACTAAGGGAAAAATCCGGATAAGAAGCATTTCTACATTTGAAATAACTTCATTTCTGAATTGAATACATTTATGCAAGATATGCGGATAACCAATCGGTACCGACAAAATCCATGTTTTGGTGATTTCCGGATTAGATAAGTCCGTGTTAGAGAGGTTTTACATTATACACATGTACTAATACAGCACACCACGGGGAGGAGTGTACAACCGCTGTAGACTGCGCAATGCAAATACAGATAACAGATGATTCTATAGTGTCCGAGACGTGTTCCAGCGAAACAAACTTGTGCGATTGTCCCCAGGATACAACAAAGGTGAACTTCGAGGATAACGGCGTACGAAGTCACCTATGTATGAGTAGGTATTTCTTATGATATGCACCTAGTCATTTATTTCGACATATTTACTAAAATGCACAACTTATACAGTGAAACACGGTTACAATGATTCTCCTACATGGCAAAACATAAGTAAAACAAAGCGAAGTAATTTTTGTCTTCCTATATTCCAAAATATGAATATGACAAACTAAAAATTCGGATGCTCAGGAATTCACCGTAAGCGTGTTCTACTGTACAAGGAATTTATTCTGGTCTAGCAATGAGGAGATCGACAATTACTACAAAGATACATTTGAACGAGAGCTATATATTTCCACATCATTCTTTCCGTTTGGTATTGCATCGAGTCTGTAACTATGACAACCAGAATCGCATGTACCGATTGATGATTGTATATAACCTGAATTAATCGCCTAAAGGGTTGAATGTCCGAGTAAGTAAGTAAGAAGAACAGGAGAGTGTATTAAAATAGAGACAATCATCAGGTAATTCAAGCGTGTCTCAAGTATATTTGTGAGAGCTTGTGCTTACCGAACTCTTTCAGTTAAGTCGCGAATAAAATAATAACATAGAAAACGGTCGCAGTGAATTGTCTTGGGATCCGAATAAGTACTTAATTACACCTACATTTTACTATATCTATCACATTGAAATAACAAGGGTAGGTTCGGATGAAAAAAAATACAAGTACTTCACTCTATCCGATATTTCACTATATCCGAGTTCACTATAACCGTGTTTTACTGTACTTAGAATCAAACCTAAAAGAGGTAAAAATGTAGTGCACTAGATGGTAACTCCTACACAATAAAATATACAGTCAAACCTCGATAATAAGACCACATTCGGGACCCGAAAAATCGTACCTAATAAGGAGATAGTCTCATCAAGTTGAAATATAGGGGAGTTATTGAAAGCCGCCCGAAAATAAGTGGTCGTTATTACAAGGTGTCGTAATATTGAGGAGGTCGCACTATATGATTTACTGTAGTTGGCTACCTATTTAATTAAATGCTAAATTACTATTTCAGATGACTTCGACGGGACATTGTTGGATGTTGGTGTAGAGTGTACCGCCAGCAACCAGTGTAGCTCCCAAATCTGCTACACATGTCCGGGGGACTCTGTGAAAACGTGCGTAGGTAAGATACGCATAAAAAATGATATTGTTTTGTAAATCAAGTCTCAAAACAAAAATCTAGTATCCAGTGTACAAAATATTATTCTAATATATTTTTATATACACCAGCATTATTTGAATTATACGTGGTGGTACGCTGGTCATAACCGTTTGACCTAGCATTTCGAAGTTTGAATGTACACAATTTTCATTTGATATATTTATAATTCTGGAATAAAAACGTTTTGTTATTCGTATCATATCCAAACAGGTAAAATATTCAGGAGGCTCTCCCTTCAAAAATGTTTCGTTAGTTTAAAGTTTTAATTATAGCCTTTTTTTATTAAAATTCTATATTTTCTATATGACTCTGTGTAATTGATAGAAATATCATTCTGTTGGTAAGTAAACGAGACTTCAAATGTGTGCATGTGGTATAATGAATGATAAACAAACCTACGATTATTAATGATACTTACAAAATATTAATTAATTGACAGGTAAATCATAATTTGTGATCAAACTTTAATCGGACTTTTTTCCTTTCAGCTGCCCCTGCATCTTAGAATACTACGATTTGAAGTATGATATTCAATGTTAGATGTTTCGTGCCATTTAAATCTGATCAATGCAGAAGAAAATAGTCATGTGTATGGTTACTCGAACGACTTTGGCGCCAACCGTAAAGTTTCTGACAGCAATATCAAAGTACGAAAATATTTTGGGACGAATCGTACTTCCAAGACATAAAATATATGTTCAGCAAAAATATTATAATACTGAATAGTTTTCGACCTACCCACGTTATTTTTGGTCAAATAACCCTAAATATGATTATTTTTCTAGGCTCATTACAATCAATACTGAAGATATGTTGGTCGATCGTCAACTGACGAATTTGTGTATAATCTGTCCAACCAGAAAGCCTAACACGTCGTTAATTCATAATTTTGTAATATAATTGTATATTGAAGTTTATTTTTCTATTGGAGAGAATTACTTCATCAAGAACATCAAAATTTATGACTTTCATATTCATCCAGGGTTTAATTTTGACACTAATGACTCTATGTCTCTTTTGCACATATTTTTTATATAATATACGAAATGATCGTCCGAATATGAACCGACTCTGCATTAGAGGACGTATTTATTTCCATCTTGTATATCTTTATTCGCATAATTGGCAGTATATCATGTTGTTTTATCCGGCTATAAGACTGGTTCTTTATATAATAAATTATTACACGTCATTCTAGCATTGAAGAGATGAATCGAAATCTATAATCAAATAGATGATTATTTTCATGTAGACGCCTGAACTAATTAAGCGTATCCAATTCACAAGTGCCTGAAAAAAGGCTATTTTTGAAGACCAGTCTCAAATTGTTTGATTCTGAGCCCAGTCTATAAACTGACCGATGGGATGGCGATAGTCTAACATTTGCCTTCAAGGTCCAGACTTATATACTTGAGACGATATAACCATAGTTTTCTTCGTTACGAATTCAGAGCATAAATGATCTGTATAGTCAATTTAATGTAAAAGACTTCTATCAGTTTAAATATGATGCAATTACTCTTTGTTCGTCCATCACTTAATCCCTCTGTATCACGTCGTTCGAAATGCATGGAAAATATTTGTACTTGCTTGGATATAACTTACGGTATGTTTGTTTCATATTATTAAAACGTTTTTACTAAATTTTGTTGCTTGCTGTGGCTTTCTTTTCTTATCATTTCAAAACACACTAGCAGAAATTTCGTTTGAAAGGCTTCTCGATTTTGAGTCAATAGAAGTTTTGACCAACAGGATTCTCGACTTTGAGTCTATGGAAGTGTTATCCGAAAGGATTCTCGACTTTTAGTTAATTAAAGTGTTGTCCGAAAGGATTTTCGAAGGACTGAGTAGAAGAGTTATCTGAAAGAATTCTCGACTACAATCATTCATTGTGTCATTTCACATACAATAATTGCATCTTTATCATCATTCATATCTCTTGTGGCTTCACAAATTCCATATAATCCTTCATTCTTCTTGTTAGGTGCGATCTTCTGACATTCCGTTTTTAAGGCGAATGATTTTGTAACTAGAGCACGGTATATGGCACATTTTAATCATATAGTTTGTCACAATGCACTTCTTGAAAAATGGAAATAATTTTTTCATTTCAAAATTTATTATGTATGTGTAAATAGATATTTATATATTATAGTAAAGTATAAAAACAACAGACTTTATTTCTCAACATGGTATCAAAATAATACAATTTTCTAGACATTTATAAAGTCCAGCTTGACAGCAACAATGAGGTTTTAAATATTATGAAATAAACAAAATTGCTGGATAATATAGTTAGGTATCCAAACATTCAAACATTTGGGTAACAAAGGTTAGTCAACAATGACATCATTCTAAAGTAAAGACATTTATTCAACCACAAGTGACCATGACCCAAGTTTATAAAACTTGACCTTGACCTTGACCTCGTAGTTCAAACATCTGGATATTGTGATTTCAGTATGGTAAAGTTTATTAGGATATGTTTAATCAAGTTTTAAAACAGTTTTCTGCGTACAAGTCTATTGATTAAGACATTAACATACACATATCAATAACATCTATGTTGGTCTAATTAGGCCTAAAAATAGGTTTGTTTCCGGTTACCCGACCGACCCATCTTTTACCTGCTGACTCAAAAGTTTTTACGGCATCCAAGTCTTAGTGCTATATTGTAAATTTCACGACATCGTTGTCGATATATGTAAAAAAAAAACTTAAAAGGAAAAAAATCCCTACCTACCGACCCATATTTTTTTGGACATGTAACCGGAAACAAACCATTTTTTGTTTAGGTCTTGGAGTCAGACTTTGAGATTAGAGGATGGAGATCAATCCAAAGTTTTATAATCTTGTGGCCATGTTATCAGTTTTATGCATTCTGGACAGAAATACTTGAAAAATAAACATAAATGTATTTTTTCTAAAACTCGACAAACAACACATACATACATCTGAAACATGAATACAGAGAATTCTAAACACATATAAAGTGAATATTGTAACAATAATATTTTAATTCTGTGCAAGCATTGGTTACCATGGTTACTGAAGATGAAATAAATAAGTACAATAAACCCCACACACAGAATATGTAAATGGTTAACAAAAATGTGGACCAAAATGAATTGTTTTTCATGAACTAAACTGCAAAATGATTAAAACTAAAAATATAAATGTCAATATAATGATTTCTCAAACATTAAAATTACATCAATTCGCATGTAAATATAATGTATAATTTTTCCATATAAAAACGCGTATCTTATATTTTACGTCGACTTTAAAGTTTCGAATAACATAATCCAAAGTACGAAAATATTTAGGTCGAATTGTATGCCATTTTTTCATAAATGGTTTGCTTAGAAAAAAATGAAAATCTAATAAATATCTACCTACCCTAATTTTTTGGTCAAAAGATTCTAATCATGACTATTTGTCTGGCCTAACTAGTAATTAGAGATTCAATCAGAGTTGAGTTAAATCCAATATTGAGATAACAATCCTCCGCATTCGTCAACCGGGATTTTGTTATAAATAATGAATATCAACTGAATTATGGATAAATTGAAATAATTACAACGATTCAATTAATTAAAACAATATAAAACGGTGAAAAACTCCATTATACATGTTGAGTTTACATCCGAACTAAAAGTGAGTTGATCAGATATGACACATTTATTCAAATTGAAATCTCAGTATGTATTTAGTCAGATATACTGAGTACAGCTACCTTCGGGAATAAGACAACCTTTGGGACCAAATAAGAAGGTCTTTACAGTTTATAGGTCATATCACCCATATGATGTAGAGGAAATATTAAGAATTGGCCTAAAATATGCGATCTTTATATTGAAGCGGTCGTTACACGAGATTTTACTGTATCATGCTTAATTGATGAATTGTGTGGTTTAAAAAACATGGTAATAAAGTTATTAAAATACACGTAAGCCGTTTCATAGACCCGCAATTCTGTAAGACATTTAGTAACATTCTTTTCAGATTCTTAACAACCAAATATTCTTAGTTCGAGCCTCTTACATATCTTGTGCGTTTTGTTCTAATAAACTTTTGTATTAATTATTATGTTAAAACACTGAGTACATAAAAAATGAAGTATGTTAGTACACTGTTCTAAGTATTTTACGCAGAAATACAAATACATTCAGACAGTACCCGAACATTACATGAACATTTCAAACCCATTCGTGTAAAAACCACACTGTGGCAATACACTTAGTATTTGGTGAATGAACTACAGTAGAACACGGTTATAGTTAACTCCTTGGAAGACGAACAATTACTTCATTACAATAGAACACGGTTATATTGAATTACAGGGAACCCAAACAAATATATTTCAATATTTCACTTTTTTCCATGGCAATAAAATAATAAGGGCGTATTCAAAGTAAAAGAAATCCTTGTTGTATCCGAATCCTCATTGTATCGGGGTTCACTTTATCTGTAATTTACTGTATTTACATTGAATCATAAAAAGTATGTCGGATAAGCTTGTATGCAATCACTGGCGCATTATGATGACTTCGTGTTGAAGAAATTTTAAACATTGTATTAACTCAAATACCCTCGAAACTAGATTGGCACAGATGCGTGGATATTAAACAACTACAGGACATAATGCAGACATTTTGCAAAAAAAAGACTGTCTTGCAAATGTTTCCATGACAACACACAATGAATGACCGGATTCCATACTGAGTCTCTAAGCGAGTACATTTAGTAAAACCAAATGGGGCTTCATAATTCCATGAAATATTCAAAAGTATCATGATTTTCAACAAGTGATTTTGATATATCGTAACATTCCAAATAAACTCCTAAGTTAACATATCTTTCAGTATACAGTCTTTTGACTCACCAAGTTTTGATTTCCACTAATTACCGGTATGTCCAAAGCATAACCAAAACAAGCTTTAAGTCAATTAATGTTGAGTACTGGTATTCATAATTAAGTATTCAGAGACTGGAATGAATAGTCAAAATAACATTCAGAAATACAGCTACTGGTCTCGTGTGAGACGTGCTCTTGGTTGGAATTTATCCGATTTGACAGTAAATTGACTACATCCCGACTAACAGTTCTCCGATTAATTACATTATAATTGTTGTTTCGTGTTAATTAGTTCATCATTTATAGTTTAACCGAAGCTTATTATTAGCAAATGGATTCGCCAACCACAATACCAGCATACGAGCCCTTCTTCTTGATATGTGTGTTCATGATGTAACCAACATACGTCATGATAAGATCATCCATGTTGTGTCCCTGTAAATACACACAATCACACACTGCTTTATACACTCGCAAATATGGGGTCCGTCCAATAGACACACATTAGGTAGGACAGCAATTTTTAAACTTTAAAAACTCACTAATGCCGCACATTTCAAACATTTACCGTGAAAGGGTAACAATAAATACCCGAAATAATCCAGGACCAGACGCCATTTATTTACAAACAAAGGATTGCAAGAATTTTTAGCTTAAAAAGTATTGTCTTTTCTAAGAAATTTCTGTGAAACGGGCCCATTGTCATTTAACCTCTTCAATATCATGCTATTTGAAATAAACTTGCTATATATTGACCAAGGTCACTGATTGAATAGATTAGAAGTTCATCCCTTGTTTTAATATATATATGTACATAACTTCTCAATTCGTTGCAAAATGCACGTTTGTTCCTAAATGTTTGTCATTTATTTCAATAAATTAAAACCATAGGTGAAAAATTGGACGTTTTTCGTTAATTTCTTTGTTTGTGTCGACAACTTCCCGAAACCATTCGGTGGTACCAAGCAGCCATTTTTAGTTACAGTGCAAAGTCACTATCATGTGGGCATCCTGTTCCATATCGGTGTTAATTTTCGAATCTAAATTCTGCTAAATATTGTCCTTTATTTTGATCTGTTGCATAATGAGGTGATGGTTAATTAATGTGATAATGATTAATGACAGACACGACAGGTACACGTTTATTGATTAGGAGTTTTAATTTTATGTTGTTACAAGTATTAATCATCAACCTACGTCATATGTATAAATATTTCACATTTTATTCTACGTTCATATTAATAAATTTTTAAACGATACAGACTAGCAGAAAAACTGATCAAATCATTGGGAAGTGATATGTAAATTCTGAAATAAATGCACAATATTGTTTTTAAAACTCGATTGCTAATTACATTAAAACACATTTTAAGGAACACACAGAGATTACTAGATGTTGATCTACAAACCGGAAACTAATCTGTTTTCCGAACATACGGGCCGCATCTATGTCTGTGTCACATCTATTATAAAACCATACTTAAAAATGTTGGTTTGCATTTACGCAACCGACTTATTCAAAAATTTTCGGACCAAATTTTTTTCAGAGCTTTTAACCATTTTTGTTCTTTATTCATATATTATTATGTTAACAAAATGCCTACCTACCTGCTCACTGTTAAACGTTTGTGTCGCGTAACCGAAAACCAACCTCTTTTAAAAGAATGGCCTAGTACAAAAAAAGTCTGTTATCTATGTAGAAAAATGAACCAAAAGTACAGTAAAACCTCGATATTGAGACCACCTCGGTACTTGGAAAACCGGTCGAAATAATGAGGTGGTCTTATTATAAAGTTAAGTTAGAGAAGAGTTATTGAATGCCGAAAATAAGAAGTCCTAATAACGATGTGGTCGTATTATTGCGTTAGTCACTATTTGAGGTTTACTGTTATATAATCAATGAACATACCACTGTTGTTTCCATGTACAACTTTGTTATACTGGAACCCTCTCCGATCACAAGCGTAAAGGAGAATTCATCAAAAGCCCAATTCGGTATTTTGTCAAAGCTGTACATGTCTACGACTTCCTGAAAAAATACATGAATTGTTATTTCTATTGAAATATTAGTTATTCAGTTTTGATTTAGACCTCTTTTTACCGATTAACAACCGATGGACGATGAGCACTTATGTCTTTATTATTTACGGTGTTGTCAATTTAGATCAGTCCAAGGGATGTCTAATACAATATCATTTAAATAATCATACATAGCTTTTAAATTAAATGATAAACAATTTATACAAGTACATAAGAGTTTAAGTATTGGTTCATCAGAACAATATTCTGGCAGATAAATAAGATAACAGGTCTTGCAATGTGGTCCTAATACTGAGGTCAATCAGGGGAGATTACTCAAACTGAACGTAATTACGGCACATACCTTTGTTTGAGCATCTACCAATCCAACGCCATTATGATTGACAGCAACGAGCAGATGTTTAGGCATAGACTTTGTACTTCTTTGCTGTAAGATAAGTACCACACTTTTTTCATGACAAAAATAATGATTGTCAATAGTTCATGTTTTTCCATGATAATAACACTAGGTTTTCGGAAAACCAGGGTTCTTTTTATTTAAAATATATAGGGACAAAGTCGGGACCGTGGATATGATTCGGATAATACCTGGTATTCGGGTAATCGGTTGTCGAATAACCGTGATTTTACTGTACTAGTAATTTTTATAATTGTTAATAATTGATACCAGAAGCAATTCAAAAGTACATAAACATTGAAAAAAATTGAGACAACTTATATTAATTACATTTCATCCGGATGGATGAATCCAGCCATTGTAATTTCAGTCTTCCAAAGGCGAATATACTCGCATATCGTTTAACACAATTATTAAAAGATGTTATTTGAAATTTCTGTATTATTTCTCAATGCTCATTTGTCTAAATGGAAGACCCACGAAAATAATGATTGGACAAAATATTCTTTCTTCCCAAAACATCGGACACCCAGTACATTTTTAGGTGTTTGATCTATGAGACTAACCTTCACTTCAAAAAATACAGAACCGTACGTCTTCCATTTCTGCAATTCTTTCAAGAAGGCGACTTTCCCGTCATCTTTACTAGGAAACTTTAACTTGTTGATTGCTGCTACAAGTTCCTACAACGAATATAAGTACCAAATATATTTCATGCTTTAGCATATTGAATTGATATTCAATACTGATAGTCTGGCCCAATGACAGATACTTATAACTTTGAGCAAAGTGTCTACACAAAAGATGGGTTCTGAACCTCTGACATACGTGCACCTATCTTGTTACACTGCTGGAGAGCCCGTATTTTTTCAATCGAGTACAAAGTTTCAACAAGCTTGACAAATGATTTGGGAAATAATATTGTTCAAACATTGCCAACATGATTACATATGTTATATTATGCTTCCTAAATAATATCCATTTACTTGTCCAGTTTTTAATAGCATTCCACAGCTTATTTTCGTGCATAAAATATGTTCAATTAGCTTAATTATTCAGTATTGGCCTTGTTTGTATAAATAAAGAAATTGTGAAGCAAAATCGAAAATACAAAAAAAATGTTAGTTTACCGTCTTCCATACATCTGGTTTCTTTTCCGCGATAACCGTTTTAGGGATCAGTGATGTTAATACATCCCTGTAAGAAGTGATAATAATATACAGTCTAGGATTTCCGTGGGCTTTTCTTTGTACATAAGTTTGACTGTATATGATTAAATAAGGAACAAGTCAAGATTTCTTTAGCATAAGAACAATAATTATTCATATTATGGCATTTCGTTTTAAAGTTCAAACCCCAGTTCAACAAAGACATGCATGGCTATATCTCAGGTAAATCAACAAGTATTCAACATGCTTCAAAAGGTGCATATAGTGGTCGCTAAATGAGGTTTTACTGAATATTTAAGTTGTTGTAGAGCATGATTTTTCCTTAATAATGTTAAAATAAACATGTACAAAATGGTGCTTACTGTATTCTATCTAAAGGTTGTCGTTCATCACCATATTTGGCCCTGAACAGAAGAGATCCAAGATTAACAGCATCTGATGATGTACACTTATGATAACCTCGTAAATAATTTGGCACTTCCTGAAAAAAGAATATGTTACAAGCTTAAGCAGATAATGGTGTTGGTTCTTGTTGAACAAATAAAGAATACGTGTCGTATAGCCGTAGCATTGTTATAATACACAGACAGCCCTTAATCTGGGGGTCATGGCGGAATGAAGGCCACTTATATTAATAACGATCTATCTTTGGAACACTTTAAATAAAAAGTACATTAGACCGAATAAAGCCCAGAATAAGAGACATTTTTCTAGCTCTTGAGGGACTTTTTCACGTCATTTTTTCAGTGAAAATAATTTTATAACCTGCGTAAAAATAATATATGACTATCAATCACACATGTTTTAATAGTGAATATTTCAGGATTATAATGGCCGTCACTTCGTTACTGTCTGATTGTGTAACTATATAATTAATAATCCTTTTAGTTTACCATTATTTGATTATTAATACACTTATTTAGTTACCATTTTTAAGAGTGATATGTATACATACATAAAAATTGCTATTATGATCGTCTTTTGTAGATAATTTATATTTTGCGTGATATTTGTTTACTTATACGGATACTAGTATGATCACATGATTTAATTTATATTTTGATCTTCGTGTTCTTTTATGATGTAAAATTTTGTACAAGTCTCAATACGGTGTGTTATGCTGTATTAATATGACAAAATATGAGGAGGTCACAAACAGTGGAATAGAATAAAAGTCCTCTTTGTGAGGTATTAGGCGTACCTGAGGAAAATGGAACCTAACGTCCGCCAGTTTATCCTGCCCTGGTGTTGCATTCATCCAGATCTTCTTCATGAATATCAACATTGGCGGGGGTAACTTTGTGACAGCTGAATGAGTAATTGAAAATTGGTTATGTATAGTACATTACCATTGTCGTGTTGGATTTTCGGATTTTCAGTCAGTTCGCGATGCATTCCAAAATTGCACCACGGCTGTTGTCCTGATAAATGTACCGATTGGCATCATGCTAGTCAACATCGTTAACAATGACACAAACCAAACACAAACTTACCATAATACAATGCAAATACACTCGTATAGATAGCAGTGTTATAATTATACTTGTAGTTATAAATAACGTGATCTTAATTGTGTAGACGATGAAGAAGCATTGTCCACTTGTTTGTTTTTAATTATATGAACTATATTCCTCGATGGAAGATTGTCACTAAGTCAAAAAGGCACTTAAATGTAAATACAAATGTAGATATATATTGTATATACAGTGCGACCTCTCCAGAGCGGCCCTCTCTTGAGCAACAACATCCATTCAACAACAGCATGTTTTTTCCCACTGTACGGTTAAGCTATTATCTTAACCTCTTTAGAGCAATCACCTCTAAAAACAGCATAATTTTGCTTCTCCCAAATGGTGTTGCTTTGGAGAGGTTGCACTGTAATTTTAATGATGACTTTTAACATACCTTCATGTGTCGCCGAAGTCTTTGATGGTCGGGTGTAGTATTTTTGTATATGTGATAAGTAATCAAAGAAATAGTCCCAAGGTGCCACATTTAGTACTGAAAACATTAATTACAAGTAGTAAGATACAGTTTGCAAATTTAGGTCTGTCGCATACTAACAAAAAATACAGTGTAGCACGGTCATAGTGAATTCATGAAGACCCGCATAATTACGTAATTATACCTATAATTCATTATAACCGAAGAATTAAAAAATAAAAAATGACTTGATACTTTACAGTATCCGGTTCTTCACAATATCCGAGTTCACTATAACCGTGTTTTACTGTATAAAAATCACATTAACCACGAAGAATTTGACACAAACATGGTGTCAGCAAATCGAATAGTTATGCCAGGTTTATTTCGTTAACCTCATCTGTAAACAAGTGATATTCAGTAAAACCTCAAATAGCGATGACCACTTTGTTATAAAGACCACCTATTTTTGGACCGGCTTTCAATTCAACTCCCCTATAATTCAACTTGATGATGATACTCATTAATAGACTGACTTTTCGGTTCTCGAAGATGGTCTCATTTTCGAGGTTTTACTGTGTTTAGAATTTTAAGTGCAAACGACTCTCGTTATCGAAACTTCGCCTACCAAGTGTGTTTCGTTATGTAGAAATAAATTTGATGTCCCCAATTTTCTGCAGCTTTTTTAAATTCGACCGGTTAAGCGGTTAACAAACCAGACAAAACTCTTTTTGACATTTATGTGTCAAATTTTCGTTTAAGCTTTTTTTATCGGGTTGCAAAAATGATCGACGTTACATATTGGAACATGAGATAAATGGTACAACAATAATTCTGAACAAAACATAAAAAACAAGAAGCCATGTGAAGGCTGATTATCACAAATAAATCCTAAGTCAGAAACGTAACAAGTAAATCGCAAAGCATTGACTGTACATGTACAGTAAAACCTGGGTACTGACACCACCCTCGGGACCCGAAAAAACGGTCTTAATATTCTCATTATCAAGTTGAAGTTTCGGAATTTTTTTGGAAACCGATCCGAAAATAGGTGGTCGTTGTAACAAGAGTGTCGTAATATTGAAGTGGTTGTTATTTGAACTTTTACTGTATTAATAACAAAAGAGTTGTAAAATAGCGCCTTGACTCTTTGAGACTATATATATTTAAGAAGCAATGTACCTATCAACTATATTTGTGGCTCAACGAATAATAACAAAATCATTTTACATTCATTTTCATCACAAGTATCAATATAAGTGTTTTATTTGCCTGCCAAAGAAATATTGAACTATATACAATATAAACTATATACAACTATATAATGGATTTATGAAATATAGAATCCCTGACTACGTGTTGCTCTAATTAAAATGGAAATTTGCAAGAGCGAATAAATCTGATTTCAAAATTGATAAAATGCAGTAATACACCAAGCTTAAGCAGAAATGTTATCACTGTAGCATCACATCTTAGCATTAAAATGGTGACTGAAAATTTGTGAACATCGTAAAACTGTGTTTTCTCCACATTCGAGGTTAATTAAAAACATGCTTACACGCTGACAATGGTCTTCTGTTTGCTGAGAAAATGTAATAACTACGTATACAGTGAAAATGTCATTTATCTATTAAAATGACGATTTGATAATTTCTATATCATGTCTTTCATAGCGAAGGGTACATCAAAAGGTGGGGAAATAAAACACCACCGCGAAATCAGTCTAACAGACCTACTTTGTTCCCTCACATTAACGATAAGAATTGTGAGATTCTAATGGGTAATCGCTTAACTCTGCGTTCACTTATCCTAAACTATAGAAACTTATATTATTAAAACTATAGTGCAGATACAATCATATCAAGGTGGTTTTGTCCGATTTACCCTTAGCCGAATACTGATCTACTTATACATGCTATGTCTAATGTTTGATGTGAAAGAATAACGGGAAAGCAATCAAATTAACCCAAATCGGAAGGAAATAGGAGAAAATAGTTTGAATCCATATTAACATGCAACTCATTCACCCGTGAACAAGAAAAACAACCAAGACGTTCGTTTGACTGCTTGGAAACATGCAACTCAAAACCCTGGCATGCCACACTGGCATTGAACTCTTATAAAGCATTTAAGTTAAGTAGCATTAGCGAGTGAATTCTTGTTATATAAAGTAACATGCTACACATAATTGTGAAAGTTGAGGTCTTACCTGCAGAGCCATAAAAATCTTAATGTTGCATTAAAATGAAAATGAATTAATAAAATGGTGAGATAGTGTCGAATAGATAGAACAATTAATATCGAATTAACACATGTATGTAAATCACAATACATCGCTGTATAATCCATCTATTTTCTTCTCTTAGACTATTCAAATATGATTTATGATATAAAATTCCATTCTCGCTATTCTGATAAAAACACATTTAATGTAAGAACCGTAACCCATAAATAATTATAAGCTTTGCGTAGTTTGCGAACACCTTGCAAATGAATTGCGCAAATGTCTATATTCCCCAAACTAATGCATACACATAATATTTCGAATCACTGCACCAAAGCGGGTACAAGCCATACATGAAACACTAGATATAACAGATAGCACATAGCAAAATTTGTGTTTCGACGGGTACATTTTACATTCCACATTGCGCTGAAAAAATGCTAGCTCTAGGTAATGAATATACCAAGCAATAATAATTAAGATAATCATATACACCATTAGATTGAATAAAATTATATTCGATAGTTGATAACAAATATTAATATGTAAAAACAACATATCTAGCCAAGCCCAGAGATCAGAGAAATAAAAAACAAAAGGATACAGTCTAGGAAGACAGCTATACGTTACTTACACATAGCATCGTATTCTATAAAACATTATGCACAATTGAAAATGACGCTGAACATCCCTTATGGAATCAAAGACTAACAAAACTGAATTCTTATATAAAATCAGATACAGTGGACTCTCGTTGACTGGAACCCGGTAAATTCGAAAACTCCGGAAAACCGGAACTCATTCTCCGGTCCCAATTGTTTCTGCTATATGTTCTATATAGTTCGACACCACACGGCTAGCTGGAACTCCGACTTCGTCAGTCACGTCGAGTTCGAACCAATGAGAGTCCACTGTACATAATTTGTTGTAGTTAATGCTGTATTTATGAGATGTTTACGGTTGTTACGAGTTAAAACATCTGGTTAGAAAAATACAGTAGGACACGGTTATTATGAACACCCGATGAGTTTATCCATACTACACTATAAATCTCAATAAAATCAAGATGAGTGGGGAAGATAAATACTTTATCCAATTCTTCACTTTATCTGACTTCACTAAAATCGTGTTTTACTGTATTACAATGATCAAACTTTGTAAATATACCAATAAGAATATTTACAGACTCTTACAACCTTGTCACCATACATTCACTATACGTACACAGACACTGTTTGGGCTTAAAACTGCAGGAATTTGAAAGCAACATTAGGATACATGTGTTCAACACAGAATTATATAACGTGCATAGAATATTGCTGAATACATGTCACATAACTGAACTCACCTTTGTCTTTTAGACCAAAGAACAACCCATATTCGTCCCCATTCTTCAGATGAAGTCTCTTCACAATGTTTTCATGAATATCACACATTTTTGTACTGGAGTCCACCTCTAATTTCTACAAAAAGGTCATCATAACGTTTCATGGCCATTGAAACAAGGTCTGCTTTCAAGACGATAAAACCAGTAAACAAAGACTTTATATAATGAAGTGCTTTTCTTATCTTTATTATATAATTTGAAATTAGTCTGGCAACTTTTGTCAAAGCGTATTACCTATACCAGTGTCATTATGACCTTCATATACTATTCTTTACAAAAAGAACCATCTTAGTAGTTTTGCTTTATGCGCATGCTTAAGGCACTGACTTTCAGGATATATGAGGTAATAAAGATAAATTGTTTTGATCGGTCATTTGGGAGTGATTTATCCACGTTGATTGGTTGATTGACCTATTTGTTTTGAATATGAATACATAACGACAATTTTAATTGGTCAATTAAATCATTACCTGTTTTGATTGGTCAGGAAATAGCACTACATATTCAACAGCTGGATGTTTATTGTGTAATGCATCATATTCCAACTGATGTGGCGGAGAATATCGACACCCATCACTGAAATAAGGTAACGTAATGATAAAAACAGTAAGACCTGACTTAGCGACCACTTAAATATTAAGACAACCTGCTTAAAAAATCTGATTTTGGACTGGTTTTCAACATTTCCTATAAAGTTCAACTTGTTAATGAGACCCCCTCAATATGAAGACGGATTCGTTAGTCCCAAAGGTAGTCTAAATATCGAAGTTCCCTGCAATTTGAAAATTAAAAACTAATTACTATTTGGGCATGAAAAAAATCTTTGGTGTATATGTAAAAATCTTATGTATACATGTAAAAATAAGATGAAGAAGTAAAGAAAAATACATTTGATCGTGTTTATGAATGACAACACTTTAGTCAATTAGATGTTAATTAATGAATATATTATAATTAAATACATAAATCATGCATAATAGTCCACAATACATATTCTAAGAAAAAATATATAACTTTTTATACACTGTGTGAGCAGTATTATATTAACAAACAGACATATTTTAACACAGTACTCTATTAGTTAGAATGTGTCGATAAGTTATGAAGAGTTCCAAATATATGTAACAGGATGCAGACACGTAGGGGCTGCTTCATTTAATCACGTGATACGTTTGCATGTCAATTCTATTGAATCGAATAAAAGCACATGTACGTAAGCTGTGACCTGATTCGGAACTTTTTTTTTCTACGAATTGTACTAGAATTTCATGATTACTTATAAAATATTACGTAAAGAAACGAATGCATTTAAAATGAATTTAAATTACCAAATATTACATCATTCGGTGCATAATTCCTTACACTAACTACGCAAAATACATAATGTAAAAATATCATGATAGCTCTAAGCAAACTATAGCTACATGTATGCTGTTTAAATCGTGCGTAGAATTACAAATTAATGTGCATTGTAACATTCTTGTATAAATACAATTTTGAACCGAAAATAAAATGTCTATCCTGGACATAGGTACCATTTCAACTATTGAAAATACGTTCACGCGATATAATGTTGCTTATGACTTCGTCAGTTAATGGCGATTAATTCACCACGCGGCGTGCACGTGTCTTGCAAGAATATAAAGCAAGGAGACAGTAGAACGTATTATTTTTATATTATATATATATACTTTGAATAGTTTTACAGTTTACAAATTAATGCTGTTTTCAGATTTGACTATGTTTTATTTATAAGCATTGCTCGCCTTAACATTAATTACATTTTGAAGAGAAACTCAAGTAAATGATATTTGCATCATAAATGTGGCAGATTCTTATAGCCGGATTGTGTTACGTATGTAAGGCAACCGTTAAGCATAGAAAGCTGTAGATTAGCCACATTTATATACATGTATAGCCCTCTGGTACTCTTACCTAGGTTCATCTCTTTGTAAAACAATGAATCAAATGAATATCATGGTATAAGTAAGATAAATACATGTAACAATATACTATACAAATTATATCATATTGAATTCATAAACTTGCAGAGCAGACTAAACTATAGACGACTGGAGCTATATGATATGTACGGAACATCAGGCGTCAAACATGGATTAATTCTGTCCAATGCTAATTATGGCATGGCCTTTTCACACATACACGTACATATTCGACCACCATCACATGAAAATGTGATATCAGAACAATAAATGTTTTAATATGTTTGCAGTTTGCTGTTTATTCAGCAATTTCAAATCTATCAACAAAAACATGCCCAGTTCATGATAAGCTTAACTTTGCGTGTATATGTACAGTCTACTGTGTAGTTTATACAACTGCTAATATAGGCATCCTTAATACTGTTAACAAATGAATTATTCGTATGATACATCAGATTAATATTACTCTTTAAGCCTTGAATGAATACATGTCAGTCATGAATTTTTATTGTTATTCGGACACCGACAGCTGATTCAAATATAATCCATTGTGGTATAAAAACTGTCTTCGTTACCTCTTAACAGAATGTAACTTGGCTAGACATCTCTTAGCGAACACATTTGGGTTGGATTTCAAGAACAGATCTAGTTCATCAAATAAATCTGACTGAGGGAATGTACAAGTCAGCAATAACCACATCAGTTGCCATCCTTTATCTTCACTCAATCTGAATTAATAAGCAACACAACGCTAGTAGTTGAATCAAAATGAAGACTAAAAAACTTTAATAATGCAACACAATCAGAAAAATATCACATGGTCATATATGGATATGCGATTACATGACCCAAAATTTTAACAGCGGGTAGGCATACAGGCTTTTGTTTTCGTTTTGTTAACACTATATGCTTATACTAAAAACGTAAAGCTGGAAAAATTGGGGGAGGGGTTAGGGTAAAACCGCTATGAATTTTTTTTGGGGGGGGGGTGGGGGGGGGTCGGGAATTTTGTAATGAGCCGGTCGTATAATTGCAAACCAAGTTTTAAAGATGACTTCTTTAGCTTGTTTGGTTTGATATTACTTGTACTGAATGACAACGGACACGGTCAATAATTTACAATTACTACAATACATATTTACTTTAGGTAAAACATAGCGCACATTAAGTGTATACTTCATACATTCAAGATGTAATACCATCACCCTGTACAGGTGTAATTAGTCATAGTCATTCTGCGCATCCAGTATTTTTGAAAACACTATCTTTTTAATTTGTTTATGAAACAAACGTTTAGTGATTAATTAAACGATGGTTAAACTTACTTATTTGGATTCCCTGTCAGTTGTTTAATTACTTGACAAAATACTTCGTCTCGTAGATATTTCTGAAGAAAACATGCAAGACATTAACATATCAATTGCAATATGATTAAACATATTCAGCGTGACAAACATTTTTTTTCACTGTTTCTTTTCTTATTTTTGAAACAAAGTGTAAAATGCATAGAACAAGTTTTGTCGCAATAAAAATATTCAAATTATAGGACCGTTGTCGTAAAAAAAATAGATGGAATTAGTTCAATATTGGAACCAAATTAGCAGTTGTTCCGTCCAATTAGCATTTCCTAAACCATGTTAAAATATACACTATCTGAGTCTAATAAAGAATATGAAGCACTCGTAGCTGTAAGTTTGTATATTACTGATTTTACTGAACATAGATATACTTATGAAGATAATTACGTTTCTCATGGCTAAATCTATAACATTGTCATTTAGTAAATCCATGTCCGGTATGTTATCTTTGTTCACGGCGTCTCCCATGAACATCTGAATTGGTATGATTGGTTAAGAACTAAATATGTAAATGACTGGGATGTCCATGAATTGTCTAAGCCTACTGTATTTATTATCAGCCAAAAGATACACAACTGCAGCCCGACAATCTTGATATTTGATACTCAAAATGTTACGACACAGTCCGCTATTTTGATAAGATTGGCATTATGGCTATCATCAGTGATTGGGTAGAATGCCAAGACGTTCTTTTGTTTCACCTTTATAGTATGACAACGAATACTAAAACATAATACTAATAGATTGAAAAAGCTATGAATTCCAAATAGGTTTGTTGAATAAAAAATGTTTGCATAAAAGGATATCTGTAAAACTTCTACAGGACGCCTTCCTCAGCTCTTCTCTCAAGTTTGTCTTTCGTAACAAAGATTTCTTCAAAGGGTCTTTACTAAACTTCCATGCTATATCTTTGTCTTTCTTCTTCAATGAAGCTTTTGAAAATAACTTGGTGACTGAGCTTTCTGAAGATTGCCTAAAAGACACCAAGACACAAACAATGGTAGAATGATGTTAACATGGCTAGTAACACCTTTGTGCGTTTAGAGACTATAATTATAGGCGTGTGTATGATATAAAGCACTTTAATCACTTTTTTAAAAAATATTTTTTTAATTTATCGTCATCTGTTTGTTAACGACATTTCAGTAATGTGCGTTTGTCAGATGTCCGAACAAATATTAATATATATAATACAATAATGTATGTTAATTTGTTTCGACACTAACAAATGAGATCTACACATATCATGTTATCAAATCGAACATTCATTGCCGTATCTAACATTAATATAATGTGTTTGCGGCTATAAAGTACTAAAAATAATGAACAGTGCAACCTCTCCAGAGCAACAACCTCTCAACAACATCATAATTTTGCTGCTCCCTAAGGATATTGCTTTGAAGAGGTTGCACTGTATTGATCATATGTATTGTATGGCTTACCTGAAGTAAACTTTGGAATAGTTATGTAAAGTATGGGCAGCACCCATTTGTTGTGTTCTTGGTACTACTGACGTCATCGGATTGGTGTCCTTTCGTAGTTGCATTGTCAACATGCCCTGGGTAAAATATATGGAGAACATCTTTTTAAATATCTTAGTTTACATTGAATTACATATTCAAATTTATTGGTTAATAAAATGGCTATGAATGGCATGATCCTAATCATGTTCAGGTAATTACTTTACTAAATACATTGTATGGCACATAAACGATGGTAATAAGTTAACGTCCTATTATAATGCAAGAAAAGGCGTGGGCATATAATGATGCAGGCATTAGATACAAGTGAAATACATGTATTGTATAAAGTCATTTAAGACCTCTTTATAGTGAACATGATGGACTATTAAGTGATTTTCAAATAGTTTATATGTTAAACTGGAATGTAATTTCTACAGAACAACGCTGACGCTTTTATAGACAAATATTTTATGTTCACAGACGGTATTCATCACATGTATATTACCATAATGTTTGCTGCAGGTTCTTCTGTTGTTGGTAAGATATACAACACATCACGTGGTATGTTTCCACGTTTACTGTTCGTCAGTGATGTGCCAGAATACACATCAGAGTCACCGTATTGTTCATGCGGCTTGTCTAGCTTCACCAAATCACCCTTGGCCAGTCCAAAGCCTATTGCACTTTCTGAAAAATGAACAGAAAAGTCAACCATTTATGTGTTTTCTTTTCAAAAGAAAAGAGAAAATGAACGAGGCAGGTTTAATACTGTATAAAAAGTATTTGAGTTATAGTGATCTGTTTATTGCAATGATAGTGGTCAGTGTGTAAGGTTGATATTTTAATGGCTTTCTTTGGAAGTCTTTTTTTCATACGAGTTGTGAAACAATGTTGTTGATCTACATCATCATATTGTCGGAAATTATTTTGACATAACATCAAAAGACATGTAGTGATATATTTTTTGTTTTAATGAATGCATAGTTAACAAAAACATTATTTAGTGGCCGCCTCATTAGAGTCTGGTTGTTGTGTTATGTAAATTGAAAACTTACCAAAATGAGATGTATCTTGTACAGTTAGGGCATACATAGATCTTCTTTTAAGTCCAATTTGGAATGACGTCAGCAAGTTGGAAAGGTCGTCAGTATGTAATGTTGTGGCTATATACTCATCACCTTGAACCGTTGAAATGGTAACAGTATGCCTGAAATATAGAACATAAACACTATGAACTAGCGAGCTTGGATTTAATAAGAACCCACTAAAGACACTCGCATATCAAATTTAAAATAGTGGTGAATGCCTAACCACTCCAAACATTCTCTCAATCAACTGTAAAGTATATGAAGCAATGATAACAGAGTATTTATCATTATGTTGGTACAGAGTTAGTGGCCGAATGAATTAGATGACTGTGTATACAGTAGAGCATAGTTATAATGAATACTTTGGGACACAGATATTTGCTTCACGCTATTTTACAGTCCTCAAAGGGAAACTAACCTTTATTGAGGAGAAACGAAGCAACACAACGGCACTAAGGGACAAGGGGTCGGACTAGCAACCGATGTGAGGGAGTAGAATTGACTTCAGTAAAACACACTTAGAAAACTCTTAAATATTAAGACCACCTTTGTATAAAAATGCTTGGGAATGGTTTTCTAAGTTTCTTCTATAATTTAACTTAAGACCACCTCGACATTAAGACTATTTTTCTGGTCTAAAAGTTGGCCTTAATGTCGAAGGTTTTGAATGTGTACATATATATGTATGTGTTTGTCTATTTAATGTGTATAAAATATATTTACCTTCCTTTGGTAACATTGGTGATTTCTACAAACGACAAATGTAACTTGACATTCTCCGATTCGTCCATGATATTATATCCCTTACAATTGATACCAATGATAACATTAGTCCAGTTCATGTTGGGTCCTTGAATTTTTGATGCATCATAAAACCGCGAAAATAAATTATACCATTTGTTCATAGCAAAAGTTACAATGTCAGCCTTGAGGGAGGATTTCTGTGGTTTATCTTGCAAGAAATCGTTCTCGACTCCTTCCTTGATCTTTTGCACCCAGTATGAAATCTCTTTAGATTCCCGCTGTGGCTTTGGAAGCCAGGAGTTCACAAAAGCTTCAATTTTTGAGTTTTCGACATCTATGGAATGATCGATGAAGTATTTCTGTGCCGCCATTAACACCAGCACCTCCTCCTGCAACATCAATAGGGCATTTTTGTTATAGTGCAATGTATGTATATATCATGACACCATATTATTTTAGACAATTAGAAGCATGAATATTTAGCAAGGATGAGCGGACTGTTGTATACCACTTAAACAATAATGCAGGGCTGTAATAAACTCGGATTTAGTGAAGAATCCGAAGCAGTGAAGAATCACTTTTCCGCATACACACATTTCCGTACTTCATTGCAATAGATATGCCGAAATATTGATATAATGAAGTAACATTATATTTTTAAAAAAAATATTCATTTCATCTTTTCATTATCAGTGTAATGTTTGCAAAAGTTTGCTTCCCGTTAAAAGTTTGGGTCACGTAACCGCAAACAAACATTTTTGGGGGACGGTCTTACCTTTTCACATTTATATTCTCCTACGGACACTCCTCTCATGATTTGTTGATAGGTTAAATCTGTCGCATGGTGATCTTTGCCGGGATCGTGCCATGGTGTGAAGAATTCTTTCCGGAAGTAGAGTCTCCAGGAGCTGCTGCTCTCACGCATTCCAGACTCCTTTGTGTTCTGTTCGCATTCTGATATGGCGTCCATAATTCTATGGAAACCATGACCCAGACATGCAATCTAAAATATAAAAAGTAATTATGACAAGAAATGATTTAACTCATTCGGTGCCATATTTCTAATAAGACGCATTTCTCAGTGCCAAGTATTTCTTACCAGCGCTCACCCTGTCCTCCGCAAGTAACTGCAAACTTCTCCGCATGAATTAGTTTGAATTAGTGGTGGATAAAACTATGTCTTCAACCAAATTGTCACAGAAATCATGCGTCACACCCATGGTTTGAACACAGGAGCTCGAGATCTGTAAACTTCACTAAAGTCTGTAGACTTTCTCTAAAGTTCAGACCCGTACTATTCGCCGGAAGGCGACATTGGCGCTTAGCAATGAGACTACCTCATTATTACGACCGATTTTTCGGGTCCAGAAGGTAGTCTCATTATCGAGGTTTTACTGTATTTAATGATAATGATAGAAATATGAATGAAGACCGCGAATAAACGCTCAATAGGGAGAATCTCTAGTAGGCATTTTTTATATGTTTTACCTTATTTCCTAACGTGATGTAAATGGAAAATCCAGTTCTGTCATGAAGCCCTATACGTTGACTAACTTGTGAACACAATTCATTGACTGTGGTTGCTGTATCGGCTTCAACAAGCAATCTTTGACTGTTCATCAGGATAACAGGAAGTAAAATTGGCTTGCAGTTCTTTGCCGCCTGTAATTTAAGTCGATGGGATGTATTTTACTGTATTGTATGTAAGACCTTCCTTAGCTTTTAACTCGTTTTTTTGTTATGTTTTTACTTTGCAGAATTCAATAAAAAAATACTGACTGAACTACAAACTCGAAGGATTGTCATTAATGCTTTACCTTTTCTGTAAAAGGAGATCATGGCGCGTATATTGTAATGGGATACCGCGGATGTTCACCTACGCACTCATATTATTGATGTGTTTAATGCGTGAATTGAATTGAAATATTTCGCATTCTTGAATGATCGAGTCTTACAATTCAATGCCCTTACTTAAAAGGCTAAATTCCAATTATTGAAACGGACAAGTGGTTTCTCACTAAAAAACATTGGAGTACCTGAAATTCAAGCCAACTTGGGGGCTGGCCACGGGTACCAACCATAAACGTCCGCCTTAAAAGACGCTCCACTCTCTGTGCATGCTCAGTAGGGCCATCCCTTAACACTTGTAGAAATACAGAAGCAAACTGCAAATAACAAATATAAATACATGTATATTAATTCTCAACCTTTTCAATCAATTTTATAACATTTAACTGTAAATGTGTTTAAGTTCTTAATCGAAACCTCCACCATCAACATAAAAAAGCTTTGTTTATTATATTTAAATATCATAGCTGATATTAATCGCTAAATATATTCATTGTAACCGTGTTTTACGGTCATGTACAGATGTAAAGAACCTCCGTGCCTGAACAGTTATGGTCTCTGGCTAGTAATCACTAGCCCATCATCCCTGTGAGTTCGATTACCACACGGTGCATGCAAATTTAACATGTGAGGAAAATGTCCAACAAACTTACGGAAGGTCAATGGTTGTACCTAGGGTTTAGGCCTGTGGCCTTCGCCCACCGTTAAAGCTGAAAAAAGATTGCCAAATGATCCTGGCTATCGGTCCGACGTTAAACCCCAGAGAAATAAAAATGTACAGATGTTGTTACCCGCTCAGAAGGAAGAAAACTGCCAGCAAATATGTATAACATCACCCATCCTCGGATAGAACTGTTTCTGGATGGGTTATTGGTAAGTTGTTTCACAACTTGACAATACAATTCATCTCTAAAACAACAAATGACAAGATACATTAAAACATCACCTAGCGACATTATCAATGTTAAGACCATTTCATAAAACAAATAACTTATTTTTGGGCCGGTTTTCAGGACACGTATTTCCACAATTCATTGACTTTTCATTTTGATAATAAAACCTTCTCAATAGCATGACCGATTCATTTAGTCCCGAATGAAGTTTTACTATCGAGATTTTGTGCACGTAAAATGGTGCAAGGTAATGATTACACAATCCGAGATTTAATGAAGAAGAAGTGTTACTATGGAAACGCGTTAAAGTGTCAACACAGCGTAGCATGAAAACCAATAGTACCAATAGTTTCAATATGTTATTAAAAGATCATTAAGATGATTTTATATACCGCAATCAAGTACGATGTGTATCAAAAAACATGGCTGCTGGGAAAGTACAGAAACCAGCCCAATCCACATATGCTATAATACCTCAACACTGCATCAGATTTAAATGCGAGTTTTATGTCAATGAATAATTCTACAGTGACAGATAAACATTCAATACTAGAGACACAATTAAAATATAGATGACTTCTAATAGCCCATACCATGAGGAGCAACTCACAACAAGAGAATAAATAAAATTATTACATACAATACACGTTATTGTTGTAGATGAATCTGGCAAGCTATCTTAAAACATTGCTTTACAGTAAAGACAATATTTGATTTATGGCCACATTAAATTCAGTCACAATTAAATCTGATGCTTAAAATTATGTATAATAATAATGCATATTTTATGAGCGTTTTATTTATGTAGTTTCTTTGTAAGTTATAGATGTTTGTAAGCGATAACTCGTAAATATTACAATTATATGTACAGCTATTGAAATGATGAAAGTTACCATGCTGCTATGTGAATAGGGGTTTCGTTCGTAAATATGACAATTAAAGTCTTATGTCCTTCACAACTCGAACAGCTCCTATTAACGCTTCATATCATGGGAAGATCTTGCAGGGGAATATGTTTCAGGTGTGTTTGTGTCAACTGAACACCATAATAATAATTAATGCTAAGGAATGATATCAAACTGATTATAACCAGTATGTGGATACACTAATCTTCGAAGGCCCGTGTCCTATTTGCATAGAAAACTGTGTGTGGTGTCACGTGACTCGGAAACGAAAAAATGGCGGAAAAATCACTCGATTTCAACCCTTAATGTTTTCATTTACTCTATTATTTGTCCACTGACTTCCGTCTGCTCGTACCGGAAGTATATTCCAGTTTGTTGTAGTTTCCGTAAAAAGCCTTAAAATACGATATCGAAACATCTAAAACAACGGCTGGAATGCTTTTTTGTTTCCGAATCACGAGATCTCCACATTTGAAAAGATTAGTGCGAATAAAAATGGGTTTGCTTACCTAAGGTCAGCATGATAAATCCCTAATGCTGTGACGTACTGGACCTTTTCTAGCATTGATTCCCTATTATCTTGCATAAAGGGTATATTTGCGACATCGCATCCTACCGGATCCTTAAACTGTGAAAGATTAAAACGTAATAACTCATGAATCTTTAATTAACTACCAAAACGTATACATTCTGAACCACGAGTCATTTACAACACAAACATGTATTGGAAAACATGAATATGCAGAGATTCAATTTTAAAGCTACAAGAATGTTTCTTTCGCACAATCAATCATTCGATCATTCAAATAATCAATCAATCAATCATTCAATAAGTGTATTAGCAAAAACTTTCACAGTTTTAACCTCATTTTCAAATCATATGAAAAAAAAGATACATGCAGTTATAGTTTGAGCATTTTATTCAATCAGGTACATTAAAAAACTGTCATTACACTTTTAATACATATCAGGATTAAACATTACCTACTTACATAATCAAATACATACAATGACATCTGTATTACGCTCATATATTTACGTAGTTGCCTCTGCTTTCGTAACTGCACTTACAACTGATTGATTCGCCGTACTTTACCGGAAACATCCGAGTGTTTACGATCTGCTACAAGATACAGAGATACTTACAAGAGATGGATTTTCCGTACCATACCGAAAACACTCGAGTGTTCACGATCTTTTACAACATATGGAGATACTAACAAGAGATTGACTTACCGTAATATACCGGAAACACCCGAGTGTTTATTATCTTACACACTATAATATAATCGTACGGTATCGGGAATACCCGAAAGTGTACGACCTTATACAATATATTGAACCACTTACAAGATCGGTATATCGTTTGTTAGCTTCATCAACCTCCTTCTTTGAATACTTCTGATGGAAACTACTGCGAACCCTCTGTACAATTGGTTTTGTTTGCTAAAAGATAAAATAGTTCGCATGAAAACACATATTTTGTCCAATTATTCATATATTTTTTGTTCTTTTTTTGTAACCATGATAAACCACACTAACATACGTGATATCGTTCCTAGCTTTTTGTTACACCAATACGTGTACATGCAGTTTGTTTTGATAAGCGTTATATGATATATGCGAAAACAGCCATTATGTTAGACATATTTAAGTCGTTTAATATTTAATGAAAGTACGGGAATAGTAGTTATTGAAACGATGATGTATTGATGTTTTGTCACAGTGACTAGGTGTGAATAGGACATTAATGCTCGTTTGCACAAATGGCTAGAATGGTAGAAAGGTACATGGACTTAAACTCGATGGAAAGAGCAGATACTTTATTATGACAACTTTTTTATTTTTTATCACAGCTTTATTACTAAAAAAAATATATACCGTGAAACACAGTTAAAATGAACTCGGATATAGTGAAAGATCGGATATTGTGAAATACGAATTATTCCCGACAAAGCCCTTCATCTTTTAAATGTAAAGATTATTGAAATATAGATATTGTGACTTAATACGGGTCTCAAAGACTTTTATACAACAGTGTTTTACTGTATCTTGTATTTTATATGATGCGTCAATTTTGTTGTAAGAATAGATGGCCTAGTCCTATTAATTGATATAAAACAAAAATTTGCTCTGAAAAAGCTTTGCTTACCCCAGCAACAGCGAACGATTCTCCGTAGTCGGTCTCCGGTAAATCTCCCATAATTCTAAGTAGAGTGACCCAGGCCGCCAGTGAAGCCTATTAATAAAAATAATCTATGTCATAGTCGTTGTTACAGTGCGACCCCTCCGAAACAACATCCTCGGGGAAACGCATAATTATGTTGTTGTTGAGAGGTTGTTGCTCTAGATATGCTAAATTAATAGCTAAATCGTTCAGTGGCCAAAAATCATACTGTTGTTGAAAGGAGGCTGTTGTCCAAGAGAGGGCCGCTCTGGAGAGGTTGCACTGTATGCATAAATAAACGAGTTATCATTTATATATTCACTGAATTGATGCTTCATATTATACATGAGGGAATCTGCTGTCTGGTATCTTCAAGTTAAAAGTGATAATTGCTGTACAAATAATAAAAAAGTTGCAAAAAAGCAAAACAAATCGTTTCTGCTGAAATCATTATTTTTACATTAAAATGACGCTACTGCTTACCAGGTGATCTGCTTTGTCACGTTTCGGGAGCAATGGATGATTTAAAGGCGCGCAGCAATAACCATACGACGACTTGACTTGAAATTTCGTCTGCGCGAATGATTGCCAACTTCCGCTGTGACCGGAAGTAGGTCCCTTCTCGTCTGACGTATCTGCAGAATTTTCTGTGGAATTCTCAGAATCTGCATCTTCCTTATCTTCGTCACCTTGGCACGTGGAACCCTTTCTTTCAACTTCATACACAGCTTGCTGCATAAATGTAGGTAAATAAATTAATGCACTACCGACCTAAGGTGACTGTTCCGTAAGACATACCTTAGCTAAGATATCAATGTTCAAGCTGAAAATTTTACAATCCTTTTTGATTAAGAAAACATGGTTTATTCCATTTAATTTTGTTGGGATTTGTTACAAAGTCCTCAAGTAATTATTAGGAATAAATACCACAAGAAAGATTTAATTGTTAAACGTGCTAGCTTAACTAAGAAGATATGTATATAAAACGGCCCCAAGATGTCTGTATGTTGTATCAAAGTCACCAAAACATATTAGGTATTTATCAAAAAGCAACACGTATATCTATTAAACTATGATTCATTATTAAAACAGCTGTTTTTGCCATCCAGTCATCTGAAATTCAAAGCGCCGTACGTTATTATCACAGTTGAATGTTACAATTAAATATGATTAATCGCGTTTTGTTGAACTATGTACTTCAGAGTGTGACATTAAATTACAGGCTGCCCCAAATCAATGAATGATAGCTGAAAAGTGTCTCGCATCAATTGTCGAGTGCAATGTAGTTATTATTCATTACACCAAGTACCACACACGGATACAATCTATGAAGCTTCTAATGTAAACTGATATTGTATTAATCTAAACTTAAAGTAACAAATCTACCGAGTATTGTATAACTATCAGAGGGGGCTCCGGGATCCAGTGGTTTATTTTCTTTGACTAGTAATTACTGGCCTCTCACCTTTGTGAGTTTGAATCCCTCTCGAGAGCAGATGAATTTCACAAGTATGGAAGTTGTCTAGTTAGCTTACGGAAAGTAGGTGGTTCTACTTGAGTGCACGTCTAGGATCGCCCTCCATCTTGTCCTTAAAACTGGAAAACGCCAAATGCTCATGACTATTTAGTCGATGTTTAACCCCAATGAAAAACTCTTGTCCTGTTAATTACCAGATAAAACAATTTTAATTAACTTGCTGAGTTCTTTAAGGCCTACCATTTCTTCTAATCCTTTTGGAGCTTTCGAAAACGTCGCAGTACCAAAGTTTGTTCCCATTCCATTTTTGTCAACTTTATGGTTCGCCTTTTCTGCTTCTTTTTGTTGCTTAGTAACCCTGGCGTAGTCTTCATCATCATCACCAAACGCTGATGCCGGTGGTGCCGGAATTATACTCTGTTGTCGTGATGCCATAGGCTTATCAGCACCCTGTATAAGAATGATAGAAATCAGTGCATGGAGTGTATTTATCCGTGAAATATTCTTCTACAAAAAAAAACTTTGTACCTAATAGTCGTCTTTGTTCGTCTAGCTACTGTTACACAAAGGAAACCACACTGTAACTTAATATAAAAAGGATTCGTACCTTAACATATCATTTGCTTGTATTGTTAAGGTATGATTCATTATATACATAAGCAACCATTAAAAGGTCGGTTTAATGAAAGTGTGAGAAAAAAAGCCTCATCATTCTACTTGATGAACGATTGATATTGAAGGCAAAAGTACCCGGATATTGTGATATATATGTATTGTAGGTTTATTATGATCGTCAAGCTGATGTTACGTGATGTGTTACAGCAACAAGGTGCGATACAACCAATTAATCACTAATTGATCTTTATACAAACAATTATCGCAAATTATTACGAGAATGTACGAGAACGACAAAACGTCATTATCCAACCGTAACCATGGAAATAACGTGATCGTTTGAAGTCTTATGTGAAAGTACTTAACAAATAAATCATATCGTTACAAGTGGAAGTTAAACTCTTCATATCTGTTTTAAATATGTATGTACAGTAAAACCTCACACAACAACCACTTCAGTACTAAGACCACTTCATTATGACGACCACTTATTTTCAGACTGGTTTTCTGTATTTCTTCTTTATTTCATTTTGATAGTAAAACCACCTTGATATTCAGACCGTTTTTTTTTCTTTGCTCGAGTTCCAAAGTTTTCTTAATATTTTTCTGCTACGGAATAAAACTTTAGAGATTTCGTCGGTAAGCACTGGCTAGATATTAACATCAAAGGCACACGTGACTGGTCAGAGATCTCGACATTTTGTATACGTATAGAGTACAATTTTCAGAATTCTCAAAGTATACAAGAACATTAGTAATAACTTTAAGTAAAAGGAAAGAAAAGGATTGCTAGAAAAAACTCACACACAAAATCCATCCACCTCATTACCCACAAGCCATCAAATACATAGAATAATGCAAAAAAAGAGATTTAACAAAAATCAGCAGAATTAAGAACACCTTATTAATTTCAATGTTTGTTTTAAGATTACCTGATATTCAATAATTTTCCAGAGGGTGACCATTGCCTAGAGATTCGTCTGTACGATGTACAAACAATTGTTAATATCAGTCAACATGGTAAAAGATAAGTTCAAACAGATTGTCATTACCTAACGTGAGTTTCAGATTCTAGAAGGTAACCATAGTAACAGATATTTATCACAAAGGAACGAAAGCACATAGGTGCCGCTGGATTACATTTATTGTCTCATATTAATAAATACAGTAACATCTCCATATTAAGACTACCTTTGAGAACAAAGAAAATATGTTTCATTTTTAGGTGGTCTCATTATTAAATTCATATACCAACCCATATTTTGGGGGTATATTTTGCGGGAACCAGGTATCTGTTTCGTAAACTTCATACACTTGTGCTCCGCGAATAAGATTTCATACACAAAATTACTATCTTTATAAATTGAATATCGCTATACTAAAATAGTGTAAATATCACGGTTCATATCTGTACACCGTTGCTTTTTCAAGCATTTCTTTAAATAAGAAATCTTTGTGATCAAAGAAACACCGCAACACTTAGCCTTGTATATAACAAACACTGCTGTTCATATAAAATACAGCACACTCTATATCACCTGTTAAACTGTTAGTTTAACCAAGTTTAGTTATCCTAAAAAATCGGACATTTGTTATCTATAAAACGTGTATCGTTATTAAACTTTTCTCTGTTCTATATATAGATGTAGTATTGTTATTGTTATTAAACTTTATGACAGTGCTAAGTTGTATGACAATTAAGAACTTCATGCATTTTGAAATATTTATATGAACATAATAAGATCAAATGCACGAGCACTGACATTTATTACGTTCTAAGAAACATAAAACTTTTCGAATTTAAATTTCAAATACCCTGTGGAATGTTATAATATGTATTTACTGCTAATTCTACATATTTTGCTGTTCATCGAAATATCAGACATTTATTACGCTAAAAAAGTATCAATTTACGCATCAACAACATTACAGACTTTGAAATTGACAGTTTTTTTCCTTTAGTGGGTACAACACATCCGTCAATGAATATCGTCTTTTAATTCTTTCCATTAGCAATGTGACAATACATACGATATATAACACTTTTATATCAGCGCATATCAAATTATCATCACGTTTGAACTTTGTAAACATTAAGGAAAATTCACTCATTTTTATTTTAAGTAGACAAAAAAAACGAATTTAACTCGTCGTAAAACTTTAGGAGATTCACTTTCAATGGATCTACTGCCATTAACAAAAGTTTTTTTTCCACTTTTTACTTAAATCGGACTTTGTCATATTTAAGCGTATAATGATTTATAAAGTTACGAAAGAGAAAATGGAGATTGTAGATAATATCGGATTGAAATGGCCTTCAACAAAGTTATCGTTGCGGTTATTTTCGTCAAACAAAAATGTACTCATTTGCATTGAGCGAATAAACATATAAAACATGACTGTATTCAACATAAATTTTACAGTGAAATATGATACTTTAGATTATAATAAAGACAGATAAGAGTATTATTATATCATGTAGTTTGGTAATAGCGAGTTTGAAGCTACTGTCGTGAATCTGAGCTTTTTATTGCAATATTTTTGTTCTTTCTATCAAAATGATTGTAATAACAGTTTAATCATTCAGTTACAAAATGGAAACAAAAACTGGACTTGACATTAAGGTACAAACGATACTATCATACTTTATCTAGTATGGTTCATTGCATCGTTTGTGGCGCAACAAAGCGAATTTCAGCTTCATTTAAGAAAGAATTTTGAAATTATATCAAAGACATCACTTTTGAACTGCGGCCAATTATCTTCAAAATGGAAAAAAAAACACTTGTTAATACAAAACTCGTTGGTTTATAAGAATAAGTTCGTGATTGCAAACGGAACTTAGCTGGTTTTGTTTAGTTTTTACAGACAACGATTTACAGAGATTGAAAGTCAGGTTTTCATAGTTTGTAGCCATTGACCGTTTTCTAAATACAAACCTCTGAAAAAAGGCCATCAAATGATGAATAAGCTATGAAGAAATGTACGTACAGCTTGTATATAAAATCAGGCTTTATCTAGATATTTACAGTGAAACCTCAAATAGCAACAACCTCAATATTACGACCATCTTGTTACAACGTCCATTTATTTTCAGAACGGCTTTCAATAACTCCTCTATGATTCCACTGATAAAGAGATCACCTCATTATTACGACCGATTTTTCGAAAAGTGCGTTCTACAGAATGACATTTGCTCTAGGGTGACCGTTATTTACAGGTGACCGTTAAACAAGGTTGTGACTGTATTTTATAAATTGTCCGCGGAAAATTAAGTTGTGTCTCTCGATTTAAAGCAGATGGTTATATTAAAGCAATATAGCTGTGTTGAGGAAACACGAATATTGAAAATGATCGGAAAACAGGTGGTTGTTTTAACGCGGTGGTCAAAATAATGAACTAAACAATGTTATACATATAGTATTTTATACTGATATCTTTAGGATTGAACTAAGTTAATAGTACTGTGATACGATACGTTATTATCAGATATAGTGTACAAACACAAAGTTTGAAAGAAAAATAGTATTTTCTATCATTTCGTCTAAATATTTCTTAACATTATTCAAATGGTGTACCATTATGTATGTTGAAAGTACAATTGCTCATTTTATAAAAGATTCCACGAAAACTAGGCGGAGACGAGGGGTGTAAGCAAATATATCCCTAAGCTAGAGAGTCTCAAATGATTCTACAGTGAAACACGGTTTTAGTGAACAGAAATTGAACGAAGGATCGGATATAGTGAATTTAATTTTCCACGAGTATACCTTCCTTTGGATATGATGAAGCAATTATTCAGGAATACACTATAACGGTATTCAACTGTAATGACGTTAGTAGACAAGTTCCAATCAATTCATTTTAACTGTGTTCTACTGTATTATGATAATTCAGTATATCGACCTACACATAATGTAGTTGGTCCTTAAAGCATTTAAAATCATTGTCAAAGTGAATGAACGTATTAAATTACTATCTCCTTTTTTCCTTGTTAAAATATAACAAAGAATGGACGTATCAGTAAATACGGTTTAACTTAGTTTTCTTAATACATGTATTAAACAAAATAACAATATTATCTTACAAGCCATTAACTTAGAGAAGCCGAACTACCTTGCTAGGTGACATTTTTCTATTTCCCCGGGACGTTGATATTTATCTTGAATTTCAATTTTCTCGAGTGATTTCAAATGATAAAATCGCTTCATGTTAACGTTGAATATTCATTATTGCAAAGCCATCATACAAACTGTTTTAATAAGATTGTTAGAATATGCAATAGAGGCCTCCGTGGTCGAGTGGTTATGGTCTCTAATTAGTAGTCATTAGCCCCTTATCGCTGCAAGTTCGAATCCCAACCGGGACAAGCTTGTGACGAAGCTGTCCAGCTAGCTTACGGCAGGTTGGTGGTTTTACTTTAGTGTACAGCTGGAGTATTACCCCACTATTAAAGCTGGAAATATCACCGTAGTGCTGTTGGTGAGACGTTAAACCATAAGCGGAAAAAAGAACAAGCAAGTCTTAAAGATCAAAGAAAGAAGTTCAAATACAAAACTCATTTATCAGATAAAAGAACATAAGAAGGCTTACCTTTCCAGCATCCACAGACGCCATCTTCTAGGCCTCAAGGCGTTTTCTGTTTAACCTATTTGGCTTTGTTGTGAAATAATTTCGTTTATTCACAAATCACTCCACCCATTATACATAAGTAATACAGTATACGTTTGCGAAGTTAACACTATACAGCACAGTACTCCATGCATGAACTATTACATATAATAACACACATATACAATCTTCTATTTACAAATTGATAATTGCCACTTCTTTAGAAATCACATCCACTAGGTTTATGCAACCAAACACTAAATATAGTCAAATATGTTCAGCAAAGGTTTCACTCACGAAAGACAGAGAGACATATATATGTCGTGAATACTGTGTGTGTATCCTCGGATTCACTAATTGCAAAATTGTGCTTGGTTCCAATTATATTTAACTATAAAACAAAGGCTGAGATGACTGTAAAATATCCACTGGCTCTCCTTACAAACTCTAAGCTTTAAATCATGGCCACCTTTGGTTTGTGTTTCAGAGAGTCAGTTTGCTTTGCTCAGAATGTTCTCCAATATATTTCTCTCTAAAGAATGATCGTAAACGTAGAGATTTCTGCAAATAGAAAATGTAATGTCTCACATACTTAGATAATACAAATACAAAGCCACTCCGGTTTAGCTCTGAAGTGCGGGTTCGTGAGTTCAAGCCCTGGCCGTGACACATATACTCTGTGCCGTATATGGTTGGGGACATTGCGTCTTAGGCAATTCGCCCCTCCCCCTATTACTAATAATAATAATATAATTATTGCGTGTATAATTACACAGACAATTGTTGATATCAGTCACGTGATATGAATTGTTGGTTTTAGTCACGTGATATGAATTGGTAATTCTAATCAAATGTCCAGTTGTATCACAACTGAAAGGGTAACACATGGTAAATACATGTAGATTGACATGGTTCATGATAGATTGACAAGTTTCATGATAGATTGACAAGGTTCATGATAGAAGGCTGAAAGTTATATCCTTTGTTTGTTTTTAGAGGTAGAAATTTAAGTGAGTCCAACACGCGTTTGAAACATTGACAATCTAACAGCAACGCAAGGTTGGGAGAGTCTGGTCTGGTGTTTGTGTCTGGTAACTGCTTATTGACATGTACCCATGGTTCAAGTGAACCTGAACATAGTCAGTGTAAATTGAATTGATACATCAAGTGTGTTTCATTATTATACAGGTGTGCTTTTAATGGATTTGTTTACAAATAAAATGCACAATGAAACCATTTATACAATACCACATTTAAACGTTTATGTATTAAGTTTATAGTAAAGAAATTCATTGTATCCAAACAGGTACGATGAAATTTCACTGTATGAATATAGTGAATTATGGGTAGAGTGAAATATGCTTTTATCTCATTATAACCCTGTGATATATCAAAATGTTTTATTATGTTCGTACACAGTACTTCTGAATAAACAAAAACATCAACAGTGTGCTGTGTTTTATAATTCGACATTAAGCACACGAATCATAGAATCAATCGACAGTCGTCTGCTTTTAAACAGTGCTACCTTATGTAGATTGATTTCTAAACGTCTCTGTGGAGATATTTAAGTTGAAAAGTATTTTCTATCATATCAACTTGTGTTATTGGCAGAATATTACCTTAATTTGGACTTACGGCCAACTTGAACTAAGTATATGTAACTGGTGTATATTTTTGGTAATTTGAAGTCATTGGCGCAACAAACAGGCAGTCAAAACTGTTATAAAAATAAGCCAGAGTCACGCTCATGATATCACTAGTTAAATACTTAACACTGTTCCTTTTATCAGTTACCTTGATGTAAACACGTATATGAAAGGATAAATGGCTCTCAGTAATCTCTGCATACAAACAAATCCATGTACTTCATACTGACAACACACCAGCCAAGTGTTTGTCTAGACTTATTTTAATATGTCACATTTTAGTTTAAGAACGTGTTACTGTGTTCTACATACCCAAACCGTGTACCGAGTGGAATGTAATTCAAGCTTTTGTATCGCATTGTTATTTTCTACCAGAAATTTAAGGTCGCACCAATAGTCAGGGTCATTTTGGCGACTTTCCAGCTTTAATAGTGGAGGAAGACCCTAGGCTTTCACCCGAGCAGAACCACCAACCTTCCTTAAGCTAGCTGGTCAGATTCCTCATATGTGAAATTTTGTCCCCGGTTAGCTTCGAACTCCCAACGGTGAGGGGCTGGTGATTACTAGTCAGATACCATAATCACTCGATTACAGAGGCCCTATTATAGCACTTTGAAATTCTCAAACTAATAAAGAAGACACACCTTTAGTTGCAGTTTTTTAAACAACTTTTGTATATAACTTATAAATATTTTATGGTCAGGCGCCCTGGTAAAAAGAACTATGAATTATGGGACTGATTTAAATTTTAAATTCAGTCAATAACTGGTTTAATTTGACATTATTATGCTGACAAAACGCAAGAAGGGCAGTAGAATAAACTTGCTAGTGCAAGCTATAATCACATAGCATTACGTTACATTTAATTCATTGTGTCGTGTTCATTGTTACTGAAGCGGAAAAATGAGTCGCTATGAGTCATTGGCTTTATTTGAATATTATCCACCCCACCCACCCTTTTGAAAAATCTCTTTCGAATTATCTTTCTTATTTAAAAGTAAAGGTAAAATTATTGTAACGTACAAAAATACAATAAAACCTCGTTATCTCGATGAATCATCGGAACAGACTAAATACTCGAGATAAATGTGGTGTTCGTAATAACAAGGTATTTGTTTGTTAGTAGAAAATTATACACAACTAATATAAAAAATTGGCGGGACTTTAAAAACTCCTCAATGATAAGTCGAGAGCTCGTGATGTAGATGCTCGTAATAACGATGTTTTACTGTATTTAGACAATAAGCTTACATTATACCACTTTGATCACAATGAATAGGTTTGCATTCATTTGCGTTTCTACCTAAATCTATCACATTTCGTAGGCTCATGGAGTTACGGAATATGTAAACTGGCCGTCATAATAAAGTAACCAGTAAATGATGTTGGTATAAAATAGAATTCAATTCTGGAAATAGTTGAAACACTTCATGATATGGTTTATTGTTATCCATTATTGATCATAAAATTGTTGTATACCATTAAAATTTCAAGGTCAATATATTAGGCCAAAATAGAAGAAATTTTATGATGGTTACTTTCTTATGGCGGCCAGTATACATGAATACAACTAAATATAAAGCAGAAAACCCACGACAGAATAGCTATATAAAGTTACAGTAGAATATTCTTACAGCATGCAATGGAAAAGCTTTTACATAAAGTGGATATGATATGTTACGATAGGTTACAAAATGTAAAATAAACCTGCTAATTTAATAAATAAATTTGAATTAAATATATATATTTACTTGGCAATAATGTAAATATTGTATCCGAATTTATCTGCATACACTCAATGTTTAATAAATTTCTCTCCTGTACTCAAAATAGTGTATGTGATTGCTATATAATTTTTGAGTTAAAATGCCATGTCCAAAATCTAAAATCTGCTTGATGGTAAAACAGTGTTCGGGTCGCTACTTTAACATATAATTAGAACTTGTGTGTGTGTTATTACGAACGTAAGCCGGTGATTTAATCCTTTTTACACCCTTCAACATATTATACATCATGACAGAATGTCATCCGAACGTTACGTTAACAAATTGTTAAGCAATATTTTAAACTAGACTACCATTATCTATGAACTTATCTGCCGAATGTGGAGTCATTAATGAATGAGAAACGTACACGCTTCAATGAATTAAGAACTTATTATCACATACTTTTTACGTCCACAATGGTATGATTTGTGAAAAATTACAGTAGTCAAGAAAAATGTACACATTCATTTATTTTCCCTTTCTTTACAGTTCATCAACCCTGTCCTAAATCACCGGATGAATCGTTATATAATGGACTAATCAATTTAATATCCTCAAAAATGCGAACTACACCTTACTAATAGTTTAAAGGCACGTAACTTCTGATTGTCATGCGAAAATCATAATCATTAAAACCTTTTTTTTACTAGGTTTATCTACGCATCGACAGCCAGGATCATGTGGCGATTTTTCACAGCTTTAAAGATGAAGGTCGACCCGGGTGTACACCTGGGTTGGACCACAAACTTTCCGTGAGCTATACTGACAACTCCTTCGCCTGTGAAATTTGTTTGGTCAATACTCATACCGGTGAGGGGTTAGTGATTACTAGTCGGAGACCATAACTGCTCGACCAGTAGCGGTTAAAAACTTTGCATAATCCAAAAATTTTAATCATACCGCATGGTTGGAGCTGTAGGTATTTTTCAAACATTGCTGAAGATGAGCAAATATTGTAGTTAACATCGCATTTAAATTCTTGATACTCGCTGACTTTACTTTTTTATTGCAATTACTAGCAAATGAAAATAGTTTCTTGGGGACGAAAAAATTTATTACAAATCTGAAGTCCTGTCGTTTTAACAACTTTCAGTTGCAAACTGTAAATTACACATATTCTCCTTGTAGAAATGAAACAATAAACAATATGGTATTGTATTGTCAATATTATTTTAGTATAAGGATCCTCAAGGAGTACGGTAGTACAATGGTGTCATATAAAAGAGGTTCCTCGTGAAAACTTATTGAAATCCATCTTAACAGCTTTGTAGTATTCGCGTTTAATGCCGCAGATCTTTTTCCTGCATACTTTATGATATTTACACACTAAAAAGAATAATTCCTGTTACAGTCAAGCCTGTGAACAAATGCCACCCTTGGGAAAGACAAAATGTGGCTTTTATTGACGGATGGCCGTATACAATGGCAGATACAGATGACAAATATCGTCGTGTGGTCGAAATCCTCATCTTTGTGTGTATTTGTATTCGTCCATGTATTGTATTGTAAATGTCTCAACTTTGATTTAATTTGTTACTAGCATAGTATTGTTCTTTAGATCAGTAATTATCATTCATTGATCATCCTTTATTGATCATAGCAACAATTAAAATATCATATTTGGCCTAACGTCAACAATTAAAATATCATATTTGGCCTAACGTCAACAATTAAAATATCATATTTGGCCTAACGTCATGCATTGCCTGTTTTTTTGCCACTCATGTTTCGACGGTCAGTTCGTTTTCCTCGTAGCTTATATCTACGTGTGTGTTTGTGCCTTTACAGGACACAGAAAAAAATCCCCTTCATATAAGTGGATCAACGCCACTTGGATTATAGTAGAGACATCAACAGGTGTGGAAATAAGGTCTGAACCTTTAGCCATGCTTAAAATCAACTTTGCACAGTCATGCTAAAATAAAGAATTACATCCATTGAGGGATGTGTAAATGGTTTAATGAACCATCGAATCAAAGCCATTTATACCTCGTGATATTACACCACTTTCATATCCTGTTTGAAATAGCTTACTTTTACGTATTTGTGTACATTTCGAAAGTCTACATCTTACCACTTGTCAATTTACGGATTCTTATCGTATAGCACCTGTTAAATAATGTGTGTCACGTGATGTGTGGTAGCGAATGTTATAATTATTTCGTTATTTTGTATATGTCGATGTACTAAGTATAAGTCTTTGAATCAATCGATGTTCTGTTCTGATCTGTTCTGTTGTGCTAAATAATGAAATCTATAAATCTCATAAATAATAAAATTTAGAAAACTGATACAGCAATTTGCTTTACAGACATAGAGGTCAAGGTCAGGTCGATGTGGAGCATGGGTATTTTTCAGCATTTCGCCTGTTTGTCTACAAGTGACATTCCTACGGCTTTTATGGAGCTGAAAAATTTGGATGGGGAATAAATGTTTAAATAACGTGAATCTAAGACATAATAGAACAATCGAAAACACATTAAAACAACGCTATCCGACTACTGAGGCCATTATACTAGGCTCAGTCGACTATCACGAAAATATTAAAATAATTATCAATTAAAACGTCGATATTTATTATCTGGGGTGGTCATCAAGTTTAACATAACGATAAAAAGTTCAAGATTACTATCTAATAATAATTGCAGACTATTTATAAATAATTACATCTATATTTTTATTTTATATATCACCCTCTTATTGTCGAATGGTTTAACGCTGATATATAAGGTCATCATGTGTAAACAGTCACTCGAGGTGGTGTGCAGCCATTTATATCTCTATAAGTAGGTAAATATCCCTATTATGTCGAAGTATTCAATTGATACCCCAGCTACCCGTTCATATCAATTGTTAGTTTACATAGAATATATATTTGCTGACAACACAGTAGAATATACGCATTATTAACATTACTTATGTCAATAAGCTTCTACTTAGATTGTCAAATAGCTGTCGTGTTTGTTAGTCTTGGTTTGAAACGAAAATATATCAAACTATTCAATGTTACCATTTTATAACACAACGAGAATGTAGTAAATATGTTTTCAGTGAAAAATATACCGCCCTATATCGTAGGAAAATATATGTTTAATAAACTAAGTTTTTCCATATTGGAATCATTAATTCAGTTTTGGTGACAACTCGCAATAAAACTGTTTGAAGAATGTCCTCTTGTCAGTGTGGTTTGTATTCAGTTAGTTTCATATTTCACAAATTCTATGTTCAATTATATGTGTACATAATTACATATTTAATGCACGTTTCACAATTTACATCACATTTATTAATTATCACATTAATTAATTAAAACGTATACTAACACAGGCACGCGTGCCTTACAAAAAATATGTAACATTGTGCAATATGTAACCTAAAAGTCACGCAGCATGCTCATGTTCACATATAAATGCGCGCACACACAGATGAACCATTTCACAGAAGGTACGGTTAACATTGCGATGATAGACCAAAAATATAGATAGGTTTAGGGTTATCTGACTTACCCTCTTTCTTGACGCCGGTCCAGACGTTTTCCAAGATCCATAAGTACGAAATTACTTGGGACGAATCGTGCCTTGCATTCTCATAAAAGTATGCTTGGAAAATAAATAGTCAAAAAAGTTTTCAGATCTACATACCCGAATTAATTGGGTCGGATTACGCTACAATGACTATCATTTCTAGCCTTGTCTACAGATGTGCTTTATGTCATTGACTCTTACAATAATATCAAAAACACATTTTGTAGAAAAGCAAACAAGTTAAAACAATTCAAGTGTTTTATTTTGTCTTAGACGGAGAAACAACTGTATATATTTAGACCAACATAAGAATGCAGACTTAATTTTGCGCAGTTGAGGGTTGGTCAGAAAACACCACGAACGATGATTTTATCGTGATGCAAACAGAACTTTTCTAGTCGACTGTCGAGGTGCAGTGTGCCTATAAGTGGACCCTCATAATTCAGAGATACAGAATCAAGTTCGAATCTAAAGCAGCGGCAAGATTCTCTCCGGTATGGTACGCATGAATCAGGTAAGGTCCCTGTCTGAATTTAGGCCTAAAAACGTTTAAATTAACAGTGTCGGCTTCATGGAGTTACTCGCATGATAAATGTGTCCACAGTCAGTTCAGATGAAAAGGCGGACAAGCATTAAATAGAACGAAATACATGAACTAACTCTCGTTCAGCAAGCCGCGATAATCAGGGTATGTAACTAGCAAGTTCATATGTACATTGACCATGGCTACAATAGGCCACCATTAAAGCGGACATGATACGCAGCCTAACGCCATAAGAATGTCAATAATTAGATAAGATTGTTCGTTATAACTAACGTACGTACGTACCATTAAAAGTACAGTAAAACCTTAAATAGCGACAACCTAAATATTACGACCCAAATTATTATAGCGACCATTTATTTTTAGACTGGCTTTCAGGAACTCTCCCATAATTTCAACATGATTATGAGACCACCTCATTATTACGACCGATGTTTTGGGCCCAAAGGTGAACTTATTATCAGGGTTTTACTGTTAATGTTATTTATACAACAAATGTCGTAGTGAAAATTGTTCGTATACAACTGTTTTTGAAAAACTGCAGATAATAATATTTTGTTGTCATCAAAGCAAACTTCGTTGAATAAGCAGTGCGACGTGACTTATCATTTTTAAAATTGTTTGTCCGATATTATACAATGTGTTGTGTTATAATACTTTAAATGAAATAGATGCCACCCAATGCATGCCGGGGGTTATTAATTATTTCAGACTCCTGACAAGAAGTTTACAATGCGGATTACTTGCAAGAAAAACGTTTGTGTATAATGTGCGTGATATAGACTGTCTGAACAAACGTAATCCACTACGGACTGCTGACTTGTAAACGCTTAAGTCGTTCATATTGACATTCCATTCATTGATAAGTTGCATAACATATAAACGTGAAGGTGTAGACAAATACAAGTAGAGAAAATTTACAACGCAGGTGATTGGATATCGATCTGCTTATACCCGATGTAAAACATTATATACATTACTTTTGAAGTCTCTACAGCTTTAAAAAAGCTACATCACATTATTCATGATCGTATGTTTTTACAAAACAGCACAGCAGTATGAAATATATAAATGTTTATCTGTTTCTAAACAATGTATGCAAGCACATTGACAAGACTTTTACACTTATCTACCTTTTTCTAGCTAAGTAGTACGAAACCAATCGATCGATCGGTCGGTCAGTCAATCAATCAATTAATCGATCAATCAATCAAATTATTCAATCAATCAATCAATCAATCAATTAATTAATTAAATAATTAATTAATTAATAAATAGTACATTTCAATTATCAGTATAAATTGACGGCGTGCAGTCTTTATTGCGGTTATTTTATTACTCAAGGTGTACAGTAAAAGCTCCATAAAGAGAAACCTTCGGGACCCAACAATCGGTCGTAATACTGAGGTGGTCTCATTATCAAGAAAAATTATAGTGGGAGTCATTGGAAGGTTGTCCGAAAATTAGTGGCCGTTATGACAATCTGGCCGCAATATCAAATGGTCGCTATTTAAAGTTTTACTGTATATGCTGTATAAAAACTTCTAACAACACACTTTTGTGTGTAAAAGACATTATTAAGCCTGAACTAAGCACTATTTCAAAATGTTAGGGCACGATAAGCAGGTTAAATGGAGAGATTGCATTTCCTTATCACTGTAAACATGCAAGAAAAATAATAGAAAGATACATGTATTTATGACTCTATTGAGGTCGACTAATTGAGGGTAGGTTGTATCACTATACTGGCAATTATCAAGCCAGTTTAATGTCCTTGCACTTTGAATCAATATCTATGCTTCTATTCGCTTAATATGCATACTGTTTTCATTTCAAGTAAGCTTTCAGATCATTGATCAATGCACAAACGCTTTTCAAACAGTTTGTGAACTAACACGGCACATAGATTTAAGCTATAGTTGAATACCGAACGTGTTGATACATTTTAAGAGCCGTGTGTAGCTTGTGCACACTGACGATTTGTACATTAAATATGGTTAAACGACGAGGTAAACATTACATATTTTTCCAAAACAAAGTAAAGAAACTACAATTTTGAACAACAAGAGAAAATCACATACCTCCTTTGTTTATCCAAATAATAATTAAGACAATCACTGAACCATTGTACTTGGTATGTTTTCATATAAAATACAAAACGATGACAGCTACTGTTTAAAATTCTAATTTTTCACATAAAACTATCCAGTACTTACAATCAATTATCCAACATTAGCATTTCTGTACCACTTTTACTAAATATTTAAACCGTTGGGCGATACAATTAATCAACAAATACCTGTATACTGTACTATTTTTGGCTTAACGTCTATGTACAAACTATATTTTCAGTTGACTTAATATAGAACGGTCGAATAACGCCACGCTATTTGTTAAGTATGAACAATCTATTGATAGTACCGCACATTTAACAAAGGATGAATTTTAAATAGCAATGTGGTAAACAGGTTTTAACCTTCTGTAGGATTTACTCGCATCGACAAGATTTAAATTCCTGGGTCGTCACCCTGAAATATCTTTCTTCCTGTTTAAAAAAAACCTTAAAAAATGCCGCAAATATTATGATTCTTTATTTTGAATGGACACCAATATGTTAATTAATCACTATATAAAGTATAGATATAAATTAAAACCGGAAGATCTCATTCACGATTGATCTTTTTTTTTCAAACGATTGTAGCTTGTAATAATTGCTTGTTTATGTCTTTAAAGAAATTCAACGATGCATTGCGAGCCAGTTATTCCAATGCCTCAGTTATTTGCCCGTCAATAATGTGAATTCTGATTATCAAATAATCATAAAAATAAAAAGTAAATCAATGTGACAATGTGATATAGGGCTTTAAGCTTGGCTTTCCGTTAAGTGAGTCATTTATCATTCAGGATTCACAAAAAGAAAGTCCACACCAAGAAAAAAAACATGGTAGAACTGTGCATCAATCGTAAACGTGACTTTATGTCCTTTAAACACAGCCAGGTAATGTTGTGTCACCTCTCCTGACGAAACCATCTAGTGGTGAAGACTAAACTGTTTCTCGTTCCCTGATGCGATAGACCAAACGTCTTTGTAAAGACATAGTCAACGGAGACCAGTTTATTTGCTAAGATCTGATGAGTTACCTTCTTTAAACAAACCATGCATCGGCTAGGACCACACGAGTTTACTCCCCTGATAAAAACATATATTCGTTATTATCTGATGAGTTACCTCCCCCAAACAAGCCATGCATCGGCTAGGACCACACGAGTTTACTCCCCTGACAAAACATGTATTCGTTATTATCTGATGAGTTACCTCCCCTAAACAAACCGTGCATCGGCTAGGACCACACGAGTTTACTCCCATGATAAAAACATACATTCGTTATTATCTGATGAGTTACCTTCCCACATCAAACCATGTATTAGTTAAGACCTGATGAGTGATCTCTCTTGATCAAGCCAAAGTAAACCGAAAAACAAAGAGAGAGAAGACGCGGCTAAACTTCTTGCGGAGAACATTATAACCGCTCAATTTTATCGAGACCTGAGCATCGCGGATTTTTTTGCCAACAACGTAAGATTACGCACGCTGAGTATTCAGTTTAATCATATGATCGCTTAAATGCAAATGAAATGCTTCAGTTTTGTTGAAAGATTGAAAGTTCAATGAGTGTTTAGAACAGAATGATCATGACAAAGCTGCTTTATAATAGAACTGTCTTCAAACAAGTACAGTACTTCGGTGCATACCAATTACAATAGTCGAGTCATTCTACCCTATATGTGCCCTCAGTTTATTCCACAAACTTGACCGTTAATGATTTGAACGCCGTGTCTTCTAATTTTCTGAGATTTAAATATTATCAAACGTTCCGGTCGGTATTACATTCCTCCCTATTCCCTTATCCGTTGACCGTCTCTGTCGGCCATACCTGAACCGAATCGCGCAGTTAGCGATTTTTTACAGATACGATAGTATTCGGAGACGAGACGCCGAGTTACAACCTGTAACTGTTAAACCAAACCGGTTTTCATGCATCATTTAATTTCCTTGAATGATTCTCATTGATTTATTAAGAATGAACTGCAGGTAACGCCATTTTATAATAGATTTGTACTTCGTTACACTTAGGGAACACTTCAATAGTGTACAATAAGTAAATAAAGCATGCATTCTATAAAGAAAGACGGTTATCGGATCTTACGACTCATTTTAAATATTTTAATCTTTTGCTCTCAATAAGGTGGCGGGGGGAGGCGGAGAAATTTAACAATTGCTTACGTATATAAACATTTTAGATATAGTTTTTTACTTGAGTTTCTAGACGGCTAATGTCTGAAAGTCGTTAATAATTCTTAAGCGTACGTTTGTATCACATTCATTTTGTGTTAACCAACTTTAAATCGTCATAAGACTCTGACATTTTCAAAAATTAAGGTATTTACGAAACTTTGTTCGAATGAAAACCCTTAAGAGTCTTTTAGCAGATTGTGAATAATTTTACAAACTTATAAACTTATAAGTTGAACGACTTATTTATAGCAATTATTTATTAATCCTGTGATACCGATAATACAATGCGATTCAAATTAAACCGTCATAATAAACCACAAAGATTCGTGTTGAATACTTTTTCAACACCTACGTCATACTTTATTTCAATCAAAATTTAGATTATCCGAAAAATAATACAATTTGTATGTTTTGAAAAATATTAATTTACGAGACGCCCGGGGGATTTGAATGCGGATCGGAGGATTCAGAATCCACCTTAAGGTCATTTGCACTACGGATATGTCTGTATTACTTTTGGCTTAAATTGGACGTGTTTTGATTGTTTACCCACTTTAGGACATACCTTTATCTATTTTCAAAATGGTATCTTCGCGATCAAATCGATTTTGTGACAAAGTACGAGCATTTAAGTAAACAAACTGTAATGATTGATCGTATTTTACAAGTATAGACAAGGTTTACATATTGGAAAATGCATAATTTTGTCCCAGTACTGTATGAGGGAAACGTTTGGACGATTTGGGATTTTGGTAATGAAATTAAAGGTAATGATAAAATGTTCGGACTGTCACGTTATGATGTGACTATCTGGTCTTAAAAACTAGATAGGAAAGTTGTTTATTCCCATGGCAGACAATTGGCCTATTTTCATATAACATATCAACAGGACATAAAAGACGTTTGCACGCAGTCTTGAGCGTTGAACAGGCGCTCCATGAATAGTAGGTAAACTAAACTGTCATTGGAATGTTTCAATCACAATTAGCCTCTACATACAAACTGATTCCTTACATCTCCTTTACTCTTCATAGGTTTGTCATCTAAGAAATAATGTGCAAAATAGATAGAATCTACGGTAAACTTATTACCCATGAGTCTCCACTTTAGGCATATCTGCATAATTTACTTGACACCAGACGTTTGGGCGCATTGTGTTCAAAACGATTTGGATAACATAGAAAGATGGCAGAAGAAAATGTGGAAGACGTGAAAATTGTGAAAAAATGCTATGAACTCCTTGAATCGATTGAAAAGCACGTCGATAAAAAGAATGTGGAACAGCCCGATTCCGCTAGAACATTAACAATAGAAACTTTAGATAAATATGTTTCGGATTTTAAGTCGAATGTCAAAGTTATCAAAAATAAAAAAAAGCTTTTCCTCTTCAAGGAGGAACAAATTTTGAAAGGCAAGTTCCAGGTATCTCATGTCTCTACAGAGCTTCCATCGACAAAATTTATAAATGGAGAAACCGTGTTATTCAGAGCCGTAGCAAAATATACATGTCATAAGAAAAAGTCGCGTACAAATTCATTGTCGAACACAAATGAAACCACTGGTGATGTCAAAGATATTTGTCGTCTTGAAATAATAAAATTTATTATTGAAGAATTTCCAGGTTTGATAACATTTGCAAAGTTACCAGAGGAGAATAACAAATGTGTTGGATACTCTCCATTTTACTTGGCGGTCGTCAAGAAACACACCGACTTAGTTGTTCATATGATCGCAAAGGTGACCGAGGGAGCGTTGGAAAAGATACCAGATGCAAAAGGACATACTTTTGGAAATTCTGTCATGTGTCCGGGAACACCTCTCGGTGTAGCAGCGCTTACGATGAATAAAACTATTTTCCGAAAAGTCTTAATGTTGTATGAGAACAAGAAAGTTTTATTAGAAAATGAAGAAATGGGTGACAACATTATCCATTCAATGATTAAATACGCCCATAAAAATCAAGATCAACTGGGTGAAGTTAACGAAATGCTGAAGTATATTCTGAATATTGATACGTGGAAATGTATTTCAGACAGACCGGAGGACATAGTCCGAAATCTCGTATGGTTGAAAAGTAAGGAACAATTAACACCATTACAACTTGCAGCAAAACGTCAACAGTTTGATGTTTTTCACACCATCATGGAAAACGAGGTAATGGTTTCATGATACTTTGTGTACAAAATAAGTATTTATTCGCGCTACTTACCATTTACTATTGTTTCTGATGCTTATAGGAGTTAACTTCGACTACATATAATACACTATAGCATGTCATATTATAACATTATATTGCTATTGCTATTACTAGCATGTGATGTAGTGTGATCATTTGAACTATTTGCGAATAGTTATAATCATATTTACATATCATTGTAGAATTATCATTGGCGTAACTCTGATGACGGACTGTCTGTCCACGAAGAATATGACATCACTGAATTAGAAACCATTCCAGTTGAAAAGAAAATAAAGACGTCGAGCGATGAGCAAGTCCAGACAGAAAAACATCTGTCAGTCCTTGAGTTTATTTCCCTGCAACCAATGAGCGTGGCATTCAAATTTGCTGACTACACACCTGTTCGTGAAATTATAAAAAGTAAATGGTCAACATACGGGTATTGGTTTTACATATGGTTTGTCTTCCATCTTGCCCTGATGTCAATTTTGACTTGGGGTGCAGTAAGGCGATCAAGTCTACAATTTAAGATTGTCAATACAACTGAGAGAAATAGTGATTTTAAACCAGTTCCCGATGACCCAAAATCTCTTGGTATATCTGTTTTCGGATTGTGTGTGGGTTTATTGACACTGGGTCCAGTAATACAATATTTCGTGGTTTGGTGCTGCTATGAAAGATTTACAGCACGTGTTAAATCCAATTTTCTGCTAAATTTACGGCGTACAATATCTTCTATACCGTATTCTAACAAAATATTCGGGACTTATTTCGTTGTGTTTGCCCTTTTACTCATCGTAGATTTCCCTCTTGCGATTATTGTCGACGGATATGAGAACTATTGTCTCGTGTTTGCCATTATGATTGGCTGGTATCTCATTCTCTTCTTTTTACAATCTATCCGAAGGTTCAGTTTCTTCACAGTTTTGATTCAGCAGGTTCTAAAAGATATGATAAATTTTGCCGTAATAATGGGCTGCCTGCTGTTGGGTTTTACCGTCGCTATGTTTATGGTAATGCAAGGATCTAATGATGATGACTTCAGTAGTTTACCTAAAACTCTGCTGAAGATGTTTACTGTTATGTTAGGAATCGGGGAATTAGGTGACATATACAATGCGAGACATCCTGTCCTGGCGAGTTTTATTTTTGTTTTGTTTGTTCTTTTAACCACGATTTTGCTCCTTAACGCTCTTATTGCAATGATGTCAAACTCCTGCACATACTTAATGAACGCAGAATACGGAGCATTTAAGACCGGAAAACTACACCAGGCACTGCAGAAATTGTCAATTATAATATTCTTGGAATCCTCTGTTCTTCCCGGACGGTTACTGCTTAAAACCGGTATTGAGGAACGCCGTTCAGGAAAAATGCGACGAAAGATGAAAAAAAGTATGAAATTTTATTCTGACACAGAATTTGAAACCGTCGATGAAGGTAATCCACATTTCTTTCATAAACTTATAGAAGCGCTTGGGCGAAAGAAAGTCAAGAAAAGACGAAAGAATTTTGGAAAAAGAGAAACAACCGTCGTACCGGAAGCTACTGGAGGCACTGAAGCAGTTTGTGAAATATATACACACAGAAATACTGAACAATAATTCTTTCATTACAACATTCTTACTGCTTTCAAACAACAAATATTAGCTGCAGTATCTTCGGTTTGTCCCTTTTCCATTTGAATTTGTAAGTTAAAGGTAAACCGACAGAGTGACTTAAAAAGACATTACATCTTATGGCGTTTATATTTCTGCACTTATTCATTTTGTTAGCGTAAATAGTCAAGAGGAAGAATTTAACGAAAGCAATGAAATTCTTCCTCATTTAAAAACTCCTGCAGTGCTATAGGTGTCATTAATTTATTGAATCATTTTGTAAGTTTTATTATCATAAAACTAAACTTGTAAGTGCAATTGTCACCTAAAATCTTTAAAACAAGGGATGTTTTTTACTAACTTCGTCAACTAAAATTTGCTTTTAACTTAATGATTGAAATACAGTTTGCACTCTCTTTGCCGATTTTATCTTCAGATGGTATAAAAGAGAAATTTTGCAGCATACTACTTGTCTGGGGTTTAATCTAGATTTTTCAATCAATTTGTCATAACCCGATCGTCGCTTACTTTAATTTGTCTAATTTTATCGGTTTATTGCAAGTTAGGAAAGGTGGGGCAATTAACGTATATTGTAATGTGTTTTATTTTTGTAACTGTATTATTTATCTATGTATTTTAATCTCTTTGTTTCCCTCGGGGGTGTGAGTTTGGACCCTCAAAAATAGTTTAAGCCCCTTGTGGCTTTGCTACAGACCGTCCCAAGGGGATACACTCCGGAAGACTGTTTTGTCCTCTATTTTTTTTTGTATGGTTGTATGCGTTTGTATTTATTGGAAGGTTGAATCTTTTTTTATGCGTTTTATCTACAGTCAAAAAAGAAATATTGTTCATCACACTATCCCTTTACACGAGTTTTCCTTCGGATCAGTATGAAACCATATTTAAGTGCTCTATAGTTTACCTTGGCATTTAGTGAATGACTCAGAAATTGAAAGATTACACTTACAAAACACAATATGGGGTGCAACATATTAAGATGTTCGCATAAAGTGTACTCGATCCTACTTATAAACAAATGTCAAATTTTGAGATAAAAGTTACAATTCTTTACTTAAACTTTTAATATGGATAATCAAGTTTTGGTTTATTGTGCATTACTTCGTTTGATTTTAATGATGTTAAGACTACATGGCTATTACAACAATTGCAAAAAAACATTAAACATTGGTTAACATTAAACCTTGGTTTCTATATTTAGGACACAAATATTACAATAATGTGTATCATTTTTATTTTATTCTGTTTAGAAAGTCAGTGTTGAATTTTATATGTCTAAAGTATAACCATTGTTAAGGATTTGATCAACATTTTTTGGTTCATTACAATCTCAACCGGGGTATGTGCAAATCAAGATAATTGATAATTATAGTCTCAATTAACATTACAAAAACAATGATTGAATGCATTCAATGACCGACGTTTTGATCAAACGACTTGATTGCCCTTCAAATTATAATGTGAATACGTTAACATTACAAAACAATGGTAGAATACATTCAATGACCAACGATTTGATCAAACGAATTGCTTGCTCTTCAAATTATGATTTAAATAAATGAAGTTAAGTGGTTGGACTGTCATTGCTCTGTGGTCATCTCGTGATAATATGTCTAAATTGTATGAATTTATTTAATGTTCAATTTGTTTGTATTAGATTTTAGTGGACGAGTAATTCCTAACTTATAGCACATTTTCATTTTTCTAATATTCGTTTGATAATGCTTGATTAATGACTTAGTGCTTGTAAGTGTGAATGCTTCTATTGTTTTAGTGTTAGATGACACGTATATGCAATTCTTTCAATGTATTGTACATATATAAGTACACGTATGAAATAAAGTTAAAGCCCATATATTGTGTTATATAATACATCATTTTAGCCTATTAACTACTGAGTTTAAGATATATAATCATGAATTAATATTGTAGGTAATCATCTTCCGATTTTAATGAACATTGACTGAGCACCAAGACGTAACGGGATAAATAAAGCTAGGGTAAAAGTTTCTCTTAAATTAAACAACAGTGTACCCAGTTGTAAGACAGGACTTCCCCACACATTGGTATGGTGCTTGCATGAACAGAATAACATTGAGGCACAGTTTATGCGGCTCTGTGATGTAATCGAACTCTTAATGAAACTTGTTTTGATGCCGTTTCAATTTCAAATGGTTTTTCAATTAGAAACGTCAATTAAAAAGTCATGTAATCAGTGAACCAGGGTTGCCAGTCAGCGCTTACCGTGGGAGAGCCAATAATATGCGTCTTGCAACACTAACGAACGCTTTGTCAAATGAGAAGCGATCTTGTCAGTTTGCTTGTTTTGTGCCCTTTTCAAGGCTGTTGCCATTTTCTAATATACTGATTATCAACCGTTGGCTTATATATGAGAGTGAGTGTATAAATAAACTTACGTTTGATCAGTTGATTAAGAAATGACAATAGCCTTGAAAAACATTATTTTAGTCTTGTCCATACATGATGAAATGCACGTAGCGACATGATTAACACAAAGGCGCATTTCTTGCACAAGATCAATGATAACGCTCTGTGATATGAATAATAGTTCACTGAGCGGGGTTTACGATATTATAGCTGTGTGGGCTTGTTGCTAGTCAGTGTCCATAACCAGGAAGGTCCTTAGTCTCGGTCTGTAATTCTCCAAAAATGTTGATGGATAAAGGAATGAAGACTGAAGTTTTAAACATGAATTATTTTATTGGAAATTCATAAACAACTGACAAAAAAGCAAGTAAGATATGAAATAAAGATTCAAGTTATCGAGTACGTGTTATCAAATAATCCGTAATGTCGTTGGTTATTATCTTTACCTTGAAGTTGGTATTTTTGTCTTATATTACAATAAATATTAGATTAATAAACTGAAGTAAGAGATATGAATTGCTAGGTAATTGAAATTAATCCCATATGGAAGTATAACACGAGCATTTTTAACTGACAAGAGAGTTATCATAAAATGAGAGTAATTAGGCTTACAGTGGTATTTACGATTTTGTATGATCGTATTTAAACGAGCTCTTCCGAACCTAAATATTGGCATTTAATCTTTCATTTTGGCAATCTGTACTTTTTATCATTGTGAAATTTTTGGTGAAATGTTTCAAGTACCATTGTATTGTAACTCTGCTTAGTAAATTCCATTGAACGTACTTATATGATTGATAAACATGCATGTTATGCTTAACGGGATTTTTATACACTGACGGCTCACACTTTTCATTATTCGCTCATGAGTACACTGCCTGGCGGTTTTGAAGCATAATATTTTTATCGCTTTACATAATCTTAGAACCAATACACTAAACACCGTAAATGAAATCCTTCACGCATGAATTTAAACACTGTTCTGAACTGTATGGTTCGTACACCTGATATTGTGACGTCATCAACCGAAGAAAATCAGCCGCTGATCTAACACATTTGACGTCACCACGACATTCTGCTAGCACTGTCCCTTTATATCCCCCATCACATCTATTTGGTGAAATACCGAGAGCTTCACCCTACAAATAAAAGTAATTCTAAATAAAAAATGCAAATGTGAATTTTACTTAAAGTCGCACTTCCAACTGCATACTACGATCCCTGAATGTTATATTTATGCTCTCTCAGGTCATTACATATAGTGACCTTATATAGGGGTGTCAGTGTTGACGCATTCTGTTCCGTGGATGTGTTCTTTCAATCCAAATAAAAATGTATTAGGAGACATTCTATTTAAATTACCCAAACCCACACAGATTCCTGCTTTTTGCGTTCGCAAAACAAGCTCATTCCAACGATGTTTTATGTGACTTATTGTCACTGCGGTTTAACGCCGTTTTTCAAAATTTTTCAGTTATATATGGCGACGGGTTCACCTAACCAGTTTTCCTGGACTGTATACTAACCAGTACTAACTAACAAGGAGCCGACAATTTCACCATATAGGGAGGAAAATCGATATTGTTTTCAAATTTTCATAGAAGGGTATGACATCGATTTTTTGGGGGTCCAAAAGGTGGTCTTATTATCGAGGTTTTACTGTATCTGGATACGTGGAATGAATAAAATGCTGTAGCATGTTTCTGTCAGTACACTTACACAAGTATAGCACAGTTGGTGACGTATGCACAGATTTCTGGCTTCGTCGTCTAATGGTATATCTTGCTCGTCAGCAAAGGCACAATTCTGTGAGAGGTCCATTACAGCTGGACAATACTCTGTAATATTAACAGCGCAAACCATGGATATTTCTGGTTAACAAAGCCATCAGTATAATAGCAACTGGTAAGGATATCTAACACAATGTTTGAATATGCACATAATTCAAACCTTATTTTTCATAACAGTTGGGCACAGTAAATGAACTATTCGTACAATACTTTACGCAATTTAGTACAAGTTTTCATTACATTTCATAGTCAGCCAGTTCAATCTTTCATTGGCTATCTCTCAATTTATCGTACACTGATAAAATCATCATTTCATACGAAAATGCTGAGTCTTCAAAATTGTTACAATGACAGAATGACATTTAAGAATGAAAAACAACATTAAATACCATTGTTGTTTTCGTTTCGTCAATGCTCGATGCTTTATTCTCTAAGTCGGCTAGTATTTCTTGCACTGGTTCAGGTGATAAATTGTTGATCAATCGAGCCAATAAAAGCCCTTTGTCACCTGAAATGTCGTCAAATTTTATAAGAATGCAATTAAGCATTATTGCATAAATTTGAGTTCATTAAAGCATGCTTTGACAGTCCTATGTCAATACCAAACAGTGAACAAAGCCTGTATAAGTATTGTTATTAATAAATGGATTCCTACATTCAAGTGAAGAAATTAATTTGAATTTGTTCAGACAGGAGGAGTCCACATGTTCGTTAACACCAATCCGGTACAAAGTGTTGTGCAAAATAAGCCATAGAATGTTGTATTGTAGATCTAGTTTTTAGATGCCGTGTCAAGTTGTCTCGTGCCTTTTTAACAGAATGAGCTCATAATAAATAAACCACTTGGGTTGGCTAATTTATTTAGTTTGGTAAGACTGGTACATATTGCATGTGGCATTTCGTTGGAATGCATTTTGCTATCTGTTCAATTTCAGCGTAAAATGATTCGATTCTGACTATGTAACTTAATTTGAAGTCCAAGTCTGAACATTATTTAAGCTCAAACGATTACAATTGCTTACATACCATGACTTATACGAAACACTGAAAATTTACAGATATGCAATTAGACAGCATACAGTATATTACGGACACAAGTCGAAAAGTACTTTGAACAAGTAAATTACCATCCTGAACGTGAACTTATGTGCATGCATGCAAAATCCAGAACTGACTATTCTACTGATCAGAACATCCAGAAGAAATACACAATTTGGTAAATTCCAAGGCGGTACACCCCCCCGGGTTAATGTGTGTATCGTCCATTTTTTGCATGTGTCTATGAGTTCGGTGGATTTTGGGTTGGGGGGCTTAGTGAAGGTAGTATTCCTTCTTTTTTTGGAGGGGGGGGTTACTATGTTTTGTTTTAGAATCTTTTTCTTATCAATAGTCAGTGATATGTCAAACGATCATTGATGTTCAGCACGATATGTAAACTTCAAAGCCATCCACAGTACAATGTTTTAGGGTATACGTGTATCTAGTTATTTATTGATTCATTATTAAAAACACGTTTTTTTTTCAAAATATCTCCTGAAAGTATATATCTTCTTGACATTCTGGTTTTCTCATAACTTTAAGGCTAGTTCGTCCAATCAAATATAATACTGCGGTCTTTCATTGATAAAATACAAACAAGAAGTGCTTGAAACATCGAAACGGATTGGGAATCATAGAATACGATTGTTTAAGCCCATTATTTATTCAAAGGTGTTTCAAAAGATCCTGAACATTTCTCTTTCAATTATTGTTATTTCAAACCAAATAATGATTAAAATAACCGATATTTTCCCCTGGAGCCCATTGAAATTCTCATATATTCTTTGCATTGTACCGTAGCTTGGCAACAAAGTAAACAAACATATCGAATATCAAGTTTCCGCTTTAAATGCAAGTATAAAGCAAAATTGAATTTTGAATTGAAAACTTTTAACGACAAACAGTCTAGACAAAAACAGTATAATGTATTTTCACAGTGGTATAATCACGTATTGATCAACATGGAATTCATAGGACAAATAATTTGTGCCTAGTCCGATATGGAGGCTCTGTAAAACGAAACCTTTTCCTCGACTTTACCTTTTGTACCTCACAATTCGCTTTAGATTTTAGACTCAAAGACTACTTAGGTTTTGTATAGGCACCATAGTTATTTAATCATCATAAAACATTTCATTCAAAAGGCATACCATTGTATTATTGGACTGTGCATGGATTAGAATGTTTAAAATGGTATTTAATACGTAGCATATACTGTGGATGACTGTCCATTGATCACTCAATAACAGTGTTCTTCGTACCTTATGGCAGACTTTTGTCACACCCAGAACATCTCAAAAGATGTATTAGTAAACTTTGAAGCTCGAAAATAGTATCGATACCAGAATAAAAATATTTCCTCGTGGGTGGTGTATGATCAAATGGGGTATGAATTCAAAAAAGCTATTTGAAAATTTAGCATGAAAATTATCTCATAGCAGAAATCCAGAAATCGCAATTATCGGTAAACCCTGTGATTTTGTCTAACTACAGTGTGTTTTTACAGCATAGATTTCATTCTAAAAGTTTTTATTTTGGGTAACTAATTATGTGATATATTTATATTGATAGATAGTTTATGTTCAATATCAATAAGATGAGAGCCTGTGAGATATACACATATAAATACAAAACATGGTCACACAACAGGGTTACACACATGTGAATAAGTCGAAACATACAAAATATGGTTTCACACATGTAGGCAGTTGAAACATACAACACACAGTACCAAATACCAGTATTTCGGATACCGCCAAATTTCGGATAACGGAAATTTCGGCATTTATATTCGTGGGGATTTGATTTCGTGGATCAGCCGACTCAAGAAATCCACGAAATTAAATTGGTAATGTGTACTGACTTGTACAGTAGTTAGATTATGAATTGAAGAATGGGAAATAACTCAAAAAATAACTACAGTGTTTTGGGTTTACACATCACACAACATTTATAGGTAAAAAACAAGGATAATAAGTTGAAAACTATATGTGGTGGAGTTATTTTTCCCTCTTCTCTGCGCTTCTCATTGTCACCCAGCAATATATAAAGTTTTAAGAAAGTACTTTAAAAGTTATACTCCGAATAAAACCTCTAGACGGGAGCACGGAGGAAGACCATTGCCATATTCCCTTTCGCTTTTCGGCGAAAAAAAATGTACACGTAATAGATAATTATGGTCTTGAAATATAAGCTTTAAATCATCCTACTGATAAACATATGTAGCTTCTACGTCTTCTCTATAATTATTATGGCAGTTTGTAGCAGTTATGTCTGGATGCACAAACATTTCTTTGCTCAGTTTTCCGATGCGTAATATGCAGTGTATTCGTTTTCTACAAATTCATCGTCTCCATTCATTTGATCAAGAGTCGAGTACTTTAAGGCGTTGGCGAGAAAATCGTTTTCTCTATCTTCTAGTAGCTGCTTCATCTCGAGAATTGATACTTTTTCTTTCAAATCTGAAATATCTTTAAGTAAGGCAATAATATAGTCAGACGTGTCACCAATGCCGCTTGATGCTCTTTTTGATTTACTTTGTGGTTGATTATTTTTTTTCAATAAACTCATTTGTTTCTTCTACCGGTTGATCGCTATTGCCAACGTCATCCACGTCCGCGTCCTTAAAAGCATCATTGAGTTCATCTTGGAGCGTGTTGCCAGTATTATCACTGTCGTCGTGCGTACTATCGCTCTCCGTTTCGTCTTTCTCTTCGTCTATTTTATTCAGAGTGAGCTGTTCTGCAGCATTTATTAATTTTCCCCATTGTTTTGATAAGTCTGCCTTTTCATTGCTCGCACTGTCCTCACTCTTCATAGCAGGCTCTAATTCCGGTTGACGTCTTTTTACTGGCGCAAGCCTTTTCATTGGCACGTCAGCTTCTCCAAAAAGTGTTCTCAACTCATCTAGAGTTGGCACAACTCGTTTTGGATTGAATGCAGTGCGTTTCTGCGGTCCATATCCAACTGTATCCTCTTCATCATCGACAAGAATTGGAATCTCGCCATATACTTGTCTAGAAGCCATTGGTCTACCGTGCATATACTCTGACAGAGCGTCATCTGCATCCTTATCATAACCAATGGCACTTAGATAATCAATGGGAGACAATTCGTATTCTGTTCCACTGTTAGGATTAAAATATGAATCTTCTTCACTGGGATAAACCCTGTTCAATAAACTATTGTAGTTAGCCCTTTGTGTTCGTTCCATTATACCTAACGCATTTGTTAAGCCATAAGGATCGTCATATCCAGCGACGCCTGATCTTCTTATACGAAGTGAATTACAACGTGCGATCGTTGCCAGGACAACAAGCATCGCACATACAGAACTCCACATCTTTATGGCGGCCCTGAAATGTATTTGATCTATATTAACTTTATTATTATATCAACTTTATCGTTCATTATAAACTGTACCGAATTAGTTACAATCAAAGCTACATCAAACATTGTGGTTCATGTTACATTGTTCGTGTTCACATTTTTCAAAGTTTACAATACCAGGTGCAAAATAATTGATTTTTTCAAGCGCAGAATGACCCTCCTTATTTAGTAATGAATTAAATTTCAAAAGCGGAGTTGAAACAAAACTACAGCATTATATTTACTGGAACTATTGACGAATCGATCATTCTATTGTCTGGTACCACTTTTCACGATGTCAGCGTATTGATAGCGCTTGTTTAATCACTTGTTGGTTCGAACAAATCCAAAACCATTCACATTTATATATTTTCATACGACACGATCATTCAAAACGAAACAATGCATCCATTGTTTATGGCAAATTTATTGACAGAAGATAATAAACATCATTGTGTTTTAAAATTTATGATAATTCTGTAATATATAAATCAATTAGAGAATCAGTATACTGTTCGGCTATCTCATCCACTTTTGTTCTAAAAAATATTGCTCCATATAATTTGTATAAGTTATTCTTGATTAATGTTTAATTATCAGCTATGTGAAATGTCTCAAACCCGTGATATATGTTCAAACTGGTACGAACGCAGTTCAATACGCTGAAATAAGAATTCTTTTGACATTTTGTAGCATAAAAGTACCAGAAAGCAGATTTATTCGTATTTGTATATTGCAAACGACATTGGATGGGTTCATCGTTAAAAAGGTTGGTTTGCGAATAGTTTTACAGTTGGTTGGTTTGTTGGTAGGTAGGCATTTTTGTTAACGTTATGTTCTGGTGCTGATAACGAAAAGTTGAAATAAAGGACAAAAATGGGTCTGGACGATTTCTAAATGAGTGGGTCGCGTAGCTGCAATTCAACTACTCTTTTAAGAATGGTCTAAATGGTATATTATTAAAACAGGCGGTTAACATATCTAGTGTTCTTGGATGTGGTACCAGTACTAACCAGTTGTTTTAGAAAGAATCGAGAGGAAAAAATGTCTTAAAAAGGCAATGATTCCAGAAGCCATTGATTTAAAAAATCACTGGTAGAAAGTAATCTTTGAAATAGAAATTATCTATATCCTAGTCGTGGAAACGATAAAAGATTTTGCCTCCAGGGGAACCAAATTAGATATCAATCGTAATTCGTCTGCAGATTTTAATCTCATTGATGCAAACTGATTTACGTGAGAGTTTGAACTACGTCTGACAATTTAATAGTGCAATACGATTGCCTGCTTTTGCGCTTTTTTTGCTTTTCCTTATAACCGTGTTTTACGCTATTTATCCAAGAACACATTCGGACATTCATCAATAGAAGTGAGCGAAGTATGTAATGTGGCAATAAATCATCGACGTACATGTGAACTGTGGATTTTCCACAACAGGTATAAAAATTAATGAGAATGAATTTGACATTTAATGACTGGGTCTCAAAATGATATATATATCTCATATATGATCTCAAAATACCTTAGACACGGAACACCAGGTGCCGGATTCACGAATTCATTGAAACTTGTCACAAAATTGCAAGATAAAACATCAGAGACGTGTATACAATGTTGCCGTTTTTCATCATTTCTGAAAATTGATTAATTATTTAAAATCCTGGAAATGAAATTGGGTAGACAAACCCACGTGGAATTGCATATGACATTTCCTGCACTAACGATAACAATTCCTTATCTGTCGTATTCTGATAATCAATATTCGGAAATAACATAAAAATGGCTGAATTTTGATCAGTTTCCGAGAGCCAGAAGAAAAAATACGAATGTGACATTAGGAATAAGATTAAATATGAATAAGTAATACGAGGAATGTATTAATATCAGCTTCCATACCTTTAATCAACAACTCTATTCCAGGTCTATAAACATTGGGTACTGACAATGTGCAACCTTATAAAAAAGGCAATACATGTGAACATGTGACCTGGATATTATCGGAGCCATATTTGTAGAAATATGTTCATGAATACGGTTAAAAGATTTCACTAGTTCAACAGATGGAAATGCGACAGGAATGTGTCTTCTGATTATTTCCATTAAACTGTAATAAACAGTCGTCTTCAAGAAATTGAATATCTTTGCTTTATTCAGATTTCTAGTAACTATGATAATAAGACCAATTATGTGTGTTTTAGAACATTTAAATTTCTATATGTTTCCAACGATTAGTGTGTATGTGTGTGGAAGGGGTACTTCATAACATGTTGCGCGTCTCAGCTGTGTTAATGATCGATAATTACCCCACCTCTTCAGTACACAACGGATAATCAATTCCCAAATATATGACCATTATCCATCAATAGCGATCAGGAGTTTGTTTTGTTTCCATTGACTGTATTTAGTCTGTTGGCGTCACAGAAATTACCACATTAAAACTGACAAAGACATTTTAATAACATTTATCTCGGAGGGAGCTTTTGCTCGTTCGTGAAAAATAAGAACTGCAGTCAGCTTCCTTGCTAACTTGGATGCCGTTTGACTCGTGGAAAACTTTTTCACCGTCCAGGAGGGTTTACTTACTGTAAGAACTGGCTTCCTGACGCTTGAACGCCATATACATTCCATTCGGAACACCTTGGCCGATTCCGTGCTTCCATCAATTACGGACGTAATTATTGTAAGCTTGAAAAGAGTTTACTCCTTACCTTTGTGATGTGGCAACCGATTTACTGCTAAGGACTAAGTCGAACAAGTTAAAACACTAAGTTGTGAAAATGGCGTTGGTCGAAGATTGTCTGCAGCCATTCTTGAATGAATGACTCGTAAAAAAATACTCTAAAACTACTCCCTAACATTGCTAACTCACTGGTGCATATTTATATAATTTTGCATTATTAAGTCTTATACAGACATGAGATTGATTTTAATTTAATTATTAATAAACAAGAAAACATAGAAAAAACTAAATTTTCAATTTTGGTTTTGTTGTAGTTGAAAATATGTTTGCCAATCTGTTGTTTGTTATCTATACGTCACCCAAATGTCGCAATTAAAATATAAAGAAGGATGTTTTATGAGTGTCATAACAAAATCTGGTCCCTCTATAAAACGCTGGCGAGAGTTTTCGTAAAACATAATGTTTACAATGCTTCACTTAGTATTACCAATGTATTATACACGTATACAGTTCTACAGACTATATCAATTATACAGACTTCAGTTAATATAGTCTTTACCTGAAATATATATATATACAGTGGCCGGTTTAGAGGGGATGCCAGTTTAGAATGGATTTTTATAGTAAGGAAGTCGGGACCAGAACATTTGGCTGATTTATGGGGGTAACCGGTGTATAGAGGAACCGGTTTAGATGGTTTCCACTGTATCCGGCCATTCAGTATTCACACATTGTCGGTTTGTATGTGATGGAATACGGCGTTGGTCTGTTTCACATAATTGTAGGATAGATAATGCAGTTTTTTTTCAAATGAATACCGTTAACAACATCACAGGACTAATAGTATGCGGAATATTGACATCATGAAACTACAAACATATAAAATTCAATATATATTGTCATTGTGTAACAGGGTCATTATTTCTTGATATGTGGTAAGGGAAATTAACATCATTTGATTCAATTGAGTTTGTATGAGTTGTCTTTCTGTGTGAGTGAATTAGTTTTGCTTGATTGGTTTTATATCATGTGACATTTTCCCACCGTTTTGATCAGTTTAGTCAGTGGACTGAGAGTTTTCTTTGTGTAAAGACATATCCTTCACTCAGTAGTGGAAATTGATAATTTTGTTGGCTGTGGTTTGTATCTGCTTATTTGGTTTTAGATATTTGTCTTTTGTCTATAGTATTCTATTGTAAGGAGTTTTATTTATTAATTATTTGATGGAAGTTTATTACTTGTATGTGTTTGGTTAATCCTTGGAATTCTTACTTCCCATGTATTGAGTTACTTCATTCATAATGATTTATATCCAGATCATATCTACTAAGTTCTATTCTGTTGCATTCTAAGAATTCACTTTACTATCTGTTCACTATTAACATCTAATTCACAGAGAGCAGTCAGATTCTGGTATGTAAGAATTTATGTAAGGACAGAGGTGGTTCACATTTTATATAGACACTCAATCCCTCAGATTGGTAAGTGGAATGTGTGATTTAGTGTAATTGTATGTGTTTATGGTTTTGTATATGTTTATGTAATGTATATTAATAATATGTAATGTTTAGTCTATATACGTTTCTTTAACATGCATTGTCTTCTATATATGCTATATTTGTATTGTAAACTGTCTGTAATTCGTGGTTGTATAACTTAGTGCTAAATGTATATTTTCAGGGTTGTTTACAGTCAGATTATAGCAACTGATCAAAACTGATCTATAATTTCAGTTGACTTAATATAGAACGGTCGAATAACGCCACGCTATTTGTTAAGTTTGACCAATCTATTGATAGTTCCGCACATTTAACAAAGGATGAATTTTAAATAGCAATGTGGTAAACAGGTTTTAACCTTCTGTAGGATTTACTCGCATCGACAAGATTTAAATTCCTGTGTCGTCACCCTGAAATATCTTTCTTCCTGTTTAAAAAAAAAAACTTAAAAAATGCCGCAAATATTATGATTCTTTATTTTGAATGGACACCAATATGTTAATTAATCACTATATAAAGTATAGATATAAATTAAAACCGGAAGATCTCATTCACGATTGATCTTTTTTTTCAAACGATTGTAGCATGTAATAATTGCTTGTTTATGTCTTTAAAGAAATTCAACGATGCGTTGCGAATCAGTTATTCCAATGCCTCAGTTATTTGCCAATCATTAATGTGAATTCTGATTATAAAATAATCATAAAAATAAAAAGTAAATCAATGTGACAATGTGATATAGGGCTTGGCTTTCTGTTAAGTGAGTCATTTGTTATTCAGGATTCACATAAAGAAAGTCCACACCAAGAAAAAAACATGGTAGAACTGTGCATCAATCGTAAACGTGACTTTATGTCCTTTAAACACAGCCAGGTAATGTTCTGTCACCTATCCTGACGAAACCATCTAGTGGTGAAGACTAATCTGTTTCTCGTTCCCTGATGCGATAGACCAAACGTCTTTGTAAAGACATAGTCAACGGAGACCAGTTTATTTGCTAAGATCTGATGAGTTTCTTTCTTTAAACAAACCATGCATCGGCTAGGACCACACGAGTTTACTCCCCTGATAAAAACAAATATTCGTTATTATCTGATGAGTTACCTCCCCCAAACAAACCATGCATCGGCTTGGACCACACGAGTTTACTCCCCTGACAAAACATATATTCGTTATTATCTGATGAGTTACCTCCCCTAAACAAACCACGCATCGGCTAGGACTATACGAGTTTACTCCCATGATAAAAACATACATTCGTTATTATCTGGTGATTTACCTTCCCACATCAAACCATGTATTAGTTAAGACCTGATGAGTGATCTCTCTTGATCAAGCCAAAGTAAACCGAAAAACCAAGAGAGAGAAGACGCGGCTAAACTTCTTGCGGAGAACATTATAACCGCTCAATTTTATCGAGACCTGAGCATAGCGGATTTTTTGCCAACAACGTAAGATTACGCACGCTGAGTATTCAGTTTAATCATTTGATCGCTTAAATGCAAATGAAATGCTTCAGTTTTGTTGAAAGATTGAAGGTTCAGTGAGTCTTTCGAACAGAATGATCATGACAAAGCTGCTTTATAATAGAACTGTCTTCAAACAAGTACAGTACTTCGGTGCATACCAATTACAATAGTCGAGTCATTCTACTCTATCTGTGCCCTCAGTTTATTCCACAAACTTGACCGTTAATGATTTGGACGCCGTGTCTTCTAATTTTCTGAGATTTAAATATTATCAAACGCTCCGGTCGGTATTACATTCCTCCCTATTCCCTTATCCGTTGACCGTCTCTGTCGGCCACATCCGAACCGAATCGCGCAGTTAGCGATTTTTTACAGACACGGTAGTATTCGGAGACGAGACGCCGAGTTACAACCTGTAACTGTTAAACCAAACCGGTTTTCATGCATCATTTAATTTCCTTGAATGCTTCTCATTGATTTATTAAGAGTGAACTGCAGGTAACACCATTTCATAATAGATTTGTACTTCGTTACACTAAGGGAGCACTTCTTCAATAGTGCACAATAAGCAAATAAAGCATGTATTCTATAAATTTTAAATATTTTAATCTTTTGCTCTCAAGAAGGTGGCAGGGTGGGGGGGGGGAGACGGAGAAACTTAACAATTGTTTACGTATATAAACATTTTAGATAAAGTTTTTTACTTGAGTTTCTAGACGGCTAATGTCTGAAAGAGGTTGTTAATAATTCTTAAGAGTACGTTTGTATCACATTCATTTTGTGTTAACCAACGTTTAATCGTCGTAAGAACTCATTAACAAAAATTAAGGTATCTACGAAACTTTGTTCGAATGAAAACCCTTAAGAGTCTTTTAGCAAATTGTGAATAATTTTACAAACTTATAAACTTATAAGTTGAACGACTTATTTATAGCAATTATTCATTAATCCTGTGATACCGATAATACAATGCGTTTCAAATTAAAACGTCATAATAAACCACAAAGATTCGTGTTGAATACTTTTTCAACACCTACGTCATACTTTGTTTCAATACAAATTTAGATTATCCGAAAAATAATACAATTTGTATGTTTTGAAAAAATATTAATTTACGAGACGCCCGGGGGATTTGAATGCAGATCGGGGGATTCAGAATCCACCTTGAGGTCATTTGCACTACGGATATGTTTGTATTACTTTTGACTTAAATTGCACGTGTTTTAATTTTTAACCCACTTTAGGACATACCTTTATCTATTTTCAAAATGGTATCTTCGCGATCAAACCGATTTTGTGACAAAGTACGAGCATTTAAGTAAACAAACTGTAATGATTGATGGTATTTTACAAGTATAGACAAGGTTTACATATCGGAAAATGCATGATTTTGTCCCAGTACTGTATGAGGGAAACGTTTGGACGCTTTGGGATTTTGGTAATGATATTAAAGGTAATGATAAAATGTTCGGACTGTCACGTTATGATGTGACTATCTGGTCTTAAAAACTAGATAGAGAAAGTTGTTTATGCCCATGGCAGACAATTGGTCTATTTTCATATAACATATCAACAGGACATAAAAGACGTTTTGAGATGTTTGCACGCAATCTTGAGCGTTGAACAGGCGCTCCATGAATAGTAGGTAAACGAAACTGTCATTGGAATGTTTCAATCACAATTAGCCTCTACATACAAACTGATTCCTTACATCTCCTTTACTCTTGATAGTTTTGTCATCTAAGAAATACTGTGCAAAATAGATAGAACCTACGGTAAACTTATTACCCATGAGTCTCCACTTTTGGCATATCTGCATAATTTACTTGACATCAGACGTTTGGGCTCATAGTGTTCAAACCGATTTGGATATCATAGCAAGATGACAAAAGATAATGCATCGGTTGTGAAAGAATGCTATGCACTACTTGAATTGATTGAAAAGCACACCGATAAAAAGAATGTGGAACAGCCCGACTCCGCTAGAACATCAACAATAAAAACTTTAGATAAATATGTTTCGGATTTTAAGTCGAATGTCGAAAAAATCAAAACTGAAAAACAGCTTTTCCTGTTCAAGGATGAAAAAATTTTGAAAGGCGAATTCCAGGTACCTCGAGATCCTACAAACCATCCACGCATAGAATGTATTAATGGAGAAACCGTGTTATTCAGAGCTATAGCAAAATATAAATGTTATAAGAAAAAGTCGCGTACAAAATCATTGTCGAACACAAATGAAACCACTGGTGATGTCAAAGATATTTGTCGTCTTGAAATAATAAAATTTATTATTGAAGAATTTCCAGGTTTGATAACATTTGCAAAGTTACCAGAGGAGAATAACAAATGTGTTGGATACTCTCCATTTTACTTGGCGGTCGTCAAGAAACACACCGACTTAGTTGTTCATATGATCGCAAAGGTGACCGAGGGAGCGTTGGAAAAGATACCAGATGCAAAAGGACATACTTTTGGAAATTCTGTCATGTGTCCGGGAACACCTCTCGGTGTAGCAGCGCTTACGATGAATAAAACTATTTTCCGAAAAGTCTTAATGTTGTATGAGAACAAAAACGTTCTACAGGAAAACGGAAGAAAGGGTGACAACATTATCCATTCAATGATTAAATACGCCCATAAAAATCAAGATCAACTGGATGAAGTTAACGAAATGCTGAAGTATATTCTGAATATTGATACGTGGAAATGTATTTCAGACAGACCGGAGGACATAGTCCGAAATCTCGTATGGTTGAAAAGTAAGGAACAATTAACACCATTACAACTTGCAGCTAAACGTCAACAGTTTGATGTTTTTCACACCATCATGCAAAACGAGGTAATGTTTTCATGATACTTTGTGTACAAAATAAGTATCTATTCGCGCTACTTACCATTTACTATTGTTTCTGATGCTTATGGGAGTTAACTTCGACTACATATAACACACTATAGCATGTCATATTATAACATTATATTGCTATTGCTATTACTAGCATGTGATGTAGTATGATCATTTGAACTATTTGCGAGTACTTGTAATCATATTTACATATCATTGTAGAATTATCATTGGTGTAACTATGATGACGGACTGTCTGCCCACGAAGAATATGACATCACTGAATTAGAAACCATTCCAGTTGAAGAGGAAATGAAGACGTCGAGCGATGAGCAAGTCCAGACAGACAAACATCTGTCAGTCCTTGAGTTTATTTCCCTGCAACCAATGAGCGTGGCATTCAAATTTGCTAATTACACACCTGTTCGTGAAATTATAAAAAGTAAATGGTCAACATACAGGTATTGGTTTTACGTATGGTTTGTCTTCCATCTTGCCCTGATGTCAATTTTGACTTGGGGTGCAGTAAGGCGATCAAGTCTACAATTTAAGATTGTCAATACAACTGAGAGCAATAGTGATTTTAAACCAGTTCCCGATGACCCAAAATCTCTTGGTATATCTGTTTTCGGATTGTGTGTGGGTTTATTGATACTGGGTCCAGTAATACGATATTTCGTGGTTTGGTGCTGCTATGAAAGATTTACAGCACGTGTTAAATCCAATTTTCTGCTAAATTTACGGCGTACAATATCTTCTATACCGTATTCTAACAAAATATTCGGGACTTATTTCGTTGTGTTTGCCCTTTTACTCATCATAGATTTCCCTCTTGCGATCATTGTCGACGGATATGAGAACTATTGTCTCGTGTTTGCCATTATGATTGGCTGGTATCTCATTCTCTTCTTTTTACAACCTATCCGAAGGTTCAGTTTCTTCACAGTTTTGATTCAGCAGGTTCTAAAAGATATGATAAATTTTGCCGTAATAATGGGCTGCCTGCTGTTGGGTTTTACCGTAGCTATGTTTATGGTAATGCAAGGATCTAATGATGATGACTTCAGTAGTTTACCTAAAACTCTGCTGAAGATGTTTACTGTTATGTTAGGAATCGGGGAATTAGGTGACATATACAATGCGAGACATCCTGTCCTGGCGAGTTTTATTTTTGTTTTGTTTGTTCTTTTAACCACGATTTTGCTCCTTAACGCTCTTATTGCAATGATGTCAAACTCCTGCACAGACTTAATGAACGCAGAATACGGAGCATTTAAGACCGGAAAACTACACCAGACACTGCAGAAATTGTCAATTATAGTATTTTTGGAATCCTCTGTTCTTCCCGAACGGTTTCAGCTTAAAACCGGTATTGAGGGTACCCGTTCAGAAACAAAGCGACGAACGATGAAAAAAAGTATAAAATTTTATTCTGACACAGAAATTGAAACCGTTGATGAAGGCAATCCACATTTCTTTCATAAACTTATAGAAGCGCTTGGGCGAAAGAAAGTCAAGAAAAGACGAAATAATGTTGGGAAAAGAGAAACAACCGTCGCACCGGAAGCTACTGGAGACACTGAAGCAGTTTGTGAAATATATACACACAGAAATACTGAACAATAATTCTTTCATCGCAACATTCTTACTGCTTTCAAACAACAAATATTAGCTGCAGTATCTTCGGTTTGTCCCTTTTCCATTTGAATTTGTAAGTTAAAGGTAAAACGAAAGAGTGACTTAAAAAGACATTACATCTTATGGCGTTTATATTTCTGCACTTATTCAATTTGTTAGCGTAAATAGTCAAGGGGAAGAATTTAACGAAAGCAATGAAATTCTTCCCCATTTAAAAACTCCTGCAGTATTATAGATGTCATTAATTTATTGAATCATTTTATAAGTTTTATTATCATAAACTAAACTTGTAAGGGCAATTGCCACCTAAAATCTTCAAAACAAGGGATGTTTTTTTACTTACTTCGTCAACTTAAATTTGTTTTTAACTTAACGATTGAAATACAGTTTGCACTCTCTTTGCCGATTTTATCTTCAGATGGTATAAAAGAGAAATTTTGCAGCATACTACTTGTCTGGGGTTTAATCTAGATTTTTCAATCAATTTGTCATAACCCGATCGTCGCTTACTTTAATTTGTCTAATTTTATCGGTTTATTGCAAGTTAGAAAAGGTGGGGCAATTAACGTATATTGTAATGTGTTTTATTTTTGTAACTGTATTATTTATCTATGTATTTTAATCTCTTTCTTTCCCTCGGGGGTGTGAGTTTGGACCCTCAAAAATAGTTTAAGCCCCTTGTGGCTTTGCTACAGACCGTCCCAAGGGGATACACTCCGGAAGACTGTTTTGTCCTCTATTTGTTTTGTATGGTTGTATGCGTTTGTATTTATTGGAAGGTTGAATCTTTTTTTATGCGTTTTATCTACAGTCAAAAAAGAAATATTGTTCATCACACTATCCCTTTACACGAGTTTTCCTTCGGATCAGTATGAAACCATATTTAAGTGCTCTATAGTTTACCTTGGCATTTAGTGAATGACTCAGAAATTGAAAGATTACACTTACAAAACACAATATGGGGTGCAACATATTAAGATGTTCGCATAAAGTGTACTCGATCCTACTTATAAACAAATGTCAAATTTTGAGATAAAAGTTACAATTCTTTACTTAAACTTTTAATATGGATAATCAAGTTTTGGTTTATTGTGCATTACTTCGTTTGATTTTAATGATGTTAAGACTACATGGCTATTACAACAATTGCAAAAAAACATTAAACATTGGTTAACATTAAACCTTGGTTTCTATATTTAGGACACAAATATTACAATAATGTGTATCATTTTTATTTTATTCTGTTTAGAAAGTCAGTGTTGAATTTTATATGTCTAAAGTATAACCATTGTTAAGGATTTGATCAACATTTTTTGGTTCATTACAATCTCAACCGGGGTATGTGCAAATCAAGATAATTGATAATTATAGTCTCAATTAACATTACAAAAACAATGATTGAATGCATTCAATGACCGACGTTTTGATCAAACGACTTGATTGCCCTTCAAATTATAATGTGAATACGTTAACATTACAAAACAATGGTAGAATACATTCAATGACCAACGATTTGATCAAACGAATTGCTTGCTCTTCAAATTATGATTTAAATAAATGAAGTTAAGTGGTTGGACTGTCATTGCTCTGTGGTCATCTCGTGATAATATGTCTAAATTGTATGAATTTATTTAATGTTCAATTTGTTTGTATTAGATTTTAGTGGACGAGTAATTCCTAACTTATAGCACATTTTCATTTTTCTAATATTCGTTTGATAATGCTTGATTAATGACTTAGTGCTTGTAAGTGTGAATGCTTCTATTGTTTTAGTGTTAGATGACACGTATATGCAATGCTTTCAATGTATTGTACATATATAAGTACACGTATGAAATAAAGTTGGGAAAAGCCCATATATTGTGTTATATAATACATCATTTAGCCTATTAACTACTGAGTTTAAGATATATAATCATGAATTAATATTGTAGGTAAGCATCTTCCGATTTTAATGAACATTGACTGAGCACCAAGACGTAACGGGATAAATAAAGCTAGGGTAAAAGTTTCTCTTAAATTAAACAACAGTGTACCCAGTTGTAAGACAGGACTTCCCCACACATTGGTATGGTGTTTGCATGAACAGAATAACATTGAGGCACAGTTTATGCGGCTCTGTAATGTAATCGAACGATTAATGAAACTTGTTTTGATGCCGTTTCAATTTCAAATGTTTTTTTTCAATTAGAAACGTCAATTAAAAATTCATGTAATCGGTGAGCCAGGGTTGCCAGTCAGCACTTACCGTGGAAGAGCCAATAATATGCGTCTTGCAACACTTACGACCGCTTTGTCAAATGAGAAGCGATATTGTCAGTTTGCTTGTTTTGTGCCCTTTTCAAGGCTGTTGTCATTTTCTAATTTACTGATTATCAACCGTTGGCTTATATATGAGAGTGAGTGTATAAATAAACTTACGTTTGATCAGTTGATTAAGAAATGACAATAGCCTTGAAAAACATTATTTTAGTCTTGTCCATACGTGATGAAATGCACGTAGCAACATGATTAACACAAAGGCGCATTTCTTGCACAAGATCAATGATAACGCTCTGTGATATGAATAATAGTTCACTGAGCGGGGTTTACGATATTATAGGCTCAATAAGGCAAACTGTGGGATTTCTTTATCAGAGATTATTTGTACTCAATGACCATTTTAATTTATAGCTTAGATTTACAAATATTTAAACGTGGTTTGAAGACAAACTTTGGGTCTTTTACAAAGACCCGCGATCTACACGGATTTTACAGAGATAACACGACACCTATCAAGTCCTTTTTAAGGTAACGTTACATGTCCAAACATATCTCCAGTTTACCGCCTGATTTTCCTTGATTTATGTATTTTAATGTTTGTATTTTTAGTTTTCTCGTAAAGTTTGAATGCAGTAGAATCCACTTGAAAGAGAAGTGCACGAATCCATTCATATTTATCTCTAAATATATAAAAAAATAAGATAATGGACGAACAATTTCCTATTCGTTTCATAGTGTTTGGGGATTCGAGATGACTGCGAGTCGTTTTTGCGAGTTAGTTATTTTGCGACTATGTTCCCAATGATTGCATGCTTGTGGAACCAGGATATATATTTTGTGTGGACGCGTGTATTTTGTAATAAGCGTTATCTAGGAGTTTTTTTTTACTTAATGTTTTTATTTACTTACTACTGTTTGAGTAATTAAAGTCCTACTATAAATGTATAAAATATCAATTGGTTTACATGTTGCTACGTTTTGTCCGAGTCTTTTTGGTGACATTTCCGGCTAAAATATGGCTGAATACCCAAGGCATGAACCACCGACCTTCCGTAAGCTAGGCGGACAGCTTCATCACAGATGATAATTTTGGTCCCAGGTGGGATTCAAACTCACAGCTGTGTGGGGCTTGTTACTAGTCAGAGTTCATAACCAGGAAGGTCCTTTGTCCCGGTCAGTAATTCTACAAAAATGTTAAAGGATAAAGACATGAAGACTGAAGTTTTTAACATGAATTATTTTATTGAAAATTCATAAACAACTGACAAAAAGCAAGTAAGATATGAAAAAAAGATTCAAGTTATCGAGTACGTGTTATCAAATTATCCGTGATGTCGTTGGTTATTATCTTTACCTTGAAGTTTAACCGACAAGAGAGTTATCATAAAATGATAGTAATTAGGCTTACAGTGGTATTTACGATTTTTTGTGATCGTATTTAAACGAGCTCTTCCGAATCTAAATATGGGCATTTAATCTTTCATTTTGGCAATCTGTACTTTTTATCATTGTGAAACTTTCGGTGAAATGTTTCAAGTACCATTACTTCATCTACTTTTTATGAATTGTAAACTATTATTTCTGTAGTGTTAGCTTTATATTCAAATATACGTTTATATATTGAAACAAATTAGTACATGCTTTACAGTCGTCGTTACACTGAATGATGTCTCTTTTAGGGCCCTCCCTTGATCATATCAAATTCTTATGTAAGAGGCGACTGAAGTATGAAACAGAAGATATATTTAGTTAAAGACAAAACATGTACAAAAATTCAAAAATGAACATCGAAACAAACGAACGTACAAAAGTTCTTAACTGCTCATTACAAGTTTATATACTGAATTCGTGTATTGTAACTCTGCTTAGTAAATTCCATTGAACGTACTTATATGATTGATAAACATGCATGTTATGCTTAACGGGATTTTTATACACTGACGGCTCACACTTTTCATTATTCGCTCATGAGTACACTGTCTGGCGGTTTTGAAGTATGATATTTTTATCGCTTTACATAATCTTAGAACCAATACACTAAACACCGTAAATGAAATCCTTCACGCATGAATTTAAACACTGTTCTGGACTGTATGGTTCGTACACGTGATATTGTGACGTCATCAACCGAAGAAAATCAGCCGCCGATCTAACACATGTGACGTCACCACGACATTCTGCTAGCACTGTCCCTTTGTATCCCCCATCACATCTATTTGGTGGAATACCGAGAGCTTCACCCTACAAATAAGGTAATTCTAAATAAAAAATGCAAATGTGAATTTTACTTAAAATCGCACTTCCAACTGCATACTACAATCCCTGAATGTTGTATTTATGCTCTCTCAGGTCTTACATATAGTGACCTTATATAGGGGTGTCAGTGTTGACGCGTTCTATTCTGTTGAAGTGTTCTTTCCATCCAAATAAAAATGTGTTAGGAGACATTCTATTTAAATTACCCTAACCTACACAGATTCCTGCTTTTTGCGTTCGCAAAACAAGTTCATTCCAACGATTTTTTTTATGTGACTTATTGTCACTGCGGTTTAACGCCGTTTTTCAAAATTTTTCAGTTATATATGGCGACGGGTTCACCTAACCAGTTTTCCTGGACTGTATATCAACCAGTACTAACGTACCCTTCCACAAGGAGCCGACAATTTCACTATATATGGAGGAAAATCGATAATGTTTTCAAATTTTCATAGAAGGGTATGACATCGATTTTTTGGGGGTCCAAAAGGTGGTCTTATTATCGAGGTTTTACTGTATCTGGATACGTGGAATGAACAAAATGCTGTAGCATGTTTCTGTCAGTACACTTACACAAGTATAGCACAGTTGGTGACGTATGCACAGATTTCTGGCTTCGTCGTCTAATGGTATATCTCGCTCGTCAGCAAAGGCACAATTCTGTGAGAGGTCCATTACAGCTGGACAATACTCTGTAATATTAACAGCGCAAACCATGGATATTTCTGGTTAACAAAGCCATCAGTATAATAGCAACTGGTAAGGATATCTAACACAATGTTTGAATATGCACATAATTCAAACCTTATTTTTCATAACAGTTGGGCACAGTAAATAAACTATTCGTACAATACTGTGCGAAATTTAGTACCAGTTTTCATTATATTTCATAGTCAGCCAGTTCAATCTTTCATTGGCTATCTCTCAATTTATCGTACACTGATAAAATCATCATTTCATACGATGCAAAATGCTGAGTCTTCAAAAATTGTTACAATGACAGAATGACATTTAAGAATGAAAAACAACATTAAATACCATTGTTGTTTTCGTCAATGCTCGATGCTTTATTCTCTAAGTCGGCTAGTATTTCTTGTACTGTTTCAGGTGATAAATTGTTGATCAATCGAGCCAATAAAAGCCCTTTGTCACCTGAAATGTCGTCAAATTTTATAAGAATGCAATTAAGCAGTATTGCATAAATTTGAGTTCATTAAAGCCTGCTTTGACAGTCCTATGTCAATACCCCGGTCACCAAACAGTGAACAAAGCCTGTATAAGTATTGTTATTAATAAATGGATTCCTACATTCAAGTGAAGAAATTAATTTGAATTTGTTCAGAAAGGAAGAGTACGCATGTTCGTTAACACCAATCCGGTACATAGTATTGTGCAAAATAAGCCATAGAATGCTGTATTGTAGATCTAGTTTTTACTTTCCATTCGTTAGTTATTTTACTGTTGTCGTGTAAATGCCGAGTCAAGTCGTCTCGTGCCTAATTAACAGAATGGGCTCATAATAAATAAACCACTTGGGTTGGCTAATTTATTTAGTCTGGTAAAACTGGTACATATTGCATGTGGCATTTCGTTGGAATGCTTTTTGCTATCTGTTCATTTCAGCGTAAAATGATTCGATTCTGACTATGTAACTTAACTTGAAGTCAAAGTCTGAACATTATTTAAGCTCAAACGATTACAATTGCATACATGCCATGACTTATACGAAACACTGAAAATTTACAGATATGCAAGGAGACAACATACAGTATGTTACGGACACAAGTCGATAAAAGTACTTTGAACAAGTAAGTTACCATCATGAACGTGAACTTATGTGCATGCATGCAAAATCCAGAACTGACTATTCTACTGATCAGAACATCCAGAAGAAATACACAATTTGGTAAATTCCAAGGCGGTACACCCCCCCCCCCCGGGTTAATGTGTGTTTCGTCCATTTTTTGCATGTGTCTATGAGTTCGGTGGATTTTGGGTTGGGGGGGGGGTTAGTGAAGGTAGTATTTCTTCTTTTTTCGGAGGGGGGGGTAACTATGTTTTGTATGCCTGTGTTTTAGAATCTTTTTCTTATCAATAGTCAGTGATATAACAAACGATCATTGATGTTCAGCACGATATGTAAACTTCAAAGCCACCCACAGTACAATGTTTTAGGGTATACGTGTATTTAGTTATTTATTGATTCATTATTAAAAAAACTTCTTTTTTAAAAAAATTATCTCCTGAAAGTATATATCTTTTTAACATTCTGGTTTTCTCATAACTGTAAGGCTAGTTCGTCCAATCAAATATAGTACTGCGGTCTTTCATTGATAAAATACAAACAAGAAGTGCTTGAAACATCGAAACGGATTAGGGAATCATATTTATCAAATTTGGGAATTCGATTATTTAAGCCCATTTATTATTCAAAGGTGTTTCAAAAGGATCATAAACATTTCTCTTTCAATTATAATAATTTCAAACCAAATAAGGATTAAAATAACCGATATTTTCCCCTGGAGCCCATTGAAATTCTCATATATTCTTTGCTTTGTACTGTAGCTTGGCAACAAAGTAACCAAACATATCGAATATTAAGTTTCTGCTTTAAATGCAAGTATAAAGTAAAATTGCATTTTGAATTGAAAACTTTTAACGACACACAGTCTAGACAAAAACGACATAATGTATTTTCACAGTTGTATAATCACGTATTGGTCAACATGGAATTAATAGGACAAATAATTTGTACCTCGTCGCATATGAAGGCTCTGTAAAACAAAACCTGTTCCTCGTCTTTACCATTTGTACCTGGCAAATTCTCTTTTGATTTTAAACTAAAAGACTTCTTAGGTTTTGTATAGGCACCATAGTTATTTAATCATCATAAAAATTCTCATTAAAAAGGCATACCATTGTATTATTGGACTGTGTATGGATTAGAATGTTTAAAATGATATTTAATACGTAGCATATACTGTGGATGACTGTCCATTGATCACTCAATAACATTGTTCTTCGGACCTTATGGCAGACTTTTGTCACACCCAGAACATCTCAAAAGATGTTTTAGTAAACTTTGAAGCTCGAAAATAGTGTCGATACCAGAATAAAAATATTTCCTCGTGAGTGGTGTATGATCAAATGGGGTATGAATCCAAAAAAGCTATTTGAATATTTAGCATGAAAATTATCTCATAGCAGAAATCCAGAAATCGCAATTATCGGTAAACCCTGTGATTTTGTCTAACTACAGTGTGTTTTTACAGCATAGATTTCATTCTAAAAGTTTGTATTTTGGGTAAATAATTATGTGATATATTTATATTGATAGTTTATTTTCAATATGAATAAGATGAGAGCCTGTGAGATATACACATATAAATACAAAACATGGTCACACTACAGGGTTACACTCATGTGGAAAAAGTCGAAAAATACAAAATATGGTTACACACATGTAGGCAGTTGAAACATACAACACACAGTACCAAATACCAGTATTTCGGATACCGCCAAATTTCGGATAACGGAAATTTCGGCATTTATATTCGTGGGGATTTGATTTCGTGGATCAGCCGACTCAAGAAATCCACGAAATTAAATCCAATGAAAATGAGTGAAACCATAGTATTGAAAAGGCGAAATATAAAATGTCTTGAGATAGATTTATGATTAGGTTTTACCTCCCGATGCGTGTTCTTGTCGGCCTGATAAATCACCAGCGATAGCATTCTCCATTACGTCATTTTCAGTGACGTCATCTGTGTCGTCATCTACGTATGGACCAACCATAGGATCTGATTCGGTTAAATCATCATCGTCGTCTGTAAACAACAATACAGTAATTACGTCATCTCCACCAGACTTATGTTACTTGATTGAAAGTTGACACATGCGGTCGTATTATTTGATGTTTTCACAGCATTTAACATTTCTTAAAAATACAAAGCCTCACCTACAGATACGTGTAACCACTAGACACTCGCCACTATGACTTCGAATCCCATTAGGGACCAGAAAATTCCAATGTGATGAAGCTGTCCAGCTAACTTACGGAAGGTCGATGGCTCTATACCGGTGTACGCTTGGGGTCTTAAGTGGCATTTCGCAAAATGTTAATAGTTTCATTGACGATATGCGTATTATCTTTACTAAGTAATAAAAAGCCAACCGGCTTATTTTGCAAAGATTACTAAATTGTCTACAATTGAAATGAAAATTCCATAGTCGACGGAATAATAAGAAAATGTATTCCTTGGTCACGTATACCAATATGGCGGGCAACAACTACTTAAAATGTATGAAATAAAAATGGGTGTACCGAAACCTGACAACTACTGGCGTATCAGATATGAAAGGAAAACATGAACAATGTCATGGAACGGAATGATGATATTTGTACACTGATTGAGTGAGCGTCAGTCCACGCTATGATGCTATAATGATTATGTTACAACGGCGGTAATACATAATTTGATACAGTAAAAGCCGTTCTTAACGGCTCGAATTTCCGGATGAATTGGATTTAACTGGTCCAGCCTTTCCATATGGGGAATTAAATACTCAATAAACATGCGTGCCTGGCATGAAGCCGAATATAGATAAGCGGAAACGAGAGTGAACTAAGAAAAACAGAAATATTCGCAACAAACAGCAGCAACATATCTGTATATTTTCCAGTATCCTAGCAACTAAATCACGCGAGTTGGTTATGTGGCTTAATTTAATGTGGATAGTTTCGATCAAATTAAGTTTCTTCGTCGCCGTTCTTCAATAAAATCGTATCGGAAGAAGGTCACCATAGAAAAAAATCATTTTCGGCGATTTTGTATTATTTGTAATGTAGATTATCATGTACATCCTTTTCATAGCATTAATAAGATTTGGGATAAAATGAACGTCTTCAAATCATTTGCTTTGTTCAAAAATCACCTACGTTCCTTTAGAATTATATTTGGTGTAAATCTGAAGATAGTGCTTCATAATTACATAAGCTTTTAGAACCTTTAGGGCATTTCAGAATGTCGCTGTATGACAATAAACAAGATTATCCTTCTAGAATAAAATGACTCGGATTAAAGAAGAGTATACATTCGAAATACAGTAAAACCTCACATAGCGACCACCTCAATATTACGACCACCTTATTATAATGACCATTTGCTTTCAATAACCCCCTATTATTCAACTTTATAATGAGACTTCCTCATTATCGCGACCGATTTTTTGGGTCCCGGAGGTGGTCTCACAATCGAGGTTTTACTGCAACCTATATGCAATACTAGGTACATAAACAACCGGTATTAATGTTGATATGTGTCCCATGTTGATTTGTGTCCAATGTTGATATGTGTCCAATGTTGATATGTGTCAAATGTTGATATGTGTCAAATGTTGATTTCTATTTAACGGTAGTATTTTAATTATATCGTAGAAAAATGCGTACCTTGCAGTTAAACGCACGAACGAAAATAGGTGTGCACTATTATTAAACATTATAACTGTGGTATTGGCTATATAAAATTGAAAAACCACGAATAACGTTAAAAAAGTTGAGTGTTACATCTGAAAATCGAACACCCATTGGACCAGTGGATTTGGTTGTGCACGAAAACATACAAACAATGAAAAACAGGTATGAATTAAAGAAGCCATGTCAATATACATAATACAGTAAGGATAACATAAAAAGGGTAAATCAATACCCTTATTTCCATTGTGGTCCTTATAGTTTATACGACATTGAAAATATCTGCAAGAAAAAAATGGTGAGAAACCGAGAACTTTTGATTGCATGCCTAACAACTTTAAATAATCAACGAATGATGACGACGTAAGTCTTTTGATCTATAACTTTTGTTTAAGTAATTTAGTGCACTTCAATGATTACACAACGCACATGTCACAAAGCTAAATCAAATGGAAGTTCATAGTAAACTTGCCACATCAATGACTGAAAATAAATATTGCAGGAGTTGACCAAGACCAATGAGGTTAATGCATGAACGCAAGTCATTAATTACTGTAATTATTGGCATGAAAACATGCAATCAGGGTACCTTTAAGATAAGCTTCACCGGTTACTCTTTCCTCAACTGGCGAGTCTAACCATTCGCCTTCCGTTTCATCATCGTCATCTTCATTATCATCGTCTGATCTCTTGATTGTTTCAAGGTCAGAATCAACTGAAATAGCATATACATTTGGTTGCAACAACGGTTCTCAATAACCAAGAAGTCTTTAAAGAAGTACACTTTAGATCCCTGATACGTTTATCGATATCAGTCACTTTGATCTATGTTTAAGTGATAATTGCGTGGATGGCATGTAATACCATAGTATGGTTTAAAGAATCAAGTTTTTTATTATTTCTTCTGAACTAATTGCAATGAATTTGTAAGTAAAACAAGATAATGACTTCAATTATGAGGTGCATAACTTGACTCAAACTTGAATAATTACATGAATTTAACTGCTAAAGTAAAGTTGTAATTCAGGTTATTAATGTAAATTATTTTCATTCAAAACCACATTCATAATTATATTTTACTTTAAATATTTTTTATGCATAATTATTAGTTTTCTTTTTTAACACAGTTAAGCCAATGTGAAAGTTAAAAATGATACTGTGATATTATATATTTACGTAATACAGTAAAATCGGTCGTTATGATGAGGTGGTCTCATTATCAAATTGAACTTTAATGGACAGCCGGTCCGAAAATAAGTGGTCGTCATAACAGGGTAGTCGCAATATTGAGGTGGCCGCTATTTGAGGTCTTACTGTATTTTACATTTTTGTACAATCAATTCCTTTCATAATGTAAATCACCATAAAATTGGTAATGTGTAATGACTTGTACAGTAGTTAAATTATGAATTGAAGAATGGGAAATAATTAAAAAAATAACTACAGTGTTTTGGGTTTACACTTCACACAACATTTATAGGTAAAAAACAAGGATAGTAAGTTGAAAACTATTTGTGGTAGAGTTATTTTCCCTCTTCTCTGCGCTTCTCATTGTCACCCAGCAATATATAAAGTTTCAAGAAAGTACTTTAAAAGTTATACTCCGGATAAAACCTCTGGACGGGAGCACGGAGGAAGACCATTGCCATATTCCCATTCGCTTTTCGGCGAATAAAATATACACGTAATATATAATTATGGTCTTGAAATAATAGCTTTAAATCATCCTACTGATAACCATATGTAGCTTCTACGTTTTCTCTATAATTTATTATGGCAGTTTGTAGCAGTTACGTCTGGATGCATAAACATTTCTTTGCTCAGTTTTCCGATGCGTAATATGCATAATTACTATGACAGAAACATTAACATAAGTAGACCAGGAAGCGGCTTTTATTTTGATTCTAATCCTCAGGAACGGCGCATTCGTGTCTAAGAGCACCGACAAATTCACTAGCGCACGTCTCATTTATTTTTAGATCTGCACTTGATGCGTTTCCGCGATGATATCAAATGACGTTCGCTACTTGCAAACTTTTCAACAACTAGAGAAAACTTTGTTTACCACATTTGTATTAATAAAAATGGTCCTAGATTTATTTACAAACACAATACCCACAATGATATTCGTACCTTCTGGACTAAACTCAGCACCATATGCAGGAGATATTTCATCTTCCTCATCGCTGTTTTCATCTTCATCTTCAACAGCTGCATAATAAATGAATCATTAAAAAATATTAATCACTCTTTGGTTAATTTCATACATACATATATGCTTCAAGCAAACATTTGATGTAGAATATATTTAGCGAGGTTTCACGTGAAAACGCCATACAATACGTATATGAATGATTGAAGTTCGTTCGTTTGTTCGCTCGTTCGTTCGTTTGACAGTCCGAACGACCGACTGATTCGTGTACAGTAACTTGCTACAATATTCTAGGTCCTATTAATTACCTTTTATCATGTTAAAGTATTTTCTAGTAACAAATCTGATAATTCATTTATGTCAATATAAAGAAATATTTTTATATGAAAGTAACGAAGTGGTAAGTTTCTAAATATTTCATTCAAAGGGTATGATTATAGTAGGGAACTATCTAATAATTAGATTTACCGTCCGAGAAATCTTGAATTAATTCTTCGATTTTAGTTGCTTTAGCGATGTCAGAGTATTCGTTTTCTACAAATTCATCGTCTCCATTCATTTGATCAAGAGTTGAATACTTTAAGGCGTTGGCGAGAAAATCGTTTTCTCTATCTTCTAGTAGCTGTTTCATCTCGAGAATTGATACTTTTTCTTTCAAGTCAGAAATATCTTTAAGTAAGGCAATAATGTAGTCAGACGTGTCACCAATGCCGCTTGATGCTCTTTTTGATTTACTTTGTGGTTGATTATTTTTTTCAATAAACTCATTTGTTTCTTCTACCGTTTGATCGCTATTGCCAGCGTCATCCACGTCCGCGTCCTTAAAAGCATCATTGAGTTCATCTTGGAGCGTGTTGCCAGTATTATCACTGTCGTCGTGCGTACTATCGCTCTCCGTTTCGTCTTTCTCTTCGTCTATTTTATTCAGAGTGAGCTGTTCTGCAGCATTTATTAATTTTCCCCATTGTTTTGATAAGTCTGCCTTTTCATTGCTCGCACTGTCCTCACTCTTCATAGCAGGCTCTAATTCCGGTTGACGTCTTTTTACTGGCGCAAGCCTTTTCATTGGCACGTCAGCTTCTCCAAAAAGTGTTCTCAACTCATCTAGAGTTGGCACAACTCGTTTTGGATTGAATGCAGTGCGTTTCTGCGGTCCATATCCAACTGTATCCTCTTCATCATCGACAAGAATTGGAATCTCGCCATATGCTCGTCTAGAAGCCATTGGTCTACCGTACATATACTCTGACAGAGCGTCATCTGCATCCTTATCATAACCAATGGCACTTAGATAATCAATGGGAGACAATTCGTATTCTGTTCCACTGTTAGGATTAAAATATGAATCTTCTTCACTGGGATAACCCCTGTTCAATAAACTATTGTAGTTAGCCCTTTGTGTTCGTTCCATTATACCTAACGCATTTGTTAAGCCATAAGGATCGTCATATCCAGCGACGCCTGATCTTCTCATACGAAGTGAATTACAACGTGCGATCGTTGCCAGGACAACAAGCATCGCACATACAGAACTCCACATCTTTATGGCGGCCCTGAAATATATTTGATCTATATTAACTTTATTATTATATCAACTTTATCGTTCATTATAAACTGTACCAAATTAGTTACAATCAAAGCTACATCAAACATTATGTTTTCATGTAAAATTGTTCGTGTTCACATTTTTCAAAGTTTACAATACCAGGTGCAAAAAAATTGATTTTTTCAAGCGCATAATGACCCTCCTCATTTAGTAATGAATTAAATTTCAAAAGCGGAGTTGAAACAAAACTACAGCATTATATTTACTGGAACTATTGACGAATCGATCATTCTATTGTCTGGTACCACTTTTCACGATGTCAGCGTATTGATAGCGCTTGTTTAATCACTTGTTGGTTCGAACAAATCCAAAACCATTCACATTTATGTATTTTCATATGACACGATCATTCAAAACGAAACAATGCATCCATTGTTTATGGCAAATTTATTGACAGAAGATAATAAACATCATTGTGTTTTAAAATTTATGGTAATTCTGTAATATATAAATCAATTAGAGAATCAGTATACTGTTCGGCTATCTCATCCACTTTTGTTCTAAAAAATATTGCTCCATATAATTTGTATAAGTTATTCTTGATAAATGTTTAATTATCAGCCATGTGAAATGTCTCAAACACGTGATATATGTTCAAACTGGTACGAACGCAGTTCAATACGCTGTAATAAGAATTCTTTTGACATTTTGAAGCATAAAAGTACCAGAAAGCAGATTTATTCGTATTTGTATATTGCAAACGACATTGGATGGGTTCATCGTTAAAAAGGTTGGTTTGCGAATAGTTTTACAGTTGGTTGGTTTGTTGGTAGGTAGGCATTTTTGTTAACGTTATATTCTGGTGCTGATAACGAAAAGTTGGAATAGAGGACAAAAATGGGTCTGGACGATTTCTAAATGAGTGGGTCGCGTAGCTGCAATTCAACTACTCTTTTAAGAATGGTCTAAATGGTATATTATTAAAACAGGCGGTTAACGTATCTAGTGTTCTTGGATGTGGTACCAGTACTAACCAGTTTTTTTAGAAAGAATCGAGAGGAAAAAATGTCTTAAAAAGGCAATGATTCCAGAAGTCACTGATTTAAAAAATCACTGGTAGAAAGTAATCTTTGTTATAGAAATTATCTATATCCTAGTCGTGGAAACGATAAAAGATTTTGCCTCCAGGGGAACCAAATTAGATATCAATCGTAATTCGTCTGCAGATTTTAATCTCATTGATGCAAATTGTAAACTGATTTACGTGAGAGTTTGAACTACGTCTGACAATTTAATAGTGCAATACGATTGCCTGCTTTTGCGTAATGACATTGCCGAAATATACCTTAAATTCCCTTCAAGGGTTTATCTGGATGATTAAGAAGTAAATGTAATCTACGCAGCAACTGCTAGACGCGGTAATTGACGATGTACAAATGAGAGCAACACATTCAAATTGTGATATGAAGAATTCAACTGCTTCTAGAAAGCGGTGGTAGTATTAAACACACGCGACAAAATCAACCAATGATGACATAGTGTCGAACCTCACAATGATTGATCCAGAAAAAATAGTCGTGTTTTTGGTTACTGACAGAATTAATTTTCTAAAGTCGACCTAAACTTTTCTTCCTTCTAACAGAATCCTACTTCATATTCTCACAAAAATGTAAAGAAAAAAAATACTAAAAATAATGTATTAGATTTTTTTTACCTACTTACCCTAATTTTTTTTCAAGTAACGCTAACCAGGACTATTTTTTCCTTTATAAATCCCCCATAAGTGTAAGGTTTAAAATCGTCTTATCGTATCACCATCGACGAGAAACACTGGGCGATATTGAGGCACGAAAATTTCCACACAATGTTGTTTATTAATGTATGGTAATAACGTGTATAAGACAATATTCCGATGAAATTGAAAGCAAACAACAAAGACGATATTTCAAAGTAGATTACCGTCGTCACGACAATATGTTTTATTCTAATAATTGCAAGAACATCCGAAATAAAATATAATTACGAATATTTCAAGAAATATCTCCCAATATTTAATTCACTTTTTACCACTTATTTTAAAGCTAAACGGAACAAAAGTAGAAAAATAGAAAAAGCAGTAAAATCACCTTAATTAATGAGCGATCTAGTCAAACTATACGTACGTACACCAAATTTCATCAACAACATATAACAATACACTTCAACAACGTAGTTAAGTTTCCATAGCGACATATGACTTGGCAGCTGTGGATATTATGGCAAGCTTTGAATTCACTAACATCGATAAGGCAGCATTTAAGAAAAGTCGCAGTATTTATATTAATCAGAACAGCTCCTCACTAAGCTGAATCTATAATTATATTCATGTAAATTCACAATGGAAATAATGAACTTATTAATAAAGCCTGTCTTTTATTGCTTATGTCACCAAATTTAGCTGGTTGAGGGAGAAAAGTTTGTAATTCACTTAATTAAACGTAGTCAGTGGATCAGTCACAAGTAACCACGAAAACTTGAATACAATTATTTACCAACAATATTGGTTCATAGTTAATTTGATATCCCTAAGGTCAATTGATCACAGCGGAGAAGCCTTGATTTATACTGGGGAATGTTCTGTGATATTCGTTTCATTGATACGAATGAACAGTGCACTAAATGCAATGTGCGAATACTCCAGTGGATATCGACATTTTCTGTTGAACAGATAGGAAATTCAACAACTCTCAGGCCATGAAAGAAAAAAAAAACAGCAGTAACTTAGGAAATGAATCGATTCAGCTCTACTTCCGAATGTTCTTGAAGATTGCTTTAAACTCGCAAACAAATATGAACAATACTCGAGAAAATTTAACGACGTAATATCGTGATACAGTGCAACCTCTGCAGAGCAGCCCTCGCTTGAGCGACAACCTCTCTTCAAAAACAGCATGTTTTTTCCAACTGAACGATTTGACTATTTATTTAACCTCTCTAGAGCGGCAACCTCTCAACAATAACATAATTTTGCGTCTCCCGAAGGGTTTTGCTTTGGAGAGGTTGCACTGTACCACCGTGAAATACTCGATCCGATTATTTTGGTTCTCGTTTTTTACAAATGGATACGTATGGATTAATTTTAAGTAATCCTTTTACAGGCCAGTGTCTAAATGGCGCTACCTTTAGACTGTGGTGAGAAACTGTCAGACAAATCAAATCCATGTTACATTGTAGCTTGGCACATTGTTATCAAAGTAACCAATGGTAATTACATTAATTTGTTGAATGTAAGATGCTATAATTTGATTTGTGATCTTCAGAGATCCAGAATTTGTTGATTTGTAATCACTGGGTGGAATGAAATAACAAGCAATTTGTACGTGATTTTTCTTATAAGATGGGCGAGACTGGAATTGAATTTTTAAATGCTAGTAAGGGTGTAAACGCAGGTAAATAAGGTAAAGGATTAATACATATATATATACACACATATTGCGATAGGTAGGATCCATATATACAGCGAAGTAACCGCTTTTTTGGCGTTGAATGCTAAATTGTTTGGAGCTGTCGCCGAAGTAAACATATAAATTATCTCCGCGTATTTAATTAAACAGTTTGTTCTTGTTATCACTAGCAATTTATCATCAGTATGATGCAATGGCAGTTAATTTATCTGAGATATTAGCTCGACTTTTTTTACCTGGACAATGAAGTTAGATTCGCGATTGTTCGAAGCTGTCGCCGGTTACATTTCCTTTTGAATGGTAAAATATAAAAAAATCACAAAGTTACACTAGTACAGTATAACACCTGAACACTGGACTCCCTGAAATCGGACTCCCTGGAAACCGGAATTCTCTGTAAACAGGAATTCTCGAAAAATCGGACGTTGGACCCATTTCGGACTGGGACCGGTTTTCAGGGATTTTACTGTAAAACAATTTTCAAAGAATACCAAACCATCCCCTCTTGATTTCAATATTTTATTGCAAGTAGTGACGATAAATTCGAAACGATAAAAAGACTGAACAGAACCGACAAGAGTACAAACTCGACCATACAATCAATGTGCTACTACCTTACTTTTACGTGTCACGGTGCAGGTAAAGTTATACTAAATAATCCAATATTATAATTACCGCCATATGACAAGCGATCAAACAGTTGAGGCAAAATTATGCGTAATTATGAGCAATTATGTAATTTACGACGAAAATATTATCAGGACATTAACAATAAGTCATTAATTAGGAATGTCCAGTTACCAAAGTGACAACCATATATAAGAAGTACAGCTTTGATTACCTGAAAAAAAATGTCTGAACACGTAAGAAACATTTTCATCTCAAACAAAAAAAATGTTAGCGGGTTTACTATAACAGTAGAATCGTTCGTAGAGAAATTTCACACGGTTGTCATCAGGAAGAATGAAATAACAGACATTTGATATAAATGGCCGTAATTGAATATCACACACTATTATGCAACCCGCCAACCCACGTTTACAAAATTCTAAACTTCGTATGTATTTACTTGCTTTAGAAACAAATTTGTCACAATCTTAGGAAATCGATATATTTTTTGGCAGTTTCACTAATAGATTTGAAAAAAAACGACACCGGTGTCTTTTATCTGATGAAAAAAAATATCGTGAGTCCAGGTATTAACACGGTCGCACCTGCCCACTGCTTTCGTCATTATGATGTATCAACAGCTTATCATGTTCCATTTTGATTCAAGATATGGTTGTAATTCAAAAGTCGCAGTTTAATACCAACAATGCAATGAATTTATCACCCAGGCTTTTTTACCTTTACACATACGTGATTCTGGTATGGGGTGATTAATTCAAAGCTAGAAGCGAATTCAATGGAGGCTTTTTCTGCCCACATATATACGCATGTTCCACACGGAATGGTGTTTTTTCCCTTTTTTCAAATATCAACAAAATGCGTAACGCTTTAAAATTCACTTACAAAAATTAGCACCAAAATATGGAAGAATATAAAAATATGTACAAGTGTAATGTATTAAAATAATTGTTTCCTCTTGTTAAGAGTTTTTTTTCTTTTAATTACAAAATGGTGTTCACCATAAACATGACAAGACGTCAAACGTCTTTCATTTCTCGAAAAGGCTCGAATGGTAGCATGCGATTTGATGCATAGGGGTTTCATGAATATAATTGAAAGATGATTGAGACATAGGTAAAAGGTGTACCAGGGTCAATGAATCATTTAGATTCTATAACATCTATGCTCAGCATAAAAACATCATACCAAAAAAGCAGCTAAAACATGTTAAGGAGCATGCCACTCAACAAATATATACATCAGAGTCAACAAGCCGCCATCTTTAAATTCTTATTACATCTACACTAAGTCGAAATTCTAAACGTCCAGCTTGTATTTTATAGTACTGGAAGGAAAGCATTGAACACACTTGGTTGATTGCCAGGTGGAATTTTAATATATTCATTCCGACATTTACTTTGAATACGCGATTTCTTTGTATGGATTAATTGTAAGTATTGTAAAAATAAGAATTAATTCACTTATTTGGGTTCTTCTAAAGATCTCGTTTTATAAGGTGGGTGTATGAATTAGACTCAGTGTGTAAGCTTGGCATAAAATCCATGCACGACAAGTCAGCGGCAATGAGATAAGGAACACGGAGCTTAATCCAAATAACGTTAATTCAACTTGAGCTTCAGGATACCGTCAACCACAAGTTCTCGCACTAATACTAGATATCTATTCAATGGTGAATTGGTATGAATACATTTAACGATTTTCCCATCCAATCTGCGAGTTGTTTGAAAACTACAAACGTATTGATTGTATTGTTAATCATTTCACCAGAATAAATGTATCAATATTGAAATATTAAAACTGGAGGAATGTCAAGGAGCGGATATTGCAGTATCGTATTTCTTAGAGATGACAGAAATAACACTATTCAAGAGGCTTAATTAAACATCGTGGTTTTCATTTACAGAAAACAACATCAACAAATTCATTGCAGCAAAAAGGTGGTGATGCCATCAGAAATACAAAATACTTAATATAACGGTAAGCATTTATGTAAGTCGATAGCACCTCATTTGTGTGGTACAATGCAATAAGGAAACGTTTAACTGGTTATTCATATAATATTCAGCGAAACCTCTCCAAAGCATCTCCCCGTTGGGAGAAGCAAAATTATGTTGCTGTTGAGAGGTTAAATTAATTGTTGAATGGTCCCGAGGAAAAAAGTCTTTGAAGGGAAGTTGTTGCTCAAGAGAGGGCCGCTCTGGAGAGGTTGCACTGTAGACTACTTTCTACGAATCAGACCATAGTAAAAGAAATTCCCGAGAACTACGGCATGCAAAACTTCGTCCTTTCTATACAGACTACTAAAAGCATAATTTAAAAACGACGCAAGATGAGAGACACAAAAAACAGACTTCTCGTGTTGACAGCATTAAAGTAGTTCATATCCAATAACCACAGAGAGTTAAATTAATTCAACTGGCCATGTTTGGCAAGTGACGTCCTACAAGTTGTCCACATCTGTTTCACCAACTTATGGACACTTGATCAAAATGGTCATTACAGAATTATGTATATGAATATGTAAGTTTGTAAGTAAACATAGATCAGTGTCACCGAAAACAGCAGTCCGAAGTCCAAAGGCGTTTATTGACATAAACGCCTGGTTGAAATAATTGCTACTGGGGAGACTTAAGGCGCACAACTAGGTAGAACCACTCATTTTCCGTAAGCTGGTCGGACAGCTTCCTCACATATGACATTAGTCAAGTGATTACTAGTCAGATACCACTCAACAAAGGAGGCAGGCACCCCATGAAAGTTGATTAATGAGGTGCACGACAGAAGTCTGTTTCAGACAGATTATGAAGCGTTCTAAACAATCCACTTGCCCACGAATACTTATAATGGACTTGTAAATACTTGAGTTCACAAACATAATTCAGGCATTGCCATCATGAACTACCTCTAATGCTACCAAACTTATGACCTATATATATAAACGTGCTGATGGACAATATGATTAGAATATCTACATTTGGGAAGCAATAGAATGACCGTGTAGTCATAAAACGTTATTCAATGTATTTCTGCATCTCAATGCCGTGATATACAGCAATTGAAATCACAGCTCGTGTCTTGTGTTTGTAAACCTATGAATAACTTGAAACACGAGTGCAGAGCCTCACTATACAAATACTAGTAAACCTATTATATAAATAAAACTGAAGTTAATCCTTTTATCGAGCATTTAATCAACAACATAGAATTACATGTACCATTTTCTGCTTTTGACAAACAGCTACCTACGGCAGACATATAATTGTAAATTTTGTACATCAAAATGTGTTACTCCACGGGTAAACGAACAGAAAGACAAAGACAAAAAATACAAGTCTTAAGTTTTCATAGAATTGATGTATGGTACAAATCACTGTGTTCAGATTGCAGCAGAGGTCACGTGAATACCAAAGGCAGAGAAAAAATTCACGATCAATTTTAATACCGAAGTTAAAACCAATTAACCTATTGACAATAAATGGTGTATGCTTAGCCCGACCTATTTGTTTTTATTTAAAATGGAAATATGTTCAATAGCAATAATATGTAATCATATGATAATGCTTTTGACTTAACCAATAAAACAATATAGAAATACAGAGTATTGATAAGCAAAAACAACTAAAGCCGGAAACAAAGTGTTACGTGTCTAAAGATGATCTGTTGTTGAAGTTCTCAGCTGATTTATAGTGTAAATGCTATGTTAGCTTCCATCGCATGTTTTATCATTCTTAAGCATTGTTTTTTTTAAATTACGTTGCATTTGACATTTTACTGTTGGTTCTCGGTATTTAGGACTCATTTTTACAAGGATATCAGACTTCCTCATAGCATTTTCTTTTTGATATTTATCTGTTGTTGTCTCGTTATGACATTCTATGTTTCTATTGTTGCTTAGCTATGATATTTTATTGTTCTATTGTTGTCTTGCAATGATATTCTATGTTTCTGTTGTTGTCTCGTTATGACATTATACGTTCCTATTGTTGTCTTGTTATGGCATTCTATGTTCATTATTGGTGTCTCGTCATGACATTCTATGTTCATTATTGGTGTCTCGTCATGACATTCTATGTTCATTATTGTTGTCTCGTCATGACATTCTGTGTTTCTAATGTTGTTATGACATTCTGTGTTCATTATTGGTGTCTCGTCATGACATTCTATGTTCATTATTGGTGTCTCGTCATGACATTCTATGTTTCTAATGTTGTTATGACATTCTATGCTTCTATTGTAGCCTAGCTATATCAATCTATGGTTCTTTTCTAATGCCTCGCTATAACATTCTGTGCTACTATTGTTGCCAGGCTAAGTAAATACATGTATCGTTTGCATCTTTTTACCAAGACTGATTTTATTGGATTTATTCCGAACATATGTTCTCTGTTTTGCCTGTCTGAAGCTTAATCCAGAAGGTTGAAGGTATTGTTTTTTTTTTGGAAACTCTTCCATATTGAATTTGCGTGTATTTTTTAGTTCAACGTAACATTTAACCATTGAAAACCAATATTAACTGTAAACCACAAATTTAGGCTCGTAGATGTAGTTAGGGAAGGTAGATTTGTCACTTGTTAATTAACAACCAAACACCGAAAAATAACCCCGTGTCACGTAAACATGGTTATAATTGTAGAGTCGATAAATCAAAATGCTATAAAAATAAGAAATACATGTGCATCATTTTCGACCTTTTTACATTAATTTGATATTATTGCTGTGTTACGGAGACTGTAAATTAATGCATGCTGACACCAAATTTTATATAACAAAAACATGACCAATAGAAACATTAGATTGTTGCGAAACAAGACTTGTTAATGAAGGAAGATTATACCATCCCTAAACAAGTGTTGGTTTTCATTTACAAGACCGACGCAATAAAAAAATCTCCCGATCCAAAATATTTTTAGTTTTTTTTTCGTTCTTTTTTCAAGCTTTTCGTTCCCAGGTACAATGATTAATTGTTTAAAAATGCTTATCTACTTACCAACTGTTAAAAGTTTAGGTCGCCTACTGCAAACTAACATTTTTTTAAGGATGGCCTCATATGTAGTTATTCGTTCTGATAAACATGTTTGCCTTTTTCCAGCTTACTCCCTTGTCACCGTAATATGCCTGTATTTATAAAATCTATGCAATTTATCAATTAATGTTTCCGGTTTCTGGGGCGTTCTATCGATCACATTATAGATTTATACAACTTGGTTCATGACAAATACAATATGAAATATTTATCGTGTTTACACGATATTTTCCATTATTTGCAGTGCTTTCTAGAGGAACAACACGTCAAGAATCCTACAAATACTGCTTAACATATTATTCTGCTGTCAGGGCATGGATCTCGTGCTTAAAGAAGAATCTTGGACCGTGGTATTGATCACTAGACAAACCAGAGATATCCTTAGGCGGAATCATAATAATTTATTACCGAGAACAAACTAGATCAACGCGCCTTTAAAAATGATATCATTCTCAATATCAAACATTTCCTGTTTTATGGCGTGTCGAGTAAAACAGTAAATTGAAAACTGATATAAATCATAAAAATACAAGTATCATTTTTCATGCATAATATATTTTTCATATCGATATATCACGATAAGTTCAACGCTCGTTAGGCCAGAAAAAATAGCTGTATTTGCGATTAACTGACCGACCCTATTTTTAGCGCCGTCCCTAAAGTTTCGAACGGCAAAATCCAAAGTATGAAATATTTGGGGATAAAACGGACCTTGCATTCTCTGGGGTTTAATGTCACACCAACAGTCACTATCATTAGCGACTTTTCCAGCTTTAACGGTAGATAAAGACTCAAGGCTTACACCTAGGTAGAACTACCGACCTTCCGTAAACTAGACGGAGAGCTTACTTATGTTTGCTTTTTCAAGAGTGGGATTCGAACTCACAGCTATAAGGGTCTAGTGAATTCGACATCGTATTCGCACGAAATATGCTTAGAAAAATATTCGACCAATCTACTTAACTCTAACTCTATATTTTGGTAAAATAACCCTTAACATAGCTTAAGATACTCACATACGTGCAGATAAAATAGTCCGAAAATAAGTAATCATTATGAAGTGGTCTTAATATTGGGGTCTTAATTACCAAGTGATTTTCACGTGTAAGTGGTTTCATTATCGAGTTGAAATACGGAGGAAATATCAAAAACTAATCCGAAAATAATAAAGAGTCTTTATAGAGAGGTTGTTGTGATACTGAAATGGTCGTTCAGTGAGGTTAAATTGTGTGTAATTTAAAGTCATTATGAGTTATTAGAACTTGGAGTAACATTTGGCTTTCTGAAAATGCCAAGCACTACAGTAAAACACGGTTATAGTGAATTCCCGGGTACCCGAATGAGTACATCACCATTTCCACATCAATAACATAATAAAGAAGGGGGTGTTGGGGAAATAAATGCTTCACTGTATTCAAGTCTTCACTACATCCGAGCTCCTTATAACCGTGTTTTACGGTATTTATCCAAGAATGAGAATGAATGTGACATTTAATGACTGGGTCATATAATGAAACAATATATATTAAATACAGTCGCGCAGATTATACTGAAGGGGAGTCCTTACTTTGAGAGTTTAGCCAGAATACCTTTGACACCGAACACCAGGTGCCGGATTCACGAATTCATTGAAACTTGTCACAAAATTGCAAGACAAAACATCATAGACGTGTATACAATGTTGCCGTTTTTTCATTTCTGAACATTGATTAATTATTTAAAATCCTGGCAATGAAATTGGGTAGACAAACCCACGTGGAATTGCATATGACATTTCCTGCACTAACGATAACAATTCCTTATCTGTCGTATTCTGATAATCAATATTCGGAAATAACATAAAAATGGCTGAATTTTGTTCAGTTTCCGAGAGCCAGAAGAAAAAGTAAGAATGTGACATTAGGAATCAGATTAAATATGAATAAGTAATACGAGGAATGTATTAATATCAGTCTCCATACCTTTAATCAACAACTTTTCCCTGATGCATAGCAGTATAAATAACATAATATAAAACAAGGCCTATAAGTTATTACCAGGTTATATTTCAATGATAACAACTAGTGAGACGGTTATATGGATATATGCATAATAAATTACAGTGGAAAGATATGTCCACGGTTGATACATTCCAGAACAACACGTGCAAAGACCTATTGGTCATACTTTACGAGAGTAACAACACTCAAAGGATTGCGCTTCCTTCATATAAATAACACCACTTTTATATCCACGCCTTGCCTAATATCACGTTTATATGGTAACGACAGACGATGTCAGAGCACCTGGGATTACTGACACCATAAATGAAAGTAATAAATATTTTAGAGGAGACATGTGACTTCTGTGTCTGTGGGCAGTGATGATGTTATCCCTGTTTATTAATGACCAAATAATTGAGACTAGAAAAAAATAACATGGGTCATATACTGGTCATAAAGCATCATTTATTCCTGGAACAACGTGATACAACAATGGTAAAACGATATTTTCCAATCTAACAAGCTTAAAGTCGTGTGTATTGATTAGGTGCCTTTGGGACCTATTGTCACGTGAAATCGTTAAATAAATCATTCACCCGAATGGACTGGTTAGAAAGTCCGTTGTTTAATGTGATGGAACATTACAGGGTGTACTGATGCATCGATCAAAACATGATTGACCCTATTGCAGGAGCACATAGCATCAAACAAACACAAAACATTAATGTTTATTTATGTTAGCGTTTATTCATATACCTATCAAAAGTATGAGCAATAACAAACTTAAGGTTCTCTATTCCAGGTCTATGAACATTGGTACTGACAATGTGCAACCCTATAAAAAGCCAATACATGTGTACATGTGACCTGGATATTACCGGAGCCATATTTGTAGAAATATGTTCATGAATACGACTAGAATATTTCACTGGTTCAACAGACGGAAATGCGACAGGAATGTGTCTTCTGATTATTTCAATTAAACTGTAATAAACAGTCGTCTTCAAGAACTTGAATATCTTTGCTTTATTCAGATTTCTAGTAATTATGATAATAAGACCAATTATGTGTTTTTGAACATCTAAATTTCAACATGTTTCTAACGATTAGTTTGTATGTGTGTGAAAGGGGTACTTCATAACATGTTGCGCGTTTCAGCTGTGTTAATGATCGATAATTACCCCACCTCTTCAGTACACAACGGATAACCAATTCCTAAATATATGGCCATTATCCATCAATAGCGATCAGGAGTTTGTTTTGTTTCCATTGACTATATTTAGTCTGTTGGCGTCACAGAAATTACCACATTAAAACTGACAAAGACATTTTAATAACATTTATCTAGGAGGGAGCTTTTGCTCTTTCGTGAAAAATAAGAACTGCAGTCAGCTTCCTTGCTAACTTGGATGCCGTTTGACTCGTAGAAAACTTTTTCACCGTCCAGGAGTGTTTTACTTGCTGTAATAATTCCTGTAAGAACTGGCCTCCTGACGCTTGAACGCCATATACATTCCATTCGGAACACCTTGGCCGATTCCGTGCTTCCATCAATTACGGAAAAGAGTTTACTCCTTACCTTTGTGATGTGGCAACCGATTTACTGCTAAGGACTAAGTTGAACAAGTTAAAACACTAAGTTGTGAAAATGGCGTTGGTCGAAGATTGTCTGCAGCCATTCTTGAATAAATGACTCGTAAAAAATACTCTAAAACTACTCCCTAACATTTGCTAACTCACTGGTGCATATTTATATAATTTTGCATGGTTAGGTATTAAACAGGTATGTGATTGATTTTGATTTCTAAAATGATTTGTGTTTAATCATTAATAAACAAGAAAGTATAAAAAAAACTAACATAAAGTCTTACATACATAATGAATTACTCGTTTAAGCGTAATAACGACATGTACTACTAGTATGAGCAATTATTGCGAGACCGCTATTTCGATGTTCACTGAGGTACTGGATGGTTGTTAGTCGTCTGAAGCACGAATCAGTCAATGGAAATTGCAAATGTGTTCAGGTATAATTAAGTTTTAAGAAGTCTGAAGTTAAGTAATTTCATTTATTGCTTCATAATTTTCAATTTTGGTTTTGTTGTAGTTGAAAATATATTTGTCAATCTGTTGTTTGTTATCTATGCGTCACACAAATGTCGCAATTATAATATAAAGATGGATGTTTTATCATAACAAAATCTGGTCCCCATATAAAACAGTTACCCTGACGAGAGTTTTCGTAAAACATAATGTTTACAATGCTTTACTTAGTATACATATGTATTGTACACGTATACGGTTCTACAGACTATATCCGTTATACAGACTTTAGTCGATATAGTCTTTACCTCAAATATAATTATAGACAGTGGCCCCTCTAAACTGGCCGAGCTCGGGACCAGGTCATTCGGCCGGTTTAGAGGAGATGACAGTTTAGAAGGGGCTTTTTTTAGGGTGAGGAAGTCGGGACCAGAACATTTGGCCGATTTATTGGGGGTAACCGGTTTATAGAGGAACCGGTTTAGATGGTTTCCACTGTATCCGGCCATTCAGTATTTACAAATTGTCGGTTTGTATGTGATGGAATACGGCGTTGGTCTGTTTCACATAATTGTAGGATAGTTCATACAGTTTTTTTTTCAAATGAATGCCGTTAACAACATCACAGGACAAATAGTATGAGGAATGTTGACATCAAGCAACTACAAACATATAAAATTCAATATATATTGTCATTGCATATGTTGGAAAATATTTCGTCCGTGAGACTGTATCTATTCCGTTAGCACAATTGTTTCGGAGATAAGGTTAATACAATTTAGCCATCTGTTACTGACAAATGATAAATAGATCATATTGAATTTAGTGTTTGTGTCTATTGAGAGTTATGCCAAACCTGTTATGCAAAAACATTATCAAAAAAGAGCCTACCAACTTATTGTGTTGACAGAATGGTGCGTATGAATACAGAACGACAAAAACGGTGGAGGCAAAAAAGAGACAATTTGATCCTATTTTCGCTTAAAGGAAGAGGGAGACCACATACAAACTACATACCTCATCATAGTCTGGTCAAAGGAAGACTTGATACAGCATTTAAGCAAAAAAGTGTGTCATCCGAGATGCATAAGATTTTTTTTCAATTGGAAAATGACAACAGTATTAGAACAGTGAAGTATATTTTCTTTGACACGACCGCTTCACCTAACCAGTTTTCTTGCACTGTATACTAATCAGTACTAACTTACCCTTCCGCAAGGAGCCGGCAACTTCTCCACATATGGAGGAAAATCGACATTTTTGCCAAATTTTCATAGAAGGGTATGACCTGCCGGGACCAGGATTTAGTACATTTTCTACCGCGATGTTCAAAAGATTCAGTTTTGAATAAAAATGAACATGGACAGACTGTTATAGGCACTATATCTATCCGTATATATGAAGACAGTTACAGAAGCTCCAATTGACAAAACACTACCGCGACTAGAGATTTGAGACGTTATTGTAATGACCGCCGCTTGGCAACGATATTTTGATTAACAAGCGTTTGTCTGGAGTACTAGTATAGCGCGTGATGGGAAATCGAAAATATTATAAGAAATAGACTTCACTGTGAAGAGTATTATAAAAGACGAATTCCACTCAAGTATAGAGTACTAAATGCTATTGTTTATGATAAATTATGAAATTCTGTGAGAAACATAGTATTGTATAGCATAAGAACATTATGTACTCATAATTTATATATACATGTACACACATTTCCAAACCTACGTAACGAAAATGTGAAGCATGAAAATACATAAAACCGGTTATAAAACGCCAGCATCGTGTCTCCGTTAGTTCTACTTCGATAGCTATTTATTACATGTGTGGTTACAATAAGCGATCGCTATTACTTATTCTGTCCCGTAGAAATTGCATGGAATGTATACATTTAGTTTTAATAACTATGGCAAGTTTTTACTGTCTTTTTTATAATCACTTCAATTGACAACTCCAATGATTCACTCAATGACATGACCAGGCATGAATTTTTCTAGTCATTAATATCAATTCATCATATAACACAAGTTTACTATTGATGTATTCATGAACTATGAAATTACCTTCGTAATACATACAACATCATACCATCCCACCAACCGTAAGGGACATTTTAACACGCAGTTTTAAACAAATATATCACAGAAAAGAAAAACAGGACTGCTATTTAACACTACAGCTTACTATTCTGTTTACGTTAGACATCACTTATTTAGATAAAGAATTCCTGAATTAGAATCAGGCTGTTTGTATCTGTTTTATTTCTTCTCTCTATTGTCTTTTATTCGAGTCAATAAACAAATGATTGTGACATAAAATAGTCAAAATGTGCAGTTGATAAATATAAATATCAGCCATTGCATATACAAAAATCTTTTAAAGGACATTTTCACCGATACTCGATGCACGCGTACGATGGCATAATTTCATCAACTCGTGCTCAAAGAAATGAACAGGCATGAAATTAATTATCATTACATGTAGTCTATCATTTTGACTTTTTAAAAAAACATTTACAATCACCAAACCAAGACAAAATTTCTTCAAGAATTGCTCTGCAACTTTTTGCTCATGTTCAATATAATACAAATATATATAAACAGTATAACCCCGATAATGAGACTACCTTCGGGACCCGAATGATCGTTCGTAATAATGAAGTGGTCTCATAATCAAGTTGAATTAGAGGGGAATTATTGGAAGTCTGTTCGAAAATAAGGTGTTCGTGATACTGAGCTTGTCGCGGAGGTTTTACCGTATATATTCAGAAACCATTATCTTACCATTTATCTTGTAAAGCCTATTTATGGTGGAAATCTGCTACGACCAAACTGAGAGTACCGACCATCAGCAGAATTATTACTTTATGGACACAAGCTGTGATGTAAATGGTATTGCGTCTACGCAATAATGTAACCGTCTATGCATAAATGAATTGTAACCATTACGAACAAAATCACTAAATTATGTTTAGAATGTCTCTTACTTGAGGTAATATTCTGAAAATATATGTTTCTCCCGTTTATCAATGTCTGTGGATAAGTCTAGGTGCTTCACGTACATAAATCATTTAATAAATCCACTTATGGCAACAGTAGTAGTCCCGTCGAAATGAAACAGAAATAAGACAGCTTACAAATTAGCCAAATTATATTTTTGAAACAGGGGCGGTTACATGGTCCTCGGATGGGGGGCGGCGTAAAGTCTAGATATTTATATAGAACACAGAATATAGACACAGTCAGCACATATCTGACGTTTTTCTTTTTTTTTACTTACGCTTGCCAGATTTTCGAGGGAGCGCACACCGGCTCCGCTCCCCACCCCAAAAAATCCGTTCTTGTCAAAAGAAGACATATAACAATATAGATTAAATTGGATGAAGAATCTAAAGTATAACCTCACTTAGCGCCAACGTTACTTTTAAAATCAACCCATTATACTAACTATTAATTTAGGTTAGAGGCTTACTCAATATTAAGGACGATATTCTTCACCACATGATGAAATGAATATATTATAAACTTTTTATATACTGTTTGATCACTAAGAGTAAATGTAATCAAATGTGGAAAGTCCATACCTAGTCACATGGGTATTCAAAACTTGTTTGTGTTAAAACGTAATTCATTACATTGTTTTTGCTGATTCCTGTATCATTAATATTAACATGCATGAGACTTTGATAATACAGAGAAAATAAGAGATATCTGCGTCATTAAATCGCTCATCCTTAGTTACCGGTACTACCGTCATCATAAAATTGCAACAAATGATATTAGTACGCAACGTATCATAGAAACCTAAGGATGGGCAGCTGACGAAGCTGTGAAGCTGCTTGTAAACAAGTAAAAAAATCGATGAATATGTCAATGTATTGGGATTTGGAAAAAAATTGATTCTTTAAAATCTGTTTTGTTATTACCTGATTAAAGAGAGACAAACAATCGTAGCTGTTCCACATTAACATTACCGTCCTCGTTATGCAGACATTGTTAATTAATGCAGACAATCTTTCTAAATTATATCCGACGATTTACTACAACATATTTCTAAGAGACAGTTCATAGAACCGAAGCGAATGTTCAGATGATAAAATTAGTTTCATGTATACTACAATGCCGGAAGACCCGAAATTTACACTTCCGGCAAAGATAAGACTTAGTTACGTCGATAATGACGCGTGGAACTAACTGCATTTCGTTTATTGTCGTAATTCGATGATCCAAAAATCAACCATGCTTACATACAAGCATGTCCCCTTTTTGTACACTTAAACGACTAAATCTGTGACATAATATACGAACATACATAATCCGCTTGTGAGTGGAGGCCAATTGTGAGCAACATCCCCCATTAACCATACATTTGTTGATTTAATAGGCCAGACAAAGCCAGGGAAAAAACTATATCTTCTCTCATTTGGCGACCTTTGCTCACACGTTCTGATTTGCAGGAAACACTAAATGTTAACGCAAACAAAACCTAATGCTAAAAACTAAACCACCATCTTGTTCATTGAGTTGATTACAACAGCAGTTCGTATAGATTTAACCATCGCTTTGTGAAGTGTTATTCCTTATTATTGTTATTTCAACTGTGATTGAAGATTATTGCAGTCACTATTGATCGTTCTGACACAGCAACGATATATTACCAATCTATATGATAATGCGTTCATTAATCATTTCCGTTCAACCACTTGTTTACTGTCTGTGCTTGTTCTATCATTAACAATGCTAATTCCGAATGGAAAAAAAGGCCCAAAACAACCAACAATTCAGCAGATTCTGAACAAGCAACAAAGTCTGCGGTACAATGAAATAGTAAAACGTAGATTGCCTACCTTTTTCAGAACTCCGAAAGAAGATTAAAGAGCTTAGGTAATTCTATAAGCTCTGGATGTTTTGTTACACAAATATCCAAAGTCTTTTTCCGCTGCTAAATACGCAAAAATTGCGTAATAATCAGACGGACAAACGAATCCTTGTTTTTGTTTATCTGTATCATACGATTGTTTCTACCAGACTGCCATACGCTGGCTTACTGAAAATTGGATTTCGGAATACGACATTCTCTACGATTGCATAGTAACAATGCAAGGATTTCTGGGAACCAGAGTATTGAGTATTGGGAAATTTCTTGAAGTCTGTCAGACGCAAACTCTGCTAGCTGGATAAGGGAATCGATGAGAAAGTCACCGATATGATGTGTGCGGAATGGTCAATGGTGTGTTGTGTAAAGCTTACAAATAACGAAATAGGAATAGAACAGATGTTTGAGTGAGTGTCGACCTAATCACAAATGCGCAGTTTAAGCTAAGCTTGCGCAATCATCAACTGATTTAAAATTAAGTCTCATGTAATTGAATTAAATGTATTTTGAAAACAATCAACAAAAAATGAAAACGGTTTCGTCTTCAGCAATATTCTCAGCATGCATTTTGGTGTAATCTGGGTAAATAACGATTTTGGAAAACATGTAAAATATCGTTCTGTCATAATAGTTCTATTATTGTCATACAAGTTAATTGACAATTAAGGTACATGTGTCATAGACGTAACTGTCGTTATGTTATTTCGATGAGTAATCTAGCACCATGATAACCAGAATCCCTTCGTGTCGGCAGGATTAAATCCCCTGATTAGTTACTCCTGTCAGATGACGTCAATGTTCAACTTCTGTATTCAAATACATGAGTATATACATGTACATATAATGTTTCCTATGAATTCAAAACAGCTGATAGTCCAGTTTTTGTTGTTATTGTTATTATTATTGTTGTTGTTGCTATTGTTGTTGTTTTTGTTGTTGTTATAATTGTTGTTATTGTTGTCATTTCGTCGCTAAAACCGTACGTGCTCCTCCGCAACTTCATTTTTGCTTTAAATCAGATTATGTGAGTAATTTGATTCCTTGTCTGTCTTTGTTATGGCAAATGCCACTCCGGCTATCTGTAAAAAACTAACACTATGCTAAACTACTCACTCGCTTGGCCTAATTTAATTTATTGGCATATTTTGGTTTGCACCGCTACAAGAACATTTCATACATTGTAATTCGTCCTGCTCAAGTTCAAAATGTATCACAGAACTAAGAATTTTCACTTTTTTAGCAATACTTTATAATGCAAAATTGCGATCAGTTTAAAATTACTCATTTTTGTTACCTGAAAATAAATGTTTAAGAGTGTAAAAAACAGTGCAAGGCAAAATATCAGAAAATATACAAAAATGATGAAAGATGCATTTTATTTTTATTAATTAATTCATTTTTTTTTTTTTTGTAAATCTTATTCCATTGTCAAAGTTTGTTTTTAATACATGTGATTTCATAAGGGACATGTTATGTCCCCGGATTTTATCTAAGTCCTATACATAACCTGGGACCATATGTATACAGTCAAGCCTATGTTTTCAGCCACTTCCTTATAAAGGTCACCATATGAATTAAAGGACACCTTGTGAATACAGGTTATTCGTTGAATAAACGTCATTGATTATTTACTTTATTCACCGAATAAAGGCCATTTGTCGATAAAGTCCACATTTTGTAATCCACAAGCCTGATGGGTGGCCTTTGTTCACGTGTTTGACTTATTTATATAGGGATATAAATTTATACAGGGATGATCAAGTGTATTCTTGTCCCATTTTCAAACTTTTTCAAATCTTGAGACGGTTGAAGTTTGGCAACTATTTTCAGTGTTTTTCTTTCATTATAAACGCGATCTTCGCTAATTAATGCGGAAACTTCTAATTTTATAGCAGCAGAACACATGACACGTACTCCATGTATCCATAGACCTATACTGGCCTTCACCGCTGTAAGTTCGAGTCCCACCTGGGGCCAATTTTTCATGTGAGGAAGCCGTCTATCTAGCTTACATGTTGGTGTGGGACTGGGGTCTAGCTGGTTCCTCCACTGCTAAAGCTGGAAAGTCGACAAAATGACCCCGACTGTTGGCGCGACGGTAATTCACAGTGATATGACTATACTGATTCATCGTTACATCTTATTTTAGACTTACTGCTGACCAGTCACCCTTCGTCATCACATCTGACTACCCTATTCGTTCAGAGCTGAGTAATACCAGTATATTTACTTTGACAGTTGACTGAAAATGTAATTGAAAGTAATGACAAACCTCTCTTTACGGCCACCTCTGAATAAAGACCACCCTGTGAATAAAGGCTATTCTTTGAGAAATCGTCACTGATTATTTTGAACAAACTGACCTCTGAATGAAGGTCATCTGTCAATAAAAGCCATATTTTGTCTTTCCCAAGGGTGGCCTTTGATCACAGGTTTGATTGTAGTTAAATGTGGCATTTTTTCAGATCCGTACAGTTCCATTTTGGCTTTGATCAAAGAAGTTTCATTTTGCCTACACGTGCGAATGTCTTACCATTATCGATTTCAGTCCTCAGTAGCCAATCTCTCAGTGGACACGGTATCATTCTGCGTGGAACGGATCGAGTATTTGGGTGTGGTCATATTATCTTCGTTATTTTATAAGCATTACGTGCATGCATGCATGCAAAGACAAATGCGCCAACTTTTAAAGGTTTATCCTATAGCCGTTTAATACGTTCTGTCAGCGTGTGACTTGACTCGTATTCGACAATCATTTTAGCCGATGATGATATGAATAATTCTTCATTCGTGAATATGTTTTTGTCAATTAATGTAAACATTAGAAACTGCACGCATGGTTAATATTTGCTTTGAATTTTTGTCAACGGATAACAGCCTATGTGTGGTTAAAAGAACAATGCACAGGTAAGGATTGTTCAATACTGTAGGAGTTTGCGCCTCTCTTTTTGTAAAATACCTCAAATGTTTGTCTAGCATGATTCGGATATAATCACATTTCGGATACTTTACAGTGTTGCATTAATTACAGATTATAACTTCATGAAATGTTATATTTTGATGAAGGAATACAACAGGGAAAATATGCAATGTAAGATTCGTGATCATTAATAGTTGTCATTATAATTTAATGCAAAATGTAGATTATACGAAGATAAAATGAAAATGCAAGTGTTTGACACCCCATCTAGTAGTAGTACTATTCAAAACATATCTTTATTATTCATAAACCAGTGCTGGATCATGTTTGAAGCACTTGTGAATGAAGACTATTTCCTATCATAATGACTTTTGAAATCTAACTGCAAATTCAATGTTAAACATGGAAATGAAACTAACATTGATTGATGTTTTTCAAATTTGTTGTTACATGAAAAGTATCTTTATTCAATTTTTTCATTTGACTGAATTTGATTTCATTCTCCAGTCTGTGTGTTCATCCCCCAATTATGTAAATGCCTTACCATAACAAACATCAAAAAAAATGTTTGACCTCCAGAAAACTGTAAGAATATAAGGAAAAAATACACTGCAAGCTACTGCTGATATAAAGGTTACACCTCTAGAAAAAAGCTGTGTTTATGGTTACATGACCAAAAAAAATTGGGTTGGTATATATCAAAGAAAAGAATAGCAACAAATATTTGTTTGATTGATCGCATATTCAATTACAAAATTAGTTTTTGAATATTAAGAAAAATAGTAAAAACAGTAGTTTTAAATCTTTAGACCTTGTTTTGATATTATGTAAATTTATCAAGTCACTAGGCGTGTCATATTGTATCTTGTTTATTGTAGTCCAGTCCGATCCCTTTGTGTTGATTGTTTGTTGAAATTAACAATGCATTCAGGGCCAGCAGTTATCGCTAGCCATTTTCTGGCAATGCTTTATCCAAGTCTCACCATATTTGCTGGTCTTATCTGGTCTACAAATTCCTGGCATCTATGTATTGATGAAAAGACAGTTAAGGAAATTGTTTCAAATTACTGACATTTTTACAAATCACTCAACCTCAAATATAGAAGATCAAATGACTGAATAATCCATGATCACTTAGGAGCCTTATATGTAGTATATTTATGTGAGCTAATCTCATGTATTTTATTTTTAAATCAGTATGATGATGGAATCATATTTTAGACTAAATGAGAATTACATTCGTTTGCAATGTAAAACAAACAAGTTGAACATATTGAATATTGAAATTGGTGTTATTGGTGAATATTGAAAAAGGGTCAGTCAGATAATGGTGAACACAACTACCGTATACTCCCTAATAAATGCCCCCCCCCTGGGCATTACATTTGTAAAGGGGGGCGTTTGTTAGGGGAGGGGCATTTATAAGGAAATATTCGGTATTTTTTCTGACCTTTTTCATTTACACAACTTATCATTATTCATTACTAAATTTTCTTAATTACGTGAAAATCTGTGAATCAATCGAAAATTATGTATTTTGTATTTTTTTCACCTTAGTTCATAATTTCATGTATGAAACTGAAATTTTGCATAACAATCTGTCTGCAGCAATAACCTATTAAAACAATTTTTTGTTCACCACAGCATGCTACATTTTGGGGTAAGGAGCGCTAAATAAATGTGTTGAATTTTATCATTTTGAAGGTGAATATAATGTTTTTCTTTGCTGTGGGAAACTGAGCCAGGATGTTTTATTCTAAACCTCTGGAGTCCCATGTTTGATCACCTATTTCAACCCCTAATTTTACATTAAGATAAATGAATATATATGTAGTGTTACTTTCTGACCTGCAGGCAAGAGTCAAGATTGATTTTCTGTAGATTAAAATTTCAAAAAAGTGAATTTCTTGAAAATACTTTACTTTTATGTGAAAAACAAATTTGCAGAATGTGAGTGTTTGTAACATTTGTCTCTCTCTGGAACAATTGTCTCTCTCTAACATTTGTCTCGCACTTACTTCATTATAACCTTGGCTTACAATATACAATAAATCCTTACTTAGGGACAAACTAAATTTCAAGACCACCTCATTATTACGACCAATTTTTCTGGTCCTGAAGACGGCCTCAATATTTGGGTTTTACTGTAATTAATCATCAATTTATTTATAACTTATATTTTTCCGGTTACAATATTTTCATGCTCATTGTTGTTAGGTAAAATTTGAAGGACCATGATTGTGTAATTACTTGTAAAATTTGGCTTATCAGTATTTTATAACTATCAAGAAAAAAACATGGTAAGGTTTATACATTATACATAACTGATTACAATTAATTGTGGATTACATATATTTTGGTATGTTATTTGTTTCCTTAAATGTTTACTGCTGCTTTCTATGGCATTTTTTGCAAATTAACCAAAATATACTCTGACAACCTGTTTTACAATTGTCTGCATATTGCAATTAATGATTTTGAAGGATTGATTTAATTAATATATCGTCATTTCATTAAATTTACCCAAGTGCATGTATTGATTTGAAGTCCAGCAGCGTTAGTATTGGCAAGAAAAATAATATTTAAGAGCTTTAAAAATTTTATCAATACATAACCGTCTAAGTCAAACTATTTGAAGATAAATATTTCCATGAAATTCAGACGAGAATCAATTGACATTGTCACATACATAGTGTCAATAATATACTTCATGTTTAATGGATTGCGTCATGTGAAGGGTCTGAAAGAGTGAAGAGTGCTTCTATTGACGTGAAGGGTTAAAGCGCAAACCACAAATATCGTTTAAATTTTTGTGGTGTACCGTTTATTTGCTATGAAAATAGTTTTCATTCAAATGCACTCGCATTTATTCACATGTTGCCTGATACTGCAAATTTCTGTCTTTTGTCTTTAAAGCATTCTCTGAGGACTCATTGTGGAATTGATAATTCTGGAGACAGATTGCTTATTTAAAATTCACTCTAATATGATTCCTCTGAGATATTGGGGCTTGAATAAGTCTCTTAAGGTGATGAAATATTGATTTCAAGATTAAATTCTGAGACTGTGGTTTGAGAGTTTTTCATTGTACCACCACAATCCCTTTTATTTCACTGAAGTTTAACGTTGCACTGAGAGCCAGAGTCATTTTACGACTTTTCCAGCTTCAACAATGGAGGAAGACCCCAAGTTTAGACCTAGGTGGAGCCACTGATCTTCTGTAAGGTTGCCTGTCAGCTTCCTCATGTTTTAAAATTGTTCCCAGGTGGGACTCGAACTTACCGTGGTGATAGGGCTAGTGATTACTTGTCCAAGACCCTATCTGCTTGACCACAGGCTCCACGTTGTCCTTTAAATTAGTCAAATCTTGCGATATTTATTCCAGGTTCAACATGACTTGAAAGAAACAGCATGTTTTGTTCTCTTGAGATATAGGACTACCACTTCACCATGAAAAAAGCCTGCAAACTGTCCATGTCTTTTCCTCGGTACCTGAAGTGGTGCGTGATCTGTGTTGGGATTTTCTTCGTCATTGAAATAATAGTGTTCAACACAGTTGTACTGGTCTTCTTGTGGAAATTTAGTGGTATTTTGAATCAGTTTGTGAAAGCACCTGGTGATACATTTATCGATAAACTTTCAAAAGTTGATCATTTTAGAGACTTAGTTTCTATGGGCAAAGAAGGAGGATTTACGACGATATTTCAACACACTGTTGGTAGAATTTACATAGAATCATTAGATTCTTACAGTCCCTACTGTGAGAATAGTTCTAGAAAATTGACTGGTTTACATAATGCTAGATTGCCACGTGTAAGTAAATTTGGTATAGATGTTTCTGAGTCTGGAGAGTCTTTGTATCTTCTAAGTAGGATTAAACAAAGAAATCACCATAAAGACTTGAAGTGGGAAAATCTCGTGGTAGACATTGGTATGTTAGTTTTCATGGCTAGCCATTATTTAGAAACATTTATTAATTTATACTTTATTTGAAACCTTTTTCTCCTTTAAGATTAGGCCACTGCGTTTTAATTTCTTGTTTCTCAGAATTTTGTATCAAAAATTAGTTTGAGGGAAAAAATGAAACAAGCAAACCATACATTTTCAGTGATGCACTTATGAATTATGAGTGAAAACTAGTCAGAAACACGGCTAGGGCATAAGTTATATGAAGTTTATTAAAAAAGATGCAGAAATAAGGAAGCTTTGAATTAGTTTCAGTTTTTTTGAATTTTCATTTTTGCAAGGGTGGGACTGGTGTCAAAAAAAATTATCAGCAGCACTGAGAACAAAGGATTAATCAATAGTGGTATTACATTTGCATGCCTGTTTATCTTAAATTAATAAAATGCTTAAAGGTTAAAGATCTATGTGAGAAATACTTTTCTCCTTGAAAATTTCACTGGAGATATAATTACCATGGTCAAGGTCCTCTGATCCACCTTTGGTGTGAGAGAACTAGTAAGTTGATTGCAAACCATCAGGTTAGTATTGGTAAAGGACTGAGTATATCTCTGGACCAGAGGTTATAAAATTTGAAATGGTTTAACTTCACACCAACAGGTATGGTTATTTGGCAATTTTTCCAGTGTAAATTGTGGAGAAATACCCACCCTGGTGTCCACCTGGGTAGAACCACCAATTTTCCATAACTTATCTGGAAAGCTTCCTTATATGTGGAATTAGTTTGGTATTGTGTATGATTAAAACTTGCAGTGGTGAGGAACTAGTGATAAATAGTTGGAGATCATTACCACTTGACCGGGGAGTCCTCTTATATTTCACCTGCTGATGTTTCTGAATTAACTCTGATAAAACACAAATGATGTTAATCAAATAATAGTCTGTCAGCTTAATTGATCTGAACGTATATATAAGTTTTCAACAGAGTTATCTTCTCGACCAAAATACTTTGAGAATGATACTGAGATTAGAACTATGAGACTGTTCTCAAGTTTTATAACTTCGGGGCCTGCCTGGTCATGTTATATGATTACCTTAGTTAATTTGAAATACTGACAAACAGTGAAATCCAACACTATTTGGAAGTACACTCTGAATGGTATTCAAATCTGCTTGAACTAATGTTGTATTCAATTGAAATCTCATTTTTTGTATGTTCAAATAATGGGCTGTGAATTTTGTTTATTTTCTGTCTATTTTTGTCTTCCATTGATAAATGTAAAAATAATACCACGATCTTACTCTTCAGGTGCAAATGATGGACTTATGTCAAGTAATTCAAACAATTTCATTCAGTGGGGTTGGAGTGCCATTCTTGTCGAACCCCAGAATTATCAGCTTGAACTGGCTAAAAGAAATCTCATGGCGTAAGTCATCATGTGTGATAAGAATCAGTTTTATGTCTTATAGTTTCAAAATTTTGGTATTAATTGTGCTGGAAATTTGCCTGACATGTCTGACGATCTGGCAAATTTCGGGAAGCCTGCATTTGAGTCAAGAGGAATTCTAGCTCATGTTTCCATTTTTTCTTGACCAGGGCCTGTATTCATAAACATTCTCAATTTCCAAGTAAAGAATTTTACGAATTTGATATATGTATGTTCTTAATTTTCATCTTAGATTTCTTCCAAATGCATTCTGAGACAAAAATATTCTTTGTCTGAACAAAAAATCTTAGTTGTGAGAATTAACCATTTTCAGGGGATTTTCTGCGGAATTATATCTTAGAATATCTCATGGATTTATTTTCATTCTTAGACAAAAGTTAAGAAAAATCTTATAGTGTTAGTAAAAATTGGTGGAAACTAAGATAATTTTGATACTCTTAGATATTTTTCATCTTTGTTGGGCCTAGATTCACAGTGTTTAAAGATTGGAAAATGTTTATGATAAAAAATATTTACATTACTATATTAATGTTAGTGATGGAGTACCCGTAATGCCCCTACTACATGGAATAGTGGCAAAAATGCCACTTTTGTTACTTGGTCCCTGATTTTATTTCTTGAGATCTATCTAAGATCTTAAATCTAATTTTGATCTCAACTTAGACATAACATATAATGTTATTTTTGCAAAATAAGCATGTAAATATTTTATTTCTAAATCTGCATACAGAAAGCTGCTTGAAAAGATCTATAATCTAATTATAATTAATTTTGAAATGTTGGAAACACGAGAGTTGAGAGCGATCTCAAGTTTTATGACATCAGACCCTGGAGCCAAATTAATCAACGTGGGTGGAGGGATCCATCTCATACAGTTTTCTTACTTCAAGATCATCGCACAATGTATAGTACATGGAATCAAATGAATAATTTCAAAATTTCTGGAACTAAGTCTGTGAATTCTGAGAAATCTTAGCACTTTAAACGCAGACAATAGATGATTATTCTGTATGTTTGCGAATTAAATTTTCTTGGCTTTGAAATTCTAAGTGTTCTCTTTCCAGTAATTGTTTATTGATTGTCAGAGAAACTTCCTGCGGTTATCAATTATTTATATTTCTATTAGAACAGGACTGATACTTAAGTTTCATTTACAGCCTATAATGGCTGTTGATAGTGACATAAGTGTACTTGTGTGATAGCATTGAGGTTGTTTTAAAGCTTATATACTACATCTTTGATGAGTTGTGTTTGATTATTCCATTTTAGAAGAGTATGAATATAATGTCTTGGTTTAATGGTTTAATGGTCATAAAACTCTGAATATGGCTTGATCTTTTGTTGATCTTGTAAAGTCGGACACTTACTGCATTCTTAACCTAGTCCATCATAAGGTAGTTTTTATGAGTCATCTGAAAATAAATTGAGGCCATATTAAAAATAAAATCCACCTTCCAACCCCTAGTTGTTTCTAAAGTTTGAGAACCTAAGAATTAATTTTCTATTGCCTGATGTGTTGTTTTGTTGTTACAGATTCACAAATCAACACAAGGACCAAGCTGTTTATTTTGTAAATGCTGTACTTGGTGAAGTAAATGGTTATGTAAACTTTGTGCTATCTCCCGACATCGTTTCCATGGAAAGTCATGTGATGAGGGACCATGAACAAATACCCAACAAAGCTGTTGTAAAAGTTCAAAGTTTCACAGTTAAAACATTTGCTCAAAAATTTAGAATTCCTGAGAGATTCGGTATTCTGTCCATTGATGCTGAAGGAATGAGTAGTGTTGTGAGTATTATTTTTGGTTGTCATGGTAACATATTTTCATGTTATTGCTGGATTGCTGAGAATTATTTTAGATCCTACTTTTTTCATGAATTTTTGTTCCTTGTGAAACTGCAATTGCCCTGATATTTTGGGTATATTTCAATTTTTGAAAAGGGCTTTATCACTTAAGTGAACAAATTCCACTTATGTACCATGTTCTCAATATTGCATTTTTGACTAACTGTTGAATTTTTTATATTTTTGCACTATTCATGTTGTCAAATGTTTCAGTAACCCGCATCTCTAAATTTATGTGGGATTTCAAATGTAAAGTAACCCAAGAATGATGACTGACTTAGTTGGGCTGATGTGTGATGTATTAATTAGCCAAACAAAATAGTCACATGCATATGTCCTTAATAAGGTATAATGTAACCAAATATTCATATATCAATTCCTTCCCCGAATTGATGCTTTTGAAAAAAAACAACAGAAAAATTGTCTCACCATATATACATGTACTTTAATAATTGAAGAGATTTTCATCCAATTCATCCAAAAATTGCTCTTACACACAACAACTTGATGGGCGAATTGAAAAAAATCCGTAGAATGTATAATCATTTAGCTATAACATGTTCTTTTCAGATTCTTCATCAGTGGATAGATTTAGGATACAGACCTATATACATACTGTATGAAGCGTTGCACGAAAAGGAATCCATTGTGGAAACAAGTGAATATTTGAGTACAGTTGGTTACAGATACCTAAAGAAAATTGGATGGAACCACGTTTTTGAATATTATGGTGTGTAGATAATGGTATATTGTGAATCCGAAAATCCATCAAGGCAGATAGGTTCGCTCAGTCATTGTAAATCAGACCAGCCATTGAGCTGGGTAATTTTGACCCATCATTGTAAATCAGACCAGCCATTGAGCTGGGTAAATTTGACCCGTCATTGTAAATCAGACCAGCCATTGAGCTGGGTAAATTTGACCCGTCATTGTAAATCAGACCAGCCATTGAGCTGGGTAAATTTGACCCATCATTATTAATCAGAGAGCCGTTTAATTGGGTTGTTCCACACAGTCATATATTCATACAATTCATAATAATAATGCAATTTTCAGATTTTTTTTTAAGGTGATAAAAAAATACTGATATTTAAGTGAAAACAATTTTTTATGTTTTCATTCTGGTTTATACTACTGTATGTGAACATTCCATTTTTTTTAAACTCTATTACATTACATTTTATTTAAGAAAATAAATCTGTTGGCGTGTGTGTTTTCAGGGTTTTGCAATTAATAATTATTTTCTGATGAAACTGTCAAAAAATTTAGGAATATTGTGCCACATGTGTTTATTTATTTCGAGTTGTAACAAAATTTCAAAATTTTGTAAAATCATTTCATGTCATAGTTTTTTTTAGCCTACTTGTGGTTAGCTTGACATAGTCACTGTGTATGTGCGTCCGTCTGTTCAGATTATGCTTGTCTGGACCATTACACTTACATTAGATGGAGGATTTTGAAAAAACTTGGCACAAATGTTCACAATGATTAGACAGGGTGTCACATCTAGAATCTGTGTGTGTGTTGATCAATTTAAGTTCAGATGTCAAAAATTGTACAGGAACAGCTTGTCTGGACCATTATAATACAACATCTTCATCTCTTAATAAAAGCAGGCTCAACATTGCCCTTTGGCATCTAGCATTAATGATGAAATTCTGTTGTAATGTTGGGTTGGAAAAAGACCTGTTTGTATTAGTGAATAATTTATGAAATTAATGACCTAAAAATCCTATATGAACCGTGGACAAAACCGCTATTCTTATAAATAACCATTTAGTGTTGAATATACAATGTAATTGAAAACAAAATGTGGCACAAAGATTTTTGTTGAAAATGTTATGCATGTTTGTTTATTTTAATATTAATGTGGAAAATATCAAAATGAAATCATATTCAATTACCTTTTTTGATTGCCAATAATGCCTTTTATTATATCTAATTTGTCAGAAATTTGTGAAGTAAAATTATGTATTTATGGTGAAGATTGTTTTCTGTGGATAGTTGCTGTTTTTGTTTTTTACGCATAAATGTCATGAATTAGAAAGAAAATACATATTGTGCTGCTAAAAGATCCATGTATCAAAGATCATGTGAAGATTTTTCATTAGATCTTTTTTTTTTTGAAAAAAAGTTTCTTTATAACATAAGCTTTGTTTGTGTGCTGACTTCTGAGTATTAACAAACATTTTAGTGAAAACAATGTTATACCTACTAACCTTACATCATCATATCCTAGTTGGGAACAGTAATTAACAATTTTGTAATACTTCATATTAATATCATAAGTGCCATACTAATTTTGAGGAATCTTGTCAAATTACATTCTTAGTTGTACATAGTTTAAAATGTCTATTATGAGAATATTAGATTAAGCTAGATGAAGTCAGGATTAAGGCAGTTTGACCCAAAATATTTGGGTAGGTAGGTTGAAAACTTCTAATTGTTTGGTAATACATTTTTTCTGATTATGAAGTGTCATTGTTGGATTTTGTTGTGAGAAACTTAAGCAGAAGAAAAAGAAAAAAAATGGAGTAATTTCAGTTAGCCATAAAACAACTAATTTTTGGGGGCTTAAAAAAGTTTACTGTACTTTTTATCTATTATTTTGGAATTTCATGCTGAAATTGTCAAACTACCCAATCTGAAATGAAAATAGTTGAAAAAAACATGCAAATACACCGAACTTTCACAGGCAATACATTTACGGATTTATCTGATTCATCAAGATATTGTTTTAACTACTATTGAACACACAAGATAGGATTTTGAGCACTTTTTTACGAGTCTCATTTTTCTTTTATGTAGGGGGCATTTATTAGGCAATATTTGGTAGTCAGTATATAGCTGACATACTGTTAGTCTTGTTTGTTATTTTGTTGATGATTTCTCTAGTCATCATGTAAACAATTGGTTTCTGATGTATGGGAGTTATTTTTTATGACTGGTTTATTATACAGACGGTAGAATTGAGAATCTAGCATCTTATTATTTCCTATGTCCTTTAATATCAGTATATCATCTACGTGATTCTGTTGTCATGGTAACATCTGTCTGGTGTTGATGGTAATATCTAATTGTATTCTAAGCTCAGCCTCTTTAAACCTTGAACTGTCCTTGACTCATAGGATACATTGTCTACTGGAAATCAGTCTGTATGAATTGTCTTGTATATATTTCAACATAAATGCATTGTTTTCAAAATGGTTTATTTTTCACTTTTTTCAAAATTGTGAAAAACAATCAGCAGACGTGAAGAATTTTTCATTAATTCTAGTAGAAGTTACAGATAGGAGTACTGGTATTTTCTGAAATAAAAATTGCTAATTTTTTTATGAAGTTGTGAATGTTTGTGAAAAAAACATTGTCCAATATATTGTTGTTGTTGTCATATTGTGTTTCTTATACAGGCTGTGGTTATTATATTTTCTTTGTTAAATAATTTTCACAATTTACTATTGAAATTTATTGAATTCAGTGTAAGGATTGTTAGCATTTAATCAGGTTGTCTTGAAAAAAATGTTGGTTTACAGTTACGTAACCGAAACTTTTATCTGCGCGTTGGTAGGTAGGCATTTCTTTTGTTAACAATATATTCTTGTTCTGAAAATGGACAGCTGGAATAAAGAATGAAAATTTCTTTTATCAAAATCGTTAAAAAATTTTGTGTCAGGCCATTTTTGAATGGGTCAGTCACATGTTTGCAAACCTAACATTTTTTTAACGATGGCCTCTTAGTCTTGTTTTCTATATTATTGGTTTTGCTCATTTTGGTAACGCTCAATAATGGAGTTCTCGACTGAAGGCCTTTTGTCATTGCTAGAAAAAAATATTTGTGGTGAAAACACTGATCCATGCCAAAAATTTTACCTGAGACTTTTTTACTCATGGTGATGATACATATTTTTATGTGCCTTGTTAGAACAAGTCGTTCTTTTGTAAAAATAATGCAAATTAAACTGTGACATATTTTATTTTGTTATCGTGACTTGAGTTAATTCTGTTTAATGAATTAGAGATACAGGGGAAAGAGGTAATTTGTGCTCAATATTTTTTTTTCTGTTTTGCTGAAAATTGTAATCTAGACTAAATGATAAATCAGTATTCTTGCCTGCTTTAGGGTGGCAGAAGAATTCTAGATCTTGTCAAAACATAAACTTTTTGTATACAATACTATTATTGTTATATAAATACAGTCCAGCCTTGATAATAAGACCATATTTGGGACCTGAAAAATCAGTTGTATCAAAAAACGTGATCTTATCAAGTTGAAGTATAGGGTAGTTATTGAAAGCCAATTAGAAAATAGGTGGTCATTTTAACAAGGTGGTTGTAATATTGATATGGTTTCTATGTAAGTTTTTCTGTAGCTATTTTTTTGTAAATTTTGAATCTTAAATCATTCCGAAATGTATAAACTTTCCAAGTATCTCCAGGCTATATTTGAAAAGCACTTAGAATTATTACTATGTATATGAAGTAAGTGAAAATATCAATTCACATGGGCAAAAAAATAAACCTGGTTTCTGTTAACATCCCCAAAAATATAGAGGTCAGTTTGTCAGTAGACCTTTTTTCAATTTTTTATATTTCGAAGATAAACTTCATTGTCATAAAAACAAAAGTATCTGAAAATGAATCAGACCAAGACTAGAAAAAGTCTAGGTTTAGCGGAATAAATTGACTCAGTCGGGTAAATGGAAACCAGGAACTTTTTTTACCTCCAGTTGTATAAACTTTATATGCAATTGTCATTTAGCCAGTAATCCTGGAAATGTGATATTACTTATACCCATATTTATCATGGAGCAAATTATACCAGTGTAATATTTTTTTTATATTATTTATGTGTGATTTCTTTTAATGTATAATACTCAAGATTTTGTTATTTCAGCGTAGATGAGATTCAGTGAGGTTGTGCTGATTGATAAACTCTGTATTAGAATGAACTATGCCTGTCTTTCACAAAATTGTCGCCTTTTAACTTCGCAATTAGAAGTGTACATGATTCTATTCTTACATCCAGATGCATATTTTTATGTTTATTCCATTTCAGGTTGTTATTTTTTCATGAATTACAATTTAAATCAAAATGGGCTTTGACTCAAAGAAAATAAAAAAATACATAATTTGGGTCATTTTAATGAGGCGATTGATTTAATTTAGAAATAATGTTTTATTGATCTGAAGAGATGACCAACTCACCAAAAGATCGGTTTTAATATTGAGGTCCCATGAATTAATCCCATAATAAAGTTCATATAAAGAGGAAATATTGAGAACTGGTCCAGAAAATAAGTGGTCATTATGATGAGGTGGTTTTAATATTGAGGTGGTTGCTATGGGTGGTCTTACTGTAAACCTTTGTTATCGTTAATGACTGGGACAATAAAAATATTGTAAAAGCGGAGTTCTTCCTTCATACAGCCAAAACACAAAGATATTCTTGTTAAAGTTTGATATTAGTTTATTGCATCTTTACCTCAGCATTAATTTTTTACTGTGTTTATGAACGTAATTATTTGCCATATATTTACATAGAGTATATCTTATTGTGTTCGTATCTTTTACTACAGAAAATTAGATGTGATTTGTAATGATTTAAAGATGGTTCAAGCATAATAATCTTTATCATATTATATATATTTTTATCATATTAAGAATATAAACTGTCTGTTGAATTATGTTATAGCCATGTGTTGATTTATCTTATTCTGAAACTGTTTGTGACCAGCTGGATGTTTTGGTCATATAATAAGTACTAGTGTCATAAAGCAATACAGACAACATCTTGGGCAGTTATTAAATACAGTCAAACCTATGAACAAAGGCCACCCTTGGGAATGACAAAACGATGCCTTTATTCACAGGGTAGCTTTATTTAGAGACCAGTTTGTTCTAAATAATCAAAGATGGTTTTTCAAAGAATGACCTCTATTCACTGGGTGGCCTTTATTCATCGTAGGCTGCAAATGCAGGTTTGACTGTACCAAATGAAATAAGACTATCTATTGTAGAGATGAAATATTGCCATTGGCTCAGTTGACCTTGATTCTGAGCTTTATTTGGTCTATTTTATCAGTAAATGTGTCATCAGGGTTGTTGCTCACAGGTGGCCACTATTCACAGTGGCGGTGAACTCAACTTTGACTGTAATTTCTGTCCAGTTTTTTCTCATTTATTCCATTCTCTTTGCCAGAGAACTGTGATTTACGCTTCATTTAGCATTCCATATCCATCTGATACATATGGGTAATAAATTATTACTGTTGAAAAGGTAAAACAAATGGCAATTATAAACCAAAATTTCTGTTGATGATATTAAGAATTTTGCTCAAAACTGTTGTATTTGTTTGTGATGCAATTTGATTATATCATATATTGTGTATTTGTTTGTATGGAACTATTTGTATTAAATCTACAATAAAGCCTGGGTACATATGTGTTAACTGGAACTGTGTTGTTTTGTTATTATTATTATTTTTTGGTTTTATTTGTATAATATGCTTGAAGCATCCAATTGGTTGAATTTGACCACTGCATTAGATTTTAGGTCACATTAAGAATTTAACCAAAAGTTAATCAGAAACAAGATGGCTGTCTTTGTTGCACTAATTTGTAAGCAGATAAAGTAAGGATCCTGATGACTGCGTAACCAATATTAGAACCTTTGGTTAATTTTAGCCAGAAATGTTTTTTTATTAAATTTAACTACATTTTAACACAGCCACTTTACCAAAATACAACCTAAAATAAAATTAAACTTAATCTCAGATTTAATCCAGGGGTTAAAATTAACCAGTATTAATACAATTGGGTGCAGATAGGTAAAGTTATGACCAACGTATTTTTCTTACTCATTAAATTTGTGTAGCACTATTTGTTAATATAAATAGGATTTGTTATACTTCCTGTAAAAACTGCCAGGTATTAATTATATCAATTAATGTTACTAAATACATGTACTGCTAATTCAGTCAGTTAACATTACTAAGTACTTTTAGATCTATCAATTTATTTCTGAACATGTCTTACTTTAAATTAAAACAACATAAAAGCCATTGCAAAGGCTGTCTTAATGCCTGTACCGGTAGAAATATTGACGTCAAATTTTATGTATAATGACAGTTATTAGTAACCTAACTATTATTATCATACAGGGTATAAAATGTTTTTTCTAAATGTTGTGTTCTAAGATTTTTTGTATCTACTTACACTGAGGTGGCTTTGGTTTTGTGCTTTGTTTGTCTGTAATAAGATGTTTTATGATCATATTGCAATGTTTTTGATATAGAGTGTGTATATTTAGATTCACCATAATGTCAGCATTATTGAAAAAAAACAATGTTTTTATGGTTGCATTGTGTGCCTTTATTGACTCAATATATGTATCATATATTTATTTTGACAAAGTAATGGAACAGCCCCCTTTTACACTTTCTTTAGAGATACATGTACTGGGTGTCCCAGAGTATCCCCTTGCCTCATTATACAGCATTTCCCTGCATCTAAAGCAGATGACCTTTGAAAACATTGTGGTAAAAGAACACATTGCTTGTAATGAGTAATGGCTTCTTTTGCCACAATATTTTTTCACTCTGTCAGAGAGAAATAAAACAATTTTTTAAATAAATTGTTGTTTTCTTATGAGCTTTGAATTTGGAAGATTCTAAAATATGAGGCGAAGGGTTAAATAAATACTTGGATATTGTTTATTTTGACAGAGTTTAAACCTTTTTAAGTGTTCATATATTTTGGGATGCCCTGTAAGTTACTTTTTTCTTTGATTTGTGTACTATTTGCCACAAGAAAATAACTCAAAATAAAATAAAAGCAATCATCTAATCAAAATGTTGTTCTCGCTGATGAAAATTGTACAATATTGATTCAGGTGGCAGGTAGCTTTTTGTGTATGCTGGTGTTATTGTGAAATGATTGAAAAGTTGACACGTCATTTCACCAGCTCTCCTGTTACATTGTTATATTCAATTATTAGTGTTATTCACAATAACTCTGTATTAATTTGTGTGAAATTTAATATTTTAGAGGAGAAAATAGTTGATAATGAATACTGTTTTATTTAATTAATAAGGAGAATGGGGAAGATCAATATTTTATACTATACAACTCACTGTGGTATTATTTTCAGTATTTGTGTCACATTTCCTTGGTTAAAATTCTTTTTATGTCCACCGAATAATGTTATTTTTTTCTATCATAGCATATTGTGCTGTATTTAGTGTCTTACGTTAAAATTTTTCATTTTACGCACAATTTGCAAAATTTGATGGTTTTTAATTAAGTGTTTTAACGGTGGCCTCGGTGGTAATGTGTAGTTATGGTCTCTCACTAGTAATCACTGGCCCCTCACCACTCTGAGTTTGAATCCCACCCAGCACCATATTACACAAGTGAGGAAGTACTCTAGCTAGCTTATAGATCGTCTGTGGTTTGATCAGGGAGTACACTTGGGGTTTTTCTCCACTGTTAAAGCTTGCAAAGTTGCAAAAAACAAAGACCCTGGCTGTTGATGCAACGTTGAACCCCAGTGAAAAAAGTGTTTCATATTGTACTCACAGTATGAAGTCATACTAGTAGAACTAATCAATCATTTAGGCTTATGATTCCAGATCTTTGCTAGGGGTTGACCAAAAAGCAATCACTTTGTCCCAGTCTGATACCAATTATTGATATTTGACAAAGATATTGATATGATAAATACTTAAATAAGAGAAAGAAGTGTTGCACAAAAACCTAATAAATGTCCTATTTTAAAAAAAAATAAGTTGTGGTGGTAATGATGATATCATATTCCATTGGGAGATAATTTGCTGCATGGAGTTTGTTGTTGTTTAAGTCAACATTATCTATAAGTCCAAGACCTGTTAAAGTTAAATTAGGTAAATATAATAGGCTTTAACGGTAATATGAACTTCAAAAAATGCGTATTGATTATGCTTTAGTTTGAATATAATGAAAATGTCAATGTTTTACTGGAAACAATTAAGCTACACACAATAATTGACATCCAATTAGAGCTTCTAAAATTTCATCATGAGCACAAGGTTCTTGGATGACGTAATTTTCGAAGTGACATACTATCAAATCTTTATTTCAGAATGTAATGTCTTTATATTACAATCATGCAATTTAATGAGGAAGTTGCTTTATGAAAACATTTGTATACATGAACATAATTAGTAAGACCCTTTTCAGTTACTCAAGTTCTGGTCCCGAGGTTAAAAATAATGAGAACAGTCCCTGTGCTGAATTTTACGCTCGAAGTACTTTGGTTGAAATGAAGTTAAAAAATTTTGATGAATTGAGTTGATGGTAAAAATGCATATTTGTAGAGCATAGCTACGGAAGGTCGGTGTTTCTACCAAGGTGTACTCATTCATTCACCCTTAAAGCTGGAACGTCGCTATTGTTGTGACGTTGAACCTCAATGACAAAAATTGAAAGATCAAAGACAACTAATTTTAATACTTGAGTTTGGAGACTGATCATAAGCTTTACCATTCCCGATCCAGGTCATGAAAAGGCGGGATAGTGTGTGGTCAACTATATTTAATCATCCAACGTCAAGCATCCACACAAAACCAGTAGACAGACCATTATTCTCCTCCTTACATACGTCCGGAAGTTCGTAATTGGCAACCTTTGTTAAATTATTTCTGATTGGATGATTAACCAGCGGAAGTCTTCCCGGATCTCCAATGAAAACTTTTGTTTTAAATTTATTATAAAGTTGTTTAACCCATTCCACTAGAATGTCTCGAAACGTTTCATCATAGAACATATCCCCCAATAATACAATAGACCAGTCCGATTGCAACCGACCAATCAAATTCTGATTACTTGTCTCCACTGTAACGTTATTAGCTTCGGCATTCAGTTCCACAGCACTTATGGCATCTGAAATTTTACATGAAAAATATTTTTACGATGTTGCTTCATAGTTCGTGATGCTTCTGTTATACAATATAACATGGCATACAATAGTTTAACAATGTATTCTCGTTAAAACACAAGCAGAAGTATCAATGACACACGCGGACTTGTAAAGTATACCCGATCCTTTTTCAAATACTTATATCATGAAGTCAACACCTGCTTCATGACTGAATGTCATCCCACACCTCTTTTACACATACTTTCTGTCCATGTTATTATCAGTTATCACAATTCAAGATAATTATTTCCAACTTCTACTTGTGTTACGAAAATTAAATGGTAGAACTGGCCGCCCCCGTGGTCCAGTGGTAAGTGCGTTAGACTTGTAACCCGGTGATCTGGGTTCGAATCCCGATCGTGGTTGGTCATACGCTTTTACGAAAATTTGATAAAAATGCCGATTTTCCTCCATATGCGGAGAAGTTGCTGGCTCCTTGTGGTAGGGTAAATTAGCACTGGTTAGTATACAGCCTAGGTGAACCTGTCGCCGTATATAACTGAAAAATCGTTGAAAAATGGCGTTAAGCCCTAGTGACAATAAGTCACATAAAAACGAACAAACAAATGGTAGAACTAATGACAAAAATATACTAGAATATATTGTATCGAAACTATCAAATACAGAATATAAATCTGAACCTTACACGGATCAACATCATTGGCAATAACACGTTTAGCTCCCACCATACTGCACGCTATAGATGAAGCCCCACAACCACACCCTACATCAAGTACGGTCTGATCTTTGAACAGACGAGGATTGTCTAATATAAATCTGTAAAGAAACACGCGCTAGTAGTTTTTAAGATGCTGTGCTAAGTTCAACATACAGTGTGAACTCCTCAAACAATATATTAAATATGTTTTTTTTTGGATCAAAGATGTAGTGTATTATATGAAGCCTAAGCACATTGAAATCATTATTTTATATGCCTATACTTATGAGTGCCACATAATATAATATGAAACTGTTATTACTGAGCTTGATATCATGCGTGTCTGGTAATTTCAACTAAAGGCAATGATCTCATAAAAAAAACTGAAGATTAAAAAATATGTTACATTCTGTACTTTTATTTCACTCAATATCATCCGGGATATTACAATCTTAGTAAACTGTCAATGGGACTAAAATGTATTTCGTTATATACATGTACCATGAACCCAGAAGACAGCCAAAGAAAGAACATTACATGTATGACTCCACGAGTTTAAGCTATATATAGAACTATCTACGAAGATATTCTACGATACCTGGTCATCACTTGACCTCCAGGCCAATAAAAAGCCCAGAATGGATCGATAAAGGGTGTGTTGTCGTCAGCTTTGCCACTCCATAACGGACAATCACGTGTTATAAGATATAAGGCAACTTCCGGTGTCATGTGATCACGTGATAGAACAGTGTGTTGTTTAATTTGAGCTGCTCTGGTCTCAGGTTGCGTGGTGGATTTTGTGTGACAGAATTGTTTAAAAACACCACAAATGCGATAATGCTGTTGGTGTCGCATTGTGTTACCTGTAATCAGAGTACACTTTGTAAAAAAAGACGTGGGTGTTTTGCACGTGTATCCATACCATACAGTGACAATTTCTCTATCATCATTACAATATATTACATTAATTGAGACAAAAACACTAACAGATGCCATTGATTTGGGATGGAATATGTGTAAATATAATTATGTACAAATTCTGTTGACAAACGTTATAAGGCCATCCTATTTTTTGTCCGTTATAACGCGACCCAGCATTTTGTTTCTGCGGGTAGGTAGGGATTTTCTGGAGTAATTGGAACTTCCACGACAAAACTCCGAGTATCTATACATGGGTACAATGAACTTAATTCAAAGAATACAAGCTTTTGACTGAAATGATTCAATGTATATGTCATAGCTAGTATTAGCAGTTACTGCAATAGTCATAGACTATCATAATAGTCACAAGTCCTATCAAAATCATGGATTTTGTCGTAAGAATATAGCCGACGGGAACTGCCTAAATTTTAATGAGTGAAAAGACAAAAATGCCGGAACGCAATTATTAATTACAAAGTGGTTAGAAATGTTTACTGGGAGGGTTAAAAAGTTGAGTCGCGGCGATTTTTATGAGTGGGTCGCGCTACAGCAAGCATAATATTTTTCAAGATGGCTTATTACTCAAACAAACAAACAAACATAGGGATATTCATTATGATACGTTTGTTTTCAACAATAACTTAACGCGAAGCCAATAGGTACAACGATAATACAATGTACATGCAACGTTATTTGTGAACAACTGGTGACTGGTATTTCATCGACTTAATATGGATGTTGGTGTGAAAAATAAGCAAACCATTCATTTTAATACATTTGTTAGAACAATTCCTTTTTTTCTCTGGAAAGGTTTTCGATTGCACTATTACTCCCCTGGATATTGCTCCTTGCAATTCCCTAAATATTTAGATCATTTGATAATAACAACCGCTTATTTTCGGATTGGGGTTAAATATTTTCTCTAAACATTTCAAGTTGATAATGAGACCATCCAGATATTCAGACTACTTTTTACACAAGGGTGTTCCCAATCTCGAGGGGTTTGTTGTTAAAACGGAACAGATGAACATATAAAATAAATAAAACCAACACGAGCGATGCAGAACCCAAGAGATTACCAGGGACTACACATAATAATGTCATGTTACATTCCTGAGACTATACATTGTCTAAGTACGCACAGCTAGCTAATTAAATATAAAATTCAAATTATTCAAAACACAGAGTGACATTTCTCTACCTTGAAGCAAAGCTGTTGTATAAGCGTGCATATATCCCCTTAAGAATACGAATTATATCTACAACTAATTATATTAAATGAGATTCAACACGTCTCCAAAGAAAGCATGAAAAGCCACCAGCGAAACTTTAACAACAAAACATGTTACATGTATATTTTCTATACGACGTCAAAAAGTGACGTTGGTCCGTACATATAATATTTTATATACATATGTATATGTAATTGTGTTACTGCTATTCAGAAGTTTTCCTACATATAGGCTAACCTTGAAAACACGTAAACAATAGCAGCTGATAGTCAGTATGAAGTACATTTAAAGCTGATACAATACAAGTTTGTCATCAAACTCGTCCGCATGGAAACCATAAGAAGTACTTTTCGAGCGGACAACCTAATTATGCGTTCATATATCGCAAGTAATAATTACATCAACTGATATTAGGTGTCAATGTAAAATAAACAAAACAGAGAAGATAATGGTGATAATGTTTGGCTTCAATCCATTTAGTTACTTAATGTAAATTAATAACAAGTTCATCAAAATTTTATCACACAATCTAAATTAAAGATGATAATTATTTGTTTGTTTTGCGCTAAAGTGCAACTGTCAAAATTAAGGTCACGACTCTTAAGTAGGGTACAGATTTCGCGTGTCCGTGCATTGCATCCATGCTCTTCAGTGTTAACAAGGTCGTGAAGGACCACTTCATAACAGCAATGGCCTTCATATTGAAATGCATAAACCTAACTTACTTAACAAACAGCAGTCTAAGCCGCACAAACATGTACGTTGAATTTTAAAAGTTTCATGATAATTCAAGTACCTACAAGCTACCATATTGAACATACTTGTACGAACAGGATACAAATTGAATTCATTTCATGTTACAAAATTTATTATTTTTATTCACGCGTTGGTCACATGGAGATGTTCCTCCTGCTAGCATTTCATATACTATAAATTGAACATAATGGTATACTTAGAATATTTATGTTTTATTGATAATTCCGAAAATACAAATTTCTTAAACGCGTGATGCCCACAACTGACAAATTTAACGGTCACCGATTAATCATTGAATCAACTAGAATGGATGAATGCGTCGTGGCACAGCAGAATTCCTTGTAGATTCCGGAAATATCCGAAGTTAACCGAGTGAATTACGAAGAAAAATACGAATACAAGGGAGATAACCATTTTGTAAAACAGATATTTTTAATTCGACATAAACTGATTTGATTGTCTCCCTTTTCGATTTATGGTCAACAAAAAACGAGAAAGTTTTACATTGAGCTTACATTTGATCTTCTGACAGTTTCAAATAAATAAATAAACGAATGAATAAATAAATAAATACACAAAATACCAATTAGACAGATAATTAACGCGAAAACAATACAACATAAAATCTGACTGTACACATGAATCACACCAATCAAAGATAGAATATTGTTGTCGATATATAACAGGGACAATTAGGTCCCCTGAACTTAAGTAAAGTACTTAGTTAGGGACCAACTTTTGACGGGGGGTGTTTTTCTGTAACGTACCATGATGTAGTAAGACACACGTGTGTAGCGTACACTATCGTTATTTGTCCTTGATATAACTTGCACGACCAGATGTTGGATTCAGATCCATTCATCCGTTCTAGCATGTTTAGCAGTAGTGTGAGTCACTGGCATATTTAGCACGTTATTAATTACGAATAGGATATGATGATTTTTACAATCCTTCGGATAGCTACAGAAATTTTACTTAAAAGGGTCACTGGCGTCCCTACAAATACCCTATGGGCTAGTACATATTGGAATATACACAGACATACATCCTATACGTACCATAGAGGGCTGGCACGTTAAGGAATTGTGTATAATGGTGAATAAGGCCTAAAATGGCATTCTGCATACACTGAGAATGGTCCCGTGGTTATCATTGAAAACTATAAATATATAACAAGGAGCCGATGTAGTGTGACCTCGAGCATGTGTATAGCCTACATCTATACGTAAAATGAACTTACAACGCCTGCTCAGTGCGTGAACAAGTTCACTTCAAAATAGTACAAAATATCACAAACTACAGTCTGGATTAACAAAAAAGCACGGATACGTCTATACAGTCAAGCGTGAACGTCAATATTATAAATATTTACCTCAGTTTGTTATGATACCAGCCGTTGGTATGCGTTACCACGTGTTTTAAACTTGTCTAACACTGAACTGATCACGAGCTTTACACTAACCAATCAGATTCGTTATAACATCTCATGACCTTGTCCGTTGTAACCGGCACGGACGAGTGCATTTTTAAGTGTGGGTCGTAGGATATATCCTCAAACGAATTCGGTACTTATTCGATTGAATAACTCACGTATTAGATTAGATTTACTTGCATCTTCAAAAGATATAGATATCTAGAGGCGAGTTTACAGTATAAATAGAAACAGCTCAATGTATTGCTAATGACTGCGAATAATTCAACCTGTTAGTGTAATGATACGCACCTTAATAATCGTCTGATAAAATTGTCTTTTGTAAAAGCCAACCAAAGTATCAAAACGATTTTGTGATATTCAAGAAAAAAAATCTACTGTAGAAGGATTTCATTTAAGTGATAAAATGTCGAAAAGACAGAATCAAGCTTGTGAAAATTATAACAGTCAGTCTTTAATGACTGTACTTAATAAGTTTGTGGATGCTGTTAACACCATGGATGATAAGGTGATGGTGCCAAGTAGACTTCGTGATATGGAACTTTCAGAAGTTGCTTCCAATGTTATGGCGGAAGAAAATAACAACCTAGCTGTGTTACCAGCGTCGTCTGCTCCTGGCGAGGACCTGTTTAGTTATTATGAAATGATTAATGCAGTTAAAGGGGAACTTTTAAATGGAAAAGGGATAAAACACACCAATCTTCCCGCCGTCGGTGTTGGAATGGGAGTTTTAAGTGAATCTGATGGTGAATCTGATATTCTAAGTGACGATTGTAGCTCTGAAGAAGGAGCTTCTGATACTGCCAGCAAAACCGCTGAGGCGTTCCGTCATCATTTACACGGATTATTTGGACTTCTTCACCAACTCACAGACACTGCTAAATTTTTAGGTGACGCATATGAACAACAAGTCGGTGGCAGGAAGACGAAAAAGTTTGCAATTTAAATCCATTTTTCTGCGACTATTTTGCGCTAAACTTGTCACTTTCGATCTATATCAATGCAATTTATTCTCGTAAAGGTGCTGAAAGCATGAACATTATGGACACTGTGCAACATTGCTCACAATCATATTTGTGTTATATTATTCTGCTTGCAATTGTTCATCATGGTATCGAATAGTCAATTATTAAAGTGCCTATGTTAAATCTAATCAAATAAATGTGGTACAATCAAACATATTTTGTTAAGAATGTTACATTCGCGTATGCCATTCTGAGAGGACATTTCCAGCTCACTCATACAAAATGGATATATAGTTATGGAGTATACTGCACTTACAAAACTATAAAGTAACGTTTGATCTTCTCCTTCAAGGTTTGAACTGAATAGAACAGAACTTGTTTCATCTGAATGATTGGGGTATTTAACTAGTTCAGTTATTTTATTTTATGTCTACCATTCATATTACTTCTAACAATTAAACATGAAGATTTTTATCTTCAGACATACTTGAAAGCAAACCAAAATCTACAATCTTGTTAAGATCTTTTCTGTCCAGTGTTATTAATACTAAACAGCTTTTGGAAGAATATAATATACACAGCCTACTGTAAAGATCTCATAATGTATTGTTTGGATGATATTATGCAAAGATTCCCAGTATTCATATTACATAGCATCTTCGGTTCATATACATACATATACATGTATGGTATTTTTACGTTGTAACTGACTAATATATCGCATGGTAAGACATTGTTTCGTCATATCTCGTACGACCATGAAAGAACTGATCCCACAACCGCAATATTATTTACCTACGTCTAACGAATGACTTATGTCAAACGGAAGTTTACGCTAGTTTAGTATATGACCATGTACAACAAATTTATCTTAGTTTTTATCTTTGATGACATATTTCCTCATCCAGAAACTCCAACTAGTTGTCATGGAGACTGTTTTGTACTTTATTCCTTATATGGTCTTATGAATTAGATGGGTTTTGAATAGGGGGGAGTAGTATTTTGGGGAAGGTGGAATTTTTTGTATGTGTTTTGTTCAATGAAACCATTTCTTATCTAAGTAATTCTAAATAACTTGATGGCATACTTGTATAATTGAAATCAGCTCACAGAAATTGACAATTCCTTGAATACCTGAACATTTGTTGTACTGTATACATGTATGTTATGGGTAATAAATATATCGGATGTTGATTTGATATCTACACATAAAACTTAATGAACCATGACGTACTGAGGTATTTAGATTGATGTATGTTGTAAAATTTTGTAGTTTCTGTCTACACCCAAGGTTATATGTAAACTACACTGAACATATATGTTCACAGATGTTTTTTTATGTACAATATAGTGAAAGTATCAATTTTATACAGAGTTACTCACATTAATTTTATAAAATTTTGCCATGTTGGTGTTTCATGTACACCATAGATGATGTACATTGTACACACTTACATTGTTAAGTTATTTATCATGTTAAAATGTAATATATTGTTATTTTTTATTTATTTTTTTCATCATTGTTGTAAATATACATGTATAATATAAAATATATTTACAATTCGAGCAAACTGTTGTATTTTCTTTAAATCCAAAAATTATGATATATCTCTTTATACAATGCCTAGAATCTCTAGGTCTTAAAGCTAATGTCATTCTAAAGAGGACTAACAGACCTTTATTGCTGCAAGATTGTAATTTCGAAAAAAGGAACAACTAGCTACAACTGTGTCACTCTGGCATGATGATGATATTGACTGTTTTTAGTGCCGAGGAAAACTATTAGGATCAATCAATAGTCGGCGTTAGTTGTCTGTGGTCCACACATTGTGGTTGTTAACACTCTAGAGGTCACAGTCGTTATTTGATCTTCATCAAACTTTGTCAGAATGTTTGTTTTATTGATGTTTTGGACAAGTTTGAACTTGGGACATTTCGAGTAAAAAAATAGGTAAAAATCAAATGAAAAATTTGTTTACACTCCAGAGGTTCCAGTTTTAATTGGATCTTCATCAAACCTTGTCAGAATATTTGTATTAATGACATCATGGACGAGTGCGAACGTTGGTCATCTCGGGACAAAAACTAGGTCACCAGGTCAAATCACAGGAAAACATAAGAAGTTGCAGTCTACTCTGGGGAGCGAATAAAGGGCCATCATGACCATCTTGTTTTCTTAGCGGCCGGAATACTGACAAGAAGTCTCTACAGATAGTTGGATTATAATGCATGAAAAATTCGTGACTTTCAGATTTTTTATTATGATGAATCTTTGGGCCTAGGGAAAACCTACACTGCTCAACTTTCATAATCAGTTACCTAGATTTTTGAGTATTTTATAAACGTACAATACCACTGTAATATTTAAGGCAAAAAAGACCTATACAACACAAAATGTGCAATGTCGTATTACAAAAATGTATTTTAGAATAAGAGAAGCTTATGATGCAATAAAGTTATGCACTGAGTCTGTAAAGTATCAAATAAAGAAGGTTATGGTCCTGATCACAAAATATTTGTATAACTTTTCGCTCAAGGCTGACCTTTATACCAGTATTCACTGACCTTAGAGAAAAAGGTATGTCAAAATAGGGCTTAAACTGTATGAGAATTTGGTTATTTCAACATTATATTTATAATAGGTCATTAAATAGTTCAGGTGTCCATTTACCTGTCTAACTTCGCATTTTTTAAATGTCTTCCGCTTAAACCACATGAAATATGAAACTCAATTAGGCAATCCTTGAAAAAATGCTGGTTTTAAGTTACTACAGTTATGAACTGTTTTAAACATGACTTTAATCTGATTTGCCCTCTTAAATGTGCGCTTCTGTATATTGCAATTTGTAGAATGCAAGTGTTTGCGTAAAATTGCGCGTTGCTGTAATATATTTATAACGATATGATGTTTTACACTATTACTTTACTTAATCATGATGATACATTGGTTTTTTACATTATGCTACACTTTTATCGGTCAGAACATACATTTGTACACTAAAGTACATTGTTTTGTTCATGTTGTTCACACTACGTGATATAAGATTACATCGGTAAAGATTTTAAGCCTGGTTCAAGTTTCAACAAGCATTATATCATGTTTGTAACCCCCCCCCCGACAATTGACTCTTGGACTTAAACCGTTGATCCTACACACATGATTGATTTGTCTTCTGTACTATGTTAATGTAATCGATATTCAAATTATAAGCTATAGAATGTTATGAATACCATTGTCAAAAGAGAGTTAGATCTTAATCAACTCTTTAAGTAGATATTGGCTTTTCATGTTAGTTCATTGCTATGCTTAACGCTTAAGTGCCCACATGTATATACACATTATACATTGGTAATTCAAATATTTATCATGACTTCATCACTTCTGTGAAATCTTAAACATTGGCTGTATTTAATAAGATTTCGAAATGTTTGCAGCATACGTTTGTAAATAAAATGGTCATATGACAAAACAAATTAGTTCAAGATCTATGATGGCTGTTTTTACATTTATGTCTAGATAGTGCAGAGTACTACATGAATTTGTTATTGTCTGAAATTAAATTTTAGAGATGATACTTCGACATGAGAGAAACATGTACAACTAATGAAATAAACGTATATTCTATGAGAGGTGATATTTGATGTGAGAACTGGGATAAGCCATTTGAGTTTACTTTTTTATGATATAACTTAATATTCTTAGAACTATGTATTATTAGTTTATTCTTTCGTATTTGAATATACCTGCTACAATATACCTATCCGCTACTGAATAATGTGTTTTATGTTAACAATGTGTTGTTTATGTTTTTTAAGGTACATGTACATAAAAAATATCTGTTTACACTTCTTGCTTCTTTGAATGAGACGTCATTATCGCTTGCATCAATAAATACTCTGAACTTTCTTTTGGAGTACAACGTTTGAATTTCGAGTGCTTTGAACTAAGAAGCTATACTGTTAAGTGTTATTGTATGTGCGGAAAGAAGTAAACATCCGAATAATGACTCATTAACGTATGATAGTTTGTGTTCACTGTTTATGCTGTATATAATTCATATACATTGATAGATACGATCATTTTAGATGTTTAGATAGTAAAATTGGTTATTCTTATATTTGATAAGGGATTTAGTCTGTCAAATTTATATACTTATAGAATATATTTCTTAGAAACGATCAAAATGCATTCTGCATCCTCTGTTAGTAACGAAACAATATTGGTCTTTTAGGCAAAAAGAAAAAAAAATAGAAAATCTACATACATGTATATGCACAAAGATCTATAAAAATAAGAGGCCGTTTTGATCAGCATAGCTTTTTCAAATATATTTTTTGAGATATAATTTATATCAAAATGAATATATTGAAATATCGGCAGAAAGCAAAAATAAAAAAAAAATGACCAACCAAGAACGAAAAAAGCCTAGAGTCGGTCAAGTTAGGATTTTTTACGCCGTATACCAGTTTACCGAGACATATTTTAGTGAACGAATAAGTACACGCCTTGACGTTTTGAAGCAAAAATGCGTAGTATGGGCACCAGTTAATCAAAATGTCACACCGAGAACTGCGTTGCTGGCGATTTTATTATATATCAGTCGTCGTGTCTTGAAAAAAGGTTAGCCATGGAGCAGGAAGGTCGCTAAACTTTTCTATTTTTACGCCTTTTTTACGTCTTTAGTTCTTTTGAGACAAGATTTGTCCTCATATATTTTCCTTATACCCCGAATGGTTGCATTGTTTAATTTTGCTGTTCGAAACATTAAGTTCGGCACCAAAAAATAGGATCGATGAGGTAACCGGAAACACGACATTTTCCTGGTTTATCTGTTATCATAAGGCTCGGGTTTACCAGTAAATGGTGTGTTTTAATGACTCACAGAAGTGTAAATATTGCGTCACCTGTTTATCATTCTTTATGTACATTCATATTTATATCTGTATATGGGAGAGGTTACAGATTGGATGTTATTTACAGAAACTTAATACTGTCACATGACTTGTAAGATAAGAAGCTGTCTTGTTTGTGATTTTCTCTAGTTTTAAAGCGATATAAAACTAAATACTACTTTATTCGAACGCCCACTGCACTATCTATCGTACATAATTTTCAGTACCCGAGCTTTTTATCAGTGTTGTGTACGTTGGTGTATATTCAACGTAAATTTCTATCCGATAGTTCATGAAATTTTCACCAAATGCGTGTCTAATTTGCTGTATATTTGCGTCACATTTTGACTCGATATCTCAACAAGTAACAACTTTGGGGTTTAGTTAAATCCGGGTTCTAATCCCGGTCGCGGCCGGTCATACCCTCCTATGAAAATTTGACAAAATGTCGATTTTCCTCCATATGTGGAGAAGTTGCCGGCTATTTGTGGAAGGGGAAGTTAGTACTGGTTGGTATACAGTCCAGGAAAACTGGTTAGGTGAACCGGTCGCCGTATATGACTGAAAAAATGCTGAAAAACGGCGTTAAACCCCAGTGACAGTAAGTCACATAAGACAAACAAAACAAATTTGATTTGTGTATGAGGATCATAAATTGAAAATCAGATCGTAGACTCATTCAGCACACGTCGACCATTTACATTAGATAGTGCTAGGACTCTACATTAGAGTCCCTTGATGTAAAATGAGTCAGCGGTCATTCACAACACCTCGGCCTAATCCGTACCAATCGGCCGATGTGTTCCGAATGTCCGCCGAGTCATATTAAGCCCAAGGTTCTGCAATGAACAATCACACATATGTACCCCAAAGACAGAATAATGACTGTAAAGATCCATCAAATAGTATCCCGTATGTTTGACAGTTAACATGACCACAAACAGTAATAACGGGCCTGTGATAGTGATATTACAATCAGAACAATTTAAAAATCCCTAAACCCAGAAATGACCGAAAATGGGAAAAATAACACAGAATTCGTCCCTTTCATAAATATATGTTGGTAACTTTTCGATTGAATTGGTTTGTTTTAAATAATGGAACTTGCTATCATATATTAGCTACTACTGCCGGTAGACATAACTATATCACTTCATGGTTTTACATTGTTTGAAGTACATACTTACATATTTTCGTTATAGTTTATCTTGCAGACTTAATACATTATGCTAATTATTCTGTATGTACATAACACAAAGGTATCAGTGCTTATATACATAATTAATCAGCATAATAATGTTTAAATACAGCATGTATCCAAAAGGCAAATAACGTCATTATATATGTATGATAATTATATAATACATATGTATATGATACATCTCTGGTTCACTGAAAAAAAAATGGTGAGTGTATGAGAAAGAATAGACTAGAAATTCCACAATACTGATAAACTGACCGCTCCATATAATCACTCATATGAACATAGTTCAACCACGTATGTGTCACACAAAAAATGTTATCATTTTAATCACTAAATATTGAAGGACTTTTAAAATAGCCAAACACGAACCAGTGAGTTCACTGGCATGAACTTACGTGATAAAACACGGATAAAAGATTGACACGATCTGCGTAGGTGATAACTTATAATACACATCGCTAAATTAAAAACTTCCCTCCCTGTATGAAATATGGTAATAGATAATTGTGAACATTGCTTAATTATTTTAAAAAGACTCATTCTTTGGGATATGTTTATTGTCACCATTTCTATCCAAAGTTGTCATTACCTACCATTCACATGTACACCTCTGTACAATGTCTGAAAAGTAGTTCAAAACATGTAACCTTTAGGTGTCATCTAATACCATCTAATACTCAAATGCATACTTTTGTTTTCTCCTAAAGTACATTTGTTGTCACATTTTTTCATTATTACGTTCAACTTAATCATTTTGTTTCCATTTAGGCGACTGGATTTGTAGCTTAATACGTAATATAAGCAAATAAACACTTTCAGTCAAGAAATAGCGCGCTTGATAATAAAAATATTTTCTGTAATTTTCCTGTAAATTATGACATCTTTTGTCCCTAATGTATTGTATGGAAGAGATTGTTTCACTCAGTAGTAAACCTTATACCATTTGTGGCTTTATGTCTTGTTCTACAAGAATCTTATAAAAGCTGAGGGGTTGACATAGATGGATATGTGAGAGATAACGAACGACAACTCTTCTACAAGAATCTTATAAAAGCTGAGGGGTTGACATAGATGGATATGTGAGCGTCATTTCCGCAAGCATTAACAACAGACCTGTGATTTCATACTAATGCAAGGGTGTGTCCCTTAACTAATCATGCCCTGGGCATGGCCAGAATAGTATAAATACATGTACCAGATCCGGGGGATTAGATATAGTCTCTGTTGCAGAAACTACGTAGAACAAACTGTAAACAAATATAAACCAACTCGTTCTAAGGTTGTTTCCAAGTATACGACATGTATCCATATATATATATACAATCAAGCCTGTGAACAAAGGCCACCCTTAGGAAAGACAAAATGTACCTATAATTGACTGATGACCTTTATTCGGAGGTCATTTTGTTATAAATAATCAATGGCGGGTTTTCAACAAATAGCTTTTATACACATTGTGGACTGTATTCGGAGGTGGTTGCAAACACAGGTTTGACTGTAATACAATGTAATATCCCTATAGCCTATACACAGAATTTACGACATAAACATGCATGTATTTTGTTCCGGATCTACACTGTTCTTTTCCAGAATGATGTAATGCATTTCTCACGAGGTTAGACAGCACGGATACAGTCATACAGAACTGTAAGGCCATTCTGGTTTTTTATTGTGTTGAGCGTTCACCTCATCTTGCAAAACTCAGCTACCTATTCAAAAGAACACACAAACCCATTTTGAAAAAAAGAAATTAATTTTCTTGGCCTCATATTATACATATTAAAAGTAACAGTCAACTGACTAGTTTAAACCCAGAGCATAGAAATCTAACACTTCTGATTCTGATTTTACGAGTCACTGTATCCTACATTAGAATACTAAACAACAATTTAAGAATTAAAAAAGATCACAATTTAAAATATAAGTCTATTTAAAACATGATTTGTAAACTACAGCCATTAACCTTGGAAGCTGTAGAATACAATACAGAACCCGTGACCTTGAATAAAATGTGTTTTTTTTGTTTCGTTTTTGGCTGACTGAGCTCAAAACCTAGGCGCACGCGGACGCTTAACAAAATAATAAAACAGAATAGCCTTACATAAATGTGTTGCCAGGTTCATGGCTTTGCAATCACCCGAAAATCACACCACTCAAAAAATAGGCGCAAAAAAATCATGGAAAATTCTGTGCAACAAGATAATTATTATACTAGAGATATAATGTACAATCGTATACTTTATCTTCCATGATGATGACCGATATACAAAGAAAATTGTTATTTTGACCGATAAACTATTGATTTTTTGTGCAACTGTAACCTCATTACGGCAACTGATGTCAATTTTATACACAATTCGGTTAAGAGTATGAACATTGATGTCCAAATCAAGTCCAAAGGTACCTTACATTGTACTAAGCTGAGGTCAGCTGAAAAAAAAACGTTGCGTAATGTATTTTTTACTTCGATTGTTTGTATATGTGCATTTAATTGACTGATTTACTTACATGCCTGCAGTAAAGAACATACATGTATATTATTCTGTGGTAGGTATAAATTTTCTGTACATATAGATCACTCCAGTCCTCCCGGAAGGCTCCCTCAGGGACTCTACTTCACAAATACTATTCTTAATTAACTACAAAATCATTATAATATAAGCTTCAAGAATTAAAGATTTTATCTTTACGTTAATGTATCATTTTGGGCGTTTCATTTACAAGTAAAACTAACATGTACTCATGTACTATGGTGAGTTACTTCTCTTTACAAATACAAACACGCTATACAGGGTTGTCGCTCTTAGTACAAGATCCATAATTACATACTTTTTCACTCGAGTTAAATAGCTCACCAGCAGCCGGGGTCATTCCAGTCTTAACAGTGGAGGAAAACCCCAGGCTTACACTTGAGTAGAAACACTGATCTTCACAGATTTATCTAGACAGCTTCCACATGTGTGAAATTGATACAAATGATATACATTTAACTGAATTACTCATGAATACTATTATTACGTAGTAAAACCCTACTTTGTGACTACCTCAATATTAAGGCCACCTCATTATGACAACCTCTTTCCAGACCAGTTTTCAATATTTTCTCTGTAATTCAACTTAATAATCAGACCACTTCAATATTATAACCATTTTCCTTCGTCCCAAAGGGTGGTCTCAATATTGATGGTTTACTGTGTCATAAAACCCGACATTGTGTACTCAGCCCACTTGACATAACTGTCTCTGGCACAAAATACTTGTCTTAAAATGCGTATGTACATTAAATTCTAACATTAAATGTTGTATGTGCGCTAAAATGAATGAAATTCGTATCATCTGTATTAGTTCAATATAAATATTATTGTATGGACTTATTACAAAGCAGTGACTCAATCTTAAAGTGCCACAATTTTGGTCTTAGAGAAATACAAGTTTAATGACTGGAGGTATGACCGTGGTCCCGTAGTTAGCGCGCTGGTAAACCAGGTTCGAATCCTGGTCGCGGCAGGTCATACCCATACAAAATTGTTTTGTTTTTCATCCATATGAAGAGAAGTTACCGGCTCCTTGTGGAAGGGTAAGTTAGTACTGGTTAGTATACAGTCTAGGAAAACTGGTTAGGTGAACCGGTCGCCGTACATAACTGAAAAATTGTTGAAAAATGGCGTTAAACCCCAGTGACAATAAGTCACATAAAAACAAACCAAACAGACGGTTGTCAAACTTCATCTTATTAATGTGACCCATATTGATACTTATACTTGGTTTAAAACAAAGTGAAAACCGGCGCTTCTAAGTTAACTGTTGAAAATATTAACAAACTAGTTTCATCCAATTCGGATGATTATTTAGCATTAACCCACCAACATTGATTTCATACGGGTGTGTTTAGCTTTACTTCGCAGAACAATATTTCGTTTGTTCGAATTAAAGTACATGTACCTTATAGTACGTGAAGCAAAAATAGCATGGGACAAAACACAGCCTGTTGTAAAACCAGACAAGACATGTTAAACTTAAAATTCACGTTTACAAAGCTAATTTCACAAAATCTCATACTTTACTGGTTATCACACGGATGTAATCATGGTAAAGTGTCACTGTCAAGTTCATTAATGTCGAACATTTACCTTAGTTTATCAAATCTAAAAATAAAAAGTTTGAGATGGAGATTATTCTGACGAAGATTTCATTCAGTGTGTTGTCTAACTGATAAAGTTTACACGTTGCTATTTATGCTTCAATTAAGCCGTTTGATTTAATTTACCAGCTCATATGTCAAATTATCTTACCTCTTACAGAATGCTCGTACTTGCTGTTGATTGGTTGAGACGGGTCACATTCTGACATAATATTTTCCTGTATTAGGTCAGTAGCAATTCTTACCCAGTCAGTAATCATAATTTCAAAATAAAAAATAAAATAAAAATGGTAAATTGATTTTTGAATGGTTCTCGATGAAATAAATTCTTACTGGCACCGACATTGTATCGGGTCAGCAAAAAATCGTGTAACTAATGATGTATTTTCGTATTTAATTGTACTGTCCCTAATATGTAGTTATGAATTGTACACGGCTAGCCTATAGATGAACAGAAAGTAATGAGAGATTTATAATTCCCAGTCTCTAATTTGTAATTCGTGTTCATGCATCTTTCCTTGTTCATGCACATATTACAAGCTCATGAAACCCCCTCGGCTTTGCTTTGTCCATCTCGGCTCTACTAAGTTCCATCACGCTTTGTTCATCTCTGTTCTTTTCTGTTCTGTCGTTCTCTGCCATGCTCTGCTCTCTTCTGCTATGCACTGCTATGCTATGCACTGCTATGTTATACACTGCTATGCTATGCACTGCTATGCTATGCACTGCTATGTTATGCACTGGTATGTTATACACTGCTATGCTATACACTGCTATGCTAAACACTGCAATACAATGCACTGCACTGCTATGCAATGCACTGTTATGTTATGCTATGCAATTTGATATAATTAGCTGCTGTGTGTAGATGTATACTCGAATGGATTGAAAGGAAAGAAAAAAGATCCATGCAGTTCATCGTTTATAGTGCACCCACATGTGTATGTGTGAATTTATCAGTTTAAGTTTGATACTAACCTATATATCTTGTTGAAAATTAATAACATACTAATTGAAAGATAATTATACTGATAATACCTTGTCTTAATCATGTTTAGGTATGAGATAACATGTTATTATGTGTGTAAAGCATCATGTGAAGAGAAATATAAATATTCTGAAAATAATAATTGACGCTTTATTGTTCATGTTTTATATGTGTTGTGGGATTTTTATCTAATGTTCAAAAAATGAAGTTTATTTGTTTCGTATTTTGTATTCTTGGCCTTCATATCCATGGTAAGTAAAACATATCTAATATGTAGAACGTACCGTGGTTGCATTTTTCTGTGTTGGTATCAAATTTCGTGGTGGCACATAAATTCTTTTCAAATTTCGGATGCATTCGAAATTTTATGAACATTTTAGTTCGTTGGAACCTGAATTGGTACCCACGTGATACAATAGTACATGCACTTTTTACCACGTTCATCAGTAGGTCATTAGTGGGAACTCGGTAAAAATACTTATATATTAAGTTCTATTTACAGCAGATTCTTGGTTTAAGGATTATCCATTCTTGTTATGTCCAACAATTAATATTTGAATAAACTGGTTCTATGCTACCTGTAAGCATAGCAATGTATACAGCCATGTTTTGTCATAAGAGCGAGGGAGAACTGAATGGTTTAATGTGACTATAGTCATTAGAATGATTTAACCATTTGTAGATTTTTCGTAGATTTTCACAGCATTCTAATGTTGTATTACTGCTCGTAATTTCATATGCAACACAGGGTTTAGTTTTGCTAATGCTGATGTGATGTGTCATCTGATGTGCAGCCCGCTGGTCTGTGTTGTGTATATGAAATTATTCGCATTTCGAAATTATCAGGGTTTACGGTATTCTATGTTGTGTAGAGAGGGAAATTTAGGTTCAAATCCTGGTTGCGGCAGGTTATACCCTTCTATGAAAATTTAACATAAAAAGTCGACTTTCCTCCACATGAGGAGAAGTTGCCGGCCCCTTGATGAAGGGTAAGTTAGTACTGGTTAGCATGCAGTCCAGGAAAACTGGTTGGGTAAACCGGTTGCTGTGTATAGCTAGAAAAAATGTTAAAAAACGGTGTTTTTTGATAGTGTCTGCTTATGTCCTATGGTTGTGGAGTGCACATGTATCTATCTACTTGTTTATTGTACAGTTGAAGGAGCAGAATTTCGTTTTGGGGAAAAGAACGATGATACTTGCATACTTCTAAACATGGACGCAACATTTAATCTAACATTCACGGACGACAACAATAATACTGAGGTATGTAGCATGTAGCATACTGATACGGACACACTTTCACTGGTAATGATACATGTACATGTAATTTGTACCACTTGCTGTTTTACCAATGTCCTGAAAACTTGTCTTATATAAGCAATTTTGTCCCTGGATTTCTATCATTCGTCTATCATTCATCTGTCATCTGTATCAAACAATTTTATCACATCAATTTATCAGTACTACAATTGCAACAATTTTTTGTCGCGTTGCGGTCGTTCAATACGTAAAATGACTGCATTTCAAGTCACAAGGCGCTCACGTCCTATCGATGTGGGTTGGATCGTCACTTTGTCTCACACATTTTCCTTACACGAAACATGTCTTGTCCTGATTATAAACTGAGGGGTTATCAATACATTGCTTGATTGCTACTAAAATGGTGTATTTTGTATTCTATTATATGATAACCCCGTGTTTTATATCTGTGTTTTGTAATAGTATTCTGTGCATAGACAAAACCATTTTGGCATCATCCAAATATTTGCAGTATCGTATATAGAGTTAGATATCAAACACGTAATTACCCCAGTTATTTTCGTCAATTTTGAGTTTTGTAATTTCAGATGGCACCCTTGTTTGACCTCGAAGGAGCAACTGTGTACTTGAACAAAAGTCTGTGTGGAACTGAAAAGTATGCGGCCGTGTTGACGGTGAATATTTTCCCATCGAATGAAAGACTGGCATTTAAATTTGTGCGACGAAACAACCAGGTTGAAATGTCTGTTGTGCTAGACGTCATCCCTGGAAAACATTTTGTCGATCATAATACTACAATAGGATTTGAAATGGAAGATGGCGGCAATCTTCAAATTGGCGCACTCTCCACAACATCATTTATGTGTAAGTCGGCACAGAACATGATTTTCGACAGAGATGAACCATACAACATGACAATGAAAATAACAAATTTACAAGTACAAGCGTATAATGTTGAAGGAAACACTTTTGGACCAGGTAATAAAAATACTACTGTATTTTGAGCTGTTTCTTGCTTATTTCATGAATTCGTGTTCCTTAAGTACTTTTACACAAACACATTGAATGTGGTCAAGAACAGCATACATGTTTGACGTGCACCTTGTGTTAACTAATTGTATTTAATGACTTGATCAAATTAAATCATATCAAAATGCGAACGTACTAATGAACATAAGTGCAAGTAATTTTCATTATCTGATAGCATGTAACATTTCAAATATTCTTATAAGTTGAATATTGCATGCCGAAGTATCGGTCGTAATAATGAGGTGGTCTCATGACCATGTTGGTAAATAGGGAAGTCATTGGAAGCCGGTCCGAAATAAAATGGTCGTTATAACTAGATGGTCGCAAAATTGAAGTTTTACTGCATTGTTTTACATATTCGTCCACAGCTGTAGAATGTCCTGAGGATTCAGAAACAACTCAAGTTCCTACCACTGAACCTATCCCAGAGTCAACAATGGTAGTTACAACACCTTCATCAACAGATGTTCCTGTGTATGTACTTAGACAGAATGACAAAGCTTGTATAGTACTTAGAGGAAATCTAAAGTTTGTCATCAAATATAAGAAAAACAACGATGAGGTACGATTTTGACAACATCTTTGTACAACAGCCTTGTAGCAGCTGTTCCCCATTTTATGTATTTTGTTTTGAAATAATTGTCAATAAAACATGTTGAAATCATCCATAAAGATTATTATGATCTTTTTAACATCATAATTAGTATGAAAATGTCGTTCTCCAAAACCTCTTTTCGATTTCTTCAATATTATGACCAGTTCATTTTAATTACCAGTTCACCTCTATATTTCAATTTTACATTGAGTCAATCTCAATATTAGATTGTTTTTATTTTCAAATATTCCGTAATATTGTCGTTTTACTGTTCCACAACAAATAAATTTACGAATTTTAAGGAAAAAGTTTGTGATTATGAAGATGCTTGTTAACTACGAAAACAAAGAATCTTTTGTCACATCAATGAATTTGTTTGCTGTATTGCTTTGATTCAGATAGGGGAGGTACCTGTATTAGTGCCAGAAAATGTCGCTGTTAGTGGAAATTGTCGCCCTGACAATACAACTGATGTTGAAACAATAACCTTGACCTTCTTTGAAACAAAATGGGTCCTTGACATTGATATAGGCATTGTCCAGTCTTCTTTGTTCGGTGTTAATGAGGAAATGGAATATGGCTGGCAAAATATACGCCTTAGTTTTGATGTAGATGACCATTTTGATGATGCAGAGAATCAAGGTAATAAATAAGCTCTTTGATCGAACTTTACCATGATAATAATGATTGCCTTATCCAATGAAGGGAGCGCACAAGATATACATCACAGGGGGCTAGCACGTTGAAGGGATGGAGTATAATGGCGTATTAAGCTTAAAATGGCCACACGGACAAAAAAAACACGTACATCATATGTATACATATACAAGGGTTACAACTTCAGAAATGACATCTTCGGCACCAAGTTTGTTTAAAACTACGTAACTTTTTAAGGAATTGCTCAAATTTCTAATAACTGGTGTCTAAAGATAGCTAATACATTATACTACACATAACTAGTAAGCACTTTGTCCAATTCAAAACAATGAAGCAGATATTTAATCTTTTTCCTCCGAAAAATTGTCAATTTAGTTTAGTCGAACGCGACCTCGCAACACCAAATTGTTCAAAATTACCATACTAAATACACTTTAAAACAACAGGTAGAGGAATGACAACGCATGATTACCGTAAATATCTCTAAAATACACTGATCCGGCATAAAAGAATAATCCAAGAATGGTCTACTCACGTGAAATTAACAAAACCGTCGACTCCGTCATAGATTTCCACTTCGCTACGCCATTATGATTCAGCAAATGAAGCTTGGGCTTCTAAGTGTTATATTTACCTAAGTGTAGTCTCTATCTGTCAGTGACAACCTTTCTTGTTCGCGTCAGGCATCCGAATGATCATTCGCGCCAGATCCCGTCAAGCGTCTCTTCATCCGAGATCTACCCAGATCACACACCGACTTCCGGCTGAGTGAATCAGCTGTTTATGCCGATTCACTACAGCATGTTGTTTTGTTTTGTTTTTATGTGACTTATTGTCACTGGGGTTTAACGCCGTTTTTCAACAATTTTTCAGTTATATACGGCAACCGGTTTACCTAACCAGTTTTCCTGGACTGTATATTAACCAGTACTAACTTACCCTTCCACATATGGAGGAAAATCGACATTTTTGTCAAATTTTCATAGAAGGGTATGACCTGCCGCGACTGGGATTCGAACCCAGATCTCCGGGTTACAAGTTCAAGGCACTTGGACCACGGCCGCGGCCAACATATCCATTTTATTCAAATGACTTGGTCAAGAAAATGAAGTTACTTCACTATATCCGATTCAGCACTATATCCGAGTTCACTATAACATTGCTTCACTGTATCTTAATATTTTACACGTATATTCAAGGGAAGCGAATAACTGTTGAGACAGAAAAGATGGACAATTTCAAGGCTTCGTCTGCTGGTTCGTACAAATGTAACGCGGAACAAAGTATCGACCTGAATAATGATGTAACATTCAAAGTAAGCAACATGCAATATTATGCATTCTCACAGACAAATGATGACACATTTCCAGATACAGGTTGGTAATATTTCATTACTTAAGAAGGGATTATTTCACTTTTTATGTTGATCTGAACGTATCAATGAAGAGTATTGTGATATTTCAAAGCTATGATTGGGTCGTTTTATATGCGGACGAGCAACAAGTTTAGCTTTGCCCCGTACCTATCTGATGGAGGACGATATTCCTTACATCTCTAAACGAGACTGACTTATATATACAGGAAGGATAGATCGCTAGTGTGGTCGATGTTGTTGAAATGTTTGCCATTTATTTGAGGAAATTTCGTCCTGTATATCACAAACGTAAACGTTATTGACAACTTTAAAATTAAATAAATTATCTGAAATCAGAATTAGGCCTGAAAAAAATACTCGATGTTTATGGTTAGCGGGACGACTCTTTTGTTTGGCGCCGACGATAAAATGTTTATTTGCAAAATCCAAAGTAGTACGAAAATATTTGTGGACGAATCGTACTTCCAAGGTAGGAAAAGTATGTTTAGAAAAAAAGTAGAAAAGTTTTGCGACCTACGTTCACTTTTTTCAAGTAACCATAAATATGATTAACCTTGATTGGCCTTGTACAATTGTCAAGATATCTATATTTACATATATTTATGTATATTTTAGGTGTATCAGAATGTGACGCGGATATGGACAACGACGACGACGATAATGACAGAACTGTCGCAATTGTTTTAGGTTCTGTGTTTGGTGGACTAGCTGTCATTGTTTTCATAATAGGATTTGTTTGGAAGGTTAAAAGTCGCAGACGGGTGGAGTATGAACAATTATCTGGCATAGCTGGTGTGTCGTATGACAGAAGTATTGCAAGGAGTGACACATCGATGGAGAAAAGAATGTATTAATGCGCGAGTTGGTGTAATTAAGCAGTAACTCGGTGAAGTGAATGGCACTGGACAATTTACATGTATGTATTTGTCTAATTGGTGAACTGTAAATACAATGTAGATGGAAAACTTTTACTCTGATTGGGCAATATAAACTTTTGATTAAGGACTTTGGACATAAAGTTATACTGAGATAGTGAGATCACTTTCAGAACCCGAAAAAATCGGTCATAATAATGAAGTGGTCTCATTATTAAGTTGAATTATAAGACAGTTGTTGGTAGCCGGTCAAGAAATAAGTGGTCGTTATATCAAGGCGGTCATAATATTTAGATAGTCGCAATGTGAGGTTTTACTTTTGTATTTATACTTGAACCAGTGTTGTGTGTGTTATAAGTACATTTTAACTTTACTTCTGCATTGAACATAATGCGTTTCAATTTGCATTTCATAAACATGCGTAAATGTTTTCACAAATGTGTATAAAAACATTCTTCAACTGACTTCATGTGATGCTATGTCTGGAAGTTCTTTTGTGTTTTGGAAATGTATTGGATACGTCAATTTTCCCGTTTAGCGCAACATTGTGAGCATATAAACACTTCGTACGAAATGAAATGCACGAATGAAGAGAAGCACTGGTTGAAAATACATTTCTAATTTGTCAATAAACTACACCAGTTTGTAAAGTAAGATATTGTACCTGTCATTATAATGATGCATATGTATTACTTGAATGTTGCGTAAAAAATATATAAAAAGTGTCTGTGTTGCCACTGTTTAATTCATTTAGGGATATCAAACAATACATCGCCATCTTAATCATGGGTTCATCTTTACATCACTCAGTCGCGGTTTCATCAGATTGGTTCCACGTGACGTGTTTAAGGGAACACAATTTTACACCTCTATAGGCATGAAGTCATTTGCTTAAATAATCACTTAGAACCGTTTTCTAAACATTGTTTTGTGCATGTTTAAAAAGTCGGAGTTGTTCGTCTTGTCTAGCTTTTAACGGTGGAGGAAGACCATAGGCGTGCACCGTAAACTAGCAGGACAGATTCCTCACATGTGAAAATTTCCAGGTCCCGGATGGGACTCGAACCTGCGTGGATGAGAGACTATTGATTAATTGTCTGAGACTAACCAATCGATCACGGAAGTTCCGCGATTGAGTTTCTGTTAGCAATGGTTTCACGTATTTGCACAGTACAATAATTGCCGTTAGAAATAAAACAAATATATTGCTTGTCGCTTTAAACAATGTCTCCACCCGAGTAACAAGCATTATTACAAGAATAGTCGTCATCATACAGACGTTTTCTGCCCCGAAGGTGGAAGGACAAATGACAAAACACATATTCTACATGTATTTGTAATAGGGAATAATATAGGAATACATAAAGACAAAAAACGTAGCATATAGCCAACTAAAAGTACTTCAAAAACTATGGTCGATCTTACTTTGCCATTATGTATTGATAGGCCGCGGCCGTGGTCCAGTGGTTAGTGCGCTGGACTTGTAACCCGGGTAGGTCCGGGTTAGAATCCCGGTCGTAGCAGGTCATACCCTTCTGCGGAAATTGGGCAAAATATTTTTCGTACAACACTTTTAGACAAAAGTGTTATAATTTACAGGAAAACCAGGAAATATTTTTTTACCGGCGCGCTATTTTTTGACGGAACATATTTGAAGAGTTTTGACAATTAGGTTCCAAATTCAGTCGCTTAAACGTATAGTGAACTAGTTGAGAGGAATCACGACAAATCATGACAACATATACTGAGTAAATTTAGAATAAAACAAAAACATGCATCTGGAAGAAGCAAAAGTTGACCCAGTCACGTGGTCTGGAGCTAATATTTAGACGTTGGATAGAGATTGATTCAGACGTTGATAAAGGTATGTGAATGACAAAGAACGACAACTCTGGGAAGAGATTGTTACATTAAGTCATAAAGTTATGAATCACTATTTTTCAATATCACTATATAAACCTAGGATGGTTTGTGTTATCAACGAAGGACGGACTGACAGAAATATGATATCAAATATATGTAAATAATTATCTTATCTGATAATTACAGTCCCGTAAATATCACAAAATTAAATCCACTTTTACGTATATATGCTATGCGTTTGATTGTGTTATGTATTTTCTTTTTCCTGTTTTTAATTGTAAAAGATGTATCCTTTGAAATTCATAGTTTTATTCGGATTTTTGGCTTTGGGTGAGTATTAGTTTCTATTGTTACGTCTGTCTACAAGCTGTTGTATTAAGTTAATACACCCGCACCCCTACTGATTTGTGTTAGTCGAGAAAGAAAATAAATATTAGTGATCATTTTAACCAGCACAACGTATTTATTTGTGTTTATATATATATATATATATATAATATACAATAATTAAAGTCTATCAAGACCATGTTTAGAACCAAAGAAAAATTATCTTAATATTGAGTTGATTTTATTGCCAAATTGAAATAAGGCAAAATTGAAAAAACGGTCTGAAAAGGGGTCTCTTTCAAGTGATCTTATTACTGAAGTGATTTCTTGGTAGAGGTTTGCAATCAATTAGTAAAAGACCAACTTTCCTGCCTTTATATACATCAATAGTGACTTTGATATCGGATGTGAGAAGATCACGCTACGCTCAATATGTTACTTAAACCTCCTCTTCACTGATGTGGCTTCAGATATCAACAAAATGGAACGGTTCTTCTGATCTTGTGTCAACCATGAGAGCATCTTCCAAGTCGTCCTCTCTTCTTCCTCTACTTCCATGTCCCTTCTCAATGTTCCTATTCTTTGCAAGATTTAAATCAGTCTTTTAAGTATTTACCTCCATTAGACTTCCAACCCTGGTGTCCCTATTTGTACCATAACATTGTACATAAGCATATTATTCAGAAGTGAAATATATAATGCGTAATATTGAAATAGCAATCTGTTTTAACTATTACATGTCTATTGATATCATTCTATTGATTTCATATGTATTCCTTTTGGACAAAAGTGAAGGTATGAATTTATCAATTTGGTATTGCACAATTGTTTTCAGCGAGTTGCGCACATTTTGAATTCGGCGACAAACCTGGTCATACGTGTATACTGATGGACATTGATGCAAAATTTAACCTTACATACACTGAAAATAAAAACGAAACCGAGGTAAATATGAATAATTCTGACAAGGCATAAAATACTCTCTGGTTCTCTCTAACCATACCTACTCTAATTTTTTCTGCTGACAATAGATATTTTTCGGCGTTGGTCTTTCGGTCTTGCCGCTATTTTCATTTTCAAATGAACTAAATCTCCAAATTGAAGAGCGATATACCCGAAAAATGTTCAGTCGACCAACTTGTCGTAATATTTCAGGGAATGTTCGCGAAACCAGACATATTGGCCAAATTTTGGTCAAGGATTGTGGATCGAATACTAACTGCGATATTTCAGTCACTTGCACTTTGGTACACTGTACAATCAAGCTTACAAACAATGTACATTTAATTGGCTAAATAAATAAAAAATCAGAATGTTTCAGGCCATCAAATTATTTGAGCGACATTTTGAAAACCTTGTGTTTTCATATTAGGTCAATGAAGTGTCTAACAGACTATTTAGTCATCAGTCATTTAATTCAAAGAAATTTGTGAGACAAACAGTAAAATTGGGCTTATCTTATATTTTCTTTAACCAGACGGAGGACACATATGACTGAACTGCATGTATGTGTACATGTATGTTTAAAGAATATACATGTATACGATATATACTGCATGCTTATATTATATACAGATAACAGTCTTGTATTGTTCATTCCAACTAGACAGCAATAACAGAATTAAAAGGTTAAACAAAGATACGTATTCGGGAAGATTTTTTCAAAGTAAAAGCAACAAACATTACTGAACATACTTACGATTGGGGGTCCTTCGTTCTCATCGGGAAATTTAGTCTTTAACTACAAATTGTAATATATGTACGCATAGCTAGTTTTAATCAAATTAATTGCATTCTTCTTCACCGATTCTTGAATGTTTGGTATTCTATCTTCGCCTAGTAATTCAGATATCAACAAAAAATCTAGCAATAAATTTAATTTAAATTTATACCTGAACCAGACTAAATATAGAAACTTAATGTAATGTAAAAATGAAACTAACTAAACAAGTTGAAAAAAGATATCCTTACTTTCATTTCCATCATGTAAACGTTGTTGCCATGATTACAGATAGCGCCTGAATTCAGTTTAGAAGGAGCTAAAGTGGTGAATGAATCAAGTATTTGTGGAGATGAGAAATTTGATTCCGTACTAACTGTACAGATATTTCCAACAAGAGAACATGTTACGTTCAGAATTGGAAATAGAGCCACAACGGAACATCTCTCCATGTCACTAACGTTGAGTGTACATCCGGGGTCACACTTTAGTGATTTAAATGATTCATTACCATTTGAACTAAAGAACAATAAAAACCTACCGGCTGGTGTGTATTCCAACGATTCATACCTTTGTTGGTCAGAACAACGGATGATCTTTGATAACAATCCACCATACAACATGACGGTAAAAATCAAGAACTTACATGTGCAAGCATTTCTCGTGAAAAACGCCAAATACGGACCAGGTATTGTTTGTACATTTGTATTTCATTTGCATAAAGAATGTATCATTTGATCAATTTCCTTACACTGGATTTTACAAAACAATCTGATTTGATAATTTCATCATCATTTGTAACATCTGAATTGGTTCCCGTCCCATGCTGTAGTGCATTAGAGGAATCTGTACAGACAGAGTCGACAGGAACCAGTTTATAGTAATATCTCATTTCCATTATAGCGGAGCTTCTGAAATCAATCTGCCTTAATCCCCAAATCACATTAATCTGAACAAATTTGTCCATATCTGTAACTTATTATGAGTTATGTCCAAAATAAAAAAAACCTTTCATTCTGTCAAAAAGCATTTCGATTTAGGGAACTTTTCTGTTCTGGACTTTTCATTCCGTCCAGATAAATACTAAAAATTCCAGTGTTGTTAACACGCATGATATTTTGTTACAATTGAATAGATTGCTATTTATCACATACTTTTAATTCCTGAAATAATGATTTTTTGAATTCTTGAATTATTCATAAGTGTTAACTTTTCATCAATTAGTGAATGAATGCCCGCTTGACCCAACACCAGTCCCATACACTACGTCGTCAGAAGTAACCACGACAGAGCCTGAAAATGTCACCACGGAGCCTGCTGAAACCACAATGACAACCCTGCCTCATTCTGAAACCACGATGACAACCCAGCCTCATTCTGAGACCACGATGACAACCCAGCCTCATTCTGAAACAACGATGACTACAAAGCCACCAATTACGACTGAGCCTGTAACGCCAGATAAATATGTCCTTAGAAACGGGAAAGAAGTGTGTGCTGTTGTGAAAGGAAAGATTACATTTGAAATTCCTTATGGGAAAACTGGCGGGACGGTAAAATTTCAATAACAAATCAAAATAGTTATAATATGTCTGAACGTATTATTGCAAATATTTCTTTTTCATTTAAGTTTATTTTATAGCCTATTAGTACATGTATCTGTAAACAATCTACCATTGTGACTTTTGTCATTACGTGTTTCCTTTCTTGCTACATAGAAACCAGATATATAGATATACATTCATTATATTATATATTATATAATCTATTATTCGAGACATCTTTAAATCTATTAAGTACAGCTAGGAGCCGGTTAGAACGGATGCTCTTGCCGCTGTCGCGTTATACAAGGAGCGTCATATTTGTCGCTATGTTCGAAGTAGTTTATATGCTTAATATTTTTTATCACTGCTTACAATACAGGTTTACATTCGGATGTGTGTACATCTTTCACTTTGCTTGAAGTGATGTGATTCTTTTGCTTTCGAATTGTTAAATTTGTTTTATGAAGCGGAATGGTCCGTATTACGCATACGTAAATTTCCATTATAGAGTGGTACAGTCTCGGTTGGTGTTCCAAAAGATACGACAGTTAGTGGGAGTTGCAGTGTGAACGGAACAAACACAGAACAAGAAATGATCCTTTCGTTTAACAATGGTTGGGACTTCACAATTATGATAATACAGGATGACAAGGTTTCCGCGCGTTTGATGGCCGACAACGATAATGGTTACAGTTGGCAGAAAGTTAGCCTTACCTATGTGATAGATAACAAGTTCCCGGATGCTTTGCATCCAGGTTCGTGTATATATTTATATACATTATGTCACAGCTGTCGTAGCTTTTAAAATCAATCAGTTATCCCTTTTTCACGGAGTGTTAACGTGGCAGCAACAGCCAAGGTCATTGGCGAATTTCCGGCTTAATGATGAAGGAATACGTCAGACATACACTTGAGTAGAACTACCGAACCTCCGTACGCTAGCTAGATAGGTTTCCCCGAAAATGAAACTTCCGGGTGGGATTCCAACTCACAGCTATGGGGGCTGGTGATAACTGGTGTGAGACATTAACCACTCCACCACGGAGGCCCCCGTCAATTTTTCTTCAATTGTATAACCTGTAAACATATAATTTAAAGAAATCATTTTTTCAGCAAATAAGCAAAATGCACAAAGGAAAAAGTTACCATGTTTTGACAGAGGTTTGTTGAGTCACTAATTAATTCGTTTTTCTTGATGTCTGTCTCGTAAAGCTTCACATTCATAATCTCGAATGTTTGTCAATGTTTGCCATGAAAAAGAATGAATCGGTTCATTTTCCGAAAAAAAAACTTTGCTTTACATTATTCGCAGGACAGAAATTAACTGCAGTTCAGACCGACAATTCTGGAGAATTCAAGGCAAGCAATGGAGGATCATATAAATGCGTTGCTAAGCAACACATAACATTGCAAAATAATGTTACAGTAGATCTGAGCGATTTCCAGTATCGAGCATTTGGGAACACGGCGATGGATGACTTTCCCACGGATGGTAAAACTTTATTACATTGATTGTTCGTTCCTACCTACATATTTCGTATCTACTGTTGAAAATTTCAAACTTTGCAAATTTGTACACAAATGATTTGTTTTGTAAACGTCAGCAACCACGTAATACAAATTTCATCCGTTTCATTAAGGGGACTGAACTCCAGGTTGACATGAAATAACGATAAAGTCACATTAGGTTATAGTTTCATTGTTGAGTGTTAGTGTTTGAGGCATATGATTCAAGATTTTACTTCAACTTGTTTAATAATGATTGATGATAAATATACGTAGTTTCAAGATTTCGAAATATAAATTTTAAACTTAGATTTTTATCCATTTTAATCCATTTTACAAATTTGTCGGACCCGGCGTGAGATCATATGAAACTAAAAATCCTTGCTGAATTTAATGAAAATATGACGATAAGATACCCGAAGTTCGTCTGCTCAATAGATAACCAAACGAGATCCTGAAGCGACTCTGTTTCATTATTATGGATATAATGAAATATGGGTATATAAGAAGCATTTAGTCATGTCCCCAGGAATTCGCAGTCGGCAGCCGACACAAAATGATTGTATAATTTTAAAACTGGATTGTTGATAGAAAATGCAATTAATTTGTATTTTTGTTAAAATAGGTGTCTCGGAATGTCCTGCCGACAACAAGGGCGACGACGGGAGCAACAAGACCCTTGCAATTATATTAGGGGCCGGTTTTGGTGGATTAGCAGTTTTAATTCTTTTGGCTGGACTGATTTTCCGATGCAGACGCCAAAGAATGAGACGTGGATATGACTACGAAACATTTAACTGATAAACGTTATTTCATAAATAGCCAGAGGTTGAAAAAAGATGACTAGGATAGTTCATTTTAATGACTCCAAAGTTATGTACGTAATTTCAATGTACGAAAAAACCAGAATATTTTTATTTAATGTTGTTTAATTGGAGTTTTAATGACACGTGTATTTCTGTTTTCTTCGTCACAGTAAAAATGCTGATTAACGCTTTAAAAATGTTCAAATTTATTGTTTTTTCTAATTGTTTAGTTATTAAATGACTGTTTCAAAGTTTCGAGGCCATGATATAATATTCGATAGTTAGAAGTCCACAACGATCTATTTACCTTGTGTAAAACCGCCATGTTTTTCGTCCGCGATGAATTGTAACTGTTAAAGATGGACGAACAAATATTATTATCCACAAAATCTATGGAAAAGCACTGGAACAATACAATCAACTGAACATTTTGGATAGGCTAAGTGTAGCGTCCATTGAACTAGACTGCATACTGCAATACCAACATTTACAATGCTTGATGTATCAATTGTTAAAAACAAAATGATCTATCACGTAATGGCTCAGTCTATATATAATGATTTTGTATCTTTAATGAGTGGATAATGTATAAATATTCTCTTTATAGCGTAACGCAAAAATACACATTGTACTAACATTTTATTTCGTTAAAACAAAGTTACATGTTTTACAGCAAATATAAGATGCATAAATAAATACATGATGACAAGAACGTTTGTAAACATTGTTTGCTCGGAGAACACAATCATGACATGGGAGATTTTCGTACATATGTATATACATTGTATGTATCGTGTTCGTACCCATTTTCCAAAATGGATTGAATTCGAACTTGTTTGTCGGTGATTTATACTGGTCATGTGTATGGCTTGTTTGTAGCACGGATAAAACAAATAGGGCCTCCGTGGTCGAGTGGTTATGGTCTATGACTTGTGATCACTAGCCCCTCACTGCTGTGAGCTCGAATCCTACCCGGCACCAAATTTCACATGTGAGGAAGCTGTCCAGCTAGCTGGTTCTACCCAAGTATAAAGCCAGTGTCTTCCTCCAAAGCTGGACACTTGCCAAATGACACTGACTATTGGTGCGACATTAAACTCCGGTGAAAAAAGATGAAATATTTTTTGTAAGTTCTAGTTGAATGATTGAATGTTAGCACGGTATAAATAGTTTATTGGTAGACGCATTTAAAGACGACTGGATGACGAATGCGCACGCTGTAAAGACCGTGTATATATCAATTTGGCCCTTTCTAATTTTGGTTACATTACTGAATTACTAAATTAATATCTGCAATTCAGAATCATCGGTCAGTGATCGTGCACGTTTAAAACAAATTTATATTTTGAGCGCACGTCGATATGAAAATCAAATTTACGTGGCGACATCTTATCAAAAGAGTATTGGATACTAGATATCAAATACCAATATTTCAACAATTTGATTAATTTTAATTATGCAAAAGGTCGAAATTGCGGTAAGCAGCATCCGTTTGAAAATGGCGACAATGTGTGTCCTGAAAAACTTGCTTATCATTAATGATTTCACACAAAAAAGTCAAAAAGTGAATATTTCAATACATTCTTTATTGTGTTATGTTATTGTGCGGACTGGTTGATGCTTTATTAATTTGATATAATCAATTTGTCATATGATTTGATAAGATAAAATGTTATAAACACGTGTATGATAAAATGGTTGAATCAACGAACTACGACATACGGTAAAGGTTTTGATAATTGTTGAAGTTTTGTTGATAGAATACGATTATAAAATTTAAAGCTCAGAGGAAAACTTTGATGTTAAGAAAACAATGTGTGATGGCAACATATTCTTGGTGTAAACTCATGGTTTTCGCTAACCTGAACATATTGGTCTATCTTAGACTTTTTTCGGTGTCGGTGAAACTTTTTCTTGTCTATATTTATATTGTCACATAAATATATCTCTACTGGAAGATTCTTATTTGAAAAAAGTTCTTGCTGACTTACTGGCTCTATATTTTTAGGAATGTCAGTGAAAACTAGGTTTTGGGGGAATCCTGCGTGAAATGTTCACTCATTCAGTTTTGCTATTGAGCTTGTATGTCGCATAGATTAGCAGTATAAATTCACTCAGGATTAGATAAAATAGAAATCACGTGACGTTGATTAACTTGTTCCAGTATGTGTCTTCATGGATACAAACACACCTTTTTGAAATCTTGATATATATTAAAATATTATTGGTTCACAAATATATATGTGTATATTTTTGTATTAGTTAACACTAGCTCCTCAGCAGTGTGAGTTCCAATCCTATGAGAGGGTTCTGTGCCAGATTCCCAGCGTAGTCTTCTACCAAAGTAAATGTTGGAAAACTCGCCATATGACTCTGGTTGTTTGTGCGACGTTAAATCACAGTGTTTATATATATATATATTCTTAACTATTGTAAAAGATGGGTTTAAGAATGCCAATATACGTATCATAACCATACATTACAACGAATCTTTTACTTCTGTTCTCCAGTTTCGAACTAAATTACGTGTTTTATTGAGCGTATTATTTTATTGAAACCAAGGTTACGTTACATAATCGGATGAAAAACGATTGATATAGATGTTGCAACAAGAATAATTTTCAATATAATCAACATAAGTTATCAACTGTTGCATAAAATTATCATATCATTATAGTTTCAATAAATAAACACGACGTGCGTCACTTATCAGCAACACACCTTATTATGGCCAATTTTGATATATATTTAAGATTTAAATGAACGATATAATGAAACAAGGATTGTTTGAATAATTGTGACATATATAATGAAGATCGCACCATATTGCAATAATTAATAGCTTTCCCTCTCTAGCGATTTTTTTCATTCACTTTGCACAATGTAGGTAACCAGCATTATTGTTATGATTAAGATAGCACGTTTCTTCAACATACATATTTTGAGTACTGTTAAGAATATACTTGTTCCTCTAATCTATCAAGATTTTTGTTAAACATGCTGCATTTAAATTAACAATATAAAAACACGTGTAGTATCAATTATGATGTAATATCTGACAATTACGAGAAATCAGTAGGGCATTATATGGTTCAATGCTGCAAATATTAACTGAAAAAAGGAGTAAAAATAAAACGAACAATACACCAGACAACATCATAATACTAATTCAATGTACAAACATTAATTGGTTTCCTATATAGGATTTTAAATGATGTATGAATTGTACAGTTCTTCCATGAAAATGAAATCACACACGCGCCGTATCGATAAATTACTTTGACCCTTTGCCTAATAAGCATATCGTGACTTTAATTCCTGAAACAGATATTTAATTGTTTTTCGTTTTAAGAAAAACGTGTTTAAAGATTGTGAGGTCACTAGAAAATGAGAGAGTTAGACGTTTGTGACACAGCGATTTAGCCTTTTTATGTTAGGGCTACGAGTGTATAAGTTACTGTCTATTATAGAACGTTTCGAGACAAAACCAACCATAGCAAAAACTCCATTTTTGCCAAAAATGAAATTATATACTTCTGGAATCAAGGTGACGATATTTTGGACTCTTCCATATTGAAAGCATAACATCAGTTTATTTAAGGAAATTGGGTTATTCCACAGAGTGGAAAACATTGTGGCAAAATAAGCTATTACACATTACAAGCAAAGTCTTCTTTTGCCACAGTGTTTTCAAAAGTCATCCGCTTCAGATGCGGGGAAATGCGGAATTATGAGGTAAAGAGTTAAAACAATAAAAAGTATTCGGACACAATGTTCAATCGCTATGCGTATTGTTCCAAGTACGGTTGTTAATACATTTACATAACTTCATAGTCTCTCGCTTTTCTTCGCCTAATGACGACCACGACAACCATCAATATTAGTATAAAGATTAAGCCTCCAAACACTGAGCCTAAAACAATAGCGGTTGTATTATCATCGTCGTCATCATCATCATCATGATCAGCGTCGCATTCAGCAACATCTGCAATAAAAAAAAATAGGAACTGCTTTTAGCTACATGTTTATATATGACACGAGCCCCGGCTGATTCAATCTCTCTCTTTTGTGTTGTAAATTGCCCCGATTACATGTATTTGCGTTATAACTGAAACAACATTTTTCCTTAGACAACTGATAAAACAAGCAACTCTGGTATGATTATTATCTAAGACCATACTGTCGTTATAACTTATTTATGTAATATTGAGCAAGAACTGGGGTTTTCTAGCAGATGCAATGTAACTTCATTGTTTAAATAATCATCAAAATTACAACAATACAAGGACAAAATATCTACAGTAACGTAAGAGGAGATTAAGTATTTACAAGTTGCTTAGTTCAAAACAATAAGCTTATCAAGATCTGCTTTAAAGTTAACATAGTTCTAGAACGTATAAACAATCGGATAATGGTATATTCATATTAGTACTGAAACTATGAGAATAATGGAAACTTGTATTCACTTTCAGTGGGAAAATTGTCTTCGTCTGTCTCCCCAAACGCTCGGTACTGTAAATTCGTGACGTCCATTTTTACATTATCACTTATTTCGACAGATTCACCGGCTGTACATTTATACGAGCCTTGAGTATTTGCCGCAAATATACCATCTTCCTGAGTCGTCTCAACTGTTTTCGGTCCTAACTCTGTAAGTACAGGTTAGAGTACATGTAAAAATTCTTCTAAGTAAACTGTGCGAGCGAGATTTTTAAAACGTCAGTCACTAATGAGCTAAAGTGCCACATTAATTTATCTTGAAGAAAACTCTTCATGTATTAGAAACAAGAAATTTGAAAATTGAAGCCATCTGATTGTCTTAAAATGCGATGTTAGCATTTTAAACAAATAGCAACATTTAATAGACACAATAATATCAATGTTAAAGCCAGCGTGAAGTTCAGGAGTTGCGGAGGACAAAAAAGACAAATGTCATAATGAGATGATACGAAACAAACGAAGTATTCAAACTGATGTTACACATCTACAAGCAGGCGTACCTGAAGGATCTGGGTTCTCAAACATCTGATCGTTCACAACATAATTCAATGACAACTTTTTCCACGAATATGTATCTTCGTCGGCTAGAAGATTCCGATGGAAGACTGATTTGAATAATGGAGTCACTGGCTTTTCAATTTGGACCACAAAAGACCAACCATCGAAGAACGCTATGGTGATTTCTTGCGCGGAATCAGAGCCACCCACAGAACACTGGCCACTGACTGTGACCTCTGGTGGTATTTTGAACGGTTTTGTTTTTTGCTATAACAAAAAGCATTATATATAAAGAAAGCAAAGTGGCATATCATTTTGTCGAAATTAATTTATTACTGAAAACCACTTTATTCTTAGAACAGTAGGATAACTAACTTGTTCGTTCTAATAAGTGCTTAATTTGTTTGTGGTTAGGCCGAGGCCGTGGTCAAGTTGTTAGTGCGCTGGACTTGTAACCCGAAGATCCGGGTTTGAATCCTGGTCCTGGAATGTACCCTTCTATGAAAATTTGACAAAAATGTCGATTTTCCAACATATGTGGAGGAGTTGCCGGTTCCTTGTGGAAGGATAAGTTAGTACTAGTTAGTATACAGTCCAGGAAAACTGGTTAGGTGAACCGGTCGCCGAATATAACTAAAATATTGTTGAAAAACTGTGTTAAACCCCAATAACAATAAGTCACATAAAAACAAATAATTCTGTGGTTAAATCCTTTCTGAGGCGGGTTTTGAACCCACGGCCCTCAAATCTGTAGTTCGGCGCTCTACCGTTTGACAAATGTTCATCCAATTCACAAACCAAAAATCTTATAAAAGAGTATCGACTTAACAGCACAGTATTGATTACATAGCAGAAAAGACGTTTACTCACCTCTTGATCGGCCGTCAGGTAAGTGATCTCAAACTCAATGTCGCCTTCCATAACAATACATTCAGTATTTCCGTCTTTTACATCATACTTAGGTACTTTTTGTTCTGGTGTAGTGATTGGTGGATTGGTTGTAGCTGGCAGAGTTGTCTCTGGTTGTACTTTCGTTGGAATAGTAGTTTCCGGTTCTATTGATGCCGGAGTCCCAGATGACGTAGTTTCCGGTTCTATTGAGGCGGGAGTCTCTGCTGACGTAGTTTCCGGTATTAAAGTGACGGTGATGTCTCCTGTGGTTACCGGCTCAGGTTGAGTGGTTGGAGCAGGTGTCGTTGAGAAACTATCTTCAGGACATTCAAGAGCTGAAATTTATAAATAGCAGAAATCACTGGTAAAAGGTTTAGCATGTTCTATGCAGACAATTCCATTATTTTCTTTGCTTGGACCAATGTGTTTGAGATATTTGAAGACACACTACCTTCGTATCAGCAATCCTTAGACAAAATGAGCCTCATACAGTGCTCACGTTCTACTCATATTGTTTATTGTATATGCAGTTTTAGCTTGCCATCTAATACTACAATACAATTTCACTTCAAAGCATTTTTGAACCTGGCTTATCATAAATTTGGTAAAATGATAATGATAATGAAGATGGCATGCTATATACGTGATGGTATATCGTGATGTGATAACTTATAGCGTACATGCGGGAAGTTTTTCGCTGACATCTCCGAAACATATATGGTCGATATTTCGGCAAAACTTGTTTTCAAATAAGTTTTTTTAATTCGGAGATAGAGTTCATATGAAAATGAAGATATGGGTAGGAAAATAAAGGCCGAGATCGAAAAGAGTTCAGAGTTGGCAAATGACGGATTAGAGAAAAGAGCCTATTTACGCCTTAGTGTTTTACTTCTTAGTACATCCATAGTATAGTTAGGAAGCGATACTATTATATAACTGCAATAATTATATTGCATTCAAGTTTGTATGCTTGATTGTGTGTAGAGGTTGCCCTCCGCAGTGTGTTGACCAATATTAGCTCTTTCGTCGTATAACGTACTCCTGTCAAATGTTGGCATGCACCATTCATGCCAGATTTTATAAAGATTTGGCGCAGATATAATTTAATTGTTGTATAGCACAAGTATAATGCTTTAAATGAAATTTCGGCAACATTTCACTGATATCGGTTTGCAAAAGAAATGGTTTTTTTTTTCAGTATAAAGGTACAAGTATTGTAATGCAGTACTATCAATTTGAGATATACACCAATGTAACATAATATATACCTAAATTAATTTGATCCCCTGAATATTAAGTCGGTCAACAATCACCACTTATACAAGTGAGACTACAATAAAACTTAATAATGAGGCTACTTTCAAGACCAGAAAATTGGTCGCAATAAAAAAGTGGTCACATTATCGAGTTGGATTGTAGGGTAGTTATTGAAAGCTGGTCTGAAAATAAGTGGTCTTTATAACAAAGTGGTCGTAATACTGATTATATCGCTATGTGATGTTTTGCTTTATTGTAATGACCGCTCATATGATCGCATTGCCACAAAGTAAGGATGTTTTGGTTGTTGACCACCAAAGCAATATCGACCATTATAGCATGTAACGCTCTATGGGACATACAATGGACAACTTGTGTCAGTTGTAACCGCGGATTGCACTTGTTCCTGGTTTGTAACGTCGCACCAACAACCAAGGTCATTTGGTGACTTTTCCAGCTTCAATGATGGAGGAAGAACCTAGGCGTACACATGGGTAGAACCACCCGAACTTCCGTATGCCAAATGAACAGCTTCCCACAATGTGGAATTTGTTCGGTCCCGAATGGGTTTCGAATTCACAGCGGCGAGGGAATAGTGATTACTAGTCAGTGACTGCAACCACTCGATCGCTGCATTATTAAAAGACATTCTTTTCTTACTGAAAAATAAAATTTGTATTTTAATTCCGCCTCCCTCTGCCATGTGGTTCATGGTTCTAAATGTTCGTTTATCAAAAAAGCCCCAATGGATTGATGTATCAATATACTATACCTTGACTAAATTGACCATTTTCGACATCGTATCCTTGTACCTGCATGTTGTTTATCTTCATCGTCATAAAATAGCCCGGATCTTGACCAAACGACACCGTCTGTTGCGACATACACGTGTAAGATTTCCCTCTTTCTCCAATTGGCAAGTCACCATCGTCCTCCATTTCAAGAAAAACCGGCAAACTAGAATCGTTGAAATGTTGTAACAGCTGGACATTGAGTATGACTGACATAAAAACTTTAGGTTCACCAGCAACTTTTACAAATTTGAGTTTCAGCGTATCTGTCGATGGAGATAAGCTTAACGTAAGTAAAGCTTCCACACTCTCCGTACCACATTTACTCTGCACGGCAGTCACATTAGCACCTTCTAACGTGAATGGCTCAGCGATCTAAATAAAAAAATATACGTATTTATTATTTGACAGCGCTAACACGGGACGTCTACGATTGACACATTTTGTTCCGGTTTAAAGTTCCAAATGACTCGTTCGAAAAATTCAACATTGATTATTTTGGCGCCCTAAAAATACCAACAACTTAAGTCAATGAATCGTCTACACTATCACACATTAATAAAATATTCGTGATGATAACGACTTCAGGAAAGGAGATTGTACTCTTTTATGTTTGAGTCAAATATGGCTAATTTCAGATGATACCTCCGTTTGGTTGAAGTTGTAAACTCTGGACAGATTGAATGTAGCGTCCATGTTGACTAGGATACACGCACTTCCTGTTCCACCATTGAATTCAAAGTTTGCGGAATCAACTGTGAAAGACAAAGACTTTCTAACAATACATACCGTGGTATTACCAACAGTTCAACTGTATATCATGTTCATTCCTAATTAAACTTGTATGCATATATGTTGCTTTGTGTACACAGTGACAGATTCAGTAAGCCTTGTACATGCGGTTTAAAACAATTAAACATCTACAATGAGGAATATAATGTTTGATTTCCACCCGATTACCGATATTTCTGAGGTGGCCATTGTGACAGATCTATCGGTAGGATTTTGTCATAGCATTTACTCACATTTACAACATGCGTGTAAAATTAATAACATTTTATTGATAAAATATATTATGTAGATCCAGGGCATTTCGTATTTACAAAACATAATTTTATTTACGTATTGTCATATCAGTATTACTACATAAATTACTAATACTGGATGTGACGTGTGTGTTTTCTATTCAACAGATCTAGACAATAGCCCTAATCAGTGACATATTTATTTTCTACCACACAAGCTCTACAATTTGACACTTAAATAAGTGGCAATAGTCATATGAATGTTTATGGATGTTTTCAATCAAGGATTTTCAGTTGCAATGACGTTTGTTAATAAAATAAAGCTTGGATTTAACTGAATTGAATTGCTGCGATGTGATGAAGTTCATAGAATACGCAGGACGGACAACCCATATTTGTATATAGAATTTGTTACATTACACAAACGTATGGTTTGAAGTTAGTGCCCGGTGTAATGAATCTGAGTAAGCATCCAACTGGAATAACATCTACAGTGCAATACGGTTAAAGTGACCTTGGATAAAGTAAAAAATCAAATACAGTGAATTAAGTATCTTTCTTTTAGCAAGTCATTGTTCATTGCAATGCCATTGATATAGTGAGATATGGATATACATATATTGGAGTATTGTTTTGGATCTCCAAGAGTCTACTTTAACCGTGGTTTACTGTAAAATGTTTGCTATGCTCAGGTATTGGGAAGTGGTTTACAGGGATAAATCAATGGTAATAACTGTACAATTTACCTCCACTGTAAAGGTATCCTATAACAAAAAACAACAGAATTTTTTCTCGACCCAATGCCATTTTGGTTTTTTAATAGTCACTTTTCCTTCTGCGTGTTATTGAGTTGATACTAAATAATATTTAGGTACATGTCCCGTTAATTATGCGGAGACTGGGTTGGTTTATTTACTTAAAATTGATAAATTGAAGTATATCACATGATTGAGATAAGATTGCAAAGATGGGTTAAAGGACTGGAGTCTGTATCACAGTTTTATCAATAAAATTTGATATTCGAATATCACTATACGTGTATATGTGTAAGTGACGACACAGCTATTAATAAACTTACTCGTGATGTACCCCATTCTTGTTTTATTTTATTATCTCCCCTTTAAATTTTAAAATGGTGAAAACTTTTCTTGAAGTTATTTTACAAGAATTACATTAATAATATTCAGTGTGTTTGATAAATGAAGTTCAATTATTTAAACATCTATGCCAATGTTACACATTTAATTATGAAAATCTAATTATTTTGTCTACCTAATCAAGGGGAGAAAACACTACTATACAACAGAGGTAATGATTGTCTTTTCATTCATATCTTTTTTATCTTAAGGGCTACTATCTAAGCCTGATTGCAGCAGTGAACGAAAGATACCATGAGCAAAGCACAACATAGATTCATGTAAGTTTCAGTTGTAATCATTTAATTTTAGTTATAAAGTACGATGACGATAGAGACAAAAAATCAAATAAAAAAACTTTTCACTGTATTATTGTCAAAAGTGAACATCATTCCTTCAATTCCAATCAATTTTAGGCATTTTCATTGACATCAAAGACCAAAATTGAAAAATTCCAAAAAAATCGCACATTTTTAGTCATGTTTTACAATAATACAACACCAGACAGGTAGCATGTTAAAAGACGTATGTGATGTGACATGAATCAACAAAAATTATTTCTGTGATTTTTCCCCATTTTTTTTATTTCCCAGTATTATAAGTAACTTATATCAATCTGTTTGACTAATTTCAATGAATATTTAGGTCTTCCAGATATACAAAATTGAAATACAGTAAAACCTCATTTTCTCGAGGAGTCATTGAAACAGAATAACAGCTCGAGATAAACGTGGTGCTCATAATAACAAGGTATTTGTTTATTGATTGAAAATTATACACAACTAAGAACAAAAATTGACGGGACTTTAAAAACTCTTCGAGATAAGTCGAGTCTCGTGATATCGCTGCTCATAATAACGAACTTTTACTGTATATTCAAATAATATTCTATGATGAAACATGGTCCACTTATTTGAACACAACATGCATAGTCAGGAATCACACATATCCTGTCATTTCAAAGTACTGTAAAACATCGCTATGCTATCAATATTAAAACTACCTCACTAAGCCAGAAAAAAATGTTTGGGTTACCCAACCGACCCTATGTTTTGGCATCAACTCGAAACTTTCTATCTGCAAAATAAAACAAATCCAGCCAATGTATATGGTATAACAAAATCATTAGGGTGTGAAGTTTGCCTCATAAGTATGACAAATATGCTTAGAAGAAAAATTTTAAAAAGTTTTGCGATCTATCTACGCCATCATACTAAAAGAAACAACAGCAACAATTGGATGAAATCATAAAAACATTTATTTACAAGTTTATTTTAGATACAATGGTATTGCACAGCCTTGGAAAAGATTGTGTGACTATATATCATAAACAACACACTGACCTCAAAACTATGTGTATACATGTATAAATGAATCAATTCATAAAACCTAACCAATCAGCTGATCAAATGTACAAATATGGTATAATGGAGCACTGTACAATATGTGCCTTAAGTTTCATATGTCGAGGAGAACTCAATGAGAAATTCACAAACTGAAAAGCACAAAAACTACAAGTAATATTTTTTCTAAACTACAGTGAATGAAAATTTATGGTAAGAACTTTTATCTTTTTTATGTGTTGCATACATCCATCAACTCATTTCATCAAAGTAATTAAGCACTCATACATGTATAGTTCAATTAATAACAGCTGGATGGCTAAAATAACAGGATAGCTCAGAATGTAAACATGACTGATTTTTGTATACATTATGAAAATGATGCATGCATGCATTCATCTATCATATTTACTGATTGCCATCATTTTGGTGAAGAAAATAAACATCAAAGTAATTAAAATTCGTCACATAATTGAAGATTTGTTATAGGCTATAATAGCTGTATCTTAATTCAAGCTAGTAGCTTGAGCACTTTTCCTTCATTCATATAAGTATGATTTAATACAAAAATGGACTATTTTCGTGCATACTGATAAAACTACATTCATTAATTCTGATGATAACACGGTGTATCTGGAATAGGTTGATGAATGTAAAGGTTACATTCTACTTAAAGCATTTTCATGAAATCAGACATAAGATTAGACATAATGTGAAGCATTTTTATGAAATTAGACATAATGTGAAGCATTTTCATGAAATAAGTTCAAGAAATAAGACATAATGTGAAGTATTTTCATGAAATTTAGACATAAGAGGCCAGTGTGTTTACCTTGTTCTAAAACATTAAGCTAAAATGAGGTACAATGTAGGCATATATGTATAAAACTCAAGTTTACAAATAAAAGCATAAATATGATAAAATACATTCTAAACCTGTGGTCGACATTTTGTACAGTATATTTAACAAAATGGATACAAACGATCATTCAAGGAGGCCAAGAGAGTGGTAGGGCTGGGATAAAGGATAAAATTAAACTATCAAAATAAAATTGAACTTCTAAAATATCAAAAACAGACGAGCAAGCAATACTGTAATTTCTTCAAAACAAAAGGTAAAAAATGGATAAAATAAATTAATATTTATCTTTTGGAAATACTGTTTGTTTTATCAATTACACAGGACAAACTACAATGATCAGTAATAAAAACGATGGCTTAGAAACCAAAAAGTTTCGTTTATATCTGTATAATGTAAGAAATCAGAAGAAGAAATGTTAATTTTGATTTACTAAGCAGAAAATTTCAGTGTAAAAGTAAAAGCCAGTCTTCACCACAGGTTTAAAAGCATTTGACAATAAGAAAAGCTGATATTTTATACAACACCTTACAATGCCCTAAAAGCAACTGCCAAACATAAATAATAAGAATTCAAACAATATTATTTTAGAAGTAAACAAGTGATTTTAATCATGTTGCTAGAGATTAAAGTTTACTTTTTTATTTTATAAACTTTAAGTAAATTTAAGACTGTTGATATATTCATAAGAATTTGATAAAATAGTTCTTTAAAGATTCATAAAATTTGCACTGCAGAAATCAATCCAATGGTTTTAATGCAATTTGTAGTGAACAAAATTAATTCATAAGAGCCAAAAGATAAAATGAACTTATCTGAAACCAATGCTTAAATATAATATTAGTCTGCAATTAAATGAAAGACAATCTTAAAGAATTAATCTTGTGGTCACACTAATGACCAGCATAAATCATAGTGCCCAAAATATAATGGATCATAAGCTGGTTAGTATGTTTTCCAATTCCAGACAATTCCAGACAAATGCATACAAATGAACAAATAAACAGTAAACAAAAAATAACATACTAATAAATAAACTGCCAATCTACACAGTTTGACAAAGTATTAAAAAACAACTTCATTGTAAAAGTTGACGAGCATCAACTAAGATTGTTAATAAAAATTGACAATGTAACAAAGCAAACTCCAAATATGTCACACGTAAAACGTCTGAAATAGAATTACATGGAAAAAATTCAGCCAACAGGATTATTCTCCCATTTATAAATGACAGGTTATAGTACAACCAATACATTAAAATTAGACAATGTTAAGAAATGACAAAACATTTGTGACTCATATACAACAATAGAAAGACGACAAAATACAATGTCAGCATCATGTACAAGTTCAACAAAGAAACGGCAAATAACTAAACAATCACTAAACTAGTTTGTGTCAATCCAAAAATTTACCATTAAATGCATACAAATGAATTGTTTAAGTTTAAATAAGCCTTTATAATGAATCAGAGCAACAGAACAAGTTTTAAAATCAAGCTGATAAATAAATTCATTTTTGTCAATGTCCCTAGAAAAAAAACAATTTAAAAGTATTACAAGACGCAAGGTTTTCTGTGCACAGTTCAATACAAAAAAAAACAAAAACATGCTTAAATTATTAATATTATCAACAAAGCACCATCACATGCACAGACATATAATACACCTTTACCCTACACATACAACTGGCATTAAAACTGCAAATAAAATGCATTACTACATGTATTACAACATTTTTATGCAAATCAGCAACATAGAAATCACAACATTCACCTTCAACATAATATGAATAAATATTTCAGTTACGGTAAATATTTAAGCTACAACACCATTAAAATACTCTGCAGCTTATAAAACTAGAGATGAAAACTATGGAAGTAAAATATTTTAGATATAAGTGGAAAAATAATACAACAAAAAAATTATTTCCTACATCAATTTTGACCACTGTTAGTTAAACATAGGTGGTTTTTTTTCATTAAAAATATTTTTGTCTTAGATAACAAAGTGTGTTCAGAAAATTGAAAAGTTAATTTTGTTTTAATATATTTGAACAGAACAGGAAAGTGACAATCACATTTTGATCCTGTCTTCAAACAACCACATACAAGCTGCAAAATGGGACAAAAAATAATATCAAACTGTTAGAATAAAATATCCAGTCATACAATGGTTCCCAGTAAAATACTAAGATATGGTAAAATATTCACATAAAATGTTCCTCACACAATCATCTGAAAATGAATTATATGAGTCAAAATATAACAGTGAAATCTTACAGCATACTTTTAACAGTTAACATCACAACTCATAAATATCGTGATTAAATGATAGTTACCAGATGACAAAACTCCTATATGCCACAGTGAAAAGGGTTAAAAGGGGTCAAATTGTATGATTGAGTTAAAATGAATATTACATTCTCAGTAAATCTTAATATGGATGCATACACTTCTGTGATAGATGAGAACACTTTAAACAACACCTAAACATGGAAAATATTACAAGCATTTATGGAACATTCAAAAATGGTAACAGACAGAAAGAAGAAAAATTTAGAAAAAAAAAACAATTTTACTACACAATCGAGGCAGTACAACATCAGAAGCATAATGTAATTGCAAATTAAGTATCTGACCCAAAATTTGTAATTCTAAAAGTGAGATTCCGGTTCAGAATTCTGCCGCACAAGTTCACATTTTTTTGATAATTTAATTTGGAAACTAACCAAAGTATTTTTATTCATTTTAATTCAGCGCAGTAAGGCGATTTCATTGGTGACTTGTAAAAAAATTCATCTATCAATGGAGACAATAAACTCTAAAAAAAATACAACAAGTCTCTACACTCAATGATGATAATGACTTGTCTGAGCTTTTGAAAGTCATAAAAATATGACGCAGTACCGGAGATGTAAATGCATTAATCCATTCAACATGAAATGTCAGCATGATGCATTAAGAGACTAGAAGATAAACAGTGATGGCAGCTATAAAGTTGGAATCATTCATCATCATTCACTGTGATATGCTAATAGACTGATAGATTGATAAGAACAAGTATTTTCCACATGCTTTCAACAACAACATTCCTTAGCAACCAGTAGTTATATGTGGAGAATCAGCATAGTAACAAGACCTGAAAATAAAATGAAAATATCAGAAGTGCATTATAATTACAAATACATCTACAGTAAAACCTTGATAAAGAGACCATATTCAGGACAAAAAAAAATCAGTTGTAATAATGAAGTAGGATCATTATCAATTCAGTTATATACCAGTAAGCAGTTAACCTGACTAGTGGTCCTACATTCTGTACTGGCACTAACTTTGTTCTTTGCAAGTAAGAGGCAACTTCTCCACAAAAACATCTCAAATCAACAATGGAGGACAAATGGTTATCGACACAAAGTCATCAACCAAATTGTCACAGGGAACATGTGCAATCCCCAGGGTGTAAACTCATGAAGCCAAACGCTCTCAAATGGAGCCGAGCAAACAGGCTGTATAAAAAACAAGGTGAAACAGAAGATATAAATAGTCAGACAAGAGGTGATCAGATTAAAGTATCACATTTACATACCCAATACATAAGCTGCTATGAGTTTCTGATTGACCGATAGGTGAAGATAATCTGGTAGTCTGGAGCCTATATCACCTTGTGAAGGTAACATCAGAGCAAAAATACACACCAAACCAGCTAGAATTACAACAAAACTTGGCCCACCAACACTACGTCTTCTTACGCCTGTAAACAATGGATACACTTCTATACTTACAAAAAATAGATAAGTCAGTATGTAGCATATACTCAGTCCAAGCAGGATCATACTGTTAACAATTACAGTCAAACCTGTGAACAAAGGCCACCCTTGGGAAAGACAAAATGTGGCCATTATAGACACCTTTCTTTGGAGATTAGTTTGTTCTAAATAATCAGTGACAGTTTTTCAAACAATGACTTTTATTCACAGGGTGGTCTTTATTCAGAGGTGGCTGTGAACACAGGTTTGACTGTACATTTTAAATTTCTAATTTTGCTGAGGGGCTGGTGATTACTAGTCAGAAAGTGAGAGACCATAACCAGTCAACTTAAGAGGCCTCATCACAGTATACAATACTAATCATACAATTGTGTATATTCAATACAACCATTAAGACACTCATTAGGTAATTTAGATTGCACAGAATATGTGGGTATTTACCATCTTCCGTGTGAATGGGTCCATGACCTTCAGCTGCTTGTTGAGGTCGAGAGATGGCATGAAATTTGTCATCTTTATTTGGGGTTGTTTCTCGGCCTCTGGTTGGTAAAAGAACTGCATTAAAATCTTTTTTACCTAAAAAGAATACAAAATACAGATAACAAATGAAAATGTTGTTTTAGAAATAAATAGTATACATGTACAGAATGCTATCATTTGATCAGAAGCACCCAGGGATCTAAAGTAGGTTTTGTACAAATACAGTAAATGTAATTATTTACATTTTGGGTGTGTCAGTGGTTTATAGCTCTTTGAGTTCTCCTTTCATTTCCAAATTTACCAACATGAATCTTATTACAAAGATCGAAAACATTATCACATATTTTCAAGCATTTCAAAGTTAACTTAAAACCTCCATATTGAGACTACCTTTGGGACCTGAAAAATCAGACGTAATAATGACATGGTTTCATCATCAAGTTGAATTATGGGAGCGTTATTGAAAGCCGGTCCAAAAGTAAGTGGTCGTAATAACAGGGTGGTAGTAATATTGAGGTGGTTACAATGTGAGATTTTACTGTATTTTTATTTTTAGACAGAAAAACTTTTGTGTAACAATTAAAAATATGTGATACAGTGAGGATACAAAGAAAACCTTTACTAAGACTTGAAGAATGTCTACATAAAGCACTATTAGAGTAAACTTACCTAGTATTTTTCTCTGTCCATGCTCTGACACTTGAATTCTAAATTTATCATTCACTCCTTCATTGTTTATACATATATCTATGTGACGTATGACCCTACAATTATCAAATAGACCATCATTACACAATGTCACAAGTGAAATGTCAGATGAAAGTGATCATGATAGCTCATCTCCCATCATGTACATATATGAGCTAATTAATACAATAGGAATCACATTTTACAGGATCAAGCTAAAACATTTTCAGTCATGAAAGAAGAGGGCAACCATTTTAAGCATTATTTATGCAAAAGAGGCTTCAAAAGTGAATATAAGACCCAGTGACATGATGCACGTAACACTTCAGTTCCTTTTGTACCAAGACAGATGGAAACACACTTAATACAATAAATGCAATTAAATAATTCCATAAACTTACACATCAACACAACATCTTGGTCTTATAGTTCCCTCTGAATCTACGACTGTATATTTACGAGGCACAGTACATAATACTGAAATTTTCAAAGTTACTTTTAACATTCATTTATCCAACATTTGAATACTCTTGAAACAAGTTTTTTTTCCAAAAAACATGATGTACTTCAGTAAGTAAGTAAAAAATACAATTTACTGTCAATCTTGTTAAGTTAAATTTTGCAGGACATAACATTTTAAACAAATAAAAAACAAACAGTCATGGAGCAAAAATTCATAAGGCAAAATTTCAGAAGGCAAGGTTTGTTTCCACTTGCTTAATAGCTTTAATTTGACCATATTAAATTTTAAAAAAGTATGAATAAACAGTTTCTTCTCTATTCTGATGAAGTTTCATATGGTCAGATGTTTGCAGTTGAATGTTAACTATTAAAAGCTACATCCTTAATTAAAGATTTACAATGTAATGAGCACTTTTGTGTAGATTAATCAAGGGGTAAAAGCACTGACTGATGTCAGACTAACTTTGTGATGAAAACAGATTTAAGTAGGGATTTTTATATGGAATTTAAAAAAAATCAATACAACAAAGAATTTGTCAAATTTCATAAGTACAAAGAACCATAAAAGATTGGGATTTCTAATTTAAATGCAACTTAACAATAGTCTACAAGATTTGTCAAGAGAAAAAAATATTGTAGTACACGGCTCTACTTAAGTATAAAGTCAACAACAGCACTAATTATTTTTTTATTTTTATATATTTATATTTAGTATGATTTTACCTTTAAACTTGAGAGGGAATTCATAAGGATTATACACTGTCAGCACTTGTTTATGAGTTGACTGGTCATCAGAATAGAAATTGAGAGTTGACGGGAACACAAACACGGGCAGTTTTCCATCTGCCAAATTTGTACTTTGATTAAACATCAGTCTCCACCACGAGTTTCCAACTTCATGCCTTATTTAATCTGTGATTTGTGAATAGCCTCCTGGAAAATTACAATCATCCTTAAGTCACTGTTCTAAGAAAATTAAAGCATTAAATGTTCATAAAGCTTTCATTTTTTGATTATAAGTCTTCCAAACATCAAATCACATTTCAGTTCTCGATAGTAAAAGGGGAAGAGTGTAGTGATTGTAGAAATATGGGCTATCTCTTTAGCATCTGCTGTGCTCGAGGTCCTTGAATCAATCCCCAGTTCGGACCCAAGATTTTCTCAACAAATTTACTATAACAAGAATCTTACATCCATAGCTAAGGAAGGAAAATTTTGATCTAACGAATGGGAATATGTAACCATACATGTATGATGACATAATCAGATCATGATCAACTTCGACTACTTCAGACAGTTGAGTTTAAACGGTCGTATTGATTGAGGCTGAGTCATCTCCCAGCATATGGAGCGACATGAAACGGTTTTATCCACACCTTGGAAAAAAAGAAGTTACAAACTACAAACCGAATTTCATCAGCGGGATTCCATTCACATTTTCTCGATTTCTTTGTTGTTTAGACTATTTTTACTTCTGATCAGCTGCTAAATCGGATTGTTATGGGGAAAACGTCACAAATTCTGCGATCTTCATGCGGATGCATTCTGAAACATGGCGGAAAACTCGCAGTGTGCCGAAAGTATTGGTGGTGAAATAGCAGTCGTAACACACGCATTGAGGTTTAAACATTTAAATTTTGATGTTACGTCGAAGTAAATGATTTATTTATATTCTGGCCAAAATTTACTGCAGACATTTACTTTATAGACCTTGGATTCTCTTCACGAACATTTATGATGATCAATCCGATCACCAGACGCTTGCGTTGTAGATTATCAAAGTACTGAAAGTACTAATTATTGTCGGGTCGGTTGGGTAATTGTAAACACAACTTTTATTTTGGCATAATAAATAATAAGGGCTTAATAACTTTGTCATTACAAGAAACGTTTTTTCCGTTGAATATATTTTAACTGCTTATTTAAAAAAAAACAGTGTGCACTAAGTTAACCCACTAGCTCAAAGCCTTGGGCTTATAAATTTCTATGCAGGCAAGTAAATCTGAAAATTGTGTATTTGGGCCCATGGTAAATTGTTCATTTCAACAACACATGTACAGTTTTGACCTCTGAGAAACAGTTTCTTTCATCAAATTTATGACAATCTTACACACATATATATTCATGGTTAAGAAAATCTGTAACAGGCAATAAAAACATGTGTCATGTGTAGCTTTTTACCAACATATTATGATTTAAACAAATTCTTATTGTGCTCTTGTTGTTTTTTCAGTCATAAGAAAAGGAAGGCATTAATTAAGAAAGAGAAAAGAAAATTGAAACGTCAAGCTGAGGCCAAGAAACGAGATGAAGAGCGGAATAAAGGTAATGTCGTAGTTTGGTGTTACTGATTATTTGTTCATATGAAATAGCATTTCAAGTTAGCAGGGCTCTTATTTGACCCTTATAATGGCATTTTGACTCTTGGAGTTTGTAAAATAATGCTTTTGACTCTTGAGAATTGGTTTCAAAGGGTCAAATTTACTGTAAATTTTATTGACCCTTCAAATTATCTTCAGTCATAGATCATTTTGACCCTCATATTATGACATCTAGTTAGCACCCTGGTCAGTATTGTTTAAGTTAGAATATAACTAAGAAACGAAAAAGCCTTGATTACATTTTGATGACTGTGAGCTATAACAATGATTGTCTGCTCCGTCTGTCAAAGTTACCCTGTTTTTATTTGGTTTTTTTTCTATGTTGTATGCCATCATTTAGAATATCACTACTTGATGGAGATTACTATATTCTTGATTTAAATTGTGCTCTCAATATTGAACTTAAAAGCATGCAGAGATACTTATGGTATTGAAATGAAATAAAAAAATGTTGTTATAATTTCAGAGGAAGAAGTGAGAAGGAAGTCACCAAATTTTGCTGCAAGATTAGCTCAAGAAGAGGCTGAAGAGAAAGCTATGATTTTACACATTGAAGCTGAATCACAAAGACAGAGAGAATTGTGGGCCTGGCATGAAGAGTTATATGAACAAAAACTCAAACAGAAACAAGAACAAGCTGAAAAAGACAGACTACAGAGAATTGAAATTGAGGTAACATTTTGTTGGGTGAAGGATCACATTTGGCCACAATACTAATGCAGTCTTTTCAATTCATTTGCCTATACTCTGATTCACTGAAATTTAATTTATATTAACTAAATTGACTGTTCAACTGCTTTTTTATAGTTATTAAAAATACTGTTTTCAAGCTTTACATTTTTTCCAGAAAAAGATAAAAGAGGAATGGGAAGAACGACAGAAAAAAGAACAAAAGGAAGAAGAAGAGAGAAAGAAGAAAAAAGAGAAGCAGGTGATGATATTGGCTAATGGAATCAGGAATCTAACTTATATCCTCATATTGATGATAATTTCATTTTCATTACCTTCACAAGTCCTGACAAGTAGAATTTTGATGGAAAAGCTTTCAAATTAGTACCTCATTGGCATGAAAATATCACCTCATAGTAATAAATTGTTATTGAGTGTTTAATGTCCTATTTTTTTTTATTTCTATTTATACAGTTTTTTATGTGTAAGATTAACAATTTCAAGCTTTCATAAGATTGTCAATTTATCTGAATTGTCTGTTAAGATTATGTACAGTAAAACCTCGTTATCTCAAAGAGTGATCGGAATAGACAAAATGCTCAAGATAAAAGTGGTGCCCGTAATAACGAGGTATTTGTTTGTTGGTTGAAAATTACACCCAACTAAGAACAAAAATTGAAGTGACTTTAAAAACTTCTCCTGACAAGTTGGGTGCTCATGATATTGATGCTTGAAATAACGAAGTTATACTGTAGTTTGTATGGAAAATTTCCATTAATCTGAGTTGTGTTAGGCTATTCTCAGTCTCTCTATCTGTTATATCAAATTCCTAATTGTTTTTGATATTGACATATTTTTGCTTGTTTATTATACAATTACGTATACAAAGTATGGATTTGTGAGTAAAATGTTTTATTACCTACAATCCTTAACACATAATACATGGTTGTACAGAGGAGATTATACCAATATACAAATTGTATCTTTTTTAAATCCAAACAGTACATTTTTAACCATCTTTCTGCACTCTATTTTATATCATCTAGTGATGGGCCTTGTGAACATAAAATTGTATGTACTAATTTACTGATATTTTTAATTAGGAACTTGTTTTCAGCTGTTTATTAACTGTACTATTTGTCATTGATAACCAGCTTCATTTAATCTTAACAGTTACATTCAGATACAGATATTTATTTGTTTCCTATGTATAGGAGGAACTGTTGAAGCAAGCTAGAGATGCTGAAAATAAGGTATTGTTCTGTTTGATAGTATAATCACATACTAGTACAGTGCTCCTTCCCGTGACACCACCTCCAAAGACTGATTCCCTCCAAGAAACGACAGTAAAAGGCACACATACACAGTCATAGTGACAAACACCTGTCACAAATGTATCAATTCCCTCTGAACAACAACACTTTTTTGCAACTCCAGCATTTCTTTGGAGGGAGCACTGTATATTTTGTTCAATTCTTAACTGCATTAAAAGCACAAGTTTGAGAATTCCAGTTGATTTAACTTGATTTGATTAAAGAAGAACTCGAACAAATTATTATTTTATCATATTCCTATAAATTAATTGAAAAATTAATCACATTCAATGAAGCCTTCCATTTAATACTTTTTAAGCAGGGAGGTGTAGAATGTCAAACAGGCATTTTCAAATCGGGCACATTATGTGCAACATTTTCAAAACCTTGCATTTTTAAAGTTGTCAAATATATCTTTGACTGATAAATTGCCCTTTTTTTTCTCTAAATGTAAATAATTATACATTTTGCAGGTGTTTGTGACTTGAATTTAGTGGTCATTGTTTATACAATACTTGCTAATAAAGGACAGCAAAGTGGTTTTAAAATAGATTTTAGGTTTTGTAACCTCTTTTCACAACCAATATCTGATCTACATTATTATATTTTCAGGACAGTGATTGGTCCAATCCTTTAGCACCAGTACAGTATGGGAAGGAACGTCAAGTTGAAACATGTCCATTCTTTGCTAAAGTTGCTGCATGTAGATTTGGTGATAGGTATGTTGTAATACCACATGTTTACAAACTGTGCCTGGTCTGTTGAAATACCACATGCTTACAAACTGTGCCTGGTCTGTTGAAATACCACATGCTTACAAACTCTGACTGGTATGTTGAAATATCACATGTTTACAAACTGTGCCTGGTATGTTGAAATACCACATGTTTACAAACTGTGACTGGTATGTTGAAATACCACATGTTTACAAACTGTGACTGGTATGTTGAAATACCACATGCTTACAAACTTTGACTGGTATGTTGAAATATCACATGTTTACACACTCTGACTGGTATATTGAAATACCATTTGTTTACAAACTAATTGGTATGTTGAAGTGAAACATGTTTACAAACTCTGACTGGTATGTTGAAATATGGAATGTTAACAAACTTTGACTTGTATGTTGAAATACTGCATGTGTACAAACACTGACTTTGATTTAATTAGATGCTGGTTGGTCCCAACTGGGGCTGTCAGGTTTACACATGTTAATGATGTCAAATATGTTAATGTCAATAAAATGAAATTGATGAACTTATTAAATGTTCTCAGTACTACACCCAATAGTACTTTCATGTCATTTCAAATACATCGTAAGACAATGATGCAGATATTTCTCTCACCATAGCTCTCCTTGTATATTGAATTGACGTTTTTCAGGTGCTCAAGATCACACCCTTATCCTGAGTCTGGTAAGACTCTTCTCTTTGTTGGAATGTTTCGACATTTCCAGTTAGATCAGGGACTTTGTGAAGAATATGATACTGGTAAGTTTCTTCTCTGCATTTCCTTGATGAATTGTGGACAAGATGTCACCTATACCTCCGAGAAAGTAGAAACACAATAAAGAGATATTGGCTTTCCAACTGATTCCTGTGTTTTTGATTTTGAAAACTTTAACTGGTTTTTGTAAATGTATTTTTACACAACTTACAATACCCATACATTGTATTCACTCTTTATCCAATCCTGTGAGACTCTTTTATTCATGAAGTGTTTAGTCAAGACTGAACTTATTTTTTAGGGTATGTTTTAATAAGGTAAGATTTTTTTAATGGCCTTCTTTAGAACATTGATTGCTCTCCTCAGTTGTATCCAGGGGTGTTACTGCAGATTAGATGATCATGAGATTATATGATACATCTAAATCGGTTTAGCCAAATGTTGATGTATGTGCCAATTCTATTTTTAGGACACTTTCTAGTCACATATCACGCTGAGCCGAAATTATGCTCCCCACTGATCAGTCACCAGCAAACTCCTATGTATCTCATTTAAGAATTGGCACTTAACATTTGATTTTGAGTGAAGAATTATGTCAATTTAAGATCACATTTGACTCTAAAGAAGTCTATCTATCAGATGAATTAACGGTACTACATTTATGTGAAATGTATCTTACATGTTGTTGTGTTCTGTTTGTATTGTATACAGATATTGTACTGGAATATGAAGACAGTGAGGTTTATCAGAAGTTCAATGAATTTTATGAAGATACATTACCGGAGTTCAAGGCCATAGGTCATGTAATACAGTTCAAAGTTTGCTGTAATTTTCAACCTCATCTCCGTGGTAATGTCTATGTTTCCTACTCCAGGTGAGGGTTTTAATATGTTGAATTATCTATTAATATTTATGTATACAAATCGAAATTTCTAACACCCAGGCACATATTTTCAAGTAACTAAAGTAGTGTCTTGCAGGAATGCAAATGACACATGCAATCTACTTTATTTCATCCTCTCTTTCAAAACATCTTTGAAGCCAGAAGCATTTTTTACATTTACACAAAAACATCATGTGAAAAAATTTGACACTCAACTACATTAATTTTAAATATGAAAAATATTCAACAAGGAACTGGGGGAATGGAAGTTTTATTTTTGAGTGGCTCCACATGACATTTATGTTCTTCAGGGAGGACTATGCGCTTGAAGCATTCACAAAGTTTAATGCTAGATGGTACGGTGGAAAACAGATAACGGCTCAGTTTGTGGATGTCCCGTCCTGGAGAAGAGCCATATGTGGTAAGATAGAGCGCATTATCATTTTGACCACTTTGAAATTGAAATCAGTTTGTAGGGACTTACCTTCTCAATGAATGAGGGTCATGAATGAAGGCATTAGTGTGCAATGCATGATAAATTTCTGAAACTTTCAAAATTTTATGGATCTTTTATTTCATCTTATTATGTTAAATGTTAAAAACAGTCCAGGTCAGTCAATTTGATATAGTGTGGAATTTATCAGTGACTCACTAATTCATATTCGATGATGATGCTAGGCATAATTCAGCCTGTCCAATTCAGTTTTTGTTAACCAGGACTGGAGAACCATTATTTTTTGTTTCAACTGCTATTGTAAGTATTTAGGTTTGTATTGTTTTCTTTCCAAGTGATTACATGCGCAGACAAATTAGTTCTTCCCAAAATGTAAGATATTAAATGTAACACATTGAAACACATTAACATAAATGCAGTCTAACTTCATTTTCAGGTCTGTTTGGGAAAGGAAGATGTCCCAAAGGGAAGGAGTGTAATTTTCTTCATGTTTTCAAAAACCCTAGTAATGAATTCAGTATGACTGACAGAGATATGGTTCCCTTTACGCCTCATCATAGTCATCGTCATGGCCACAGACATAGGTCAAGGTCAAGGGATAGGTCATATTCACCTTCACGGTCATCTCGGAGAAAACGACATTCTAGGTCAAAATCAAGATCACCAGATAGACGCAAGAGCAACAGATCAGACGGGCGATATTCACGATATAGGTCACCTTCTCCTTCAAGATCTAGGAGGTCAAGAGAAAGGTCAAGGTCACCAGAATATAGGTCGCACAAAAAATCTAATAGACACTATTCATCATCACCTGAATATAAAAGACATCGGTCAAGGTCACGAGAAAGAAAGAAAAAATCAAAGAAATCCAAGCATTCCAAACATAGTTCCAAATCTCGGGAGATAGACAGTCATAATCATACCAAGATGGAATCAAATTCTGATAAGAAAAAAGTAAAACTGTCTTCTTTTACTTCAGATTATGTTGATAATGTAGAAAATGAAGATGTGGCCTGGGTTGAGAAAACTATTGACAGCGACATTAAAATGAATCCCTCCTCAAGTGTTACAACTAGTAGGAAGTACAGATCAAAGAATAAATCCCCGTCCAACAGTGAAGATGATGAAGAAATGTATTAAATTATTAATAATCAGATATCTCACAACTAATAGTTATTTGTGATCTCAAATTTATTATCTGCACATGATGAGTTCTGTTTTATTTTCAACAATTAATGTACATCTTCTGCAGGATAACTGCAAACACAACAGAATACCTGATTATCTGTTCTTACCAGCTTATCAAGTTCAATTGTACATCATGTAGTAATTAATTTTTGCTTAAAGTTGATAAAATGTATTCTGGATGCTGAATATCATAGAGATTTGCTAACTTAAGGATTCAAATGTGTTTTTGTAACAGATACCAAGTGTAACTCTCAGACAACTTAAAACAACTTTTTCCAATTAACAGACTCAAATTCCAAGACGATGGAGCGGGATTATCATTTTATCATGTACTGTAATCAATTTGTAATACTGAAATTCTGATTTTTAAATTTGTATATCTTTGGGGCGAGACCCAAATAGTGTTCATAATTGTGGTGTTTTTAAAATACAAACATTAAAATACATAAACAGTCTCCAAGCTCAAATACAACACCACCTTGCAGATTCAAGCACAACATCGTCTTGCATGATCCTGTTTCATCTGCTTGGTAAAAAGTTGGATAATTTTTTACAATGTATTCTAATACAACAAACTAACATTTGACATAAATTTATTAAATCTATTACAAGAAATTGTCCAGCATTTCTTTCTACTGACAAATGCTTGATCTTCTGTGTTACGTTCTGTGTGGTAAAATGGGAGCACTTCCAGTCACTGGATAGGTAGGGTATTCAGCTTCATTAACAATAGATACACAAGTGAAACATTTTATTTTTAAAAAATAATAGTATAATACAGATATATACACAAAACACAAAAATACAAGTCCTCTGAATTTAGGTCATCAATATTTCAGGGGCAAGACAGCAAAAACTGCATAATACTAACCTATATCAGTTAGCAACTTAACATTTTTGGAAGGAAAAATAACCTCAAATTTATTCAGAAAATGAAGCTTCGTTTTTTTCACAGAAAACTAAAATAAGTAAAAGAAATAACACACTGCTACATTATAATACTTCACAATACCCATATTTTTCCAACTTCACTTAGACTAATAATCAGAGCTACGTGCACTTCATTGAATAACTGAGTACAGTCAATTCTTCTGCAAAGCAATGACCCTTAAATCTCCCAGTCTTGAATTTTTCCTGTCACAAGTTAATACCTGCATATTCAAATCAATTAGGACAAATCCTCATCATCAAATAAGTCATCAAAATCTGCAAATATAAGGTTTTGGTAAATTTCAAGCCACAAAGCTGTAGAAAGGCCGGCTGTATAATAACAGAATACACCCTGAAGTCATAAGAATTGGTTACAAGATCTTATATCACTTTCTTGTACTTAAACAATTTTCGCTTTGTGTAACGACAGCAACATACCACTATATGATATGCTACTCATGGAAGTTAAGATAAATGATCATCCAACACTTGACATGGTTGGAAGAGGAAAAATCGAATGGTACTGTAGGAGAATTCCCTAATTTGATATTGTCACCAAAAACTCTGTTGAAAACACATAAACATATACTGAAATGCAAACAAATGAAGCAGTTTGAACCATATGAATATTTGTTTATAGGTACTGCAAGAATTTAAACTGAGTCAGAATGAATTGCCCAACGAATGGATTTAATATATCAAACAATTACCATTAAAGAAGTCCGCATGTACTGATTTTTCTTGAGCAGCAAGATCCATCAACAAAGCACTGGAACCACCAGCCTACAACAAACAAATATCTACAGTTTACATCTAACATCTACTCTATCTTCTATAATAAATACAAATACCAAATGGGATTTATCTCAACAACTTTCCTGAACTAAGACTTTGCACTCTTTTCTGTTCACATTTTGTGCATGCAAGTACTGTTCAAACTATTTCATCTGTGCGTGTTGTCAAGACATTTTTTAATAGATACAGATCACCATAGTCAGTTCATTGGCCAACCTAATAGCCAAATTAGGCAGGCTGTATTAGTGCAATTAATTAATTTATCTATATTATGATACCTCATGTAGTTACAAGCATGTTGTGTACATGATATGACTTCTCTGGTCGAATTTTTCTGTATAATCTCTGTTTATATCATATTTAATGGGTACTAAAATTCAACCACTGCAACCAAATGATCATTTAAAATCGATAGTTAAAGTCAAAATCAATCTGTTAGAGATTGTTATCTATGTCTAAGCAGGGACTCTACAGTAAGATCCCTGGTCTAAGTAATTGTCTTGAAAACGATGTCCAACATATAGTGGCATAAACAATAATGCTGACAGGACATGTGATGAGAATCTCTACACTTTTTTCCAGGGGGTAATGACATGTGCTTTTTATTCTGAATGCTCTGTAAACGTTTTAAATCACCAGTTCTATAGTCCCTGGTTCTACATTGCTTGTTTCAATTTCATCAGCCTGATCAGGGGAGACAACATACTTCCCCAAACACGATCGTTTCAATCAAAACCATACATTTGAAAGAAAATGACTGAAAACATTCAACAACACGGCTTCAACTTTACCTCTTCGATTTCCATGTAGGGTCCAGCTCCTTCTGGAAACATTTCATCAGCGACAATCGCAGGCTTCATTCTCTGATTTGTTAATGAATGAATATACGAGTGTTCTTGTAAGGGAGATAATTCCTTTCGGTGGCCGTAATAATCACCGCACCGTGAAATTTGCTTCTTAATAAAATGTAGTTATTTGATTTTACAGATAACATCAAAGACTGTGTGAATACATGATGTTAGGGATGAATCCAAAAAATAATTTACCATGATATGAACAGGGCAGTGAGAAATGTGTTAGAAATATTTAACTTGTGGCAATAACTGTAGTAAAGACGTATGACACCTATAAGTCTATATAAAGATTTGTGAATATTCTCTGCAAATGGTACACACATATTCAGATCGTGCATCATAACCTAGACATTTACCATAAGACTAGAAATTAATCAATAAACCATAACTGAGTTTTGGTTATTATTTTTGCAAAGGTCCAAATGAAAGACTGCAAAAAAAAACAACTGTGTAACATCCATTCTTTTTCCCCAGTATCGCTTTGGAACCATTAATAAAACAATGTTATCCACTGTTTCACAGATAAGTTTAATGTGCATATGTCCATCAATAAGTCAGTTTAAGTACATAACAGAACACCACAATTTCAGGTTTCTTCAAGGTTTATTACAAATATTCACTAATATATTTCAGAGCTTGCACAGAATGATAACTCAGGATGATACAGGAAGATGATACATCAATCTCTCAATAAATCAAAACAAGACTTAGTATACTCACTAAGAAGTTATTTATAACTGAAATTTTGTTAGAAAATGCATAAATATTTCATTCCAAATGACCGAACTTTAGGTTACATGATACAGTTCACAAATTTCCTAAATCAAAAACCATAAGTTGGAGCTACAACATTACTGATATCACATACCCTAGAGCAGATATATTCTGAGTTACAGTAATAGACAGACAAGCATAAATTAAAATATCATTTGTTTGCTGCTGCCAGCCAACCTACCAAAAAATGCTGGTCTGAAAATTTTATCACTACAAATTGAACATATATTATTTTTAAAATTTCTTTTCTATATTATTGAAAATATTTCCTATAGTTTCATGGTCAATTTACGTGTGTCTAATATAAAAAATAATGCTCAAACTGACCTACCCGATCCAAAAAGTGTGGTCAGCAATAACAAACAAACAATTTTTTGAAAGTGGCCTCCCTGCTCTAGTACAAAACATTGCAAATAAAAACAAAAATCACTGATAGCAATCAAAGACAAATACATGTGACAAAGAACACAAATTTCGTAGTTCTTAAGGCAAGGCAATTCAGCATGAGACTGTTTCCAATTCCATTGAAATCAGATCCAATGTTCACTTCTATTCAATACCAAATGTTTATGCAACATAAAATGTTAAGGAGCAGAAATGATGGATATGATTTTAATGAGATGGGATTTTAGCTAACTAATAGTTCAATTATGACCATAAAAATAGACAGATCACTAACCTGCAACTTAACAACAAGACAATTGGCAGATAATATCAACATGACACATTAAATGTTTCTTCTACACATCCTATACAGACTAATTTCCAAAGAACATACCTCTATTTCCATGATGAAAAGCCAATTGGCTGAATTAAAAAGATCACAATTACCTAAGCTTTATCAAAAATTAAGACTGAATAGTAATATTTCCTGAAGTTAATGGATATTTCTAAATGGTAAACTTGAAAAATTTTGCAAATAGCTTAGTTACTTTTTTTTGAAAGACATACTCATTTTTCACTGTCTGATGTTCACAGATTAATTAGACAAACACTTCGGATGTGTGATCTGATAAAGATAAATCAAGTTCAACAATCATAAAAGACATAAATGAGTGAAAAATATCAGGCAGCGACTGAAAAAAAACCCCTACCTCCGTGACAGTAAAACAACACAACATGACTGAGCAACATAAATATAACAAAAGATACAAACAATCCAAACATAATAATGTATTCAGAGTAACCTAGCTACATGAATACTTCTGAGTTAAATTTAGTGAACAAGTAAATTCCTCACTCTGACAGTGATAAACAATACAGTCCAACCTGTGATCAAAGGCCACCCTTGCAAGAGACAAAATATGGCCTTAATTGACAGGTGGCCTTTATTCAGAGGTCAATTTGTTCTAAATAATCAGTGATGGTTTTTCAAAGAATGGCCTTTATTCACAGGGTGGTCTTTATTCAGAGGTGGCAGCAAACATAGGTTAGACTGTATCAGTAGAACATGTAAGCGAAGCAGTCATTTAAGTATATCATAAAATAGTGACAAATTAAAAAAAAATCCAAAATATTATTTCTGTGCATCTTTTAGCTAAGATAAACAAAAACCAAAAGATTTTGATAACAATTAACTATATTTGCTTCACTTTTGAAATAATGGCATCAACTAATTATTTTTCCTCCTTTAAAACACTAAGAATTTCACATATCAAAAATGATATTCAGTGAGTATGATTAAGACTAGTTACAGAAAATAGTAAAAATATATTTTGACTTAGACCAGAAAAATGAAATACTTCTAAGACTTTTTTAGTAAAAATCGGCATTTTTCTAAAAATAAGTAGAATTTTGCTGAATAAAAAAACTTTTCTGTAAGAGCAATTTCTTGGATGAACTACATACAATATTTTTTACATTCATAAAACCCAAACACGAAAACCTGATTTCTGCTAATATCCCAAAAAATATAGAGTTGGTAGGCTGACATAATTTTTATTAAATATATTTTTTAGTTTAGAGGCATAATTCATATGAAAATGCAGCACAAAAAAATTGACTAAGACTAAATCTAGTGTCAGTCAGGTTAGCGGAAACCAAGAATTTTGTATGCTCAAGTAAAAGATGGAAAACGCCATCTTGCAAGCTGGAAGAGAATTCACTCTGAACGATTGAAGCAATACAAGCACAGATCAGAGCAGCATCATCGATACTATGTTCAACAGAGCATTCAATTTAACTAAAAATGAATCGTGCAACTCATTAGAGAATTCAAAGACTGATGTATTTGAAAAACTAAGTTTTCACATTTTCAACTTCACACTGAAAATGCCACACATTGATGTATTTGTAAAATACTGAATTCATGAAGAAGATGCAATTCTAAACTTCTGTAAATACATCTGTTAAAAATTGGTGCGAAATGATATAACATTAAATATCTACATGGGAAGAACTTCGATACTCCACTAGAAATATACAAATATCATATTTAACAACTCAATACCAAACTTTCCCATTTAATATTTTCAAAATCTTCAGGACAAACACTGATTAACACGAAAATGGAGCACATCTAATAGAACTGACAGGTAACGTAACAAACATGTGTAAGTCTGACTGATACAACTGCCAGCTATACATTCAATATTAAACTTCATATGACTTTACAAGTATTTCGATCAACGATCTTGCCTTAAATGTACGAAGATATGCCACTCAGTACATGTTTCAAGTTTATAGCACAAGCCATGCTTAACAGTTAATTTTTAATTCTACAGTTATTCTATGTACAATATGGTTTGTGTTATACAGTAGTACTCTTCGGTTGAACCTGAGGTCGGGCATATTCCACAAATTCATCTATCAAAACCGGCCATGCTCCTATAAAAACAAAATAGAAAAATAGAAACAATTTGTTCAAATTGATGACAGAAATGCTGTGAATAGGAAATAGATATTCTAATTCCGTATTTATTCATTTTTTTAACTGGGTTTTAATATCATCCAATACACCAGGGTCAAAAATACTAGTATTTATAAACAATAAGCTTCGGCCAGAAAAAAATTGGTGTGTTTACAGTAACCCAACTGACCCCATTTTTTGTGACAATCCAAACATTTCTAACACTTACAGCAAAATTAAAAGTATGAAAATGTTTGGAGACAAATCATATAATCCTCCAACGTGTGTTTAGAGAAAAAATAGCATTGTTTTCCTATTGCCTGCTCTATTTTTTGGTCAAGTAATCATAAACAGGATTATTTTTCCTAGCCTTGTTTTATAACAAAGGATTAATAAATTGATTAAATACAAGGATCTAAATGTGTGATGGTAAGCTCATAATCAAAGTTACACACAGAGTACCTTCAGTCTCTAAAATAAAATAAATAACACAAAACTACCAATGTACCTTCTTCATCATAATTGCTCATATCTTCATTGATCATGTTACAAAAGTCTAGCAACAAATTCCATGTATCTTTAGGTATTGATCTTTTATGATGTTCCTGCAGTTAAAAAAATGGTAAATCATCAGATTTTCTAATTAATACAACAAAAAACTGTACAGAGTACCATTAAATAACAAAGACTCTAAATAAATCTTAATTTGATAGGCAGCCAATCTACACTGATATTCAAATGGAGATTATTTTTACAACTACATTTGTAATCATTAATCACACTTGCTGAATGTTTCTTGTATAACATTGTACATAAAGAATCAGTTTTTTGAAGAATCTTGGAAATGGCAGAATTCTTATCAACAATCTTTTTCAGTCCAGAATTCTACCTATGAATCTTGCAGACTGTTTTCAACAAGAATACTTAATAACTTTAAAACCAGCATCTTAAAAATATACTGTAATAATTGTTACATATCCATGGTTAAAAGTTGAAAATTTTACAACTAATTTTACAACTAATGCAGAACTGTAGTAATACAACAATTAACAAAATATTTTGAATACATTAAGTACCTGTAAAAACTGACTCCATAAAGGCAAAAATTTAAACCTTCCTGATAAAACTATATTCCAATATGCTATGGCCATTTCTAAATCTGAAAACAAACAAACAATTCATACAGCAGAGAATTCCAGGAGACTGACTACTTTCTGAAAATGGTAAATTAATACTGGTAGTATTAGGTATATTACATACAAGACAATAATCAGATAATTTAATTTATAAATCTGTCTACACAATAATACTTGAGCTCAACTGTGATGAATGTATTGATCATTAAAATCACTTGGAAAAAGTTTTACAGCCTTAAACTTGATAAAAGGCAAGACAGTATACGTCTAAAGCAGGGGGCAACCTTGTTATAAGACATATGGAACATGAGAATATAAATACTTTAGAAAGTCATACAATAACTTTTGATAAATATAAAGCTAAAAATACAAGAGTAAATCTCATAGAATGTTTCTTATATGAAAGTACTAATGGAACATACCTAAGCCTTTTTGTCCTGGATTTTTAGCATAATTAAAAGTAAACTGATAAAAGTCTTTGAACTTTAAAGGATCTCTAATCTCCTGTTCAAGTCCACTGCATTTCTGTTTTAATTTCTCAGGTGTATCACATCTACAACATAGAATGATAGAATCATGATTAAAAAAGGGTTTATATCAGAAAAGTGGTTTGAAACTGCCTAATTCATAATGATATCAACAAAATTACATTTACGCAGGACTTCTGGTAAATTATCTACCTTGAGTAGCTTGAACTTACTGCACAATCAGAACAAACCATATATAATTTGTCATTTACCAAATATAAGTGTTTACCCTAATTCTGTCATGCCATTAAGAAACTCCTCTTTGGAAAATTCACATTGTGTGGCTGCTTTAAATCTCCATGCTATTACAAGTACTGTTCGAGACTCTGGATTAAGACTTAAATCTTCAAGAAACTTCATCACACCATCTACAGTCATCTTATCTTCCTCATGTGGATCTGGATAAACAATTCAGAATTAATAAGAATTGTCTAAACATGACACTTTAAACAAGAATTAGATACCTGGATAAGACATTGCATCTCCCCTAGGAGTTATGTTACCTGTAGGTAATTGTGAGTGACATAATCATCAGAATTTGACCAGAGCTTCATCTCAAAATGTTGTTGTTTGGAATGCCAACCCCTTCCTAAACTTACTTATCTGGCTTTCCGGTTTTCCGATTTCATTAATGAATTCAGAAGCGCCATCCTCTGAGCCTTACAAAGAACTGCATATTTCTGTGCAGAAACACTAATTACGTAAAAATACATCAGTCACTAGTACAGCTCACTAAGATCGATAAAAATAACAATAATCCTTCACAATGAGCCATAAATTCTCAGTATCTAACGAGCAAATTTAAATATTTGACTTAAAATTTTCGTAGCTTGTCGTGTTCAAGCAGCCATGCTGTACCATATATTTTACCATATCGTGATGTTTTCAAACTTCCACTCTGTATTACCGCGGCATTAGATGCACGCTCCACAAACAAAATTCAAATCAGCTATGTAAATACCCGTTCCCGACTGCACCTGCGATGGGTTAAATCCAGTGGATAGGAAGTTTTTACCATGACACCAGCAGTTGTCTGGTTTCGTTTTCCATAGAGAAATAGTGGAGAGAAACAAAACATCAGTGCACCTTTCAGAAAAAAAGTGTTCGAATATTTTATGCTTGTATGAGTATACAAACATGTATTCCTATTTACTGTATGGTTCAAATTGTTCACAGATATTGCAGTTTACACATCGTGCCTAACAGGCTTTAATTGGGAATTTTTTGCACACAAATATGCAGTTCTTTGTTAGACCAAGCAGGACGGGGCCAAATCAAAAGTGTCTCACTGTCACAAACAGTCTAATTAGTTGGACTAACCCCATTCCAAATCATAAGAGTCCAATATGCTAAGTAAAAACAATCCATCAGCCAATACTATATTACCACACTATGCCTGATGAAATTACAGATACTACGGTATATACAATATTTGTAATCTTGATCAAACTCAATTTCACCAAAGAATCATAAATATTACTGAATAGCTTTCAAATGATATTAATGATCTAATAACAGCAATAATACAAATATGGAATGACAGTGTAACTAGAACCTAGTTGTTTTTATTACTTAACTTTTTAAGCCATCAACAGACAGAGATATTAAAATATGGTTCGCAAGTAAATTATTGGGAGTGATTGAGCAACACAACTTGATTAACTTTTGTACGCGTTAGAGTGGGTGGGGTAACAAATATAGCTGAATTTAACCTTTATATCGTTGCCATAAAGCTTCTAATCGCTTCCTATCCACAGTTGTCCGTGAAGTTTCATTGTATTTGTCTGGATTTTGAAAGTAGTTGTCGACAGCAACGTCTAACTTCCAATCGTGACAGCTCAAACAGTGAATTCCAGTCTTCTCGGTGGTCTGTGTAAACGCAATGAACTGTCGTACCTTGTCCCTCTGTGAACTTTTTAATTTATGCTGAAAATTAGGTTGAACAGGATTACGTTAAATGAATAAAATAGTATAAAGATCAATAAACAAAGCGAAACTGACAAAAACAACGATTATTTACCATCTTTCAACTTTTCTTCGTTTTAGATAATGTAACGACTAATCGATGACAGAATAAACATTTTAAATATCGTTGTCGTCTACTCACGACTGCTTCGAGAGAACGAAACATGATTAGTCGTTCCATTCTTGAATATAGATCTTGTACAGTTACTATGCCCATTTCAAAGATCGGCCTCAAATTTTTAGATTAAGATTTAAACTTCATTTATTTATCATATCTGAGACCATTATACACAATATGGTCTTAGATTTTGTCAGGGACTGTACAATTTAATTTTTTAACTTTACATGTAATATATGTAGAATCCCTGATTATAAGCGCATGGTTGATAATACAATGCCACTGAAAAAATGATTGCGTCAGAAAACAGCTAGGTTAACTTATATTAACTCCTTTCCAAGTTTCGCAATTTCCGATGAATTCTGTAAATGGATGAAAATGGCATGGAACGAATAACAATACTATAATTAGTCATGTATACTATACAGACCCACACGTTGAAGTATCATAACTATCTTGGACACATATGACCCATACGAAAATATGCATGTGTTAACATTGTTTCGACCAATATTTGCTTTAAGTTTAATCGGAACAAGATCATTTCAATATATTTAATTAAAACACCCCCCCCACACAGATATTTTCATACGGGACAGGGACCCTCAATTTGTGTGTCCTAGTTTCGACACTACAACTTTTGTCCGTACCTTCACACGTAGAGATTTTGATATATATATTTTATATGATAATGTCAAGTGTTAGAGGCAATTATTTTAGAACTAAAAGGTTTGATGTTAAGGAGTTAAGCCAAACTAAACTAGGCGTAAGAAAATGTTTGTTTCTGGTTACACGACCTATCATATTTTTCCCGCGACCCTAGATTTTTTATTAGGCAAGAGGAACAGTACATTCACTATCTCACCTTTTTACCTTTCCAAATAACAAATATATGAAAAGCGGCTTTTAAAAATACTAAAAATAAAATAGTCCTGACCTACCAAACTAATTTTTAATGAGCATGCCGAGAACCAGAAACAAACAATTGTTACTTTCAGTCTGTTCATTCAAGATTTGACACAATCAAAGACCTTTGTAGTATAGATCTTTGACCTCGATATGAGGATCAGCTTTTGTGACCAAATATTTTTTCTCAACATTGAGTTGGTTTCATCATCAAGTTGAATTTTAGTGGAAATATTAGTGTTGAAAAAACGTTCCTAGAATGAATGGTTGTCAAAATGAGGTTGTCTTAAAAATGAGGAGTTCGCAAAATGAGGTTTCATTGTAATAAGTATTCTGTCCGTATTAAAGCGCCGACACAAACATTTGATTAATTACCCCACTCGTACAAATTCCCATTCCTCTGCCCACAGATCAATGTTAGTCCCGTATCTTTGAATGACCACAATGAGTACCCCCTCTATCAAAGAGATTTTTACAGTAGCTATGTTAACTCAAACCTAACACAAATGGAAATTAAGGGTCCTCAGAAGAACACAATCCGGTTGCGAATAGATATTTTACAAAGAGGCTTTCCATTGAAAATACGTTGTTTTTTTTGGAAAGTCATATTGTGAAAATACATATTATGTTTCGGAAATTCATCGATACTCCTCCCCAAATTTTAAGTTTTAATTCATGTCTACTGCCCAATCCAATTTTTATTTAAATCTACAGAACTTAGTTTCAGTGATGGGGTTGTTATAATTTATGATAGAACTAGGCTCGCAGCGCCATACTTAGGTCCGCTCTTGTTATCAGCGTTACTTCAAGTGGTCTACTTATAAAGTACGCAGTTTAGTCGGTATGAAAATAATTCAAGTGCAGGAGGGATAAACGTAAACATCTTTTTTAAGGATAGAATTTTTCTCGTGTTTGAGGTTTGTCATTTGTTAAAATATTATCTGTTGTAAACAAGAATAAACCATTAATACATTTCTTGCGTTAATTAACTATATTTTGTAACCTAAATGGCATCTTGTCTACTCGCTTTGATTATTTATTTCATTTATATGCATCGGGTATCAATTAAAGTAGAGGCTTCAGATACTCGAACTATTTTAGCAGTTCTTTCACAGTCCGTCGGGCAGAAAGACGGCCGGACGAATTAGCAGACCGGTCCTCCAAACGACCAAAAGAACGAACGAACGAATTGTTGAAGCATAGATGAACGTATATACACATTCTATTAGATTATATTTAATCAGAATACTCTTATGAACCCGAAGATAGTGTTTATCTACAAGTGTATCCGTTAAGTAGAACGATTTTTACATTAAATCACAGGGTGGGTTATCGGATATTTTGTCGAGGTATATATTCAGTTTAAAAACTATCATGATCCCATCTGCGGCGAGTATAGAATTGGAATTGTCTAGGAATGCCATGTAAACAGTTCTAATCAAGCATCCCTTTCGCTCAATCTGGTTGAACAATTAAACAAAGATATCTTCTTTTTCAGGACTAAGGAACATTTCAAAGAACATGAGAATCTCCGTTCTATTTGTTCTGATCGTATGCATTCTAGCGTCATTGGTTATTACCAATGTGCCTGTCGATGGTCACCGGCCGGCGTGCATACCATTTTACAGAGGATGTTTGGAAAGGGGATTCCGTCACGGAAGAGGACAATGTCGAGCGCGCGGGATATTCCATCGTTGCGTACGAATTGGTCGGTCGTGTGTCTGTCGTCGCCGCGGAGGCTTGGCTCGCCCTGGTAGCTCACAGGATACGTCGCCTGCTCCCATTGAAATTAACGGGGATCATTAAAAACCCAAAGTGACTACAATCTTGCATGTTGTGCGTTTTAATTAAAGCAAATTTTTAATGACATTGGATTGAGTTAGGGGACATCTTTTTCTGTCTGTTTTTTTTTTCGCAAGTTTTATTAAGTTTATCGCCGATGTTATACATGTACTATACTCCACTTTCTGTTGATTAAAATTATAATGATGAAAATCAGTCAATAAAGAAAGAAATAATTCTGATCTGTGTTGCAAAGGCCGACTCCTTGTGAGGGCTCGTTTTCTAGTTCAATCAATGTAAAAGCTGCTGAGCGCTTTCTTGCCACCATGCATTATTTCACATAAAGATATCCAGACGTTCCAACACATTCAATTGACTTCATTACTACAGTTCTTCTCTCTGGAGTTCAGCGTCGCGCCAATAGCCAATAGGTCATTTGGCAACCTTTCGACCTAGCTTTAACAGTGGGGGAAGACCCCAGGCGTACACCTAGGTAGAACCACCAACTTTGCATAATTATGTCAGTTGAACAGCTTCCGAACATGTGAATTGTTATGTCCCGGGTGGGACTTACAGCGGTGAAGGGCTATTGATTACTTGTCAGAGACCAAAATCACATGCAAGGACACTGTAAATAGAGAACGCAATAAATCTATAAATAGTGCTTTATACTGTATTTTATACCAAATAAACAAAACCACTCCACCACGGAGGTCCCATTTGTAGATCTATATAATTATCCACTTGGTGTCAACAAAATAATTAGAACACCATACTTGTCGTGCGTGCGTGCGTGCGTGCGTGCGTGCTGCGTGCCTGCGTGCGTGACTAGATATACATATCTGGAAATGCAAAAATGCTGTTGACTTCGGAAAGGGAAAATAGAGAAGCAATGATAATGTGATCAAAAACAGGATAAACACACGTTTGTAATCACATGAATAAACTGAGAAGAAAGAAAATAGAACAAATACTTTTTTGTAATTCCCGTATCATGATCTGCTCATAGTACCCCCAATTGACCTCGCAAAAAATAATATCATGCGTGTGACCAGTCATGGATTTTACATGAAACAATTCCACAGTTTGGTAAGTAAACATTATATATTGCTTTCCCTGATATCAGTGAATTCAGCAGCTGGATAACGTGTCCCGCGTATCCGAAATTTATACGGAACAATTGTGCCTCTGACGGTACAGAATTTAGCTAATCCTATCCAGTAAAGTTATTTCCCTTTACAAAAAATAGCCATTTACATAGTTATCGAAAAAGCTAAAACCGTAATAAGGCTAAAACATTATTTTACGGACAAAAAGGGGAATTAATAGTTAATTGTTTTAAAGATCACTTAATTGCTTAATGATTCAACGTAGGTTGACAATGTTTTAACTTATGGGTCTTTGAAAACCCGTAGCAGGGGTTCAGTTATTGAATGCTCATTATTTATGTGTACGGTAAGCGCTTGCATAGTTCAAGAGGACGGAGTGTGAAGGTAAGAACCAATGAAATCACGTTCAAATTAAATGAGCATTAGGGGATATAAAAGCCGTTGACATGTTATTTTTGTTCGCCTGAGCACTAACTGCTTGTAAGTTATAGTAATTGTTCACAATCTGGTATCACTCTTGTTTGGTGTAGCATAAAATCTTTACCCCCATTGAAAAAGGTCCGAATTTTCATTTTTCAACATTGAAAATTGACCCGACAAGTTTTCAATGTTAAATTTTGATCAGAAAGTTGTTGAACATTAATCAGTTGTTAAAGTTTTAGCAATTCTGAGGTCAATTTTGAACAACAACTAAAACCACTTTATAAACCGTTAGATGTCAGAGATTGATGAATAAGAGTTAGTACTGCAGGAAGATAGTTTCATAAAGCAGTGTTTCACAAAGTTCATACATGTTATTAAAGCAACATGAGAAATGAACATTGTAATTGTGTTGTTTAAGTTTTGATTGATTCTCATTGGTCGGCGATAAATATGTTGCCATCAATTAAATATATATTACAGAAAAATAAGCAACCAATGGAATTTCTAAATTCATAAGGTATGTAACTGTAGATACACAACATGGGCGGATTCAGGATTTGATGTCGGGGCTAGTTTCTGGCCTAGCTAAGGATGCTCCAGTTATCCTCTTGAATATGCTGATAGTGTATGAGGATGGAGGTTTTGGCACCTAATGACATTTGTACCTGATTTTAATAGTGTTCTCATGTATTCGCATCTTGTCAAGAAAGTAGGGAATGGCGCCAAAATTGGACCCCAATAACTTTTATTTGGTATTCAAATGTAGTGAGGTTTTGCAGGATTCCCGTCACACACGTTAGAAACAGACATCTTTGAGATCTTTAAGTTGATGTTGTGATATTAAAACCCATTTTAGATATTTCCAATGAAAAATATATTATCTCCTAGATGCTCAGCGACTGATCAAAGTGACTTTATTGTAAAGTAACACCGACTTCTTTTAAAAAAATCTTTCATGATACACGTTAATGACATTTGAAATTACATTGAATACTAATATAGAAGAAAAGCTGCATTTTTATACCTTTAGCATGTGAAATGTAAGTAATATACATACATGTATTAGCTGTACATGATGAAGCCTAAATAACTACTTATAGCTTAAATATGTATTTTCCTGCCCCCCCTTGCCAAATATTGATGCTTGATTCAGCTCATCCCAGCAATAATATATGTATATACCCCCTCAAAATGATGATATTTGATTTGATCTAATATGCTGATAACGTATTACTTTTCTATTTCAGTGAAACCTCACTAAACAAGCACATCAACAATATGACCACCTTATTATTACAATCACTTATTTTCTGACAGACTTTTAATATTTCTTCTTTATTTCAATTTGATTTTATTATTAAGACCATTTTTCAGGTCCTAAAGTTGGTCATAATATAGAGGTTTTACTGTATTTGTTTATATATTTCAGGTCACATTATTGATGACTTCTAACAATGCTGTATAAAGTGTACCTCGCTATTTTAATACATATTGCCTGTGAGTTAAGCCAGAAAAAAATGTTTCCGGTCACCTGACTGACCCTGTTTTTATGTTTGGCACCAACCCTAATGTTTCTAACAAGAAAATAAAAAAGAAATCTACCAATAAATATGGTAGATAGGTCATAAAACTTTTCTAAGATTTTCCTAAACATATCTTTCATTCTTTGAAGGCCTAAATTTATATTAAATGTTTGAATATTCTGCACTTGATTTTATTTGGTTTAAATAATTTGATCAATTACCATCACAAATTATACAAAACTGGAGTATGTAAAAATCTCATGATTTCAAAATTAAACAGTCCAATTCTGTCAGTACTGGTACCTTTCCAAAAATGTTGAAAAAAGTCCCAACATGTTTTATGCTTGTTTTAGTTGTGGCTTCTAATGAAGAGTGTTCTCTGAATGTTGATCTGGACAAACGTTGTACTGATCCCCATGCGGAATGTATGCTGGACACTTCTCTACAACAATATACATGTCAATGTTCCGATGGATATACATACAACAATGGTAGATGTCGAAGTAAGTGCAGTGTCATTTCATCAGTAAAATGTTGTAGATAGGTTTGTTTGGCATTCTAAGTGACCCTTTTTTGATATTGACTTCATTCATCCGCATTGTGCTCTACAACAATATACATGTCAATGTTCCGATGGATATACATACAACAATGGTAGATGTCGAAGTAAGTGCAGTATCATTTCATCAGTAAAATGTTGTAGATAGGTTTGTTCGGCATTCTAAGTGACCCTTTTTTGATATTGACTTCATTCATCCGCATTGTGATTATAGTAAAACCTCTCTTTGCTTCTACTTTTTTGTTAAAACACTTCATTGTAGTGAATACTTAGTTTTAGACTGGTTTTCAATATTTCCTTTATATTTCAGCTTGATATCAAAAACACATTATTATTTAGGATGATATTTTGTTCCAAAGGTGGTCTTAGTTTGAGGTTTTACTTTATAATACATGTGGATTTGTTAACTTGCAGAAATGTATGTAAATTGTTTGATTTATTTCACTAGCTTACATTGTTGTCTGATGTCAGAGACACAAGAAGTCTAGACTTTGGGGGAGAAGGGGAGATTAGTTTGCTGATTCCAGAATTTTTCTATAATAAAGAGGTTTAATTACATAAGACAATGGCTCATTAGTTTTTGATGTACACCAAATACATCTAGGGTGTATTCTAGTTTATGTGATGATTTTGTACAAATATATCTTACAGTTGCTGACTGACTATTATTAATATAAGTACCAATGTATACCAAATTGTATAATTTAGTGGTCTGTAACCTAATGCAAATGTGGATGTTTGAGATTATAAGAATGTTCAGAAAATGTGTTGTTTGTCAAATCTTGATCTAGTTTATTACATTGAAAAGAACCAGTAGCTACAATAGTTTTTGCTTTTAAAGTATAGCAAGCAAAACATCTGAAGCTCCCCTTACTTTTAAAGTTTTAGACATGAGCCATTTACCTCCCACTCCTTACTACAGTGCCTTTGTATGTATAATTGGTTATGCTATCATTTCAGCTGAAGGAACTCCATTACCTGTACCAGACTATGACAGTGATTGGGTTTTAGCAACAAAGTGTAACAAACCTCCATATTGTGATTTTCGTCATGGTCTTAGTGAAACTCCTGTTATTGTTGATGTACAAGTTGATGATAATAATGTAGTGTTTAATGCATTAGGTAAAAGTTCAGCAGTATGTAGTCTAAATGCATCTTCTGTACAATGGCACTGCATATGCTATTGTTTTACCTTTTAGAAAATGTTCATACCCCCAAAATACTTTTACTCAAAAGTTAGTGAGAACACTGATTTATCTTATGTACATGGTATCTTATGTACGTAGCATCTTATGTACATAGTACCTTCTGTTCAGTGTATCGTATGTACACAGTATCATATGCACATGGTACCTTATTTTCATTTTAGAAATTGAACTTTCTAAAAATGATGTAGTCTGTTGTTCATTTTCAAAAGCCCTCTTATAGTTTGGACTGAAGCTTTAAAACATTAGTTCAAATGCTGTTTATCCTAACAGGTTTTCGTCCAGATGAGCAGATTGGTGGCTTCAACGTTCCAAATTTTGTTATGTACATTTATGATGATCAGTATATCAATGTATCTACCACTATTCCATTTGGTGGAAAACAATATGAATCTCTATGTAAGTATTTTATATTTCATTTAAATGGTGGGCTTTGACAATAAAGCCAAATTTGACCAGTTTTTAGTGACTTTAGCTGTGGTAAAACAGTATATATTTAATCGATATGAAGTATTTATGTAAAGCAGACAAGTGTTGGCACCGCTCTGAGGATCTCTTCTTTAATTCTGTTATTCAAATGCAAATTGAATTTCTGATGCATTGACTTAATACCAATTCTAGAATGTGTTTAATGTAAGGTAAAACAACATTTTGTTTTCTTATTTAAGTACCCCATTACTATATTGGGTATAATACCCATTCGGGGATTTACTATAGTTGGATTAGAGCCCGGGCTTGGAAACTGTCTTCCCTACCTGACCCCGACTTCCAGATTTCAGAGAAAACAATGAAAGCCAATTCTTCCAAATGTGAGTTTATTTTAATCATCATTTGTGAACAGAACATAATATTACATGTTAGGCATAAAAATTGGTTAGTTTCTGGTTACATGCCCTGTAAGAAAAGGGGGGATAGGTTGGGATTTTTTTCAGGGGAGTTTTTTCTTTATTTGTCTTGAATGCCACTGTTGAGATTATTTCAAATGGAAAGATAAAAAGAGTTAGACAGTGGATGTACCATTCCTCAGGCCTAATAAAAATTCTAGGGTCATGGGGAAAAATTAGAGTAGGTCGGGTAACCAGAAACAAACAATTTTTTTTACACCTTAGTTCATAAATTCAGAGTAGAAAAGAATTATCACATGCATAGGTATCTGTATGGTTTGTTCTCGAGTTTCTAGTTCTTGCGAAAGTTTTCAAGTTTTCATCTTTTTTTCAACAGAGTTTCCAATATGTTCTAAGGAGCAGTTAACCTCACTAACTTTCATGTATGTTGTACCAGTACTATCCTTGCTCTCCTCAAGGAACTGCTTCCATCTCTATGTGGACGATCAGCTGTAGGCTGTGGTCTTAGATGTAATGTCCTCAACCAGAGAGAGCATGTGCAGTGCCGGGGATTTCAAACTCATGAGCCTTAGGTCCATTGACCTATTGCTTTACTTATATTGGGTTTAGTGGCAGGCATCAAATGATGTATCAGATTGACTAAAATACAGTACAGTTCTAGTTTCCATGCTTTTGAAATTGTTGTTTTCAAGTCATATAGGGTACCATGAATTTAGTCAAGAAAAATGCAATTCAAATCAAAATATATTATGTAATGCAATTATCTACATAAGAAAACTGAGTACTATTTAGGTAAAAAACATTAAACCAACATTCTAAATGAATAAAAAAATGAGTTGCAGATTATGTTTGAATGTGTTGAAAAGTATTGTTTTCCAGACTCAAACATTGACCTGTAGGCTGATGAGTAGGCATGGTTTCAGATCACCATGTATTTATCCTGCAACCTGTATTTACCAATGATTTACATGGCTGCTACAATATATTGAACTTTGTTGATCATTGAAAATTTGTTTGCATGGAAAATTGAAAATGTCTCAAAGATCTGCTGAGTATTTACCATTACTTAATTCATTATTTCTGTTCTCATATAAAATTTATACGCAGACAATATTTTCTTCATCACTGTTTCATAGCTGAAGACTCATATTATGAAGTAAGGCATGGGTTAGGAGAATACCCTGGTTTAGTTGTTGTTAGAGCAAAGATGGCACTTAATGATACATCATTCTATGCAACTGGTGTTGGTAAGTCTTCAGACATACCACTAATGAAGTGTAGTAAAGCATGACTTCAGTTGATCTTATTTGCAATTTTGATTTTACAGTAAAACTTTGATATGTTGGCCACCTTTAAGACCAAACAGACAACAGTCTTATTTTTTTTATTGTTTAGAACTTGAAATATGTTACAGCATTGAAACTTAATTATTTGACACCAAACATCTTGCACTTGTGTTATTTGTTACAGAACTGATGCTCTCTTTTATCTTTATTTTGACATGAAATAAATTTGAATATTTTTTTCCATACAGCTTACTGCCTAATGCAGACAAGTAAGCAATTTGTTGCGCATACTGCTGCTGGAAATTATTTACTGCGATATATCAGTATTTGGGTATACTACCACAGCCTGAGTAATTGACACAATTTTATGCCATAATTTTTTATCAAGTGTGATCCATGTTTAGAGTACCAATAAATTTTCAAAACTCTGCACTTTTTAAGAGGCGGAATAACCAGCCAGTGAAGATAAGACTAGTGCCAATATTGTGTATCTACGACATTGCTCCTGATTATTAATTATGTATAACAACTTATACTAACTTATTTCTATCTTATTTTATTAAAGAAATAAACTGTAGTGAATAGGCATGTGTAATACACTATTTTTATGGGATTCTTTCTTGGTCAAATATTGAATACTGTTAGATGAAAGTAGTTTCTAGATTTCAAAAAAGATTACTCATAAATCTGGGGTCCTGACTCGTTAATTGAAAAACATTTACAGTCTGTCCACTTTTAAACATATTGATGTAGTTGTTTTTATACTGTTTGTGTAAAATTTTAGGATCTGCTCTAAATGTGTTCTACAACGACACATCAAAGACAAACGCCTACTTAGTGTACGGATTCAATGATGAATCATTCCGTGTTTGGGTTGATTCATCAACGAATGGAGGTAACACTTCAATATGTTTGATTTATGTTTTGACCGAACAGATAAGTTGATAGGTCAAGAAACTTTTCTTTCCTAATTTTTTTCTAAGCATATCTGTGTGAGAATATGAAGTATGATTCTTGCCCAAAATATTTTCATACTTTAGATTTTGCCATTAGAACTTAAGGGCCAGAGCAAAAAAATATGGCTGATCTGGTGACTGTAAATACAACTTTTTTGTCTGTCTCACGCATTACCAAACCAAGTTAATCCATCAAATTTAGACATGTAAAACAGCCTAGCTTGTTTTGTATTAAGTGCAGGGTTTTAGGAAAACAAAAGGACATTTATTTTCGCCTTTGTCTTGAAAATTTTACTGTAGATGAAGACCAGTAAATCTTAAATTTTTTCTGGACTTCATGAAATTTTTAATTCAATTTAAATTTTTTGTAGTCTTACAGTTGCTTGCATTAACTAGTGTATCTCAATTCTGTGTGACTATTTTATTCACTTTTTTCAGCTATATTTGATGGAAGAAAATATACAAGATTTGATTGGATGGTATCTGAAGCAACTGTTCAGATATTTGCATGGAAATTGGCAACATTACCACCATACCTTACGACAAGAATATCATTAGACATTGATAAAGTTGTACAAAATGTTGAATTTCCAATAAAATTCAGAATTTCTAATTCGTTAACAATGGCTTTTGTAAGTATATATCTTTAGATGATGTTTTTAATATGCATGATGAATAATAGACCTTATTACTTCTGTCAGCAGTCCAAAGGAAAGGCAGTAATAGACCTGCGATAGTATAATTGTGAATAGAACAATTTAAAACCCACCAAATCAATTCTGAAATTATGTATGAATAAAAAAAATCACATATAACTTGATCCTGTTCAGTTTTCATTATATATATCAATTTTTGGTTGAATTGCGGTGTAAGCTGCGACTGTGGTCCAGTGGTTACTGCGCTGGACTTGTAACCTCTGGGTTTAAATCCCGGTCGCAGCAGGTCATACTATGAAAATTTGACAAGAATGTCAATTTTCCTCCGTATGCGGAGAATTTTGTGACTCTGTGTGGAAGGGTAAATTAGTATTGGTCAGTATACTGTCCAGGAAAACCGGTTTGGTGAACAGGACTATGTATAACTGAACAAGTTTTGAAAATGGCGTTTAACCCCAGTGACAATGAATTGGCATGAATTTAACTATGCTGCAGACTATTCCATGGTAGTACCTCTTTGAGAGATTATGTTTTGTCATGCGTCGGGTGGGCTGTAGGGTTGGGGGGTTGTCTGGGAAGGTTATATTTTGGTGAAGGTGTTTTATTTTGTATGCATAGTTTTTCTAGAGATTATTATCTTATATATAGATTATCTTGATCACAATTTTTCTGTCACTACGGTCTGTGTGAATGATGTACACAACATATGGCATAAACTAGTGTGTAAATTGACTGGATGCTTGGTTGTTAACGACTATTTATATGTTAGATAACTTAAAAAATCTACTTAGTTTATTTTTGATGTAGTAGAACATGGTTATAGCCAATTCCTGGGGACCCAGATGTCTTCATTTTATCCATAATTCACTGAATCCATTACTGGTGTGATCGAGGAAAAATAATTTTTCTTAATGTCCAATTTTACTCTGACTATGTCTTACTATACATCACTAGTTCTGTAATAATTGTATGTGAACTTGTGGTTTAAATTTTTGTTTTTAATACACTATAATAGTAGTGATTATTTATGTACAGTTTCATACTCTTAATAAGAATAAAAAGGAGAGGTTTGTTTCCGGTTACCCGACCGTCCCATCTTTTACTCATAAGTTTTTACGGCATCCATATCTTAGTGCTATATGGTAATTTTCACAACAGTGTTGCCGATATATGTAAAAAAAAAATTTTAAAAAAAATCCCTTCCTACCTTCCCATATTTTCTTTGGCATGTAACCAGGAACAAAGCTTTTTTTGTTGAGGCCAAACTGTTTGTGTTTTTTACAGATCTGTGGTGTGTAGTGTGCTGAAACTATGGACTTATTTTCTGTTTGTCTAATCAGATCGTCTTTCACATCTTCAGGCTGAGATCAATAATGATACAGCAAAGAATAATGGTTACAGATTTCCTACATCCGGTTATTCTGCAGATCGGTTTCCTTTAACCGGACATGTTGGTGCTGATGATTGTATTCTGGGTGGAGCAAGGTTTAGTTACCTCAGAATACCAAGTTATTTCCTCATTCTTTCAGATTCATCTGGAATGAACAAATGGTGGATAAGTATCCCTGAAGATCGTGAAAACAGTAAGTAAATTTGCAATGTAAGGTGTTTGTTTCTGGTAACCTGACCTACCCCATACTTTTTATTAGGCCCAAGGAACGGTTCATCCATTATCTCACTTTTTTCCCTCTCCACACAAAAATATCTGAACAGCAGCTTTCAAGAATAATAAAAAAAAAATAAAAAATAGATATTTCTCTACCGACCCACCCTGATTTTAATGAGCATTTGACTAGCATCGATATCATTAGAACCGACTTATCTTGAGGAGTTTTAAAGTCCCGTCAATTTTTGTTCTTAGTTGTGTACAATTTTCAACCAACAAACAATACCTTGTTATCATAAGCACCATGTCCTGTTCTGATGACTCCTCGAGATAACGAAGTTTTACTGTAGAATGTAAATTGATTATGAAACAACATGTTGAATAAGTACATAATTTCGAGCTGAGTCAAGCTTTGCAATTACTTGTAAATTTTACGTAGAACAATCAGGTACATATTTCATTTATATATAAATGGCTTTGACTTAAATGGACCATATTTTTTGTTTTATTATGTAGTTGGGTTGTTATGCATTCCACAATCATTTGGTAAAGGATCAAATGCAGAGAGAACAAATGGTGGAATGCTTGTTGTATACAACTGGAATCCTGGTTGGTAGTGATTCAATGTTATGTCCTTAATCTGTTTTTATAACACGGATACCCCCAAAAAAATGCTGCTTGTAATAATTTTAAATGTTACGTCCTTTCAATAATATTCTGAACCCATTCGACATATGGCTTGTCCAAAATAGACATAAAAAAGTGGCATTTATGGTTACTTGATAAAATAAAGTACTTACATTGGTAGAAAATATTTTCTGTTCTAATTTTTTTCTAAACATAAGGATAATGTATTTGATTGTAACCAATATTGGTTGATTTTTTTTAACTTTGTATTATACGACCTTATGAACGTATTTTAATGTATATGTATATCTTCTGTCTTATAGACTGTGGTATTCCTGAAGGACAGCATTCAACATTGGATAATTCTGCAAATGGTACAGAGATAGGGGCATATGCTCAGAAGACCTGTGACTTAGGGTACTCATCCAGAGACTCGTGGGCAAGATGTACGGCAGACTTAGACTGGTTTGACACTAGTTGCTATATCAATGGTAATTGTTTTGATAAGAAAGGGATTCTTAGAAAAAAAAGCACATGCTAAAAATCTGACCTTCCCCAAAGTTCTACCTTCCCTAAAACTCACCAACCCAAAACCCATTCAACTCATAACAACATACAAACTAGAAGGACAAAACACAGTCTCCCTAAGGGTGCTGCTTTGGAACAGTCTCTAGCAAAGCTGTTGGGGGTTTATACTACATGTAGTTATGGGATGCAACATAGCTTGTGTGTGTCTTTTCATTGCCATGTCTTAGGCATACTTCACTTTTGGTGACCTGGGTATCCTTTCATTTGTATGTTATTATCCCTATGTGCCATATATGTTCCAAGAATCATTGTGCGTTCTATGTAGATTGTGGAGAATATGAAACACCCGGAAATGGCACAGCCAATGGTAGTAATGGGACAACATATGGATCTGTTGTTACATTTGACTGCAACAAAGATTATGTGCTAGTTGGGGATAAAGAGATCACTTGTTTAGCTAACAGAACATGGTCAGGCAATACAACACATTGTGGTGAGTAGATAAGGCCTTTTATATTATTTTCCGTTTTACGGACTTGCTGCCGAAGAAACGTGATTCAGAAAAAAATAAAATTGAAAATCCCAAATTTCTTTACATTCCACTCTCAATGAATACCTTTTTGGAAATAAAATGTCAGGATTGATGCAATTGGCAAAAACTGAGAACTGGGTCGAAATGAAACTTGGCTGAAAAGAACCAGTTGTCGACCAATCAAAATTGACATATGAGACTTTTTGCTAACCATTGATTGCTAACACTTAGTTGTACAAATACAAGAAATTCTGTTATTCATCTTTTCCAACCTAAACATTTATGCAATCAATGTAATAAATTGTACTAACACCGATAATTATCTCCTGTTGGGTAGATCATTGAGACATTTTAGTCATAATTTCACACTGGATTTAAGACTTATTTCATGTTTTGTGTACATTTACAGTGTTTCAAACATAAGGGGTTATTATGGGTATGGCTAATATAATAATAAATAAATAAATAAAAGTGTATTTAGGCCTAAAATAGCCACACAACCCCCCCAAAAACTTTAGTCATATCCTTGCATTGTACTTGTCAGTTGTATAATTTTGTGATTCCAGACAATACTGACAGTTCCTGTATAATTTATGTTTCAGTACATCACTCAGTAGTACTGTCTAACAGTACCATAGTGAAACCAGGGTATATCATAATATACACGTTATCTCTGGTGATGATTTTGTCATTCGCATGAAGCTTGAAGTATGGATGAGGCCTTATGTTCAACACAAGATTCACCCATATACATGTACATCAATGTTTGAAATTAAAGTGCTAGTAAAATTATTACTAGGACATGCTAAAGAAGCAGACTAATTTCAACCATGAAAGCACGCTTATTTTAAACATATTGAAAACCAAACAAGTTTGGACCATTTTTTTGTTCCGCATACTGAAGTTCTCTGTCGAATGGTATGCAAACTTACAATTTTTAACGTTCATCTTTGTAAGGTGCGCCAATATTTAAGACCCGACAGCTTTGTTGGAGTATGAATGGTGTTTAAAATTAGAGGCATTTTGATTTGAAAACTTTCAGAGTATATTTTATTCATTTCTGCAGGTGTGTAGTGTTGTCATATCACTTGTGTCTTATTAATTATGTGCTCATTGTAAAATAATGTATTTTAATGTACTCTTTTATTTACCTTCATGTGTTATTCTCTGACCGTGCCTTGTATTTTGTACTACTAGTTTATGATAATTTCTACTCAAAATGTATATGTGCATATATGTGTTATGGTGTGATAGAAAATTAATTGCTGGTATTTATTATATGTTGCCACATTTATATTTTGTCAGATGAAGGCTATGACCTCTGGGACTATAAATGTATAGACCTGATTACAATGTGTGATAAACTTTCATAATTTTTAATTATATTGCTTCATTTTTATTTACCTTTGTATATCTTTATTGTTAACTATTTTTGGCTTTTTAATAAACTTGATTCTAAATTATTTGTATTGTTTTTAAGTTAGTACACCCCTAATTGACATAAAAAGAAACCAGAATTTTCTTACTGTTTTTATTTTCTGTACCATGTTACTGAGTCATGTTCAAAATTTTAAAAAAAATCACTGTCAGATAAATGTGTTTTTTTTTGTGATTTTGTCCCTTGTGCCAGATTCTTCCTTTTTTACCTTATTTGTCAGACCCCTAGGGTTGTTAAATGGCTATAATTCACCCACTGTTAGACATAATTTCACAATTTTGGTGCTTAAACACCATAACCATATCACACAAGTATAAATACATGCTATAAAACCTTTTATTTCTGAGGAAAATTCCAACCAGTACTTCTACTTCACCATTTGCATAAAAATCACAATACTCGGAGTCAACAAAATTTTTGCATGTTCATAAAATACATAAGTCTTGAATGAAATCTAAGACAACTCAATGAAAAATTCTTTTTTTAGAATTTTCTTAATAGTAATTGAAATTCAAAACAAAAATATCAAACAATTTGTCCGCGCCAATTTAAAGAAAAGTTGTGAAAATGAAGGTAGGTATGATTGTTTTTGCTTATAGAAATGTCTTGTTGGACTCCTTAACACACTATTACATGCTAATACCCCATTTTTTTATACATTCTTTCAACAAATTTACTTCTAAGTTTCAAGTAAGTTCTCAAAATACATTATTTGCTGATTTCAGGACAAGAATTGTAATTGATAAAAGGTAATCAATTCAAAGAATCATTGGTGGTCATTTTAAATGCTGCACTAACTCTGAATAATACACCAGTCCTGTCATTGTTTGTTTCACCTTCTACAAGTTTCTAGAAGTTTCACTAAGTCACAAGATGGTCTTGCACTTTCCATTAATGGCAAATCAATCAGTTGATATCAGTGTCTGGTTAGTTAACAATGGGGGATTAGCCGTTGGTCCATGTTTAGTGATATTGTTCTCATATTTCATCAGTTCATAAGTATGGGCCAGAGTTAATTCGTCTCTTGCCTCAAAAAGATTGATTTCACACGCTTTTTCACAAGAAAGCGACAAAAAATGTATGTTGTAAGATTTCCTTCTTCCTTTTTCAAATAAATAGTCTGTGACGTCATTGGCCTTTATGATTGCCGGGATACAACAGTATGGTGTAAAATGGAAAAAGCCAGCAATGTTTTATCATAAGATAATGAATTGTTTGAATCCTTATGTAATTATATTTGCAATGGTGTAGATAAGCTATCAAAATTAATAATAATCAAAAAATTGTCTGCTATCGAACCCATGTCAGAAGAGAGACAACTCACCATGTTTTATCTAAAAACTGTTTTGGTTAGCTCCCTTGCATCCATTACAAGGTTTGGTTGAAGCTCTAAATAGATGCATAACATGGTATGACTGGAAAAGCTGTTTCAAATAGTTAGTTACTGTTGTCTCTTCATAAAAATGAAGATTTTCATGTGATAAAAGTTCGTTTGTCTGTTTGTTTTTTTGTTTTGTTTTGTTTTGTTTTATTTGCTTATGTGACATTGTCACTGGGTTTAACACCATTTTTAAACAATTTTTCTATACGTACCAGTAGGCCTACTAACTTACTCTTCCACAAGGAGCTGGCAATCTTCTCCACATATGGAAGAAAAACAATATTTTTGTCAAATGTTCATAGAAGGAATGGCTGCCTCAACCAGGAAAACTGGTTCAAGGTTAACCAGCTGCGGTTTATAACTGAAAAAATGTTTTTATTCAATGACCTTTCCTGGAGCGTCATAGTAACTTCCTGATATACTCATAAATTACAATTTATGTACTGTAACAATAATTTATTTAACAAACAACATATTATTATGTATTTATATTATCTTTAATCCAATCCAACGATTGGCGCAAAACATTTTATCACATGTATATGATATTAAATGATGTTATTACATAACAAATTATAGGAAGAAATCACAGTTGACACAATATATCAGTAAGAATCGATGTTGAATAGCGTTCTTATCAAAGAAGCTTGAAGTTAACATTATAATACAGTACAACCCCTAAATACCGGACTCTATGAAAATCGGAATTCTCTGAAAATCAGAAATCTCCGAGTATCGGATGATTTTTCATGTCCCATTTTTCCTCTTCAATAATAAATAGCAATCTGAAAACCGGAATTCTCAGAAAACCAGATTTTGGTCCAGTCTGGAAAGAGTCCGGTCTTCAGGGGTTTCAATGTACATGATACACAACGTGAGTAGACATAATACTAATTACAAGAAACATATTATCCTCACTAATCAAATCCACCACCGGCATGATCAAAACAATTAATTATGATCATGAATGTTTAACAAGTAAATTATCACGATCAGTATGAGCTACTCATGTTTAAGTATAAATTGCTATGAGATTCAATACAATAGCTTAAACTCACAATATGTACACATGTCTTGATGAGCAAAGCAACAAAAGAATGAAAACGAACTTGAAAATAATGGATAATATATGTACAACATAAACACAATATGTTAACCATCCAGTAGATAGTGGATTTAATGAATACTTGAACTAGAATGTGTCGGAAAAATAAAACATGACGTATGAATTTAATGCCGTCTATTGAAAATGGCTGGAACAGACGCCAGTTTCTTTACAATATCGTGACGCGACAGATAATGTTTATTGAGTCAATGATTCATATTTTTAGCTAAGATGTTCACAAGTACACATCAAGCAGCCATTCTGTCAAAAGCAATGCACTTTCACCCTCAATGTAGATTTGCATGTAACATCTTATACATGCCCAAATTGTTTAAACATTGTTTTACATGTTCATATTTTAAAGAAAACACACACACACACACATATATATATATATATATATATATATATATGTTAAGGCGTGCATAATATGCCCATCACTCTTTTATCCTAACCGTATTTCTCATCTACAAATAGTAATTACTACCCAAACAGTAGCCTAAACATTGGTTTTGTTGTTCATATTTCAAAGAAAATATATACAAATCACTCTTTTTATCCTAATTGTGTGTGTCATCTACAAACAGTATTTATCACACAAACTGCAATATCAACATACGCACATTAATGTAGCCATCCTTCAAAAAGCGATCATTCCAGCAAAGTACTTTCAATAAATAGTATCACCTAACCGCAGACAAAAGCAAAAGCCATTAAAATGTAAAACCTTCGGCCAGATATGTTTTATTTGCATTGTGCTCGGCAAGTTAATGCCATAATGAAACCGGAAGTCTACAAAACGCCATTATCAAACATTCAGTTCCGTTTCAGCAGTTTCACATTCAGATGGCTCAGAATTATTGGTAATTCTTCCATTTGTCATTTTTATCTTTCCACCTTCTACTTCCAGTTCAATATCATCATCATCCATTGATAAACTGACATGAGCTGTATCCGCACGTCTGTGTTTTTCATCTATATCATCAAGGTCCTTCTTGCACAAGCTGTAAACAACTGCTGTACAAAATGTATGACTCACAACGCTACTCGTTGAGCGGATTCTATCCCTGAAATAAACCACAGGTACGAGTACATGTAAATAAATGAACTGGAGTGACCTTGAACTTCATACATACATTGAGACACTGGGGTTTATTCACCATATGCAAATGTATTTAGCATTTGAATTAAATGGACGACGTGCAGTTGATTCGAATGAATTATTTGGTTGATAGGTGGGAAATTTTGAAAGGATTTCAAATCAGCAAACTTTTCACCGTTCTAATTTTAAATCATGACAATAATCATGGTACTTATGTAACATAAAACCTTGATATTAAAACCATCTTAGAGATGGTCTCATTTCTAAGTTGAAATACAGAGGAAATGCAAATAGGACCCGAAATGAGTGGTTGTTTTAATGATGTGATCTTTATATTTAAATGGTTGCTAAACGAAGTTCCACTGAATTTTGCAAATGTTGAGATGTTTAGACACAATTTTACTTACAGGTACCATTCAACAGCAAGTAGCAATGCAATGTCTTCCATAGGAATATTCATAGATGTAAGAATCATTATTGTGGTCATAATACTAGCACTGGGTACAGACGGTATGGCCATAGCAGCAACAGTAACTAACAACCTGAAGATGATATGTATGTTAATTAAGTAATAAAGTTTTAACGTATAATAAGTGTTAGAATCAATCTTACAGACATAAGGGATTTCCATATACATATAATTCATCCCACCATTTTTTCGACATAGCAGATTTGTCATTGATACAAAGTTATAAATCTATCAACAAAAAAATGAAATTTTATTGCAAGAAATATTTTAATGTGAATATCTTTATAAAGTTAAAACATTTCAATTCTATTTGGAACAGGTGTGCTACAGTGACAAGGAATCTACTGTATGAAAATTTAGCAGGAATGTGATCCTTACCATATTAACAGAATATCACCAAATACAAGTTGCGTTCCTGACAAATTGGCTATAAATACGGTAGCACCGGCAATATATAAAGCACTTCCGTTACAGCTCAGTGTTACACTAAATGGTATCACGAATCTAGAGATTCTTTTGTCGATCCTGTTCCTGTCTTCACAAGCGGCCATCATTTCCGGAATGGCAACAGCGCTAAGAAAATAAAAGGAAAAACTCATGAAGGTTCATCCAATATTAGAAAATGTGAACCATGTGCTTCAAAAATGTAGCATATGTAATTTGTCGACAAGTTGAGTTTAAATATAAAACTATGCAGATATTTACTTTAAAAAGCTTTATTCAAAACATTCATTAAGTTTGGGTAATATGAACTAGAACATAAGTGTTGCATGTCATAATTATTATTACGCAATAGATTGTCCTGCATACTAGGTCAAAGAGTGGAGTTCAGTCCACATTTGGACACACATATACTTACGTGCTTGTAGCAGCAAACGCTATCATCCATGGTCTAGCGATGGTTAGTAGATATTTGTACGGATTTTTATGAGTAAATATAAGAAATATGGCGGACATTAAAACAAGCTGCTGCATCACAATTCCTACAGTTATAGCTGCAATAAACAGACCAAGTTGTGCAAATACTCCGGCAACATCTTCTATACTTGCTATAGACACTGCTATAAGACTGATGACTCCAAGAGGTGTCGTCCTGAAGATTGGAAAATTCATAAATAATTGACTATAATTTCAAAATGAAGTTTACACCAATGAGTATTTTGTTTGTATTTTTTTCTATAAATCCTTTTCTTTACATCTTATCCCCGGGACACAAAAATCCAGAGACCTCCCCGTCCAGACCCCTGGAACACAAATCAAGGGCCTCCCACCCAGACATCCGGGACACACACTAATAACTCTCAAAGAGAGGTAAAACTATAGCAAATGGTATAAATAACACTTAGACACTTACATAGAAGAGTAAGAATTGTTTTACAACCATAATCACATGAATAAAAAGACTAAAAACCGTAAAAACGAAAACATACAAGGAAATTGGTAATATAGCAAACACAAATATGAATATGAAAAAAGAAAGTATAAAATAACAACTTACCACATAAACCAGCGGACAACAACAATAACAATATCTGATACAGATTGTGTCAGGTCCAGAAATGGTTGTCCTTTACCCTTTAGACTGGAGGCCGCCAAACCCAGCAAGGTGCAGGCAAATATCAGTCCTGAAAACACAGCATATGACAACAGTAGAATTCAACTATCAGGCTTAATTTTAACAAATAATTTAATTATTTAACTTAATACCCAGTAATATTTCATTTCAAACACATGTGTATAGTATATCAATGAAGAATGATCATGAGTCAGAGGTATTCATACCAGCCCCCGGACGTAAATGTCATAAACACTGGACAATTTGCTAGTATCATTTATTGTACGTAAATATTGTTCCTAATTTTTAGTTCCATATCAACTTAGGCAACATTAAGCTTTAGATTATATTTTTGTATTCTTAATTGATTTTTAAAACATTATAAGAATCATAACGAGCTTGAGAAAAGTTGCATGTTTTGGCATACATGTGAACACAAATATATTTTACCTATTATATTGGGATTTCCCATTTTTCCTAAATATTTAGTGACATCCTTGTCTGTCGCATTCTGCAGTGAAGTCTGATTGGCATCAATCAGCTCTTCTTTGTCGCTAACTTTGTATTTTGTTTGTGATTGAGCAAATGTCGCCTCAAACAGGTTATCAGGAATTATATTTCTGCAAATGAAAGAAATATGTTCTTAAAGATTATTTATTTTCTACATTTGTATTTTACACTGTTTATTCTATATAATTACATGATTCGATATCTGGTATGGATACGTCTGATTGGTCAGTGGAATATTTCATACAGAGCTTGATTGGTGAATCAATTAATTTGGTTTAAATTGTAACTGAAATCACTATGCACAAGAACTGAAAGGGTATCGCTTGTCCATCATTGATATGTTGGTAAAGTCTAAGCGCACGTTTCATAGACGTATCAAAGCACATCAAAGCTAGGACAGCAATTTTTAAACTTATACATCTTGCTGTTGATGAATATTTCAGATATTTTTCTTTCACACCTGGGAATTCCCCAAAAACGATCATTCGAATGAAACACTTTTTATTTACAAACAAAAGCAAGGAATATTTTTACATTTAAAACTGTTATCTCAGCTACCATTTACATATGTGATACGTGTATAAGGAAGAATTTACAAACAAGAAGTAGGAAGATCTCTATGGTTGAAAGCTATCTCAGCAAAGCTATGTCTATAAAACGGGCAAAGTCAATTTATGAACGAGCGAACATCAAGGTGAAAGATAGAATCTTATCAGCAAACATTTGTACATGTATATGTTATTTGTACATGTATGTTATTTGTACATGTATATGTTATTTGTACATGTATATGTCATTTCACCATTATTTGTACCTTTCCTACAGATGATCGATAAAATACGCTTAATAAAGTCATGATTCCTTATCCGCCATTTAAAATGCATGGATTGTTGACGTGTGAAATAACACAAGACTTAAGACCACAGCAGATGTTTAGACCAATGATGCAACAATATCTCTTAAATTCTTTCCAGAAACAAGTAAATCCTACTTAACGGATTAACTCATAAACCTCGTATGACGTGAAACTTTATCCACATCGTTGTATAATAGGTTTATATATAGCTACAATAATGATGCACATAAACAGTTGTTGTTAGATATTTTGCCTGACTCAGCAATACACGCTAAATAATGAAACTAAATGTGATCTTGATGTATATGTATATGATTGATACAAAAATGGCTAAGCATCGATTTCACAAAGTCAATATGTTTTTTCCATATCGACTCTTAGGCTTGTTATTCTACTGTTCACAAGGGAATAGAGTTATGTAGGTAACATCGTAACAGATCACACTTGTGACAAATGTGATCACATATGAAGCCGAAATCAAGTACATAAGTAATTCATTTTGTGGCGAATGAGATAGATGCCGATTTTTTTATTTGAATTGTTACGAATATGATCACAAATGTCACAAATGTGATCTGGTTCGTATATTCATTGTTCTGTCTTTGTGCCTTCAAACAACCTTTTCTTTTTTTGTTCCAAACTAAGGCAAGGAAAAAAGTAATCATGTTTACGGTCGTATTTTTTGGAGCCGATGCAGAGGTTACTGACGGCAAAATCCAAAGTACGAAACTCTTTTGGATGAATCGTACCCAGTATTCTCACAAAAATGCATTTAGAAAAAAAAACGGAAAACAAATATTTGACTTACCTACAATTTTTGCTCTAGTGACCGTAAACATGATTATTGTTTCTAGCCAAATGTGTTCATAATTTATTTACTTACTGATGTTGTCATCTGAATATCTGAATGAATAACTCACCTGATAAGATCTGCTAGGATATCTTGAGCTTGCATATTACCTTCTACATCTGTTTGCGGATCAGTGAATCCGGTGTTACCTTCAATTATACATGAAACCAATACTCAACTCATTCAAATATTTACTTCATCGCACAACAAATATCAGTATTCTATTAGCTTATTTCTGGTTTTATTTCGTATGAAAATGTGATGACTAATTCATCTTCGTTTATGTATTTATTTTATGACACTCGGTATATCTTAGTCCATTTAATAATATACCCAGTAAGCCCACAAGACTGTGTGAGCATTCATCGTTTATAGACACAAAAGCAGTAGCTGTGATTGTGAACAGGTAAATGATGGCCTAGAAAACCTTACACAGAAGTCATCGACAAACCTGGATTAAAGAAGTACACTGAGCCAATTCCAAGCATCGAACCCAGGGCATTTGTTGAAATGATGAATACAAAGGCTATTGAACTTATCTTCCCATTTGACTTCGGATCTAATGCAGCGGACCCTGAAATTTATGAAAACAGTTCAATAAAATTCAGCTATAGGTTTTTCCTCTACATCTTGCATACTTTAAAAAAAACTTAAAAGATTTAAAACATCGTAATTTGCAGAGCTGGCGTATCGTTAATGACACCATGAAATACAGATGTCTATTCGTCAGTAAAAAATCGACTAAAAGATTAATTCCACATGTGCACAATGTGTAGATGCTTGATATGAAGTAACTAATTCGAATGTATAAACTACACTCAACAATGATCTATATAAGCATTTAATGTGGTACGCTGATACAAATGTATAGTTGGGGTGAATAAATCGAGAACTCTGTAAGATTTTCAAAAGGACGATTATGTAAAATGTTTATCTACAAGGTGCGAAGTTAAGGCAACTACTTTTTAAAGTCACTCGGTATTAGTTGCATTAAGCTGGAGTACTGTTCGTGATTTGAATTGCGATTAGCGTTCAAGCGATTCGAATCGCGAACTGCGTTTCAGAATGCAGTTCGCGATTTGCATAGCAAAGTGCGTTCAAGCAAATTACGAACTTTGTTGTAACTTAAAGCAACCTTTGTGATCTAGTACTTTTTTATTATTTGTGATAATTGATTTTGTATACTGCCAGGTCACTTGTAATATTACTCCTAATATTGCACACATATATCACGATTCCTCGTGTATGAAGCTACATTTATGTACGTGTTTTGCAAGCAAATATTTCCGTACGGAATATAAAAAGTAGCATACTGGTGTCTGGCTACTTCTTAGAAAATGATTCATTTCAAATGGATGCAATTATGATTGTCATAATTTGTTGGTTTTTTTAGTGTTTTCCGTACGGTTGTCGGAATTTGAATACGAATTCAAATAATTATCAATACGATTGCCTTCTCTTGATAATGATTTATCATATGACAATATACGCATGCAAATCAGACGTGTCAAAATTATATCGCCAACAATCATTCGGTCGGTAGGTTCTGCCAAATTCCGACAGTTCCGTTAAAGACCGGAAATTGACGGAGTTATACGAGTATTATATCTTAAATATTTATTGAAATTGCAGAAGGAATTGTGCTCATTTACATATGACAAGTGTTGTTGAACATCAGCCTAGCTCTTCAGAAATAGTTCACGGCCGAATTTTTCAAAATCATTTATTTGTACTATTTAATGACCAACAATAAAAATCATCGACGCTCCAGCACAACAAGGCACCATTTTCCTCTGTGCATTGAATGAGTTACAAACTTCTTGACGTGTCTTGTCTGATTCATTAGAGAACCATAAATCATGTACAATATTGTTGAAAAGACTTGGGACTCGATGAACATAAATTTTACAACCTGCTACACGTTATCATAAGAATAATTTTAACAAAAACGATTTCAACAACCACACTTGCATGGTTTATTACACAGTTGTTCATTGTTCAGACAGCTTAATAGCCATATGAGATGGATATATGTAGGGAAAATTGTTTTTCCCAACAGCTGTCACTTAGCATAATTGACCAAATAATCGCCTGGATTAAATATATAATGGTATTGCATCATTTTTTGTTACGAGTAACCAGAGCTGTATGATACAATCTTCATTTAGAATCGTAATCGGACCTTTTATAATGTACATTGGGACATCATTAAAGAACCACATTAACACTAAAAAACTTGGGCCATCTTAATAAAAAAGTTAGTTTACAGATCGTTATTGAAGAGTTATGAGATAATCAAAGTGAAGTGTGTGGCTGGCTTGGTGCTCGTTTTATAGACATACATCTTAGCTAAGTTGATAGTTTTTGAACTAATCATACAAATTACCCTTGGTTGTAAATAACAAGTATTTTATCTTATTGATTGCTATGAGGATCTTTTAATCAGCTGTTAAAGGTAAATGTCTGAACTACTCACTGTTAGTAAGATCTTAAAGTTTGAAAACTTTTCTATCTTAACTAAGGTATGTCTATAAAACGGGCACCTGGATCGCTGCAAGTGTTTTCGTGAGTGTTACAAAGACACTAACTAAATCTTATACATGGTACACGACTGTATATTTTACACAGTGCACACAGAACTATAGAAATCAGATTATTCTATCTTTGCGAAAATTGAATCATGGCCGCTACCATGGTTCAGTGGTTAATGCGCTGGAATTGTAACCCGGCGATCCGGGTTTGAATCTCGGTGCGGCAGGTCATACTCTTCTATGAAGATTTAAAAAATGTCGATTTCCCTCCGTATGTGGAGAAGTTGCCGACTCTTTGTGGAAGGGTAAGTTAGTACTGGTTAGTATACAGTCCAGGAAAACTGGTTAGGTGAACCGGTCGCCGTATATAACTGAAACATTGTTCAACAACGGCATTAAAAAACCAGTGACAATTTCACACGAAAATGAAATCAAGCACAGTCTAACCTATGCTGGTTGGTATTTTACGCTATCATAAAATCATTGTATAAAATCTACATGATAATTATAGCTGTGACTAGACACATCAACACAATTTCTAATCAAAACACATTTGGTGAGAATATCATAATTAGTATTCATAAAACCATTTCGAACGATATTATGGATAAAATTATGTCATTTACCTACATTGTACATTGTTTTTGTTTTGTTTTGACTCTTTCAATACAGCATACAATGAGTTAATTACAAGGAATACTGTAAACGATGTGCTAGACTGTAATTAGTTTCTTTTCAGTTACATACAAAAAGTAAAACTAAATGAATAAAAAAATGTTTGAAATCAGACTTCATTGAAAGCGAAATTGTTATCAACAATTAGTAAGTTAGCAAACGGGAGGTGCGAGGTTAGAGACATCATAATATCGTTCTGACAGTTACCTCTCACTGACGGTTTCGTCCAAGGTTGTCCTAGATAAGTTAAACTCATTTAATTGCACATATCACGACCACCTTGAAAATCATTTTCACAAAAATGACAAGTTGGATAACTTAAAACATTGTTATTAGTTAATTTGTTCAACTTAAATCCCACAAACTCAAGTTTTATTTGACAGCAAACTCAACAGTATTTTAAGATTCAAAGTGCACGCTCAAATGCTGGCAATCATGTATGATAAGTCATGGATATCGAGAGAGAAAAAGTTATCGGTCGAGTTTCGTCAAATAGGCATTTTGGAAGATGGCATCAGCGCTCTTTTTCAGTTATTAATTTAGGGTCATCGTAAAACAGGATACGCCTATTTGCTTTACGATAACGACATTTTGTAATGGTTGATTAAGATCTACGAAAAGCACCATGCCAAAAATGCAAAACTTATTGAAATAATACAACCCAGATAGTTATATAACATTTTAACCACCTCTTGTCTTTTAATGTTATCATTCATGTGACTTTAGTCAAGAGAAAAAAAATCGTGTTTTCCATGGAAACTTCACAACAAACACACTCATAAAACGCATGTGTACACCCGTATGGACTAATGTCGCATATTGTAGTAGTTTTCAGTTTTAAATTTATCGCTAAGGATAATAAACTATTTAACAGGTTGCATTTACTATTCCAACTTTTCAGACCTGGGGAGACATTAACACAACTATTCCAAACAGTTTAAGCATAAATATATACACTTCAATTGATGCTTAATTAACCTGTCAGGGCTGACTTTCATCTTAAACATCATTTTCCAGTTCTTTATTTCTATTAAATACTCCCTTTTTGTCCTGTTCATCGATATCACCAATATTACTGTAAAACCTCACATTGCGACCAACTCAATATTATGATCACTTTGTTATAACGACTACTAGTACTTATTTTCGGACCAGTTTTAATATCCCCCCACCCCCGATAATTCAACTTGATAATGAGACCACCTTATTGTTACGATCAATTTTTCCGGTCCCGATGGTAGTCTCAATATTGAGGTTTTACGGTACGTATTTCCGGGGGAGCAACTTTACTAACAAGCTAAAGCAATATGTCCCAAACTGTATTAGAACAATCAAACAAGGTTGTACTTACCACAGATAACACTGCAAGCTATCAATGGTACGATCATCATCTTCAACAAGCGAAGGTATAATTGTCCCGGTAGACCTGTAATGTATTTGACAAATAGTAAAATAAAGCAAATAAGCAAAACATCATTTTTATGTAATGGTCTGTCAACTAGGAATGAATATTACGAATCATGGAACTAGAATGATTTACAGTACGTGAGGATCATACTTCATGGTGCGGTATCAACAGTATTATGATGTCACTGGAAGTGAACCTGTTAACAGTAAACTTCAAACACATTGTTAAAAAACAAAAGTGCTATTATAGTCACCATACCTTGCTATGCTTTTCTATAAATCGATAGATTTCGTACATAGTAAAATAACCTTTTTTCATTGTCCAATTTGTTATGCAAAACGGTCCGTTTAAAATCAGCCTGTCAATTCTGACAATAAGTATCTTATCAAATAATCATTTATACAGATGTTACGAAAGATACCACGGATTAGGAGAATAGACAACGTTACTTTAATCCATTATGTATTTTATATACACTAGACCAATTGATCAATTTCGTAACGTGTATAGACATGAAATGAGTACATGTACTAGATATTGACCTCGTACACCAAGGAGGTTGTACAAGGAAAAGTAGAAAAAAGTAAGCCTGGTGAGCTAAAATCGGATGAAATAGATCGCTTACTGAGTAATTTAAAGACACTTGATCACTCTAAATATAGACTGAATTTTTATGGTTGTTTTTTTGATAAGACGACACATTCTAGACTCGCGGAAAAGAATTGTTTTTTTTTATTTGAAATCCATCAAAGTATTGTGTTTTCTTATGTATTACTCATTCTTTGTATAGAACAATTATACATGAGAATAACAAATGTGCTCCTATATAGATTATTCATTTATTATCTGTTAAAATTGAGTAGAACGTAAATAAGCTATTTTCGTTTTAAACATGATGCAAATTTATTTCACATCTTTTTATGGGCATGTTCTGACAGGTTTAACCTCACATTGGCTGCCACCGTGGTCCAGTGGTTAGTGCGTTGGACTTGTAACCCGGAAATCAGGGATTAAATCCCAGTCGCGGCAGGTCAAACCCTACTATGAAAATTTGACAAAAATGTCGATTTTCCCCATATGTGGAGAAGTTGCCGGCTCCTAGTTGAAGTTTAAGTTAGAACTGGTTAGTATACAGTCCAGGAAAACTAGTTAGGCGATATTCTGGCAAATAAGTTTCAGTAATGAAGTCCTGTGTTTCAAGTCCAGACCCCCCCAGTTTTGTGGTACATGTTTTTATAAATGTAAGGTCCCTAAAAAGATTTGAAAACCATAGCTATCACTGTTGTCAAGCATAATGCACTTAAGATAATTTTTATCAGGCGAAATTGTATAAATAAATATAAGTTTTAGACATTAAAATCCAAATTTAACGTCTACTGAAAAATGACAGCAATAGAAAATGCTGATTCATTCAACTTCATATCTTATGTCGACCAAATGCGTATCTAGTATGTACATCGCATACAAGGTAGTTTTTTTTAGTTTGTCGGTCATATTAAATTACGCAGTAATTCACGCATTATGTGAAAATATAACTCAGCATTAACGATTTAGTTTTACAACTTTTTTTAAATATAACTGTGGGAATTTTCTTACATCATTCTTTGTTTCACTTTGATATTTTGCTTATCATATTATCCCTATTTTCAATAACATGGCGAAACATTCAAATGTATAATTAAAATATGCGCTTTGATAAAGAATATAAAACATTTCATAGAGCGGCTTGTACCCGTATTTTCAAAAGTTTATTTTCCAGTATGTGAATAAAGCTAGCTAGGATGTCAAGTTAAACCTCCACATATTATCAATAGATTGAATGGGGGGGTAATTGAAAAACGAATTGTTAATAAATAGAGAATGAAAAATAACTGCGAAGAGTGATTACTGAATGAACGACGAAAAAGTTGTTTATAGGATGATGTAATGATATCATGATGTTATGTTGTGAGTTTAAACTACAATTAAACAGGAATGTTAAGAAAGAAACTCAGTGTTTGTAAGTCATCAGTTATCAATAAAAATGAGATCCTCGAAATAAATAAATAAACTATACAACTTGATGTTTTTTATTATTATTGTTGTTCAAAATTAGTTAGAATCTTATGACAAAAATTCAAGCTATGGTGTTGAATATTAGAATAAATGTTTACAATAGTATTATTTACGTTGACATCGTATGACTTGCCTTTATAATATATTCATAATAATAATAAAATTGAAAATTTCCCTTTAAACAAAACAATGTGTAATTATAATTAATAGAGAATAAAAAAACGTTTGATACTCACCAAGCCACATTAAGGCATTGTCTGAAGGTTTTGTGACTCGAACACTGAATCCTACACCAAACCCAAAAACAACACCAAGTAAGGTCAAAAACAGCAGTAAATTGTTAAGAATTACAGATTTCAATTTTCGCAATATTCTACGAACAAGCGTCTGTGACCCTTCATCCTTGTCCTTCGGACGTTTGACAACATCTCCGTTAGTTAACGATGCTTTTTCAACATCCATATTTTCTGTTTAATGATTGAATTTCAATATGGGAAGGGCAATCAAACTGCAATATACGTGAACTACCACTTATTATAATTTTCACGTCTCGTACTGTATAATCGCACAACTGAAAATAAAGGTCTGTGAAATGAGTTTATTTATATACTCATGCAATGTTTAACAACATTTGTTAAGACATATAATATTCCAGAAACATCCAGATGTTCTAAATAATGTCCCTAAACATGCATTTACTACTTTTTAAACAGAACATTGATAAAATAGTTCATTTTTTATGCGCTGTCAATGATCATTGATTCTAATTTAATTTTAATCCGTTTCATTCGGCTTCCTACTTCGTCCCCTGATATCCTGAGTCAAATTTACACATGTTTGTTTTATTACATTACATTCTCTAAGTTTCGTGTTTCATCGAGAGTAATACAACAAACCGTGTATTGGATTATGAGGCGTTTTAGACACTGATAGTTGACAAATTTAAACTAACTACTTGTGACGATCATGATAGTATTACATATTCGCTTACGTTTATACATTGACGCGACCCGATCAGACGATATCCGATACATAACGCAGTCATTTACAATACACAAGATCTATAGTAGAATCGTACTGCGATTTATACCACCGCAGTGGTTAAAAGAAATTCATTCAGTATTGTTCAGTAACACAGAAGAAGACTAAATCTTACCTGATAAATAAATGAATGCACAGTTTTGCTCCTCTCTAGTATTGTATTTCTTTGTGCACTGACACTTTTTCATTACGCCAAAGTATTGCACCATACAATGATGTTGCAGTTATTTTATCTTGTTCGCATCCTGAAACTACCACTTAAGTATGTAATGCATTTCCATGCGCACTGACGAAGATTAATTCAGCCAAAGTATTGCATCATACAGTGATGTGGTCGTATATTTAGCTCATTCGATTCCAAAAACCACTGACCACAACGACGAAATTTTCTTCCATACGGTTCAAAATAGTAATCGCGGGCGGGGATTATGTTTCACATGATGCAATATTACGAAGGCATATATTCGCCTCTGTCAGCGGTTTATCGATAAAACTCGCAGGCGATAAGCTGGTTCACATGATTAGATGTTTGAATGATCGCATTTACAAGTAAACTGGAGTTTATAAACATAATTTATAATATAATTATACGAATTATTACCGTGAGTGCAACGTCATTAAAGCAACATCCTTTGGGAGAAACGAAAATATGTTGTTGGTGAGAGGTTGTTGCTCTATAAAGGTTGTATTAATAGTTAAATCGTACAGTGGGAAAAAAATGTATTTTGTTGCAATATATCACATCGAATAGTATCTTTCGTGTTATATAAGATAAGATAAATGAATTAAGACGGCCGCGGGTTTGATTCCAAGGTCATACACGCCTGTTTTTATTTTGAATCCAAAACTTGTCGGTGTAAATACATAAATACATGTAGGTGATGTTACTTAAACTGATTACAATAAATGTACTATAAAATTGCTATACTGATATTATTAGGATATACGGACTATATTTTTAACAACAGATGTTTACCTAAGTACCGGTAAACTAAAGCATGGACGTATTGTTAATCATGTAAAATATCGATATTATTAGTATGTATAAATATTGACATAAATTCATAAACTTTCTTTATGCCTTACTAAATTTTTATCTCCAAATATTCACGTAACCTTGGGACCACTTCAAAGAACTTTCATCCACTCGAAAAATCTGGTATATTTATTGTTTATCGTGTTCTTATTTCAGTTCTCATTTGATAAACCCTCTTAACATGAATACTTATCAACAAATGTTAGCTTTATATTATGATATATGTATTGTTATATTATCCTAAACACAAATAACGAAACAGAATTAGTAAACATAAGAAGTTCATGTTGACAATAATCTACCGATTTTGTCGAATTTGTTGTTGCAACCGAACATTAAAGGAGCGGGTTTATAAATTTGTTTTTGTTTCTCGAAATGTTGAGATTTCTTCCCTTTGAAAGTAATAAAAACAAACGCATTTAATGTGTGCGTTGATTCACATGAACTTTGACCCAAATGGCGTGCTTATTTGCTACAACACTTGTTTGTGTCTACACAGCACGTGGTGTTTCTGGACCGTGGTAAATTCCCAAACTTAAGCAGTCTTAAGCATTAAAGCAATTTTGTCTAACCCACGATGTATACCTTTAATGTAGTGCGTGCGTTTATCTTACACATGATGCCGCTTGTCGTAAAGTGTAACTGATAAGTGGCCGAGTGGTTCGACTAGTTGTCCGGACAACGACGTATTTCCTCGCATAGTTACCTACGAATTATAAAAAACTGAACTTTATATCGCTCCTTATGATAAAGCACATTTTAGAACATTTAATTCTTGTATGCGTTATATTCTAAGAGTAAACAGTCGTCTCCATGACAACGAAGACGGTTACGTCGAAGGCAAAGCAGGAAATTATATACAATGCGCATGAGTGATATCCCTTGAATGAATAAAATTAACTTTTACTTATGGGTAAGTAGACCGGTATTATCTTTATTAACAGTATATGATTTATGCTTGTCTTGTCCTGAAGAAGAAAAGCCGGAAAATAGAACAAAAAATGGCAAAATCGTTCGTTTTTAATGAGTTTGTCATGTAACTGCATACCAATTTTATTTTTAAAAATGGCCTTATGTTGGAATATTGTTACATTAAACTGATCATCTTGCATCCAGTCTAATCAATGATGTGTAACATAAGTCAGCTGTTAACATCGCCAAGTACATATATATATATACGATTCAAAATATCAAGTGTTCTCTCTCTCTCTCTCTCTCTCTCTCTCTAACTATATATATATATTTTTTTAAAGAAATTTAACAAGGTAAGGGTCTCCCTTGTCACGTATGAAAATTCAAAATATCAAGTGTTCTATATATAGAGAGAGAACACTTGATATTTTGCATCGTTTTCATACATAACAAGGGAGGCCCTTACTTTGTTAAATTTCTTAAAATATGTAATTTTATCTTACCTTGTACAGAATACTTCCTGTTGATTGGTTGAGGAGGGTCACGTGCTGACGCCACGATTGTGAACTACGTCCTGCTCACCTGCGTGATAGATTCCGTACAGCCGTTCAAACTGCAATGGGTGGCGCGGTGGTCTAGTGGTAACGCGCTTGACTACCAATCAAAAGGTCATGGGTTATAATCTCGGCTCATGCTTCCGATATTTCAGGGACGTTTTCAGTGTCTCCCACTCCACTACAAAGCCTAGTACTGTGTTAAGAAAATCACAGGAGACAGGCGAGACGTGTACCGGTGCTTTACACCGGGCACGATAAAGAACCAAGAGTTCTTCGAATAGAGTTGGGATTTATATGTCCGGTAGATGTCACCCATTAAGTATATGTGGGACATTCTTGATCAGCGTCAGCGTGTCCTGGCACCACAGAAATTAGATGATTTACATCAGGTCATCCGAAGAATGGAACAACATTTCAATGCGCATAGTGTACAAATTGATCCAACCAAGTCCAGAGGAATCTCGAGAAACCTGTGCAACGTGTGGTCTGGCGTACTAGAGAACGCGCGTGTCTTTTTTGCAGGAGGTGGACACACGTGGTGTCAGAGGGAAATTTTGACATCGCCAGAATTCGACACTGACCTTAAACGTAAGTCATTGATTTCTTATAATAAAGTATAATGCATATTTTTTAGAAATTTTGATCTTTCAGTTTACTCATAACTTCATTATATATTATTAATTGCCACAAATTATCTTTGATCCATATTATGCGGACAGCAGGACCAGTTTATGCGTTTCTCTTTCTTCTCAGCATAGCTGAACATGACTTATGAAATTGTCACAAACCAAAAGGCTATTCTTACATGCTTCGTGATTGGCTTTTGTAGATAGTAGGAAGTTGCTTCATAATTGGCGAACGGAATACTGTGAACAATAAGATTGTTTAAAGATATATTACATTTGCCCGATCATGCTGTCGTCATGTCTTCATAAGCACAATACATCAGTTTAAAAACATTTATTTCCTCCACTGTTGGAGCATAGATAACTATCTGGATATATACATAGTAGTAAGTACACAAAAGAACTTGTCATATTACGATACACGAGTACATGTGAATTGATAAAAAAAACCTTAGATGTTATTATAAGGTATTCTATATGAAATGACAACAATTAAGTCTACACCAAAGAATGAATGTACAAATAGATTTAGTATTTCAGTCACACATAGGGCCAGCGCTCAATCAAGTCTCGAACACTACACCATTGTGCAAACAGAATCAACACCCTTGACATATGCACACTTTAACCACATGTTTTTATGAACAATGTAATAACAAACATTCAAGATGTCTAAACACATCCTGGCGGAACGAACATACTAGATTTGATATGTATTCATTATATACAGATAACATTTTAAAATAAGCGTCGAATTACCCACAGAATGTAATCTTTCCATGCACCATAGTCATTCAAAGACAGAGGTAAACAGCGTGCATATACATCATTTCTATCCGATTAATCATTCGTCCTAAATGATACCCGCGAATGAAATATTTATAATTATGACGGCAGAGCTACCCCCCCCCCTTGTTCAGAACTTTACATACATTTAGTTTACAATTTACCAAAATAAGAAAAAATACAAAAGTTGTGAATGAAAAAATGGAATATTTACAAGTAAGATATTTCTTCTAGCCTTTTTCTTTCGTGTCAGTGTGTGTATGTTTTATGCTTATTTGAGTTTCTTGTTTTCAAAATTTCAAATAACAAGGAAGGACACGGTTTGAATAAATTGAATAATAAACGACGTTTTTTCCGCATTTCAAGATTGGATTGTATCATATCTTTATCAAATCTGCCTATTAAATTCGAAAATTTGATTGCATAGTGTAATAACATTTTATTATCACGTGTTATACAGTGCACTCCATCGACAAACCATAGTGAAGACATGGTGAATTTTAACTCGATGTTATGTGATTATTAATATATACAGCGTTATAAAAAACCAAGGCATGCGCAGATAATTCATTGTGTAAAACTGTCGCGTTTTCTTCAAGGAAGAATAGTTACCCCCTCTGCGGTACTCTGCGTATCAGAGAAACTTAAAGGTAAGTCACTCGCCATTTTTTCGATCGACACAAGTGACGATATCCAGCCTGGGTCCTGGCTTTCCTTCTAAATTGCGCGCGCTTTTCGGAAACCTCGCTCTTGCTGATGGGCGCCAAATTTTAAAGCGAGGTTCCAGAAAAGCGCGGGCGTAGCAATTCTTATCCAGTCGGTAATCATAATTTCAAATTAAGAATTGCTGAGATGGCATAAAAGTTTGGTACATTGATTTATGTATGGTACTCGGCAAGATAAATTCGTTATACGGCTGCTTACTGACACGTCTTACTGACACGTTGTGATACAGGATCAGTGAATGAATATTTGGCTATCGCTCTCGCCCAATATTTATTTACGGACCCTGTATCACATCGTAAGAAGCCGGGTAACTAATTATATACTACACGCAACACGTATTCAACAATGTCTGTTCGTCTGCATTGACACGAACCGATATTTTATGTTAAACAAGACTTGCATGTAGCTTTTACAAAAACCTACAAATTGGTAATCTGAAATATGATTTATCTTCTAAATTCTATTAAAACACGACACTATCGATCTCATTGACAACTGTAATATTTGTTGATTTAACGCTTGACGGCTATTTTGGCACGTATAACTGTACTCTTCAGATATGATTAAATGCCGTAAATCCTGATTTTGTGACCACTTCAGTACTAAGACCATGTTATAATCACGACCACTTATTTTTGTACATATTTTCGGAATTTCATCTATGTTTCAGTATGATAATGATGTGACCACCTCATTTTTAACACCATTTCTATATACGGTCTTAACGGTGAACTCAATGCCGAGGTTTTGCTGTGACAAAATTCGACACTGAATTTCATAATCAGGTGAAATGTATGTCAGGTGTTTTAGATATGTCAACCAAACAAAACAAGTAACTGGGGATGCAGCAAATAAGTTATTTGCATGAGTGTTGCGCAATATAGGCCTTATATTGTAATTGACGCTAATAGCTGGATTTATTCCCCAAGCAGAATTTGCGCTGTATGCAATAAAATTCAAGTGTTCTCGAGTGTAAACGTGCGCGCTAGTTTAGTTAGATCAATCATCAGTGATGGAAAATGCGTGGTCACCGTCTTATTATCATTATCGGTAATACTGTATAGTATTCACTAGACGACCATTGGGGCGTGTCTACGAACATCAATATTTTCAGTGGAAATGACGCGATTTTATGAATATGAATTGCTTCTTTCACTTTTTTGACCGAACGTCACACTTTTGAGAGGTTAAACTTATATACTGGCTGTCATAAGAATGTAACCAGTGTGTGATGTTGGTATAAAAATTTATTTTATAAAAGTTATTCTGAAAAAGAGTATTTTTGCACGTGCGTTACGAGTAAGCCAACCAACCATTACTATCGTTATGTGTAACCAAATTGTTATCCAATATTGACCATAAAATTGTTGTATACCATTAAAATTTCAAGGTCAGTATATTATGCCAAAATAGAAAAACTTTTATGATGGTTACTTTCTGATGACGGCCAGTATAACTGTCCGGAACTCGGGTAGCAACTCGAGTCGAGAGTTCTCCTTTCGAATAACGCTAGTCACGGCTCGAGAATGACGTCATATGACCTCTTCACCCAGACTCTTGTAAACCCCGCGCTAACCCAGGGTTAGTATAGTTCAAAGATGGCGGAGTAAATCTCATTGGTTGAATTCTCGTTGCATTTCTTTTCGAAGTATAAACTTATTTGAAGACCAGGCATGAAACATTGAAAAAACTGTTTTCTGGTACGCGGTGACTATTCTTACTCATCAATTCAATAAAGACAATTATACCAGATTTATCAAGAAATGTATGCCTCATCCGGTAAAATGTGAGGTTTTTTTTTACAAACTCAAACGTCTATTTATCAATAATATCGACGCTATTGACCACATTAATACATAAATATAACAAACACGTTGTTCATTTTGAAATACGAATGTACATTTTTTAGAGTAATGAACTAAACTTGATATATAAATCCGACATTGTTTTACGCTCTTAAAAAATGAAAGTAATTTGAGCCATACATCAAACCCATACCCTCAAAGCAAAATTTACACCCATGATATAACCAAATCAATAAGCCTGGGTATGCATACACGAGACTTCAATTGAGTATTTTTCAAACATTGTTTTTCAAGAAAAGGAAAGACACATGTTTTTGAACTACTTTCCAGACGATGACAGAGATGTATGTGATGGATAACGAACGTCAACTCAGGGTAGAGATTGAATATTTATATCGACCAACGATTTGGTATAAATCGTAAAAAGCGATCTAGTACATGAACATACTGAACAAATAGGGCTATTCACAGGGTAGGCTTCAATATAATCCTACATTGTATGTCGCATTCATGAATGAACTTCGCACATCTCAAATTATTTGCATCAGTATATCAACCACATTCACAACTTAATTCTCTAAGAAAATTTCACGATGTTCCCATCGATCAGCAGCTTCCAGCTTCTACATTGGACGATATTCGCGCCAGTAAACTGGTTTATCGTACCAGCGCCCTCATATAAGTGAATTTACTCAGACAAGATAATGCGACAGCCAGTTATTCACATTTCACTCCACATTAATCTCCGCCCACGACTCCAAACGCGTGTCTTTTTTGAGATAGGAAAATATTGTTCCTACATTTGAACCCTATATTTAGGTTTGTGTTACGGGTTGTGATTTTTGCCTCCATTAAGGTAAGAGCATTTAATAAAATTGTAATTATAAGTTGACCATTATAGCTCATCTATGTAGTCTAACAAATTCATTATTTCGGTTTCATTATTGTACTTGGACATGCTATACTTTAGCATGATCAAGATATGTATATTTATGTACGGCGATGTGGATTATAAATTACTCATTCACTTATCTGACATTTTAGTGGACAAAAATAACATTAAACTTTGTGAGTGTGCCTAATTTTTTTATCAAGGACTGACAAGGACAGGCGCGTTATGACTTGACTTAAATACTGCCAAAGGGGATAAATAAAAATGAAAATTTTCTCTTTAATTGGGTTTTGATTACTGTTTTTTTCATTACATTATCTTACGTAAAGACTAAAACCCATGGTATAATCTAACTCTGTGCACAGCATTTATATACGAAGTACGTTGACCCCCATTGTGAGTTTATTTAATAGTTTCAAGTTGGAATTTTCTATTTTAGCAGAAACTTGGGTAATTCAGGGACCATACATTACATGTAATGTAATATCCTTAGATAAATATACATACAAGTTTGGCTTTTTTAAATATAAAAGAATGTTCACCAATTACTTCAAGTTGGAGATTGATATTGTTGGGATGTACCTTTTATAAAGAAACAAATACAACACATTTAGTGATACAGTGTATATACATGTACTACAAAAGTCTGAATTTATTCGATGATTATTTACTTTTTTGAATATGTTAATGTCATGTAGACTGTTCTCTTTATTCTTACAAAATGCCAGTATTACGCACGTGATGTTTAGGTAAATATCCAATATCTTTGTGTAATGACGTTGCTGTATGTCGTTCATGGTTTTTCGATTTTTGGGGAAGTTGAAATAAGGTAAGTTACACGTGTGAATCATGTTTCTTTCTAAATGCCGCCAGCGCTCGAATAATTTGAAATCATGGAACACGGGAGGGGGAGCTTGAAGAGTTACCAATAGTAATATCAATGTGTATCAAGATTGTACGGTATGTAACGGATGATATGAACTTTAAACTGATGCTTTTTTATCTTATTCCTCTCTCACAGCTTTACCCTTCGTTTTAGTGTCTTTATGTTCCCTCATAACGGAAGTAACAGAGTAAGCATTCTTTTTCAGACTGCTGAATCATTTTGTCTTATTTCTCGTGGACGTTTTTACATCATGTGGGAATATCTGGTGTCTGGCTCTATAACTGTCACATGTCTCGTGGCCATGGTAACTGGATTGTTTGTACGTTGGATTATACAAAAATGGAAATACAACCATCCGCCTGGACCGAGGGGGCTTCCTCTGATTGGAAATATATTACGCAAGTTAAAATACCTGTATTATCTTTCAATGAAATTGTTTAGGTTTTTGTATTTTGTACACATATGAAGGACATTGTCAAGCTAGCTTACGAAAGGTCGTCGGTTCTACCCATGCGTACACTTGGGGTCGCCAAATGACTCTAGCTGTTGGCTCGACTTTAACCCTAGCGAAAAATATACGTATGGAATACATTCACATCTTCAAATTCACTGCACTTTTTTGTTTTACGACATGTTTGAGGTTTTCACGTTACGGATAGAGGTACTATACTATAGCATCTTACTGTAAACGTTTTGAATGCTAATTATAATAATGTTGGCATGTTTGGACAGCTGAGTTATATTGCAGCGTACGCGTCTCTTATTATACAAATACATTAGGGTATATTAAAACTTAATCAATAAAGCCAACTACTCAAGAGAGGGCCGCACTGTAGTTCGAAATAAAAACTCAAATTAACTTTATGTTTTCTTCAAAATTATTATTCACTGTTCTTTCATATACCAATACTGTCTAACCAGTGTTTACGGTCACCTCCTTATAAAGGCCACCCTTAGAATAAAGGTCATTCCTTGAAAAACCATCATTGATTATTTAGAATAAACTGACCCCCGAATAAAGGCCACCTGTCAATGAAGGCCACATTTTGTCTCTCCCAAGGATGGCCTTTCTTCACAGGCTTGACTATATAACAATTTTGTAGAATTCGTTAACGAAACCCGTTCGCTATTTTATCAACAGAAATCAACGACCGCATATTGCACGAGCAAGCGCTTGAATGGTCAAAACAATTAGGACCAGTAATTACAGTGCAATTAGGTAAACTTTATTTTTGATTACTTGATTAGTTACATAAGCTTGGGGCGTGATGTTGACATATTTGTCTAAGACATTCCCAGGGGATTGGTTTTCATGAGTTATCAGACGTCAATTTTCATATTCAAAACGAACAATAATACACTACGGGATATACATGAAAAATGCATACTTTTCATCAGTTATCATTAGATCTGTCATATTTTTAGAATTATTTGTAGGCAAGGGCCTATATGATATGATAAAAACCACACCCTGTATTATTACATCTTTCGTTATGATGCACATTGTACTAGTAATTGTTTTTATCATTTTCATTCATTGGCCGCCCTTGTTTAAGCTGATTTCTCTTCAGCATATACTGTGATACATGTCCAGTATGTTCTTATTTAACTGTTGTCTGAACTTTCAGATGTAACCTTTTGAAAGTTCTCTAATTTGTTGATACATGTATATGATAGTACTATTCTGGCCAGGAGAAATGGCTTGAGCATAAGTTGCAGACGTATCAACGTCTTATATCAATTCCTCATTTCTTAACAATGAGAAAGGGTGTCTCCGTGCTCGAGTGGTTTTGACTTCTGACTAATAATCACTGGTGTGAGTTCGAATCCCACCGGGGGCCAAATTTTCCATGTGAGGAAGCCGTCCAGCTGGCTTGCTGAAGGTGTGTGGTTCTACTCAGGTTTGGGTCATCCTCCTTCATTAAAATTGGTAAAGCTGCCGAATGGACCTGACTGTGGATGTGAGGTAAAACCCCAGAGAAACAAAACAGTGATAAGATATATCATAGATTTGTTGCACAGCAACTTAGAAACAAAAAATACATTGCAGGTACTCTACGGGTGTTGTTTGTCAATTCTATTGATGCAGCCATGGAAGTTTTAGTGAAACGGTCCACTGATTTCGCTTCAAGGATGACTACACCATCTTGTAAATCAATTCTGTCTGTATTAATCAAGAATCGTGTAGAATTTCGTGTGCATTTCATCTTTTATTCATTTATTCATCTAAATTAATTTCAGTACGTATTGTTTGTAAAAGATTTCCAAGTACAATTTTGATTTTTATTAACCAAAATAAGGGTCAGTAAATTCTAAAATTGACACAGGTTGGATTTCTCGAGCTTGTAATACCTCTATGATTGTGAAGTTGTTCTATTAAGTTTTACTTGTTTACTTAACTGGCATTTTTGTCTTGCAGCTGACGTATTGACTGATGGTGGTAAAGACATAGCTTTTGCTAATTACGGTCCGATATGGAAACTGCAAAGACGGATAGCAACAAAGGCCCTGAGGTAAGTTTGACACTAAAATTGAGCGGGTAGGTCGCATTTCTATGCATGTCTTTCGTACTTTTGAGGCTCTATTCGTTACCTAATATATTCGTAATTCTTCGATTGCTTGCAATGTTTCTTCTTTACTTTGCTGTTATAAACTTTAGGGTCAGCACAAAAATTGGATTGGTCGGGTAATCTGGAACATGACTGTTTGTTTCTAGCCTCGTGTAAATATTAAATAAATACGACGGTTATTTCAGACAATACATGCAAGGTGATGCCTTGGAAAATAGAATTAATGACGCTTTACAAACTGCCTTTGGGGAAATCGACAAAGTAAAAGGATCCTTTGACCCTGTTCCATATATCAACTTTGTTATTGGTAATATATTGACTGGACTTTGCTTTGGTGGCAAGTATGTCATTTGCATAATCTACCATTCTTTTTTAAAACCTACTCGCTAAATTTGATTAATCTTCGAAAGAAATTTTAGCATACAGTAATGAGAAATATGTCATGAAACATATTAGTTGAAGCTTTTTCGTTCAGATTCAATTCAAGAAATGTAAGACCTACGTATTAGTGCTTCTGCTGCTGTTGTTGTTATTGTTGTTGTTGTGGCTGCTGAATGAAATGATATTTTTTCAAACTTGATTCTAATCTGTAAGGTACAAGTTTGATGACCCCGAAATCAAATACCTCATCAAAATGGAAGACGAGTTAATAGAACGAATGGGGAGAGGAACATATGAAGATCTCTTTCCTCCTCTGAGATATGTTTACAAGTCCGAAGCCTTCCGCTTTTTGGAACAGTTCTCCGAGAATGTTCGTGTAGGCTTCATGCACAAGAAGTACAATGAAGCCAAGGAGACATTTGATAGAGGTACGATGGTTAGAACTTTGTAGAGATTATTTTCATTCTCTACGAACATGTAAAGTTGATCATGAAATGTCGAGAAAATATCGTAGGGATTTTTGTAGACAGGCGCGATTTTTTTGAGAGCTAATCAATTTTACAAACTTTTTTTGAGGAAATCAATATTCTGATATTTCATGTTCATATAATAGGAATTTAGAATTCTTATACTATAGAAAACCATTTCCTTTTTTCAGACCACTTGCGTCATTTTTGTGACAATCTAATTCTTGTCCGACAGGAAGCTTTGGAAGAGGAAGGTGAAGAAGCGATGAAATTGCTTACCGAAGACTATCTTGTTCATGCTGTAACTGACATATTCTTTGGTAATTACATCCTAAATAAATGTAATATGTAATTACAATTACATTATTATACAGTTATGGGTAAAATAAAAAGTTCCTAGTTTCCATTGACCCAACTGGCCCCTTTTTTTCCTGCTAACCCAGACTTTATCGGACTAAATCAATTATTTTCTTGCTGATATTGTGCTCAGGGTGTGATAATCATGAGGTAAATTTATTATACACCAACATGACAGATCAAGATTTTATCGTGCGCTATTTGTCTTGTTTTATTTTATCTTATTGTTTTTCTAGCTGGCATTGACACATCCAGACATACCCTGACGTGGGCTATACATCATATGCTTGCTTTCCCAGACATCCAAGCAAAAGTGCAAGAGGAACTTGATAGAGTTGTAGGTAGGTTAGTCACTGTTTCATGTATGAATATAATGTGTTCGGTAAATATGATTCATGTACTGTATCCTGTATTCTCGCTACTTGAATACAAACACGCTGATAAATTAATATGTTTTATTCATTTATGTAATCTAGTTTTGTATCCCCGGGAGTGTGTGGTTGGATCCACCAAACTACATGTAATTTAATTCTCCCAATGTAGCTTTGCTACGCGCCGTTCCAAGGCGGTACCCTCCGGGAGACTTTATTTTGTCCTCCACTGTTTGTGGTCCAAAGCGGTACCCTCCGGGAGACTTTGTTTCGTCCTCCACTGTTTGTGTTTCAAGGCGGTACCATCCGGGAAACTGAGTTTTGTCCTCCACTGTTTGTGTTTCAAGGCGGTACCCTCCGGAAGACTTTGTTTTGTCCTCCACTGTTTGTGTTTCAAGGCGGTACCCTCCGGGAAACTGAGTTTTGTCCTCCACTGTTTGTGTTTCAAGGCGGTACCCTCCGGGAAACTGAGTTTTGTCCTCCACTGTTTGTGTTTCAAGGCGGTACCCTCCGGAAGACTTTGTTTTGTCCTCCACTGTTTGTGTTTCAAGGCGGTACCCTCCGGGAGACTTTGTTTTGTCCTCCACTGTTTGTGTTTCAAGGCGGTACCCTCCGGGAGACTTTGTTTTGTCCTCCACTGTTTGTGTTTCAAGGCGGTACCCTCCGGAAGACTTTGTTTTGTCCTCCACTGTTTGTGTTTCAAGGCGGTACCCTCCGGGAGACTTTGTTTTGTCCTCCACTGTTTGTGTTTCAAGGCGCTACCCTCCGGAAGACTTTGTTTTGTCCTCCACTGTTTGTGTTTCAAGGCGGTACCCTCCGGGAGACTTTGTTTTGTCCTCCACTGTTTGTGTTTCAAGGCGGTACCCTCCGGGAGACTTTGTTTTGTCCTCCACTGTTTGTGTTTCAAGGCGGTACCTTCTGGGAAACTGAGTTTTGTCCTCCACTGTTTGTGTTTCAAGGCGGTACCCTCCGGGAGACTTTGTTTTGTCCTCCACTGTTTGTGTTTCAAGGCGGTACCCTCCGGGAGACTTTATTTTGTCCTCCACTGTTTGTGTTTCAAGGCGGTATCTTCCGGGAAACTGAGTTTTGTCCTTTATTATCTATGTGTTGAATGGGTTGTGGGTTGAAGAAATATGGGAAAAGGTAGAATTTTGGAAAATGGGGATATGTTTTGTATGTGTTCTTTTTTCTGGGAATCGCAGTCTTAACTATATCCAGATTACAAATGTAATAGGCAGATAATTTCAAACGAAATGATTCACGATGAGGTTCATAATTGCTGCAACCAATCACTGACTTACCTAATGTAGTAAGGCACGTTGAAAAATTAATTTTCCAAATTTGAAATACCACTTTGTATACCATTAATAAGCCTCAGCTTTTCTTATTTTGTACTTTATATTGAACCTGATTCACGCGGACAAAATTGCAACATTTTAGGTAAGAACCGGTTACCTAGCAACGATGATCGACCACATCTGAGTTACACGGAAGCTGTACTTCATGAAAGCATGCGTCTGTCGTCTGTCGTCCCAATCGGGATTTTGCACAAAACATCGTGTGACACTGAAGTCGGTATGTTGTAGAAAGATATTTCAGTGTTCATTGTAGCTACTTGAATATTGTGTGACAGGCCTTAAACTAAAAACTTCATGAAAAAAGAGTACCAAAGATTTTCTGACTTACTAAAAATAAAACGTTTTCAATGAAATAATGTGTGAATCATTAGAGCCAGTAAGTAAATTTCATTGGAAGAATTTAATAATTGAGAGAGTGACTAAAACTGAGGAATGTGTATAATAAGGCGTAAAAATGTTTGTTTCTGGTTACATGCTCTTTAGAAATCAGAAGGTAGGTGGGAAACTTCTTTTCCGTTTTTTAGTTATGCTCGAAAACTGAGGAAAAATGAGACAGTGGATATACCGTTCCGCTAGTCTAGTAAAGTCTAGGGACACAGGGAAAAATTAGAGCAGGTCGAGCAACCAGAAACAAATGATTTTTACGCTTATTAATACTCTTTGGATTCCGTCGTATAGAAAAGGCTTTGTTGTACTGCTGTACTGATGGTTTGATACAATATAGTTTGTTCACTCAATTTATCAACTGATGTTAAAATTTGAATTCATCTTAAATATGATGTAGCTGGTTAGTTTATAACATCGTTTATCTAGTTTTTTTTCCTTTTGCTTAACGTTGCACCAGCAGCCAGGGTCATTTTGGCGATTTTTCAGCTTTAACGGTGGAGGAGGACCCCAAGGATAAACCTGGGTAGAACCATCTACTACCCTCCGTAAGCTAACTTGACAGCGTCTCCACTTCTGGTTGGTCGGGATTCCAACTCACGGCAGTGAGTGGCCATTGATTGCTAGCCGGTGACTATAATCACTCAACTACGGAAGCCCCTTGTCTCTGGTGAAATTGAAATGATACACGGAACATACAATTATAGGATAATACGTCCTAGTATTATTAAAATATATATCGTTGCTGAAATATGATAATATGTACATGTACTTTTTTATCTAGATGGGTACAAAATTCCTGCTGGCATCCTAGTTGCCATTAATCACTGGGCTCTTCATAATGACCCCGAAGTGTGGGAAGATGTCGACAGGTTCATTCCAGAAAGATTCTTGGATGAAAATGGAAAACTTGGACCAAAACCTAAAAATTGGCTCCCATTCTCAGCTGGGAAGAGAGTTTGTCTCGGGGAGTTCGTGGCCAAACCTCAGCTTCATTTGATATTCGCCCAATTAATGCAGCGTTATAAGTGGAAGATGGAGTCTGGAAAATGCGCCGATCTTAATCCAGCAGGGAATTTTTTATCGCGAGTAAGCAAACCTTTCGAAGTGATAGTCGAACGGAGAATATAAAACATTGGAACCATAACTGATGTTGAATTAAACCTGGAATTGAGTATGTCAGCGTTTTGTAAACAGTTTAGTCATAAGATAAAGATACGAAAATAAGAAATAACTGACGTCGTCGGAATAAAATGTCAGGCCGGATGAATGTACGTACAACTTTAAGCGACACTAGATGCCGGATATCTATATAGTTCATTGTCGTTGTACTGCGTGTAGTATCTTGATGCAGCCCGAATTTACGGCTTATGATGGTTGCTTCAAAACTGCGGGTAGCGGCCGTGGTCCAGTGGTTAGTGCGCTGGACTTGTAACCCGGAGATCCGGGTTCGAATACCGATCGTGGCAGGTCATACCCTTCTATGAGAATTTAACAAAAATGTTGATTTACCTCCTAATGTGGATAACAAAAACAAACAAAACAAACCAATCAAAACTGCCGAGTCAACAGAAACAATATTCCTATGTTTGTCTAGAAGTAATTGATGGTTTATGTTAAGTTCATCAGAATATGTATTGATCATTAGTATGATGTTAGAACCAGTGACTTATCATGAAGTGACTATACTTCAAACTTTGTAAATACGTATGTATGTATTCTTGAAATGTACGTGTAGAATGAATGGTACAATTTTATAATAAATGAAATATTCCGTGACAATTATATCTAACACGAATTTTGTGTATTATCTTTTATAGTATTGTAAATTTTAGCTTACCCTTTGTGAAAACCAAATCACCAACATGTAGTACCGTGGCTAATTAAAATTAAAAATACATGGTTAAAAGTTTTCAGGAATTTTCCTGAACCTCCGGTTTTTTCCAGGTCCGGACGTTACTGGTTTTTATTGTTTCAGCGGCACCGAGGTTAAGATTTTCAAAATATTCAAAATTTTCAACTTTCACTCATGAAAATAATATAAAACAGCCGTCAAGTACATGTCGTCGTGGTCATTTTAGTAGATATCGGCTTCTGCTGAAATCATCGATTTCAAGTCACAGTTTTACGTCAAAGAATACTAGTCTCTTTTACAACATTTGTACAACTTTGATGCAGTGTAACCGATGAGTTAAAAATGCATTGAAGTTTACTTATTCTTGTAATTAAAATATCACCATAATGTATTAACAAATGATATTTATTGAATGTTTCGAATGAGAGCACTGAAGCATTACTAACTAAAATTGGTCTCATTAACAACGTGTTTATAAATTAGTTGCAGCGTAACAGCCGTGTTTGAAATTGCTTTGAAGTTGATTCATTCTTGTAATTTAAGCTTCTTCATAATATATTAATAAACGAAAATTCTCAGATGGTTCGAATGCGAGCATTGAAACATTACCGATGAAAACATTTTGTAATGTTTTATGGTGTATTTTCAAAACGAAGGTAGCGTGTCTATGACCAGACGTTTAACACAAAAATGATGGATTTTTTTAATTGCTCGAATAACGCATGACAAAATCGTAGTTTTTATGTGAAAAAAAAACAACCAACTTAAATGAATAAGAAAAATGTTCTGCAGCATTAAGCCATAATAATAGTGTACCTGAAAGTTTCTCTGGCTGTGGATTGAAGATAAATACTTGTAATTATTTATGTGTTGATAACAATTGAAGGGATGAATGCGAGAAGGGCTTATCTCTTTGTTTGTCTAAATTACACATAACTTTGATTGGGACAACGGAATACAAATATTGTTACGTGCTTCTTGTAAACCCTGTGATATAGAAAAGCTGAAGAACTCGACTCGTCTGACTAAAACGGCCTTTATAACAGGAAGTAATGTCAGTATTTCTTTCATACATCCCGTGTACGAATGTTCTGCAGAAGTTGAATAATTTATACATGTATGTACACGCAACTCCCCCACAGATTATTCATGATTGTTTTCACTGGTCAACGAGGTCAAAATTAAACCATACTCTGGTTCTTGTTTACACCGGTCAACGAGGTCAAAATTAAACCATACTCTGGTTCATGTTTACACCGGTCAACGAAGTCAAAATTAAACCATGCTCTGGTTCCTGTTTTCACTGGTCAACGAGGTCAAAATTAAACCATGCTCTGGTTCTTGTTTACACCGGTCAACGAGGTCAAAATTAAACCATACTCTGGTTCCTGTTTTCACTGGTCAACGAGGTCAAAATTAAACCATACTCTGGTTCTTGTTTACACTGGTCAGTGAGGTCAAAATTAAACCATGCTCTGGTTCCTGTTTTCACTGGTCAACGAGGTCAAAATTAAACCATACTCTGGTTCTTGTTTACACTGGTCAGTGAGATCAAAATTAAACCATGCTCTGGTTCCTGTTTACACTGGTCAGCGAGATCAAAATTAAACCATGCTCTGGTTCCTGTTTTCACTGGTCAACGAGGTCAAAATTAAACCATACTCTGGTTCCTGTTTTCACTGGTCAACGAGGTCAAAATTAAACCATACTCCGGTTCCTGTTTACACTGGTCAGTGAGGTCAAAATTAAACCATACTCTGGTTCTTGTTTACACCGGTCAACGAGGTCAAAATTAAACCATACTCTGGTTCCTGTTTACACTGGTCAGCGAGGTCAAAATTAAACCATACTCTGGTTCCTGTTTACACTGGTCAATGATGTCAAACTTTAAGGATAGCCCGGTTCATGTTTACACCGGTCAACGAGGTCAAAAACCATACTCTGGTTCCCGTTTACACTGGTCAACGAGGTCAAACTTTAAGGATAGCCTGGTTCATGTTTACACCGGTTAACGTGGTCAAACTTTAAGGATAGCCCGGTTCATGTTTACACCGGTTAACGTGGTCAAACTTTAAGGATAGCCCGGTTCATGTTTACACCGGTTAACGAGGTCAAACTTTAAGGATAGCCCGGTTCATGTTTACACCGGTTAACGTGGTCAAACTTTAAGGATAGCCCGGTTCATGTTTACACCGGTTAACGTGGTCAAACTTTAAGGATAGCCCGGTTCATGTTTACACCGGTTAACGTGGTCAAACTTTAAGGATAGCCCGGTTCATGTTTACACCGGTTAACGTGGTCAAACTTTAAGGATAGCCCTGGTCACGTGGTCAAATTGATGACGCAAGCTGGCGTACTGGTCGGCTTCTATCTAACCAATAGAGTAATACATCTGTCGATCTCCCGTATAATTGTTTTTTATTATCAATGTTGGTGATCGTAAAATTAATATTAAATCGTTAATAATTTATAGTTAGCATTATAATGATAAACACTAGTGTTAATTTGATTTAAAAAGTCCGTGCAACACATCACTAGCGCTTATTATTCGAATTTGAAAGCACTGGAATTTGTCAGAGATGTAATAAATTAGTGCAACCCTTAACCAGACTAACAGTTGACTAAATTGTACGGGGAATTTCCTATTGAAATACTAAGAATCGTGTTCCCGTGTTTCATCCATAATTGATGCGTTATATATTGCACAATTAAACTCGACGGGTTCGAAGGTTTATTTATGGATTTCATAACAACGCAGAATGATGTTCAATCTTTTAATCAATGTTGAAAACAAATACGGTGTAATTGCTGCCAGAGCACGTGAAACATGGAGTGATTCATCTATATCTGATAATTCATTGAAAGTCATTCTCGCTTGAGATTAGTATCGATAATACAAGCATCAATGATAAATATTATATGAAAATTAATTCCGCTTTTATCGCTAAAATCGTGTTAACAAATTGTTTATAATGTTCTCGATAAAGGGAAGTGTCCGGCTGATACAAAAATCAAAATGGAATTCTAACTTGATCATTTTGTGGTTGTTGAAAATAACTTTGTACGGAGTTTACAAATGTAAATTTCACAAGTCACACTTAGTTTGAACAATTATACCATAGCTGAGGACACGTGATTTTGTTAAACACAAGAGGACATTTTGTGTTTTTAAGTTATAAACATTTCAATATATTGTTCCATCGTTTTGTCTTCATTTCTTATACAAAAAATGGGAGCCCGACAGTCTGTGTTGGATTATATGGATTATGCGACGATTCACGGTGTTGGGCGTGTGAAGAACTCTCCATACATGGTCCTGAAAGTGCTATGGGGTCTTTTAATCTGCGCATCTCTTGGGATTATTTTTTGGCAAATCTATGTGCTGCATGAGAAATACCAAAGGTGAGTCATTTTAATACGTACATTTAATAGATTCCATAAAATATTCGTTTAAGAAAACGTAATCATTCTTCTTTGATTTGGCTGTCATGGGGATGATATGCAATTTTGAGTAGGAGAATTAAATAGTGTACAAACTCATTCATGTTGAAAGAAAGTACCATGGTAAGCGTGTGATATTACAGTGGAAACCCTCTAAACCAGTCCCTCTATAATCCGGTTACCCCTCTAAACCGGCCAATTGACCTGTTTAGAGGGGTTCCACTGTACTAAGATACTCGTAAAAGGCATTCATAACAAACTATCATATACGCGTATTCATATACATTGTATTTATGTTCATATTACGTATATGTTATGTATTACACGTCATATTATTTCTGTTTACAAAAATAAAACTTATATTCACAGATATAAATTATATTTAATGAATACAAACTAGAGATCCAATAAATCGTGCAACTGCATATTTGAACACGTTATATTACACTTTCAAATAACGCGATATTTTAGTGTCAAGACTTTTATAATTGGAGTGATTATGCCAAACCAAATTTTAGACTATCAAGTTCACTTCAATCATTGTTTGTGTTGGAAAAAGAAACAAACCTAATATCTATAACCATAGTTATCAGAAGAGCTTATAGAATTGCGGATTTTGTATAAAACTATTGAATATGCGAAGAATGTTTAAAATTAAAAAAAACACTCTATGACACTCTATTCAAATAATTCAATCATCAAAATAAAACTTAATGGTACTTGCACTTGCCTTACCGTAGGCAGCGACCGTGGTCCAGTGGTTAGTGCACTGGACTTCAAATCCCGGCCTCGGTAGATCATACCCTTCTATGAAAATTTTACAAAACTGTCGATTTTCCTCCATGAGAAGAAGTCGCCGGCTTCTTGTGGAAGGGTAGGTTAGTACTGGTTAGTAAACAGTCCAGGAAAACTTGTTAGGTGAACCGGTCGAAAAAAATTTGCAAAACGACGTTTAACACAGCGAAAAAATGCACTACGTTAATTATCAGAGGTATTTTTATATGATCATACAGTGCTCCTGTCAGTACATCCGTGGAGGTAAAAACAGCCAACAAACTGGATTTTCCCGACATAACAATCTGTAACAACAACCCTGCCCTGTACAGCAAACTTGATCGTAATTCGGAATTGTTTCAAGTTATTGAAGATTCGTCTAAACAGTATTCAATTGACTTGTCTTTGTACAACGATACTGACGTGAGTACAGATTCGGATATTCTGAAGTAAAAGGTAATCCTTAAAAAATGTTGGTTTGCAATTACGCGACCGGCTCATTAAAAAATCTCCCGACCTAAGAATTTTTAGTGATTTTGACAAAAAATCCCTCTTTTTATATAAGATTTTCATTTCCGATACAAGCATAAAATTTTAATGAAAAGTAAATAAAAATGCGTTTCCACCAATTCACTGTTAAAATTTTATGAAGCATAACCGCAAACCAACATTTTTTTAAGATGGCCGAATAGCAGTCAAATTGCGTATCAATGGATTTAGTGATATTATTTGGTCCACGTTTAACTAGTTCTTACATAGTCAGGATACTGTCTTAATCACGCAAGAATCAAGACCTCGATCTGAAAGAAGAATAATCAAACCTCGCGAAATATCATGATAAATATAAAGACAGTCGCTATCCAGCGGGTATATTATTTTTTTTGATAAAGGGAAGACTTTTTATTAGGACCGAGGAACGATATATCCACTGTCTCAAGTTTTTACCGCACAAAATAATCTCACCAGCGGCTTTCAAGAACAATAAAAAAATAAAAATCCCTGTCTTCTTAGCCTATGAGCATGTAACCGGAAACAAGCAATTTTTACGACTTATCTTGACTTGAATTAGCGAATTGTTTATTGTATAAATGCTTGAGACCCTTAGCTTTCTTACATATCTTATATTCTTCAAATCTTGCCATAAACAACTGAGCTACAAGTCATGATTACTTCAGAATCTAATACCTAGCTATTTGTGCTTTCATGTTCCATACCACGTGATTTTTCAGGGCTGAATATTCCAAAATTGTTTTATAACACGATATTTGTATTTTTTAAAATTATTTCAGGACTTATATGAATATAACTACACAAACATAGATGCTTCTACGGAAAATAAGGATGTGGGTATGTTTGTTACCTTTTGTGGGAGCATTATTGGAAATAATACGTCCAGATAGAATGTCTGACATGTATACATTACAAGTATATTCATATCGAACTAAGCCCGACTTCTCGTTGATAAGTAACCTTGTTGGACGTTCGAAAACATTTTTTCACTGTTTAACACCGTTTTTAACAATTTTTAGTTATATACGGCGGCCGGTTCTCCTAACCAGTTTTCCTGGGCAGTATACTAACCAGTACTTACACACGCTTCCATAAGGCGCCGACAACTTCTCCACATTTTCAACTTGAATTTTCGCATTATATTTCAGATGACGATATTCTGTCAGCCACGGCGAATAAGTTTAAAATGTTGTTGAGTATTACGTCCGATAAAACTCTTACAGACATTTCACAGAACATATCTGATCTGATTCTTATGTGCAATTTTTACGGCCAAAAATGCCCAACGTAAGTATTGTTAAATGACTAACTTGTACTATTCCATCTATAGGTAAATCTTATCTAGGAAATATATCATAAACATATAACAATAAAACATTTAATACTCTTAACCGGATCGATCGTCTGCGCGGTTGTAACATTATAATAGTTAAACCAGATTATTTGTTGTAAAAATCATTCAAACATATTTTTCAATGCACGAACGACAAGCAAAATCGCATATATATAGCAACCACCTAAGTATTACAACCACATTGTTATAACAACCACTTATTTTCGGACCGGCTTTCTACAACTCCTATTATTCAACCTGATAATGAGACCACCTCAACATTACGATCGATATTTCGGGTCCCGAAGGTGGTTTCATTACTGAGGTTGTACAGTACTTGATAATATCCATAGTTCACTTTATCTATAACAATAAAATAAACGACTTAATAACGAGACCATTTCATCATTAGGACCATTTTTTCGGGTTCCGTAGATGATTTTCATGTTGAGGTTTTACTGTACATAATTAAGTCAAACATTGTAAATACATAATTATGCATATATATTGTTATGTATGTACAAGGAACACTTCGCAGCTTCGTGAACAGATCGTCTACCTGTATATATGTATAATATGTATGTATATGTATAATATGTATGTATAACATGTATGTATATGTATAATATGTATGTATATGTATAATATGTATGTATAACATGTATGTATATGTATAATATGTATGTATATGTATAATATGTATGTATATGTATAATATGTATGTATATGTATAATATGTATGTATATGTATAATATGTATGTATATGTATAATATGTATGTATATGTATAATATGTATGTATATGTATACAGTGTAACCTCGATATCATGACTACGTCTTGGACCATAAAAACCGGTGTTAACTTTGAGTTAGTCTCAATAATAAGTAAAATACATGCATAAAGAAACAATAATAAGTAAAATACATGTATAAAGAAACAATAATAAATAAAATACATGTATAAAGAAACAATAATAAATAAAATACATTCATAGAGAAACAATAATAAGTAAAATACATGTATAAAGAAACAATAATAAATAAAATACATGCATAAAGAAACAATAATAAGTAAAATACATGTATAAAGAAACAATAATAAGTAAAATACATGTATAAAGAAACAATAATAAATAAAATACATGTATAAAGAAACAATAATAAATAAAATACATGTATAAAGAAACAATAATAAATAAAATACATGCATAAAGAAACAATAATAAGTAAAATACATGTATAAAGAAACAATAATAAGTAAAATACATGCATAGAGAAACAATAATAAGTAAAATACATGCATAAAGAAACAATAATAAGTAAAATACATGTATAAAGAAACAATAATAAATAAAATACATGTATAAAGAAACAATAATAAGTAAAATACATGCATAAAGAAACAATAATAAGTAAAATACATGTATAAAGAAACAATGATAAATAAAATACATGTATAAAGAAACAATAATAAATAAAATACATGTATAAAGAAACAATAATAAATAAAATACGTGTATAAAGAAACAATAATAAATAAAATACATGTATAAAGAAACAATAACAAGCAATATATAAAGAAAATATTGAAAAACGGTCCAATATTGTCTGGTCCTCATGATCGTGGTCGTAACACCGAGGTTGTCGCTATGTGAGGTTTTAGTTTAGTTTAGTTTATTTTCAGGGACATGTTCGTAACTTTCCGAACATTTGATTACGGTCAATGTTTCTCCTTTTATGCTGAAAACGACGTCAGATTGGATAAGGGAAGAACTTCTGTTTCCGGGGTCGATAATTGTAAGTACCATACTCCGCGCCAAAAGTTATCTCCCTTTAGATAAACCATATCACTCAGGTGGAGATACTTATGTGTTCGATAAGGTAAATATGCAATTCAATTCGATGTACGATACGAGTACAATTAATGTATTATATAATTTTACATAAGCTTTAATTTGATGAATGTGAACTCGTTATACACAAAAAAATTGTCCAATTACACACATATATATATACCAGCAATTTAATCTGCGGTGTATATACAATTCAATATGTTCCATATACAAGTATTTGTTAATGGAAGTAACCACTGTCGTAGAAAATGTGAAAAAGTTCCCGCTGTCTCTTTTTGTTCAGAGACATGGAACGGTGACATGTAAGCAATAATGGTGACGTACTTAAATTGTTTATACGATGGTAAAGTAATACTGAATAACGGGTATTTGGAAATTTATTGGTTTGAATTATATATAATTTTTGGGATCCGATATTCGCGAATTTACAGAATGATGTAGATTTTTCATTAATCATTAGATTATCATGGTTTCTTTCTTCGCGATTCTTTTTAATCGAAAATTAGGCGCACGAGAGAATAAACAAGAAATATAATGATGGATTTTCAGCTTTAGAACTACTCCTGTATATAAATCAAGGTGACACGCTCCCCTTCGTGTCATCGTCTACTGGTATAATTATACTACCAGACATTAATGGTGGAATGTTCGATGCTGGGCAGTCTGTATTCATACCCACAGGATTCGAGGCGAATATTGGGCTATCACTGGTACGTTCACAAAATACTATCCAGCGATACTTCTGGCGCTCCCTGCGGCTGTGTTGCGTGCTTTTAACTTAATAGAAATAGTAGAGCGTTAAACTTATATCCAAAATTTTTGTGCAATGATATAAACACATGCGTAGTAAATGGCTAACTGACTTTTTTAAGGGTGAGTGATATGAGATAAATTGCAAGTGCAAATAGTGTTTCCTCTAAATGAGGTTCTTGTATGATTTATTTAAAAATAATTCTGTGCCTGGGTGCGTTAGAAGTTTCCATCTGTATATTTCCGTACTAGCTTAGCTATTCTCTGTTGAAACGTTTTCATACCAGCCTGCGCCGTGTACATGGAATAAATTGTCCTCATGGCATTGTGTCCTATCAAACCATCATGTGAGTATAAATTGTTTGGTTAAGAAACTTGCTGACATCGTATTTTGTCAAAGACCTATACTACATATAAGCCTCATTGAATATGTTGAAATGTAACATGAACAAGTATAATACACTTGGCGTTTGGCCTGCAGTCCTCCGATACTGGGGATCGAACACTAGACATGGTATATGTCCTCTGTGACGTTCGGCTGAAGTCATTGCATACAAGTGAATTAGTCATACACCCGCTGATGATTCGTGTGAAGAAGCAGGCAGTTACATGCGGAGAACAAGGTTAGAACTGGTTCAGAATCCTGGCAAAGTGATAAGGTTAACTAATCACTGGTAAGCGACTGAAATATTGTTAAAAAAACGGCATAAAATACAAAGATATTTACCTCAACATTGTATGGGATTTTATTACGTATTTTTTCTATGAATCATTTTCTTCTCCATATTTATAGGTTGAATATGATAGCGTTCCCGGGAAATCATCCACGCCTCGCTGTAATGAAGACTTAGATACGGACACCTTATCTGTAGGTCTTCTGTCCTCATACAAACTTTCATTCAGACATAAATTAACACCCCATACTTATTTACATAAAGTGAAACATTCTTCACTAAGCAGTACTAACCTACCCTTCCACATGGAGCCGGCAACTTCTCTACATTATGGAGGAAAAATTGTCAAATTTTCATAGAAAGGTATGATCTGCCACGACCGGGATTCGAACCCGGATCTCCGGGTTTTAAGTTCAGCGCACTAACCACTGGACCACGGCCGTGGCCCGTGCACCCTTTAACCATCATTTATACAGACGATTGCTTAATTCAAAATGTCCACAAGTCGACCCTCTGATCATTCGCACACCTTGGTCGACTACGTTATAGATGGTTAGACAGAGTTACGGGAACAGCCGAGGTTTTCCGAATGGAGAAAAACAATCATGCCTCAGGATTCAGAGGCTAGTTATTTTGAATCGACAAAGAAATATTATTCCGTTAAAATAAAATTTAAGACACACGTAATAAAGGATGTTTTAGACTGCCTATTAAAATATTCGAAATACGCAACTTGAGCATATTTTTTATTATTTTAGGACTGTCAAATAAATTGCAAACAAAATTTCATTTTCGATAACTGCAACTGCTATCAGTATTACTTCTTGGTTGATGAGGTGAACGGTTCCGTTCCTCTGAACGAAACGTTTGATCCTTTTACCGGTTACCGTCCATGCTACACAGACGCTGATTATAGGTGTATAATCGAGGTGTTGGAATCGTTCGTAGTTTTACAACCGGATGAATGTAAAAAATGCGTCCCGCATTGCCAGTAAGTTCTCTAAGAGTAGTAGAGTACTAGTGCCGTGCAATACATGGTATTAATCATTAATACCATGTATCGCACGGCACTAGCATATGATATAGTTCTTAAGCATGTAATACAGTGTATTTTTAGCATAAAGTAAATAAATACGGTAAAACACGGTTATAGTGAATTCGTAATTAGTGAACAACTGGATTGTAATGAAGTAAGTATTTTCCCCTATCGAGACCTTCATTGCTTTACTGTAATTAATAGAATGAAATGTGGATAAATTGAAGTGTACATGTCCCCGGGAATTCACTATGCCTTTGTTCTACTGTTGTATTTTGTGCTAACGAACTCGTTAACCCAAGGTTAAAGACTGTTTCAGTGATTATTCACGTGACATAATTATTTTAGCTTGCAAAGAAATCGTATGACTTAATTTACTTGACATCAGCAACGAATCAACTTTACAAACGAATTAAGTAAGTCACATATGACATTTAATTACATGTATATTTGACCGCCATTGGACACATTGGATTTCAGGAGCGAAATAGAGAGACATTTCTAATCCCACGATTTCATTGTTTGCCACAAACTTTGTTTTCAGGCGTACAGAATTCCAAAAAGATGTTTCGATGTTTACTTGGCCAAACGAACGATTCATACCCATACTTAGACGTATAATGCAAGCCAAAGCATCAGACTCCGCGCCTTTAGAATCATTTAACAGGGAATTCGTAAGGTATAGTGTTCTGTAAACAGCGAAAACAAATAGAATAATCATTTTTGCTAGGCATGCCTGTTTTAAACAGCATTTTAGTTATATGTATCCTGTATCGACGAGCAGTTAAACAAACGAAAGTTTCTGATCTTGTTTGCAGTAAGGAGCCGTCACCTTCTCCACATGTTTCACTCAAATCTGCTCTGGAGAACGAATTGCTATAAACATTAAGTCTCAAACCAAATCGCTACAAGGAGCACTTGTCGCTCCCAAGGTTCGGTCTCATTGTGAATACACTTATAGATGGATTTAAACGTGCTATTTTATGCAAGTACTGTATATAGATTTATGTTCGCAAAATTAAATTTGAGTACGCTGAGTAATCATTGTCGGTGACTTTGAAACGGCTACTTTTTTATGTGTCATTTATGTATTAATTACAGGAACAATCTAGCTCTGGTGCGTGTGTATTTGAAATCACTAACATACGAGTTTGTCAAAGAGGAGTATTCGTACTCGGTACTGATATTGATGTTGTAACTGAAGTCATAGACGTTGTTGTTGTTGTTGTTGTTACTGCTGCTGCTGATGCTGATGATGATGATGATTTTGCTTGAAACTGGATATATTTTCAATATTTCTAAGCATATGTCTTCACTCAAGCGGTTACCTATTAAAAGACAACCTTTTAGCACATGATTATTTCTTGTATTAAGGTGCTAACACTGTGAGATAGACAAAATATATAACGTACTTAATATATATGTATTGATATGCTTATATGCTAACATTCTCACTTTACTTAATCTGCTTCAATTCACCAAAAAATATTTATTTTCATTATTTTCCATTATGCATGTATTAAAGTGCCATTCATTAATTCGTCACACATAATCTATTTAATGTACTTATAATTGTATGTACATGCATATATGCAAATGGTATGACGATGAGCTGTTATGCTGAAGTTGAAAAAGAGTTCTATTTGTTCTGTTCTGTTCATATAACAAACCGAAACGAACCTCTGAAAATGGCCGTCTGTGCATGAGGAACATATTTTTCAACCTTTGACCTTTCTCCACTGATTTCACGGTATTTGTACCATGTTTAAGTACATGTACTAACTTGTTCACGTGAATGACCGTAAATAAAATTACCAAAATCAATAATAATTACCAATAATTTTATTTCTTTACATGCATTGTTTCACCAGTTAGCCAGGTGTTCACCCTTAATAATGCCGTGCATTAGTAAACTTTATATCGATTAAAATGTATGCATTATTAATGAAACATTAAGTGTAATTTGTTGACAAGAAACCTTTCACTATGACAATAATGTAATTGATTGAGCTTCACAATGGTAAAACTTTATCACCAATCCATCACACAGGAATATCCTACATGTAATACCCAGATGTAATCGTCATTAAACCCCCATAGCCAGTTACATACACAGAAAGTATGCATACTATTTCGTTTAACATACATGTATCGTATTGATATAATCTCTTGAAGCTCCTTTTAAATGCCAGAAAAATGGCCGTGTTCATGGTAACCCAACCGACTAACTAATCCGAGTCTTTTGTTTTCATTTTTCCCATTTATATTTACTTGTCTTTCATTCATATTAACTCTCAACATTCATGTCAATCTGGAGTTATGTCCCTTTCAGACATTTTTAGTCAATTATGGGTTCTTGTTTCTTTCAGGAGGTGGACTTTATCAGTGATGTGGGCGGTCAACTTGGATTGTGGGCGGGGTTTTCAGTGTTATCCTTACTAGAACTCATAGAAGTGATTGTCATAGTCATCATTAGAGCCAGAAAAAATGATGTGGATGATAAAAAGACTGAAGATGCATCAATGTAATGAAATTTTGACAATGAAACATGATCATACTTACTTCTTATTGGCTGACAACAGCCTTAATCAAGTTATACTTCATCTTATAAATAATCCTTAGAGTTTGAGGCTATAATTAATTTAACCATATCTCAATGTACAGAAAGCATTTACGCTGATGCCACCACCATACGAGGTAACCGTATTTACGTCAGCTTATAGAATGGCTTTTAAGAGCAGCCAGTCAACTTGTGTATTATTTTCTCACTATCTAAAACAGCTGATTTTTGAAATTACCTTATAGCATTTAGCTTAAACAACCACCAACAAATCATGCCAATCTAAACGTCTGAATCCGGTATGGTTTAACTTAACTGAGAATCTTGAAGCATCATAAGAAACAAAGGTCAACAATATGTGTAAACTGCTGATTTATGAAAGTGAAAGTCATTTGTAGAGAATATTTGTATTGAGCACAAAATATAAATTTAATATACAGATTATGATATATTCTTATTTGTATTTGACCAAATATTTAAATAATTAGATAGATCTTTCTGATCAGGTAGAGCGTCCTACCTCTGATCTGAAGGTCCCGAGTTCAAATCCCAGCTTTGACGGGTTTCGTTCATGAACTTCACAATCCCATTTTTCAGACGCAGTACTGGTTTAGTGTCCAGGAAAAGGACTTGAGCGGGATTAATTAAGCAAAATTGCTTGTTTCACAATTGAACCAAAATAAATTAGAATAAACCATGTGGGATGTAAATTAAATTCAGCACAATATCTCTTCCAAAGAGCAAAGAGAACATAAACAGACGTAAAATTGATGATAATTTTTATTAATGTGATGAACAGTTTAGTTCATTCGAGTAGACACTTTTAAGTTATACAAGCTTGCATAAAAATGATAAAATATAATTAGAATTATTAGACTTCAACGCTAAATGGACTTATCAGTAGATATAACAAATAGAGTCAGCATGTCATTGTACATATTTGTTTGCATTTATGTAATAAAACAATTTAATCATGTTGATACTGGAACTGAAAAACAGTATTTTTTAAATGTTTGTACACTAGCATTTCTCTACTTTCATCACATTTTGCAATGGATGTTTTTGTTTTCCATTTGGACACAGAAATCTTGTGTCACACATAAGTGAAGGACAAATTATAAATTAATCGGCTGAAACATAGCCATGGTGATAAAATACAGTTAAAATGCATATATGTACATATCACAGAATTATTGTATATTAAAACGAACCAGAGGCAGAAGAGGACAACTTGAAGATTATAATGGCTAGATAAATACAAGATATACCATTTACACAAATTTTGATTATTTTGTTCATCAAATAAACATATCACACTTTAGAATTACTTGTAGTTGTGTCAAGTTAAGCATCTAAATTGCGAGCCATTGAATGAAACAAGGTTGTGAGTTTATGTTAGTAAGTAGCAAGTGACAACCTTGTACCATTCATGGGACACTGTGTGAAAGATTTGAAACAGCTATACTGATACACGTGACAGCAGTTAACACTAAGTATCAGTGTACTGCTGCATAAAATCCTTAATTTTTATCTCAGTACTCACATCCTACATTTCACACATACACCAAGAGAATACACGCTTCACTAAATACATATTACGACAAAAATAACACAATTTTACAATCATACTATATTGTATAAATCTTTCTGTAAAATACTTAAATGCTGAGATTATCTCAGCAAAAATCCATTTTTACAAACTATACATAGTTTTCACAATTTCACAAATAACAGATTTTTCAACATAGAAAGTAAGAATTATCAATGTCTGACACATTAAAGGCAGCCTTATTTCAACTTCTTCTGAAACTTTCAGATGATGAACAAAAAATGTAGATATATGAAGTTTCCCCTAAATCACTCATCGGTCCAAAACTCTGAAGAAATATTCAACCTGAAAAGTTGAAGATGAAAAAAATGATCATACACACCATCAGAAAATAAGTAAAATATTTCAAATTATTTACCATAATAACAGCATTTGAACAAATTTTTGCAAAGCAATAGCCCAAACTATAAGAGAGCTATAGAAAATATTTCGAACATTTCACCACAAAAATATGATTTTGAGAAAGTTCACTCGCCAGAAAAGAAATTTACTTGGGCTAGTGGTTTAGCGCAAAGAATGCAATTACTAGTATAACCAGAGTTTTCCCTAAGATTTTTCACCCGAGGGTCCCCAGGACTCCCATCTCCAACATTTTAGGGGTCCATTGGGATTTTCGGGGGTCCCACACAGAAAATGCCAAGGGCAAAGTCTGAGTTGGAAGGATTCCAGAGGATGCAGTTGTCACTCTCAATGCGAGTCCCTCGGTTGAATATCGCATCAGGGACGCAAGAAACCTGCATCAGGGAAATCCCAGATAACATAAGGGTATTGTAATCTATACAAATGCTATCTAGTTTATAAATTTGCAGGTAGAGTATTATTAACTCAGAAAATCACTGAAATATAATGTAAATATTTCACCTTCACAATATTCTGTCTAAAATTTCCAGTTCATCATAATCAACTTACCTCTAGAGTTCCATCTTCAGGTAGATCAGTACAATGTACAGCATTCTTCACTTTGTCATTACCATATAATGCTCTAAGTGTTCTGGGTCTAAGATGACGAGCAATTTCCTGCAAGACAGATTATTAAATTCTTTATAAAGTCAATGTCACTTTTATAGGACATAGAACTAAAACACCAGAACACAGTTATTGGGCTTGTTGCATACATGCAATCAAGAGGGAAAAAACAAGAATGTCAGATTTTTGTGTCAGCAGAAAAATTCAAATGTGTGTTAAAGTGACAGATAAAAACAAGACATTTCATTCATCTTTTATGGCAAAATGGTACATAAAACAAGAAAGATAAGAATTTACTACACAATGTAACTCACATAACAGTATCTTAAGATACAACAATATGTAACTAAATGAAAAATTCTCTAACACCAGTATTGAATAGGTATAGTATCCTAAGTATGTAAAAGTTTATTTTCAAGGTTTTTGGTCCCAAAAAATTTAGGGTCAGTCTGGTAATTGTAAACACGCCTATTTTTTTCTGGCCTAACAGTAGTAAACAATACTAACTGGATCAGCTGGTCCGGTCATCTCTCTGAATGTTGTTGGGGCATTCTGAGCTCTTACTTCTAATACAATACATGGTCCAGATGTAAGCTCTAATACCATAGAGTTGTACTCTTGTACAACACCCTTGTATACTTCATAGAATTCCTCTGCATTGGCTTTTTCCATATGGAACATTTGCAATGCTGACACTTCAAATCCAGCATCCATAATAGCACTGATGATTTTGCCTCCATTACCTATATAAGATTTATAACAAGCAACAAATATAAGTAATCAACAGTTGGTAGTACCATTATGATATTTTAATCCATCCGGATCATAATTTGAATTACACTTTACAAGTCATCATTGAATTACATTTTCACAGATTAAACTGTCTACAGGTAAGTCAATAAAATGTAGCTTAAGCATTAATTCACCAGGGAAAGTCTTTCATATCATTTAATAATAGACAAAATGTACTGTGCCCCATAATTATCATACTGTTACCTTTTCTAATCAATATTTTATTTTCTTGAACATGTATTCCTATACAAAAGAAACATATCATGCTGCTCAACTTTAATATCAATTAAACCAAAATGATGGCACTGTATGTACATATAACTGAAATTTTTATCATAAAATTTAAAAGTAGTATTAACCTGCTAGAACAGCATGTGGTTTGATTACACAACATGTACATTCTGTTAATTTGGCTGTGTTTCTTCTAACAGGGCCCACAGTCGGGAAGAAAAACTCAATCTCTCTTGCTGCAGAAGCTAAGCTGTCAGATCCATGACAGGCATTCTCAGTATTGTCCTTGCCAAATCGAGCTCTTAGACTACTTGGTGCACCTTTCCTAGCAACACAGCTATCAGTTGGTCCAATCATTTCTCTCCATTTGTTTACGGCATCAACTCCCATCAATTCCATTGCTACAACTGGCCCACTTGTCATGAAACTGACTAATGTACTGAAATAAAAGAATGAAGATTAATATGCAACATCAATTAGCAAAACAAGTTAGATTTCTATAATAGTCGGGATTAGTCTACTAGACTGATTGCAGTGAATTGTGAGATTTGGGTCAGAAACTATGAAGTTATACATATTTCTCTGAGACAATTAGACTGTTACATATAGTGCCATTTGTCTAGCATCTCCAATTCATTCAACGCAAGCAATTAATACAGGCATTCCTCATAAATAAATCATTCATAATTAATGCACATACAGATTTCATACAAATACTTTATCTATATATTTTTATGCCACAAACCGTTGATTATAATGTATCAAGTAGGAAGAAATACTGATTATAATACAGATAAACAATAATAACAAACAAACAATACATCATACATACTCAAAGAACGGTTTTGATTGGTGTTCTTGGTAAAATTCAAAAGCCTCATTGCGTGAAAGACGGCACATCTTCATTTTTGTTATTTTAAACCCTGACTGGAATACAGCATCTAAAACTTGACCAACTTTCCCAACAGCATCAGGTTTGATGATTCCAAGTGTTCTTAAATATAGAAACAAAAATAATACATATGAATGGTGAGTGTAAATACAACACTTTAAACTCTGCCAAACTGTCCAGCTTTACACATTAAAATCTTTTACAAGTCATTCATGAAACTTGTATCAATTATTTAATGATGATGATGATTAAAAATGGAGTAAGGTCTTGTAAACAACAGGAAATGAATTGAAATGTAGTCATGTGAAGAATTTATTTTGCATTTCCTAGAAACAGAGTTTGTGATATTTCAAAATTTCTCCCAAAAGGAAATACAAGGTATATTGCGGGAATGTCATAATAATGTTCATGTATAAGATTGAATTAGCATAGGGATTTCAAAATAACATTAAATTTCCATTTACTTGGTCAATTATAAATTGATACATTATTTTCAAACAAACTTGATACGCAAGTGACTTTAAAAAAGCATTACTAACACATACATAGTTACACATAACTGCAGCAGTTGTATGAATCAAAATTATTTCAATAATTTTAACCTAAGATTATTCATTTTATCTTCTCAAAATCACCAATACAACTTAGTTTGTAAATAATATTACAAAACATGAAAGTGATGACTGTACTAGATGTTTTCATTCATATTTTGTCAATGATGCTCTACTAGTTAACTTGCAAAGACATTTGATCTACAAGAACAGTTGATTCAATTATGCTTTTTTGACATTATTTGTCATTTTGATATGAGTTCTGTCAAATCAATACTTCCAGACATTTGAACAGAAATTGACTTAGTAACTTACCTTTCTTTCTGTTGACAGAGACAATTTTTTGTAAACTCATCTCCATAGTCAACAAATGTTAGCTGTCTAGAAAACAAATCTATGGTAGCCCCAACATATAAGCTGTCTAATCTTAGACCATCAACTTTAGTTTTCTTCAGAAATAATCTGTGATTCTTCACATCAAACTAGACACATAAAATAAACATTGATTTATTATGATTGTACCAGCTTAATAACCTGAGACATATATAGAAGTATTGTTTGTGGCTGGCAAAAATGATGGCATAGAACAAAACATGTACACAAGATATGACTCTTACTGGGGTGTAGAAATGAGCAAGAAGCAGGAATAATAAACCAGCTATTTGAGCATTCTCACAGGCTACTTTTCCCTCACACCCCCTTCTACTTTTAGCAGCTTACCGGCTACATGAAAACATTTCTAAACCCCTGCCTTATTTTTTGTATTTTACAGACATGAGGTTCAGGCTAATATGATGTTTAGCACAAGTTGTGATTAATACCCACTAAAAAATTAATATTGTATGCTTGTAATCATAAAAAATATGCATGATATATTTATTGATAAAGTGGTTAAAAATCCACCAAAAAAATCCTGTGACAAGTTACGGAATTTAGAGGCCAAGCACCAAGATGTATTTCAAGCAATTGCATGTTAAGTTGTTGAAAAGAAAACAAAAAAGAAATTTCCATAGACAGCAGACTTCAATCAGACAGAGAAAGTAGGTCAGTCACAACAAACTCAACCACAGTCCCCCGCAACAGTAATCTGTAGCTTCTTCACTGTAAAAATTTTCCTTATTGCTGAAACTAGTACAACATATTCAACTTAATTCTGATAAAGAATTAAATAAGATAAAAGTCAAGGTTCAAAGTGCTGGACAAAAAATCTAAAATTACCATTTCAACTGAACTATCTCTTGCATAGTACATGAGTTGGTAACGCCGAACAATGGCTGCAAACTGGTCATACCACTCCACAATAAAACAATAACGAGCATCAGCCTGAAAATTGATAAGAAAGTAATCAGACGTACATAGTTAATGAAGTATTACTCCACCCATCAGATTTTATATTTTGGAATTAGTCAATTTAATCGAGAACAAGCATTATGCGATATTTATGATGCTTTCTAACATATAAGTCTTAATGTAAAGTACAAATCAATTTGATGAATACCTACCATGATTAGAAATGTTAATTATTATCCCCACAAATATAAAAATGTGTAAACACACTTCCAATTCGAAAAATTTGTTGTTGGTAACCAACTGCCGAAGTATTGTTTGTAACAAAAATTCTGATTGGTTGGTATAGAGTATGGATAAAATCGTGTTAGTCCGGATGACTGACGCGGTAAAATTAGGGAAATCTATTTTAAGTCGTTCGGTCTAAACATGTAAGCATTGAATATTCGCAGATATTGCTTTGAAATTTTGTTCAAACGTATCCAGAACAACACGCATAAGACATTCACTTATATATGTACTCATACTGATATGGAAGGTGCAAAATAGTTGGGGAGGGGCGGAAACTGAACAAGTAGGCTGGATAGCAAGATATATTCTTTGAAGCAATTAAATACAAGTATATTAAATACAATTTGTATTTTAAAGTATCATAACGTAACAAAATGTATTTCTAATAAGTAAAGAAAAATACCAATGTGGATAAAGTTCTTTGAGTCAATATTTCACTTAGTAACAGAGGTTTTCTGTAAGTACTTTGTAGAGCCACGATTGACTTTCTTTCAACCACAGTGTTGATATTTGACAGAATCCTGGGATTAGATTGGGCTGAAAAAATGATGATATACGTGTTCATGAATTTTATTTGAAGTTTGATTGATCTATTATTCAGAAAACCATCAGGTCAATTGACCCATTAGATTACACAGTAGATTACAATAGCATAAAAATATACACGCATACATAAATAAATTACAATAGTACACAAAACATACACGAATTTTAAGTAAGTTTATTATATTACAGAAATGATGCAGAAAGAATTTACAAAATAAAATGATAACAATAAACAGAAGAAGATAAATGAGGTTATGATTTATCTATCACAGGGTGGGGGTATCAACACGGGCGTGTTTATAAACGTTTTGATTTCATTATACATGTAAATCAGAAAATAAATCTAGATCGTGTTAATTTTTTGGGGGGGGCGGGGGGCGGGGCGGGTGCATACAATGTATGACTCCTCGAGGCTAAACGGATCAAGTTCCTGCATTCAATATGTTGACTTAATTTAGGATAAATATTAGCAATTAAAGATCTTACGAAATGTGCATGACGTCACAGTCCGATAAGCCGTCTCCCAGATAGTTCCATTTATCTCAATTTTGGAAAAATTAAGACGTATTCCCGTGAACAATCTCTGATAATTCATTCGTTGTAAGAACAACATCTTTTGGTGAAACTGTTGTCAAGGAATGCGACGTTACTGACGTCACAAATAATTACGACGTTAACGTCATTCGGAAAGTCTTGGTCATTATGATTTCTTCGGTCAAATTCGTAATTATGAAAAGAATCAAACTACATTCATAATATTCGTACAATTTAACTTACAATAGTTTGTAAATAAGGACTTTTTCAGAAAAAAATATAATATAATATCCTTTCTATCATCAATGCAGAATCATTTGAAAATATGTGCCAACAAAGGCACGTGTTATAACACGAATTGAACGGAACAAAACTACATTGTTTTCTTTCCTTATCACAGACATTTGAACTGTAAATAATTATATCAATACACAATATTCACACCCCTTCTTACTTCTTTATCTGGATAATAAAGAATGCTTTGAACGGAACTGAAATTACTTGCTCGGTGAAATAAGCGTATGATTAAAAGGGAGACAATTGCGATAGACGACAGTCATTTGACTGCAAGATTTGTCTCCCTTGTAAAAATTGACGTTTTTCGTTCTAAGTTCCGCGTCTTATATTTCACATGGAATGCTCTCATATATGAATCCAGATTCCAGCAAGAAAGACGATCCATAGTGATAACATTAAAAGATTTATATCTCGTGCATTGTTTGTTATGACAATGTCTTTTAATATCATTTGGAATGTGTACTATCTGTAAATCTAAGTTTTAAGTCTATTTAACAGAAATGCATACCAACTGTACATTAGTGTTCCACGTCTTTTATTACAGCAGGTAATTTTCTTAGTCTCTGCTGTTACAATATTCATATTGAAGATGATGGTTGCTATGGATGGAACTATTTTGTATGTGATTCAATTTTCTTGTACATGCCTATTCCCAGCAATTACATGTAATGCCTTTTAAATTTACTTTATTGTTCGTTACATATGAAATTATTTCAATGCAAACAGTCTTAGCTCTTTTAATTATTGAACATATTTTCCTCACTTGGTGTCACAATGATAACAATATTTGTGACACAATTTCTGTTATGTACCAGTGTACATGTAAGTGGTAATTTGTGACACAATTTCTGTTATATACCAGTGTACATGTAAGTGGTTATTTGTGACACAGTCTCTTTTATGAACCATGTAAATAGTTATTTTGATACAATCTCTGTTAAGCACCAGATTGGGTCAGGAAGACACATGGTATTATCTCGTGTATAAATAAGATGGATAGCTAATGGTTGTTGCATTGGAATGGAAATTATGTGTAAAGTGTAATCATTGTCAAAAATATCCTCAGAGGACAGAATCAAAATGGACATTTACATATTGATCCATGGTTTGTTTCTTACACAATTACAGACCAACGACAGAGAGACAATAGGATAATTTGAACAAACAAAAGAATGCAGGAGATTTTTATTCATTATTTTTATTTTGTTTTGAATTAAAATCATAAATATGATACCATACAAAGTTAAGGACCTATATTGATATCTATGATACAAGACACAAAAAAAACAAATACTTAAAAACACAAAATGTTTAAAAAAATGTGCATACACTCAGAAAAAACATAGAACTAATACTTCACATGTAAAAAGGGAAAATCATAAACAGAACATAGCAAAAAAAAAATGATTGTTAAATAATACATCACATAAAATGTGATAAAAATCCATGTACAAAGGATGAATGCTTAATGGACTGTACAATAATTTAATGAAACTATCAGATCCATAGTTGATCAAGAAATTGTACACATGAAAAATGGTGAGTCATAAATATACAACAGGGGACAATGACAATGAGTACTGACCAGTAAATCATCAAACATCTACAAATAAGCAATGATGAAATTGAACAGCGCATAATAGGAAGAGTACACACAGTGTATTATATTTACAAATATGAAAAACGTATCAACAAACATCAAAACTATCATTGGTGACAGTATCACTTATACAGAACAAATTCCCAATGTTATGAAACAGAATTAGGATTTAACTCAAAATGCAGTCTTTTGATTGGTTAATTACGCTGAACCAACCAATCAAAGGCTTGCATATGAAAACTGTTATCCACACTAAGTTTTTCACTAATAAAGAACTTGAACACAGTGAGACTAATTAAATTTTTAGATTAAAGTTTGTTGAATGCAAACAAAACTGAACATTGTAATTGTTAAATAAATAAATACTTGGTGCAAATTATTGAGAAGTTATTTTTAAGAATGTCACCATAGAAATATTCCAAAATATTATATAACAGTGAAAAAAATTAACATACATTGCAATTAACAATTTGAAAGTTAGTATGATCAGCTAAATACAAAATAATCTTTGGCTTTGAACATGATACTTAAAACGTATTAACTTTAAACCAGTACTTCCAACAGTTAACTCATAAAAACTGAATTTAATCATGATAAGACATTTATAGAAAGCAAAGTCAAAACAAAACATCTAGACAAACACACAGGAAAACGTGATAAAAATATGTAAATATCAATCCAAACAATTGATAGACAAGAAACAACAATCACTCAACAAAATACTTAATGAAATGCAGGGACAAATCACTAACCAACACTCAGATCAAACAAAGCTACAATTTGAATCTAATTTGAGGCTAATACTAATTAAATCAAATCACAAATAAATCTAATGCCCTTTGTTGTTTCACAACACACGAGTTGTACACAACCTGCATTAGAAAATTGAAAATTCATATCATTGAAATATTTATTTTTCATGCATATACAAATCCACATAAAAGATTTAGTAAGAAGCAATCATTCAAAGTATTTGGGGTCAAAATCAATCTTAACCTTTAGTATGATCCATTTGAACCAATCGAATTGTAATGTATATAAAAGCATGGATTTCATTGGTCAATGAAGATTTTTTTGAATGAAAGAGAAAAATAATATGAAGAATGAACATGAAATTTGGGACTATTATCATTAATCTCTAAAAACATAAAAATGAGAACAAACACATACCACAGACATCCAAACAGTAAACTTTTTACTAAACACAGGTACAATTATTTTTTATCAAAATAAAAAAAACAATGGAGAACATGAAATAAATATTACAGATGTTCCTAGTCACATATTTGAATTAAAAATGTTCTTTTTCCATATGAGAATTATCCAAACTGTAACTTCAAATGAATTGAAATACTTGTAGCTCTATCAATTTTTAATACCTCATATCATGACAAAGTTTTAAACAGATAATGACCAAAATTTCAGTCAATACAGTTCTCATCACTAAAAAAGCAGTGTCTGGATTTGACAGAAATCTGTGTGATAGACAAACAAACACTCAACACATGACAGTTGCACACTAACATAAAAACAAGTATTGACAAAATTTATGACTTAAACAATACAAGAAAATAAATCTTGGCTTTGACTTCGTATAATCTGAGATCGATTTCTGCTCTCAAATTTCCACTTTTGTTTATAATTTCAAAACTATGAAAATTTCGTGATAAGCTTAAATTCACTTCAACTCTTAAACTTACATTATTTTCTAAGCGATTAGTAGCTCAATTTCTCTAATGAGCGAAAAGTTCAGATGTTTATTTTATGTTCACAATGTGAAAAACAAAACCCCAACAATTCTTATAATAATATACTCAAGTTCAAAATAATTATCTATTCAAATTAGGTCCAAGTTAATCAGCTCATTTTTGTGCATATTAATTCATCTTTATTTCAGCTTAAAATTCTAAAAATATCTAAATTGCTACATAAAGAGTACTAGCAGATAAAATATACAAAACACATGTAGGCCTATTCCATTCACCTAAGTATCCTTTTCAAGCAGTGTCTTTTTATTAAAAGAATGAACCAATTTTATTAACAGAAATAAAACAAAAAAAAAATTCGAAAGGCAGAAAAGGATCACAAATTGTAGGATACGCAAAGCCTTGGTCTTTGAGACGACAAAGAAAGAAAAATAATCTCTTTTAATGCTGTAAGAACATGCAGCAGTTTCATAAAATATACAGAAGATGAATGACACTTAAATACAGCAGCATAAACCATGAAAACCAATAAACTTCAACTCTATAAATGACATACTGTAGTATCATTTAATATCGCTAGCATGAATTTTCGCATAAAGGCTGAAAAAGACAATTTCGTGTAGTCTTAAACTCATGCTTTTTTAAATTTTGTATAACCAGATATCTGAAATAACATGAGAACTTGAGAATATTGTGAACTCCTGCATTGTTCTTCCATCGAAATATGCAAAAATTTGTGCAACTCGAAATAACAATAATACTACAGTAATGAATTATACAGATCATTCCTACTTATCTCCCTTTAATTTAATATGAAAATTCACTTAATTATCTCCCTTTATTTTAAAATGAACATTTAGTATTAAATTAATTGTTATCCATTTTTCGATGCACATTTTGAAAACAAAGTATGTAATGCAACACTCAAACATTAAGAATATAAATAATTGGGTAAGTTAAGTTCTTCACTTCAAGACATCACAACCTATTATCAGTACCTAAATATCTTCAGAAACATCACATTAATCATGTAAACATGAGTGACAGAAAGGAGTTATTCTTAAAAATTTGAATTTTGTACAAAATAAATAATTTAAAACCAGAAAAAAAAACACTAATTACTGTGTTTAACAAAATTGAAAAGTAGAAATATTTAGGAGTTAAAAATCCAAGAATCAGTCAGTTACAAACATAATCAGGTAATCATCTTATAATAACAAACACTTAAATATTGCAACAACAAACTAACAAGGGCACAAAGGTAACAAAAATGGCCCCCTTTTGGACCTTAATGGACCCTTGAACTCCCTTTTTGACATAAAATACTGCAGTACATTCATAGATATGATAAATACTAGTTGTAATAACTTTGGTTGGTGTTATTTTATACATAACTTTACTTAAATATACAAACATGATATTCATATACATCATAAATAAAACCCTCTCATCTTTATGTCCATGTGTTAGAATCTAACAAATCATTTGATTGGTCGTTTACCACCTAAAACTTTTACAGGATGACTTTTCGACCAATGTCATGAATTGTTTCATTGATGTTTCACCTAGAGATTTTGTGAAAAAAAAAACAAAATCCAACACAGAACAAACTTGAGAGATTGTGCCTGAGTGTGTCCTCAGCATAATGAAATATGATCTCACTAACTTTAAGAGTGATCTCACAAATCAAGATAACAAACAATCTCATTGATTCTCAAAATATTTACATCTCACTACCAGAATCTGGTACATCCAACTTGAGAGCTATTCTCTGAGAGTCACAGCCAATCTCAATAGCACTATGTAATGTGTTAATAAACTGTAACACATCCTTGTCTGCGATTGATTCTTCGGGCAAATGCATACTGCCCAAGTGATGTAAATAGAACGTACTCACTGCTGTACCAGGACACAACAATATCACACCAGAGACATTTGTCTCTATAGTACGAACATAGTCAAACAAAACAGTTCGTGTTTTGTTAACAGTTTGAACACTCAGTACGAACTTTCCTTATGTCTGTTCACATCACCGCAACACTTCCATGCCTTAAATTCCAGGCATAATCTCAAGATGTCTAAACTTTGTCCTAACTATGGCACATTATTGTGGTATAAACAACACGTACACAGGGTACAGTATCTCAGATAAATCTACCAAGAGCTGTATAGAAATCTTGCAGACATGCCAACAGTTGTGAAAATTTTGGCCTTTCTTCCGCATTTATTGCCCAGCAACATGCCATAACTGAATATCTGTAAATTAAACATCAAATATACAATTAACAAAAAAACCCACATTAGAATCATGGCAAAGCTATCAAACCAGGTTTTCTGCATTTTACTGAACTAAACCAATGTTCTCTTAATTTCAGTTATAGCAAGCTTGACCTTGACCCAAGAAACCTCAAAATTCAATCCCAAACTAGGTCTCCATTAAACCTTACAATAAAACAAGCTTGGTAGCAACAGCAAATGGTCAGTCTGAACTGATTTTATAAAACAGAAACAAATTGACATTGATGCCCGCCGGCCTGCCAGTCTGATCAATGATCCATCCTTAACCTAATAACCAGAATTTTCAACTTTGTTGAAACTCGATTAATAACTGTATAACATTAAGACTCAGACAATGGCTCTATGATTGAATGCTTAGCTTGCTGTAGTAACTTATGATCTTTATAGATTTGACTTGATTATATTACAAACACCTGTCCATAACATAATAAATGATAATCATATGGTGTATCCAGCAACTTGTATCATATAATAACAGCGAAATATACCAAACAAGATAAAAGTGGGTTTTTTTATATAAATTATAAAGACTCATTTAATATTTCAATGGTTTACAGAAATGATGTTAACTTCGAACTTAAACTTTAATGAACCACTTACAATTCATCAGGACAATTGGGTGGCTGTGCTAGTCGGTACCCTTCATGAAGATAGGCTGCCATTTCAAAAGGATCTATGTCGGGATACGGCTGTTGTGCTAATGTAACCAACTCCCATAATACAACACCAAATGACCACTGGAATCAGAATTACATTCATTCTTAAAACAAACATATACAGATGGATCTGTCAACTGAAGCTCAAATCTAATTGCCAGAATATTGTATGATGTTCAATAAATTTTTTCCAATGATTATTTTCATAAAACAATGCTATAACCAACAACTTTCTAGATATTCAACTATTTCAGAATGATTTTAGATCCATACTTTGGAAACATTCGTAAAAAGTATTTGTAAAAATCAAACACATTTACTATGAATATTATTGATTTTCTATTTCCAAACATTATTCAATTTAAGTGTTCACTCAATCAGTTGGTAATTGTAATATGAAATAACAAGGTATGATTTACATGATAAATGTTCGTTGAAGTTGAAAATTGCAAAATGCAAAATATTGTGGTCTATTGAATATTTAATATCTAAATCTGATTATAAATATTGTTTTGATTAACAAATGTTGATTGAATCTAACATAACTTGATAAATGAAAAAGTATTCAACTTTAGCCAAACAAATATATTTCTACAAGGACTGTTAATGCTAACAGTATTCAGATACAATTATGAAATACATAATACGCTCATTTTTAGACTGAGAGACTCCAACTAAGAGATTTTTAACAATAATATGAAACCAAAATCTGTATAAATAAATTATTTATAAAATCTAATAACAACCTTTGAAGTAAACAATAAAATAAACAAAAAAAATCAGTAAAATTAAAACAGCTTCCATAAAAACGTACCACATCAGAAGCTGAAGAAAATCTTCGTTCTGTTATTGCTTCCGTCGACAACCATTTCACAGGGCGGTTTTCATTGTCGCCAAGACAATTATAATCTCCAGGAAATAAGTCCCGCGCCAGTGAGTTGTCGGTTAACTTGACTATCAAATCACTCTCTACTCTGTAAAACAACAAGTCATAGGGGACATTAAGGATGCAGAGTTTGACGTTAACAAATGAGGAACAGAAAATTGAGAACTTCATTTTTTTAGTTGTTATGTGAGAATAATCCATTAAAATTTATGTTTGTCTCCAGTTTTGCAGCTCAGCTGAGACCAAATTACTGTAAATAAAACAAAGGAAACAAAAACGTTTAGCATAACAAAATAAAAGGATGAGAACCAATTTTTATGGTAAATGAATAATTAAGCAAGAGCCGTTGAAAGATATAAGAAATTTATATGTTTTGAGGCAACATTAGCTATAAACATGATATGCTCGGCATAATAAATTCATGGAGTTATATTTCATAACCACTTAAGACAGAAATTGCAACAATATGTTACCATCATATTAAATGCAGTATAATTTCTTGATTTTAATCATAAATTAATTCTATTAACTGCTCATGTAACATAAAGAAAATCCCATTTTATACAGATTTACAGGAACACACAAATACAGTAAAATTTTACAAGAACAATCAGATATTACACAAAACGTCGTACACAAAAAAGGTCAGATGTCAAGGTCAGAAGCAAGGATCAGTCAAGGTCGTTGACAATGGCCTAATGCCAAGAACTATCAATACGAGTACAAATCCTGTTGTCATTCACCAGGATCACCTTGATAATGTAAGTTGTGATAATTAGTTGCTAAGATCAATGGTTGCTAAGGTCAGAGGTCATTCATAAATTCCATATACTTACACACAATTTCTAGCTGCTATGTCTTTATGTACAATTTTCTTTCTATGTAAAAACTGTATACCCCTGATTACTTGTATTGCCATGTATACAATTTGTTGAGTGGATAAAGACTGCAAAAAATAAACAAATCTTATCAGCAAGAATAAAACATCATACACAGACACATTTTATGTCAACACGAATACTAACTTCAATAGAAAGCATTCACTGACAATCCTCTCAGATTCACTTAAGATAATTGATATACGCTTCAAAAATTTATAATAAAAATGCTATCAAGGTATTCTTGAACAGCAACAGACCCTCAAGTCTATACACATGCACAAAATCTGTAGTATTCACACAATAATTTTAAGTGTTCACTCAATATAATTTAAGGTATTTACTCAATATTTTGTAGTTTTTACTCAATTATTCATGGTACTCACTCAATTATGTCTAGTCTTCACTCAATTATTCATGGTACTCATTAAATTATTTGTAGTTTTCACTCAATAATTCATAGCATTAACAAAATTATTTATTGAGTTTTCACTCAATTATTCAAAGCACTCATTCAGTTATTTATAGTTTTCACTCAATAATTTAACAGTCAACTAAACATGCTTGAGAGGCTTAAGATTGTTTCAAGCATTCACACTGAAGTAACAACTTAAAATGAGCTTTTCTGTAAATAAGCCAGATGAATCACTCTTAAGTTATTTGTGCCTAAATTTTGATTTTGTACCTGAAATTAAAAAGTCTTTAACTTTTTTTTAATTTAGTTTACAAAGTAATGGTAATGATATAGATTTAATTGGACATTGAATGTTGTGATACACTTAAGTCTAATTAATACTATTGACATTTGGTCTATTTCATACAATAAACGATAATTGAAAAATATGAGCAATGCCAAATTAATATATACAATGCAGGTACACATTTCCAAAGGATCAATTTATCTGGAATGTTCTTGCAAGCATTCAGGGTTTGACATGAAGCCATTCATTTATTAAATCGCAGTCAATAACTGATGGATTATGGGTAGAAATATTCCACTTACAATCTATATTGATTATAGAGAAGTTCTATTCATTACATTACAGGTGATCGACATTAAAAACCGATGATTTTTTTGTTGTCTAAGAGTGTCTGGTTTATTTAAAAGCACAGAAATCATAATTCTGAATCAGGATTTCTTATTTCCTGACAACACAGATAATGGAGCTATAATAAAAGTTTAGGACATAAAGTTACAATGAAAATACTGAGAATACCAGTGTATTAATCTGTCAAAAGTTCAAGATATTTCTAGTGCAGAGTGCACTCAGACGATGATAAAATTTTTGAGTGCTGTATATAGTTAGAATAAAGTGAAGTGTTTCTTTATTATATTGCTGCCCCTGTTGTTTTAAAAAACTCATAAATTTAACTTATGAGAAACCCTTTGTGTGTACCTAGTGTATTGTAGAGGATTATTCACCTAAATTCTATTCCTGGAAGTCGATTCCTGATGCTAGTGTCTTAAAAATGTCATCATGTACCGCAGATATAATTATAAATTACATGTATTCCAATAACATATTGTCATGTTTGTGTAAATGGTATTCAGGAAAAAAATGCAACATATTTATAAAACAATCAAACTGAACAGAGCACCTACCCACGCATGCCAGGAATCAATTAGAGTGTCAAAGTGTTTCAGTGACAACTCAAGACTCCCTTTTTTGTGTAACCATGCATGCTGGGTGGCTATGAAAAACTGAATAAATAAAAAGATTAAGGATGCAACTTACATAATGAGAATTACAATCAGAAATTCGACATTTCTGCAAAAACTTTTTAAGGTTTCCCTCTGTGGTATATGGATATAACACATATGGTGGATATTTGTCCCCTAAACAGGCCCCTATCACAGGGTGTATGTTGGGATGTGGGAGTCCTTTCATTAGGCAGCTTTCTACCAGAAAAACATGAACTTGATCACTGCGTGCTTGCTCTGAAAACATACACAAGAATACAATACATAATAAGTTACATAACAATTCATGCTTAACCTGACTTGTATACATTCAATAAGCCTTTTAATTACAAAATAAAAAGTCTTTTATTTAACATGTTAAAAGCATTAAAATTTCATACATTAAAAAAATCAGACTTTTGTAGGATTTTTTTTCCAGTCTGATCAGTAGAGGTTTTTTATTTCTTAAACAACACAGAAACAAAACATAAAAATGTTAAAACCAAGAAATACTGAACACACATCCAATGTTAAACTTTCAATAATAAACTATCAAAGAAATATTGATCAAACATTTAAAGAGAGAACAATTGAAAGCAGAGCTGAGTGAGGGTTAAGTGTTTGCCAGTTATCTAGATAATTCATTATTTTACAAGTGCTTCACTAATTAAAGCTTATTATTTCAACTTCAATTTTACGACTGCAGTTTTTTGTTTATCTACGATTCAAGCGTTAATCAACAGCTTTCATCAGAGAATCTGATAAATCAAACTACAAACAATCGTGTGCACTATAAGAATATTAGAGTGATTAAAACTTGTTATTCCAATCAAGAAAAAAAAGTTTAATGGGCTATCCTTAAAAAACTGTTGGTTTGCAGTTAGGCGACAAACTCCAAATTCTTTCAGCGAGTAAGACAAAAAAATTCTGTCTACATACCAACTTTTCATTTGTTAACAAAAAAATAATGCCTATCTACTTACCCTCTGTCGAAAGTTTAAGTCATTTCACCACAAACCAACTTTTTTTTAATGGCCTTAGTTCATAATATATGTTTAACTGAAAGCAAACATACCAGCATTTTTTTTTTGCAATCATCTCATAATGGTGTAAGTATATATATGAGACCAAAATACATCATTAAAATTCTTCAGATTAAATCACCTGTTATTGTTTTTACAAATATTTCCTGATCTGCAATTTCGCTGTCTTCCTCACTTAATAATGTGCCACAGTATACTTTACCGAATGTGCCTGAAATTTATACAAAAATATGTCATCAAAATGGAATATCAGGGAAAGGCATGAATCAATAATTATGTTTCAGGAGGTGAATTAATTTCTTATGACACATGGACAGGTTAACAGCACTCTGATACCAACAAGCAATCATACCATTAATTGATCCTATATTTTAAATTCAAAGCAAGTATAAAATAACAAGAGAGCACTTCACAATCTATTGAAGGTTACATAATAACACACAAGTGACAAGCATTTTGCCACTCAGTGCACATTATAGTACTAACAGGTACATGTAGGCCAAGATTTTTTACATTGAACTCTACTGTTATTGATTAAATCATGTTATGAATGTGTAGTAAAACCTCACTTCATGACTACCACAATAGTATGACCAACTCATTGTCATGCCAATTACAATTTGATAATTTTCTCAATAGTTCCTCCATGTTGTGACATGATAATCAGACCACCTGAATATCAAGACTGATCAATTTGCTCTGTAAGGTGGTCATATTGGCATGATATTACTGTTCTTTACTTAAACATGTACCTTTCATACAGACAATAACAACACATTTTTAGTAGATATTTTAGTACTGACTTAAACATGTACCTTTCATATAGACAATAACAACACATTTTTAGTAGAGCCCTTATTTTGACCTTTCTATTCAGTCTAAACTAGGTTCAGCAACCGGACTTACCTTCCATGATGATTTCAGAGAGTGAGATTCTCGATCTATCAATGGCGATTTCTTGTAATGTAGAATAGGGGTCAAAGGGGACTGTTGGTGGAATCTGTTGACGTAATTCTGGTATCGGGGAAATTCCCCGAGGGTAACTCCTCACTGAAAGTATAGAGTCTACTCAAATGGTGACAAGTTTACAAACTCAGCAAAAGATTGGTGAAAATATAAAACTGTTTATACAATGGTTAACTTACATTCCAACTTTTAACCAATAGATCAATACTACTGCATTGTGAATAATTTAATCATACGCATATTATATTAATGATTAGTACATTCTTTAGCTTAAGCAATCAGTGCAGGCATCATTTAAAAACATGGCAGAGATGTTTTTTCATACATGGCACATTACTAGAAAACTATTTCTTTATTTAGATATCTTACAGTGAACAGGCTTCAATCAATATTACTAGTAAAATTTTACGCAGGTTCAACAATATGTTTTTATTCAATATTTTGGAGCTTAAACATTAGATACATGTACATCAAAGCAATAACTAAGAATACCAATTTCAACAAAAACATAACTCAATGGTGGGTAAATATCAATAAAACATTTCACGTCCATATAAGTTTACAAGTCTATGATGCTACGGGCATCAATGTGAGTAAAAGGATTACTTTGAACCCTTTTATGAATGGAATTCCATCAATCCACTAGAAATAAAAGATCAAACTTACGAGATCCACCAAGACTTTTATTCGGAGTGTCTGCACGTAGAAATGATTGCGTCTGCTGAGTTAATGCTTGAGAGCTGCTAGTATCACTGAAAGTACACGCAAATAAATTTCATGTGACGTTTGAAAATGACCGGTAACGAAAAAAACAACAGCTTGTTAGTTTGCTCCTTTGACAGGTCAGTGAAGTCCACCTTATTTTTCATATAAATAGTAACTTAATATTTTTGTCTGAATTTCCCGTTTTTATAAAAAAATCCAAATTTTGCCCGGACCAAAATTTATTTGAAAAAAGGTAAAGCAAAAAACCTGGGCAATGCACACAGCCCTATCATCAGCTAACTGCAGCATGTACCAACAAATGTCAGTACACTGTGAATATTACATATGTTTAGTAACAAAATGATCTTTTCAGAAGCAGCCTCCAGTGGTAACAAGACATTTGTGGACAATAATCTGGTTTATGAATTAAGTGGATGCTCTACAGAGATGCCAGATAACACGGTTTGTTTTGGTGCAAATGATTATAGAACATAATCTAATAATATAAACAATAGTGAAGTTCTCAGTTTCTGAAGTGCAATCACTTAGCATACAGGCATTACACAAAGGTAAGCTTAAAAATAGGTGATGGTTTTAACGAGCATCCTAGCAAAAACTTAATACCCTGAACACAAACTGCATACCCCACTTCACCTTTTAACAAACATCAAGATCATTTAACCACATTAATCAATATGTTACATAACTAGTACCTAAAAAAGTAATGAATATATGATACTACTTAAAACACTGCCTTTGATGGCGTAATTCACAGTACAGAAAATGAGCTTTCTTGTTGTGCACGAGAAGTTACACAAACATATGTTATGCTTAGTCAATTTCTTCATCTTATATCAAATAAGAAGAAAACTGTATAATACGTGTAAATACATTACTTCTTTAAACATCTAGCTAGATTGATATCCTTTGTAGATCTACAAAACTTCACTTAACGCTTAAAATCTCATTTGACAGGTCAGTGAAGGACCAATTCGCTATGGTAAATAAAAACAACAAAACAAACAAACTTTGGGACGAAAATTTGACTTAACTGAAACAACTGATGAACCCATATACATACAAAAATATGCAGAATGTTCAGTAGCCATTTCTCAACAATCTTTCAGTTATATATGGCGACCAGTTCACCTAACCAGTTTTCCTGGACTATATACTAACCAGTATTAACTTACCTTTCCACAAGGAGCCGGCAACTTCTCAACGTATGGAGGAAAATCCACATTTTTGTCAAATTTTCATAGAAGAGTAAGACCTGCCATGACCGGGATTCAAACCTGGATCTCCAGGTTACAAGACCAGCGCACTAACCACTGGACTACGGCTGCGGCCTTTACTTAATATTGAAGTGGTCTAATGATCAAGTTGATATATAGAGAAAATATTGAAAACCAGTCTAAAAATAAGTTATCCTAATAATGAAGTAGCCTTAATATGGAAGTGATTACAGAGTGAGATTTTACTGTATTACATTTTTTGATGAGTTCTTCTAATCATACCTGATTCGTTCAGCGTAAGCTCGACTCGTAGATTTCTGTGAATTCACGTAATACACCGCCACAGCTAACGCCACGAATATAATGAGAGCACAAGCACATCCTACAGCTATATAGAATATGTGAGTTGATCCACTGTTGTCCTCTGGTTGGTCTAAACGTTTGGTATTATAGTCTGCAATTGTAAGTGAAAAATAAATTATTCTACATTTTGTATTTTTCTGTATTGGGTTTTATACTAATTATCAACATTTTATCAATGGACACTTGACCCGAGCATAGACTCTGAGAAAAAAATTAAGTATTTACTTACCTTTATTTAACATGAAATCTTGAGATAAGGTTAAATTAGGATGTAAGTTGTGTTTGTATGCTGGAGTGGTCCGTTCTTGAAATAAGTATGTGTCCTCTGAAAATAGAAATATATATATTCAGTCAACTAGAGAATAACATATTGTGTTAATACAACATGAACAAGAACTTTTTACATCCTCAATTACAGTCTGGTAAAAGGTACGTAGCGTTAAGTACAAACAATTGGTTATAATGGTTTCTGAGTGATGAAAATGTCACATTTGTTTTGCTTACCATGCAATTACAGTCACAGATCAAGAATAGAATCGTGAAAAGATGAGTGGAAAATCATTGGGATATTAATGGGTTCCAGTGAAGAGGATAATTTATTGGATTATCAGTAAAATACCAGTAACTCCATGCGATAAACGATAAATGCAATTCAAGCGAGCATCAGAGGAGGAACAAATATCAAGTGGAACACTGGTAGAAACAAAAACTGCTGGCTACATAGATTCAAATTTTGCTTGAAGACTCAGAGACTCAATCTTTGTACTTAGGACCAATTGTTTTCTCATTGTAACAGTCTGCATTGAATTATCTCTAAATTTATATATTTTCCAATCGAATTAGTATGGTCAGAACTGCAAGCTGAATCAATATAGTCACAAAAAATGCAAGTAAAATCTATCTGAATGGAGCAATTTTGAAAAAAAATCTCTTAATTTATCATGCATGCATGCGTTACGTTGCATGATCTTAATCAGAAAGCGGTAACAGATTACTTCAAAATTGTTTTCAATCCCTAAAAAATTACAGAACCAATCATTTTACACCATGGGAAATGTTATAAAAATCTGAACTTTAACAGCAAAGGCTGCTGGAATAATTTCCTAGAATTGTACTCCCAGTTCTAATCAAACAAGATGGTATACTGTTTCACTGTCAGAATTCCATTAAGTAACGAACAATGAGGTTTTCAGACAACAATGGCTCTTAAGTTACATTTAAAAATGTTTCTAACAAACTAACATATAATTTAACACCCGTATTCACGTTATTATGCATTCCAACATCCAAGAACTGCATAAATATGCGCACTACGGTATCGTCTCATTTTGCTTCGTAATCAAATTAAGCCCACGAAACGCATTTTCAGGTACTTTAGTTTTGACAGAAAATTATCGCACATATGAAATATTTTACGACAGGCTATGATTTGTAGCAACCATAAGTGTATAAAGTGACTTCATGTGGAACTAACTCATCTTGTATCAATCATTCTTAGTGCAATCCTGTCATATCTGACTGTATAGAGAACAGAACTGCAGTATTATATAACTTCTTCCGTTCCATGAGTACAAGTTGAAAGCCATCTTAGTCTCCAATGTATAATTTCTCTCCTTATCACTTTGCTCATTCATAATTCATTTTAGTTCACACGAAAAAGTTAAGAGCAGTATTCCCCAATCTCCTTCAATCTTAGACTTTTGCAATTTTTCTTTGTACAAGTGATCTTGGACATTTTATGCGAAGGACTTATTTTAACACTCACCACGATCACACATTATATGGAATGCAAAACTTCCATTCATTTAAATATCAATTAATTCTAATCTATACATCAATAGTAATACCTCAAAAGCAAATCAAAGTTAAACTGTTTATTACCATTTAATATATTATCTCATATAGCTTTCCATATTAATAATTAAATCATACTCAATTAAGCATGACGACAGATCATCAGCCAGGCCAATTTTATGTTTCCCTTGACAAATAACGAACTAAATGACCATATGACTAAGAATTCAATTTTTATCATGATTTTATAATAAACTCTCTACAGGAAATGCTGTAACCTGTACTGATACATCACTAAAACATCCTGTTTATTACAACAATCAACAGTTCCAGCCAATGGACAAAGAATAATAAAATGGGCAGCCAGTTTTTGGTTGCAAGAAACACAGATATTACTAAATGAAATCTAAAAAAGTAGAGCTCGATCTGCAGTGCACCGCCAACATTCACCTGTTTTACATGTCGGCAATGGGGACCACATGAGATTTCAAGCTTGAACATAATAAGGTAATTTAGTTCAAAATTCTAAATTAAAAAGGGGCATAACTCCAAAAATATAGCTTTTATAATAATGCCCTTTGTCTTGCAACATGATAATCAAGTATTCCAAATGTCATATTGATATCTTTAAAAGTGTTTGAGTAATGGGCTACTTTAAAGTTTTTGCACAACAACAACAACGATGACAACAATGACGAAATAACCATAATAGCTTGACTTTTTCTTTGATACAGATGAGCAAGAAATGTAATCCTAAAATAGTTGGCATGATAACAAGCAACACAAAATAAAATGTGGATTTCCTGATTCAAATACAAACCAGTAAAGAAGTATTTGCTCAAAGTCTTAAGTTACAACAAATTCTCAGATGCAAGATTAAGGCATACTGATTAACAAGAGAGTTAGTGAATTACATCTTATACAAGCTGTATAAAACAACAATAGAAAATATACACAAATTAAATTGTGATAGACACCAGGAAACATTTGTGGAAGGTAGACAATACATGACGATTTATTTGTTTTATCAGCAAATTATCTGGAAATGTTATAACATTCTAAGGAGACATCAGACAGAAGGTTGAGAGAATGAAATGAAAGTATAACCACATCAGAGAGATAAGTAAAGAATTATGCTGACTGCCATACCTTAGAGTATAGGAGTGTCATTATCACCTTAAACATTATTGAATTGTATGCAATAGATTAGAGGTAACATCTGCTATGTAAGAAATGGATCCATTTAATGAAAGACTTGTCTAAGTATGCATTAATGATAGCAATGCCAGCCTCTGTGACTAAAAACCTGTACCTGAAGTTGAGACACAAACATACCAGAGCTCAGGAAGGCCATTATTAATTTATTCTTCAATTACCATCCATTATCCATCTCCTTCAAATCTGACAGGGATAGCAAACATTTAATTTTTTCTATACTCCAAAGAAACCTAAGCTACTTCATGGAGTGACTTATCAATCTTAAACTTGCCAAGTAAAATATTCAATAAAATGTACTCCATTATATATATATCAGTGTATGTTCTTTTTCCCCAGATGGCAGTGCAAACATGGGATTTACATCTGTTTTGAACATTAGTTCAGTTATATACTAGTGGGCAGTTTACCAACCAGTTTTCCTGTACATTTTTGTATTTTGTACCAGCACTAACCAAGTAATAGCAAACTTCTCATGAATGATCTGAGGTGGATTACAAATGGCTTTAGATGGAAAAAAAATGCTTTCAATCAAATCATCACACAAAATATGTGCAATGTCCGGGGTCCAATTTACTCACAATCCCAAAGACTGTAAGCCTAACAATCAAACAATAGAGCTAAGCAGGCAGACCCTACAGAGTAAGGATATTACAAAAAAATAACCAGGAAACTAAAGTGTTCATAGCAATTCTTGTTTAGCTCAATCTGTTTTGTATCTGCTTTGAAAGTCTGAAAAATCTTAACTCAAATTTAAGGCAAATTTATTCATGAAATTTAATTATTTTTAACTATTGGAAAGTACCAAACACAAGGTATATGTATTGACAAATATGAAGTAGTTTTACTTGCAGAGAAATTTAGTGAATTTCCAAAGCATAGACTGGGAATTGAAAGGCAGAGCAGATGGGAATGACGTCACTACAGTAGAGCAGTTAATATATATACAGCATCCAATAAACTTTGTAAAACACTTTTTGTAATTGGCAAGAAACACAGACAGTAATAATGAAGTCGTGTTAAATTAGATAAAACTTTGACCCACAGCAGACGTATTTCATCTCCTTCACATTGTGTTCTGTGCAAATTTGTTAATGGCTCAATCTGTTAAAATTGTCATTCCATTTTTTTTTGACAAGCGTGACAAATACAGATTACCAGATGCAAAGAAAATGTCAAAAAACGCTGCTCAAAGTCCATTATCCTACAATAGCCAAGACATTTCACAACCTATGCTTCAAAAGTGATAAATTTAAGTGTTTTGTCTCCAACTCGAAAACATTCACAAATTTTTGAGACACGCTTTAGAAAACAAACATTTTACATGATATTTTATGAATATTAGCATAAAAGTCAAACATACAATAAATCATTATGTCAGATATGCTTCAGCAACATCAACAGTTTTTCCAAGACTGTTGCCAAAAAACTTGATAATTTCATCCGTTGTAAGAAGCTTTTCTGCACCAACAGGGTGAAATCTATCAACAGTTTTTGCAGCACATTTTTTTTCTCAAAATGTCAGGACAATGTAATCTGCAACCTCCAACAAGCAACATGTAATAATACTAATGTTAGAAAAATAATACAAAATGAAATCTATCAAATATTTTTTACATTAAGTCTTCCACCAGCATATATTGTAACACTTCAACCTCCAAATGCAACAAGCAAAAAAAAATACAGAGATAAATTAATTACAGTATGCTAATGGGTGTTAATTACAGATATATTAATGAATTCATATGACATAATAAATTATATGTGTCACTAAGTACATTAAACTTGACAACAAAGGATAATATGGTTCGCTCCTGTCAGTTTTTTTATACATTTTCATAGCAAATAGGCAAAATGTGAATAATAATATTCTATTTTGTCTTACTAACTGAAAACTGTGCTATCTGGGTCAATGTTTGCATACATTTAAGTGAGGAAAGCAGAAATATATCTTAATACTGGACCGCAATTAAGCACAAACAACAAATACAGATATTTAATGACCTTCAAAATATTGTTTTTCTGGGTTTTAATATTGCACCAAAAGGCAAGGTCATTTGGCATTTATCCAGCTTTAGTGGCGGAGGAGGACCCCAAGTTGTATATCTAGGTGGAACCACCAATCTTCTGTATGCTAGTGGGATATCTTCCTTGTATGTACTAGTATACGAAATTCATCTGGTTCTGGGTGGGATTTGAACTTACAACAGTGAGGGGCTAGAAGTTACTTCAGTCAGAAACCATAACCACTTTACCAATATTCAGGCTCCAACCATAATATGATAAGGTAACATAGCAATAATCAGAGGTGCAGGCTGTTACCAAGGCACCTGCACACTTTACTTCAAAGTAAAAAAAAATGCAATTTATGTAATCTGTTGGTATGTTAATCTGCAAATGGAAACCTTGAGAATTCAATATATTTTCATTACAAAATCCATTAAAATATAAATTGGAGTACAAGATATTTTAGCATTGCAAAAATCTACAGGAGAGGATATATTCAGAGCCTCATAGAAGTAAAATGCCTGAAAAAGCTGTGTCACAGTGAATATTGCTTTATCATCTATGGCATAATACAACAAGCTGCATCACTGATGTACAGTAAAACCTCACATTGTGACCACCTCAATATTACAACCACCCTGTAATATCAACCTCTTATTGGCTTTCAATAACTCCCTTAAAATTCATCTTCATATTGAATCCACCTCGTCATTACGACCGATTTTTCAGGTCCCCAAGCTGGTCTCATTATCGAGATTTTATTGTACCAAGTTGTAAATATCAACCATGAATCACGATATACCAACATATCTTGCTATTTTAGTTTTCAATATTTCAATAATGCTATCCATTTATATTTATCTGCATTAAGACATATATTTTTATACATTATTATGTCCTAATGTGTCTAAATCCCGTAATAAAATCGGAAATCATGCAACACAGCTTGATCTGGTGTGAGATCGCACTTGTACGAATATGTTTAGGGATGAATCGCCAATTTTCATGAAATACCAATTACGATGTATACGTATACATATGTTTTTTTTTTTAAAAAAATGTTCATACCCCCCAAAATATTTCTCTTACCCCCCCCCCCCGATTTCAGACCTAAGGGGTAAGCTTACCCCTAATTTCAGACGTGAGTGGGAACAGTGATCCTACATGGTTCATATCAAGTAACTGTTATAAAAATACAATACACAGAAAATAATTTAATATACGTGTATATACTAGAATATAATTCGAAAATAAAATCGAACTTAATATTTTAAAAATATATTCATATTATTTTTTAAGTTGGAAAGTGGCTATATATGTATTTGCAGAGATATATCAATAAAAAAGCATTGTGGTAGGTCAGAAAAAAATTGTATGAATTCATCGAAGCTCTTCAATGAGGAGATAAACAAAGTACTACATAGATAAACACAGACAGGGAAAATGGGAAACAATACGGCAAAGACGACTTTTCATTCATTGTTTTTCATTGTGAGAAAAAAATTTCATTATCGCATGTAAATAATTTTCAATGAAGCTTTTCAAAGACATTTTCTCATTATACAAAGAATGCAGCAGCCGGCAATGCAGGACCGCATCCCTCTGAGATGAAGCAAAAGATTTTTTCGTTCTCAGAAAAAAAATGTAAATATTCTCACAGAGAAGTCGAAACAATCTGCCCGAACAGACATCAACTAATTATAGAGCTATAACAAAGTTACTAAGTGACAAAATATTTGTATCTGGAGGCAGAAGCAGCAGACGGCTTATTTATGAAGGGTAGTCTGGTAGCAACAGGGAGCATCCCTGTTGTAATTAAAAGTTGCACAATCCCTTAAAACTCCCTAATTTTTAAACAGGCACCCATTTCAAAACAATGGTGAAAAATGCTTCTAAGGCAGCATGTGACAGCCTACCTAGAAATCACAGTTGTAATTAAATAAAGCAAGAGCCCCTTAAATTACTACTTAATTTTACATCTGACTTCACTTAACAACACAATGCCAAAGGCACTGCTACCTGGAGTTAAGCTACAGCAGAACACCAAAGCAAGCCCCAGCACAACAGGCCGTGGCAACAGCCCAGTGATGGTAAAATTGAAATGAATTCTATTTCAAACACCCAAATTTAACTTTGTTATTTGTAACTATGAAACAATACATTTAATGTAATATAGCATTGTCTCAAAATGAGGTATTTTTAAGTGGGATTTAATTGAAAAATAGCATAACTCATGGACTTTATTTCAAAAGTCAGAAAACAAAGAAATGTGGGCATTTGTGAATATGGCACCCTCCGGTGCAGGGGGGAGGGGAGGGGGGTAATTTATTAGTTTTACAACCAATGTCAACTTTAAGGTATCTATAATTCCACTGCTGAGGGCTTTGTAAAGTCTCTGATCAAAGTTTCATGAACTCTGATACTGAAATTTTCACATATTGCTGAAAGATGCTTCAGAGTAGAAGCAAACATTTTCCCCAAAAAATGAAGACAGAATGCATGAAACATTTAAGCAGTAACAATCTGAACATTGTACATATTTCATATAATTAACTGACATACTGTACAATATGTTGTGCCTAATTTACAGTACAAGCATATTTGTACATTGAAATCAGAAACAAGGCTATCTGTATTTACATATCAGATGCAGTAACACCTCCAGATAATCTATTTTTTTTTATTCAACAACTGCCACATTTCTTATATTGTTAACAGATTCTGAAGACTTTTCTTAGAATACAATACAATATTGTCTGATAGTTTACGTTTAAGGCGAAACAAACATCATGTTTTGCAGTTACTTGATCAAATAAAATAGGCTTCTCGTACTTTGGTAGTATGATTCGCCCCAAACATTTTCATTTTTTTGATTTAATTTAAAGTTGGCTAGTCAAGTAAATGCAAACACGTCTATTTTTTTTCTGGCCATAACATCGATATCCATGCAGATTATTTTGATGTCAATGCATGATTTACATGCATATTTTTATTGCTGCTTATATTGAGGCACTCCTTGTTGAAATAGTTCATAGTTTCATTCTGAAATTTATGGAGACATTTCAAATTGAGCCAGGGAATACATAGAACCAACTCCCCCTCCATACATATTACATCTAATCACAAAGTACATGGTGCATTCTAATATAGCATTCAAAATTATATAGAAAATGTGCAAAGTGTATATTGCCACCCACAAAGACCTATTTGTATATCTTTTAAGTAAAAGAAAGAAAACCTTATCACAAATATATTCCTTGTGCAATAAATGCAATCTAATGGACCACACATTGAAAGTTTTCTCACAACCCCCCCCCCCCCCAAAAAAAAAATTTAGATAAATATTACATTATGATAATGTAATCATTTCATAAATTTATGAACATTCAATAACACTGAACTTTTATTTTTGTAATGACACATCATAAGACAGGTACAGAAGTATACGATTTTAGTGAATTCCTGTGGACCTCAATACCTACTTTATTACCATATACCCATGTTTCACTCACAGTTTCCATGACAATGAAGTACAGTAAAATCTTGATATTAAGCTCACAATTTGAACCTGAAAAAAGTGGCCTTAATATAGACGTGTCGTCTGTTAATCAAGTTCAAATACAGAAGAAATAATAGAAAACTGGTTCACAAGTGGCTGTTATAATGAGGAGGTCATTTTACTGAAGTGGTCATAAAAATAAGGTTTTACTGTACAAAGAAGGGAATATTTGGGAAAGTAAATATTTCACTTTATATTAATGTATATAATTCTTTACAATGTCTGAGTTCACCGTATGTGAGTTTAACTCAATATTTTTCATGTAAGAATAATAAAATTTATATAAAATAGAATAAAACAAATTTTCACAACACAATTTTTTTGTTTTATCAACACAATCAAATACTACACTACCTAATTTTTTCTATCTTTTATTACCTCAATCTAATTTTTTAGGGAAAAAAAAACGATTTTTTTTCTAAGATATTACGTAACACTTAATCTTTTTCTTCTATTTTTTGTTATTCCCAAATGTCAGCAATCTTGGGACCACTTTTTTATAGCGTGGATGATTAATTACTGAAATGACCCACAGCTGAGGAGTTCCACTTTCAACAATTGAACATTCTGTCTACATTTGATTGATTGGTTCAGAAAAACAAACATTATAACAGAATTACATGTCTTTTTCTGTTAAAAAAGGATTAATTTAGCAAAGAAGAACCTTAAAGAGCAACATCAATGCTGTTTGGTGAGTCATTCTTTGGGGACACATTTATATTTTATCACCCGACAAGGAACCATTATAGCCTCATTTAGGGTACCAGCCCCTATTTTGAACTAATTAATTAATCAAATATCTGATGAAAAATTTTAAATACAGTTTGCGATATTTATAATTAGACAACAGTTAACATGGGTGTAACTTTACAGAAACCAAGCTGTGTGTGGGGCCAGCATGCCCCTAGAAACTTTGTACTACTAGATCCACACAAAAGCATTATCAGCAATAACTTCTGATAAACAATTTTGCATAAGGATAATAAGCATTGGCATGTACTGCCACTATGCTGCATGCTGTTGTGGTTAAGGAATACAGTTATAAAATAAATCCAAAGACTTATGTGCCGTATTACTAATACAACTACATTTTGAATTATTCAATATGTTGCACTAACATGTTAATGCAAAATATGAAATCATAATGCCCAATATTTTAACGTCAAATTATCTAAAATGTGTATAATCAACTCATTATTTCCTTACCAACCTCCTAGCAATAAGCTAGAAGGATAGAGACTCAATTCAAATAATTTCAATATACCGGATTTAATCAACTTATTTACAATCCTCAAAAAAATAGATTCTAGTCAAAAGGTTAAACACTTGTCAAAATTCTCACTGTAAAATATGTCCACCCAAAATGTTTTATATGAATCAAGTTTTTGTTATCCATTTGTATGAATAAAAAACAAAAAATCCTAGCTAAGATATGAATCATTTATGAACCCCCCCTCAAGAAAGATAATTTTAACTTGATTGTAACATTACACTCACTGTCCACACAGCCATTTAAAAACAAAATAAATAAAATAGTGGGAATTTAAATCCATATCAAAGGAATTCATGATAATCAGAAAGAATGATTGAAATAATTATTTTACTACATGAAAAATTAATAAACAACAATTTGAGGCCGATGTACTCTAACATCTTGAACGGTAGATTTTTAATGTATGGAATTAGATGATGCACCATCACTTCAATCTATGAATTGATAAATTCTTATCATAATAAAGTAAATCTGTTCACAAACATCACTTGTATTATTAAATGCAACAATCACCGGTACAAATGAAAATGAATAATTTACTTGTAAGCTTAAAATATGTTTTAAATAACAAAAATTAATGAAAAATCATCTGAATCAGTCAATTACTAATAATTGTGTTCTGGCTAAATAATGAATTTTAACTTAGTTAAGAATTAAATTGTTCCACAAGTCAATTACCAATTATTCAGTACATTTGCTTTTCTCTCTCTGAATCCATCAAGCATTCTTAAATACCAATTTATACCCAGCTGATGCATTGAGTCATCAATAATTCAAAGCCGTGACTTTCAGCTTGGAGCCTCTCTCATGAGTACAGAACATAATCTGTATTTAAGACTCTGTTCTGTGAAGGAATAGAATCAATTCTGTTAAATTTTTGCTATTTTTTGTCAGTCTTTCATGGTTCTTAATTGGATCTCATTTGTAATAGACAATAATTGTTACAATTTATTACAGTTTAAATCTTCCTTCGCTTTGAGTTCTACTTAAAGTTGAAACATTGCCACAGTCTGTACACAGGGAGTGATCCGCAAGCGATGTATGGATGGTTGGTGATGACGCAGAAATTTTCCGTCAGTGATTTTACAAAAAGAACTATTAATTAAACACAGTCTGTGTCTGTGTAGCTAATCTGCTGGTTAATAAAGAAAACTTAATAATCATGATTCATACTTCCTTCTGCTCAAAATTTTCTAAATTAAATAATCTAATTTGATCTGCACCACAAGCTGACAGATGCCATTTTTGGTAAACTGGTACCCAGCACCTACTTATTTTAGTAACAATGGGTACCAGTTTACAGATATTATATAAACCCATTTCTACAATGCAAAATCTGACACAGACTTTACCTAAATATGTTTGATCATTAGGCCTTTGTTTCTTTACGTACAATTTACAAACATCACCATAAAATTTTTCATAATCAGAAAAACTGAAATAGCAATTTCTGTCTTTAACATTATCCAGATTATTTCATCAATTGGTCATTTTTCTAGTTGACACATATCCAAAAATATGACCCAAGTATGTCATAAAAGAGAATCCCTATTTCTATGCCTTTCACTTTATTATTTTTTTTAATTTTATGAGATACACAAAAAAAAATGGAAGACAAACATGATCGTATTACAAATAATTATATTCTGAATACTGTTTCTCAAAGCAAACAAAATATCAATGTTCATGGTTGGCCTAAAGAATCAAAATTTCTCATGAAAAACCCAAGCATTGATTCAAGGCACTGAAACCACATATTTGTACTGTTATTCAAGTGACTTTAAAAGCTTTTCACCATGAAAGCGATGCTTGTTTCATGACATCACTCAACTAGCACAAAGTGCAATACAATAGAAAAACACAATAAAAGCATTTATTTTCTACAAAACACCTCTACAACTATGCATCGTCTCTTAAAAGCTTTTCAATGGAAAACAGTTCTAAATCAGATATAAAATTTCTAAGATACATTACTCATTTCTGTTTTCTTTCATTATTACGGTACTTAGATATGCAGAAAAGATTTCTATCCAATAAAAGAAATCAAGTTAACCAGGAAACCATTCTATAAAAGAATTCAACAAAAATGCAAATATCTCTCATGAAAGAATGGCATTTAAATGATTTCAAAAGTTCGAGACAAAAGATGCATTTTTATGACGCAAACAAACAAATTCCACAGACAAAGTCATTAAGCTAAACTGAAAGTTCCCTAAAACGAGATTGAAATTACAAATTAATGCAATAAATATGAAAAAATCCAGGAAATAAAAATGTCCGAGGCAACAAAAACGGAGAATAATATAAATCATTTATCCCTGAAAAAGCATGAAGGAATTGTATTAAAATTGAGCAAAACCCATTTGGTCAAATTATGCTTCATTCTCACGAAAATTTATGATCAATCAAACCAAACGAAACAAATAACTTAAGTATTCTGTATGGCCATGCTCAGGTGATGGTTAATCCCTTTGTTTATATCCAATAAGGGATAATTAAGACTTCAAATTAATGTAGTTACCCATATGTATGCATTTAAATATGTATATCAGGGCGGCTATCGATAGACAACAAAAAAGGCGAATCCCAGTGGGAAACAGTTATGTTACAAAGAGGTTCTTTGTAATCTATTAATCTATGGTCAAGTGTTTATGGTCTCTGACCACTTGCGCTCCACACAGACGTGAGTTTGATTCCCACCCAGGACCAAAATTTCACATGTTAGGATGCTATCTAGCAAGTGTTTGGAAGGTGGGTGGTTCTATAATCCAGGTATTCACCTGGGGAATCTTCCTTCACCATAAAAGTTGCAAAAAAGGTCAAATGGCCATGGTTGCTGGTGTGATGTTAGACCTAAAAGAAAAACATTAATAATGCAGGAGATGTTAAAATCTGAGAGCCACAATAAACAGAATTTCATGAAAATGGTTCTTTTAAAAACTTCAATATCTGATACAGAAATTTTAATATGACAAATTTGACAGACAAGCAGTAAAATTTTGAACAATCCCACCCAGCAGCTTGTAGTCGAAACACACCCAGAATAAACTCATCAACGCCAATAAAAATTGAAGCCATAAATATAATACAATATTTTACTGGATAAATCACGCATTTTGTGCCAATCCAGGCATAAGACATATGCACAAAAAATTGTGCAAAACAATGATTATTCCTGAAATTCACAGACACGATTTGACAAACAAGAGAAATAACTGCCAAGTTTATAAAAGATGGATATTTTTATTTTTTTCATATCAAATCTGCTTGAAGACTTACCACAGAGTTCATAATAAACATCAGTTGGTTGTAAAATCTGAGTTGTTTCTACGGAAATGGATTGTTGTTTCTACGGGAACAGATTGTTGTAGTCAGTATAATCATATTATCTATATTGGTATCTTAGTATTTTACATATGTTTTGTAAATTGTTGGCATAAATTATTACATTCATTCATATCTACTCACTGGAGAGCACAAATTTGTACAGAAAAACCTCCGTATTATGACCACCAGACGGAATCAAATACATTGGTCGTAATACTGAGGAAGTCTCATTAACAAGGTAAAATAAAGCTGAAGTATTATAAAGTGGTTCAAAATTATATGGCTGTTAGAATGAGGAGATCTAAATATTGAGGAGATCACAACATAAGGTTTAACTGTATTTTTATACACTCAGTGCTGGTAGAAGTTACTATACATCAATGGTTGATTTTGAGCTAGTAGTTGCGAAAATAAATTTACTCCAAATGGTAGGTCATTATACAGTGAGTATTGACATTTTTGAAGAACAAGGTTAGGTGCTGCTATGGTCGAGTGATTATGGTCTTTGACTTGTAATCACCAGCCTTTCACCACTGTGAGTTAAAATCCCACCGAGTACAAAATTTCAACTATGGGGAAGGTGTCCAGCTAGCTTTCAGAAGGTTGGTGGTTCTACCCAGGTGTAATCCTGGGGGGTGGGAGGTCTTCTTCCACTGTTAAAGCTTAAAAATTGCAAAATGACCTTGGCTGTTGGTGCATTATATTAAATTCCAGTGAAGTAGAATAAGGGAATACCAGAAGGATTCAAGTTGTCACATGTGTGACAGCACATACCTGGCATCATATTAGAGTATAACAAATGTATAATATCATCATTTAAGCATTTATAATTGCACTCCAGTTTCATACTATTTAATAATTATGGCTTAATTATAAGAGTTTCCATTGTAAAGTGGAACATTTAACACAATGTCATAACACACCAATAATGACATTATATCATATTAGGAACAAATTGAAAACTTTGCATACAAATTAACAACCTATTAGGGACTTCATAACATTAATTTGGACAGTTACAAATGACAATGCATTATAAACTCTTCAAGGTAAATGTCTGATTTAATGTTCCCAGACAAGTGCAGAACTAAAAGGGAAAAAATTGTAGATTTAGTTGTAAGCTTAACAAAACCACTTAGGCAAGACTACACTAAATTTTTATTCATTTTTAATATTTTAAAGAATTCTACCACTAAGTCTGATATGCCTTATTAAACATCCCATAGCAATTTCAGGGATCATAAATCAGCCAAACGACATGAAATAAAAATTTAAGTCTATTGTAAGTCAATGAAGACAACATGGTTAGAGTAACATTGGATACCTATAATTAACAGGTTAAATGACTGATTCAAATAATTATCATTCATTATACTAACAAGCTATGCAAACTTTGAATGCATCTTCAATTACAAGTTGACAATTTCATGCAAAAAAAATCCTGCTTAATTTTCTGCTTTTTTGGCCATAAAATTAAAACTTCGGTGGTCTAAGCGTAATTAGGAAAACCTATCATTTAGCGAATGGTAACCGAAGAAATAAAAACATTGTTACATATATTACATACAGAACATTATGTAAGAAAATAAATTTTACAAAAAATTGCATTCTAAACTTTATCATAATCTTATTTGTTATATATTCTCTTGCTTCCTTTGTGAAATGCACTGTTCATGATTTAATGAGCATTTCAAGCCAACCATCAACTTCATGAAGCAAAATTTTTAATGAGGTCTGGTAAAATTTAGAGAAATACTGGTCCTCAAGATGATATCCAATATGTTGTTAAGTTTTGTCAAAGTTTTGTCAGTCCTGAGACTGGTCTCGTAATAGTTCATTGTCTTCCACATATGATGACCCCATCCCCCACACTTGTCATCTTCTCTTTATAGAAATTAAGACTGTCAGCAACAGTCTTTTTGTATCAGACAAGTGGCCATTATATCATTTTACTTATACATTTAAGTCTCTTAGCTTAACTTAAATAATCTGTTCATTAGTTTAACTAATAATTAGGAATCTAAACTAGACATACCACAATACCATTATTTTTTATTAATATCTAAACACTAATTGTCAGGGGCATCTACCTAATTGGCTGGAAAAAATACAGTCACAGCATAAAGCTATCATTATCCAATTAGGCATAGCATACTTGGTAATAAAGCAGCAATTAACATAATATTAAACAAACAAAGAAGTTTCAATTAGTATGTGAATAAAGGCGAGATAACACTTTTTGTACCTTTATTGTTGAAGATTCACAGATTGTTATCATGTTTCTGTCTTTAACAAGGTATTACTTACATCATAACAAAATGGAAGCCATAAATTGGGGGATTTTTACATTGCAAGAACGTGTCTCATACTTTTTGCGAAGTCATTCTTTGCCAAGATATGACAATTTGATAATTCAAACCTGGGTTGAGAGGAATACTTAACCAATAAGAATGTCATTTTTGACTAATTGATTTACGAATCATTTGTAATTATTCCACACACATTGTCAATGCTGGGAACAAAAAATGAAGTACAATGTGGCTTCTGAGCTACAGTCAATTTTGCCTCAACCTGCAGTTTTATAAAGACATGGGATTAATTTAATCACTCATGATCGTAACTTTGAAAGCACAACTGTATCACATGTGCAATTATCAAATGAACTAACATCTCTTAAATTTTTTTGGTCAAAACTTTTCTAGTTTAATGAAATCGGCTTCAACTAATGATGAAGATAAACGTTAATCAAATTTTTTGTTATTAATCGTCATCAATTCTATTGTAAAATACGAGCACTTTCTTCTCTTGTAGAATATTGAATCAATCTGCATGTACTCCTATAATATTTCACAAATATCAGGGGTAATAATTTTTATTTCATAGGAATAAAGTACACTGATTATTAGATCAGCTGCACATATTTATTGCAATATGGTAAATAGGTTGAGGATATGAATGCTAGATTTGTTCTCCATATGTTAATGCTCTGTTTATCCATTTTCACAAATGTGGATATGACACAAGCCTCCTAGAAACATATTTCACTTTAATAGCAGGTTTTGTGTTCAAAATTACATGATTTGCGGTGATTTAGGAGTAAAGAGCTTTAGACTTTATGATTTTGATGGAATTTGATCTCTGTTTTATTAGACTAGGTTATAATGACTCACACATGAAAACAAGATACTTCCCGAAGTAATTTTTTTCTCTTCTCATTACTGCAACTAAGCAACTTAATTCCTGACATGAAACAAACTATAATCTCATTAAAAAAATGAATTATTTAAATATCATCATAACTTTAGTTGGTATACCTATTTTTCACCTTTAATGACAGGAACCAATATTTTTTCTAGATTTATAACTTATATGTATTTAATTAAACATTCAATTATGAGACTAGCGTACCAATAAACCACCCAGTAATGTAGTGTGACTGAAAATAAATTACCCAAAACTGCTTCGTTAAACTTTTCCAGACTTTGGTGGCTAGGTTTCAAAATCTAGTCAACAATTGATACCCCGCTGGTATGGTTTGTTTTCCGCCATTCAACCATACAAGCCTGGATCATTCGCCAAACCCTGATTTTTGCACAGTATCATTCACCGAAGATGAGTTAAAAATCTGATGGGTTTTCCATTCACAGACCAATTTTCTAGGAGGAAAACTTGTTCTACACCTTTAAGACCTGTCAACACATTCAACCCTAGGAAACAAAAGCTTGCTGGCGATGGTAAACACATTATAAAACAGTGCTAATGTCGAGGATGTTTCATCACCTGCGGAAAAACAGCAAGTGAATAATAGCTACTTAAAGAGTGGATGTACAGAAAATATTAGGTATTTTTAACTTTTTTGTGAGTTAACACACGGCAGATTAATCAGTATTGCTATCTTGTTGAAAACAATCACAGGAGCTGTTCTTGAAGAAACATTTCCACTCTGAGATGCTTTCTGAAAGGTCTTGGTCTTAAAAATATGTATTACTCAGGTATCACCATATGAAAATGCTTCATGTATAAATGGAGTCACATCCCTAACATTTTCCTAGGATTGTTTTTTTACACCATGCAGTTTCTTGATTTTTACCATTGATTCTCCAATAGAGGATGGTCACATTACAACGTAAAATGAGCCTCATATTGTGATGTACAGTATTTGTTATTACAGTTACTAAAACTGGATGGAGATCCGAGAATAGAACTGGAAACTTCACAAATATTGTGGTACATCAACAAACCACCAATGCCTGTAACCATTCGTTTAGGTTCAGACCATGAAATGAAATACGAACAAATTGAATTAAAATGTTAAGACACAAAATAAGAGAAAAATTTAGTCCCAAGATTAAAAGCTGTTTACAATAAGTTAGTAAGTAATTAAATTAATTGCAAGCTAAAGATCAAGGTATAGTTTGCCGTGAATTAAATCCATTGACTGTCTGAGAGTCAGTTTTCTAAAATAATGTGCTTTTCATTGCTTTTAACAATTTATTAAAAGCAAAAACTTAGAAGAAAAGAGAGTGTTATATTTATTCATTTCACCCTGTGTCATTTAACACGCTTTTTACACTGCAGCCTCAGAATGACAATCTTTCTCATCATGCAATATTTTGCATATTCTTATTCTATCAACATGAAGCATAAAACTACTTTTTTCATGCATTATCCTATTACAGAAAAAAATCCAATTACTTCATAATCTGTCCATATCGAGAAATCATCTATGATTTTTTTACCATGTAACACTATAGGAGTTAGATTGACACTAATTGTCTACGTGTCATAACTGTACTCCATCATACTTGACAAGAATTTGATTAGTTATTAGAAGTGCCGATAATCATCTCGTACCCATAATGCAACGGACCAATGCCGAGACGAGGATTAATGGTCTTGGAATAATGAACACAATGCATTATGGAAATCTCCACTTTTCCTTTAATAGCGAGAAAAATATAGAACCAGTCTTCCAGAACCGGTCTAAAAGCTGTCATGATATTCATTAACATCAGGGGGTTAGTTTTTAGAAGTGAGCGCCACGAAAAGCAATGAAAACTGAACAATACACCACTTAATAAAAACAGGTAGTGTTGGCTTTGGTAATTAATTCAGTAAAATCAATCCAAGGCCTGTAACTCTTGTGTACATACAATGCTTGTACCTACTGAAACAAATTATTCTACACATATTTCAGTACATATTTTTTTATATATGTGTAACTTGGGTTCTTGGGGAATGGGTTTAAATCCCAAGTTCCAATGTAAAGTAATCAAGGGTAAATTGTCAACATAGAGCATATTCGATCTGATAATTTCCAATATGTAAAGTAGGTAAAATATGCTAAAATGGGTTAAAACACTTATTTTAGAAGTACAGTAAAACCTTTATAATGAGACCACCTTCAGGACCTGAAAAAATGGTCGTAATAATGAGGTTATTGAATAATAATGAAGTTGAATTATTGAAAATTATTGGAAGCCAGTCTGAAAATAAGAGGTTGTTAAAAAAGGTGATTGTAAATAATGTGGTCAGATTGCTATATGTCAGGTTAAACAATATACAGTAAACTCCCATACTAAGACCATCTACGGGACCCAAAATATTGGTCGTAATAATGAGATGATCTCATTATCAAGTTGAATTATTGAGAATTATTGGACGCTGGTCCGAAAATAAGTGGTTGCTGGCTAAAACAAAGAGATCGCACTAATGGGACGGTTCCTATATGTGAGGTTTTACTATAAACCATTTTCATCCTCAATTCAAAATCAATCCAATATGAACAGTTATTATACAGTGGCAGTATTAACAGAGATTGGGATCAATATTTAGATGTCGCTTTTGTATTGAATTAATATTCAATTTGGAGAGCCCCAGACTTTGGGCACACTCCCTGGCACATTAACACAACAATGTATTCAGACAGTTTTCAATACAAGGGGACAAAAAGGGCCACGCTTATGCAAATTGAACATGACTTTTTATTTGCCAACAATCACAGAAATTCATGTTTTCAATGTCAACAGTGGCACATGGGGATATTTTTCCCTCCCTTGCAATGTCAGAAACTCAAGTTTTGTGACAATACATTTTGTTGGCAAACAATGACCTTACCATGCAAATTAACAAACATTCGCTTCAAGATCATAAAGAGGTATTTTTGTGAAGAATATTAAAATGTCTTTTTACCTTTTATATAAATTGTCAATGGCATTCAGTCCTAATTCTATCAATCGATATCTAGCTTACAAAGAATACTTTTAAGTATATTCAATTTACACAATTTCCAGTAGAATTATTACAATAATATCATGATTATTTCAACTGAGTCAATTTCAATATACATAATAGATGAAACTCTTAATTACAGTCTTGATGCATGCAGCCATTTGAATAAAAAGTCTTGATTTGAATTGAATGAACAAATTTTTTGGAAAGTACAGGAGTGAAATAAAAAATGAGGTTGATATTTATTAAAGAAACACGAACGATTACAAACATCATACTTATTATCTCATGTCATATAAATCAATTAAAATTAACTGCAATGTCAAGAACGCGTGTGTAAACGTTGAAGGTAGCACAAATTGAAATTATAGAAGCAATGGCCATATCGTACAAAAAAACAATAATAGATTGTTCAGCCATCTCTCAGAACAACAATACAATGTGCGGATTGACAAAAACAACATTACAAAAGAAGTAAAATCAGTGAGAGTGAATCACCGATGGAGATTGACTTTATCCTCAACCAAATCAATTTGGTTCCCCATAAATTGACAGTCGGCTATAAATCATGGAAAATGTCACTTTAAGAAATGATTGAAAAACCATTATGAAAACCGGGAACCGTAATTACCAGTTTTCAATGCATGCTGGTTCCTAACTGAAGCATAACAATAGAAGATGAATATCACCCAATCAAATTCTACTGAGAACACAGGAGTATACAATTTGAATTCTCTTGTAACAAAAAAACACACAAAAAACAGTACATGATCTACTTAACAATTGTGCAGAGAGGTATAAGATGGTTCAATCCAAGAATTACATTTAATGATTCTTGAATTTCACTGCAATTGCTTACCAAGTCTAAATGGCTTATTTAATACCAAGGTAGTTACATAACATACATGAACCACAGTAGGCTGTCTATTTATCGAAATCTCAGAGAAAGCTATGTAATTTTGATGGCTTAAACTTCTAGAGAGAAATAGTGAAGGTATAACAGAATTTGATGATATGAATTAAATGGTAAGACATACAGTAAAGATAATATACATTCACACTATCATTTAACAGATGTGTCTTAAAATTAAGATCTTGTATTTGAAAGGGTATAACCATTTTTCACATATGTTCTACAGCATCTTGGGAGACATACAGCCGCATAGTGACTTTAAAATCTGATCAGAATTGAAATAGAATTAAAATTATCAGTCATGTATCAGTCAATCATAAAGTGCACCCAAAGTTAGTAAATAGCATCAACTAATCAAGTGAAATAATTCATTAATTTGGAGTTAATTACACAAAATTCACTGACAATACCTAAAGCTCCACAGGATTACAGAGAATTAATAAAAACCAGGTTCGTTATATTTGGAAATACATGAACTCCAGAGACAAAGAAACAATAGACTCCAACAGACTGGCATTAAAGGTTTTGCACAAAAACTCAAAGGTTCATATACACAGAGGCATTTTCACATCAAAAGGTTATATCAAGGCTTGATACATATCTAACATCAAGTCCCAACGGTTGCTAGGATCCCAATATGTCAATTGCAAGCCGCACCATGGCAACAAAAGGTCACGAAAGCACTGTTCCATCACAAAAGGGCATACCTCAATGTCCATCAAATGTCCACTTATTGTATAAATTGCATATGAATAAGTACAATTTTTCTAATGATGTGTTCAGTCAGAAATTGTAATCAATCACGTATGTCAAATTCACGTACACAATATGACAATAATGAGTACAAACCCCGATCACGAAGATGTTTTCATTGCATCAAACTATAAAAGACGCTGATCTAGAAAAAAATGTTTCCACTTTGATTACAATATTTGATGCTCAAAGTTGCTCCCTGCAATTTTCATGCCTAGCTAGAAACTGAATATCATATTTCTTTCTGCAATATCGTACGGTGGGTATATACAATATATGCTGTAAATTTCTTTTTTATGAATATTGATTTAATTTCTTTTTTGCACAAATAATCACAGAAAACAGTCTCACAAAGAAGTAATTTGACCAAGTTTAAAGAAATCATTACATATTTATGTACCAGACAAAAACTTAGTTGAATTGTGGGACCTCTGACATGTGTCACAGTACTTTGAATCCAAACAGAAATATCTACAAAGGAGCGCAATTCTCCCATCCCTCCAAAAAAAACTGGAAGGAAGAATTCATTGAGAATAATTTATCTGAATTCACTGACAACATAAAAAGAATCTAATGTGGCTTAGTTCAGCTTGGTAAGGCCAGAAAAAAAATAAGAGTGTTTCTAGTTACTTCACTGACCCTATTTTTTGGCATCAACCCTAAAGTTTTTAACAGTGAAATAAAATGCAACCAATCACAGTATTACTAAAATATAGTGGGATGAATCGCATGTCAAAAGTACAAAAGATATGCTAGGGAAAAAAATTTAAAAACAGTTTTGTGATCTACCTATCCTATTTTTTTTGGCCAAGTAACTGTAAACATAATTATTCTAAATTTATTATCAACATCAGAGCTGATTGTTCAAATGAACCTCAACTTTTTTATCGTGCCATTTTGACACACTCACTTTACATCGAAAACTATTTCTCTCTTTTACAATTTATAGAAACAGGATCATATGCAATTACCTTTGAAATGCAAGGTAGCGTTGTTATGCACATTACAACTCAACAGAAGCCCTGGGGGATCATCCAGACAAGCAGAAAAAGAATTAGATCTTCTACAGGATTCTACATTTTATGGACTCTGGTTACCTTTGTAATTGGCAATGAAATGTATAGCAGATCATCTTTAGAATGTTTCAAATCAGTGGTCATGTCCTGGTATGATTTTTTCCTGAATTCAAGAACACCACAGCCATTTAAACAGTGAAAAATTGTCAAATACAGTATAAACTTTGAAAACCAGATTCCCTGGAAACTGGAATTCTCTGAAAATCGATAATTTTTCATATCCAAATTTTTCTCTTCTACAACAAAAAGTGCTCTGAAAACTGGAATTCTCAGAATACTGGATTTTGGTCCAGTCTGGAGGAGGTCCGGTTTTCAGCGGTTATGCAGTACAGACAGTAAATTAAATCTATTGGGTTAAATCTTGAGACAAGGCTCAACTAAGGCAACTGCATACAAATACCTTTTATACTTCAAGTGGCAGTATCAGATTTGTCTCAAAATATTTTCATAGTTCGAATTATGCCGTTAGAGACTTTTAGTTGCTGCCTAAAAACAGGGTCGGTCTGATAACCCTAAACACATTTTTTTCTGGCCTTAAATTTAAATCCTCAGAAATCTGATCATGGATCAGTTCACTGAATATTTCACACACAGGCAAGCATTTGTTTCTGAGTGACATAATCAACTATTGCAGTAACAGAGGTACAATAAATGCCACACTCCTACAGTATACCATTATCTGATAGAGGGACACATACAGTCTCTTGTTGGCCTGGATTATAGGAGGTCTGTACTCTGAAGCAAGGAATCAAAACTCCAAAAATTCCTGATATTTATGCATTAAAGACAAGGCAATTATATCCAAATGACTTTTTAAATAGTTTAATTAGGTTTAACAAAAGTATTTCATATACTGTTATATGTAAGACAAGCAGTAAGTCAACATTTGTAACCAATGATCCATTGCTACCAACAAGCACTTACCCATTCTTACACAATACAAAAGCACTAAACAACATTATCAGTAAATATATGGGAAAACAAACTATGATGGGATATCTTGGAACAAGTTGTGTCTTTACTACATTACTGTGAATAAAATACATCAAAAATAATTTTTTTACATCAGCATATATGGCACATTACCGGCATATTTGAATTCATTCAAATTTTCTTATGCATAAAATAGGTGAAAATGCATTAACTTGGAAATGAATGTAAATTAAGAAGACTTCTCAGAAATGAAAATTGCAGAAATTATTAACACTCAGAAAACATTTCACACAAGATTTCCTGTGAAAGAATTGATGATTTCAAGAAATAATCATACGAAAAATATACATTAAGATTTCAGACTAATCTAAAAACACATCATTTATAGATGAAATAAACGATGCTGTTCACAGTTACACAAAACAGAACCATTGATTAACGGCTATAATCTTCCACCATGAAACATTATTTAATCAAATGATGCAACGAGAAATCATCTAATGATTTTTTGTCAAGTAAAGGAATTTATTTTTTAGTCGGATAACATTTTTTTTTGCATATTAAAGACATACAGAAAAATATTCCAAACATTCCTCATACTTGGCATTTCATTAAATCTAATATTTCATATACTGAATACTGGTAAGTGCACTTTGATAGTTCTATGTCTGAAATGTAAGGCATAAAATTAATTATCTTACTTCAAAGCTAATCAGAACATCTCAGTAACACGAGAGAACGTCAAACATGTTTATTTATTTATTTATTCGTTTATTTATCATCATTATTCCCATAAAATTACTCATACAATCATAAGAAGAGTATGAAAAAATGCACAACAGGCAAAATTGTTGAAGATCAAAACATCATTTTGCTAAGAAAGCTTTAAAAATCAAAACCACTAACACGATATACAGTAAAACCTCACATAGTGACCATCTCAATATTATGGCCACCTTGTCATAACAATTACTTATTTTCAGACCAGCTTTCAATAACTGCCAATAATTCAACTTGATAATGAGACCAAAACATTATTACAACCAATTTTCCGGGTCCAGAAGATGGTCCCACTATGCAGGTTTTACTGTATATTGTTCTGCTTCCAGCATTAACACTAGGCAGACATTACATTCCAGGAAAATATAACAAGATTGTTCAGTAGACATAAATATATTTTTTATCATTTGTAAGAGCACGTGGGAATAGGTTATAATTACAATGTTCAGACAGATCATTGCCTTTAATCCAAGACTCAGACAGGACAATTCTTACCTCCAAGCTTCCAAGAGACTGATTATATAACACCTATAATACTTATCTCACAAAACAAAATCAAATTCAAGTGTCAAAATAGCTGTCATTGTAATAATAAGACAAATACAATGTCGGCACCAAAAAACTTGTTGAGCAGATATGAGAGCTAATATTGTTCCACCAGGGAACAATCACAGACTCTGAATTGTGAACAGTTTTTTACTGAGTGATGAAAACGTTCTTGTAAATTGTGTGACACACTGATTGAGTGGAAATCATAACAATTTATCACTTGTCAGAAAAATATGACAATAAAAATATTGTAATTATAAGAGGGCTTTTCTTGAAGACTCTAATGTGCCAACATTTAATGAATACAACTTGACACCTTCTCAGCAACGCACATTGTAAAATGCCAACCAATTATCATCGACCATTAGAAGTTGCTGATGCCCACTAGAGAATGTTTTTATATCTTGGCAACCAAAGAATGAATTATGATGCTTACATACAACCCTGAAAGCAAAGATCTGATGGTACAACACTAACCCATTGTATAAATGTCTTCCAATTATTGTTGTAATTTATCAAACCCCTAAGTGTAGACTCCAGAAACATTTTACAGGGATCTCCATTAAAGCAATATGTGGACCTTAAAGTACACTCGCTCATCTTAAACCATTCTAATACTTTACATATGATTACTTTCAGACATTTTTGCTAAACTCTGGCATAAAGATACAAAGATTATGGCTGCGGCTTTCTATAAATTTAATCAATCAGAGCCAATTAAAGACGTTATTTTCAACTCCTGCATTAAAGTAGAAACAAAAGAAACCACTGCTTGATTATGCAATGACCACGACAAAACAACATAACTTAAGTGCATGAAACAAATACCCTGAAATGCTTAAATTGAAATAAATTTGCTGTAATTTAAGGAATGTGCACTTTCTTTAGTCCATTTCCACAATTGTGCAAAACAATGAGTCAGAAGGCAAGTTTAAAGAATAAGAAAGACCCAAATTCATGCCAAACTGAAATGTCAAACAAAGCCAGTGAATGTCCGATGTGTTTAGGTTCCACTCTAAATGAGATTTTATTGCAAGAAAGCGACCTTGACAACACTGACAATAATGTATGTGAAATAATACATTTTATACCACTCACAACTGAATCTACATAACCATACAATGGAGCTTGAAAATAATTGGAAGACAAATGGTTAGCAGACATATTTCACCTAGCCTTTCAGAAGTATAAGTATTAGATGATAATACTTGAATTCTCCAATCAACAACATCCCATAAATTACCAAAAACTAAAAGGCTGGTGAGTATGCAAAACAAAACAGACGTTTATCAGAAATATTATCAAACAGCCCAGTATCAACAACCATTTAAAAGCACTATACAAAAGTAAGCTGTCATGTTGCCCCACGAACACATGTTTTCAAGCAATACATACATCATGGGTGCCAAGAAACCCAAGCAATGATTAAAACATGATAATTCCAAGAAATATCACTCTTTATTTTGATAATATCTTGCACACATCTGCTACTGAAATATACAACAAATTGACTAGCTAATGGTTCTGATATCTACCACCAAACCAAACATGTATCACAAAAAATTGGACAGACCTTGGAATATTTAATACCCCACATTACTGCAGACAGGTGTTGAAGCTGGGGCATGATTCGGAGAGATTAGGGTAAACCTTATTAATTTATAAATGAAGCCATATATTAGTAATTAAACCTGGCTGTACCAATTAGTGAATATTTCATGGCGAAAATTGAGTTTCTTTCATTGACAACAGCCAAATGTTTTGAAAATTTCATAAACGCACAGCAAAAAATATGGACTTTTCTGCAGCTAAATACTGAGCATTATAAGAATTGCATCAGTGCAGAACATGAAACAATATTTTTAAATTTCTATTACCGTTTAACAAATGTCAACATGACCTTGAGCATATTATGAATGATATAAATTAGTTTTCCAGAGAACTTACAGACTCCTGTCTAAGTCTTTAAATCATTCAGTTCTTATAGCGGAATACATAACTAATATTGTACGGCTTAATGAGGTATTGTTCAAAATGAAGTTTTACATCAAATAAATTATTGGTAAGCAGACAGATCTTGCATGATCTGCCAATAATGCCATGCAGCATAATAAGCATTGTTAATGTGCAGCCATCCAAAATCAGAGATACAATGTCACTGAGCAGCTTTAGGAAATAATTCATAAGAAAAGGTAAAAAATAAGAAATTATGGAACATATTTATGCAATTTTCCTGAAGCAAACAAGACATAGAATTTGTAAAAAAAGACACGACAATAGACAGGCACTAGAATTTAGCTTCTTTGTGTAATCATACTATGACAAATGCGTAGCCAAAAGGAAGCATCTCTGATGTTAGATAATGGTGCTTGCCATCTCCAAACAGAAAATGACTCTTCAAATTGGAGTTTTCAGCCAAATCATGTTTGAGGCAAAGAACACTACACATCACCAAAATGACACAAATGAGACAGGGGATTTTGAAGTAACAGAAAATTTCTGCATGGAATTAGAAATATTATCTGGGCTTGTTAAGAACCTGTCAACGTTTTTCACTCAAGCCATTGATAAAAAAGCATACAAGATAATGCAGTTTCTGTTTGTATAATCTTTCTGTCAATTATAATTAGAGACAAAAACATGTCATGTAAAAACAAATTTGATACACACACAACTGAAGCCAATGAAGATATAACAGAAAAAGCACTTTCTAAAGAAAACACGGCTGTCAATAAAGAAAACATCAGAATTCTTAACAGGCAAGACAGAACATCAAACATGGTTTGGCCATAACGCCTAAGAAACATTCTAAACCAGCCTTATTCCTGAAGATTACACTGTGCTTTTTAAACAATAACAATTAAAGAATAGATTCTAGCATCTTTAAGCCCCTTTTTAAAGGTAAAATTACTCAATAACAGGCACTAATAAACAATGCCACTCACCAGCACATGCTTATATATTCATGTAAAAGAACCAAATCAAACCTCAGCATAAAGGCTATAATTCTTGCCTCCTTTTGGTGGCCTTTGATCACAGGTTTAACTGTATATATCTATTGGAAATTAAAGTATTCAAACTTGGTCAACAATCTGATATAATTATCTTTTATAGCAACTAATGCAAAATATAGAAAAAAAATTATATGCATCACATATCAGAAACCTGTTCAGGCAAGATTTTGTAGAACTTTTTAGATAATAATATATTTAAGCATCAAAACTTAATAGTTTCAAAAATTGGATTACGGCTTTCAAGTAATGATTTTCATCAATTAAAAACAATTTCCATACGGAAAGCAAACATGAAAGATGAGGACAAGAATACTGGTAAATTCTGCTACAAATCTGCATCATTTCTTATATAAAACATAAAACGTCAGATTGTACAAAATAATTGCTCTTAAAGAATAAAGTTTTATACCATTTTAATTTAGGGGTTGGATTAAAATAATATATAATTTGCAATAAACTTTTCAATTTAGATTGAAATAGAATTAATTTAAATAAGCAGCTGTTGGGGGTCATCATGAATCCTTGCAATCAACAATATAATGCACAACACTGCAATTATTATAATCTAATTATCTGCATTAATTTATGCAACAAATTTAAACATGGTTTCAGGCTATCAGAACTGAAGTTAAAAAACTGAGCACCAAAATCTACAGTAAGAAGTTAGGATAAAAAGGGCAACTTCAAAACCATATTTAATTCTACTATTTACTATAGATTAATATTCATTGAGACATCAAGTTTGACTCCCTAAATAAAGATTTTCCAAGCGATATATTGAATCAATAAAAAAAAATGGCAAAGAATTATTACACTGTCTTAAATTCATCTTTATGTTTTTATTTGATTCAAAATTTCAAAACAAATACCATCTATATACAGATTAAATGAAGTTGTTTGAATGCAATTTTAATTCTAATTCATGCAAATGACAATGAATTTAAAAGGGAAGCAATCCTGTTCTGAAATCATTTTTGTAAAGGGACATTACTCTTAGTGCACATATAACTGGAAGATCTCTGAAGTAACCACTGATTTTTACTTTTCATAAGCAAAATAATGATTTGAATCAATACATCAGAGTTTATGTTGAAAGTGTAGATATTCACAACAATCCATGATCATAAATTCAGATCTAAGAATGAGTTATTTATCTCTGAAGCTCTTTGATAGATTTACAAATAAAGCTATTTGTACTATTTTAGATAAAAGAGGAAAAATCTCCAGTTATTGTTCATTATGTTTGTACTATAGGACAAAATTGTTCTATAGAAATTGACAAATTTTGTATCACACAGGAATTTGATACTATAATGTACAACAGCTGATTCTGGGAGTCCCTAAAAGCACAAAGTAATCATACAATTGTTGGATCAATGGTGATCTTCATTTCTACAACTAACAACACAGAAGGGAGTTAAAGCTAATGTTGAATCAACTGATTCAATTTATTCTAAGACCTTTAAACTAATTAGTTTTCCCCAATTTGACTGATTTTCACCAAACATTGCCTTCTGCCATCTGTCAACTGTGAACGTTTTCTACAAATTGTATCAGATTTTCCACAACATCTCTGTACGTCTGGATAACTGATTTCATTTCTCACCTTAGAATGAAATATCTCTTTATTTTAGCTGATAAAAATTTGCATAATTTTATTAATTTGTGACTCAACTCTGTAATCAAATTTCAACAGAAGCGAAACTGTACTACAGGGACAAAATTATTACAGAAAACAAGCCATAAACATAATCAGAACTAGAAAGAATTTGTTATGGTTTGACAGACTGGTACTCTGTACAGTTTACGAATCCAGACTGGTTTCTTTCACTATTTCTCGGTCTGGATTGCAATAAAGTGTCAGAGAGAAAAACTTCAAATAAAAACGCTTAGAATAATAAACAATGTTGCCTTCTTTCCTCTCCAACGACTACAATGTGGTCGCTAGTCCTGACTCTTGATATTTCGCCCCATAATGTCGGGCCATGATTTCCAGCTAGATTTATGGCCTCTAAATTGTCTCCCATCACAATTATCGGCCTCTTTGTTCAAGGACCAATTCATGAATTAGCATTTTGTCCTATAAAATTGCTACAATTTTCCCAATGATATTCTATGATATTTCTCATGATAACCATATTCATTATTCAAATGAATTGTAATGGAACCAATGTCGTGTAAGCGTAATTGATTAGAGTGGTTGTTTTGTTATGAACTAATAGAGAAAATCATACAAAAAAATAAACAAAAAAAATCATTAATTCTTATTTTTACAGTTTTATAGTTTTTTCGAAGGATTTATTACGCTTGTTACAAACAATGTATATTATTTGACTACTTCAATAATCAACTTAAACATTTTAATCTTCAAGGTCAATTTAACAAGAAAATTATTGCATAAATTTTGAAAAAAATGAGCAGATCATTACATTTTTCCTCAACAATCTCCTAAAATTTATGTGTTAGTAGTACAACATGTCGAAAACTTGAAGTGAATTTTTTATACAACAACAATGATAACTTATATTACATCATGCATTAGTTAAATATATATTTCACAGAAGTTTCATGCCCGGAGAGACTTCAGCAGTAACAAAAATATACAAGTCTGAAAATGACTGTTTGTTTATCATATAATTATTATCAAATTGATGAAACTATGTTCATAATTAAACAGTTCACATACAGTCACGTTCAGCAGTCAGTTCATATGGAGTGCAAAATAAACGATGAATATTTTCTTATTTGAATGAACGCGAAACTGCAGAAATTTGCACTCAGTAAAAAAGTTTTTCGTCTTGGAAAAAAAATATTTGTTTAGCATCCAACTGTTATTGTTTACAGATTAAATTCCTTAATTAGCAATAAGTTAATGTAAATATAATCTGGGAGAACAGATTAGCGAAGTATCAAGTCTAAATGGTTGGATAAATTTGTAACAACAGTCAAGTGCATGTCTAACTGGATAGGTAGGCCTGCATAACACCATGTAATGAGTAATTAAACATGCTGACAGCAGACAAAAGAATGAAGCAGTCAGGAAATAAAATGTTTCTGCAGATAGTTTGACAGTTTCTGAGATATCAGCCTAATTTAGTGCACTGTTGCCTTTATCCTTCACTGAGGGCAGGCACCAGAGCACTAAAAAACACAAAATTGCTATAAATCAGTCTGTGTTTGATTTTCGGAAACAATAAAACAATACAAAGACAGTATAACAATGTTACTATGGCAACAAAATAACAGATAACAGTCAAAATTTACAGATAACCATAAATCACAAAATGAGGAATAAATTATGTAACCATGCAGTCACATACAGAAATGAGAAATGTAAAATTTTGAAATCATCTGACAGACTGGTACTAGAAAATGTAAAATTTCAGACATTTTTTTACCAACAAGATCAGACAACAAGTCTGTACAAAAAATAGTAAGAATTGAAGAAATTTTATGTCCTACATATTTACATGGAAAACACACCCAATAAACTCACTTTTTACAACTTTGCTGAGTAAACTTTCAAAGAAAGTAATTAATATATAAATTAATTTCCCACCAAAAATACCCTGCAGGTAGTATAGTTAATTTATTTACAGTGATACATTATACTTGTATTAAAAATGTATTTGACTACAAGCCTGGCATTGGTAACTTAATTGAATACCAACAAAATAAATATACATTCAGATTAGGCCAGAAAAAAAGTAAAAAAAAACCATAAGGGCAAAATTTCTTTCCCATATTTGTCTTTTGAACACATATATTGTGAGATTTATTTTACAATTCATCCCTAAATATTTTGTACTTTGGATTCGCCTTTAGAGACTCTTAAGTTTGACACCAAAAATTAGGATCAGCCAGGTAAACATAAACACAGACATTTTTTTCCTGGCCTTAACATAAATTTGATAATGTGGAACTTTTTTGGTACTTGTAATTTGTACACTTTCATAATAAAAGTAAAACACTCCACCCCTAAAATAACTTATGAACAAATAAAATATAACTGAGTGTCATAACTTATTCACATACAAACTATTCAGGACACCATATTACAAAACTGAGATTGGAAACTGGACTCATATCCAAAGCCAATGATTGGCTCTTTCTGAGCACTGTCTTCAAAACTGACCAATGGCACAGCTGGATACAAAGAGGTGCCTCTTTCAAAGTTTATTATAACCTTGTTGTATTATGAAGGCGTGTGTCAAATTTATTGAATAAGCCAAAAGATAGAACTAAACTCTAAACACTTAATATAAATTTCCAAATGTCAACATGCAAACATTAATTACGTTTTAATTGTGTTATGTTATAGGAAATTAATCAGACCACTCAATGTAATGTTATCTTGTATTGAAAATGTTTGCAAACAAATCCTGATAACGTATATGGAAGAAATCTGTTTGAATTTGGCTAAAAATATCTGCCTAATTTAAATACTTCATTGACATAATCGGAAAATATCTAAACCCAAGTGAAGTTTAAGCAAACTCATTTGTATAAAACTGAAATACTGCCGTCAGTCATTGAAATGTGCATTCAGAACTTTGACTGAAAAACAAGCGGAGTCTGTCACTCTAGCTGGACAGGTTTAAAGATTTATTCCGGTCGTGATTATAAGTAAACTGGGAATTGCAGCACAAAAAAATGTTCGCGCTAATTATTTTTATGCCGAAAATTACATGAAAACTTGTGTGAAGTAATTTGTAAACTGTGTTTCTTAATGGAAAATGTAATAAATAGATTTAGGGGGCACCATTATGTATGGAAAATATAAATAGATTGGTATGTGTCAAAATGACAAAAAAGTGTAGTTTTTTTTCCACCTTTGTAAACTTTTGGAAACCAGTCTGACTGCTTTTATGAATGGGAGGTAGGAACCTTTCAATCATTTCTTCCTTCAGACTCAACAAATCTTTGTGAGCTAAAACAAGTGTTTTTCGTTCATCCAGTAAATTGTAGTGTAGTATTATATGACAAAGCATTTATCATATAGAATGAAAAAATAAAACACTGTATAATGGTTCACAGCCAGATCAATCATTCATGTCTGAGTTTGATCTAAAAAAAAATCATGTTAAGAAATTGGATTCTTACACACTTCAAAAAATTTCTAAAATTATTACTATCATCACAGCATGTTTTATTACCATAGTAACTATTATTTTCGTCAGAACTGAAATGGCTCAAAAGGTTCAGATCTTATCACTTGCAGCAGCTGTAGCATGTCCTTGCAATTAAGGGGCACAAGAGCTTGTTAGGCCAGAAAAAGAATTGTGCTTATGGTTACCTAACAGACCCTATTTTTTGACATCGACCCTAGAGTTTTGAACAGTAAATTTCTAATGTACGAAGTTTTGTTACTTCCAACTTAGGAAGATATTCTGAAAGGATATTCTCACAAAAATGTTTTTAGTAAAACACATAGAAATGAAAGGTTTTTTACCAACCTGCCTATCCTAATGACTAATAATTTTTAGTCTTAGTGTAATATAGAAAGCAGTCATGGAAAACATTTCTTATGTTTTTTTCACCTTGGTACAATGCCATTTTTCAACAATTTTTCAGTTGTATATGATGGCCGTTTCACCTAACCTGTTTTCCTGGACTGTATACTAACCAGTACTAACTTACCCTTCCATAAGGAGCTGGCAAATTCTCCACATATGGAGGAAAATAGACATTTTTGTCAAGTTTTCATAAAATGGTTATACATATTAATGAATGACCCTGTGACAGGGATTTGAACCTGGATCACCAGGTTACAAGTCCAGTGCGCTAACCGCTGGACCATGGTTGCTGTTCATTTGTTATGTATTGCAAAGGCTTGTTGAAAGTAATTCAATTAAAGACTAACATTATTTCTCTAAATGACTCTCAGATGAGGCACAAAATGCCATTAGCAAAGTTTGATAGATTTGTTGGAAAATGCTTTGTATTAGTTTCATCCGCAACTAAGCTAAAAAATCATGTTTTGTTTCTGTCAGTTCAGAAAAGCTTAAATATTTATCATTACAAAGCCATATCATGATTACCATTACTTTCAACAACAATTTTTCAACCAGAATAAGTTTTTTTTTAAAAACTACATCAGAGAATCTAGATTTGAAAATGTGATTTAAAAACTACTCAAATAAATCAATTAATATAAATTTTATTCCCCACCCACACTTTTATCCAAAATATTGTTTTCTCTTTGATAATTCTTGCCTCAAACTGTGAACATTTTATACATAGTCAGTCAAGATGAAGATCAAGTGAAAGATTATTATTTTTTTACATTTCAGAACAATTTCCACAGATTTAAGGGTTGAATCACTCAGGGTCTGGCTTCTAATCCATGAAGATATGTTTAATGTTTTATATGCCGTATTTCTCATACTTACGTCACATAATTCATTTAAATGTATCTCTGAAATCTGTAGAATACTGGTACTAAGCATAATAATTCACACCTTGTATGGTAAATGCAAGAAAGTCTTAACTCCACATCCTTGATGGAATATGTAACTTTATTTTGCGAACAGAGCAGAACTGAACATTTTTGTGAATGTTATTCAAATAGGAATATAAAGTGGTCCCTATAGTCACAGATCTGGAAATCCCAAAAAATAAATGGGATTTTTATTCAATTTTGCTGGAATGAAAAACCAGCCTTTGATGAAAATAAAATTGCATGGAAAATAAGGATAAGGCCATCCTGAAAAAATTGTTGGTTTGTAGTTCTGGAACTGACTCATTAAATAACCCCTAAGGCTTGTTTCATACCCTCAAAAATATGGGTCAGCAGTCAGGGATTTTTTAATTTTTTATAACATATATTGGCAACATTGTATGGGAATATGTGCTCTATAATAAATTGTTGTGAAAATTACAATAAAGCACTAAGATTTGGATGCTACAAAAACTTATGAGTTGGCAGGTAAAATAATTGGGTCAGTTGGGTAATCGGAAACCATCCTTTTTTTTGCCTACCCACAAATGTTTTTAGTGATTTTGACAAAATATAGTTTTTTGTTCCATCTTTTAATTTTCAGTACAAGTATATAATAAAAAATTAATAAAATAAAACAAAAAAAAATTAATAAAAAAATGCCAACAGCTGGTTACTGTTATAAGTGACATGTAACCCCAAACCAACAGTTTTCAAGGAGGGCCTAATCCAGAAAATATAAAGGAGACTCATTCCAAAAGAGAAAAGTTTAAGATCACAGAAATACAAAAATCATTTTGCGGAATTCACTACTTTCCATTGACTTTAATACTAATAAGATGGTTATGAAAAAAAATACTTAAAATATATCAAAGTCCCTGTAAGAACAGCACACTTACAGTAAAACATATGAAACAAAATAAGCTTAATAAGCCTTGCATCATTATCTTTCAAACTCAAGAAATTGGCAAAAAATGAATTCTTTTTGTTTCAGGCAATTATCGTTATACCAATTAGGTACATAGCAATATTGTGCTCAGGTATTATATATCAGAAATTGTATCGAAGATGTGAACAATGTGATTATAAGACAATAAAACAGTGAGAAAAACGATAATTACCAACAGATTTCATATGTTTGAAGCATTTAATAACGTAACTAAATTCAACCAGATGTTAGAACAGAACAAGCCTAGACAACCTCCGCAACACCTAGAATAGTAACGTTAAACTCCTCGTTAAACTCCTTGTCCAAATCACAATCTATCTGATTGATCCACGAAACCATAAAACAAGGTTTTTTTGCACTAATTGGAGTGTACAACAAGTCTCTGGTAACGGGTAAAAATCAAGTTTTTGATTTCATAAACAGATCATGAATGTAGTGGGTCTGTGAGACAGATTTATAGCCTATAAAAACAACAGATAGATTTCCAGACTTTTATACTAAGTTATGGCAGTGCAGTCACACAAATGGTATGAAATCTGGCATGTGAAATGTCGAGGAATGTTCTTATTTAGATATTAGATGAATCAAAGAAATATCTAAATAAAAATTGTAATGACTAGTTACTGATTAAAATAAATAAATAACATTCTCTCTAAGTATTTCAGTTTGTACAAAGACTTACTGCCTAATTACAGAAATGTAAGGTATAAATTAGGATAACACTAACATGAAACTGTTTAATATGCCTGAGTCAGCACTTTTTCAAATAATTAAAGGACTCTTTGAAGGCTTTACAATATTCCCTTATAAATGAAATAAACCATCAGTTAATTAACAAGATTCTACTTTCTTTCAATAATAATAAAAAAATATTGTCATTAACAAAAACAAAGAAGATGAAATTACAAAAATAAAACATATAAAAAAATATATTTTTGCCGCACAAAGATAGGAAGCATTGAGCTCCAGACACAAAAAATCAATGTTCAAGAACAAAGATCTCTCTAGAGAAACTATCATAAGAATATGCCAAGTCTAGTAATTAATTAATAACGACCAATTATAAATATATATCAAATACAGGGAGCCCGCTTGAGTATATGTTATACATGATATACCACCCAGTATTACAACATTCATAGTCAATCCATCAGAACCATTGTAGAACATTACATACAACACACAAGTACAGAGTGAATAAATATATCATACCACAGACAAGTACTTGACCAAAGACCAAGAAAATGTCAGAAATAAGTGTTGACCTTAATGCCCAATTAAAAATTCACAATTACCTTAGCAACAAAATATGCCAAAACCAATTGTGCATGAAGACAATTAACTCAGCATGCAAGGAAACAATAAAAATCAAAGCACTGTAAGTACCAATTTTTATTGCAATTATAAGATGCTAAAATTTAAGTCAGGAAAGACCAATATCAATAATCAAAAAAGCTCTAACAGATATGCCCCTACCAGTAAGGGACAAAATAATAACAAACTTAGTCTGAAAAATCAAGTTCCACACCAAAAACAATAAAGAAACAAGTGACAAATTGATTATAATGAAACAGGTGACATACATTATCATATGTTTTGTTATGTTTTAAAACCCACAAATACTTTAAGACAGACAGTAATTGTAACACTCAAAGGGAAATTAAATCTAAATACCTAAAAAAAGATTTTAGATGCACATCATATATATTGTAACATTATAACAAAAAAATAACAGATTTGTCAGACCCCCCCAAAAAAAACTCAACAATTGTCTGGTAGAAACCATTAAAAAAATGAAGTCAAAGATGAAATTTAATATTCTACTGGTACAGCCAAGGGAGATAACCGATGCTTGATAAAATAACTGTCACACAGATACAATTAACAGAAGACTCATTTGTAAGATTGTAAGAAAAAAATCAACCTTGATAAATACTTTAAACAAACTCTAGATAGCTCTGATTAAAACTGATGACAAAAACAATGTCTTGTTGGTCACAATGTTCATTGTAACCTCTAAGTAAACCATCAAAGACAGCGATGCTACTTGCATATATAGATGCATCTTGTTCTAGATTCAGCTAAAGAAAGTTTTAAATGATATGCAAACAAACAACAGGAAATTACAATTTTTTGTAGTAAACATTCCACACAGTAAATGTCATACCACGGCAACACCAGACCAGCTAATTAATACAACAGTTTCATTTTTATGTTTCCTGTAATGTTACCCAACCATAACGGTCTTTGTCTCACTTTATCATTTTTACTACAATCCTCAAAATAGTTTTAAAACAATGAACACAGAAGTCATCAGAAATTTAGACACTTGTCATTTGTAAGTAATTAGTTTAAGTCAAAAATTGTTAATTGTTTTTTTGCTCATTACAATGAATAAATCTATTTTGGTTTCCAAATCTTTGTGGTACGTGAATATTACATTTTACTCCCAGGCAACAAAAAGTGCAGATGTTTTGTGCAGCTCGAAAGCTCAAAACTAAATGAAAGATTACTATACAAAATTCAATAGAATGTGCCAGGAAACACATGCATTACTACATTTATTACAAAACTCTTTATTTCACTGAAAGCCAAATGATACATGCAGCAAGCATGTATTGTTAGGCTGTTTTAAGAAAGAGAAAAATCCATTGGATTACATAATATTTATAATTTAGGCCTTACTTTAAAAATTGTTGGTTTGCACTTATGTTACCAACTCATTAAAAAAAATGTTGTGTTCTTTATTCCAGTCTTCTGTTATCAGCATGAACATAAGAGTCAATTGAGCGTAAAAAACATCAACTTAACATCTCCCTTTTAAAGTTTGGGTTGCACAATAGTTACTGCAAAACAACATATTTTTAAGGATGGCCTTAGTGTTGGCATATATATATGTTTCCCAATGTTAAAACCTTAAGTTCACCATTTACTACAGCATAATTAATTATATTGCATATTATTATAGCACTAGCTTAATATAGAAGCAATTAAATTTCAACATTAAAGCAAAATTTACAATTTTATTTCATATAAGAAATTATGATATTTGATAAAACAAGGCCATGATATTCACATTAATTTCACCATGATACTATGAATAAATACATAATTTTATTTCATTATTTAGCAAAACTGTCTGAAGTAACTTTGGAACAATAACATAAAAAATGGTGCAACATAAATAAAAGTCTAATTATAAAGTGAAAGCAAAAATATTTTAATGTAACAAAGCGTCAGGACAACATAGGGATGGTGTCCAATGAAACTGAACAGTAAATGGGCCTATTAGCGCAAATCACATGATTTTGTCTTTAAGTTTGTAATAATTGTTTGTTTAGTACATGTTTGATTCAAACAAAATCAGGAGCCTCTGTGGTCAAGTGGTTATTGTCTCTGACTTGTAATTACTAGCCCTTCATGGCTGTGAGTTCAAATCCCCCAGGACCAAATTTCACATATGAGGAAGCTGTCCAGCTAGCTTACAGAAGGTTGGTTCTAACCAGGTGTAAGCCTGGGGGTCTTCCTCCAATGCTAAAGCTGGAATGTTGACAAATGACCCTGGCTGTTGGTACATTGTTATACTCCAGTGAAAAAAATGTATTCAAAATCTTAATGATAAGTATGTCTGAGCTGGGAGACGATCTTATCATGAAATGGGAACTAGGGTCATCTTTTCTTGGGATGCAACCAAATCACGAAGCCAGTATCAAAATACACAGCTTAATTTATGTTCTAGTAGAAGTATAAAACTTTATCCTCCGCAATGCCATTATCATGACAAATAATGCACAGAGTACATATGTTGCTTTCAAGATGTTCCAATCAATTATAACCCGACATATCCTGCATAATAGACCACCCTATGGTATATAATGCTATATAGATATCCCACAACCTTTAAATTATAGAATAAATTCTATTATCAGTTCTAGGGTACATCGTAAGTACAATTGATTTTCAGACTTATCAATTTAGGTGCCTACAGCAGATAATTATATTTTTGTCTGAATTCAGTTGTACAATTGATGCAACTCAACTGATTAATCAAAATTTGAAACTTAAAATATGATTATTCAAAGATGACTTAGATCAGCGTGATCTTATTTATCGACAGTCTTACTGGACCAAAACAACACTTGAAAGTAAGCAGATATTATACAACAAAAACACTCATAGTTTGAGTACTTTAACAGAAATGAAGTTCAAAGTCAAAGCAATAGACATTGTAGATAATTAGATTGTTTGTTATTCTTAAGTCAGTGTTTAGACTGTTTAACCTAATAACAACAACAAAAAAGGATATTAAAACAAATATCGCTCTCAAGTAATTTCAGAAATTTGTAAAATGTTTGACATTTTCCTTTTTGCTATTCTGAATTAGATACAACTTTGTTCAGTGATAAATAGGATTAATGTGTTTCAGTGCTGGATCATAAAGACACATTGTTGTCAAAGTTTGTTCAATAACAAGAAAAGACAAGCAGACTTTCTGTTGTAATTATTCACTGTCACAAAAAAGTCAGAAAAGGATGCTTTTGTAGTGTATATTATGATCAACAACAGACTGGTATTCATCTTCAAATCAATACAATATAAACACAGTCTAGGATTGGGAACAAAATTTGAGCATTCAACCCTAAGTATAGTAAATGAGAAAAATGAACACCATAGCTAAATCAAAACCATGGAAAAATTATTGGCAAGACTCAATTTCACAGAATAAACAATTTTTGTGCTTCATATTACTGAAAACTATCCTAGGTAAATCATGTGGAGTTACATTATACCTCCCACAATTTGAACAATTATAAAATACTTCCAACCGAACATCAATTTTATTACCTTTGTATATAAAATTGCTTTATAAGAAACAACAGAGTGACAATTAATTGCTATTTCTGTTTTATTTATATGAATTCTGTCTCTGTTAATTCCAGTCTATCGGAGTTTGCTAAATGAAACACAGCTAGAGTTGTAAAAGCTTTGATTTAAGAGAAATATAGAATTAGGGGAATGCAGGAAGGTGAACTCGGAAGAAAAAATCAGATCCTCGTGGATTAAAACAATCTAAACATTGTATACAGTGATTAGCTGTAAGCAGTATTAAGGAGAATGCTTAAACAATAACATTCCAATAATCCTAGAAGCCTTTGGTGTTCCAGTCTAAGTACACATGGTTATAATTGTTATGTTTCGAACAAATGAATCAAGATTAGAAGCACTCACAGAAATACGGACTGGCATATTTGTATAGAAAGTTTGCTAACACTCTAGAAAATCCATGGCTTAACCTTTTCAGATATAATTAAATAGATGGTTTTGAGGCAAAAACACGAAAAAGTAATATTCCTCTCTAGTCTCCAGTTATTCTAGTAAGCCAAAAGCTGTACAATTAAGAGGGATAATTATGCAAATGGAAACAGTACACATAAAATAATTATCTGAACTCCTTTGAGGGTTCGAAAAGAAAAATGAAAAAGTACTGTAAAAGTATGAGAAACTTGATGTACATCTAAGACTTACAAAAAGAATGCAAATTACATACAATTCTGAACTTTACACTAATTCCCCTGAAAATTGAACTGAGGCCATAGAAGTCAAACAATCAGTATTAACCTCAAAGAGGATGTAATGGCAAAAAAGGTTCAGACCATTAATTGTCGTAAAAATTAAATAAAAATGAACATTTGCAAGCTTCAAGAACTTAATTTCAAAAGCAACTAAATAGTGAAATTCTTATAATAATCAGAATGTAGACACAACAAAATTATTTAAAAATCAATTAAATTTAAAGCTCGAACACACACAGTAGTTAAACTTATCAATTAACAAAAGCAAATTGCATTCAACTGAGTAACATCTTAATACCAACATAATTAATACCATGTACTGCCTTGAAATACCACTATTATGCAATCATTGCTAAAATAATGTGTTTTGTCAGATGACAATGCATTAGGTAAAAAAGCTAGCCAGAGACAAATGAAGATTGTCAAACCAAATCAAAGTGTTGAAAAAAACGGAATCCGCACAGTCACATATCAACAGCATTGTTGTAATAAATCATTTCTGTAAATGTTCCTACAGAGGTAAGCTGCTCATGGTCGGTGAAGCATCTGCAATGATGTCTTTACCACAAATCAAGAAAGAGAATACATGCTTAAAAACTTGACAATTTTTATGTTCTGTCTCCCATAGTAAGTCTACATAATCCTTATTTTATCAATGATCAAATTATGAGTCCAAGCTTGTGTAGAACACTAGTTCTCCTTCCAGTGAATGTCAAGATCAACAGATGAAACATCATACCATGTTTCCAAGCCAATTTATACAATATAATAATTTCCACAGAAACCTAAACATTAATATCATTCTATACCCAGAATTGCCTGTAAGCCAATTAACAACCTATAATACAAACAAACACAATTTTTTCTTATTTTGGCCTCATCTTCATAAAACCAAACCAAACCCCATGTTATCTAGATCTCCATTTCCATGTTTTCCTGGGAGAAAAAAATATCTAATTATACCAAAAATAGAAAGCCCATAATCCTAATATCATTAACAATAGTAATCAAATGCATTCTCTGTTCTTGTCCTTTCACATTTCCGTTGATCCTTTCCGTTATAATTGATGGACATTTATTGATCTGTCCATCGAGTTCTGCCTGAACCGACTACAAAATTCCCATTTAATGACAAATCACAATAAGCAATATGCTTCATTGATATTTGAGAGACGTTAAGTACACAGTTACAGAATAAGTAACGCTGTATTATTACAAACGCATCACCAAATTCAATCTCAGATGAAGCTTCTCTCCGATTGTAATCTAATAAGAGCTTTTGTGTTTCCATCTAATATGACAGATTCATTCAATTTGTACATCCTCTGAATAGGGAAAATATGTTTTATATGTGACTCAAAGGAGCTTAACAGTTCAACTTGAGAGAAACAAAGTGACGTACAGTCAGTCTGCAAAAATATTGCAATGCCAATTTCCATTTAAAACATCCAAATATTATACAGAAACATTGATTCTGTAGTCTGTAGTATGTTTGTGGACATTCGAGAGGACGGATTTATTCAGAGAGGGCTGTTTGTTAAGCGAATGCTAAAGAGCACATTGTCTGTATGAAGCAACATGTTTATACTTTATTCATCACATACATGCCATAACAATATTGCAGCACTGATGGAATCACATAATAATTTTGTACATTACTGATTGGCAACAGACTATATTGGAAATAGCCAATCAGGGTAGAATAATTACACAAAATACTAGACATTCAACCAAACAAACAGCTGAAGGCAAAAGACTAATAAAAATTTCATCAGCCTTATGGCTTCACAAAACAATGTCTTACCTTTGGTGCAAAACTTTTTTCTTCTAAAATTCAAGACAGTTACATTTGAAGCAGAAAATATGCTGATGTTCATCTGTACGTTCACATCAACCTCTGTAGTAGAGGCTCCAGTACATCGTAAAAGTATCGTAAATGCTGAAAGCAAAGCATGGAATGCACTATTTAGTGAAACCACAAAGTAACCAGAGGAAAAAGTAAGGCAAACTCTGACTGGATTGTAGGAACATTCAGGGAAAACACTTTCAAATCATAGACAAATGATTTTTTCACTTATGTACTTTTTTCAGATTTTACGTCTATTTTCAACAATATGTCAGTTATACATTGGTGGGAAGTTGGTCTGAACAGTTTTCATGGATTCACTAGCACTATTAATTAACTTTGTTCTTCACAGCTATCATCTCTACAACAAAAACAAATCACCAGGATTTAAACTCAGTGCAATCTACAGCAAGCCCTAAAAGTTTGAATCATAGACTTTTCAAAGATCACTTTTTGCAATAGAAGTATCCGTTCAATTATTAAACACTGCCAAGTCAACCAAATATTCAATGCAATATATTTTGGTCCATTATTAATTATGTACAAATTTCTTCTTTTTTCAGCAAATGCAAGTCATCAGCAGTAAAAAATGTCTACATTTTTTTTGTTTTATCGCTATGGCGATTTAAAGACCAAAAAAATGAAAAAGAATTCCAGGATAAATTCAGTAAGAGATTTTTTGAGTACACCATGACTTTTTCATTTCCAGTATGTTGTTACACAACCTTGTAGATGTAAGTGTTACCATATGAAATTAGAACATAATTCAATGTCATGATCCTGTCACTATTCAAAAGTACGTTAAAACGCGCATTTGAAATTTCCCCAATAAAAATAAAAAACAATAAATAAACCTCTGACGGAGGAATAATAAATCACTGTGATAAACATTTTCCCAGCAAAACTGTAGCCAACTTTCCAAGATAATGTGTTCAGAATTTACCAATTGTTTCTTTTTTTGTTTTCCAAAATAGAGAACAAAAATAACCCAAAGGAAAAAAATGAAACAAAAGAGAAATGTAACCAAAACTGTCTTTCACAAATATTCCAGAAAAATTGGTAGCACATGCTGTAAGTAAGTTACAGAATGTATCATAGACACATAGTGACGTTTCAATTTCTTAAACAGATAGAGCTGCCAGTGACTTTGTCATCTAATTTACAGCATGTCAGACTTGAGGTAAAAACAATTAATACGCACAATCACAATGATAATTACTTCATAGGAACAATTCACAGCATTTGGCAGAATGTATGGCTTTAATTAGCATACCCCAAATACTATTGAGACATACTTACGATAAAAAAATAACGCAATGCTCAAATTTTCAAAGACAGATGAGATGGTATTACGCATAGCAAATTTCATTAGAATCTTTGTTCATTTATTCAACTTAGCTATTCTATTAAAACTTTTTGGTTCAATAAAATTACAAGCTACAGTTTGCCTTTGCATCTAAAAACCAAGCTGTACAAACTGCAACCAAAATGCTGTAGTGAAAAAATCCCAAACTTTCATAGTAAATAGAATTCTTCTTTTATTACAATCTGACACGCACATCGTATTGATGATACAGTGTAGAGATGAGAAAAATAATGGAAAAACAGCACCAGAATGACTGCCGCATTTATATTGTACATATGTTTCATTAGTATAACCACAGACAGATAATTGAACAAATAATTAGACTTTTGTATGAAACAATTTACATACTTAACCTTTGATTGATTTAGTGCAAAATATAAATGCACTTTATGTTACTTAATTACCTTGGGATAGGTCTGAATCTATGTATTCTATGTAAGATAAAAGCATGTTTTTTACTTCTAAGTATAAAATTGCACAACACAAGGCTCCAGGAAAGCTTTGCTATAAACGCTAATTCAGTCAGAGAATTAACTAATGTCAGATTTCATGGCATTACGTTGTGACAACGAAAATCAATACACAATTTAGCAGAATTTATCTATTCTTAAAAGCATAAACTCCTTTTCATTTCTCTAGATAAATATTCATATTGAATGCTACTTGAAGCAAAACTTGAATAATTCTTACTTGACAAGGATGTAGGGACTGTCCCATCAGGTGAAATACTTGGTCTCGGCATGTCCATGGCTGTCGGATTTGACACTTTGAACCGCATCTTGTAAAACATCTGCAAGTATCAAAATATCAATTTCATAACTATACTAACTTATAATATAAAAGTAAAAATGCACATAAATATCTACAATGTACAATATATACATGTCCAGAGTCTATTAACAAACTGGGGTTAAGAATTGAGCCAATAAAAGATACCTAGTATTTCAAGTACTCAGCAGAATTATTTATAGTTACAATTAACTAAAACTGTACCTGGCAAAGGCAAGAAAAAATAGTCACATTTATGGTTACCTGACCAACCCTAATTTTTGGCAACAAACAACAAAATCCGATGAACAAAAATATTTGGGGATGAATCGTACCTCCAAGGTGCAATTTTTAAGGTATAATTAGGATAAAAGTCAGAAAAGAAAGCTTTGCAACCTGCCCCGGCTTCCTGAAACTGCTGGAATACAAGCCTGACATTTGGTCAAGCAAAGTTAGAATTTCTGTCTGACCAAATGAAAATTTGTCCGACTGAATATATTATAAATAAGTGATAAATGCTGTAAATCATGCCTGACATCTGGTTCGGTACTTGCCGAAAGTTACTGGACCTACTCGAAATTTGCCTGACATATCCGATGGTCTGGCAACTTTCAGGAAGCCTGCCAGCCTACCCTATTATAAATCATAAACAGGACAGTCTTTTTTTAGCTTAGTAACGAACGCATAAATCATAGTCAGCTTTATATTCATAGAGCATCCAAAATTTTGTAGAACCCTCGTTATGCGGAATAAGCAATTGAATTTCACAAAAAATTTCTGGTTTATTTCCTTAACTGTCGCGGACATGAAAAGAATTACCATTCAAAAGCACTTAAGGCGGGTTAAAATTTTGCTTTGAAAGCACAGATTCAAACAGCATCCATAACATAAATGGCTTTAGAAAATTAATGTGTGTTCGAAGTTTTGGAGTCAATTTTCTGGAAATAACAAAATCACTGTCTGCCTTCAGCTGTTTCCAGGGACCATAAAAATACTAGGAATAAAGCTAGCATTAATGTAAACATTAATATAACAAATGACAATATGTTAGGAGAAAAATTCAAATATACTAAATATGGTGAAATCTCCATATTATGATCACCATTGGGACCCCCAAAAAAATGAAAACTTGACTGAATATATTTGCTTCTAATAATGTGGTGGCTGTTATAATGATGTGGTTATAATGTTGAAGTGGTTGTAATATTGAGGTCGTTCTAAGAGGTTTTACTGTACATGTTAAACTGCACAACTTAATTTTCTCAAGTAACAGGGAATAGGACATAGATGCAGGAAAGTAATGCTCAAGGATTATTATTTTGCATCTATTTGTTAAATGCATTATTTTCACATTTTAATAGTACACTGGCTCAAATATGAATTTGTTAAATTATAAAAATGGCAAAAAACGCTAGTAAAAACATACATTTTTAAATGTATAAAAAATAGCAAAATTGTTACAGACAAGACTCTAAGTTATGCTGATGTGCATTTGGGTCGTAGAAAATTATCGGTAATAGCCCTTTTTTGGCTACTGTGATGTAGCAGAAAAAGATTTTTAACAAGAATGAGTGGTTTTAAAATTATGGTTAACAATGACACACTGTAAAACATCGTTATAATGAATTCCTGGGGACACAATACGAGGACATATTTCATTTTTTGTCAACAAGTTTCAAAGATGGATAATGGATATTCACCAATATAATAATTATACAGTTCATTTAATGCACATGTAGTATAAAAGTGCATGCCATGTTTATGGACAGTCAGGGATGTTTACAAAAATACTAATTTAATGCTAGCAGTGTCTTAATACACAGTCCATTTTGATCAGATTTTTATTTATTCCTATTTATTTCTACTGTTTGCAATTCAGATTTAAAGATTTTACATCAAGCAGAAATGAACAAAACTCAGTGTAAACAGATCTACAAGTTTATAAATACCAACCTTTTAACATACAGAAATACTGACCACTATAAACTGACAAGTCATTAAGAATATGAAGACAAGGAATACTTAAAACTAATCTATTTGCCTGACTTTGAAATGACAACTGATAGTGGGCCTGAGTTTACAACAACTACTCAAACGACATGAAGGAATTTATCCGTACTGACTCAAGTACAACAAGCAGTACCAAGCTCTCATCTCACAGCTGGTGACAGAGATTGAGCAGTAGAAAAAATGCTGGTTATTTGTAGAAATCTTGAAGTTTTTATCAAAAATCTTTTGAGTAAATATTAGGCCAAGAAGGTTAAGGGGTTGAGTAGCTGTTATTGAAAGGGGTTTGATTATATTAGGGAGGCAAATTTACAAGTCACATTAGTCACTTTAGTTGCCTAAGTCTAAAATCAAACAAGTGTTAGGGGCCTCCAGGGTTGAGTGGTTATGGTCTTTGGCTAAGTAGTCATTACCTCCTCACCACTGTAAGTTCTAATCCCATCAGGGTCCAGACAAATTTCACATGAGAAGAAGTTGTCCAGCTAACTTAGGTTAGTGAAGGTCAGTGGTTCTATCCAAATGTTTGCCCAAGGTTTTCCTCCACCAAAACTTAAAAGCTGGAAAAGTTGCCTTATGACCCTGACAGTTAGTGAGACATTAAACACCAAACAACAACAACAACAAACATGCCTACTTACATCAGGTGGTTTAGGACGGAGGTTTTGCCAAGTGAAGACTATATGGTCTATCTGTGGAGGTATCGGCATGTTGAATGACAATGCATACTTGTTCAATATACCATTTCTAACATAATACAATTCTGCTTGTATACCTGAAAACAGACAAAAAGAAAACATAAATGTATGAAAAATTCAACTTATACATTTATGAGCATAATACAGATGCATTATATGCTGGCTGTGAAAATTAGATGTTAAGGGTAGTTTGACCCCTTGTGGAGTAGATAGGCTGTTGACCAGAGTTTGGAGGTGACCGCTGGTCAGATGTGAAATATAGAGGAATGTCGACAAGGGAATTATATCTGGTTAATCATTGTTATATCATTGTTACAAGGTGACTACAGATAGGAGGTTTCACTCTAAATGAACTTATTTGAAGCAAAATTCAGGAAATATGTAGGAGCTGTGTAAATGCATTAATTTCTCAGATGAAAAAATGATACAGCCTTTAAGAGCAGCCCTTGGTCTAGAAGTGATCCCTAATACACATTTTGAGCCCGGAAAATATCACAAATTATCTAAAATGCATAATAAACCTTTCCATATAAACCAACATACTGTGTTATTTTTTATCACCTTAAAATAATTTAATCAGAAAAAGACTGACAAGATACCCAATGTTTTGAAGTGAATGCTTACGGAAATCAACATAAATCACTAAGTGAAAAAGAGTCACATTATGCAAACCCCATAACTATTTGCACCTGTCATTAAAATTAAAAGGAATACAATGTTTTTAGTAATATTCTGCAGGTAAAATTAATCAATCTCTTCAGTTTGACACAATCATTTTTCAAAATCTTCTTGAAACTAACATTTCAAATCTTTTAATTTATTACTTAACTAGCAGTAACACTTCACTTGAACCACAGCTTCATAGTTTAAGTGAAAACATTATAATTTAAAAGTGAGGCAAGATCTCAGATCTACGGGGAGAGGCTTATGAGTGCATTAAAATATCTATTCCCCACGTTAAGTGGTGTATCACATTTTTCAGGCTGAACTCTGAAGTGTTTTGCATTATTTGAGATGTTTCACCAATGTTTGGGGTTTCTGGCAGATTTTTATACCATTTGATGCTTACATTCTCTCCACATATCCACAGTACTTAAGTTACCATAGTTGATCCTGTTGTTCCATTATTCTAAAATAGTTGAATAACCATTTGGTTCCCCTTTAAACTGAACAAATCCACTATTTTAGCTTCAGAATGATTTCAGAAAGCCAAGAACCATTTAGTGCAAGTTGTCAAAACTATCAATCAATAACAGATATTAAACAGACTGAATAAGTTTATACAGCCTGGAACCAATATCTATAAAGCATAGCAGTCAGTAGGTGATCATCGGCCAGGTACCAGTCAGGAAATGTCTGATATAACAAGAATTTAATAAAACAGGAAATAAAGATATACAATCAAGTACAGCATCACACTAGAAATAAACCACCCAGTAAGACTACAGTTCAAACCACAGAACTGTTAACAAAACTATAAAAAGAAACATTTGTTTTAAAACTCCACGGGTGATCTTTTAGTTGAAATACGGTACCATATGGTACTTGAAACATGTTAAGATTTAGATGGAAGAACTCTCAGGTTGGTAACCAGCGCTGCAGGTATACTTAACATTACAAGTAATGTTACTTTATTACACAGTAAAAGGTTTTACAACAATAAAAGCTTGAACACAGACACAAAGGTGAGCCCTGTGAATGTTTTTCTCCACAGCAGTTGCAGCTAATGAACAGTTACATCTTTATTTCTCAAGTCCTTACGTTTTAGAGGGCTTGAACCACTTGGGCCAGGTTTTGCAATACGTCTTTGAAACACACTTTTTGCTGAATGGGTAAAAGCATGAAATTTTGAGATAAAGTAGAGATACAAGTTTGTGTTTTACTACATAATGGAATTGCCATGTCAAACATATTTCAGTGCTCTGGTCTTAACTAAGTTATGGAACAATTGTATCTAAGAAGTCGAAACAGACAGGAGATATGTCCATATAGACTGTGAGTCTTCATTGTTGTTATAATATATGTCTGGCATCAGTTATTGTAACTATATAACAACGTCTGGCTTTCAATATAAGTAAATTGACAGGAAACCTTGCAGTATTTCAAAATGAGTCAGTCAAGTAATTTGCAATAATCAAGTAAAGACAGACAGATAGACACCCGGGCAGAGAATTCAATCATTATTAAAAGAATTATAATAACCAAAGCAAGTTACATTCACTAAAAACATGTCCTTAAGAGAGAGCAACGAAAGAAGGCTTCCTGATACTGCTAGAATACTTGCCTGACATTTGGTCAGGAAAAGTCAGAATTTCTGTAAGACCAAATGAAAATTTGTCTGACCGAATGTATTAAAAATAACCAATAAATGCTGCAAATCATGCCCAACTGCCGGACATCTGGTCCGGTACTTGCCGAAAAGTTATTGGACCTGCTCGAAATTTGCCTGACATGTCCAATCGTCTGGCAACTTTCGGGAAGCATGGGAAAGACATGAAGACTACTGAAGAAGATGCAGACAAATTGGAAAGAAAAGATTCATTATAAACTCTTCATTGTTTAAGAACTATCACCACAAATTAATCCAGTCTGAAAAGAAGATGAGTGAAAAGGACAGGACAACATCACAATGTCTACTGTGTTGGAGGTGCTTTAAGAACAACAATGTCCCAACATAAATACTGGCACTGTAAACAAATTGAGAAAAAGCTACATTTTAGACTGTATACATGTAGACTATATTTATGAAATAGAAAACATATAAAATTATTTTTAAAAAAGACAATGATCAAGTGGCTGGAAAAAAGATGCTCTTTCCCCATCACATGAATACTTGCAGAGATGTAAGCCAGTCCTGGCTCCTGCAGCTATGGAGATATATAGAATGGATAATAATTATAATCACCCCCTTAAAACATGGCTCAATTTAAGCAGATAAGGTTTCTTTTATCATATGATATAGTAGTGTATCCAAGATTTGAAATGATCTGATATTCTATAAATTTCCACAACAACAGGTGGGCTACAGATCATGGCCAGATAAAAAGTGGCACTGGTTATTTTATTTATACACCAAATAACGAGAACTAATGCGACCAATTACACAAATTAAACTGATACCACAACAATGACATTAAATGTGTCTCCTTAGAATTATCTGTACAGAATTATGAGAACACTTAAATTCTACTTAATCATGAAATAATCAAGCCATAAAGCAAACTGTTTGATACTGATAGACCTTGATGTTAAGACCAATTCTGTTAACATATAAGTCCTTCCTACAGATTGTTCCACAGCTGTACCCTCTGGGAGATGGTGTTTTGTCCTCCATTTTTTGTATGTTCTTATGTTTTGGGTAGGTTTTGGTTTGGTGGGGTTTTTGGGAAAGTATTATTTTGGGGAACATGGGATCTCTTTCATGATTTTTTATGCAAATTCAGAGTCACATTGACCATGGTCAGGTTATGTCTTTTTTCATAGTCAGTCTATATCTGTGCATGGTTAACATAATAATTATGCATGTGCTGAATATCTTTTCAGAAAACACATTCATACTTTTAATTAATTGATGCCATCAGCTGCTGGCACTTATGGTGAGTCAGTCTGCTGCTTTGCATAAAACATTATTGTTCACCGATTGGTCAGGTAAATTAATTATCGTTAATAATACAACATCCAATTTAACAGGTGAATTGAAATGGCTTGTGCATGGCAGCTAAGTAAACTTTGCATGACAATGGCCAGATGTTATTAGATTATGTTTTGACAAAAATAAAATAAATCCACAAAAAGGCACATCATAACTTCTTATGCAAATACAGCAGGGTGTAACTTTCATAAAACACAGATAAACATCATACACCAAGTGCAAAGTGCTCAAGTTAACCAGAAAGAATTTTTTTTGCAGTAAAACATTTACAAAAAAAAAAATGTGAATTTAAGTCTCATCAGGGTTTAATAAAACAAGCTTGTTCTTTATATAGACTGAATAAAAATCATATCTAGAATTATTGTCTGCTGATGGCATGGATATATACAATAACGATGTAGGAGGAAAGTCAGTTGCTTCAGAACTTATGAATTCTTGTCAACAAATTACCATATTATACCATATCATAAACCAACATTATGGATACTATATTTCAAGTACATTTACCTTTAAAATATTGAATCATAATTTGCTCAAATCAAAGTTCTGAATAAAACATGGCAAATTAATGAGACATAATCTACAGTTAAAACTCGATATTGACGGCCATCAAATGCTCATAAGTAACTAAAGCTTTAATTAAAAACATTTCAGGAATAATTGCGAAGTTGAATCATCCACATATTATTCATGAATGTTAATTAATAGGAACAATTTTTGTTGTTGGTAATATCTGATCCCTAATGAGGTTTATATGGTGTCTCTGAGATATGACAATATATCATACCTGAGTGCTTACTAAGTTCACAATATGAGCCTAACATGTGAATTAACCCTCCTCCACAATGCAAAAAGAAATTTGAAAAAAAAACAACATACAATTAATAGCACAATAACAAATACACAGTCAGCTCTCTCATTTGAATAAATACCAATTATAGCAGTGATTTATAATCAGGTAATTCTATCCTGATTTGTTTTACGACTCCCTGGACTATAATGAATTAAAGAGAGTACAGTACAGTGATGTATACACCGCCATATCGAGTTACCCCATCCGTTTAATTATATGAAACTTGAAGGACAAAGTTCACTGAGGACGTTTTCATTAGCAAATTGGTCTCCAAGTGCAGTGGTTTAAATGTCTCTAAAATATTGGTTTATGTCTGCTTTATATTTGTAGTGAACAAGTTGTCCTAAAACGATATTTTGAAATTAATCATCCAATGCTTAAATCATTGAAAAAAAATATATAAAAAGTTAATATTAATTAAGGACATTCTTAGAACTAAAAATTGGGGTATATCTCTTGTCATTTGAGCAAGTTGGTATAGTAAGATATGCTAAATTTTAAAATCAGTCATTGCTTATATCATTGAAAAAAAAAACTTATGAAAATGTCAATGGTCAGAAAATATTGTTACAACATCTGTTTACAATACAATGTATTGTACCATAAGAAACAATAATAAATATTGTGTTTCCACTAATATTCGCAAAAAAATGCAGGGTTACAGGTACATTTATAGACCTATTTTTAAAATATACTTTTATTAAGTTAGGAGATGTAAGTTCATATGAAATAAAAATGGCCATGACTGAAAAAAATCTGGGATTGGCAGATACAAATAGGGTTTGCTCAGGTAATGGAGACCAGGAACTTTTCTTATATGCCTTAAATCAAAATGTAAAGTCTATTGCTGGGAATTATTTCATTCTTCAGAATAGAAGAGGGGGGAACTATACATCAAGTAATTTTATGTTTTAAAAATGGATGGATAATTTGTTATCAAAGACAAATGGATAGTTACATTTGTTTTTATATCATTTACAGAAAATTGAAAGGCTTCTCAATCTCAACCAATAAGAATTTCTTCTAAAATATAATAAGGTAATAATGTCAAAATTATGGTCAATAAGGCTGAAATAATGTCACCAATTAAGTACCACTGTGAACATCAAAGGGAGGTAATTGTATACAATAAAAAAACAGAAAATCTTTTCAGAAATAAATACCTGTTGAGTGGATGTCTGAACTTTATGAAATATGAAACCTTTGTCCATATTTGCTAATAACAAGTTATACACTTGAAATAACTGAAGTGGATGTTGAATCTCCTCGTACACAATACGGTCAGTCTGGTGTAAACTGACCACTCACTGACCATTCAGTGACCAGTACAATGACAAACATGAACATCAAAAAAAATATGACAGACAGTCTCATTAAAATAAGTTCATGGTTGAAAACTTGGAAGAATAAACTTTTATGAATCCATATAGCTGCAGGAAATATTAAATAAACATTTGAAATTTTTTTCAAAATTTTGATAATGCCAGGATAAGTCATGACCTTAAAAGATGTTAAAGGACCCTACCCAAGTTGTAATGCATTAAAGTACATAGTTTATCATATTAAATAATTTTTTTTTGTTTTCAGCAACAAGCAAATTGATATCTTGCTAACTTTATAATTTTGGTAAACAAATCAATATATAGATATAGAAATCAATATAAAGATAATTTATTTACAATAACATATGAATTATTATAATTTATGCTTACCAAAAACAAACTTAAGCATGTTTATAAGACTTTCTATCATAGGATCATTACAAATCATTCATGCAGATATATCCATGATAACAAAGCAAATTCCATTAAGATTTAATACGCCCATTGACTCACATTGACAACATAATATTTTATTGTTCAGTTGTACATGCAAGTTACTGTTTCGTCATTTCCTGCTAACATGAAGATTCACAGATTCAATTTTTGTAACTAAAAAATAAATCCAAACAATTTCACCTTTGACCTTCCATGATTACAGAAAATGGAACCGACAAGATGATTCTGAACATGCAGCTAATTGACAACACAGAAAAAAAACTCAATATTTAGACCACCTTTGGGACAAAAAAAATCAGTCTAAATATCAAAATGGCTTCTGTATGATAAATATGAAGTTTAAAATAGAGGAAATATCGAAATTCTGTCCAAAAATAAATGTTTGTTAAAATGAGTAGTCTTATTTGTATTGAATCAGTCTCTAAGTGAGATGTATTGTACTCAGTGATTTATTTCCTTCCTTGTTTGGGTCCAGTAAACAGAGCCTTCACAATTGAAAATGAAGACATTTTCCCTAATTCCCAGCCTACAAATTCCCAATTTCGGCATTTATTTCCAAACTGGACCAGACCTTTTCCCAAAATGGCAAAAATAATCACTGGTTACTAATTTCTCCACCTGCATGAAATCATAAAAGTAACTTTTTAAGTGCAAATATAACATTCTATAACAACTAAATGCATGCACTCAATTTTCATTTTTCTTAGCCATTAAAATGCAAGCCTGTCCCTTTAAAAGGTGTTCATTATATTTCTATAATAATTGAAGTGATAGTTCAACAAGAATTGAACAAATTACAAACTAACACTTGATACTAATAGCTAACAGGTAGAAACTGACACTTATAGGAGCCTGTATTTGTCTGCGGTTCATTCACTGCCATATTCCGTGATTTGACTTGAGGTAAAATACTTTTCACAAATATTTGCTTCCTTACAATCTGATAATTGGTTGACAAATTGAGTTAACTTCAGAAATCTACCGAAGGGAAATGTGATCAGCCAGAACAAACAATGTCAGATTCAGAACTTGAAGAAATACAACAAGAGAAAGATTTCAATGTCAAGTTAATAAATCATTTCGACTGGAAAATAAAATGTGATCAAACAACAGTACTACAATTTGTACAGTTAAATGTCAATGGAGTGGAAAAATATTAATCTTAATCAATCTAATTTGAAATGATGAAATATTAACCAATATGTATATAGAAAAATCTTTTGTGTCAAAAACGTTTATCAGTAAATTTAATTAAAAATTTAGTGATTTTATTAGAAAAAATCATGTGATATTTTATACTAATATTGATAATGATATTTTCATATTGATGCTTTAGAAAAAACATTTTTCCTCAACATGAAAATATGCTTGCAAACTGACCTTTGAATATGAATTAATCAAATGAAATACAGTAAAACCTTGATATTAAAACCAATTACAGAAAAAAGTAAATCTGACAATATTTTTTTCAGGTGTTTCTATTAACAAATTGAAACGTAAATTCGATATTTTAAACTGGTTTGAAAATGAGTGATTATTGTACTGAGAGTTGTCTTAATACTAAGATGGTCACTAAGAAAGGTATTCCTGTTTAACAGTATATGCCCAGACATAGGTAAATGATATATACATATATATGTGTGTGTATTTTAAGCAGTGACTGTACCTGATATCATATAATCATTTCAAAGTTAAAATTTAATCCTGATATAAATAATATAACAACAGAATAAAACCATGATAGAGATTGTTTTAACTGATAAAATGGAATATAATATATCCATCTCTGTTCTCAGTATGACAATGAAGATGTAATACATTATGTGATATGAGATACAAGTAAGACTAGTCTCATAGCAGATACTATTGGCTATGATAAAATTTGTGTGTCAAATATCAGACAGAAATCATTTAATTCAGACTCTGAAATGACAAATCTATAAAAGTGAATATGAACACAAACGTTACCTTGCCAACGTATTGTGCTTTTTAACGACAAACAAATGCTAAAATATTTGTATGTCAACAAAAATTTAAAACATTAAATAAATGAGGATTTTCCATACAGTGATATCATCATATTACAGGAATGGAGTCTCGTCTTTCCTGACAGATCCATTTATACTACAAACCCCTAAAGAAAATATAAATAACCGAGTACTTGTCATGTAATACCTAGTTGAGAATAGGTGCTTAAATCAAGCAAGACATCTCTCCATTTAATGGTATTTTAAGAGCAAAGTTTCAATAAGTCTCAAGTAGATGGCTAAAAATTATCTTTGAACTTAACGTAAGGTTGCCGCAAAATTTATCACCGAGACCAAATCCGTACAGTGTTTTGTTTCTAAACTCTTAATCATTTATTTTGCATATTTTGTTATGGTCTTTTAAAACATTCAACGATTGGCGAATATTCAAGTGCCATCGAATTCTGGGCTATGAAAATATAACGAAATATTTGAATGCTTTATAACCATGGTCACTTGAAAATATTGTGGTAAAGTAATGGCTACACTTGATAAATAATAGCTTCCGGTTTTTGTTTAAACATGAAACAATATAATCTTATTGAACATATGGTAAGTTTTTCTCATAGCAGGGGGGTATTTCACCTGACATTACACAGATACCTTATGTTTTCTGATACGAATCTTATTATGTAAAAAGGTTCGTATTCCCTGTATGATCTGAGGCTTTAAATTAGATAGCATGGTCGTCCTGCCAGTATTTATCAAACTTTGAACAAAAATGATTGATATGTATGGAGAAAGACGGAACAATATTGAATCACACTGTGAAAATATTGACATTTATTATGAGTGCAGTGGGTATGAAATTTTAAAAGTCTGCAACAAAAACAAATAAAACTTGAAACTTAGCTGAAATTAGATGATTTATCTATTTTGTAAAGAGAAGTAAGTCTATACATTGACAATAGACATACAGATAATTCAACAAGCTAAGAGAACACTAATGCAAATGGTTATTCAATGCCAATTATTAGTGCAAATAAGCATTGGAAGCAAAATTTTTATAACACAGGGATTTCCCTGACGCAGGTTTCTTGCATCCCTGATGCAATATTTAGCTGAGAGACTCGCATTGAATGACCAACGCATCCTCGAGACCCTTCTGACTCAGACTTTGCCCTAGGCATTTTCTGTGTGGGACCACCAAAAATCTGAAGGGACCCCTAAAGTGTTGGAGATAAGGTACCTCTGGTGGAAAACCATGTAACATTTCAATTGCATGAAAAATAGTTCCTATTTCTAGGGCACCCTAAAAAACTGCTTGTTTGCTGTTGCCGACCATACTTTTTTGGACTGGGTCGGTCAAGTATTATTTTTTATATTAGAGTTTAGACACAGTGCAGTGTTTCAGCCAGCCAGTACTTTTTGGGGTCATTTGTGACCTCCTGGTTCAAAATCAAGGGGTCATCAGTTTGTTTTGAAGGGGCATATATATATATGTGTATATATATATATATGTAATATTATCATACAAAGGATTTAAGTTCAATAAAGGTTAAAACTAGTTATTTGTGAGTTTGTTTTTCTATTAACCAAGACTCAACACATTCAGAAATCAAGTGTGCATACCTGATCAAAATCTCTACATGTCCCACACAGTGGTGTACTGACAGGCATAGATGATTTCGTCAATTGGCTGATGTTGGCATTCGTCACATGGCTCTTTATTTGTTTCAGAAGGAATTGAGCCAGGCAAAGAAAAGTAGTCTAAAAGGCGTTTTTGCCTCTTTCATTTTGCAATAGCAGACATTTGTCTACATGCATCCATGTTACTAAGACTTTAGTTTAAAGCACGGCATATCGAAGTTTTATGCTCCACTCATGGACCAGTACAGAATCTGAACTTTTACACTCAACCATTGAAAGCGAAAGTTATAAATTTGTAAACATCTCAAACATCAACGGTTTGGCAATTAGTCTTAATGCATGAATTTGGACATTGAATTACTTTTTTTTTGCTGAAACATATTTCTATATAAAACTGAAGAATTAAGTTGTGGTGCAGAAAACACAGGTTTGGCTTTTAGTTGCATCAAATGTTGGTAAAATGCGTAAAAAACGCTAGAAACGCACTCTCGCAGGAACACTGGACCAGGAACTCTACATTACTGAAACTAGATGAAATGTGTTCAGTAATATAGAAAGGAAATTTTAAAAATGATATGTATTCAATTAGCGATAAAATATTTAAGACCGGTAGTTTTTTTTTGGTGGGTCAGTCAGCAATGGCAAACAAATGATATTTTAATTCAGTCCTATTTTTTTTTAAGTCATCTTACCTAATAAAATTCAACACATGTATTTACATAAAATATTATAAATTAACAAAACTAGGTAACATGCTTATGAACTACAGGTTTGTAAATTCAGCAATTTTTTTTCTTTTTCTTACGCTGAGCCTAATTTTTATGGTTAGATTCATGAGGTTACACTGATTCATAAATCCACATTTTATTTTTATCTCCTCAGAAAAAAAATCATAAAAGTTTATCAAATAATGAGGTCTTCGCCACTAACTATCCTGTATTTCAAGACACCAAAGAAACAAGCTTCAACTCATTGTTCCAGTTGGTATTTTATGATAGCATGTAATCAGATTGCAGGCCATACCAGACATGAGGCATCCCTGAACTAACAATAAATGTTCACAAATAACATAATAACATTAGTAGATTACAAACAATTTAGAAGTTCTGGATTCTGATAAGCCACTGTCTGCTTTCTAACACTTTCTTTGCTGTGTGATTTACAGCAAATCTTTCTTGCCATTACATGCTCTCATGCTGTGACCTGCTATATATAATACAGTAGAATGTAAAACAGATACCTGACATTAATAGCTTTTGTTTTAGTGAAAAAACAACAACAACAATGACTTTTATATTCAAATATTCGAGTGTACATTGTGTAAAAAGTTATAGACATGTATGTATAGAACTTAGGTCTGGATTGAAATCTGATTTTAATATTTCAAGAAAGTTTGTCACTAAAACAAGAATGCACAGGTACTTATATGTGTAACCTGGCACAGTGAAATGATTCTCAAGTTAGTAAAATAGATTTTCCTTGACTAAAAAATTAAAGTCATTGTAAGCTTACTGTTTCAAATTTTTTAGTCAAGGAAAATCTATTTTACTAACTTGAGAATCATTTCACTGTCTATCCAATCCCCCCTTTTTTGTTTCCTATCATAGAATAACCCTTTTTTACTAAATCTTGGCCAAACTTCACTAATTCCTCAGTTTGCAGCAGACTAAGTTATGAATTTTCACACATAAGGAAAACAAAAATTATCAGCAGAAATGTCTGATAATGTCAGTAGATCTTTTCTTCCGAGAACATGAAAATATAGGCTGCCAAATAATAAAATTGAGGAACTACTTTTTTCACTTCACATGGAATATAGAACCATCTCCACGCCTGAACATGTAAAATAATGACAAAATAACTCGGAGAAAAATCGCAGTGCGTAGCTCGGCACACCTGTAGTGTGATACTTGCTTCATTTAACTTATCTTATATTTTATCATGTGTTTTCAAACTTCTAGCTCAAGCTTAATGGAAATTCTTCACAGGAAAAGAGAAGCGTTATTTTATTTTAGAATACAAACATGCAGTCTGGAAATTGCAAAAATCACAGGGCTCCTGGTTCTGTATGAAAAATCTGTAAGAAATATCTTAGAAAAAATGGTAAAGTAGCAAAAACCGTTTCATAGAAACATTTTGGTGCACAATTACAGTGAAATATAGATCTAAAGCAAGCAGGTAAAAAGACAAGTTTATCGTCAAGAACTGGTCATAGATTTGAAATCTGAATGCAGTTAAAAACAGCCAGCCAGTAAATAACGAAATTTTCGTGCGGAATAAAAGAGCATTCCTGATATCTTACTTCGAAATGCTTATGATGGAGAAATAAATCAGACAGAAAAAATAACACTATTTATCACAAGCTGTTTTGATTTTACAGTCATAGCAGATGGTTCAAGATAATGTTTGCACAATTTAAAACCTACCACTAATATATCTGATTACAATGAAATAAAAATAATGGAAGTTTAAGAATTAATATCAGTTAAATCACACTATGTTATATTTACAGATATGCATTCTGACATGGGTTTGTCGTATTATGGCCACCTACTAGAAAACATAATAAAACAATGTTAACTGCAGACATTTAACAGCCATTAAAACTCCGTTTTCATGACTTTGTTTTCCTGGAGCCATTAAAGTTAACTCAAGTAATTACTTCAAAAAAATGAACCTGCAAAGGGGGTCTGAATTAAGAAAGGCACATTGTATGGACCCACTCTACGGATGTCAAATTATGTACTAAAGGATAAAATACCAGACCGCCAAAGCAGTCATAATCACGCTATGATGTTGTTTCTTTGCTGTATTTTTTAATTAAAATGACTCCAAGAACTTTACTGCATATAATCATATCAGTGAACTGATTGTCTGTTAATAAAGCATTGGTGAACTGACTTTCTGATGATAACAATTGGAGTACCAATTTTTTTCCAATATATATGTATATACATTTAATAGGTGATTTTAGGCGAACTGACTTTTGTTAATAAGTGATCAGTAAATGCAATTTTTATTAATGATTGATCAGTGAACTTTCTGTAAATAATTTCTCAGGGAACTTACTGTCTGTTAATGATTTATCAGTAAACTTTTTGTCTGTTAATGATTGATCAATGAACTTTCTGTCTGTTAATGATTTATCAGTAAACTTCATGTCTGTTAATGATTGATCAGTGAACTATCTGTTAATGATTGATCAGAATTCTTTCTGACTCTTAACGATTGATCAGTGAACTTCCTATTAATGATTCATTAATGAACTTTCTGTTTATAATTGATCAGTGATCTATCAGTTAATGATTAACCATTGAACTTTCTGTTAATGATTAATCATTGAACTTTCTGTCAATTATAATAACTTCCTGTTAATTATTACGTCATTATTTTCACATTGATACAAATGGCCAGACCCAAGGGTATGAAGTATCATTTAATGGAAACATTGTTAGAACTTTAATACCAAAGTAATACTTAACAATTAATGAACTGATCAAGTAATACAAACATGGTATAAATTCGCACAATAACACATATGAATTATTACAATAATCACAGATATATATTTGTATATTTTTTTTATCTCAATGCTGATAAGATATCATGTCTAAGCTACAAAATAGGACCTGCAAGATGTCAGAGAAGATTTACCAAAATAATCAGGTATGATAATAAAGACAACTGAATGATATAGATGGCACTTGACCCTGGTCATTTCATCTGAAGAATTTAATCCATGGAAATGTTCAGTAGCTTTTTGAACTGCATTGTATAATAATGCCAGCAACATGATATACTTATCTGTATAACACAACATAACTGGAATACTGTTGATAAAAGGTGTTAAACTATAAAAGAACAAGCTTATCAATAAATACATATTATTCTATGATTTTCAAATTCAGTGTTTATAGAAAAATAGACCAGTCAATGAGTGTAAGCTAAATACAATAGTAAATCATAATGTACCATCCCATTATAAAATATTTGGTTAGGTATATAAAAGGCAATTTTATTTCATTTTCAGTCACAGAAAAAAAGCATTGAAGACCAAATAATTTGAGACTGCATGGACTACATTTTAGCTCCTCAGAAGGGGTCACATTTTAGCTTACCAGACTGGACCACATTTTAGCTGTCAGACTGGGCCACATTTTAGTTGTCAGACTGGGCCATATTTTAGCTGTCAGACTGGGCCATATTTTAGTTGATCAGATTTGGCCATACTTTTACTTTTAGCTGGTCAGGCTGTGCCAGATTTCAGCCGGTCAGACTGGGTCACTATGTTACTGGTCATACTGGTTCAGATTTTAGCTCACCAGTGTGGCTATAGCTGCAAACAAATTTTGTATAGATGTGATTACCAAACACTTATCCAAATGATTGTTATAGAGCAAAGGTATCACAAGGCTTTCAAGTGGACATTAGACGCTTTTGTTTCTTGTCTGTAAGTATTGAAGAATGGTACAAATACAATTCTGGTTAATGAGAGAAAATCATTAAATACATACAAATGAAATAATCTAGTATTTCACTATACAGGTTAGAATATATGTAATTTAACCAGAATTAATCAATACATTTGGTACTGAATTACTAGTAAAGGTAATAACTAAGATCATAATACAATGTACATAACTGGATGACCATGGAAACATTTATTTTTCGGTAAGAATGCTGAATTGCAACATTAGTTGACTTAGCTAAAAAGTTGGCATTAATATTCAATGCTATGAAAACCTGACAGGCAGCATCAAGATAATTTGTGTATGGAAGCGTGGCAGGTGGCAGTTTTAGAAGTCTTAATTATAAGATAATTGTGAAGTATGTGACCTTTAAGATCAGTCTTATAAAAACACTGGTTTTAAATATTTAATAAGTCATATTACAATGCAGCTCCATCTAAAGTAACAACAAAGTCATTGAATATCTTTCTTTTATGTCCCTGTCTGACTCAATAGTCTGATCTATCCAAAAATAAACTTAAAATGGAATGCATTTGATAGAATTTTAAATTAATTTAATACAAATATACCCCCCCCCCCTTCCTTTCACCTCACAACTTACAATTTCCATTTGTGACTGTTATCTCTTTTTAATTCAGAAAACAGCAAACATGACATTTCGAGACAGTTTTAATATCTTTGTTATGTAGGTCATAAAACGTTTTATAATGAATGCTAAACTATAATGGCATCCCAAGTTTATCATAGAACTGATACTCCATTGATTTTTTGTATACTTTCACTTGAAACTACGAAAAACATTTGTGTTATCAGTTTATTAAATAAAATCATAAACTTGACTTACAAAATTGATTAGATTTCTATTTCTATGTGGTTTATTGACAGGCGCTTTTATAAATTATTATCTTGTGAATTAATAATCTCCCCACATTGCAATGTTGACAACTAGCAGTTATGTTGTATTAAAAAATCGCACTGGCTACAGACAACAGTCGAAACTATTTGGCCTGAATTTTAAGGGTGCAACAAGAATTGCTCATTCAATTTTTCAAACCTCAATCTGTTAACAGAGATTCTATGCAAACAGTCAAACAATATATTTGGCATATGTTTTTATTTGGTTCAATAACATCTTTTCTTAAACATCTGCACTTGAAGCACTAAAGCATAGAATATCTTCTGAATCATAATTTATAATAACAGATCAAATAATTACTTGTTTACATAGAATGCAAACAGTATAACCTTAGGATAGCTTTAGTTTCAATTTATCTCTTTTTCAAACCTGCCTCAAGTACATAGGTTGCATGTTGGAATCCCAAAGGGAGATGTAGTTAGTATGGAACAGCAGCAGGTTGCCTTCCTGTGAGATTACAAAGGTGTCACTTTGTTTCAAGATGTCAAATTAAAATTACTTCATTCACAAATAATCAAAGGTGAAATTTAGGGAACCATCTTGACACAGTCATCAAAATGTTTGAAGATGTCAAAATTGATTTATTACAGTTGATTTTTATATTGGACTTAAGCACAATAACTTCAAGAACTCTTGAGCTAGAGGTCAGTATCTTATATAGCCATTAAGTCCATCATATAATTCATGTTGTTCATGATGAAACATTATAAAACAAGTTGGTATTAAGACTACCATTGTGACAAAGAAGACCAGTCTAAATACAGAGGTGCTTGTTTGTCAATTAGAACTATAGGGGAAATATTGAAAACCAGTCTGAAAATAGGCAGTCATAATATTGAGGTGGTCATAATATTGAGATGGTTGTTAAGTGAGGTTTAATTGAAATTCTCAACGTCCAGTGGTTTAAAAACTTGCAACTTATATGTCATTATGTTTATAACTAATCACATTAGAAAATACTTGAGGTTCAAGTGTTCCGTCCTTCACCTTTGATCTCTGAACTTAGAATAAAATTATGCATCAATGGACATCAACATATAAAAAAAACATCATCTCATTTCATTATTAATCTATTCAAATTACAGTGGACTCTTATTGACTGGAATAAGGCTTGATTCAAATAATTCTCTTTATAATCCTGCAGACCTCACCATCAGTTCACAATATAATACTATACAAGGTCAGTATAGTTGACTACGGTTTCTTTTAATAGCCCACCCTTGAGTTCTCGAATCAAATTAAGCTATTGAATCACGCTTTCATGTTCACCTTCTTTTAATTATAATCAAAATAGTTTGATTTCGAATTTGTCACAGCAGTTTGCAAATGTTGTAGATGAAATGTAGTCGTGAACTACAATATATCAGCTAAGTCTTGAAATTATAGATTGATATCATTTGCCTCAGATACTGTAGTCATTAATAGGTTAATTTGCACAAGTGCATTCCACTTAAGCTATATACGTATAAAACAATTTAACAAAAAGAATATAATAGGTGATTTCATTGTACAGTGCGTTAATCTGGTTCACAGTGGTTTAGGATGGACGTTATGTTGACAAATTACATAAATTACGAACATTACTGGGTCCCAGCATGCGAAACATGACACTATGATCAGTATAAGCACGCTAGGAATTAGACCAGTAAGAAATTAAAGTTCAAAGTGGTCTGCAACAAGAATATAAATCATATATAAGTCCAGGTATGAATTAAAAAGATTATACTCACAGTGTTCATAAAGGAGTAACTGCTGCAAAATGTTGAAAAAAATTATTGAAGATGAATTTTATGGATTAAATTGCCAATCAACTTGTGTACAATGAGATAAACTTGTCATTTTTTAGGCTGAAGATTTCGAACTGAGGAGACATCCTGCGGGTCTGTGTGACAATGCTTGCAAAATTTTGAAAAATGACTCAATAAATAATCCAAGTGCTCTCAGATAAGGCATGCCGATCTCATGTGAAATGAAATAAACTTGTTTGTTTAAACAAAATATGAATTTGGAGTATTTCAGATATTGATGGTCATGTTAAATTTGTCTATGAAATGATTGCTTGAATATGACAGGTATCATTATAGAACCTTGTATTGGAATTCATAAAAATGTGTATTATTTACTATAATTTTGTACCAATATGAGATTAAATGTGCATATTCAGTAATTTACCAGTGACAAGAGATTTAGCAAAAATCTCAATTACAAAACCTATGCTCAGAACACAAAAAGATTGAGAATGATCTCTTTTACAGTTTTCAAATCAAACACTGATATTCAAAACATCTCATATATATTCTTTGACAGCTTTTAAAGTTAAAATTAAGGTATTCACCGATATTATGGATTTTGAAATACATATATACCTGCTGGTTATTCAATATAACACACATTTCTATCAGATTGTAAATTTTCCACAGCAAGAATTCACTAATTATGGAAATGAAATTCATTTAATCATAACTTGATAATAGTTGTTGATAAATAGTGAAAAAAACTGGATTTTTTTTATTAACTGTCATAGTTAGGTAGGGTATGTTAAGTTAGTGTTGACATGTAGTCATGATTTGAAAGTCCGACAACATTGCAGCTTGCACCTTTGATGTCGTCTCAAAGATTTACTGATTTTAAAGGACGAGATTTTCTCCCAAAACTGTGAATAGTTTCCTTTATCAAATTATGCAAATGAAGTCAACAATATAGTGATTTTAGGCCACAAATGTTGAATAGTGATGTGATGTCACTTAATATTATGCCTACCTTTTTATCAAAACTTTATTCAGCATATTTTCATAATTATCATGAACACACTGCACATTAAGTAATTTTCGTATAAAAATTATTCGCATAAAAAGGCATAAATTTGATCAAAATCATTGAAATTAGATCCTACTTCTTTGAGATGTCATATTTGTGTTCAAGATAATTCTTTAAATTAAGTAGTGATACTATCCATTAACTCATCATCAGTAGCTAGGGTTTCATCCTAAATTCATACATAATTTGAGATTTAATGCAAATATATCATCAGGCTTTTTACAGCCACGCTACATCTCATGCTGTTTTGCAAAATATAAAATAGTGTATTGTATGTAAATACATCCAAATGTTACAAAATAACACAAACAACCATTCCTTAAAATTAGTTATCTAAATAATTGGCTTTTTCATCCTGTTAATGAAGTAATTAAGTTACAAAGGCAGGATTTCAGTTATCTCATAAATTAAGCCACAAAACTGTATATTAACTTTACAGTTTTAAAAACCATTTGGTGAGATTATAATAAAGCAGGGTATATTGTATATATTATAATGCTCACCCATCTTGAGATGTTGTGTTTAGACTATCTGAACAATGTAAAATCTTAATTTAAGTCAAATATACCATTAATTCATTGTAGGCTCAGGTTGTACAGTAAAACCTCACATAGTGACTATCTCAATATTATGACCACCTTATAAAGACCACTTATTTTTAGACCAATTGGCAGCTTTCATTATAACTCCCCAATAATTTAATATGATAATGAGACCACCTCATTATCATGACCACTTTTTCAGGTCCCAAAGGTGGTCTCATTATCCAAGTTTTACTGAAATTAATCTGCAATTAAAACAATTACAGAAGAAGACAATTGTGTTGCACAATAAATGATTTAAAATATAGAATCTCACTGTACACATTATACAGGTGACCCAATATTCAATATCCTGCCTATCTAACCATTCCATTAGTTTCAATGAAATATGATACAAAAAAATTGATTTTCATCATTTTAAAACTATCCCACCATTGTTACTCACTAAGAGATGTTTCAATTTTTTCATATAATTAAGAGACATTGATTCAAGCCGTTTTACAGAATAGATCGTTTTAAATACAAACAAACCATTAAAGGTAAATATTGACAACAGCATTTTTTATATTAATTGATTGAAAAAAAAAAGTTTTTTACTATTTCAGTGAGGCTCTAAGCATTGTTAATAGTTTATCGCTGAAGAATTATGTTATTGATTGACCAGTTTCGATTTGTCAGCGATAACATAAAACAATCTGCATGTCAAGGTTTAGTAATAATATTTGTTGATTCAATAAACAAAACTACTGGTAATAGAAAACTAAGTACAGATAATTTGTCAATGGATTAGGAAAAGCATAATAATTTATATTGATTACAGCTGCCAGATATTGTCAACTGAGATTGGCATTTAGAGACACTGACAAATTCATTACTATTAGAAGACATTAAAAGATCTAATTATCATCATAAAAAATTCTAATTAATTCCAATGCAGACATTTCTGATTTTACGGGAAAATTCCACATTAAACATAGGACAAATGAACACTGAACGTTCTGATATTAAGACATACAATTTTTGTTCTAAAATATTCAATCATCAATGGATTAAGATAAGCCTGATAAAAATTCAAATCTTAAAACCCACGTTAAGGTTTTCATATGGTAAATTTCCTTTAATTTTTTAATCCAATTTGGTATTACCCTTACAATAAGACCCTTTCAAAATCTAACATTATGTACTTAACATAAGTAATTTATTTATAAACATATCGCCCAATTAGCATGCAATCACACAGCTAACGAAACATTTAGAACACCCAGCTAGAATATTGTTACATATTTTATTAAAAAATAATTTTGTCAATGAATACATTATATGGACACATATGCGTGAAATGAAACCCATAGAAAATACAGAAGTTTGATATTAGTTTTCAAGTGCACAAAACTATCGTCCCCAGGCCACCTGAACTAAGTAATTTAAAATCATAGACTCCCGATAATGTAACGCTTTTATACATTCACAGCGTGACAGCATCATAGTGTAATTACATTGCATGATGGGACTCTTTTGGGTTCATTGAAACGAAATATGAATTTCTGTAAGCATCAATTGAACCATACTAATTCTTTCAAGAATAATTTGCTCCTCTAAATAAAATCAACATGAACGACTGGGCTTAGAGAATTACTGTTCAGGTTTATCTATTGATTTGCAACAGGTTGGTGGAAACTTTACACAAATTTCATTTTATCTTGGATGAATAAAGATTCCCTCCCGTACTGGGGTAGCTCAAAAGATCAGTAAATAGTCAACAAGTTCTGCAAATAATATTTGAATTATAATTTTATATCAACCGGGATTAGTAAATCAATACAAAAACTCTGAGTAAAAAATGAAGCTTGTTTTGTATTTTCAAATGTGATTCTTTGTACAAAAAAAAAACGAAGGACAAAAAAAACCAAAAACATGGAACAAAGGGGGCTCAATCACTTTATGTAATTCTGTGTTTGTAGAACTATTAAAATGTAGACCATTTTTTTAATGCAGATGAAAAAAACAACTGGCTTGAAAGTAAGAAGATGAAAGCAGTTCTCGTATTTAGCGATAAAGTGACAAAAAGGACCCGTGCAGTGGATAAGTGAGAGCTCTTCAGGCTAAAGGCCAATAACATTGAATCCCTCAGCTGCTCGTGGGGCTCATTATCTCCGAAAGGTCACAGATACATTAGCTATAATACACAAGAACTCAGAATTTCCACAGGAATACAGGGTATCAACAGTGATATGAGTATTAAAGGATTTTATGACTAGCAAGTTTTCGAAATCAATTTGTATACATTATACTAACAGACCACAAATCAAACAGATAAATATTGAGTATATCACTAGTGTGTCATGATCATCAAGTTCATAAACTTACAAAATAATCGTACAATCTAAATTTTCAATATTTTGTCTTGACTTTTAAAATGGTATTGATCCACCAGTACAATAATATTGTCAAGAAAGAGTCTACGAAAGATTTTTTGTATAAGTTCAAGATCTTATTATACAAACAGTTGGACAAAGATTATACCAGTATTACCCACAATCCCTAAAAAAAAATTCTGAGATCTGGTTTAATACCAGCGGAAACAGAATTCATCTGTTTGAAAAAAAATACATAAAAACAGCAGAATAATCTTATGTACCAAAGTTTAAACATTATTGTTGTACATCTATATAAAATTACAGGTACATACAGCATCTAGCTCTCAACATCATGAGCCATTGACTAGTAGGTAATACTCCGATCTAACTGTATCTACTGAAAATTACAAGGAGCTAAATTGCTTTGAAGTAAGAACAGAGCAATATATATCTTTATTCACATTAAGTGTGTATGTAGATTTGTACCCATATTTATAGTACTACACATCTTTATCTTAATTATAAGATAATTTATATGCACATAATCTAAATTAGACCAAACAGTATGTGCTTCTACACTAAGAAATTACATATTGACTAGAAACTTACTGCTGTCTTTTATAAGTTAATTACTTGCTCTACTTCAGACTTTTTGAAATGAATAAGAGTTAGCTTTGCCTTCAGATAACTTAAAAGTTTTGCAGTGTAGTTGATGGGTGGGGTAATGTTTAGTGGTGGAGCTGGGAGGGCAGTGTTTGGTGGTGGAGCTGGCTGGGTGGAATTCAGTGGTGCAGCTGGGTAGGTGGGGTTCATGATGGTGTTTGTGGGTGCATGGGGCTTTAGTAATTACATCAGGTGTTAACAAATATTTTTTAGTAAATGAATGTAATATGGAACTTGATAGGACAAAAAAAACTTAAATCTTATTATGAATCTCTCTCATTAACCTTTTGTATGAGATATGTCAAGAAATCTCAACTAAGAAGATTTACAAACAGAACTGGGATAAACATTAGTCTTATTAACACGCATGCACTTAAAACCCAATATATCCTGCTTACAAGGGACCATATTCTTTCCACTTCACAACTGAGCAAATGAAAAAGTTAAACCACATGGAAATAGGATATATCAGTAGTTTCATTTGTTTACATAAATTTAAACAGAGTACATGTTAAGTATACCAAGGACAACATTTAACCTGGCCAGCAAAAAGTTTATAATAATTACTTAACAATAACGCATCATCACAGCTAGGTCATGAAAAAAATAAATGATTTTAAAATAGTTGATGAAAAACTTGTATAGTTATGAATACAGCATTTATCTCTGGAAGAAAATAATAAATGAGATGAGAATGTGTAATATCAATATCACATATCAGCAACTCTAGGTGGCTTGCCTTACAGAATTCAAATTAAAATGATAAATACACAATTGAGACAGGACAGTATTCATGGGATTCTAATTTAGAAAGACTATTATTTCCGTTCCCGATTCGATGTGTGTTTAAATTTTTCTTCACTAGAAACATGATGATGCATGCGTTGTCTATAAGCAGAGATAATGATTAAAATAACGGTTTAACAATAGATACAGAACTGCAGATATCATGTACAAAGTGCTTACAATTAAACTAGAATACTGAAATGTAACAAGATTGAAACTTATAGTAGTGTTCATACAGGTTTATTCAAAATGTTGACAAAGTAATGTTCAGTCGTAAAACAACATATATCAGAGCAAAAAATGCTGACTAATATACTATCTTTGGTATGACAATTATTAATAATTGAATCATTTCTATATATTTATCATTCAACATCCAACTGCACATTTAAAAGCTTTAATATAGATTGTTTTCATTTTCATTTTTTAAACATAAAACTAGGAACTAGGAAGACCAACTGTAATCAGTGAGATATGTTTTAAGTTTTATAAAAACATTATTTATAAAATGACAACTTATATTAATGGAAATTATCTGTCATCAAAGCACTTATTGTTTTTTCTTCATAAAGATAACATTAAATTATTCAAATAAAACTTAGAGCCACAGATTTTACTTTAAAAACATATTTCAAACTAAAAACAACATACCACTTTAATACACATTATTGGAACATTCATATGGCAGTCAGAAAAAGGCATGACAAATTACTGTGATAACAATTTTCTCTTTGGAAAAAGAGATGAGTTTTGTAAAATGAAATTTTATTAATTTTCATTCATATGACTAATACATATTTAAGTAATGTTAATTGTCAGTGTACAATTAAAACATAAGAATGTTGACTAACAAAGTGTAATTACAAACTTTTATTGCCCACATGATGAAAGCAACTTAATTAATACACAGTACTAGAGTGTTTAAATAAGATCTAATTAATACAGGTACTTCATGGATTTTTACAGTTGCTGGAATTTATTAATAAGTCAATTAATTGAAAGTAAAAATTCTGCAATTTTAGAAGCACAAGATGCATAATGTGATTTAAGTTACTGCTTCCATAGTATGAAACAGATCAGAATTTAGGAATAAAACAACATATATGCAGACTCAGATGAAATAATAAAAACAATATATACAAGACTTAAATAATTTAAATAACATTTTTTAATAGCTTTGGATTATTTAGAATATTATGGTTCAAAAGTTTGTACATTTTTAGCTGAAAAGCTCATTGCATTTATGCAAAATCTTGAATTATGCACATCAAAAATACCTGACATTTAGAAAATTTAATACAGAATGTTAATTCATCATTCTGACATTATGACCAAATTTAAATTTTATATATTAATATCATCAAGACACCAAGACATGTGCAGATATCATCACATTAAATTTCCATCAAAAACAGTTGATTTAAATAAAGGCTAATGGTGTTAGGAAATAAGGTCAAATTCAGGGAATTTTTTTTCTCACTGAACATCTGGGCTTTAAAGCATTTATCACATAATGTGTAAGTATAATAATTCATTGAAAACTTTGCAATTAAAGATTCAAAAGATTTACATACAGGAATGTAATTCACATTAAAATTCTTTAAAAATTCATTATAAATGTTAAAATTGCAAAATTTAATAGCTGGTCAATATAAGAGTACTTTAAATTATGTTTTAATGGATAAATGAATAGCACACAACATTATGAATATTTAAGAAATATTAATCATTCAAAATCATACAGAATAAGTATTGCCAGTACCTAGTTTTTTACTCCGATTAGTCTTGAATGTCATTAGAATGTGCGGATTATGCACATAAAATAATTACTAAAAATATCTTTCCCCAAAAACAATATAAAATGCACTGTAAAAATTATTCTGACAATTATATGATTTAAATAATTTTAATACTTGTACATCATTAATTAATGAAAACAAATACAGCAATACTTAACATAATATTTAGTAATTAAAAATGGCAAAATTAATAAATTACTCATAAATAAAAAATATCCAATAGAATTGACAAGTTTAATGCATAAAAAGGGATATTTTAATCTCATTATTACATTTATACCTAAATTATGTACTTCAAGCAATAGATATATTTATGATTTGCATCTATGTTTACAACATATTCATGAATGAAATAATAAATCAGTGTGTTCATTCAACAACAAATACACCTAGTAAATTATGTGAGATAAAATAACAAGTAAAAAGGTGTGCAGTCTGCATTAATGTACTTTGTGTATCCAGGTAACAGTATCAATTAATTGCCTGAGTGTTTATTTATATGAATGAATGAAAAATATCTAATATATTTATTTACACTTTAAAAAGCAAAGAAAATTTCAAAATTTCAGAGAATAAATGTATGTATAAAGGATGGACCTGTTTATGTATCAGCATCATCAGCATAGATTTCACGGTCCATTGGATTCTCCAAAAAATCACAATTTATGAGAAGTAACAAATAACTTAACACTTACCAAGCAGTTTTAAAGTTTCCTTTTCATCCAAATAAAGGTTAAGATTTTGTTCCGAGTAAGGAATAATCCAAAGGATTACAATAAGCCCAAAGCTCACGGACAGAGGCTTCATTTTTACACTGAAAACATTTGCTGTTGTGTGAGGAATACACAACTCTTTTTGACAGCTCTAGTGTTTTTCAGGTCAGATGAGGTCATACTCTCCAAGTCGAAATAAAGTATGTATTTGTCAGTTTGCATTAATGAATAAAAATAGTATTGTAGATGTGTAACAAAATAAAAATTTGCCCAAATGTATTTGTTGTAGGATGATGCATAGAAAAAAAAGAAAATCATGTGTAACAAAATAAAAATACAAATGTATTTGTTGTAGGATGATGTATAGAAAAAAAAAGAAAATCAGTACTTTGTAGAGATTAAAAATATCGGGGAACTGATAAAATCTGTTTATACCGTACCATGTGAAAATATTAATTTTAAGGGAAGAAATCGAATAACAGCATCGATAAATTTGAGGGTTTTTTGATAATAAAAAATGGAATGACATAATTCAATCAAAATACCAACATTGACTTTCATTGAACCATTATTGTTCGAAAGCAATAAATGTTTTGCGGGAAGGTACGGCACCGACTGAACTAAAGCCGAATAGGAATTTTCACATCGTGTGGATTAACTGGGACACAAACGTAGGCCATTCTGGATTTTTTTTTGAAATCACATCGTAATTTCTATTGACATGCCGGCGATAGAAGTTACGACTCCTGTTCCTGTTGAGGAACAACAGAATGAAGAAGAGAACTATAAGACACCTGTAATAGGGATTATCTATCCTCCTCCAGAAGTCAGAAGTATCCTTTATTTTGTATAATTATCTCCCTTTGCACGTGTTCATGTTTGATCTTTGATAGTTTGTATCCAGTTTTACGTACTTCAGTTCTGTTTGAAAACATGGGAAGGATTTAACTACATATTTTTACATGCAAATTCAATGTTTTTGATTCATTTAATGACATGCCTATACTCAAAATTCCTCATTAAATCTGCTCTAATGTCTTGCTACTTTTCAGCTACTTTTGCTTAGGCTTATGAATTTGTCTGACCACCTGACATGTCCAGTATAATACCATATGGTCTGCAAAGCAGTAGAAAAGATGGACGTTTACACTGATTAAATTCAAAGAAGGAAATTATACAATTATCTTTATTTTCAGCTCTAATTTCTTCAAGATCAATTACATACAACTAAACGTACATGCTTCCTTCCTCAAGAATTCCACATATGTTCCAGAAGAAAATAAAATCAGTTTTTTTAGATATTAGGATGATAACAGTTATTACAATTACAGAATTACTATGGTTCTCAAATAATGGCATATTAATGAATAATCACATACCGAATTGTTATAATTTTTAATGAATTTATGTCCTTCACACAGTGAAAAGATATTGTTGACAAGACTGCTAGTTTTGTTGCCAGAAATGGTCCTGAGTTTGAATCGAGAATCAGACAAAATGAGCAGAACAATCCAAAATTTAACTTCTTGAATCCGGCTGATCCATATCATGCTTATTATCAGCATAAAGTCAAGGAGTTCAGGGAGGGCAAAGGTATGTAAAATTATCTTATAAGTCACTTTTGTTACTCTCCTGGAGTTGCAATATATATACATCACAATGCTTAGAAAAGAGAACTTACACATGTCATGTGAATATTTTTTAACATTATTCCAATGGCAGCACTAATACTGTTTGATATATATATGTGATAAATATCTGAATAGCCTGATATTTTAGTAAATCCACAGAGTTTTCATTAAGAAATTAAGTAACCAATGTTTTTGCCAGAGCAACAGATAAATCCTGGGAAAATGTTCGTATTTTGGCGAAAAATTTTAAAAATCTTGGAAAAACAACCGATGCATTCTAAACATTCTAGTTCAGTGATTTATGCAGGTTATCTTCACTTCTGCCTATCAGGTTTGCATTTTCAATAAAACTTGTATGAATTTACAGGACAGGAACCTCAGATGCCCAAAGGACCTCAGCTTGGCCTCAGTAAGCCTTTGGAAGTAGCTAAGATTATACAAGAACCTGTTATACCTACTGAACCTCCTCCAGAGTTTGAGTTTATTGCAGATCCTCCAAGTATCTCAGCATTTGATCTGTAAGTAGAATTGATGAATTGGTACCTCTGTATCTGCTTGAAAGGTTCTGTATAATACTATTTGCATCAATGGCTAACCACATCATTGATTTTGTGCCTTCTTTGTCTGGGTCTGGTAAATGGACCTTTCCCTGTTGGAAATAAATACATTTTTCCCAATTCCTATCCTATAAATTCCCAATTTTGGCATCACACCACACATTTTTTCCCAATTGGTCTAGACCCGGACCCTTTCCCAAAATTGCCTAAAAAAATCACTGCACATGCAGAAAATCCTTAAAATTAAAATTCTATCAAAGCTGTAAAATCCATACATCTGCAGAAGGTAGTTCTTTGCATGTTTTAAGATGTTTACAATCGTCCCTCAACTATTTCAACTTTTTTTTCTCTATTTCTGTACCTTTGTTTTGTTTAAATACTTTAATGTTAATTAAATGAATTACAATAAAGTTAAATAATTTCATTGGGTGCTTAAATACTTGCAATGTAATTAATGTATTTCAGTTTTGAAGATCTTGATAATTTGATGATGGTTTGTTTTTCGATTTCTTGAACGATTATTATGTTTTAGTGACGTTGTTCGATTGACTGCTCAGTTTGTTGCGAGAAATGGACGACAGTTTCTTACAAATTTAATGAACAGAGAACAGCGTAACTATCAGTTTGATTTCCTTCGACCTCAACACAGTCTCTTCAATTATTTTACAAAACTTGTTGAGCAGTATACAAAGGTAGGTTTTCTTTAATAATAGTATAATTCAAAATTCAAATTAAGCATTTGACAAAGATGTGAGCAGTAGTTCAGTGCTGTTCAAATTTCAAACCATGATTAAGTTCATTTCTTGCTTATTTCTTTTAAATGTCACATACATACTACTAATTTATTTTCTTGTAGTCTTTATTATAAGTTTAACTTCAGTGTTTTCCTAATAACTCTTGTCTATTTAATATTATTTTATTCAAATGATGAAATGTACTTACCTTCTAGATTCTGTACAGTGATACATTTTTTTTGTATGATCATCAATGACATAACCACTACTAAGACAAAGTTAGTTTTGTGTATGTGTTGCTCCATTGTATTATACTGAAAGAATCCAAAAAGTTACTGACAAATATATAGTTACTTTAAAAGAGGTTTGCACCTTTTCCATGTCAAGTGTCAGATTATACATTCGTTGTGATATATGAAGAATCAAACTTGAGTATGCTTGTTTTATCAGGTATTGATTCCACCTAAAGATCTGCTTGGCAAGTTAAAAACTGAGTCCGAGGAATATCAGAACATCTTAGACCAAGTTAAGTACAGAGTGGACTGGGCAAGATATCAAGAGATGCAGAAACGAAAGGAGGAGGAGGCTGCTGAAAGAGAGCGAGGTAGAGTTGTAGGCAAAACAATAGTATATTATATATACAAATTTATCATATAGATTAAGATTGGTAATCTTCTTGTCATTTCAACTTCTACAAATCTAGTTTTTATATGTTGAGGAAATGCTATTGATATTGGTATAGAAGAGTAGAGTAGGAGAGAGCAGAGTAATTTCATACATGTATATGCTGTTTGTAGATACACAATGGAAAACTTAAGTTATTATCATCTTTGAATGAGAATTGAACTAACTTAATTTGATTTTTCGCTTTACTGTGTACACATTCAATAAATGCATTTTTTATGTCGAAATTATTTATAGTTGGTGTAAGGGAAGTAATTTACATTTCTGGGGGGAGTCATTTCATAGACAAGTTATAAGATAGCTCTTTTAGGTATATATAGTGTTCATATGATATAAATATATATTTTAAGTTTTTACTTTTAATAGCATGAAAAACTAATTTTGAATAGTTACTAGAAAATAAAGAAGTGCTGTCTTAGCTGAGATATGCTTTTGAAGTGACACCTTGATGGGTGCCAATAATCATTCTTTGTATGACTTCCTTATTTTGCTCTGTTACCAACTTAAATCTGGCGAATTTTCCTGGATATGTACAAAATATGTATTGCAATATAGAGTAATTATAATGATAATAATAATTCATGTAAGTGTAATATTTGCAATTAAAAATGAAAATTTTCAACTCTTTTATTACTTCAGTGGCTTATACACAGATTGATTGGCATGACTTTGTTGTTGTTGAAACAGTAGATTTTCAACCAAATGAACAAGGTAGGTATTTTCTCTTGTCAAAAAGCTTTTTTATATTAAAATGTCTGTGATTTGATAGCTGTTAATGTGTGTATGGATCCTCAGATACTCTTCTTGTTAACAATATTTCTTAAAAGGGGATTATAATAACAACAAATATTGCTAATTCAAAGTTAGAAAAGTACTTCTGTGAACAGAAAATGATCTGTAACAGAATTAATTGCACTATTTTTGGTTTGATGTTTATTTCAAAAAGAATATAGTTAATGCATGTATTGTAAAGTCATTAATTTCATGGGTTATCAGATATCTCATCTTTTTTGCAGGCAATTTGCCTCCCCCAACTACACCTGAGGAAGTTGGTGCTCGTGTACTGGCACAGGAGAGGCATGGCAAACGTGGAGTAAGTGCATTTTATGATGTGTCGTGTATGTTTATAAATACTTGTATTGTACCAACCAACACAAGCCTCCATAAGATTTTACATTCATTATTGTGATAATCACATAATTGTGAACATTCCCTTTAGACTATAAACTAGATTCTATTAGCTAGTATGTTAGTACATGGATCAGGCGTCGTCACATTGAATACATGAGTTATGTGACTAAAGTTTAATATGGTAGTCGCCTTTTTGCGTTGAAAGAAAAAAAATATTAAGAATAATTACTGACGCTTTGTAAGCAGTTTTGAGTTGAAATATGCAAATCTGTAGTTTTCTGTGACAGACAAATTAGATGTAGACATGTTTGTATGGTCAGTATCTTGGATAAATATTTGTAATACAGGGAGATGATGAGATGGACGTGGAATCTGGTGACTCTGATTCTGATGAGGATGATTCTGATGAAGAGGATGAGGAGGAGGAAGTGCAGAGAATGACAAACATGCCACCATTACCGCCTCAGGTATGTCTCTGATAATATTTTAGTATAAGGTACAAAACACCCAATTAATGTTACTTCAGTTTATAAAAAATATTTTTTTCTTTGAAGTTCCTTTCACTAATGGGGTAAGTATTTACTTGCCTTACTATGCAAATCATGTGACAATTTTTGTCATGATACAAGACTTTTCTCCAATTCCTTAAAATGTTGTGTTGCTCTTGACATTCAGTATCACTAAGCATTAGTTTCCATTGCTGTGTTGGGCATTGAGAAGCATTTGTAGTTGAATAATAGTATATAGCATGGTAGGATATGAAACTTGATTAAGTTTCCTATGAATCTGATCCAATTAAAAATTGAAAAGAAAAATTGTGGGCAGTACATAGTAAATTTTTGTGACAATACAAACATCAGAGCATATAAGGTTTGTATGACCCTTTAGTTTTGTTGCGCATTGTAAACAATATATGTTTGGTCCTATAAATTGGGCATTACTATTTGTGATACAAATAACATATTTCATTCATTCTTTTTTAAACTAAAATCATTGAATTCAGATGAGGATTGATACAGTTTTTAAAAAAATTTTGATGAAATGTCTCCTGTATATGTGTAACAGAGAGACGATTCAGATCAGTCCTCTGATGATGACGAAGAGGATCAGGACAAAGATAGACAAGAGATACGTCCTCCACAACGACCACCTGTACCTGTGGTACCGCCACCTCCACCCCCGCCCAGCGAGATACCACAGCCCCCTCTGCCACCTACACCAGATCAGGTGGTCATCAAAAAAGGATATGATCCTAAAGGTTTGTTATTGTGACGATTTTTTGCTCTTCTTTAAAGATGAATGTAATCCAGTCTGTTTTAAAATCTATATGGTAAAATGGTGACTTTCATTTCTGATTAAATATTAGCAATTCAATTTAATCTCAAATAATTTAGTCTCTAAAGATTGCCTTTATTGAAATGCTTAATTTAATGTTCTAATTTTGCTAATCCTGCATATTACAACGGTACCATATCAAAAACATTAAATTAACTCCCTATGAAATCATCAGTACTGTGATATATGGCCATAGACTGATAATATTCAAGATTTGTATACCATGTGTTTTCTGTGGTAAATTTGTGGTGTTAATAAAAAAAACTACCATGTATTTGTTGTTAAAATTTCTTGCTTAATTTTCAGTCAAATTGCTAGTGATGTAGATTTGATTTAGTTCACTTAATATATTACTCCCTACATGACATTTATTATAGTAGCTTAACAACTAGCTCCTAATTCTTAAATTGTGCATTCTGTATGACTAAATAATTTTGACGTCAAGTTCTATGTGCAGATTTTTATCTCAAAATACTTGTTTTTTATCAGCTCGAACAATACAGCAAGAGCCACAGTCTGAGCAGTGTCTGGTGTCACCATTCACTGGTGAAAAGATTCCTGTTGACAAAGTGCCACATCATATGAAGATTGGTAAGTTTTATTTACAAAATATTTCCCGGTCCTCAAATATTCATCTTCAATATTCTAATGTTTAAAATGTTGAAAATCAACAAATGATTATGTAGCTGTCTTATAGTACTTGATAAATAAGTTGCAGGTTTGTTCAGTTGGTCTGTAAACAGATTTCAACTTCTTAGTGTTATACTTTATTTGTGAATAGGTTTGTTGGATCCAAAATGGATTGAAGAGAGAAACAGACAGATTCAGGAGAAGACAGAACAAGAAGATGTTATTGCTCCTGGATCATCTATTGAGAGTAGTCTTAAACATCTGGCTGAAAGACGTACTGATATCTTTGGTGCTGGTACTGAGGAAGCTGGTATTGGTAAAAAGGTAATAAATTAATTTCAGCTATTGCCATTAAATTGTTTAGCTTATGTAATTTTTTGTTTTTGTCAATATTTATTTAGTGGATATTTGGTGGTTTAAATTGAACAAATTGAAAAATGATTATTAAGTGTTCAGTAGCATGAATAAGTTATGGATTAGTAGTACTCAACTCAATTTTTTCTTATTATTTATTTTAAATTGATATCACTTAGGTAAGCATACTGCTAGTTACATTTCTTTTGAAGTTTCCCACCAATTTTAGTCAGCCCTTTTAGCATGTTAAGGTGAGAACTATATTCACTAAGATTTGCTTATGGAACCTTAGTTAAGAGAGATCAGACACTAGGATTGATGAAAAATTTAATTTGACTCCCTTACAAATCAATCAGAGCTTGTTGGAAGACTTCCTAGTCCCTAAATTAAAAAAAGCTTTTCATACGATCATGTTATCATTTACATGCCTTTGATTGTATTATTAGATTGGTGAGGAGGAGGACGAAGGAAAGAAAGAAAAGAAAGTTGTATGGGACGGTCATACAGCATCTATGGAGAAAGTGGCTCAGAAAGCTAGAGAGAATTTCTCTATTGATGAACAGATTGCTAATATTCATAAAGTTAAAGGTCTTGTGTAAGTACATGTATTACATTCATATATTTAATGGTATCAGTGAGAGTTAGTTCACAATTTGTTGTCCTTTTAAATCAGAAATAATAAGTCTTGCATCACATTGAAGCTTTATAATTTCTTTTCCAGACCGGATGCTGAAAAAGAAAAGATTGGACCTTCATTGGGCAAACCTGGTGGTGTTGCTGTACCGCCTCCACCACCTCCTAACAAAGCTGCTACTAGCAAGCCAGTCCAACCCAAGTTGCCCCCTCCACCTCCAGTGGTATCTGTGCCTGCTCCACCAGCTAGCTCACAGTCACAGACCTTGAAGCGACCTGTAGTGGCTATACAGCAACCACCACCACCCATGCCTCAGCCTGTTATGATGATGCCTCCACGCCCACCACCCATGCAAGTTATAGGTAATAGTTTTATTATATTTGATGTCCAAAGTATCAACTTATAATCCCATTGTTAGTTGTTGGCATTCAAAACGATATTTTGCCATTTGGAGTTTAACTTTATCTTTTAAAAGAGTATTAACTTATTCCATTGATTTTTACCTTCGAATTTCTAAGATATTTAGATTAAATTTACTTACCTTATTTGCTGAAATCTAACATCGTTTACTTATCACTTTGGCACATGCTAGATTATGTCAAATGGTTAAAAATGGTTTTATTGGTTTAGAATTTTATGAAAGTCTAAGTTCTAGTTCATTCTCTTGGTAGAAAGTATACATATACAATTTAAAGAGCTTTTTCAACTTTATTGAGCATTCTAATTATTAGTATCAATATCTATCTATTCATTCATTTATGCCAATTCTAATCTTTCTTTGTTTGCCAGGTATGCCCCCTGGTCCACCAGGTATGATGGTTGCCCAGCCAATGAGGCCCCCAGGTTTTCCAGCCCCACCACCCATGGTTAGGGCTCCAGTGCCCCCACCAGCCCCTGAACCTCAGAGTGATGAACCACCCAGTAAGAAACAGAAAACTGAAGATCAGCTGGTACCTGAAGAAGAATGGCTTAAACTACACAAGGTAGCTGTTTAATTTTGTTATTAATGTTGTCTCAAGTATGAGAAATAAATATGATGTTGTGATTTATGTTTTAAAAATTGTACATTTGTACCTGCTGTTTTCACTAAAATGATGAGAATTTTTATAACTACGGTTAAATTTCACATTGCGAATACCCCAATATTATGACCTCATATGACAAAGAACATTTATTTTCAGACCAACTTTCAATAATCCCTATAATTCAAGTTAATAATGAGACTACCTCATTATTACGACTGATTTTTCGCATCCTGAAGGTGGTCACAATATTCAGGTTTTATTTTATTGTTAAATATAGTGTTACCATAACCTTTCTTCAGTTTCTTTTATATTTACTTCATTTCTCATTTTTATGATCTAGTCATACTAGACTACTTGTATTCTTATTTAATGTGAGGATGTGGAATTTCGAAACCTGCAAAACGGCTATTTTTCTTTGTCATTTTAAGGACAAGAATATGTTTTTTGTTGTTTTTTAAGCATATTGGTAAATTTGTCAAGAATTATTATTCCTATATTTACTTGGGTCATGTTCACTAAACAGCTAGTAAATACATTGTAATAATAGCCAAAGTATGTGGCAAATGTACTGTAAAAAAATGTTTGTTTTGTTTCTAGGGCAACGTGAAGTTCCGTGTTAATGTGCCATCTATGCCAGACAAACCTGAATTCAACCTGAAAGGACAGACTCTCAACTTCTCTCTACCTTACACCGATAATGTATGATTTATTTAGATGGATTTTTCTATGCTATGAAATTAAGTCAGTCATTTACACTCATATTCAGTTTAAACTGTACATGGTTAACTACTGTAAATAATTAATTTCGTGTATGATGAATTTTGAGATTTGAGTCAAAATCTAATAAACTACTGTAAATAATTATTTTCGTGTATGGTGAATTTTGAGATTTGAGTCAAAATCTAATATTTGTGATCCAGTTCGTACAAATTACCATAGGGTATATTTATTTTCATTAATCATTAAATTTTCACACAAAAAAACGACAGTATTTTACAGCAATAGAATCGTTTCTTACTATGCCGTAGTTGTGAACTTAATCTAATTTGATATTTATAATCTTTTTACAGGTGTCTGTATTGAAAGCTAAGATTAATGAATCAGTTGGTCTACCAGGAGGTAAACAGAAACTTCAGTATGATGTATGTATACCTTTGTCTTATATATTTACCATAAGATTAACTTTTCTAGATTTTATACATTTGTAAACGTGGTCATGCAATAAATACATAAATAAAGGGAGCTGTTCGGGGTTTAATTGATTTTCATTTGGATTCAAGTTAATTGAGTTTAATATTAAAGTGTTCCCTCCAGTTATACCCTGTCACTACTGCATGTATTATACATGCTGAAATAGTTCTTATCACTATTAGAAAATAATATATCACTGACAGGGAAAACCAGTTTTTGAATCAGCAGTGGTTTCTTAGCTATTTTCTTGACACTACTCTTATTAGCCAACTGGAATGGCTACTAATTGGTATATGCATGGTGATTGGTGTGTTCTTTCAATGAACAAAAATATTAATATACATATTCCACATTTTTTGCATGGAAAAACATGTCCTTTCTTTCGATTGACCTGGCTTGGTTCATTTGGTGATAAATAGGACTTAAGGACTTTAAATATGACCAGGATAATCAGACTGGTTTGATCAACTATTTCTGACAATATTTCCATGGGTGAAAGTTTTGGAGTATATTCTGAAATTTCCATTTTTTTGATGGACTGCTTATTGTTTCTGTGACACAAAGCTTAAGTTTTATTTTTCAAACTTTTCAATGTATAGCTGTGTGTGTCTACTGTTTCATCTTCATGTCTTCTCTGCTTCAGGGCCTGTTTATCAAAGATTCCAACACTTTGGCTTTCTACAATTTTACCAACAATAGTGTGGTACAGCTTCAACTGAAGGAAAGAGGAGGAAGGAAGAAGTAGACAAACAAAAGGAAAAAGATTTGTGGAATCCTCAAGGGAGAATGTTTGACCTTATAAGATTTTTTTGCAATTTTTTCTTGTTTCATTTGAATTGTAACAAGTGACAATATATTTCATTGATTTGATGATTTTTTTTATTAATTACAAGAACTTGATTGAAAATACCATGTATATCAGGGTCTGCATTTGTCCTTTGGTTCATTGTGAACACTGAATGCTGATGGATTAATGTTACCTGATTTTTATTGTTGTAAGAGTCAACTTGAGATCTAAATTGTTCACTTGCTAAATTATCTACTCATTGTATATTGGAAACAAGCTAGGACTTTATCTTATATGAGTACATGATTCATGTTTGGTAGTAAGTCAGATGCATGTAGAAGAACTGGTAATGTATTGCGCTTGTCAGAAACCCTGGAATCTGGTTTGGAATCAATTGAAATCATGCCATATTTTTTGTGTTATGACATTATCTTGTCATTCACTCACAAGTAGACATTTGTTTTTATACATCTGTCACAGATTCCTTCATAATTTTTGCAATTCATGTTATAAAATTGAGCTGTAATTGTTGACAAACCTGCTGCATATTGTTCTACTTATATGTGTTGTGTTCCATATGACTGTGTATTACTTAAATTTTGCATCATGAAATAAATACAAGGAAAAAATTGTCAAGATGATCGACTACGAACCAGTTCTGGATCATGTTTTCAGTTTATTTAAATTTGATCATTTTTTATTAATCGAAATCTCTATCAAGAATATGCTAGAAAACAAAAATTGAATTTCAGTATATTTACTTGATGGGAGTATAATATACATATATTGAGAAAAAGGAACAATAGAACGTTTTAATGGACTCAACTTCTGTTTTTCCTGAGAATTACTCAAAAATGTAAACTTACAAAGTCTATTTAAGGTTAGGCATTATTCATTTGTGACAATTTTGTTAATATAAAAATTTAGTGAATATGAATTGGAACTTACTTCCAATTCATTTCTGTTGGATCACCAATGCTATGCAAACATTTTGTACCTATCCAATAGTTAATAAATATTACAACTGAATTCTAACATACCTTCATTTGAAATTTTTATTGTAATAACTATTGGGAGGAAAAATATTTAGATTTTGAAATATTAACCGTAAATCTTGTATCCTCCTGCTGATATGTTGATACCTTTTTTTGAAAAAAAAGTTAATAAAATCATCCCCGTACTTAGATCCGTTTTTTTCTTGTCAATATTGTAAAAACTCACTGAGTGATAATATATACAGTAAAATCGTGTTTTTCTTGTGTTCATGTGTTCAATATTACTCAATTGAACATTCCTTGTTTCATTTGTACCTTGTGGTCGTATTTCCGGACAAATGACCATTGAACTTGAGAACAAAATATTCTGTTCTTTTAAAAATCTGTTGTAGTAGGGGGCGGTCATAATTTCGAGGTGGTCATAATTTCGAGGTGGTCATAATTTCGAGGTGGTCATAATTTCAAGGTGGTCATAATTTCGAGGTGGTCATAAGTAGGGATTTTACTGTATATTATATTTCCTGTATTTTGACTTGAAACAGCCACAATTTACTAATATTGATTGATTAATTCTGAAGATTGTCTTAACATCTACATGTTATTGTAAACTTTTATTATTTTGGTATATATTAAATTTATTACTTACATAGAAATGTTTTGTGCTATGTAAGCAAATATATTCTTCCATTAAAATTGCACATCTACGTTTATACGCCAAATATTTTAAAATAGTTATACCTGGTTTGTAGAATAGTCACTTCTTTTGGCAACTGTATTGAAAAAATCTATGACATGCTTAATGAGTTTACAAGTGTCTAATTTGATATAATGCTGTAGTGTGCATACATGTAAAAATGATTGGATAATATGAATTGAAAATACCTCAACCATTTAAAAAAATTATCAGTTTGAATGGTATTGCCAAGTATTTTTATATCTCTGGCAAAATCAATAGCTTGGGTATTAATAACATGTACACTTGGCCAACAAAACCTAATTGTGTTTTATTATATTTCATACGATAGGTTTGTGATTCCTCTTCAGGGATTACTAGGATAACTTATAATCCCCCCCCCCACGCACAACTAGCTCATGATTTTACGACATTTTAAAAGTATTGAGGCATAAAAAGGAAGTACCTGGTTTCTGCTAACCTAACCAACAATTTTTTTCTGCAGACCCTAAACTTTTTCTGTTATGGCTAGTTTTTTCTCTCACCAAAATTTTCTTTATCATATCTCAGTACAGTAAAATGGATGTTCAGAAGTTCTGAGGATCTATTCACCCTGTATTTTAGGGATGTATGCAAAAAAAACAGGTATCCATGTACATATATTTTTTGGCCTAGCTATTACCACTCCAGTGCACAAAGCAGATAATTTTGTGTATTATTAGGTATTTTTTTGCAAATGTAAATATGTACTTCATTTATAGATAGTCAATACTTATTTCCCGCGTCATTCGTTTTGACAACAAATGACAGTCACCGCTTAATTATGTTTTTCTCACATTGTTTATGTACAAATACAACGAGCAATGGAAAATCATTTTAGGAAAATGAAATTTATTGAGAGGATATTATTTTATCATACAACATATATCAGCTGTCACACAAAAAAAATATTAAATGTCCACCATTGTTTAAGATATATTTTATATAACAAACTGTAAAAATTTTCATAGTCTTTCCACAATAACACAATGCAATATACTTGACACATTGATAAAAAGTTAAAAATGACAAACATACAAATAACGACAATATGAATTACATAAATATTGGAGAACAATAGCAAATACATGTACAATTATATTCACCCACAGAAAAATGTACAGTACAACACAGTTACATTAAACTCAGATGTAGTGAAAAAATAGATAAAGTGAAGTAATTATTTTTCCTATGGCAACTCCTGCATTTCAATGTAATGGATATAATGAAATATGGATATAATGAGATATAGATAAATATTTCTGGTCCCCAGGAATTCACTGTAACTTGGCTCTACTGTATATGAATTATAAATTTATAACAAAGACTGTGAAAATGATATGTCTTTAAGAACGTTCATGAAGTGCAGCTGTGGAATTGATTGTCTGTAAGAATATGATTCTAAATGGCAGTGAAATAAAAATCTATTATGTCACTTCAATGCCTCTTCAGCCAATGTATGAAGTATAGTTTGAAGAATGCAATGGCACAATATATAAGACACAACAAAATCTACAAATATACCAATTATTGGTAATATGTATCTAAGCAACCCCATCACAAGTTTCTTCATTACAAATATTAGCATGTAGTCAACAAGCACTTTAATAAAAACTGTCTTTAAATCTGTAACAGCATACACACCAAACTTTTCCATGTAGAAGTAAGTTTCTTCAGCAATGATAATGAGGTCCACAGCATAATCCACACCAGGGACAGGAACTACTGCAGCAATCCCAGAAAAAAGGGCCACGAAATGGATACGTGTCAACAGATCTTCCTTTTTAGCAGACACTGCATGTGCATTCATAGGTTTTCTCTGAGTGTGGGGCAACTGAAATCCCATTCCTTCATCTAACATACCAAACATTTTGACACCTCTAACCACAAAATTGGAAATATATTGCCGAATATAAGCACTCTTTTGAAGTATCAGTTGAAGACCTTCAGAGATGCAGGATGGTACTGAGAAGATGAAATCATTCGCTTCTGCAATGTGAAAATTTCTTTCAAGTTATTTAATATATTTCTACTGTAGGAATCAATTCCAAAGAAGTGAAATGTCTTAATTAGTTTCTTTATAAACTGTAAAACCTCAACTTAAGGACATCCCATAATTACGGACACCCCGGTATAGGAGACAGTTCTGGAAAGAATAGGCACATTTTTGCCATACTTCAACTAAAAAATGAGCTCATTAAGGACACCCTACTAATATGGACACTTAATCGGAATCACGAATGTTTATAATGGAGGACTTTTACCATATTCATCATTAAGTTATACTGAAAATAGCATATCTTTTATGTTACCAGAATTGCTATCACATATACAATAAATACTTTCTAGAATCAGACAAACAAAGGTTATCATTAAGTTACTTTTACATAGAACAAATCTGTTTTCTTACCTACAGACGTCCAAACCATGCACACAGCTACCAGAAAAAGTATGAATTTCATGATGGTATTTATGTTCTGATATCTGTATTTTGAAATAAGGTCGTTTAAAATAATTTCTGGAAAGAGAAAAATAAAACGGACGAGATGCATTTTTTAACATTAGTATAAAGAAAGTTTCATAAACATATCATTTTAAGAGCCAGAAAAATCCATGGTACTGAGATTGAAGCCAGGACGCTTAGCAGTGCTACAGTGCTAGTAGATGAACACGCTAGTTGACCCAAAAATAAATTTGTTGGAAGGCACTAGGCTGACTAGCTCATAATTCCCACGCTTACGACGCTAAAACTTTCACACAATAAACATAGAAATTTTAATTTCAACTCAGACTCAGATTGGCTTTAAAACTCGTAAATCAATAGTTCTTTATAGAAACTATATTGTAAACAACTTACTTTCGTTTGAATGTCTACTTTCTATTTAGGAATATAGACTTGAAATCGGAAGTAGGGGTTTTCCAGAACGTGTAAATGATAAATTAATTAGTTTATAAACGCATTATTTCAATAGTAGCATACGTTCTGTCAAATCAATCGGTATATTTAAATTCACAGGTAAATGATTTAATCGACAGATGAACTAACAGGCAAACATCAATTATACATGAAACCAAGTGTGCATTAGGCTTCTTCAATGACCGCACATTAAGACAAAGTCGCCGATGTGTATTCCCCGGCCCAAAGCTAACAAAAATCATTGAGCAATTCATATTTCTAGGTCACGTGTGTTGTAAGTTCCCGCGCTTCTGGCGAGCTGAACGGATGTTGGCCTTGTTTTCTGACGAATCTTGATTTAACCTTTGTCATGCCGACGGTCGCGAGAGCTAAGCGCCGTCGGAAAGAGCGTTATGCCAATTCGTGCGCCATTGAGAGGGGCCATTTTGGAGGCGTTTCAGTCTCAGTCTAGGATGGGATTATGAGTGGTAACCAGACTCGCTTAATTGTGATTAACGGAAATATCAATGCCCAGACTTACATTAATGATGTTCTTGCCGCAGAGGTTCTTCCTTCCATTAAGCGCCATGGTCCAAATGTCACAATCACGCAAGATAACGCAATAAATGACCTAGCAGCCTTACAAGTTGAAATGAACAGTTTACCTGCGCCGTTTATAAATATAGCGTTACGTCAACAGCATGCAACGGCGAATTACGATGTGCATTGGACAAAGTGGTTGGCACATGAGAAATTGACTCCTTTCTCTAAACTTGCAACCCCGTTTTGTTGCTTATATCCCATTCAAAATGAATTCAAACCTTCCCTGTAGATTAATCGAGTCTTATCGAAATGTTATGGCTGTTCAAAACTCCTGCTAAAATATATGGAGCAGGAAGTTGTGACTAAATTGGTCAGATTTTTCTTTCATTAATTTGTTTGTTTGGTTGTAGGTAAATATCTTTGTGTAAGGACATCAACAGGTTAATACTGATTGATTATAAGTGATATTTCATCACGATTGCCCCTTAGACCTCAACAATTCCAATGAATAATATCACCTGATATCATAGTGATAAAATGTGTTTAAAAAGGGACTACGCCCCATCGTCCATATCCTCAAACTCTGAGACGCTGACCCCATCACTCTCGTCACTAAGACTCTCGAATCTGTTAGACAGGATTGTTGTGATTGTTTTTTTTTATCGTTTCTTTTGGTTTTTTTGGTTTAGATGAAGAAGATTTAGATGTTTAGATGAGGGTTTAGATGTGGAGGGGCCTGCGGGTTTAGATGTAGAGGAAGAATGTTTTGTTAGAGGGTGTTTAAGATGTTGATTTAATTGTTTTTTGGTGTTATTTGAGTTTGTTTTGGATGGTTTTGCAGGAGTCGGAGCAGAGGTTCCTGAGTTAGACACTGGCTGCTTCTGTGTAGTTGTAGTATTTTGATTTGGAGAGATTAGCACTTTCAAAATATGTGTGCTAATCAAAAATCATTTTTTTCAAATAACAGAATTTAATCTTCATCTAATATATGAAATGCTTTATAAAATATTTCTTAGTCCAAGAGCCCGTAAAATGAAATTACTTTTTTCCTTTTTCCGGCCCTAGGTCCGCCGTTTACACATTTCAATTGCGGAGTCCTGCCGTAAATTCGACACTCGCACAGAATTAGTTTCAACCATACCAATTTAAAATATACATTAAATTGCATGATGGCGACTAATCAAGAAGAGACAAGTACAGCAAGACAAGTTAAGGAAGTGGATCTTACCGCTGCTGGTCGTGGTGTCTGGTTAGTGAAGGTAATAATAATATGATATGAGTTCGGATGAACCATTTTCGGATATTATCATTAATATTATTGAATTTATTCTTGCTCCTTTTTTCTTCCTGACGTTTCAGTCGTTTTGATTGTCCATAATTGAATTGAATTAATGCACTCTTAAGTAAATTTGAACCATTAATTATATTGAAATAATATAATAATCCCCTCACTCAAAAAGCTATATTTTCCGCTAAAAATGCTGTGTAAATAAGTTTTTTCCCTTTTCTCTGATTAATTGGGCTATATTTTCCGCTTCAGATAGCCACTTGTAATTTTGAAAATTCCAAAAAAATCACTGCAACATCCCAAAAAGAAGCTCAATTTTAATTGTCTGGTATTAAATTATTTTTTTGTGCTCAGGTACCAAAATATTTATCTGAGAAATGGAAAAAAGCGTCCGGAAAATGTGAAGTTGGTCGACTCAAAATTACTCGTTCCAAGTAAGTATGCCTTAATGCATTTTATATTATTATCAATTACTTAAAAAATATCGAATTAATAATTTTATTATTGACATGCTTTATCCAGTATGGTCAGTGTAATTAATTAATAGATGCTTGAAATTATTACATATGATATTACTGTTTTTTTTACCCAAATCACTTTTTCATTTCTTACATTCATTCATAATTCATTTGAAAAATATGTTTGTCTTAATTTACATTAATGTTTATTTACATTAAAATAATATATTTTTGACAAAGATACAATGCTGATTGTATTTGCGTTTTGTTAATATAGGTTGCCTGGTTCAAAACCAGAGGTGACATTTTCAATGAATGATGCTCAGATGAAACAGGAAGTGCCAGGCAAGCCGACAATTACACCCAAAGAGCACAAGTTTCTCCTCACTGGTGTTGGCAATCAAAATCTTGTTGTTTTCTCTGAGCAGAAAGGTAACCCCATAACTAGGCCATAGTTATAATCTTACTAGTCAACAATTTTCAGTATAGTTTAGTGGAGAACTTTTGTCGTTATCGTGACAAAGATTTTTTGAAAGACAAAAAAAAACAGACTATCTACCTATACAAGTTTAAGACACTTACCTTTCTCTGCATGTTGATTATAGATATTGTTTGTTATGAACATTTATCTTATTATTTGTTCTGGTTGTAGATGGTACTAATAGTTCCTCCTCAGCTGCTGAAGAAATTTCAGGTATGTTCTTTACGATTTTTACGATTGCTTTATACATAAGTATTTCAATCAACATCTTGATGGATATTTATTATTCTGTTTGATGCACAAATTACTCTTCCAATGTTACCTTTTTGCTTGTGAAATGATTAGAATCAGTATATTCAGTGCTAAATTCATCAGAGTAGGAAATTTGTCTATTTTAGTTCATGTTTTAGATTTTGTCATGTATTCTGACTGTTTTTTACTTTTTGGTATTAGAAAAGATAGCTATAGAAGGCAAGGTGATACAGAGAGCTGAATGTAGACCTGTGGTAGACTCCAGTTATGTTAACTTGAAAAAGTAAGTGACATTTTATCAGGGTTGTAATGTTTCAATATGATAATGTAACACTAATTTAAAATAATTGTTTATGTAGAACATTTTGATGATGTTAAGTATTATTTCATGGGTTTTCTCCTATAAACCTATGTTTGTTAGAATAAAATACATGCGTTTATCTTCAGGAGAAAGAAGTCTTTTGTTTCTTGCTGATGTCTAGCTTTGTATCATTTGTTATTCCCTATATGTGTTATGTTTGTGGGTTTTGTAGTGGATATTAATTACTGAATTAACAAAATATTTGAAAACAAGTTTTATAATTTTTGAGTTTATTAAGGAAACTTTGTGTCATATTTCATTCCTACTCGATGTCCAAGTAAAAGAACTTAATCACAATTAATGAAAATTACGCGTATTGCATGATATTGATATTTTAATTCTATATTTATTCCCTGTTTAATTATCCAAAATGTTAACAATATGACTATGTCATTTAAAATATGCATGAACGTAATTTATAAATGTCTACCTAAGGATAATCATTGACATTTATGATTTCAGGGAGCAGAGAGTTGTAATGAACAAACCACGGAGAGAGATAAAACAGATTGCGTTACCAGTGAACATATACAAGCCTAAAAGTGACCATAAATCAAATGTAAGTTGTTTACTGCGTCTATCATTATTGTAGATGGTAAGACCATTCCAGTGTAGTTTGATCTATTTTGGGGATGTGACTAGTGGTCACTGGGGGTGTGCAGTATGTCAAAAATATCTATTAGCATTGGTATCTATTAAATATACAGACCAACTGATATTGTGATATGATTTCAGAAGATATATGTAAAACTTGTTAAACTAACTTGTATTTAGGAAGCAAATATTTGTAAAACGTCAGGACAAAGGGGTTCCTTCCAGGCACATTGTGTACTTTTGGAAATGTCTGATTTTGATACAATTCTGGCCTAAAAGTGAAGTTTTAGGTTAAAATCACTACCTGTTATGATGTTATAAACATCTAGAGGACGAATAAATGTTTGTTGTTTACTTCAGAGATTAATAATGGTTTACAACATACTACAAAATAGATATCATAATTTATAGCAATATCATTTGTCATGGAAATACCCACCTCTATGTGTGACTCTGGTCAAACGGATTTATTCCTCTTGTTGTGTGATCCAAATTTTGTTCATAGCTTTTCTTTGATGAATTGTTCAGAAGTCCAACTTCTGTGCCACAAATTCAATTAGACAGTGACATTAACATTCTTAAATTAGATAAAGGTATATCCTAATGTGGGTTAATAATTGATGTGCGTGTGGATAATCTAAATTTTGATCTAAATAAAGAATGACATTTATGTCAGAATCTTCGTATTTTATAGAACCTGTTTAAACCTAATTGAATTGTGTGTGTGTTTAGATTGAGCATCAGAAGAAGATGAAAGAAGAAGGAAAGAGGATACGAATGGACAAAGATGCAGTACAGAATAAATTGTTTGCAATATTCGAGAAGCATCAGTATTATAACATACAAGATATTGTCCGACTTACTAATCAGCCAATTGTAAGTAGAAAACATGATTTTAATGGTACAATTTGCTTATGGAGAATGCCTCAATTACACCTAATTATACTATTTCCTTTAGTCTCTGTTTAATTTTGTGATGTTTGAGACATTTAGTGCATATATAAATTATAGGTATTTATATTGATATATTATATTATTGATATAGTATCATATGTTATAAAATGAATACCATTATGATATTTATTACTTACCAGTTTTCATGTTTATGTTGATAGTATGCTTGTGTTTTCCTTAATGTGTGAAATTTGGTTTCTTTGGCCTGTTCTTGATTGAATCTATGAGTTCTCATTCTTGACCGATCAGTAATTGAAAGTACATAAAGAGCTAAAAATAGAAATACCTTTAAATGTATTCTTCTCATGAACCAATGAATAGATCATCCCTAAACTGGGTTTGTAGCATCCTTAGATGGTCCTCTCTCAAGTATGCTCAAATAAAAATGGTCAACCATTTTTAGGGGCTGCTAGAATTTGAAATAAAAATACCTTAAAATGACTTTTTCTTATGAACCAATGGTTGAATCATCACTGCTAGAATTTGAAATAAAAGTACCTTACATTGACTTTTTCTCATGAGCCAATGGTTGGATCATCACCAGATTTGGTCTGTATCATCGTGTGGACATCACCAATATTCCTAAGTATTATCCTTTGATGGTCCTTTATCAAATTAATTATTGTTCCCCCTAATCTGCCCAAAAGTGTAACTTTATTACCTTTTTAGTAATGAGTTAACTAATATATATTCTGGTGAGCGATGTAGGGCCATCATGGCCCTCTTGTATATATACTTGTATCACATTATCTATGATAGATATGCCCTTACTGTATACATTATGTACATGATACTCTACAGTGGCAAGTAAAATGTGGGGCAGAACAGCCTCTCTGTACTGAACACTCCTGCTGATTTTACATTCACAATATTTCTGAATAATTAGTAGATGATAAGTTCACCTTATAAAATCATTAGGACCTCCGGAATTCTCACATACTCTTGTTTATTGCGCATCATTTTCTTGAGAGCTTTTCCATGTCTTCATTAAAGTAGTAACAGACCTGCTGAATGTAAAACTTGTTACATTGCGCTTTATTCTTACATTAATTCTAGCAAAGCTTCGATGACGTTCATGTATCAATTAAAGCTTTATGTATTTTTGTCGTATGATTGATTTCTAACTTTAATATGTTAAATACTTGTAACCTTTCTGTGTCAGGTATACATGAACTGAATGTTTGTGTCTTGGAATGATGTGATGGACATCTGTGTATACAAATACGTGCAATAAATTCATATAACACAATAAAGGGAGATAATAATTTATGTACTAATGTTTTGATACTTGATGTGTCTCCCTTCATTTGATTTTTATTGGCTATGTCAATATCAATTATTGGTTTATTTCCTTGTACAAATCACTAATCGGATGCATGAAATCTGACTCTGTCTTTATGACCCTGAGTACCCTGATAAAGCCCTGGCAGATGTCATCATCAGTTAACAAAGAACTCTCCAGAGATTTAAGAATTTGTGAATCATGTTTAGTGTGGTATTATGAACAAATCTGTGTGAGGCCTCATTTAGGCAAGGCACGTAGAATAATTTGTTTTATTTGTAGGATAATGTGTTTTAATTTGCGTATACTCAGACATCAGTATGACTCAGTGTGTTTTTGTTTGATCGGATTTTTCTTTCCCTGAATGTTGAAGTCGTAAATTCAAGCACCATTCTGTAGATAATTATGTGTACTTGTTAAATGTACCTAATCATTTAATGATAACATCAGAGGTGCAAGGAAACAAATTATTTGTTTTGGGGTTTCTTATGGGCCTGAAGTTGCTGTAGGATGATTCCCTGTGATGTTGAGTTGATATTGATAGCCCATTAAACACAGAATCTTTTTAATACAATGTTTGTTTCTTTTTAGTTGAAAGTCCCCCATCATTCCATGTTTATTTTGCTTTTTTTAAAATGCCCCATCCCTCCATGTTTGTTTTTTTTAATTGAAAATCCCCCATCTTTTTGTATTTTCTGTTTAATGATTGTCCACATTAATGCTGTGAACATCGTAGATGAACTTTCAACTCAGGTTGGTCATTTAGTGAAAACTGTTATTGTTTAGGTAAAAATATCCTGAATTAAATTGCATTGCTTATTTGCTCTGACAAATTTTGTCTTTTTTACTGACATCTAGGTAACCATGATCTGGTTCCAGTTTTATGTTCACCCATATCTCTGACCATACTTATGTCTTTATCTTTGGCACAGACTTTCATTAATTGCTGTGTAGTTGTATTGTTTTATGGTAGACATCTCTTGTGTTTGCTTATTTTTCTGTACCATGTCATATATTTGTGAATTGTACATTTGGCATTTCTTACCATTAAATTTGTTTGGCAGAGGTGGATGAATCTTGTGTCATTCATCATGTTGATATGTCTACCAGCATTTGAGTCATGAAACATTTACAGACTTGTCTGCCTCTGTATTGTAGCATTTAATACTATGATATTTATACATGTGTATTTACTTTGTATTTTTTCATTTGTTACAAGTATCACCATCACATTGTTATTATATCAAAACATACAGTCTGGTTCACTGTTAATAATGCCCTATAATGTATTTATACATCTTGTCACAATATTATGTGTGCTGCTGTATGCAACAATAAACTGTGAACTGTAGAATACCTTATCATTTACCAACAATATGATTCTTATTATTTGTACACCTGGATCAGTAATTTATGCATCCTTTTGATGAGGATTTGAACACCACTATGGAATTCCAGAAAACATATCAATCAGTATTAAATCAAGTCACTAAAGCATTCAAATTAAGCTGTGGAAAGTTGTATATTGGAAGAATTTTGGTCTATAATAATGATCTTCCTAACCTGGACTGTTCAAAGAAAATTTTGATATGTGAATGTTAAAATACAGCAAAACCTCATTTAGGCACAACCTCAGTGTTATGACCACCTCAACATAATGACTACTGGATTTAGACCTAGTTTTCAATATTTTTTCTATATATTTTAACTTAAGTATGAGATAGCTTCAACATTAATTTTTTTGTCCCAAACATTGTCTTAATATTTAGGTTTTACTGTATGATTCATCATCTTAGTAGTATATACTAGATTTTATTGTATAGTTCTTTATTGTCTTACTAATGTATACAAGGTTTTACTGAATAGTTCTTTATTGTCTTACTAATGTATACAAGGTTTTACTGAATAGTTCTTTGTCTTACTAATGTATACAAGGTTTTACTGAATAGTTCTTTATTGTCTTACTAGTGTATACAAGGTTTTACTGAATAGTTCTTTGTCTTACTAATGTATACTATGTTTTACTGAATATCTCTTTGTCTTACTAATGTATACAAGGTTTTACTGAATAGTTCTTTGTCTTACTAATGTATACAAGGTTTTACCGAATAGTTCTTTGTCTTACTAATGTATACTAGGTTTTACTGAATAGTTCTTTGTCTCACTAATGTATACTAGGTTTTACTGAATAGTTCTTTGTCTTACTAATGTATACAAGGTTTTACTGAATAGTTCTTTGTCTTACTAATGTATACAAGGTTTTACTGAATAGTTCTTTGTCTTACTAATGTATACAAGGTTTTACTGAATAGTTCTTTGTCTTACTAATGTATACAAGGTTTTACTGAATAGTTCTTTGTCTCACTAATGTATACAAGGTTTTACTGAATAGTTCTTTGTCTCACTAATGTATACAAGGTTTTACTGAATAGTTCTTTGTCTTACTAATGTATACAGGGTTTTACTGAATAGTTCTTTGTCTCACTAATGTATACTAGGTTTTACTGAATAGTTCTTTGTCTTACTAATGTATACTATGGTTACTTCCCTTCTTTACACATGCTTTTACTTGATATAGGTTCTTATCAATGAGATGTCAATTGATATACATGTATTAGGGTTGTATGAATTTAGGGAAAGTGAGCAATTTTCTCACCATAATTTTCTGATTTGCTGTTATCAGATTACAGATATTGAAGTGTTGCCATTTTTAACCAGATTCTGTTCATGAAAAAAAGGTTCATTATGTCCTTCAGCAGAGAGGATAAATGTAGAATGTGTATATGTAATGAAAAATGCAAAAAAGTCAGCAGGCAGTTTGAAAGTCAATAAACAGCCAGGGGAGTTTAGAAACCTTTTTTATGGGAAAGTCCTGTAAGAATATTAAATTTTGAAAATCAGGGAAGAAATTGACAGATTTCATGATTTCAGTATTTTGTACCTTTAATTTTGTTAACTGGAGTTTAATGTGGCACCAACAGCCATGGTCATATGGTGACTTTCTAGCTCTAACATTGGAGGAAGTCCCTTGGCATACACCTTTGTAGAATCGCTGACCTCTGTAAGTTAACTGGACAGCTTCCTCACATTTGAAATTTTGTCCTGGGTGGGATTCGAATTCACAATGGTTATGTGTTAGTGATTACTATTCAGAGACCATAACCTTTTGACTGCGGCAGCGCTGCTATCTCACTTATATGATATTTCCATATTGATTAGGTTTTATAATTTATTGTGGATCTTTGTTTACCTTGATTTATTGGTTATATTGACATAGTAAACTTTTATCTGATAAATATGACATTATTTTGTCTTTGTTGATCTTCAGGCTTACAATGTCAATAAAAAGTTTGTTGATGGACATAAACTTGTAATTATTGAATTTAAATTAACTTGTAAATTATATGACTGGATGCCATTGTGTGTTTGGTGTCAGTTTGTCTCTGTATTATTTTTGCACGAGAGGTCCGTGCTCTGAGGTTATGGAACTTGAGATTGGTCTCCTAGCTCATATCTCGTATTTTGTCTTTTAATGTTTCTAAGTTAATTACGGTCAGACAATAATGATTTTATTAGTAAATGATTCCATTAGCACAATTGACTTTAATCATACCCTTTCATGAAAATTGTTGACAGAAATGTTGATTTTCCTCCATATGAGGAGAAGTTGCCAGATTCTTGTGGAAGGGCAAGTTAGTACTGGTTAGAATACAATCCAGGAAAACTGGTTAGGTGAACTGGCCGCCAAGTATAACTGAAAAAGTGTCGAAAAATGGCATTAAACCCAGTAAAAAGAATATAATTCCTCAAACAGAAGCTTGATCAAAACTTTTATGGTTGTATACATGACTGAAATATTGTCATGATAGAAAAAAATATATTGTACCCCAACATTATCCAGTTACATGCACTCTCTAGATGGAAGTTTGTTTCAGTTAATTACTACCAGTGTTATTATGTTAGTACTACATGTAGTACATTAGATAATACAGACTTAGCTCATCTTATACTGTGTTTTATATTGATGGCTTTTTATCGCAGGACACCCACTCTGTCTCTGGTTTGCAGTCATTTGTTACAAAGCAAAGTTCAGTGTCGTAAAGATTAAGGTTTTAAAGTGTTTACTTTAATACAGGGGGGAGGGGTGGACAAATGATTTGTATAACACAATAAGCCAGATGAAAGGTTAGGACTTCAGTTTGGATTTGGCGTAAAAATTTATAACCTACTTAAAGTATTACATTGTCTGTCCTAGTTGTGCCATATTATGAATTTATAAATCTCTGGAGGTATCGTTTAGTATTTGCTCTATTTTAGTCGGTGAATATTGCTATGGTTTCTCATAAGATGACACTTGATTATCTACAAGATGCTCTGTGTGGGTGTTGACAATGACCGAGATTTTTCATAATGATTACATGGTCTGAGGCTATAAAAATTGAGAACAGTTTCCGAGCTCAAACCTGAATTCCATTTTCAACTCTTTGCTTCTTAAGCATTCTTTGGACTCTTCCAAATTCAAAGCTAACATATAAAAGATCAATTTATTTAAGAAAATTGGATTATTTCTCTCTGACAAAGTGATTAACATTGTTCCAAAGTAGCCAGCAATGGCTTCTTCTGCCAAAATATTTTCAAATGTCGTCTGCTTCAGATGTGGGGAAAAGAGGTATTATGAGATAAAGGGTAAAGTATTTTGGTTGAAAGGTCACTGCAGTTTGAAGTTCAAATACAATTTCAAATCAATTTTGCTGATTAAATAATGCATGATTGATATCATTAATTTACCATAATTAACTTTGAAACATTGTGAGACGAAATATGAGATTTGGGTGTGGAGTCCGATCTCAAGTTTTATAACCTGACCCATGTTTCCATGTGATTTTATCAGTTAGATGATACAAACTCATCTTAAGTCCAGTCCTCTGGTTTCATCTTTGAGTAGTACAGTGCAACCTCTCCGGAGCAGCCCACTCTTGAGCAACAACCTCCCTTCAACAACAACAGGATTTTTCCCACTGCATGATTTAACTATTAATTTAACCTCTCTAGATCAACAACCTCTCTAGATCAACAACCTCTTAAAACATAATTTTGCTTCTCCCGAAGGAGAGGTTGCACTGTAGTTTGTAGATATTTACATTCTTAACTTGAACCACAGATTGTCCACCGTTTTATCACTTTTTATGTACATAATTAAATAGCACAATGTTATATGGCCCTGTGTCTCATTTTAAAGTACCTCATTATCTTATTACATACAAAGTGAAACCATTTAGAATTTATCTGTCCATGAGATAATAAAGCTGACTGATGTAATGATGTGTACAACTTAATGACATGCCCTATCTAAGCATTCATTTTCCCCTGGTCATATTGGATGCATTATTGCGCAATATCGTTGTTGTTCAATGGATTTGAGCTCTTTATGACCAAATTTTGTGTTCATTATCTCTAGCTGGGATCATGAATGAAAGATTTGGTAAAACTTGAAGTCCACAGCTGCTGGTTTGAGATTATTAATGAAGGGCATTCACTTTTGCTGATGGGAAAGATTTGGCAGATAAGATATTTTATTTGCTGAAGATCAGTAAACAACAATTCAGCGTTAGGATCAAGTCAACATGTCTAGTTGTTTAAAAACAGCAGTAATTTATATATTTCTTGTATGTTAGGATCAACTTCACAAGTTTAGTTAAATAAAAACAGCAAGCATTATTTTTTATATATATTTTGTGTGTTAGGATCAAGTTGTCATTAGTTCAATAAAAGCATCAAACATGTATACAAGTGTCTTGTATGGTGATTGATTCTAACTTTGTCTTACATGTTTATAGTGTTGTAAAAGCAGATCATGGTCAGAGGATCCTGAAACATCAAGTACAAGTTGTTATAATTGTTAAATTGAAGTCTTGTTTTTATTTGAATTTTGTTTCTGTCCTGGATTTTCTGCTGAAGGGATGGTAAAATCTTATATAAATTATTGTCTGTTGTAGAATTTTGCTAACTGCATTCAATGTACCTTTTGGGTTATAACCTAAATTATTCAATATTTCAAAATTTACTATACTTGGCTAAACTTGAACCAGTTAGATTGTATCAAATTTTCAGTATTCAAATTTTGTGTCAGAAACCTCCCCTGATATTAGAAATTTTCTATTTATTTGTGAACTGTATGATCGTTCATTTATTGCTTTGCCCATCTCTTTCTATACCAGTAGAAGTAGATATATATTTTGCTTACAAATGTCAAGCATGTGGAGGAATTAAATCAGTGAATCATTGTAATGTCTGTAGGTCTTATTCTTTATTCTTGCGCACAAACTTTAAGTCTTGGTGTATTTATTGCTCATTTTGTCAGATTGTCTTTTTATATCCATCTAATGTTAGTTCAAAACATTTATCATTTATAGTTCAAGTTTCATTTCTGAAGAGAATTACCATATTTTTGTTTTAAATCAAATGGCTACTGGGAACAATATTTTCCTTGTTTATCATTCTCTATAATTTAAATTGTTTTTTATTGTTGTCCAAGATTTTTTTTGTAACTTATAGAACAGGTTTTATGAGGCATGTTTCCAAAAAACAAGATGTATATACACTGTTAGTATATTTATGAAGGGATGTATTTTTAATTGTAGTAAACATGCATGGATTATTCCCAGAATGGATTCAAACAGTCTTATTATAACAGCTTTATTTATTACTGGCAACATTTTTGCAAGAACAAAAAAAATTAATTGAAACTCAGATTTCTGTTTTATTGTACAACGATAGGTTTTGATGGATCCAGACATGGAAAACATTTTGTATTCCAGAGTTTGACTTTTAAAAGAATACAACCTGTTTATAATCTTTTATACCTGTTAGTTATATTTAGAATCATTAAGGGGCCTCTGTGATCAAGTGGTTATGGACTCTCTTGGCTGTGAGTTTGAATCCCACCTGGGACCATGTGATGAAGCTGTTTAATTAGCTTATGGAAGTTCAGTGGTTGTACCCAGATGTATGGTGGGATCTTCCTTCATTGTGAAAGCTGGAAAGTTGGATTGCCAGTTTATTGATCATGAATCTGTTAGATGACATTGTAATGAAATCAAAGTACTGTAAGGTAGCATATCTTTAATTTCTTTGCCTAATTAATTGTATATCATGCCTAAAAGATATGTCCTGTTCTTTTAGTGACAGAATATGCTGATCCACTGACACCATTCAGTCCACATTGTATGAAGGTTCCTCTTTTTTAAGTCAAACAATATACTTTGTTTGGTCTTAAAAGTGTTATCTCCTAAGTCAGGCACATCTTCATGGATCAACAATATTTCTTCAAGCTTTGACTGAGACTGACAAATATTTTGGCTTCAATATGAAAATTGTGCTCAAAACCATTTCATGTGTTTGTTATTTAGGACTTATTTGATGTGGAGCTTATGCTACATACATGTATCTCATTGAGCTTTTATTTGACCCTTAAAACATCATTTTGACTCTTGAAATCAGTAAAATAAAACTTTTGACTCTTGAAAATTTGTACCTTTTTTGAGCTTGATGGCCAATCTCAAGTTTTATAATCATGGACCTTGATTTCATTTTGTTATGAAAATAAAATGGAGAATGCATGTAGCTAGTCTAGAATGACTTCAAATATTAACCTAATTTTATTTCTATGAATCTTTAAGCACTCAAATACTCAAGTGACTGACTTTCCCAAGAATGATTAGATCATCTTATTTGATACATACTCCATCTGTTAAACCCATCCTTTGTGGTAAACTGCATGTAATCATAGGCTTATCATAATGTTGAACCATGATAAAATCACCCCATCAAAATATCTTGTGTATTTCAACCCCCCCCCTTCTTTTCATTGAAGATAAGGTGTATTTACAGTTCATTCATGAGAAACAAGGCAAAAAATGTTGGCTTAATTGTAGTAAATGGGGATTGCTAATAGGTCTTTGTTGTGGCTTATATATAAGTGGTTAATGAGTACTTGCATGCTTATTTACGGGGATTCAGTGCAGGGACTTTAATAATTAAGTGGTAACTAGGAACAAAAGATTGTTCAGAGCCTTCCTTCAATCTTTGGAAAATGAGTCCAGTATGCTGATATTATTTATTGAGACTACTTTATTAAAGCAACTAAATGTAATTATCATCTACATTGAGCTGGTGCAGATCATGACACACATTTAACTGTTTGATTTACAACCTGTTATTATGGACACATGCGTGGTGATTTCAGAAATTCCTATTATTGCTACATGTAGATCTGATTTAATTCTTATGACTACATGTAGATCTGATTTAATACTTAATGTCTATGGCTACGGTTGGATTTAGTAATTTTCAGCTCTGTATAAAATAAAAAAAATGGAGATAAGTGACAGGTATGTGTTTGTGAGAACCCCCTGAAAGATTTATCTATTATCAGCCATGATTGGAGTTCACAGGATTTCTGATAAGTAAATGCAATACGATAGAGTGAATCATTTTTATATTGAAAAAATGCTGCGGTGTTTTACCTAGGTTTTGAAAGTTTATGAGCCTCCTCTAAAAAATATGGTTCTTTGAGTGGCAATGTACACATCAATTATTCACTATATATAACACTTGGAAAGAAGTGTTGTAGAAAGAATAAAAACATTTCCCTAAAAGTACTTAAAACCAATACAACTTAGTGTTGGCCTTGGAGGAGATAAAGTTTCCAGAAATAGAAGTGTACCATCTATAATCTCAATTCTCTTGTTCAGACTATAAAGCATTCTTTGAAACGCTCACACCATGTTCTGTCAACCTCGAATGTTGTATGTGCAAGAAAATTGTAAAACAAGACTTGTGCCTGTTAGTCTCAATTATTTAACTTGTCAAACTGTGCTTGTATGATTGATGACTTTAACTGAATTTTCTATACTTGTATATAGTCAAACCTGTGTTTGCAGCCACCTCCAAGTAGAGCCCACCCTATCAATTAAGGCCATTCTTTGAAAATCATTACTGATTATTTTGAACAAACTAACATACTCATAGAATTGCCAATTAAGGTGGTATTTTGTCTTTCTTAAGTGTGGTAAAAGAAAATTTATTGATTCACATTAACATAATATTTGTACTTTTCTATTGTACTTGGATTAATTAATTGAAATTTGGGAACACATATTTATAATAATAAATTTTATTACATTTGGGTCAATTTTTGTGGCATGAGGACCTAGGAATTAATTTTCTATTTCCTAATTCATGAACCTTATTCCTAACTGAGCAGATGAATGCATTATATGCTGTTTTAAGAATAATTCTTCAATTAATTAAAGCTGTCTGTTTCAATTATACTTGATGATTAATGTGTTAAAATTAATGATATCTTTTGATTTTTTTTTATTCTTTTTGTATAATTATATTTCTTCTTTGCAACTTTGGTCCATCAGTTTTAAATCAGTGATATTATAAATATTTTTGAAGGTATTGTCATGTATATTGCATCATGTATAAATGATATATTGCATCATATATTACCAATTAAAGTCAAATAAACTAAAGATATCAGTTTATGAGCTCTTAAAAAGGAAAGTTTTAATGAAAAAATAGCCGTAAAAACTTATGTACTTGTTTATGGTATTTTTGTAATTGAAATGTTTTAAAAACAGACGGAATGTTTGATAAGAAAATCTCTTCCCAATAAAATTTCCACTTTCAGACTCTGAATAACCTACCTTAAGTTTCTTATCAATGACTTGATAAGCGGTTACTCTCATATATTACATTAATGTAGATGTTTTTTATAGCAGATATTTCATAGTGTTTTGCCAGGTGTTCTGCTGATGTTAATGACTCAAAGATATGTTAATTTACATAGATTTACTCTTAGATAGGCATGTAGTGTAGTAATACAAGATGGGATAAAACTGTACAGAACTTTTGTGATGTTTCTTTGTTGCATTTCTTCAGCTATTGCTGTTGTTGTTTGTTTTTTTTTTGTTGTTTTTTTCACTGGGTAATTCCATTTTCCAACATTTTTTTTTCAATTATGTATGACGGCTGGTTTACTTAACCAGTTTTCCTGGACTGTGTACTAGCCAGTACTAACATACCCTTCCACAAGGAGCTAGTAACTTCTCCACTTATGGAGGAAAATTTTGTCAAATTTTCATATGATATTTTCATATCATAGGATATGACGTGTTGTGACTGGAATTTGAACCAGAATTGCTGGGATACAAGTCCAGCGCTACCACTGGACAGTCACGGCTTTTGTTGTTTCTTTGTATGTCAGTCATACGTTATTGGTTCAGAATACCAGAGATGTTTTTTATGAAATACTAAAGACTTTAGTTAATCATACAATTTTATTATAACCTCTTGTTTTGTCATTTTCTTTACAAAATAGAATTTTCCATCCGATAACTTGTAAGATGTGCCTAAAGAACCTTTAGTCTGTTGATATGAAGTGCAGGTGAACATATGTTTCATATGAGTTTATACCCATACAGTCAAAAGGTCGGAAACATAGCATTGAACTCATTTATCAGTGAAATCAAATCTCATGTTTGTGTTATTTTCAATTCCTGATTTACATTTGCTAGTGAGAGAGTGGACTGATATTGTTATGCTGTAAGTTTTCATGCTGTGGTTGTAATTTAAATATTGTCTTAATAGAATCTTAATCTTTACTTTCTTGCCTTGGTATCCTATGTTTGATGTCATCCATGGGTGTTTTCAGCTCCTTTTGCATTGGATGCAGTATTGCTGATCTAGCAGTCAAGGGTTCAAGTCTTGGATGTTGCACACATTTCCCCATGTCAGTTGTCTCCCCTCTGTTTCGTTCAATGCTTGGTTAATTAATTGTCAGTTGCTTATAGAATATTGAAGATAGGAACTGGTCAGTACAGGCAGCACCAATATAAACACACTACTTGTGTGAAGAGTAATTACTATCTTTCTGTTGTAAATTTCGAGCTCATTGGACTTTTCCATAACTTCAAGCTACATTTCAATCAAATTTCAACTGAAAATTTGTTTTAACTATGCTCACCACTTTCAGGTACTATCAGTAAAATGTAGGTTACTGCTTTTGCTTCTAAATTATCCGGACCCTGAATTTCCGTGCTGTTCAAGTCTATGCGCAAAATTAATTTAGCACAGTTAGTGTACATACCAGATTAATTTAGTACTGTTAATGTATGACCTAGTTTGATTTAGTTCTGTGAATGTATGAGAGAGATTAATTCAGTACTGCTTATGTATGAAATACATTAATTTAGTACTGTTGAAGTATGAGGTAGATTGATTTAGTACTATTAATGTATAAGGTATATTAATTTAGTGCTGTTAATGAATGAGGTTGATCAATTTAGTCCTGTCAATGTATAAGGTAGATTAATTGAGTGCTGTTAATGTATTGGGTAGATTAATTTAGTACTGTGAATGAAGGAGATATATTATTTTAGTACCCTTAAAATTTGACTTGGATTAATTTTGAATTTGGTTGGTCTGTATTTGTCAATATCACTCTTCTTAAGTCTTGTTTGTGTGAATGTAGACTGTACATTGTAAATGTTGTGCCAGCTGCACACATATTTCCTTCAAATTTATTGATCCAGTCTGGCATTCTGGGTCGTGAGGTGCTTGTATTGGTAATTCTACATGAACAGTGCTCACAGTAGCATGAGCCATGAATTTTGTGGTCTGTCTACTATTTCTGTGTCACTATCAAATGTTCAGTCATTCCCTTCTGTATTTAAAGGAATATTCCAGGCTGCTAAGCTTTTCCTTGAGTAATAGCTTCTGTGAATAATTATCAACTACTAGTGCTTCTATAAGGCCAAGAAGAATTGTTATATTGTGCAGTATTTATCATACATACACTGAACTTGTCCTCTTTCGACTTTCAGCTCATCGGTTATTATGTAAGAATTGATTTTACTTAATTTGGTTTTGAAATTTAAAACTACCTTTTTAGAATACAGACTTCTTATTGATCCTAAATGTCTTAGAATACAGATGCTGGCTATAGATCCTTCATGTTTTTGCTGACTATTATTGTATAATGTTCTTGAACAAATGTCTGTAGTAAATCATACAATTTATTAGGAAGTTCTTTAATAGGGGAATGTAGTTTTCCATCTTGATGTGCCTTCAAGGGTGATATTTCATTATATTGTGTGTGATGCTGTTTGTGGGGTTTCTGCAATATCTGCAATAGTTAAAATTAATGAGGAACCTGTCCAGACATTTTATAATCAGGTAACTGGTGTCTGTTAGGAAATAATTCATTGGACCCAGTCAGCATCTGGTATGGATCTAGCAGGATAGAAATTAATATATTAATATGTGAATGGTGTGTGTGTTGTTTAGATATTTATATTTTTCTCTGCAGTTATTTGGAAAGGTATATAATATTTAATTCATTTTACATAGTCTGTATTTGGTCGAAATTTACAAGTGAGATTAATTTAAAGGTTGTAAGAAAAGTCATTGAAATTACATGGCTTGATTGGTTATGACTTGTATTTGCAATTAGCATGGTGTCTGGTTAGTCTGCTATTCTTGTATAACTTTCACAACTGTTAATATTCATGTACAATATGTTAGAGACTTGGTTATATGTATTAAACTCCCATAGGAAGCTATGAAGATTTAAGATATTTATAGGATCCATTATATGTATAGAATATAAATAATTGAGAATCGACCTTTATTATGCATTAACTTCTCCCATCATTGGTGAATCATCCATTAAATTATACCATTAACTTGGAAACTGTGAGACTCAGTGCTACACACCATTATTTGCTGACAAAAGACAAGAGTGATGTATCTTTGATTGCACTCTTATAGCCTCACATTTGTATGACATTAGTCATAATATGAGGATACCAATTTTCCAGCTATCATTTAATATATTTAAATTTATATGAGTGTAATTTTTTGTCTTTGTTTTCCAAAATTACCCTGTTGTTTGGATACCATCTTTTTTCAATGCTAAGCAATTGCTAATTAAATCTTTATTGATAAATAACCTCAATGAACAATATAAATGTTTGTATACCTGTATTGATAAAAAGTTATTTAAGTATTGAGACACTTATTATAGTTGGTCCTGTTGCCTTTCTGCACTTAATTTTGCTTGTGTGGCCGTGTGTTTTTTCTGATTCATGAGTTACAATAGTAGTCTGTGCCTCCCCATAGTCTATAGACTATTGTGTTTTTTATATAAAAATGATATCATGATCCCAATATCTGAGGTTTATTTCTTCATTGTGTTACTTTTTTGTTGATAAGCCCTAAACTTGCCGTAGTATGAATTGAATTTCTCACCAGTCTGGGCAAGTACCTTTAGTGTATGATAAATGCCCTATTTATGATTGGCACCGGGGCCTTCATATGATACAGACAGGCTTAGCCAGATGTTGAAGTATGAGTCATCAATGGTGTGTGTGATGACTGTACTTTAATACTAATTAAGGCCTATAAAGATTAGGCTTTGTTACTCAGTCTTATTATGAAGAAATTGAAAAGAAACATTTTTACATTGTTGTATGTAACAGGACAGTTCCTCAACACATTGGTGTTTTTGTAGTTCAGTTGTAAACAAAAAAAGTAATAAAAGTGAGAAAGGACGTACTAAAGATGAATTCTTCACGAACGTTGTAATGGTGTTTGATATGTTGTTGCTTGATTGACCAACAATGTATGTGTGTATGTTCTATCCTGACTGATGTTTGTAAATTAAGGTTAGATATCACTGTTGTTCTATTCCATGTTTTTTAGCTTGTCTGTTTTGAAGAAATAGTTGAGCTATTGTGACTGCTGGGTTGTAGTCATGCAAAAACTTAACTGTAACCCTTTACTCAATCACTTTCAAGTTATCAACATAACACTTGGAATACTTGGTTATCATGATGAAGCCAAGTTTCAAGACAAGGGGCATTATTTTGAAAACTATATTTGTGGAGTTATGCCCCTTTTTAACTTAGAATTTTGGTCAAAATTGCTTATTAAACAGGGTGATGTAAAAGCGCTGGCACTGCTCTGAGGAGCTCTAGTTTTTGCATGGGATGATAATAATAAAACAACAAAGAACTGTAGATATGGTAATGTATTCATGTATGCAGTGATAAGTGTAGTTCTGAACTATACCATCTTAGCCACTTCAGGGTAACCCTGACCTTTCACCCCTTTGATAGGCCAATATGTCTGTTAGTGCATCCTATGTCTGAAGGTTGTGTCAACAATTTATTGTATCTGTCTGGAATAGCTCATCTTGAGAATATTGATGTATTGTGACTCTGTTAGACTTGTCTGTCTGATAATATGATATTGTCTTTGTTTATGCTGTAGCAGAACCCAATAAAATATTGGCCTCAGTGAGAAATGGTTCATAATGGGCCTGTTTTGTTTGTTTCCAATTTAGTTGTTAAGTTTAGAATTATTGGTTTGAAACACACTTAAAATGTCTTGTTTGTTTCCATTTGGTGAGTCGGCTTAATTTGAATAGTTGACATTCTCAAAATCATGTGAGTCTTATTTTAAGGACAAAATTAATGCAGTTTGTCGTGCAGCTTTCAATTAAATTGTGAATTAAAATCTTAACATATTTTGCTGGGTTGGTGCATTGTAAAGTGACTGTGTGTTACGTTAATGTTGGTAGTAAGGCTTGTGCTGTTAACTGTTTGTCAGTAAACTATGTGACTAAAATTTAAAAGCTGTCTTGTGTAAAAAAAGGAAATTTTAAATCTAATTATTTTTCTTTATTGCAATGTATGCGGTTTCAGTAAAATCAATAATTGTTTAATTCACATATCTGTCACCAGATATCTAAAATAATTATGCAGACATTCCTTCAGGCTGTTTAATTAGTGATGTACTAAATTTTAAAGGTGCATAAATGAAGCTTTCATGGTGTGATTTATAAACACCTGTCAATTTGCTGATTGGACAGAAACAATTGGTTTTAACATGTTTGGTACTTAATATTTTTTATAAATTTATTTGCTCAAATTTTCAAGTTCTTATCTGTAAAATGTATAGAATTTAAACTCAATGTAATATAGTGGCAAAGTATACTTAATGCTAGATCAGTGTGGTTGAATAACACATACAATAACATTGTACTATCCTAAGTGTGTTTTTGCAAAAATCAGATTATACATTCACTTTCAAAAACGACTCTGGGTTAGTCACTAGTACTTGTGTCCATCTAGGGCACCCCAACCTTCAGCTAGGAGTCTGACACTCTAGCCTAGAACACAATGCCTCCCTGAAGGAATTAAACAAGGCTATTGGCTGTGAATCACAACTTTAGGCCTTTATAAAATATGCTGACATGTAATGAAAGTAAATTGAAATGGGGACATTTTGTTTGTTATGCATTAAATTCATGAAGTGAAGCGAGCTTTTAATGATCATTTTTGCTCCAGGTTGCCTTACTTACAGTATATCAGCAATAGTCCATTAATTTACCATTAAATTTGGTTTTCATGAAAGGAATTTTATGTAAAGGTTTATCTTTTGGCATTTTAATGTCTGTAATAAAATTGTATTACTAAACATCATTGTTAATGTGTCTTACTTCATTTGAATTTTCCGATGTTTTCAAATTTTATTTTTGTTATTTTTGGAGTTTAACAACAGCCCGAGCCATTTCCCAGCTTTAACAATGGAAGAAGTCCCAGGCTTTCACCTGGGTTGAACCGCTTACCTTCCATAAGCTAGCTCAGGATAGCTTCCTCAAATGTGAAATTTGGTCCCAGGTGAGATTTGAAGTCACAGCAGTGAGGGGCTGGTGATTACAAGTCCGAGACCATAAACTCTTTGAGCACGGATGCCCCTCAATTCTTAAATACCAGCTTCTGTTTACTGTCCAACTAAAACAGAATGGCTTTTTTTGTATGGAACCTGATTGTAGGACATTGTGACTATTGTGGAAGTGAAGAGACAAGAATTTAACAGATGATTTTATCATTTGAACTTATTTATCAAGAGAACATAGAGTGGCCTTGTTTGGGTATTGAACCAGTATCCTTACATTGATTGAGAGCTGATTTATAAACTGTGCACCTTTAACAGAATTTTCAGATGTATACAGGATTTGATTTCCTCCAGTTTATGTTCTCTGTGGAATAACAAGGATAATATAAATGGAATATTCCTACACACTACATCAGTTTGTTTCATGACTTACTGTAATAAAGTCTTTGTTATGAAACAGAATAGGCAGACAAGATAACACAGTAATGTATATCAGGATGTAGGAATGTTTATTTGTGTTGTGGAATTTTGCTTGTAACTTTAAATATACATGATTGTGATGATGTCAGTGTAAAAATGTTTGTCATTAATATTGCTGGGGACACAGCGGGAATCTTGCCCTGCAATTAAGAAAACAGTAATTGATTTAACATTCCCAGCTTGTTTTATTTGACAAGTTATTTTTAAAATTCATATATCAAATTAAAGATGAAGCCCTCAGTCTTTTGTCCATGTAAAAATAGCAGATATATCTTCTAAAATTCTAAAAATATGTTTTTGAAACAACATGACCTTTTGATTAAAATAGCTGCGAAGTTTTGACTAAAATATATATTTTTGTTTTTCATTTCTTAATGTAACTTTATAAGTTGAGCATCAAATCAAAGTTTAAGCTTCGGACTTTCAGGAATGGTTTCATAATTTTTGAGTATCAGCATTAGTTTACCCTTTTGCTTCATAACACCGCATTCCCCCCCCCCCGCATCTGAAGCAGACCACTTTTGAAAACATTGTGGCAAAAGAAGCCATTGCTTGTAATAATTAATGGCTTCTCTTGCCACATTTTTTCCACTCTGTCTAGGAGAAATAACCCAATTTTCTTAAATAAATTGATGTTTTGTGTATTTGCTTTGAATTCGAAATATTCCAAAGTATGCTTATGAGGCAAAGGGTTAAAGGGCTGAGAACGTACACTCATGAAAAAACGGGATGAAATACAAAAGACTGATTGCTAAATTGCATAGAAATTTATTCATGGAATGTGATTGTTTGAGGCAATTTTACGATTTGAGGTGTTTCAGATTAGATATTTTGCAGACATATCAGCCAAGCTTCTGAAAGTCTTATTTCTCATTTGAAGTTTCATGATTCGTTTTTGTTAATTGATGATGTCAGAAGCATATTGATTGACTAGTTAGTGATTGGATTAAGGCTGTTTTCAAAATTATAAATGTGCTTTTGTCCCTACCCATTGTTTGTAAGTTATGTGTCCTTCCCACTGATAGCCTATTTCAGCTTTTCCTTCTCACTGACATGTCCCCGACCCTGTCTCTCCATTTTGTAACAGAGACGAGGACCTAACAAGTATGTTGCTTTCAGTAGCTTTGTAGGTAATTGTTGTCTTCTAGTTGTTTTTTCGAGTTTTTTAATGTAGATCAACAAGTTAGTAATGAGGTCTGTGTTGAGTAAAACCATTGATTGAAAAGCTTGGCCTAAGCTATGATTTTATTCCTGCTGTCTCACTCAAAGCACCCAGGATGATAAAACATCATTAGGTTACCATGATTAACATGAAAATTTTATGTAATAAGGAACTTCTGAGATAATGCATTGCAGCTACTTAGCTTTCACAGTATGTGTTGATTATCTCTGTGATTACTACATTGCAATGTTAGAATTAATGTTTGTCTGTCTTTGTTTGAGTCTTAGTGTGATTTCTATATGAGAGAAAATTGACTGCTCAAGGTTTTTTTATCTTTTCTTATATAGGACTTAAGTCAACATAGATATCGATTACTCTGGAGACTTTAAAATATTATGATAAGCTTGACAATTCCACATATCATTAGTAGACCTCTGCCTGGACTGTCCTGTATAGTGACTTCCAATGTTTTGTCACCACACATCTGTATTTACAGTTCCAGTACATTGTTATGATTTTCAGCATAAATTGTCTCACACTTTTACAGACTCGGGTCCTCACTGTACAATTCTGCCATATGGTGATTCTATTCCATGTAAACTTTATACTGATACTAACTTAGTCTTAGAAATGTTAGATCAAGCTACTGTATTATTTATAATGCTTCTACCAAGCCTTAAACCCACCACCGCCTGAATCAAACATGATTGCTGTGTTATAATACCATGGTTAAAAGTTTTCTGGAATTTTTCGGAACTTTCTTTTTTTATCCGGTCTGGACGTTATTGGTTTTTATTCAGTCCCTGGCACCAAGGTTAAGATTTTCGATTTTTGAAAATTTTTCATCTTTCACCCATGTAATACAATGTCAGCCACATTTAGACTAATAAGACTTATTTTTTCAATGGTTTGCATTAAGCAAAATACCATTTATCAGCAGTACTGTAAGCTATGTTTTTACCATACATATAGACCACTTATATCATGTTTGCACTGCAAACAATTGACTGCCAGTGCTTCTTGGATACCTAAGAAATCTAACCTGTTGCCCTCATGCAATTATTGGTTACCTTATTCCCTATGCAATGTTTGAAATTGGCTGGAGACAACTGCATTGACTGATTGCAATATGTTTGGAAATTGCTTTTTGAAGACATGTTTTCTTTATCAGTGGCCCATACAATAGTATTATACTCATTGGCGTTAATTACTGAAGATTTGATGCTGTTGTAAAATTAAACATTCTGAATATGACTATTTTCTTAAACTGTACAATTAATGGAATTCAGGTTTTAACAGAAACATGATTGTTTAGACAGTAGTTTGAATGAAATAATACATGATATTAAATCAAGACAATTTGTAAATCACTATTTGTGTGGCATTTGTCTGATAGAATGCTTTCTATCGAATTTTCAGGGGGAAACAAATCATCTTGCCCAGATCTTTATAGCCTGCAACCATTTAACTGACAGCCCTACACTCTACTTACTAAGCTAACTGAGCCTGCTTGAATACACCAAAGATTTGTTGCAAGACTTTTTATGGTTTCTGTAACAAACATGAATTTCGAGGCAAATATATAGTATTGATATTTATTGTTTTGGGCGATGGAATCTATTGAACACAGCTACCATATGTTCTCCTCCATAAACCGATAACTTGGTCTATTACCGTAATGTTTTTTCATTGAATTGATGAATCTTTTTCGATGTACAGGTTTGGATAGATTCCATATTTTTTTACATCGTTTATTGTCTAATGTAGGTCAATTGTATATATGCTTCAGTCTCATAATTGCTTTCTGTTTCAAGGCATTTGTGCAATATTACACCCACTTCAACAGAATAATTAATTCTCTATACAACTGTATAATTGTACTTAAACCCTCATTTTGATCAAGTATATTATTCTATATTATCAGATCTTTGAATCTGTGTATGCCCAGCTGTTGCAAAATGATTTACATAATATGCGCACATTCTTATGTATTAACCTAATTATTAAAACATGACTTTTCTTAAAGGGCTTTAGTGATACTGATTTCTCTGTGATATCCTGCTAATATTGCTTCATTACTGTTTGATCTTTTCTTGAACTAATAATGTTTTGTGTCAATATTTTCCTGTGTTTATTACATTATAAATAAATGAAAGTTTTTGAGAAATGTTCCAGGACTAATGTTGTTGTAATAACCCACAGGTGTCAATTTTCAGAATCTTTAAGTACAATCAAGACAAAAATTCTTCATACCAGTAATTTCCTACGGAATATTTTTCCATTTGACTTATTTTGGCAATGTAGATATATGTAATAGTACTTTTTCAATTTAATTCAGCTCTTATGTTATGAAAATGAGTTTTTAGATCAGAATGAGGACTTTTCATTGATCAGTTTTTAAGATAGAGCTCAGGAGCTATGAATCAGATATTTCTGATGCTACAAAAACATTCAACTTCTTTCCTTACTTTTGACTGGGTAACAAATTTCATTAGCTCATATAGAGCATTACATTACTTGTAATGCAGACTATTTTTATTGATGTATTTTATGAAACATTGGTTATCCAATATTGAACCAAATTTAATCAAATCTGTCTCGTCTCATCTCTCACACTGACTGGCCTTGGAAAAGGAAGATTTGTATAATAGAAGTTGATTTCTAGCTGGGAGACGAACAGTCTGGACAAAATGATGACTACAATCAGAGCAGTGTGTTTAATATTTTGGGACATATTGGTCTCTCCTTTCTCTTCTCTGTTCATCTTATTTCATTGGGGTTGGGGTCACTCTGCTGCTGCTTTGAACATAGCTGGACTCTAAATCATGTGTAAGCATGTATATTGTGGCATAAAAACATCTATAATACTACCAAAAAATTTCTTTATTTGTCATTCTTTATGTCAGTCAAAATATCTCATTCTAATGTGGTCCCCAAATTGTTATGTACAGTCAACTGGTATTGTCCATGTTTGTTTTAAATTTGTTTCAACAGTCTTACATTATTGTAAGTATGTATGTATGTTAGTGGGATGTATATGTGTGTGCTCCTTCCTGTATCCCCCTCCTTCCTGTATCCCCTCCTTCCTGTGTCCCCCCTTCCTGCATCCCCTCCTTCCTGTATCCCCTCCTTCCTGTGTCCCCCCTTCCTGTATCCCCTCCTTCCTGTGTCCTCTCCTTCCTGTATCCCCTCCTTCCTGTATCCCCTCCTTCCTGTGTCCCCCCTTCCTGCATCCCCTCCTTCCTGTGTCCCCCCTTCCTGCATCCCCTCCCTCCTGTGTCCCTCCTTCCTGTATCCCCTCCCTCCTGTGTCCCCCCTTCATGTGTTACCTCCTTCCTGTGTCCGTCCTTCCTGTATCCCCTCCCTCCTGTGTCCCCCCTTCATGTGTCCTCTCCTTCCTGTGTCCCCCCTTCATGTGTCCCCCCTTCATGTGTCCTCTCCTTCCTGTGTCCCTCCTTCCTGCATCCCCTCCTTCCTGTGTCCCTCCTTCCTGTGTCCCCCCTTCATGTGTCCTCTCCTTCCTGTGTCCCTCCTTCCTGCATCCCCTCCTTCCTGTGTCCCTCCTTCCTGCATCCCCTCCCTCCTGTGTCCCTCCTTCATGTGTCCTCTCCTTCCTGTGTCCCTCCTTCCTGTATCCCCTCCTTCCTGTGTCCCTCCTTCCTGTATCCTCTCCTTCCTGTGCCCCTCCTTCCTGCATCCCCTTCCTCCTGTGTCCCCCGTTCATGTGTCCTCTCCTTCCTGTGTCCGTCCTTCCTGCATCCCCTCCTTCCTGTGTCCCCCCTTCCTGCATCCCCTCCTTCCTGTGTCCCTCCTTCCTGTATCCCCTCCTTCCTATGTTCTGGCCTTCATGTGTCCCCTCCATCCTGTGTTCCAGTCCTTTCTTGTGTCTCTTCCTTCCCCTAAAGTATACCTGATTGTCCAAACCTGATTCATTGCTTGTGATATTCTATTTGCTAAACCTTTGTGATATACTAAATATTATTTTGTGTGTATTTTCAATGCTCATTTATTAAAAGTTAAGTGTTAAGTGATATAAACCTATTTCGCTTACTTTGTGGATCAAAATTATTTAGATTTGATGATATTAATGTAAGTGGCACCTCAAGGGAAACAGTTGTTTTATACTTTTGTCTGAAAATATCTTGATTCACTTATATGTCAATTAGGCAGTCTTGTGAACTATAACATGAAATGTACAGCTGTTACAATAAGGGCATCTTACAGTACTTTGATTCTACTTTTTTCATGTTTGATTGTGAAAATAATTAGATTACCGGTAACACCATAATGTTTAAATTAGGTGATTTCAAGTAGCATTTTTGAAACAAAAACAATCGTGCCAGAGATTTTGTACTATACATGTATTTGTAATTGCTTAAGCTTCAAACCTTTGGCTTGTCACATTTGAGTCAATTTGTAAAAATTGATTGAAGCAATTGTTTGTATTCTGTTGAATATTTGCTGGGTTTTCAATGATTTATAGTTTTAAGAACTCGTGTACAGAAAACTGGTTAATGACATGTATCTAGTACCGGTACATGAAATTCAGATGATAAAAAAAGAAAGAAAAAATATCATGAATATTTGAATTTTTCTTTTGAAGTATTTGATAACATTTTATTGTTGCGATTTAGTTTATCTTGACTTGACCTTATTGAAAAATTATCACTTAAAATGTTGCAAAAATAATTCTACAAACAAGGTATTCACTTGAATTGGGAAGATAAATGTTTTGCAATGCTCAGTTTTTGACAAGGTTAAGATTTTATATGATAAATTCCCTGAATTAGAATTGCTTAAAATTACTTCCTGAATATTTACTTTACCTCTTTTCTTTATCTTGCTTAAATTTGACACTGTCCATGAATAAAAAATAAATCAAGCTGCACAGCTGACAGGCCTTATTAACATTTCAAAGATATCCTACATAATTTATAAGGGTTCCCCTATTTGGACAAAGCAACTTAAAACGACAATTATTTAGTCCAAGATTGTAGCACCCAATACCATAATCATTGTGTGTGTGTGGGGGGGTAGTTGAGAAAATGATTGATTAATTAAGAGCTTTGCAGTTATGTTCTACCATAATTCAACGCCAGGATGTCATTTATATCAGTGTGCATCAAAAAAATGAATTAATTTAACCAGTATTCCGCATTAAACATAAGAGTGTACTTGTTTCAAAATATGGAAATCATTATAAAGGAGCCTTAGAGGTCTCTGACTTGTAATTACTAGCCCCTCATTTGAATTTTCAACTGAAACCAAATTTCACATATGAAGAAGCTAGCTTATCGAAGGTCGATTGTTCTACCCAGGTGTAAACCTGTTGTCTTCCTCTACTGTTAAAGCTGGAAGGTCACCAAATGACCCTGGCACCAGTAAAAGTGGAATCTTAGTTATTTTAGTTGTGACTAACAGTCATACCATCTAGCAGCCATTACACAGAAATTAGCCTGTACATATACAAAACTGTTTATTACTTTATGATTCTATTTTTTGTACATTCTCAGACTTATGTTAAAGAAATACTGAAGGAGATCGGTATATACAATGTGAAGGCACCTCACAAGAATATGTGGGAACTCAGGCCAGAATATCGTCATTACAAGGAACCAAAATGAGATTCTAGGCTTCCATAGATTGAAGTGAAATCAACAGACATAATTGACTGTGTTCAAATGAAGAGCAGGACTTTCATTGTGTACTTGAAGACTGTACTCTGGTATTGTTAAAGGAATCAACATTCCTTATAAGAAAATTGTTTAATATGTTGATACAATGTACAAATCACTTCATTTTGAGTGATAACTGTGAATATATTGTTGTGATATGATATACAGATGTACTTATCACTTCATTTTGGACATGAAGTTTGGTTCTACTACTTGATTGTTTAGCTAAAATCTTGTCCAGATTTACAACCGTGAATTGGTGGAATATTATTGTAAGAAATAGGTAATCTTCTGAATAATGCCTGAGTGAGTGTTTTTATTAAGAAACATTTAATTACTATTTATACAGTTAAACCTGTGAACAAAGGCCAACCTTGGGAAAGGCAAAATGTGGCCTTTGTAGAGGTCAGTTTGTTCCAAATAATCAGTGATGGTTTTTCAAAGAATGAACTTTATTTCTCTGGGTGATCTTTATTCACAGGTTTGACTGTAGTCAGTGTATAATTCTAACAACAACAACAACAATGACAACAGAGAAGAGTTTAATTATTTACTTTGTATCATGAAGCATTCTTTGATACAAATTAATAGTTAATGTCAAAATTTTACAATCAGACTGGAGACTTCTGAACAATGCATGACTACATTTCTTCATTCAAAGTGCTAGGATACTTGTCTGAAAGAAACATCGATTTTCATGTTGTACAAATATTTATGCTGATGAAGTATGGAATAATGTTTGACATGTTGGTGAAATACAGCATGGAATCTTTTTGTTTATACATGTTCATGGAATCCAGTTTATGTGATGAAATAAAATGCACTTTGTACTAACACAATTCATCCTGTGTCAGATGCAACTACCAGCATGTTAACTTCAACATTTAAGTGTTCACTGAAGTACAATATTACAACAGAATTTTACAGTTCTTTATTTGCAGCTGTAACCTTAAACCAATAATTTATCAATCATCCGATGTATCTAGAACGTGTACATTTTAACACAAGATTGCATTCTCCATGTAAATATCACGTGTCACTTGTATCCTAGCAACAGCTGTATCATTGTGTAATCTGCAGTTTATTTATATGTTAACATTTGGAATGTATGATGATGCTGTGAAGTTATGTCTCCTTGTGGGTTATATCAGTACGGAGTGATGGTGTCAAACTTAGGCCAGGGCAGATGTGGAGTTTCGTGTCATGTCCTATCAGTGGTGATAGAATTTGATGTTAGCTAAATCCTGTAAAATTGAGTTGCTATCATGGTATGTGGTAGTAAATACATCCTGCTGAAAGGTTCATTACAAATCTAGGTGTATAGGGAGAAGTGGCTGGGGGTTTGTTCCCATCCCATTGTATTACATCTCCCACCCAGTCACCAGACATTAAAATCTATGTACCTGCATATATTTTGCGGTTACTGTGGTTGAGTGGTTATGGTTGCTGGCTTGTAATAGCTAGCCTTTGGGGGATGAAAAACATTAACTAATCAAAATAGGACAAACATTTATTGCTCCTTAGTATCCTATGATATGATATTTTTCTCCATTTATGCTATTTTGTTCTACAAATATTGTTTTTATGCACAGAAATGCTAAGATTTTTTGAAGTGACATGTATGGGACACAGTCGACTTCAATAATGTCTGTTCTTCAATATCAGGGGTTTTTTATTCACCTTTGTATGAAACACGGTACATCTGGTTGCGTACATGACTGGAGTTTCACACATAACTCAAGTGACACAACATGGGTTTTGCATGTGAAAATGATGGCTAATTGTGGCATTAATTGGTGTTGGAGAAAAAGTTTTTTTTCATGTCTTGTATTAATTAAAACCACAATTCTTCGTTATTAACATGCGTTGAACCCCTTTTTTCCAGGACATTAAAAAAACAAACTCTCAGATTAAAAATGCTATAAATATTATTATACAAATAAAATACAACAAAAATCTATTTTCAGTGGGCTACATCGTTTATTGAAAATATTATGGAATGGAATATTGCTGGTACAGTTTATCAAAGATAAAATATTTTACTGATCTAGTTATATTGTAATTGTGGACAATAAATGAATCTAAACAAAGACTTACACAGTCCTATACCTTAGTATCTTCGAACTATAGACTGGTATACAGAATCAAATATAGACTGGTACACAGAATCAAACAAACTAGCAAACAAATTCAGATATATACTGGTATACAGAATCAAATCCAAACTAGTATTCAAAATCAAATATAGACTGGTGAACAGATTCAAATATGGACTGGTAAACAAAATTAAATATAGACTGAATAACCGATCCAAATATAGAAAATCAGACATTGACTGCTACACAGAATCAAACAGACTAGCCAAACAAATTCAAATATAGACTGGTATAAAGAATCAAATATAGACTGGTAAACAGATTCAAGCATGGACTGGTGAACAGATTAAAATGTAGACTGAATAACAGAATGGAGCATGGACTGGTGTCCACAGGACAGATCTAGATTTTTTTCATTCATCAAATAAGCTGACTTGTGAACAGATCTTTTCAATAAAACATTATATAAAGTGTACATATGACAGAAACAGAATGATAAGTAAAGAAAAAAAGAATTGCTCTCTAAAATAACTGACAGCATTCCTAAAGGTGTTCAGTATGTTTTAGTATTAGTTGTCCAACATTATTTAACAGTAAGCAAATGATCATGTTCCAATAAAATTAATCTGAACTAAACATTTTGAATTAAGCTGAGAAGAATTAAGTTCATTCAATTTTGAACAGAAAGTCAAACTAAGCAACGATGCTACACAAGCCCAACTTAGACATTACACAATATAGTATGGAATATGTAGTAGGCTAAAAGACACCAATTCAACGAAGATCTGAACACCCTTTGTTACAATACACAAGTATCAACGTACATTCAATGATATCACAATGAAAATAAAAACAAAGTCACAAATTGTAAGATGGTGAAAAGGTAACAAAATAAGATAAGAGAGAAAACATGAATACTGACATTGAAGATCATTTATGTGACTAAATAACTAAACGTTATCCAAGGTACAAATAAATTTGATGTGTACAAAATACATTCATAAAACAAAATTAAACCACCAGATGACCAAACAATATGGTTTAGACTAGAAAACTTAACAAATTACTGTTGATTATGTATGATAAATGATATTAATTTTAGTTATAATAATGCCCTACATCAAAACCAGTATCTTCCACTTTGCTTTTTTTTTATTAAGCCATCAAAGTTGAAATTTTTTATCAAAAACAAAAAAACAAGCAAGGACACAACAGTATTGACAGCAAAAGCCAAGTAAATGCTTTCAGGGCAAATACAAAATAAATACTTAACAAATGTTAACAATTGTAAGAAAGGATGGATGGATAACTATCAAACATATACAATCTTCATAAGCACCATGTGCACGAACACGAACTAGTTCAGTATAAAATAAATTGTATAATTAATGCTGTGCAATAAAAATAGTTTCCTGACAAAAAACCTACAAAAATGTGATACAGTGATGTGTACACCATGTTCACACAGTTGACAGTACACTTAATTATTAGTTTATCAAACAGGAAGAAATAAACATTGAAGTGACAATATGTTAACAACCAGATAATGGATCACAAAAAAAAAATAATAAAAAAACATATCAAGCAATTTATGAAAGATTATGACTAGACCAGGAATCAACATCCGATTTTGGCCCCAAACCCACAAAACAGAAAAAAGCCAAACCAAAGCAAAAAAAAAAAAAAAAATTGCCTCGCACATGAAGTATGATAGGGGTATACAGAATACATAATTATTAATACGTCCAGATGCTGTGTAATACTGTAAGGAAAACACAAATGTCAACTTTTTGGAAAGAATTTACAGAAAAAGCTATTTAAGTAGATATGTAGAATCACACGAATGTTTGGCAATTCAGGCATATTAGATACAAAACTTAACTGAATCAATGTATGCAAAACTCACTGAACATCATTATTTAGCACATGTGTATAAAATAAATAGATTTACACATTAAACATACCACCATAGACGGTTTTTTAAGTTTACCAGAAATGCAGCACTTAAAATAAACAGTTTGGAGTATACTCGATAAGCAAAAGATACTTATCAACCATTTTTTATAAAAATTACTGGTATATCAAGCAACAGAAGTACTGAGTACATAAAATCCACTGTCTCAATAAACATCATGATATTTCATACAGCTACACTGGTGTAACTATAAAAGAACACTTATAACTACCTGTAATGCATACAAATTCAACAATGCTACAGACAGAACCATATAATATTTTTTCTTGGTTGTTCGACAACCTGCGACAAACAAGTTTGTCAGCATGGTGAAGAAAACTAAGGCAGCATTACAGAGACTATAAAACAATAATTTGATCCCATCATTATATAACCCACAAGTATTCTGTCATACTTTCAAACAAATGTAGACTTGTAACCTACGTATTTGATACAAAAAAAACTCCACATTTTTCATGAAACTTGTTCACTATCACATCAATAAAAACCAAACAGTTCAACTACATTTAGAAACAAATAACAAATTGAATGGATGGCAAGATATATGTTTACCCAGAAGTCCAAGATATATATCACACTTTGGATACAAATTATTTAATATAAACTTGAGACATTTGCAAAAATCACCTCCACGAACATATCACTAACCTGCATATTAAGTATTCATATTTGACCACAAAAATGTTTAAAATATATTATAAAATATGAATCTTGTTAACTTTTTTAATGTAAGAAAATTGGATGGGCAAGTACTATAGTACATTATCACTCACTAGTTGAACATAAAATGCATGCATAATAAAAATCAATACTAACATATATATGTCCAATATTTTCTGAGACAAAAGGGTCCCAACATTACATTTAAGCACTTTGTTCAATAAATGAAATTTTGACACTAGTATAACAGTAAATCACCAAAAAAATGTAAATACTGTTTACATAAAACACAACACGAAGAATGGCAATTCTTAAAGACAACCAAATCATATAACAAGGACATACATAAAACACTTTAGTTCTTACATTATAAGAAGATAAAAATTGCAATTAAAATTTTCAATACAAGATTGTTTTATGTACTAAGCAAAAAAAGTAATACATATTACTAAAGTCACTTGTTTAGCATACATGAGACAGAACAGTGGTATATACGGCAAAATGTTCAGCTAGTATAAAATAACCACGTATAAAACAGGATTTCAGATATTTTCAAAATAACCTCGTCAATCAGTTATTTCTACGTCCAAAACAAAGATAGCCTGCATTAATTCAATGTAATATTATAAACAATCATGTTATCCTATAAATCTATTGTTATAGTATTCTAAAACAACAATTGGCGGCCAATAATAAGAACAAACAACATTTCAAATACAAAGGTTAAGATTTGTTCCTTTAAAAAATTGATACTTTAATATTTGATATTATTCCAAATTGTGACAGTGATTTTGTGATGTGAAACTTTTAAATTAAATTACATGCAAAATTATTGGTTTGTTCAAATTAAGTAACATCAGTACTCCATATTTCAATGAATGGTCACAAATTATGCATAGAAGTAGGCAATGTGTTCTTTTTTTCTAAAAAATGTAGTTGTTCACAAACCCTGAAATGAAAAACCAACAGTGATTACCAACAAATGGAGACAATTATTTCATAATTTACATTCTTCAATGGTATACTTGGCTTTGAAGCAATATAATCCAATTTAGAGAGTCAGAGAGTGACAATGAAGAGTTTATGAAGACACCTGTGTAGCTGATTTCAACTTAAAACAAATTATTTATTTGCAAAGAGATAAGGTTAGCCAAACAAGAATATATTTCATTTCTAAACAACAACAAAACAAACTAAAGTAGAATTAGGGTCTAGCTAGCCTTATAAGATAAAGCCTTGAAATTAGATTTTACAGAAATAAAGTATCACAGTTCAATAATAAAACCAGGTACAGCTAATAAGAAAATAATTACCGATCAATAACCAGCTGTTTTTAATTGGTCAGCTATTTTATACAAATGATCCAATACACCTCTTGGTTCAACACCTTCACCTCCAATGCCAACAATTACACCTGTAAATTACAATCAAATCATTATATACATATTTTCAGGCCAACTATTAAATTACTACATAACATGATATCAAATAGGATTACATATTACATATGAAGCAATTATAAATGATGGCAATAAATATCAAGGGCCATAACTCTTAATATAAATGGCTCAATATGGCTAATCAATAGTACTTGAGGGGTTCCATAGGTACAATCACTGTAGATGGAATTGATTATTTAAAAAATATGGAAGACTCAGAATGTACACAAAAAGTACTGCAATACAGTACTGCTGAATCTAACAGCAGCAGCGAATTGTATAAACATTGGTGAATTTTAACCACTGGGTTGAATTTCAGTTTGGGCTAAAATAAAATATGTTTGTTTGTAGTGCTCCGACTGACCCATCAAAATGGCCCTGACTCTTATTTATATATTTTTTGGCCTTCAAGTTTTTTTTTATCTTTTTTGCACATGTTCCATTAAGATGTACTTTCCACAACATTTTCACTTATCATTTATCACTTTATAATAAATAAGAGAGCCGAGATGGCCCATTTTCTCTCACCTGAGTACAGATGGCAACTTCTAAGGTTTTCCTGTGATTTGAACTGGTAACATAATTTTTAACCCAAGTTGATCCATGTTCAAACCTGTTCACAATATCATTAATACAAACATTCTGACGAAGTTTGGGGAAGATCCAATCAAAACTGTGACTTAAACGTGTTAACAGAGTTTCAGGAGATTTGACCTATTGACCTAGTTTGTGACCCCAGATGTTCGAACTTGTCCAAGATATCATTAAGACAAACATTCTGACCAGGTCTGATGAAGATTCACTCAAAAGTGTGACCACTAGAGTGTCAACAACCCCCAGGTGTGGATGACAGATGTTGGAGCAGACTGATCACTATAGCTCACTGAGCACTACATGCTGAGATGAGCTAAAAGTTAGATAAGCACAATTTGTTTCACTCACATTGTTTGCAATCTAGAGCAACTAGACACATTTGCGAAAGATGTTTTCCTAAAAATTCACCATTTCCTGCCCTAATTGCCGTTTGTTTACAATTTCCAACTTTCACAGGGAATTTATTTATAGCATCAGAGTCATTCATGCATTCTATTGCACCTTGCACATCAGCTGGTGTAAGTTTGTATGTATCCTGAAACATGAACACAAATATTCATGAGTACAGCATACACCATAATTTCACCAAAGGTAGATCTAACAAAAAAATCTTACTGCTGGACAATTAAAAGTAAAAAAGTACACGTTCTTCCAATGACACAAAAAGACAAACCATAAGATTTTTCTGGCTTCCACCTAATTCCTACACCTCTGAGTAACAGTATCTATTTTTCTGTTTTTTTTTTTTTTTTTTTTTTTTTTTTATTGAAAAGCTGATTCCAGCTATGAAAACATTCAATTTCTAACATCTCCAAGGCAGTAATGCATGGAGTAATTAAACGTTGCCAAACCTGTGTCTCGGATCTACCACTAGCTAAGAATCACAATATTGATGTAGCTTTACTGTAATAATCATTGTTAGGACATGAACTAAATCAGTTTTATAAACACGAAGGAAATTTGAAAAATAACAAAGACTACTGGGATACATAAATTGTTTTTGGGCTTCAAACTATTCGGTGATAAAACACATCCATTATTGCAAAATTTAAAGATATCACATTCACACGACTTGCCAGCGTGCTATCACATCTATAAATTTGAGTTGGATCTTAAATAAAACGGACAGAAACTAATTAAAATACAATGTAAAACGAAGTATATATATTTTCTCAGCCAGTAAAAATCACAACGAACTGAAATGTCAGCCAAAACAAAAAAAGTAGCGAAGACTGACCGGGAGCAGTACCCTCGTCCGACGGCTAATGCGGAAGTGAAAGTCGTAAAATACTCACATTCATTCCAAATTCTGCCCATGGGTTTCCATCATGGCCGTAAATTCCTCCTGCAATAAATCCGCCGGTTTCAATATTCTTACACCAATCTTGCCAAGACATTGTCACAAGATATGAGCTGGATAAAAATGAATTGAAAAAATATTAATATCCACTCGCCGCGCAGCGTGTCAAGAATGATTTCCGTGTTGAAAAGTAGTGCACGATTGGAACACAGAGTAAAATATAACTACACTAATTAATTTTGCTATTCATTTTCTTAAATAATTATTTCCATTTCTAAAATGTACAACCATAAAGAAAGCTTCGATAAATCAACTGTTTTCGAAAAACAAGCATGATAATTGAGGTTAATTTAAAGAACTACATTTTCTCTGGAAGGATGTAAAGCGGCTGAGTCGGCAAAGTTCGGATTATTCCGTAACCTAGAATTAAGAAATTCGACTTAATTTCATATGTGTCATTGTCACTGACTGTAAGAAAAATTCAGAAACCAGTATTGAAATGTACCTTATGATTGGTTTTATTATAATATGGAACGATTAACAAAATATAAATTCGGGCTTTCATGTTTTACTACTTAAAGGTCTGTCACGTTCTCGTCTCCCTTGCATAAACATGCTAAGACTTCTCGAGTTACCTCCCATATTTATAAAGCCAGCTGTAGTGTTTGTTTACGTGTACCGTAACAGGTCCAGAAAACAGTGATCGGGAATTCAAAACAGGTTGCAAATGACCAAAATGAAAAAAAAAATAGGAATATATAGATTAAATAAACTTTTTAAGCAATAGTGACAATGTTTCGGTTTTAACCGAAATTCCCGGGGTGTACGTACCAACCCGGTTATTATACCTGTCCCAAAAATCTTTCTGCTACAAGAAGAAATTCTTTACGAAATAAGATGCTCATTTAGACAGTAAGTATTCGGTCTTCTTTGTCCTTGATTGTGTGATTTTGTGCCTGGCATTATTATTTATCTTGATACTACGGGTTTAATGTGTGTCACTGGCATAATTATTTCAAAATACATTTATGATAATATTGTTTACAGTACAGAATATTACAAAAGTGAAAGTAGAAATATGAAAACATCCAAATACACGTGTTACACATTTGGTTCAAACTCATTAATTTTATAATCATTCTACATATAATCATTTTTGTTGCTTAATTGATAACAAAAATTCATAGTTATAGTTTATTGAATTTTCATGATAAAATTACACATTGTATTTTTAATAATTTAATTTTGAATGCAATTTTCCATCATCATGACATATTTCTTTATACTGAAGACTTTGTCCAACTAATTAGTCTGTTTGTCATAGTGAGATTTTTTATTTGATCCCATGAGAATGGCCTTTCCGAATTCATTTATGAAATTGACCAACTGGAAAGCCGAATAAGTAATTAAGGTAACCAAAGACTAATATATGACTTAATATTAATATTGTGAATCCTGAGGCCAGCTTCCTGGATGTATAATCAATACATGTGTAAGTTGCATTGATTTTATTTTCTGTACATTTACAATATTGGTTATATATAGTTTTATTTATTCAAACAATCATACAGATTAAGTAGTCAAGAAATAAATTAATATTTATGAATGTTATTCAGGGTTCGACAATTTTTTTCCAGACTACTCATCCTGCAGGACAACCAGCTAAGAAGTTAACTTGTTCTACAGCAATCTCAACTCATCTTCTTGTAACTACGAGCGGACAAGTGGATTTGTTGACCCTGTTATTAGTGTTAGTTTGTTGATCATTCTAGAATTATTTTATCTATCCAGTCGTAAGTACATAGTATGACTGTGAACGATTACATCTAAATGCAGTTGTGTCCTATTTTATTTAAATATAAGGTATAAAGTAGAATATCCATTGTATAATTATGTCATCTTTAGTATGTTTTGGAATATAATTTATAGTTTTTGTTTTGCTTGAACATTTAATTTGCTTAATTTCAGCATTTTAGTTGCCATGGTAATCTCAAGAATAGTAAATATATCATTCTGTGGTTGTGGATTTCTTGGAATTTATCAATTGGGTGTTTTGAAAGCGTTGCTAACCCATGCCCCAAAACTTGTGTCAGAACTTTCAAAAATCGGTGGAGCTTCAGCAGGTGCATTGGTAGGGGCCATCCTTACCTGTGATACAAGTAAACTTGAAGTAAGTTAACATGCTGCAGTATAACCCCTGAAAACCAGACCCTTATAACCTGTCTCTGAAAACCAGACTCTGAAAACCTAACCCTGAAAACCGGACCCTGAAAACCGCAATACTCTGAAAATCAGACAATTTTTCAAGTCCGGCTGTTTCCTCTCTATAATCAATAGTTCTTTTAAAACTGGAATTGACTGAAAAAGGGTCCTGTTTTCAGGGGTTATACTGCAAACAGTTGATGTACAATTAAGTATTATACCCTTATTAAGATTTTTTGTTTTTCAACAATGTAACATGCAGCATTTACAGTTCTTATCTTCTTACCTTGTTTGTATACCATTAAAACAATTAAAGGTTTTATTTGAAATGTCAATCTGTTGAGGTTCATTTTATGATTAATGTTTAACTTGATCATACTTTCCCCATCTTACTAAATAAACTTACAGCCAAACCTCACATTATGACCGCTTTAGTATTATGAGCTTCTTATGACAACCACTTATTTTCAGACAGTCTTTCAATACCAGGTAACTCCTTTATAATTCAACTTGGTAATGAGACCACGTTATTGTTACAACAGATTTTTCAGCTCTGGGTGGTCTTTATATTGAGGTTTTACTGTAAATTTTTTAAACTTTTGGTTTATATTATATTTTCTGATTAATGATATTTATAATGGCAGTGAGCGTTTCCTCATCTAAACAAATAGTTTGTAGATTTGATCATTCTTACATCCATCTTTCAGCTAACATGTACATCACATGTGACTGATAAATGATCTTTATGTAATATTTTGAGTTACATCTTCTCAGAAACCTTTTCCTTGCACATATGATTTATTTTCCATGAAGACTTGCAAGAAATTTAACCTCCATCTGGCAGAAGAGATAGGAAGAAAACCGTTGGGTGCTCTGACTCCAGGATTTGATCTTATGGTACCAATTAAGGAATTTCTCACTGAACAGTTACCCAGTGATGCTTACGAAAAAGCTAATGGAAGATTGCACATTTCTGTGTCAAGTTTTAAATCAGGAATACCCAGAAATAAGGTGGTGTCTGAATTCAAGTCAAATGATGTTTTGATCAAGGTTTGTACTGTGAAGTTTCTGTAGAAACGTATACATCCTTCAATGTAATATTTCTGTGATGCTTATTAAAAATTTTTAAATATCGAAATTTTACAAAAATTTGAAGCTTCCTTCATTTTTATGCATTGGTTTAATTCTGATCAGGCATGTACCCAGGCTAAATTGAAGTGGATTAAAGAATATGATACATTCTGAAAGGAGCTAGTTTTACCCTATCTCAGTCAAGAATTTGATTGATTTAATTTCTGATTAAAGCCATTTTGTCATCCCGATATAATTTATTTAATTTTTTCATTTTTTGAATAATGATGTGTACTCAGCTGTGTACTTGCATATAGCCGTAGCCTGCTGAGTAATTTTAAGCAAAAAGCTCCAAATTTTTTAAATTCAGTTACATGTATATCAAGTATTGTTGAAATACTAGTTTTATGGGTTGCATCAACAGTAACAGCATTTCTTATTTCAGTATTTAGTTGCCAGTTGCTATATTCCGCTATATGCTGGGATTAGACCACCAGTTATAGACAACACAGTAAGTATATTGTAGAAGATACAACATGTGGAAGCCAGGGTAGCAAAGGAACATCTTTTGTCATGAAAACACGAATTTATTCTAGAACGGCATCAAAATCACCAGACTTATTGTCATTTTTTATATTCTTTCAATATCAACAGGGAGTGACATTCCTCATTCTCCCATCCCCTGGCCGCAACTGTGGTACCGTGGTTAGTGTGCTAAACTTGTTGCCTGGCAATCCAAGTTCAAATCCCAGTCACGGCAGGTCATACCATCTCATAGAAGAATTTTTATGATGGTTACTTTCTTATGACAGCCAGTATAATTCTGTATGTGGATTTTAGGTTAGATGGATATGGTTACTGCTAAATTACATAAAATTCTACACCAGTAGAGCTTCAGTTTTATAAGGCATCTGACTTATGTACAGTTAAACCCGTATATTGCGACCACCTTCAGGACACGAAAAATCTGTCATAATATTGAGGTGGTCTAGTTATCAAGTTGAGTTATCAGAGAGTTATGGGAAGCCAGTCCAAAAATATTTGTGTGTTTGTTTTTATGTCACTTATTGTCACTGGGGTTTAACGCCGTTTTTCAACATCTTTTCAGTTATATACGGCGACCAGTTCATCTAACCAGTTTTCCTGGACTGTATACTGACCAGTACTAACTTACCCTTCCACAAGAGCTGGCAACTTCTCATATGGAGGTGCTTGGACCTCCGGGTTACAAATCCAGCGCACTAACCACTGGACCACGGCCGCGGCTAGCAGTCCAAAACAGTGGTTGTTATAATAAGGTGGTCAAAATATTAGAGTGGTTCCTATGTAAAGTTTTACTGCATTAATTGATATCATTTCTTTTATTGCAGATGTATACAGATGGAGGTCTTATCAACAATTTAGTTTTATTTGAAGATGGGGACACTATTTCGGTTTCCCCATTCTGTGGGGGACAGGATATTTGTCCTGTGGATGCCAAAGGTCTGGACTGGTATTTTAGGATAAAAAATCAAAACTTTCAGTTTAACCGATCTAATGGTAGACGAGTGATAGATGCTATGTTTCCACCATCCCAAGATAAACTGCTGATGTATTATGATACAGGATATTCAAATGCAGTCACTTATTTAAAGATGCACAATCATTATAAATCCTGATTGTTTGATTGCATTTTTAAACTATAATGTTGTATTTTATATGTTTGTTGTAAGTAATAAAAAGACTCATTCTAAATACATGTAGTTCTCTATTGTGTATGTTTGTATAGTAACATAGAATGAACAGCATTGTACAGTGATGCATGAAGTTATTATAAACAGTGGGAGCTCATATACAATACAGAACACTTGACTGATGCTCACATTAACATTATCTTAAATTTGACACACAGAGGTCTATGTTCATATTGGCATAATGTAAAATAGGTTGCACAGAGGTGTATTTTCATGTAAGCATTATTTAAAATACGGTACACAGCGGTCTATGTTCACATTAGCATTATGTAAAATGTGGTACACAGATGTCCATTTTCACATATTCATTATTTAAAATACGGTACACCGAGGTCCATTTTCACATAGGTATTATGTAAAATATGGTATACAGAGGTCTATTTTCACATAGGCATTATGTAAAATATGGTACACAGAGGTCTATTTTCACATGGGTATTATGTAAAATACGGTACACAGAGGTCTATTTTCACATAGGCATTATGTAAAATACGGTACACAGATGTCTATGATCACATAGGCATTATGTAAAATATGGTACACAGATGTCTATGATCACATAGGCATTATGTAAAATACGGTACACAGAGGTCTATTTTCACATAGGCATTATGTAAAATACGGTACACAGATGTCTATGATCACATTGGCATTATGTGAAATATGGTACATAAAGGTCTTGACAATATGCTGTAGTAATAACTAGTGTTAACACTCGATGTACCTGCACATGTCTATATTGATTTCATATTTTATACACCTTTTATGATAAGATTAAGTCACCATCTTGTCCAATATGAATTATGAAGCAACGTTTTATTATTTTTTTCTTTACGACTGCTGAATGGATAGCCGTTTGGTGGCACTAACTGTTCACTATAGTGCTGCCGTCAATATCAAAATCGATACACCAATGGATAAACCATTACATACAGTTCTTGTACACTCGTAGTTTAAGCCTTTTATGTCAACCTGAGCGACTACCTGTTAACGTTGAATGCATTTATGTTGATTATCGATAAAATACTTTCGAATATTTTTGTTAAGTTAAAATTTCTATGAAAATGAAATACACTAACGTTCGGATTACCATTCAAAACTGGAGTTTGTACTGTAATCTGTGATTTATTACATACAAAAAGGGTTTGTAAACTGCTTGTTTTCTTCTGTAGTATTTCTGTATCATTGATATGAACTGTTGTTTTTTCTATTTTTAAATGTTCAAACAAACGGGTCATAGCACGTTATACTGGTATTTATTACCACCCTTTCACAGAGATGCTTAAAGTAAAACAAAGCTTTGTTAATTTCAAGAACAAACAATATCTTTTGTCAACTTACAGGGGATGTGAATGGCGGCATTTATTGGCTAACTGATTGTTTTTTTAATACAGTAGTCAGTTGCACAAATATTTGCCAGCCATTAAAAATGACATCATTTCTATACCTGTATGCCATTCAGTCACTAAAAACACACTTATATGGAGACATACTACTCATGAAATGCATTTGAAGGTCTTTCAACAGTGTTTAAGTACGGTATATTAAATTGAATTCTACGAATATATTTTTAACTTCCTCGTTGTAGACTAACAATGGACCGAGCGACATCTATCGAGGATCATGTAACGTGTTCAATATGTATGGACTTATACAACGATCCATTGGCACTACCGTGTCTCCATAGTTTTTGTAGACGCTGCATCCAAGGGATGTTTTCTGCCGCGCTAGTATTTAATTGCCCAGAATGTCGGGCTAGTGTTAAACTTGGACCGAGAGGAATAGACGAATTACCGAAGAATTTCCAACTAGCAGGCATCGTTGATACTTACAGGAATGATACCGAAGGTAGCCGAAATCAGCGTTCGGGAAATCAAAATTCGCGTGCCTTTTGTTCTCAGCACCGAATGATTTGCCAGTTACATTGCAAAACATGTAAGAAGCCCGTCTGTCTAAAATGTGTGATTGAACTTCATTCTAGTCACAAATTGTCACTTTTATCCGCAAAAGAAGACTCACAAGAATCAGGAAGCATTGAACAATTATGTCGAGATCACAAACGTTCCATCAAGTTGTTCTGTGCTTCTTGTGAACAAGTTGTATGTCTTGAATGTGTTGTCTACCAGCACAGCGGCCATCATATTGTCAGTATCGAGGAAACTCATGGATACAGTTTGGTAAGTTGAATAATTCAAAAAGATACTACAGCATAACCCCACTTAGCAACCACTTCAATATTTGGACCACCAACTTATTATGTAACACGAGGCATGTACGTTGATATTAGAACCTGATTAATGCACATAATTTGACATTGGTCTGATTGAACAAAATCTTAGGCTTGAAGCTTATCAAACTTATATAAACACAGCACATTATTAACATAAACGGTCAGAACTTTGAACAAATGACCCTAAATGAACAGAGGAATATGACTCATTTTTCGTTAACTCTTATTCAGCAAACATTCAATCAAATAACATTTATTTAGGTAACATTTACTAAGTTAACATTTATTTAAAAAACATTTCTTTAGTAAATATTCATTCGTAGAATTTTGGTATGTTATGAAAATAGGTATACGTCTAATATGTGACCTTTATTCACGAAAGGCCGCAAACTCAGGTTATGTTGTATTTTTTCACCTTGATTTATAGGAACTCTTGAAAGGAAGTCTGAACGACTTGGACGCAAAACAAAGACAACTTCGAGCTACACAGAAGACCTGCAGAACCCTGGCCCAGAAATTACAGGTATACTTATCCTTACTGTCTTCTGGTTTATACACACGCTTCTGGGCCTTATATAAAAACAGAAAATCATCTTATTTCACATTAAAAACTCTGAAAAAAAGGAAGATTTGTGTAACATTGTTCGACACTGTACTAACAGATAATTATGGACATTTTCGTTTGTTATCCTCCTTTGTTATACGTCTGCCAATATTTCTTTCACTGTTTGCTATTTCTATGAACTTAATTTGCTTTCTAGTGTACCAATGTCATTGTCGTGTTTATATTTTTGATGCATGTAATATTGTTATATTCGCATGGACATTTCGGCTGAATGAATTTTAAATAAGTAAATATACTTACTTAACTGGTGTAGAAAGTCGATAATCTTAGGCTACCTGTATTATACATGTTGCACCAGATAAAATGTTTAGATCAATAACAGTGCGGCATAACATCAATGAATGTACGGTGTCTGGTCCGTGCCATTGAACACGAATTTAGCCTTTGCTGCATGTATTCCATTTTTAAAAAATGTCGAAATTTTATGAATTGAATTCGTTTAACGAAAACTGACACGTGGCTGACAGATCGTATAAAATGTAGCCACGATTAGTGCCCACTAGTTAAACTTATGAAGTACCATGTACTTAATATTAACAAACTGCATGAATGATCTATATATCCTGTCTGCAGTGACGAATATTTCAAGTATTTACTGTTTAGGATTTATTAATTTTAAGTATTCAAGTGATTTCATCATTTTCGCAGTCTCTAGTGGTACTTACATTCAACATTTAACTTAGTACAATCATATACAAAATTTACAACAATTTTTTGACTTTCGTCTGTATCAATCGGATATTTATTTCATTTTTTTACCGTCATGTACAGAATGATGCACAGAAAAAGCGACAAGATTTGTCGATGTACTTTTCTCGACTACGAGAGGTTCTTGACAAACGGGAAGCCATTTTGAAGACAGAACTTGACATGAAAGAACAACAGTTGACACAAAGTTATATGGTAAAGTCAGAGGATGCCGAAAAGAAAGAGAAAATTGTAACTTCCGCGGCCGAATCTGCTAGACGACTTGGGACAGAAAACAAAATTGTTTTTTTACAAGTATGTAAGCCAAAAATGTACTTTTTATTTTTTATCATAATATTACACATTAATAGTATTGTTTCTACAGACTTAAAACATTGAGAATAAACGATGGTACCACATGACCGTATGTTCTCTTCCGTTTTGTTAATAGTTTTAATAATGTTTGTGTCAGTTAATCTGTTTAAAGTAATTCTTTGGCGATAAATTCAAGATAGATTGTACACAATGCTGTAATTGCATGTTTAGTTCATTTTGTATGTCTCTAAACAGTGGTCAACCATTCAATGGTCACACCGCAGTCAAAATATCATTGCTAAGAAGAAGCGTTGTATAATTTACCATTCGTTGATAACATCGCCTAATATTCATTGATTATGTAATAATATACTTTAAACGGTGACAGAATATATACTTAACAAGTAAACTTCTTTTCATTTGCAGCAATATCCAAAGAAATCGAATAGGTAAGTTGAAAATAGAAACTTTTCCTAGTGTAGTGTTTGTTTTTTATAAACTAGACATGCTATTTAGAGATTTTTTTCATGTCTCGGTCGTCCTCTTCTTGTATTTTTCTTTATTTGTTTTTTCATTTTCTCCGAACTTAAAAAAACATATGAAAGATGCTCTGCCAACCTGACGACCCTGTATTTTTTTGGTCGGGGGTGGGGTAAGGGTGTAAGTTGAAACATATATAAAATATACATATAGAATGTAGATATTATATCTTTCTTTTTCCAGTATTAATACTTTATTATCTGATCAATCATCCGATTTCCCGCCACAACAGAAAGGACTTGATGACGTCAGTTTGGTCACGTGTAACTTGGATAAAGAATTGACGAGTATTTATTGGCAATGGCCTAAGGAAGGTATGCTCACTATATTCTAAACACGAGGATAATATTTGTATAATACATATACATAAAAAAACAATGAGCCATCCGAAAATAAAGTACTCCATGTGACCAACGGCTATTCTTTATTACATGAATATCAAATAATATATCAAGTATACCTCTGACTCATGGCCAACCGTGTATAAAAAACAATTTTCCTATCTATTTTTATCTGTGGTGACATTTGTTCCGTTGTTTGACTATGATGCCGTTATGTTACGATCGTCCTCATATAAAAAACTGTTCATCTAAATCAATGTCTAAAAATATGACCTTGTTTGTTTGTTGTTTCTTTATGCTTGTTTTGTTTATTCTGAAACATTCTGTTTACACTTCCTAGTAAGGACAATACGGAAATATTAAATAAATCACTCGTAATTATGAATCCCTGACATAATTAGAACTATTGAGACCCAGACCAAACGATGCATATTTTTGTACTGAGATGAAAAAATAATTTTTTTTACAACAAGTAAAATTCACGTTATTTTTCACAGAATTAAAACCGACAAGGAAGGCTCCACCGGTCCCAGCCGCACGAAAAACATCAATAAGCCGAAAGCTTCTCAGACCACATTCGCAGGAGATACGCGCACTTCCGGTGGGGAGTCACGTGCGTCGAGGTAAAACCATGACCATATTAAATTAATTGCACAAATTACGATGATCTTGATAGCTTAATTAATAATGTTTATTGGTAGGAAAGAGACAGTGTTTACTATGGACTCAACGATACCAAATCAGTCTAATTAAGAAAAACATAGATGACAATTTAAAATCAATCAATCAATCAATCAATCAATCAATCAATCAATCAATCAATCAATCAATCAATCAATCGGCCAACCAATCAATGTTTCAGGTAAAGATTGGAATGACGGTAAAAATGATGGTGGACCGGGACATATTGGTACAATAACACAGATATGTCTAGATCCGGATACATACACGGTATTTCATGTACTTTATCCATGCAGTATACACGCATATAACTTAAATATATTTATTTATTGTACCATTGAATAAGATAATTAACAAACGTTTAATTGTGAAATGCGTGTATTTAACAGTTGAAAACTATTGACAAGATCGAGATTTCTAGCTTGATTTGAACTAATAGATAATAATTTAAAATCATCTTACATCTGTTCGTTCTATTTAATAATCAAACTGAGCTGAGAGTGAGTTAAAGTTTTGATCTTCTGTACTTCATAAATATCTCAATGCGCTAAATTGATGAAAAACAGAAAAATGTACGAAACATTGTAGAAACTTATTTATCTGTACAAGTCATCAAATTTTAAGCACAGACAACCTTCTGCCAACCAGATCACTGATTATTCATTCTTTTCTGTGTAACATTACAGTCAAATCTGCGTTTGCGGCCACCTTCGAGTAAGGACCGCCCTGTGGATAAAGACAATTTTTGAAAAACTGTCGCTGATTATTCAGAATAAACTGATTTCCAAGTAAAGGTCACCTGTCAACAAATTCCACATTTTGTCTTTCCCAAGGGTGGCCTTTGTAAACAGGCCTGACTGTACTTTTTTAACATATTACAGGTACGCTGGCCGAGTGGACGCACTGGGAATTATAAATATGCCCCGCCCTATGAAGAGATGATCACGCCAGCTTAAAATAAGAATCTACGCAGCATGTTGATGTCTGTATATTTCGCCGTACTGAAACTTTTTAAAAAGCGAGAAGTGATATTTAACTAATCAGGGATGTTAACTCAAAGTTACTTGGTGACTGATTTAAAGTTTGTGATAGTTAAAAACTAGGCCTGTCAGTTGTCTTACAAAAATACTAATGTAATTTCAAATTATTATAAACAACTGTTTTAATAAGGTAATATCACTGACAGAGCTATTTAATTAGCATTAACCATAGGGGGCCAGCACGTTGAAGGGATGGTATATATGTATATATACGATATATGTGTTTTTGGTCCGTGTGGCCATTTTAAGCCTAATACATCATTATACACCATCCCTTCATCGTGCTAGCCCCCTGTGGCATTAACAACGTTTATGACTAAGACGGATGGTTACCATGTTTATGATTAAGAGTCAGGGAGTTCGTCAGAATTTGGTTTTACATTAGCAAGTGACTAACCTTTTTTTAAACCATGCTTTTGCTTATATTGAAATATCTTTTCTCTAGTTTGGTCAATTAAAGAATTCTGCAGTTTAAAGGGACTTAGCTCTAGATTTACTAAAGATCATCACAATACAGGGGATCAGATCATACCAATGCAATTGAATTATACGTCATATCACTCCGCGGGTAGTACATGCATACCATTCACATATGCTAATGCCTATAGCTGCTACTACATACAAATTTTGTTTAAAATAGAACATATAATATAGAATACGTTCAATCTCTTAACTGCAAATATAAGAAGATTCTAGATTTTGAAAGAAAAGCTATCTTAAGCCTTGTCCCTTAAACACCGAATAGAGACAAATGTGTCTGCGTCCGCCGAAGTGAAACATCGATAAATGTTTGATAGTTTGATTGTATCACGTTCAATAAAGACCTAACAGGTAAGATGCCCTCCCCAAATGTCTTGGTTTGTTTATTCAGCGGTGTACATGAATATGGTGTGAGTCAGCTAGGAGTATACATTAACTCTCTACCTGTCGTGTTTCTGGTCATTGTGTGTCTATATTTGACACATTCATGCATTATTGTTCCAGTAGAGTACGCCCCTGAGATTGGTGTCCTAGCGGAAATCTAAATCCCACCACTCATTTCTAATTATTGTTTTCTTTTTATTTGACCTATTCTCACTGGGGTTTATCGCCGTTTTTCAACAATTTTTCAGTTATATACGGCGACCGGTTCACCTAACCAGTTTTCCTGGACTGTATACTAATCAGTACTAACTTACCCTTCCACAAGGAGCCGGCAACTTCTCCACATATGGAGGAAAATCGGCATTTTTGTCAAATTTTCATAGAAGGGTATGACCTGCCGCGACCGGAATTCGAATCCGGATCTCTGGATTACAATTCCAGCGCACTAACCACTGGACCACGGCCGTGGCTTCTGATTATTATAAATGTTTTCTGAATGCGTGTTTTAAAAAAATTGATAAATCAAATTGCATTCTAAATATTGTCATTGAAAAAGTTCTAAAATTTTATCATGACTGACTTAAGAAAATTGATAACGAAATAGAGTATTCAGCTCCGAGATAAATCTCAGGTTTAAAGTTTGATAAGCGGACTCTCGTAAATCTGGGTTACACATTTTAGGGATTACGTTGTTCTTCCGGTAGAAGATGATTAGTTATCTGAATAAACCAGAAAACTGGTAGATTTTGAAATATTAGATGAAAGAAGTCAAATATACAACCTGACAAACAAACTACATTCTCTGTCCAAGGTTACGATCCTACGACTTCCGGACTTGGTTGCGTTGTGTAATCAATTCTTTACATAAATGTCCTATTTTCACTATGGTTACCCACATGAGATTGGATATTTCGTCAGCGTGTGTATTCAAATTAGTTCAAGTATACTTTACATCAGTTATGTAGAATTCAAACTTAGCTACACATCCGTATACATTTAATACCCGATCTTATCTTGTCATAACCAAACTTCACCTGTTTAAGCTTTAGGGTATAATTGTAACAAGTTGAAAAGAAAAAAAGATGACCTGCTGTATATTTCAATGTCAACAAAGGGCAATAAAACTGGTTTTTATAGGTGATCATGCTTTGCAATTTAGCACGACTTCCTGCATTGATAGACAAATATTGTGTTAATGAATTTTCATCATAGAAAAGATTATGGATTTACGTACTCGCGATTTACATCGTGATAAAATATATATTTTATACACTTGTCGATATTTGAAATGTTTGGTACTGATGGTATTGTAGAAAAATAATATTGACAACGTCGGTTAAGTGACAATGGTGCAGTTTTGCGCTCGGATTATAACTTTTGTGCACGTCGACTAAACTTTCGTATTTGTACGTTTTGTTCTGAAGTTCATTACTAATAATAAAAGTCAAAGGAATCATTTTTAGTGCGTCAAATTATTAAAAGTGTGTAGTTGATTGAAGTGGTGGAAGATTAGACCTGGTGCCACTGACAATACAAAGATGGTATGTTAACTTATATAAATTCATTCATGATTAATTATTTTTATTACAATATTTATATTTTGGTAGAATAATAATTTTATTAGCGTGTGTAGTTTTCAGCGTAGAAAATTATTACATGTATATAGAATAATCAACACATAGTTATTAATTCTTTTTGTCTAAGATAAAATATATTGACTCTCATCCGAACCGGATGTCCAAAAATTCATTGATCCGGACAAAAATTTCATTACCGTTATTCTCACGCAACAGCTTTCATAAAAGTGTTTGTCTAAAAATGCAAACAATCCTTATCGTAGCATTGTACTGTATTTTATTGAGTGAAAATATTTTGCTACTAAATTACACACCTCCAAACAGAACCATAAATATTTATACGAGGTGCAGGTTTGCAATAAATTTTCCTACAATAAACATGTGCTTTTAGTATCACATTTCTGTCTATCATTATGAAATAAAATGATCGCTCATAAAAAAGTGCCGTCGAAAATATTTTACGTTTATTTTTCTCCATTTTCAATGAATATACTATTTGAAAAGACGCAACTTGTATTTATTATTAAGACAACATGAAATAATACGAACGAAAATTGAATATTTTTCAAATTAATGCATATTCTAAATGGAATTACGACGGTGTATATTAAAGGGAATTGTTTTTTGTTTAATGCATTTCATACTGTGCTGAAATATTTTAATGCGTTTAGTTAAGATAACTACATCTAGGTGACTGTAGTGTAAATAATATATACAATAAAACCTCCATAATGAGACTAAATGTATTCTGATGTTCACTGTTTGTGATATATATATAGTCTAGGCGTGTCCACCTTTCCCATAATTTAACTACAAGTCTACACATCAATGTGTAAAAAAGTGCACCTTGCAATGAATTTGCGTTATACGTTTAAGCAATTTGAAGGGCAAATATTAAATGTGAACTGAACCACCTATGCTATATAGTGAAACCTAGATAAGGATACCACCTTCGGGGCCCAATAAATCGGTTGTAATGACGTGGTCTCATTATCAAGGAGAATTACATGGGAGTTATTGCAAGCCGGTCCCAAAATAAGCGGTCGTTATAACCAAGTGGTCGTAATATAGAGGTGGTCGTTATGTAAGGTTTTACTATATATATATTATAGTATCGTGTGTTATTGTAATTCCGGCTTCTTTAAGGGGAAATGTTAAAGACTTTGAGAATTGTACAAGTACATTAATATTTACCGTGACTATGACTAATTGCACTTACAATGTAAACCAAGAGCTACCTTGAGCTACCTTGTACAATATATATATAGTCACTTATTTACCAGGCCGCGGCCGTGGTCCAGTGGTTACTGCGCTAGACTTGTAATCCGGAGATCCGGGTTCGAATCCTGGTCGCGGCGGGTCATAACCGTCTATGAAAATTTGACAAAAAATGCCGATTTTCCTCCATATGCAGAGAAGTTGCCGGCTCCTTGTGGAAGGGTAAGTTGGTACTTATTAGTATACAGTGCAGGAAAACTGGTTAGGTGAACCGGTGGCCGTATATAACTGAAAAATTGTCGAAAAACGGCGATAAACCCCAGTGAAAATAAGTCTCATAAAAACACTTAAACGAATACTGGAAAATACCGGTCGTTAGCAGATTATGTTTGTAAACAAGTGACGTTACCATTTTTTTCCAAACTGTGCATTGTTTCTGTATGGATGCATAACGCTTGGATAAATATGTACAGCATTATTTTTATCATATTCTTTAACGCAATCAACATCATCACCAAACATACTTCAAGTAATCATCACTTATATACATCTGCGATAAAACACGGTAGGCTGTTCCATTTACATTTTTCGTGTCCATTACATCCTAACTATGTTAATGTTTGATGGCATAATTGACCATTCGTTCATAAGCAATGGGAGAATTTATGAACCAGCTGAATTTATAGTTCTTGTCGCTCTCTGGTTAAAGTTAGATGACGAAATACGGACAGAGGTTTGGCCACGTAAGCATTAAAGTGCACAGTAGACAAACAACCAGAATTGTTCTCATTAAGTAATTTGTAATTTTATACTCACTCAGTGATTGGTAGGCACCCCTTGTGAACAAACGTTTAATTATGTTTACGAATTGGTGAACAGTCATGAGAAAAATGGTAGCATCTGAGCAGCATTGTACGCAATAATATTATATACATGATATTATTTACGGTTTTTGTCTATGATATTATATGCATGATATTATGTAAGTTTTTTTTTCTGTTTACGTTACTCAGTCTACGTGACTTTGTTCTTTAATCACTCACTAATTTATTTTTCTTAATGCAATAAAATTCGATGTTTTGCCATGTGCGTGCAATGAATATTTATGATACAAAAAAAAACAAACATTTGTTTGATTAATTTTTGCAGTAGATATACCGTGTACTATATGATATGATGTATGAATTAATATACAGAGAGAAACTGTCATTTATTCAGGGGAACAAACAGCTGTACATGAATTATTTCGCCTTCCATTTCCATATGATTAATCCACATGTTTGTTTTGTCGGTCATAACATTATTATGATTGTCTAGACTGATATTTTGGCAACACATAAATGTATTCAGGTGCACCCTGTTTGTGACTTATCTCCCACCGTTCTCATAACTGAACGACCTGTTATACAGTGAAACCTCGATGATGAGACGACATTCAGGACCCGAAAAATATGTCGTAATATTGAGGTGGTCTCGTTATTTGAGGTTTAACTGTATATAAATATGGTAAAATATTTCACTCGTTACGTTATTTTAGAAGGTCATGTTGAGCCATTAAATATTCTTTCATGCTCACCCCGCTGGATCGTATAGGATATAATGTTCACATTTTGTTATCTAGATCCTCATCATGGTTTATAAGAGTGAAAGTTTAACTTAACATTACTTGCTTTGAGTAATTGTTTACTCAGCACTCGAGTTAAGTAAGCCACGAAGAAAGTAAGCTACATTATAGCGGTATCACATGATGCTATTCGCTTTTCGGTTTAAACATCACATTCTAGTGACGCTGTGTTCAGAACTAATTATTGTTGTTATTTTTTCACCTATACATTTGTATTAAATTATGTAAAATATAACTGAATAATGTCCGACGTCTGATATGTTCATAAAATAATCAGTGGATTACGATACATGGATGATGGTGTCGCTTGGTACCCCCAGGGAATTATTCCATTTATTCTCGTATCGCGCAGTAACTTGGAGAGTTGCTTGATGTGTTCCTATATCTCTTTCGTAATTATTACTCGATTTATCTTTATATTACTCGATAGCTTATAGATCTGCTCCATTCTTTTTTATACCGCTCAGAAACATACAGAACAGCTCGGTTTTTATACCGCTTTGTAACTTTCGAGATTACCCGGCAATAACTTATACACGAATTACACGACTATTTCTTATATTGATTTATAACAAGCTAAACTGACAGGTTATTCCTTAAATGGCTCGGTTACTTTCCCAAAGTGTTCGCATTCTTTTGCACATTGTAAAATTTTCAGTCGTGCAGACAGCATAAAACACATTCGGATTACAAATTTATTCATTTTGAACAAATTCAAATTCATTTTTGCAGTAATACATAAAATTACCTGATACTGAAAAGCGTATTTTCAGTAGACATAATATAAAATGTATATGCTTCGTAACTTGCGTGTAAAGTTACCATTCAACGCATATTTCAATTGATAATAATCCTGCATTCAAGTGAAAAATGATCGCCAACAATTAAAAAAAACTGATTTTAATACCAACTTTTCATTCACTGTTGAATATTTAACCATGTAACTGAATGGCCGTCTCTTCATGTCGGTGTTTTATACAGTAATGTTTTTGTTTCATTCTGTATATATGTGTATGAATTTGAATGTAAAAAAATCTCTGTATAACGTGTGCGACAACATGAGTTACTAACAGTACCATCCTTCTTTGATAGACTCGGGCCGCAGCCGTGGTCCAGTGGTTAATGCACTGGAATTGTAACCCGGAGATCCGGGTTCGAATCCCGGTCGCGGCAGGTCATACCCTCCTATGAAAATTTGACAAAAATGTCGATTTTCCTTCATATATGGTAAAGTTGCCGGCTCCTTGTGGAAGGGTAAGTCAGTACTGGTTAGATGAGCCGATAAGTAGTGACTTGGTTGCAATAGATATTAACAAAAATCAAACAAACACTAAGATAATTTTTTTTAAAGGATATGGAGATTTGAAGGATAAAAATCTGATCAAAATCTTGTTATTGCATATTCAGGTGCTGACTATAGATACCAGTTGCTTTACTTAGCGCATACATTTACTCATTAAAATCACACGTTTTGCATGAGAACAACACGCGTACGCGTTAGTTCTTGTAGCTGGTTATCTGTGAATACTCAGTCTCGTTAGTACTTGTAAGTGGTCGCCCATAACTATAGATTAGAACTAGTAACTTGTAACTAGTTATCACAATATGGTTCGTACTTATAAACGATTATCTACGAATACAGGTTAGTTCTTGTCCGTGTTTATTAATGAACACTGTTGGTACTTTTATGTGATTATCAATAAACACTTATCAGGTTAAATGCTGCATAAAGACGTCGCATTGAATCATGGGAAGTGATCAGTAGTTGCTTACAACTGGAATAACAACGTGACAACAAATTCATGCATAATGTTTGCTAATTACTCAACCGATATAGAAAGGCATTGACTCAATAGTGGTGGCTTCAGTCCGTTGTAGTGAAAAATACATTAAATAAAATTACCGATTTTATGGATGAAAATGTTCAATGTAAGTGGATTTTATGTGCGTGATTTAGTGCATGTATCATGGATGTTTTATTGTATTTTGAGTGTTTTCGACAATGAGTAGGTTTTTATTACAATATGAAGATCATGTTGTCCTACATTTTATTTATGGATCGTTGTATCGATAAGAGATTTGTGTTTTATGAACATAATACAGTAAAACCTCGATAATAAGAGCACTCTCCGTAACCAAAAAAAATGGTCGTGATAATGAGGCGGTCTCATATCAAGTTGAATTATTGGGGAATTATTTATAGCCGGTCTGAAAATGAGTGGTCGTTATAACAAGGTGGTAGTAATATTGAAGTTGTCGCAATGTGAGGTTTTACTGCATAATAAAAAGGAAAGTTAAATGTCAGTCAATGTCACCACTTATACCGCCACAAGTCTTATATTTTTTATAACTAACTGGTAAAAATGCTGATGAGCAGGCGTTACGGCTACACTTTCTAAAAACAAGAATGTATTTTATCATTAAAGATCAGTCTCAGTTTGTGTACGCAAAATCGATGAAATCACTCTTTGGTGTTGTAAACATTATTAGATTCATGGTGTTTTCTTGGTGTTTGACCTAATATAGCTGATATTCATCGTTTTTTATATAAAATGAGGCAAATTGTTACTGACAAAATTTAAATAGTAAAATATACAGTACAACCCCTCCAGAGCCAACAACCCCCCTTCAACAACAGTCTGATTATTTCCCACTGTACGATTTAACTATTAATTTAACCTCTCTAGAATAACAACCTCTCAGCAACAACATAATTCTGCTTCTCCCAAAGGATGTTGCTTTGGAGGGGTTGCACTGTATATATTTTTGTCTTCTCCTAGTGAGGTGATTAAGTTTGTGAATGATGTCATTCTGTGCTTTTAAATATTTGGATAATAGTGCGCCCAATTGTTAAAGACCTTTATTAATGCATACTGTTTGTCTTTTATTGGTCCATATGCATGTCCACATTTGTCATGCTATCTCATACATATTTTAATTAACAAGACACTGCTGTTAAACACAAGAAGGATTCATGTCGCAGTATATTCATTTTTTTGTACTTCAAACCAGATTTCAGTTTCAGTCAAGTCAGGGTCATCACGTGACTTTTTTGTTTATTCCTACAGAAAACTTGATATTGACGTTTATTTTATTTATCTTTTCAGCGTTTTACTGGTATGCAGTAATAAAAATACTTAAAACGCAGACTCATGTATCATATTTCATGTAGTGTCTAATGTACTTATCCACCTTACCAAGACTTACTTCAAAAAGTTATATATTACCGTCCTGAGGAAGGGCGGATTACTAGTAAATGAGACTAAAGCTATCGCGATAAGAAACATTAATTCCAGTCATATCGTAGTTAAAAAGTATCTATAGTACAAATGTTGCTTAAGAATAGCAAGGAGTTGACAGAAGCTTGCCTTTACACGTATCTGTTACGTCTGAGTGCAAGCCTTCTTCCAGCAGCAAACAATCCTGTATCCTGCTGCCCAATGCTTTCTTAAAAGTAACGACCCAATAAAGTGACTTGAGACTCAAAAACAGAAATCACAAAAATCCCAAAGGTAAGTCAGTTATCTAAATCGGATTTTGTTAAAGGCCATTACTTTGAACATGGTATTATTTCCCATTCTTCATATCATGTTCCACAAAACGAAACGAATCTTCGGTAAAAAAACTCACAAAAACATATTCGTTTCCATTTTTGTTGTCACGTCAAAATCTAAAAAAAAAACGATAAAGGTCAACATATGAGTGTGCAAGTAAAATATCGTCCAAAATTAATCGACATCATAAAAAACAAATTGGAATTCTATCCTAGTTGGTTAAAACACTTTTGAAAGACAAGAAAACAGCATTGTCACGTTCTATAGGGATCCTTTCGAATGTAGCTCCAAAGGGTCGTTCTATTCAGTGAATGACACTCCTTAAATTGGAGTGTTGTTTACAGAAAAAAGCACGTGCAAAGTTGAATACAGCTTGCATATGCCTACACTTTGATAAAAATAATGATATAGAGGATGTCAACGAAAACCAGCGAAAACCAGCTACTTGACTGAGAGTCATTTGGACTATTTAAAATATTATTGCTAATTGAACATTAGACCATGAATCGAATTATAACATGCCTAGCTATTGATAAAATTCAGCCATTTTTACCAATGACCTTTGACACCTTTACGTCACGGGAGATATATGTGACTACAGAAGATGTAAATATCATTTGTTTTCTTGATAAGGAATCAAATCATTGCATGTTTGTAACTAGAAATTCAATAATTGTCATACTTGACCTTGACCTTTGACCAATGTGACCTGTGGAACATGAGGGCAACTAAATATAGTGGAAATGTCAATTGGATAAATGACAATGAATCAAAACATTACATGCCTGTAACTGAATATTCATAAGTTTTGAGTTTTAATTCTGATTATCACCTTAACGTGAACGCAAATATGAGGTAACGTGTCACTATGTCTAAAGCAACTTAAATATCATTTTTCTTCAGAATCCATAAAGCGGTTTGGGGAGAGATAGCATCACGGACGTGCACACAGACATACATACGGGCGAACGAGCGCACAGACAAACAAACAAACAAACAAACATACAGACAGAAAGACGGACGGACGGACAGACAAACACACAGACAAATACACAGACAGACACTCAGACACACAGACAGACATCCACACAGACAAACAAACACGCAGACACACAGACAAACACACGGTCAAACAAACACACAGACATACAAACGCAGACAGACAGACGTTCTCACAAAGCTGATTTTGTGAGGTTATCATTTTTTGATAATGTTAACCAAAAATACACTTCTTATCTCTAGAATACAGCTTTTAACTGAATGAACTGAAAAAAAAACTCAAAATCTCATTTCATTTGGGCATGTACAGACAGATAGACAGATAGATGACTGCCAGCCAACCAGCAATACGAGCAGAAACGTTCTTACATGACAATTGCATCGTAAATAAATATCTTGTCATCATTTTTTGTTTAGGTAACAAATTTATCATCGTTAAAAATTTACTGAATTTTATCTAGCATAAGATAATTGGAAGAACAGCAAAAACAACAATACACCGAGTGTAGCTTCTTATTTAGTACGAGAGATATATTCGGCGGATATAGCTCCCTAGCCTGCTGTACACCAAAACGTTTGCGAATATATGGCAGCTCCAATGGCAGCTATATTCGAAAGGATCACTATAAGTTGTGATGCTGCACAAATCATGATCTCCAGTTAACATTTTACCTGTGAATTGATAATCAAAATGGTTTCACTGAATAAAGTATCATTATATGGTCTGCCTCTTGAAGTTAAAGTTCGATAATTTATACTGCAGCGTTGCTAATCCGAGATCAAAGACAGTAACATCCGCACATACGTGTACACATATGTATATTTTAATTCAATTATCTAAATCAACACATACCTGTTTATTAATTTTTTATTAGTATATGACGGATTGTATGCACGTACATGAAATCATTTGTAGTCGAAGTTACAGTTTTCATTCATTTTCAGACTCCAAAAAATAAAGTGTCGAAGTAGTCTATTATCGTTGACCCAATTCCAACTTTGGTCATTTGCAGAAAAAAACCCTGAAAACCGGACCCTTCCGGACTGGGCCAAAAGTCCGGTTTCCTTAGAAGTCCGGTTTTTAGAGAACTAATTTCAGACAATTCCGGTTTTCGGAGAGTCCGTTTTTCAGGGGTTATATTGTTTTATTATTTTGTGTTCCTTTCATATATCTATTAAATACAGTGCAACCTCTCCAGAGCGGCTCTCTCTTGAGCAACAACCTCCCTTCAACAATAGCACCATTTTTATCCACAGTTCGATTTAAATATTAATTTAACCTCACTAAAGCAACAACCTCCTCTCCACAACAACATACCTTTGCTTCTCCCAAAGGGTGTTGCTTTGGAGGGGTTGCAAACATCAATGTTGAATGTTATTTGGTCGTTATCATTGATTTCCCAATACTTTCAGGACGCATACTTTGGATTACGACGGGGGTGTTTGCTGATCACGTGCCTTGTTCTTCATTTTACGATTTCCGCGAACAGCATCGATGCACCTGACATAGAATTACGCCACTTCATGATGAAGTTGATGGAGAAGTACGGAGACGGTAATGAAATGGCATTTGAGGGTTTTGAACATTTGCTGCATAGTTTAGGACTTGCTGGTCTTTTATTTGAACATGATACCCGTTGTCATAAATCAGGCAAAGCGTTTATGCCATTACATTCACATCACAATCATTCCATCTTGGGCAGGGACCCACTTTCCAAGGAATGCTCTAAACAAATGTTGCATGATACATCTAATGAACATCAAGGTCACCCGCATATACACTATGGACGCCACCATGATGACAAACACGATGAACAAGACCATGGTGACAAGCACGATGGACACAACCATGGTGACATACACGATGGACACAACCATGGTCACAAACACGATGGACACAACCATGGTCACAAACACGATGGACACCATCATGGTCACAGCGGTCGTGGAACTTCAAATGATGACACTCAAAATCGGAACACATTCGAGAGTGAAGAGAATGGTAGGAGCAGATACAGATATGTATCCAGAACTCGTGTGAAAACTGATTCAAATACTGGACATGACGGTACAAATCAAACCTCTAAGACTTCAAGTAGTTCAGGAAGCGAAATGAAAAACACTGAAATTACTCAAAACCAAACTCTTAACAGGGATAAAACTCATAAAGACAATCGTAAAAATAACACAGACATTACTGATCTGGATACAAAAATGGACAAAATTCGCCGTATAGGTCCAAGAAGGAGACCCACAGAAGATAAGAACAATGAAGACGATTTAACTGGTGACATCGAAGACGGCACTGCTGAGAACAGTCATATACATAATGACCCTCGTTCGATCAAAAAAAGATTTGCTGCATTTGATGAGGTAAGAATTTTTATATTAATGTGAGCAGTATAAGAATATAGATTTTGGAACATTTCCTCGCTTAAAATACTTTAAAATCATATTTGATGGAAATATAATTGCAACAAGATGCGGCTGGATTTATTTGAATTGGTGTGAATATTCATGACCTTTTTCCGATTTAGTTAATGGTTGAATACTGGAACGTAATTCCGAAGACCTTTTTACCGATTTGGATTTATTTTATTCATTCCTTTGGGGCTTGCTATAATTATAGTCGAGCGCTTCGTGACACTTAAAGTCACTCGTCACATTTCACCGATTCTATTTGGCATAGTGTTTGGACAGTGATTCACTGTCATGTGTACAGATTGCTATATCGATATCAAAGGTTTCAGCATAATTGCTATCTATTGCATTACTTTCATTCTAGCGACATAAAAGTACTACAACGATATTACCTTTACAGTGTCTGTCTGTTAGTCACATGATAAACCTTGCCCATTTGGACCTCGGGAAATCCATTTCCCAAAAGACATTCAAAGAAATCTGTCCAGCACTGATTTATCAGATTGACACAGACGCTTGTCATCATCATCATGAACATTACCACCACCATATTACTGTTGGTAAGAATCATGTACACCATCATCATAATCACGACCATAACCATGGTCCTGACCCTGATGCAAGCAAGTCTACGGGCGGCTTCGGCTTGGGAGGCGTTTCCGCAAGAGGTATTTTTAAATAAGATTTCTTAATTGTTTTAATTGATTAGGGATTAAGGAGAATAGGATATACATTTAGATTTTTTGTTTATTGTATTATTGATGTGTTTTGTATAATTCGTTGCTAGTATTGGGATACCACTTTGAGGCATTATTGGTGCTTGCCGTTTCCGTATTGTTCAAGTTGTTCCATTGCTTCGTCCTACAGCTAAAGATTTGTTCATCAGCAGGTATACAATTTATACTCCCTTCGACAAGATGGTATAAACAGATAGTGGTATTTCAAAATTTCACAAAGTATACAAAAATCGCGCGTGTATATCAATTAAGAATCCATATTTAGTCCTTGCTTACGCTCATACACTCTTTTCATATTGTAGTATGGGGCTATAGCTCGTTAGCTGTGGTGATTATCTCCCTTGTTGGGCTGCTAGGTGTTGCGGTGATACCAATCATGCAGAGAATGTTCTACCATCAGTTGCTGCAGTTTCTGGTTGCTCTGGCAGTAGGTGCACTGTCTGGTGACGCTTTGTTACATCTCCTTCCGCATGTAAGTCACGCGATCATATTGAATTAACACGATGTACGTGTATCTAATGTATAAAAAAGACGATTTGAAATGGCAATGTTGCCCGTAGGCAACATGTTGTATAGTTCTATTAGCCATGACTTGTACCCAAGGTTACAGAACTTGAAATTGATCTTTTGAGTTATAACTCAAAATGTGTATTTTTTGCATTCTTAAGCTTATTCACATAATATTATAAATCTTTTCAAAGAGTTTTCTATATATACTTTACTATTTAAAATTTACTTATACATACGGCAAAAATATTTGGTCTGATGTAAGCTGATACCTTGAGCGGTGTTAGAACTATTTGGCGTGTATCAGACTTATGTTCATGAGTTTATCAGCATATATATACACACGCATAAAGAAGTTCATTTTTGTTTGGACGAATATTAGATAATATTGTACATTGGTTACATTAATGTTTCACACTCAAATAGATGTAATTTGTGCAATTACAGTAAAACCCCACATTGCGACGACCTCAATATTACGACCACCTTGTTATAACGAACACTTATGTTTGGACCGGTTTTCCCTTATAATTCAACATGATAGTTAGACCACCTCATTATTACGACCGATTTTTCGGGTCCAGAAGGCGGTCTGAATATCGAAGTTTTGCTGTACCATATAAAGTGAATAAAACATGGTGACAAATTCTGCTAAATTTCATTAAGTGCCAATTTTCTCTCCATCAGGCATTGGCTGACAGTCACGGTAGCCATGGAGACCATCATGATGACGATCACGGACATGCGCACGACAACACTTCGATATTTAAATGTCTATGTGGCTTGATGGGAATATATATCTTCTACATAATGGAACGATGTCTTGTTATTCTGACAGCTTTCCGGAAAAGGAAACGGGTATAACATACGAACAATGCTAATTAAAAAATATACGAATAATGCTAATTATTAACATCTCAATATTAAGAATAAACCTTTCTAAAAACGTTTAGAGACATGTAGCAGTATACAAAATGTCATTTTTGCCAATTTCAAGACTTGGACAAGAACTTGATAAGAACCTGTCCGGACTGTACTTAGCGGGCATAAAGAAAATATCGTGATAAATGAACATCATGAACAAGAAAAAATCAGGTACAAACTATTACTTGATGTACAAATGCAAAGGTACCAATAACTATAATTTGGTACGTGATAAATTCATATTGTCTTAGTGTTCATTGGATTATTTTGCTCCCAATTCTTGTTACATATATCTTAAACACTTGATCATAGTTTTACACTTGTCATCAACTACCAATTGAACAGTAAAAACCTGAAAAAATGTCGCCATTTGGAGATCTGTTTTTTCAAGTACACATGAAAATCATTTCGTGTATTACAGAAAACTGAGGGTATTGAAATACATGCCGAAAGTACTGAGGAGGCGGTGACTGGTGTATCAGATGCTGATGAAGAACGGATGGTGCAAATAAACATATCAGGTACAAAATGCACATACATTTTGCATGATAAATATTATAATCAGCGGAAACTTTAGAACATGAAGTCACAGAATTTCCGCAAAAACACTGAAAATGAAAATTATTGCGTGTTGTGTAGAGTTTGTCTTTCCCTTAGATTTAATCTTTTTTAATTCAACTAAATCAAGAATATAGTGTGACATGACTCTGTATGTTCTTTTCAAATACAGTTCAATGAAAACTATTCCTACAAGGTATATCAATTTATCACTACCTGCTATAAAATACGTACGTAATGACTACCGTTCATTTACGAACGAACGAACGAACGAACGAACGAACGAACGAACGAACGAACGAACGAACGACCGAACGAACGACGAACGAACGAACGAACGAACGAACGAACGAACGAACGAACGAACGAATGTTAGTCATTTGACTCGTGTGTCTTACAGCTGAGGAGCCTGAAGCTGGTCAAGTTCATAAACATGGGCACGGACACTCCCATAGTATGGACGGAGCCCCTGGTTCTGTGGCTGCCGTTGCTTGGATGGTGATCCTTGGAGATGGTATCCATAATTTCTGTGATGGACTGGCCATCGGGGCAGCATTTGTTAGCAGTATAACAGGCGGTTTTAGTACTTCCATCGCTGTGTTTTGTCACGAACTTCCACATGAAATAGGTTAAATAATTTCCTGATATCAATGTTGCATTTTTATGAAGTATACCAGCCGTCATAGGAAAGAAACCAGGCTTTATATACTAACCTTGAAGTTTTAATGGTATACAGTAATTTTATAGTCAATAATGGATAACAATAAACCCTATCATGAAATGTTTCAGCTATTTCCAGAATTAAATTCATCTCGATTACTTGCGCTTAGTCTATTATATACCAAACATCACTTACTGGTTACTTTCTGATGACGGCCATTATATTTATTAGTCGATACTGAGACATTCTGGCCAAACGAATCAGTTTTGATACCGACGTGATCTCATGATCAAGTTGAAATAAAAATATGTGATAATAAATTCATGTAGTGCAAAATTGAGTAGTCGTTAAGATGAAGCTGTCTTCATATTAATGTGTTTGCTCTGTGCGTGTTTACTGCATATTGTAAACAGTCATAATAAAATTGAGTAACGGTTTTATATTACAAATACCTTTGTGTAAATAAGTTTGTAAGTCTGAATTGTTAAATTGTATACCTTTGTTATAACCTCGAATATCAATTACGGAAGAATTTTACAAAATTGTTGATTTTCCTCCATATGTAGAGAAGTTGCCCTCTCCTTGTGGAAGGGTAAGTTAGTACTGGTTAGTATACAGTCCAGGAAAACTGGTTAGGTAAACCGGTCGCCGTATATAACTGAAAAATTGTTGAAAACGGCGTTAAACCCCGACGACAATAAGTCGCAAAAAACAATTACGGAGACAGTCATATTAAACCTCTCACCGAAATTAACTGACGTGATTCTATTGAGACGTTTTGGTCTGCTACTGTGTCGCATAGTTATTGTCAGAATTAACATTCCATATTAACATTTTATAGCTAAACCTACAGATTGCATCTCGTTTTAGGTGATTTCGCCATGTTGTTAAAGTCCGGTATGACTATAAAACAAGCAATATTCTACAACTGTGTGTCATCAATTTTATGTTTCTTCGGGATGTTAGTGGGTGTTGCTGTTGGCAACATAGCAGGTGCGAGTTTGTGGGTGTTTGTTGTTGTTGCCGGAATGTTCCTCTATATCGCTCTTGTTGATATGGTAAGTAATGCATTAATTATCACCACAATCTCTTAGAATTCAGCGATTTCAAAATAATGTTTGAACTCAAATACAAGTTTATAGTAAATTCGGATACTGTAAAAATCGGATACAATGAAGTATTGTCAATTCTTTATACCAAAGAAATAATGAAGTAAAATTTCCCAAAATTCCCCAAAAACCATGTTCCGCTGTATTTGTATTGATTAATCATCTACTGGTCTGGTTGATGAGGTTTCCGGCTTGGATCATGAAATTTCGAATCATGTTAGCCGGTTTTCTGAATTGACGGGTTAATGAGCCGTTTGTTCGCTAAGACATGAGTGTTCGATCGTCAAACTCATTGTTGTGATCTTTTGACTCGAGGGGTTGATTATAAAGAATAAAGGAGCATTTCATAAAGCCATCAGCCAAATTAACAGGCGTTTTTAAAGCCGGATAGAATACAACAGATAAAGAAAGAAACAAGCTCGCTATTATATACATTCTCTCTGTCATGCTTTCAGCTACCGGAACTGACGTCAAGCCCAGCTGATAAAACGAAGGATGCTTTCTTTGAGTTGTTGCTACAATTAATTGGTATGGTCATTGGCGCGGGTATTATGCTGCTTATCGCCGTGTATGAAGGAGATCTCAGCACGATACTGGAATGATTTCAGAAGAGACTGAAATGTTAAAAGTGCTATCCAAACTGCTACGTTCTAAACGTATTACGATAAATATGTTTTTTATATTCTGTGCACTGCATGTGTAGCTGCTGACAAGGCCGAAGCCAGATTCAATTCATGTTTTTTATGAATTCTTACTGAAATGAACATGAACATAATGACAAGACAATGTTTCCACTTTTTATTTGAGTGTCTACGGGCATGCCAAATGGCGGTACATTCATAAAAATACTTCATTTATTGACAAGGTGAATAACTGTATTATTTGTTTAAGATCCGCCTATATGCATAATATATGAATAATCAGATTTGCATAAAAAACTGTATAAATGTGCTTCTCTGAGTGATCAATTTGGCAGCTCTTTGTATTATAATGTTGATCTCAACACCAACAGTAGGACTCGGATTGGCTTCTGGAAGAGCTTGAAAATCACCGTGCCATCATGAAATATCCACATGCTTCAACATATTTGTTACTCAGGAGAAGACTTATTGAAATATCCGCTTTGCTTTTTGGCCAATGCAAATATTTATAACTATGCACTACAGGGCTATTGGTAGGGGAAAGAACTGTGTCTGACGCTGCAGTATTTCTCTAATGGTTACTTCCCCTTTGGGCATGAGACAAAGTGTACTCACAACTTGATCACTGCTTTAAAACATCAGAATACATAATTTGACTGGTGTTTATCTAATTGTCCGTTGATTGCCCGGTGTTTATCATGTTATTTAAAACAAACAACAAATATTCTAATAGTTCGAAAAATCATTAAAGTCTAGTTCAGTAAGTAATATGTGATAATTTTTTGCATGGTTAGTAACAGGGCTGTATATATAACATGTGTTTATAGTCCTTTGTATGTCCGTCAGCCCGACTAGGTCAGTTGGTAGAGCAGCTGACTTGCAAGCAGAAAGTCGTGGGTACGAGCCCCGCATCGGGAACTATATTTTCCACACCCTATATGATTCTATCTTAGCCATGGCATTAATTGTTGCGCGTGTCCAACTTGGTGGACACGCCATTGGGTATTAGCTCAATTTCCAAGAGAAACAACTGCAAATCAGATGTTTATGTACAGTCTACCCATTAATACCCTCCTTGTTTGCGTTACTGACTTTGTTAGGGTTCATAAAGAAATAAAATCAATCATGAGTCACAGATGAGATCTGCTGTATCAAAATCAACTTTTATATCCGGTCAAGATAGTACATCCGAAATTTTTTTGCAGCGGAACTTATAATCATGCTGTGACATATAACTAGTCGTTTGTGGATGTTTTTATTGCACATTGCAACCTCTCAAGAGCGACCATCTCTTGAGCAATAACCTTACTTCAACAACAGCATGATTTTCCCACTCTACGATTTAACCATTAATTTAACCTCCCTGGAGCAACAACCTTTCAACAACAACATAATAGGATGTTGCTATGGAGAGTTTGCACTGTGTATCATTTATACATTCTATAATTTTTACATTCTTCAACAAGGCATCCATGTATATACTTGTATATAATATTTGTATTCAGTGAAATATCAAGTTTTTGTTATTAAAATGTAATTATGTCATTGTTTTTCGAAATGTGTTCTGTTATTTATTTAGTTTCAAATTAATTAATGATTATCGTAAATTAGGGGAGAAAACTAGGGTTCAGTTTTTATATTTTCACAACCCCCCCTTACGTCTAATTAGAAATTGATAATCATTTTGTATTCATTACACGGCAAATAAATATTTTTAATGAGGTGGTCTCGTTATCAAGTTGAATTATAGGGGAGTCATTGAAAGCCAGTTCCAAAATAGGTGGTCGTAATAACAAAGTAGTCGTAATATTGAGGTGGTCGCTATGTGACTAAGTATGCTTAAGTCACTGTATGTACTAGTGGACACTGAACCTGACCTGTGTTCTAGGTTTCTGTACCAGTGCTAATATTGTACTCATCAAGTAAGTGACAACCTCTCCAGGTGAACAGCAATAGAGGACAAATGACACCAGGCGCAATGCCTTCAACCTCATTCGTCACAGAGAACATGTTCCGCCCTATGGGTTCGATTTTAGGCACACGAGGTCCATAGACCTAACGTTATACCTTTTTGTGCTGAGCGTGTGAGCTTTATAGGCTATCGATTCAACACGACTGGAACCGAATTAAAATTTACGAAATGACCGCTTCACAACCAAATAAAAGAAGTAAATAAAATAAAATACAGAATTAGTGCAATTAAATCCCCGTGTACGAACATTTTCTGTAAATGGCATTGTAAGGTTTTTGTAGGTATTAAGTTGAGGCCAACAACTCTAAGATTTCTTCGTGTGGAGTAGTGTGATTGTCAGGGGACATAACACATCAGTTTGCTATTCGGAATAGAAATAAACAATGTTGAAAATGATAAATGCAGGAAATTTCAATGTTATTTTTTTTTTGTACAACCAATAACAACAGCATTGAAAAAATGTGAACAAGAAGCTAAATAATCCGGCGGAGAATATTTTCACAGTCTTAAAAATTGTTTCACAAATATCATGACCGTGTAAAAATCTGCTGAATTCAGAATCACTTATGTTTTAAACGAAGCGTTGAAACAAACAAGTTAATTGGGAGCACACTGGGGTCTGTGAAATCTCGTAAAATGTTCCCTCTGTTAGTTATTGTATTGTTTCGCAGAAAATCTAAACAGATATACGGGTTAACTGATTGATAATATAATGCCTAGTTACCACGGTATCTGAGTTTTAAACAAAAGTGCAACCATCGGACGATGTGCCTATATATATATATACACACACACACACATTAATCGTGTCCCATTTTAAGTCCAACAAGACAGGAATCATTTCTAGTGAACTGTTTTTTCTGCTTAAATTTCTTTTCACTGCAGTTTAACTTCGCACCAACAGCCAGGGTCATTTATCGACTTCCCAGGTTTAGCAGTGGAAGAAAAATCTAGGTTTACACCTAGGAAGACCTATCGACCTTCCGTGAGCTAGCTGGCTGGTTTCCTCACGTGTGAAATTTGGTCCCAGGTGGGACCCGAACTCACAGCGGAAGGGGCTAGTGACTATACGTCAGAGACCATAACCACTCCACCACGGAGGCCCACTCAATATTACGACCACCTTGTTATAAAAAGCACTAATTGTCGAACCAGCTTTCAATAATTCCCCTTACATTCAACCTAATAATCACACCGCCTCATTATTACGACCGATTTTTCGGGTCCCAAAAGTGGTCTCATTACCGAGGTTTTAGTGGTTTTGCTGCACATGTATCTGTATACCGGAGATAACATCAGCCTAATAAATTTAGGTTTTAACTTATTCCCGGTAAAAATGCAAATAAACATGGCAAATTGACGTAAAATGGAATTCAGTCCTTGCTTTTTAACATTTTAACACTTAACTGTAAAATCTGTGTTAGCGGTTCCTCTGAATAAAGACTATCCTATGAGTAAAGAACATTCTTTGAAAAACCGTCACTGATTATTCAGAACAAACTGAATAAAGGCCATCTGTAAATAAATACCACATTTTGTCTTTCCTAAGGGTGGCCTTTATTCACAGGTTTGACTGTATACCGTGATGTCTACTGGTGGAGAAGCCTAGATATTTTTTAAATAAATATCATGTGAAATAATATCAAACCATTTTATAATCTGGCTGGCATTTAAAAGGTTTGCCGTAGGAATTATGTTATATCTTATGTGATAATAGGAGGCATTTAACACTCTGCCCAGTTCTATCAGTCAGTTTTGTTTGTTTGTTTGTTTTTTTGTTTGTTTTATGTGGCATTGTCACTAAGGTTTAACGCCGTTATTTTTCAACAATTTTTCAGTTATATACGGCGGCTAGTTCACCTATTGACATTTTTGTCAATACTTCACGTAAGGGAATCACCTGCAACGGCCGGGATTTGAACTCGGATCGCCGGGTTACGAGTCCCGTGCACTAACAACTGGACCAAGTCGCGGCTCTATCAGTCAGTAGATCACAATATTGTTGATTGAAAGTTACTGGTAGGATACCTGGACGATAACAAGGACAATTGTTTAGATTTGTAGTATGTCTAGACAAACTAAGTTACAGTGAACATACACAATTCTTACACACGTTTAAACATATCTATAAATAGTAAAATAGTTATTGTCGTCACAGTCAATCATGTATAAAAGCGCCATCAAAAGTAATACTTCAGAAGAAGCACGGCTTCTATTTAATGTGTATCTTCATGCAGAGGTTTGTATTGTCTATTTTATCAAAGAGCCATAATTCAGTACAGCACATAGGTAACATTACACAAGTAGTATGTATAGATCTATAGTTATGCAGAATTTTGACTTTATTGTACGCCGTACACATTAGTAAAATCTTATGTCCACTACTTCTGGATCACCCCTCTTACGCATGGATTCGTTAATTCAGATTTCACTGTATTTGCATGCAAATAAAACAATTACACATGAATGGTTTAATTATTTTATTTCCAGTAACGTTCAATACTAAAAATGAATGTTCCTTCATTGAAGGGACAGGAACAATGTAATTATAACATATTTATTTGCCCTAAAATAATCAAATAACACAAAATAGATTCACCATCATGATTGCGTGAATGAATTCTTAACACAAACTTTTACAACATGTCTACAAAACTATTTGAATGCAATTATGGAAATGACTTACAAAAAAAATTTACGGGCATGTAAATTTTGTCCTATAAAAATATCAAACGAGCGCGAGTATTTATTAGATTATGCCTACATGTATGTAGAAAATCTTTAAAGCCTTACTCGGCGGGAAATATTTGTCCAAGGGTTGAATGAAAGCGGAAGAAACCTATCAGCTCTGATATCTGTATACAGATGGTATTTTTTAGCTTACAGTTTCTTAAATCATAAATATCAATCCGCTTGGAAAGGTTCCACAGTTTGGCATACTCCACAAATGAACATATACCTCACACACTTTAAAATATATTAAATCGGATTAATAGTTGATCTTTTATAGTCTAAATTATAATCTTAATCAATAATCACTTGCTATATAAGTCCACAAAAAGGAACATTTCTTTTATACTCAGCACTAGGATTTTAAATTGGGTTAAAAATGTAAAATTGCACCAATAACCAATTTAAAACTACTCATTTTTTTGCAATGTATATGTCACACGTGGGAGAAATTGAATAGCGTAGGTGATCAACAGATAAAGTTTGGTACATATAAACCTAAAAGGTATAACATATATCTGATGAACTAGAATTCAAGCTGAATCAAGTTATGCAATATAAAGTATAACCCCCCGAAAACCCTTTCCGGACATGGCCAAAAATCCGGTTTTCCGAGAATTCCGGTTTCAGAGAACTATTTATTTAGACGAGAAAAAAAGCGATTTGAAAAATCATCCGATTTTCAAAGAATTCCGGTTTTGCAGGGAGTCCAGTTTTCAAGGGTTATACTGTATTTCGTTCAGCATAATAAAAAACTTCTTTCCCAACCCGGTGTTCTTGAACATTTTCTAATTAGTAATAAGAAAAAGAAAAAAAACGTCGCATGTAAAACTTAAGTAAGTCGTTGGAAATTCTAGTCCATAGGTATTACCACAGAAAGTTGATAAGTCTCCTAGCATGGACATATCAACAGCAACATGAAATCACAACGAGATTTGGTCATTGAATCAACCAAATATTCTAAAAATACACGTCATCTTCTGACAGGGACTTAAACTTAGCACTCATCTCAAACTCATACTTCTGAACGTAAACATACTAATTACATTTGCGGTCAAAAATATTCGTGCAAAATAATTCTCATCTAACACATAACTAATACGTACACATTTAAATGTACGTAACAACAAATTAAACAAACTGACACAGAAAAGAACATTTAAACACTTAATACGTTACCACAAATTGGCATCAACACTACATTACATAACATAACATCGAGCACAGACAGTAACACGCTTAGTTTTGTTGTAACGGACGCATATTTGAACAAAAGAAGAACAATGAATATGACATCGTACACAAATAGCTTGTAGATATAACCGGGGATCTTAAAATGATTTTGATATTTTCATTAATTGGTCATAAAAAGTAATTATTTGTAAGACACATATTGTAAAATATCGCGACCAGAATTATGCGCCACATTTGCATGATTGTTGCGATAATCACAATGCGTGAAGAGAGTGTCCGTCTGTCTTATACCAAAAACTTATAATGGAAATGGTAAATCGGTGCTGGACTATGACGTAAAATGCTGGATTGATCATGTGACCTTGTAGCTTTGATGAGCGAGTTCAAGTGTTGGTAAAAATTGTGAAAGGGATATAAGACATTGGGACGTCAACACTTTCTTCAAATAGTACAATACAAGGATGCCAAAATGTATATCACACATATCTGTCACATGAACTAAAACGTTACCATGGCAACACGTTCTGAATGCCTTGGTAATGAAAATAGACACGTGACACATTTGTGGTAACGTTAACAAAAGTACTTTTGTCCATGAATTCATTTTCTTAACTGTTTCTTAACTTTCTTGTACAACTATAGAACTGTTATGTAAATTTTGTCTGATCGCCAATTTACATTGATTTATTGCACTTAAATAATCTGGAGTTATCACTGAGTCTGTTGGAAAATACAAATTCTTCGTGTTTCTCAAAATTACTTTCTAAACACTGAATAATTATTTATAAATAAAACAAAGCTGATGTAAAACTTGACATAACCATGATAACTTTTTTTATGATTACAGTATGTGGTATAGGATAAACAGTCCCTGGTACAATCTGACCACTACACCGTTTTGTCGTTAAGAAGCAAATATCATTGCTGGAAATTTTATTTATTTGTCGACCACAAACACGAAGCGGATTGGTGCGTGTTTATTTCTGAGTCTTTGCATTTCTTGTCTGAAAAATACAGAAAGAAAATATTATTACAGAAATAAAATTATCATCTCAAAATAGTTCGTTTACAAGTCAGTCACAAGAAAATTCGGTTACGGGTCTAAATTCTAACTTGTTTTCAGTGTTTTACGCCATGGTTGACACAAAATTATACGAAAATCATCGTAGTTGTTTTTCAAGTTTTTTATTAGTACTGATCTCCTTCAATTGCCAACTTTATTCAACCCATAGTTTCAACCCAATTCATCCGCACTTCTGGCAAGCAAATTAGGTCACCTTAACTCGCTAAATCCAGCTTGATGTATTTACAGGATAATAATCTGACCAATTTTTCATTCCGGTTTCAATTACCAAATTAACTTAGTTATTCTTCAAACCCAGTCCGCTATTGGCCAGTTTAACAGTAACGCAACAAGTACTTACTAAACGGTTGCTTTGATTTGCTTTAGACTATGCAAAAGTTCGTGCATGCAAATAACATGTAGACTGATAATGAATATTAGAATATAATAATTCTCATGCAAACATTATTTAGAACTACGTTTTGAAAGAAAGTAGTGCGCGCACCTGCAGCGATGTGGGTGCCGTACGCAGAAATCCATAAGAGCAAGTTGTTGTGTTTGAATGTGTCGCCTTCTCCGTCTTGAAGATCTCTTTTCAGACGCTATTAATCGTTCATCAACTGAGAGAAAGATTTTAAGTCTTCAACATTAAAAAAAATAATAACGCAACTGTATAATCATGACTTTGTACGCCTTTAAACTATTCATGCACTAAAAGAAACTCATCATCAACATGTTTTAATGCGCGTTGAAATATCAAATGCAAAAACACAATAAATAATCATACGGCAAATTCAAAAATGTGTATTATACAAGTAGCATTCGCTAGTACAAGGAAATAAAATGTTTAATCAGCATTTCAACTACTTAACTTTTGAATAATCTCAAAGTTTACAGAAAAAGATAATATCAAAACGTTACTTACTGTCTTTAACTAATATCTCCATATCTGTTGTACGCTTTGATCTAGCAGGTCTGGTTAAAACTACGTCAGTCATCACGATAAATACCAGGGCACAGCAAACTAAAGTTTTTGTAAGTTCCATTTTTTCTGTCTGAAATAGATAAAAAACACAACTATTTACACAAATACAAATATTATCTTTGTATCTGAACTTCAACAAAACTTAGCCGTGCAAATCATTTCTAGTACATATAACTTATTGTAAATCATTGAACAATATCATTTATTCTTTTACAAAATTGCATCTTCGTCATCTTCCTCATTTGGACACAAACACCTGCTACTATCTAATCAAGATATTTCAACGAATCTTTGAACCATGACAATGTAAAATTGCATACTACACTATATTGATAATTCATTTATTTTTATCCAACCAAGTGTCACATTTTTTACTAATTTTGCTGTAATTACATGCAACGACAATATGAGAGAATACACGAACACAGAGCCTTACTTCAGTTCAGAGAGCAGCCGAATAAAAAAGTGAACTATTGAGGCTTATATTCTACCTACTTACACTTATAAAGAAATTATGAAATCAGATTAACTGGCAATACGAACTAAGTATAAACAATATATCAGGTGATTTGGCGGAGTATATAACATGTTACAGCAAGTTCTCATGGTCCTTAAAATCAGAAATTAAAGTACAAACATGCGATATAATCTCCTGTAGAAATAATTCAAGGCCGACTATATATATATATAGTCCATTCATTTTAATTGATTTGGCTTTTTTTTAAAAAAAAAATGCTGAGTCAAGTAATTAAGAGAGCAATATTGAAATTACATGCGCAAACTCGTGTGTGTATTAAAAGCGATGTTTTTTCTAATTTAGAAATTATGACATTGTGTATCAGCTTCTTATGTCAGTTGTGTATATAATGTCGAGATTGATTGAAACGAAAGAAATATCACATAATTATTCACGCCGTATTTTTGGATAATTGCAGTATGTATTTGTACGAACGCGAGAACGAATTATGTGATACATGTATAATTTATAATGTAAAGAGAAACTGAGATATTTTCAATTGTTAAGTAAATTTCCTCGTTTGATGAAATGTTCTTATTACCGATTATGTTAAACTATAATAAGACACTCATGCATTTAAGTGTGCCATGCCAAATGCACGATGAGATAATAATTCAATTAAAACACGAGCCGGGAACGTCATAAATAAGTCATTTATAAATACAACTTACAACCGGAATTAAGTTGTTTAAATACATCATAATGTTGCACATTTGCCGGAAACGAAAAAGTGTGACAAAGTGGTCACGTTACATTATACAAATATTTCTATGAGTAATTCAGGATCAGACCACCCTTAAAATATAACGTGCTCAGACTGATTCAAAATTCATGATGAGTTTGTAAATTAAACCCGAATCACACCATAAGGTTAGCTTGTTATTTGTACCCATTTTCGGATGATTGGAGGTTAATAATAAGTGAAAAACGGGTTAAATGATTTAATTAGATTTCTTTCAATGATGATTAAAATATAAAAAGCGACTCTTCCGGAACGTTCGATACGTTTTTATGGAAAATATCAATCAGTTGTATCTAAAGATCCGTTTAATCGGTCCTCTAATCTACGGAACGAAGTACTTGACAGCTTTATTTAAATGAAGTCACCTTAAGAATATGACCTTGGTATCTGATTTTGAAACGCCAAACCGCTCACTGAAAAAAATATTCCCTATATTGTTCGTTCATCCTTTACGCAATAAATCAGTCAGATATTTCAACTTTATTCCATGATTACCGTTATAACGATCTGATTAAAGTTGTTTATGACGAATGGCGAAAACAACAGACTGAGATATTTTTTTTTCCTTTATTCATCAAAAAAATCACGGTGGAGAAAAAACAAATATTTATTAAATATTCAGCAAATTTCGCACATGCTAAAATAATAAAAATAGCCAATCAAATCCTATACAAACGGAATGGGCATTAACGAGTTTAAGGTCCGATAAATAAGTGAAACAAATAATACTATAGAAGTTTAGAAAAATTCCCAACTTGAAACCACAAGACCCTGGTTAGTGAAGTCTATACTTAGACAAAGTTAGAAGCATTTAGGAATGCTTTGGTCCCATATTTTTGTGGCTACATTAAACTTAAAGCGTCGTGCACGCAGCGGACAAATTTCCAACGTGGGCAGAACAGCAGAAATGCATCGTATGCAATCGGATTAATTTTCAACATGCATTTGGCAGGAGCAATGCAATATGCTCAGAGAAAATAAGTTTTAATTGTGCACGAAGTGGATTAAATTACAACGGAGCGAAGCAGAACGCGTAGCCATAAAAACGTAATAAAATAATTTCCGACATGTGTGGTAGTCACAATATGATGAATGATTATCTTTGTTAGAACGTATTGACTGAAAACACATGTTTTACTTTGAAGCGGGCTTAATTGTATGCTAATGTTCATATGAATTATCAGTTTTTTTCTACAAAATCTTATAAAACGTAACCTTAAAGATGTTGATAAAAAGTAGAAACTTAGCGCACTGGTGTCGTAATAGTCCATCATTTAGAAGAGTGGACAGCATTGCATAATTATTTTATTTATTGAAAGAAGAATCGCGCGAGATGCTCCAGTAAAATTTAATGCTGATACTTTGTCTTCCAATGCGCAGCTGATTGCATTATTGCATGTCAGTGTAAAGGAACATGTTAAAACGTTAATTCTTACTTCACGCCATCAACAATGTGTTATAGCATTCATATGAAAGATACACACGTTAAAATAGATATGAAATAAGTGAATAAATAATGTGGAAAGATAAAACTCAACAATTACATTAATGTAATATTTCCACGTCTTATGTGATTAGTACAATGACGTACTTCCGGTCAATTTTCTGTGAGACTATCAAATGGATCCTCTAAATTGGCCGAAATTTGGATTTGACCGACAAAGGTCTGAACTCTTTTAGCCAATGAAAGGTCACGACAAAGCCAATATTTTCAAGGATCCGATAAATTATAAATACAATATCACAGTAAGATTAATAATTAGACCTGGTGTCGTTTAAGTCAGATGGTCGTAGTTTTAAAGTCTATGTGAAATTGTTCATTTCACTAATCCCCGCAGGATTTAAGTGTGAGTAGTAGAGTTAAATAAGAGTTTCTTTTATATGACGGATAATTCTTCTCGAATGAGTCTAAAGTCGGGAATTTCTGTGGTGAATCAAGCTTTTGTTTGTTTGTAACCAAGATGGTGGTAGAATCGTAACCAAGTATTGCGGGGACCTCAAATATATACACATAAATCGCTTCCACTTGGACACTAGCACTATATTTAAGTAAAGCTAATTTGATTTTACGAACTTTATAAGATTAGCTCTAAATCAATCCTAATTGTTTTTATTGAATGATATTGTATACCATACAGTGGCGTGCTGTTTTTATCCTATTGTACAATAAAAAAGACTGAATCATTTAGAAAAGAAATTACAAAATACACATCACGTGACACATAAAACATCTTTAGTTAGAGAAGCTTGTTTTCTAGAAGAAAATGTCGGTTAAGCATCGGATAAATGTCATTAGAATGGATTAACACGCTAGTTTTAACACTAAAATCTATTATGCTCGTATTTGGCAACTTGTCCAAATGTTTACAGAAAGTTCTATAGTCCGAAATCACTGAACTGAGCGTACTGGACCATTCAAAAAGTTGATCTGAAATTCACGAAGGGCCAGTGGTCAAATATTGGTCCAAAAGATCAATCGTCACGTGGTATCAGAGCCCGTAACAATGTCACACAGTTTGTGAATGGACTTAAGATCAGCTGATATTGATGGGTGAAGAGAAAGTCGGTCACAGATAGGTTGTTTTCGAACAAATCAATTATTCAGTTCAACAGAATTTTTGTAAAAAATCAACGCAAACAGTGAAGATGCTGAATCAATTAAATAATGATTAATGAGCAACACTAAATCACAATAACTACAAATATATATCAGCAAAGAAAATGTAATACTACCAAATTTACGAAAGACAATTTATTCAACAAAATTGCATTGGCGATTAATGCAGTATAAACATTTTGTAAAACAGTTGCTAAAGAATAGCATGCGTTCTTAATTAAATAGCGCGCGTACACGAACAATTCATGCAATGTACCACGTGGATTAAAATTAATTAAATCTAAACCGAACGACGGTAAAACTACTTACAGCTATTTGAAATAAAATAAAATGAAACCTTGAAACAAAACGCAAAATAATGTAAATGCTCACCTTTTTGCTTGAGTTGAAAGATTAAAGAAAAGTATTAAAAAAGATTATTAAGCTTTTGAACAAAACATCCGTTCACTCGATCAGCTGTTGGAATGCGATCAGCTGTTCGCCGGTAAAGGCCGGTTATATACCAAACGATTGACCCCGGAAAGGTCACGGATTTGTGCTTTTATGAACTCGTTTAGGGACGTATTTTGTCAGTCATAGCGGATTTTGAGCAGAAGAAGGTTTAATTACCATTAATAAATAGACAGATGCATGTATGTAAACGTGTTATGATAATGAATTAAGACATTTTTTGTATTTTCTCTTAGTATGAAGCCGGTACACGTGGTTTCATAGTGACGAGGAAGGTTTGTAACGGCGAATTTGATTGGTCGAAAACAGAGGTTTGGTCGGGAGGTGTGCCCATGAATATTGAGGGTGACCTTGAGAAACAGCTGATCTGTTGATTGAAAAATAAATGTCTGTGCACGATTGAATTAAATTCAAAACATGTTTGTTCAATGCAATTACATTTGATCAAGTTTTTATTGAAACAGGTCGCCATTTTTATAACGATCAGCTGACTGAATTCACGTAAGCCGTTGAAAAATTGAGTTACAGATCCGTAAACAGTAATTTATAATTCTAAACAGCGGTGTTATTTGTTTGCTCCTTACAATGGAATTCATTGAAGTGTAATTTGGTTGGTTTTATTGTAGAATATAAGAAAAACTACCCACAGAAATAACAAATACGAGAACATTAATTGTTTGTGTGGAACAAAGTAATTCAAGAAGAAGATAGGAAAAACTGGTTGTTTTCTTCATAACGGGTGTACGAGACCAGACGGTTCCGGGATAATTTAGCCCAAAGGGGGCTAGCACGTTAATATACAATTATACACCATCCCTTTAACGTGCGAGTCCCCTATGATTTAACCACTAATATTCATTCATTTTTTCACTCATGATTTATTTATATAAAGTTTAGAATTATAAAACAATGCAAGGCATATTTTTTTCATCAAGCTTTATGCGTAATGGGAGACTAACCTTGATAATATCTAATACCTACTTCCCCATGCACTATTTTTTCACCGTGGTTTAACGTCACATCAACTTTAATGGCGAAGGAAGACGCCGAGTTGACACTTGGGTTGAACCACCGACCTTCCGTCTGCTTTGTCCCGCGTATGAATCAAGCAGTAATTAGTTGTACATCATGTGTTTTGTTGGTCAGATCAGTATGTATTAGTAAACATTTCTTAACGATTATCCGAGTTCCCACACCTCAAATATGATTTAAAACATAAATTTTATTTATGATAGCCTATCATGACAAGATTTTGTATAAAGCAGACATGTGTTTACACTGATAGCGATATGATTAAGCGAATGTGTATTTAATTATTAATTCTACGTGTAAATTAATGAGTTAACATACCTAGGGATAGGGATAGATACCTTATTTTGACAGATTCAACACCATACGTTATTTTTCTACGTGTTATAATATACACAATGTACGTATTTCACATGAAAAACAACTTAAATAATTAGTGTGACAGTAAACGATGACAATATATGACAATATATGAGATGTATAGACACCGTATTATACAATTTTATATGTTATCTCGTGTCTTCCTTGTTTGTGTTATATTAATTGTCACGTGATGTTTGAGACAATTACCTTAAGTTATTGCACGCTCCTTTACAGTCTTGTCAGCAATTTTTATTTTATTTCGTAGCTTATTTTTTTGACGTCTGTGAATCGCTTTACGGACTAGAGTGCATACAACAGTTACATAAACGAGTCTGTTCGGTTAGATAGGAACAGAATTAGGTGTATGAACCTCGGGTTTGGGAGTTAGAACTCAGTGCACGACGCATGTTATCTGTCACAATTTGGTTGAATTCGTCACGTCTTAGATAATTCGTCCTCCAGCGTCGATTAGAATTTTTTATGCGGTATGTGGAGATGATGGCAAATACTTTTTAAAATAGGCGAACAACCGGAGTCCATATAATATTTATAGCAGTAATAACAACAAGTATAGTTTTCTCAGTCGGTTCAGGGACTCTTGTAATAATGTAATGTTGAGTCCCTGGTCGGTTCAATCGAATCAGAATCAATTTTAAATGTGGCTTTAAAATCTTCCTGTAGAAATATACCGTCTTAAACTAGGCCTTGTAAATACATGACAACACATAAGTGTTTATGAAGAGAAAATAGAAAACATTGTTACAAATGTATTTCATTCATGAACCTTGACCTTTGACTATTTAATTTTCACTTTCGTTCACAACAGCTGATCGTTGTAAACATGATGTTTACGTGTAAATAAAAACTGACCGTGCTTGTTGTATTTGTATGATAGCTAGATAATTCAAACCATTACTTGGCACTCGAATAACATTAGTCACATAAAACATCAAACGTAAAATCCTGATTACATAGTTCAACATTATTCTCGGTCTTCCTCCTCCTTCTCGCCTTTCTCAACATTATTGTAGTCGTCCATCTCTTCCTCGTCATCGCTGACATAAAACTTTATGTCACATCCTTCATCGTAATTATAGAATCCTGATAATCTATATAATTCTTCATGATCATCTTTATTATTCTCATTTTTATCATCATTTACCAGCATCAATATCATCATAATCATGCCCCAAATTAATATCATCATCATCATTATCGTCATCATCATCATCATCATTATCATCCCCAGCATCAATATCATCATAATCATCCCTAAAAATTAATATCATCATAGTCATCATCATCATCATCATCATCACTATCATCATTATCATCACCAGCATCAATATCATCATAATCATCGCCAACATTAATATCATCATCATCACCATCATCATCATTATCATCATCATCATCACCAGCATTATCATCATTGTCATCCACATCACGACCAAAGTTTTGAGACCTCATCATTGCATTATGATTTAATTTGCTTACATGGGAAAACGAAAAGTAAGACAAACATTAGCTTTTCATTCTAAGTACAGACCATTCGTCATTTTGACATGAACATTTAATCAAAATGAAAACATTACATATTGTTTAAGCATGAAAGTTCAACAATGTAACACAACAGCAGATAGTTACACCACCTCTGTGTCTCATGATATATGCATAAATGTTCTGACATGTTTATATATGATTAGAAGTACCTGTCCATGTATTACTTTATAACCCTTTTCCTCATAATACCACATTCCCCCCCCCACCACATCTGAAGCAGATGACTTTTGAAAACATTGTGGCAAAAGAAGTCATTGCCGAGTAATGCTTTCTATTGCCACAATGTTTCCCACTCTGTCAGAGAAAAAATAATTTCTTAAAATAAATTGATGTTTTGTATATAAGCTTTGAATTTGGATGAGTTCAAAATATGCTTATAGGGGCAAATTCATAAACACTATTATATTACATAAATCAGACAGTCAACAAAACTGGTGTCTCAAACAACACGTATCACAAGTTTGCCACTAATTCTGAAAGAAATCACCAACTTTCCCACATGATGAATTAACCTCATGTTGGCAGGTTTGTTTCATGTTTAGGAATGTGTTTGTGGTATCTGACCAATGACTGGGTATTTGCAACAGATAATGTACTGTTCCTTGCTGCTGCTATTTGATAAGTACATATCAAGATTTCCACTGTAATATAAATGGCTTTGAAAATTAAAATTACAAAACCAATTTGTACATGGAATACATCTATTGGGGTCATATATTGTTTGTTCGTTTTTATGCAACATTGTCACTGGGGTTTAATGCCTTTTTTCAACAGTTGTATGAGGCCACCGGTCCACCAAGTCAGCTTTCCTGGACTGAATACTAACCAGTACAAACTTACCCTTCCACAAGTAGCCGTCAACTTCCATACATATGGAAGAAAATCAACATTTTTGTCAAATTTTCATAGAATGGTATGACCTGCTGTGACCAGGATTTGAACCTGGATCTCGGGTCATACATGACATGGTATATATTCAGAAGTTTTAAACAAAACTTAGGTTTTTCAAACAAATTTATTATATGAAACAAAAGTAAAAATGCACTACAAAAATATGTAATTAAAAATATAATTTTCCCATCCCTATAAACACTATTTGACACATTTTTAAACAATTCATATTCAAATCAAGACAGACAATTAACAGACAGTCATAATACTTTAGATATCACAGTTTTATGTAGCAAAAATCATTTAAAACAAATAAGTTAAACATAATGACAGGTATGCATCCAGAAGTGAGCTTGTATGTCAATGCTTACAATTTATCAAAATTGAAGTAAGACCGCAGCTCTTGACCAGCATCGAATTCCTGTTTGGAGAAGTTTCTTATACACTTATCATACAGGTATTTGTGGTAAATGTCTAGGATTATCCTGATTGATGATGCAATAAAATAGCTACTTAATAATAATTTAAATTTTACAGGAAATTTTTATAGATTTCAAAATTAGAAGAATATGGAACAATAATAGTGTAATGACATTTCACACAACGAGTGATTTATTCATTAATTGTCATCATCAAATTGTTCTCTTGTAAATTGTACTGTTGTACTTAGTCAATATACAATAAATATTAGAACTACATATTGCACATAATGAGATAGTTATACTACAATTAGGGCAGTTATGAAAAAATCATTTGTTTAGTACAACCCTACCCAGAACATTAAGTTGGTCACTAGTTAAATAATGATTTTCATTAATTTATCTTAATTACAGTAAAACCTCACTAAGCAACCTTCTCAATATTATGACCACCTCATTATAACTACCCCTTATGTTCACACAGGCTTGTAATATTTCCTCTCAGCTTGATAATAAGGTCATCTGAATATTATGAATGATTTATTTAGTCCCACAGTTGGTCTTAATAACCAAGGTTTTACTGTATAAACATCTTCTCCTAACATATATACAATCTAAAAACTCAGCTGAAAATTATTTATTTCAACTTGGACCAATGAAAAACATATGCAGTACCGATACAGTTATAGCAAACAAACAATTTTTAAGGATGGCCTAACAGGACTTAGGTACATTAGTACTCATTGAGAGTCTAAGTAAATATTCATCTCGCATAATATAAAATAATGCTAACTTTTCCAAGAAAAAAGATTTCTAAGAGGAAAAAACAAGTGTGTTCCAAGAAAAAAAAGATTTCTAAGAGGGCAAAAACAAGTGTTATTTTAGCACGTCATTGTAGATAAACAACAAACATCTCTATGTTATCATGCACCATTGGAGCATGCACAGGATGTAAAATAACATAATTTTAATGACTAATTAAAACCATTCAAACCAGCCTGCAAAACAAGAACAAATGTTGCATCAATTATCACGCATTTGATAGTTTCTCCATTTATTTCATTTTGAGTTGATCAATCGAAAGTATTTTATTTTTTATATAAATGCTTGAAAGATACAAAGATTTTATGTTTGAATCCATTTCTGAAAGATGAAAAAAGGAAGAAATTTCATATTTAAACGGTTTGAGTTGGTTTTTATCTAACATACACATAGCATTAATTCAAACAAAATGAAAAAATGCTGTAATAAAAACATATGACAAAAAATATTGTGCGTAAATGACCTTCACCTCAGAGTGAATAGATATAATATATATATATAACAATCTATACATCCCATTTCGTTGTAACATATCACTGGTGCAAAGTGATTAAATTATGACCAATTGGCTAAACAGAACCAAGCATAATTACAGGAAACATGTAAAACTGTTAATAAAAGACATTAAATCATAACTATGTAACTTCTTCAGGATAAAATTTCTCATAAAATTACACAGGTTAGGTTTTTTTGTCACAAAACAAATCAATGCACAATAATACTAATAAAATAAATAAAAATGATAAAATACATACATTTAATAACATACCAATTACCACATAAATATAACCAAAAAATGTGTTGTTATAGCAACAAATACTTTACACTACAAATATAAATATACACTACAGGAATAATTCACTTATTATACTCCATTAATACCTTATACCATAAACAAAAATATTATAAGATTATATTATACATAATCATTTGTACTTCTAAACTTTCTACAGTTTTGACTATATTACTTTTATGACTTAATTTCAAATTTAACGTAAGTATATCAACTCAACCGTATATTAATGCTGCAACTTGTTCAGGGTGCTCACTAAGTATTAAAAGTTAAGGATCAAAAACGACCTTTAGACAGTGTAATTTGAAGACTTGACAAAATTTCTTTCTATTTTAACAGTAGATTTGACCCTTCGGTACAAATTCTCAAGAGTCAGAAGCTTAATTTTGCTAATACCATGAGGAAAAATGTCATTTTAAGAGTCAAATGAGAGCCCTGTTGTTTACTGACATACAAGAAGTAAGAAATCATTAAATAACATACAAATCTAAAATAAAAACAAAATCATGAATATAGAATAAACATTGGAGATCAATCAGCTACTAATAACTTGGTAACAATTCTATCTATCTACACAATAAAGCAAAGGCCTGCAAAGCTAAAGGGAGACAACTCAATTTTAATAATGATAAAAATTCAGCTGGTTATGACATCTTGTACATATTATGGCAAATTGTTCTACACTATGGGGACTAGAATACAAAATATAAACCTTACAGCTTCAAGATACACAAAACAAGCACAGAAACAAAAAAATACTTCATACTGAAATAATAGTTTTAAAATCATCTCCACATATTTCAGACGTATTCAACATACAGCTGTACCAGTGAACAAAGTTCACATAAAAGGGAGAAGAAATATGGCCAGCATGCCCAGATGGCAATTAATTCAAGGTGTATTTTGTCTGTTATATCAATAAATGGGTGGTACTGAATGAGCAGTGTTCATAGAGTGACCTTATTTACAAATGACCAGTAACTCGGATCAGACTATACTTGAACATCTACAACTGTTCATTTTCATTGAGGTTTTAAGAACGTCAATAAATTTCACGTTGAAATAACGACATCAAGAGAGTGCCATGCTGAAGTATCATTTTCTTACCGCTTACTTTTGGACTGGTTTTAGATATTTCGTCCTTATTTCAACTTGATAATAAGACCACCTCAATAACAGGATTTTCTTCAGGTCCTAAAGGTGGAAGAAGTAAATATTTTACTGTACTTCGTTACAGTAGTACTTGAAGGATTATTTTTTCCAATAATATGGTAAACAATGATTATCACAGCTGGAAAAGCTGAAACTCTGATAACATGTCTTGCAAGCACAATAAAAGCTCTACCACAAGTCATATATTTATATCACAATATGAGTATTAATTTGTTATAAATATAAAATAAAACCCAAAAGAAAAAAAACTACCAAAAAGAAACAAAATTAGCCAACTATCATCATATTATTACTAATAAGCAAAAAATAAAAATACTGAAAGTTGCAAAAAGCTTTGGTTTTTAAGATTGCATAAAATCTAACCTACGTCAATCATTAACAAATGTTCACAACATTTTACAGAACTGTAATGATGAAACTAAGACATGAACACAGAAACAACAGAATAGAATGAACACAAATAAAACCATTAAAACACTTGTTGTTAGTTATTTGTAGTATAACAAGTGCTGAGTGTAGTCAATTCAACAAGGTTTTATCAAGTACTTAATATAGATCTAGAATTATATGCCAACTCCTTGGACAGGAGAAACACATTGAATAACTCAACACTTCATGATATATACACAAACATACACTATGTACTAAAAAAACAAATTTATATTAATTTGTAGAAGTTCTTTAGGATAAAAAACAAACTGAAACAGGAACTGCCTATTTTGTACTTAATGACACTGCGTTCACATAGTCTAATACAGGTAGTTGTAAAATTAGTAATCCAACTTTGTTACCATAGTAACAGTCATCTGCATTGACGTAATGAATAATAAACAAAGCATTTTATACAATGTGCATACATACATCTCAAAACAAATTAGCATAAAACATATGATTAGGTGACAATGAAAAGATCTTCAAGCTTTCATCAGGTTTGAAATTCAGTATTCCAAATACTTCCAAACATAAAAAATGTTAAGTGATAAAGCATGCCGACAAAGAGACAATCATACAAATATATTATATGAGGTACATGCATTTCTTTCACTAACATAATGCTCAAGTGTATGACACATGGCAAGACTAATCTATTCTTGACTTAATTATCATAAAACATGGCTTAATTATCATAAAACATGGCAGTAAACAGCACTCTATCACACTCTCTGTATTAATTAAAATATCATGTTTTGGATAACTGAAAACTTTTATGCAACAGCAAACACAATCCACTTGGAACATTACAAAAAATGTTTGAGTAGAGTAATATTATCCTCCAGTCCTTGTAGACAAAAATCTTATTCAAAACAAGGGTCAATTATGACCAGATTATAATATCAATTAAGTTAATAAGAATACAGATATATAGCATTGAGCAATTATTGTCAGTAATAATTATGGTTGCAGCCAGGAACTGATACCTTATTCAAAGTAACAATTTTAGTTCACTGGTACCAAACAATTAAGCCCCAAAATGAACAAATAAACATCTTCACAAGGCAAAGAAACCAGCACTTTAATAATTAAATCATTTTTACAGGGACATTACAGCCATTTTAACTACATACCTGATACAGGTTTTCTGGCAGTATATTTGAAAAAAAGGAAACTAAATAACAGAAAACAAGAAGTGTTGAGACAAAAATGACAAATTATTCAAAGAAAGTATGTTACAATTGCAAGCTTTTTTCTATATAATGACCACAAAATGCAATGGGAGTATTTAGCTGACTGCGACTATGCTTCTGCTTGTCACTAACTTGTAGACATCATTTATATATAGTCCAACATTTTCTCATCATCTGCAACAGGCTGGACCATGCATCAGTGACATGAGATCATACTGTCAGCAACACAGACTGTCAGCTAAATATCCTGATTGTCTTCCATTGCAATTTAAACTCAAAAAAGCAATTTTTACTTATCCCAGATTTCTGGTAAATAGGTTTAGTTACAGACTGTAAATAAATAAACACTGACTCTTGTATTAAATTAAACAAATAGATGTTGGTACTCAGTGGTTTAGCACTTAAACACTTAAAAGTACGGAGCAATTCTATTCATATCATCATCCTCACCACCATACTTATTGTCTACTTGATCACCGAATTCTTGTTCAATGTCATCATAGGTAACAGCAGTAATCTTTTTATCCGCTAATTTTTGTCCAAGATGTCGCAATTGCATCAAATAGTCTGAGTGGAACATACCATCTGTGTAATCCATGAAACGTCTGTAGTCATCCTGTAATTCCTGTAAAAGTACAGAATTTAGCCAGTTTTGAGGAAAACAAAATAAATAAAGCAATTAGGTGAATTTATTTTCTGTGATCAGAATATTTTAAAAATTGCAGATAAAAATGTGCACAGCTTAAGGTGTTAAGGCTGGTTGTCAAAAATAGCACCATTCTGTTATTTCAATTTTTAATGAGTGTGAAAAAGCAATTATGAGCTTGTCCTGTATGTCAGGCCAGTGACTTAAGTTGTAGACTGTAAAACTAATGTACGCCAAATCTAAGCATTTTTCTCCAATCCAACTTTTGCACAAAAAAAATAATTTTACAGAGCAAGATTACATCACAGTGTAATGTTATTACAGTACAAACACTCGTATTAATTCAACGGTTAAAAAATTGTACACTGAGCTTACATAAATGTTATTTATTTGACTAGTCAACACAAAGTCCATACCATACAAATAAACCAAGTTAAAGATGTGTACAGTTAAAATAAATATAAGGTATGAAAGAATTTAACATCTAGAGAAAAATCTCCAGTTCCCTTGTGTGGTACTATATCCATTCACAATTATATAACAAATCTATTTACCCTAAAATCTTGTTCAACATTCTTCCTGCTATCGATTTCTCTCAACCATTTTCTTTCCAACAAGTTATATCTGAAAATATGAAAATACAAGATTCTGTACTGAATGAATTGATTTTTGCTTAAAATTCATGGGAAATATGATGATAAGTGTAATGATTATATTTTACAACTGAAATATGAGTTTCTTATTTAATGTGTTTTATTTACAGCAAACAGATATTGACATTTATTGCCATACTTTAGGACATTATAATTGGTGACAGGCAAAACCTTCTAACATCTAACCAAAGAAAAAAAATATGATAAAACCTAATGGATGTTGCACACTGACTTCAGTTTGCTGCAGCAATAATTCAAAACCTAACTTAAGAATAGTTAAAATCTAATAAATCAAATGAAAAAACAGTGATAAATGCCTTAATGTACTATAACCTAGGCTTGAACTTATGACCTACAGTCCCAGAGGCAGACATTATATCACAATGGCATCAGTGCTGTTACTATCACTGTAAGGAACATGAAACATAATTAGCTCTAACCTTTCATTACATCTTTCTATGTCTAATTGATGTAGTTTAGCCACTCTTTCAGCTTCTATCTTTGCTTTCTCCTCACATTCCCTTATAGTCTTTTCAACAGTTAGTTTCTCCCTAACTAAATATTTCTCCTGGAAAAAAAGTTGAAGTTTTCATACATGTACAGTACTATCAAACATAGTGACCACCCCAATATTACAACCACTTTGTTATATTAACCACTTACATTTGGATAGGCTTTCAATAACTCCCCTATAATACAACTTGGTAATGAGACCATCTCATTATCACAACTGATTTTCAGGTCTGAAGGTGGTCTAATTATTACTGTAAACATCAACTCAAACTTGTTTGTTGATGAAGTTTTAACACTCAAACCAGAGCTACGTATATGTACAGGTTTTATAATGCCAGTATGATTTCTTGAAACAAACAAAAACAAAAAAAATAAAGCAATTGTTTTTCATTTAGTGTTAATGAGTCATATCTATGTTTTTTAATTCTACCTAAGCATATTTTCAACAACATCAAATAATTGCGTAACTGTATACATACTGAGTTTACAGTTATACTAAGTCAACAGTTGTCTGTGATTATAGGCCAACATTTAAACAAGGGCAATCACACATTTACAGACGAATCAGACCAAACCTAGAAGCAAACTGAGCAGTAAGGTAATTTTTTTTCCCATTTGCGACCATTATACACAGGTTAGATTATATTCAGAACTTTTCAGACTATTGAAAGTAAAACAATATACAGGATATAAAAACCTTTGCTATTCTCAAAGCTTCTGCAACTGCTTGTTCCCTCTCTATATTGAATTCATACCGCAGTTTTCTTGCTAATTTCTCACAAGCATCAGCAACAGCCTCCTCCTTCAATTTCTCACATTCCAACCATTGTTTACTCAATGCTTTTTCTTTTTCCAGTATAAATTTCTTTGTCAACTCTCGTTCTCTCTCCTCTTCAGCACGATTACGTTGCTCCTCAACACATCTTTGGATTTTTTCATAATACTGATGAAAAAATATTCACATATTTCAAAATAACTTTAACAGACAAGTGACCTAAATGACCCAAAAGTATCACATCAATGATCAAAGTCAAAGCTGAAAACAAAAATCCTATTTAATCAAGTTTCACAGCAATATAATGCTGTAAAACCTAAACTAGTTATCTGTGATATCAGATGATAAAACCATACTTTTTATATCTATCAGTAAGACAATAGAATAAAAAATAAATCTGACATAGTGCAAGACAAGACCAATCTTGTCCAGTAGTGCATGTGATGTAATAAGTGTAAACACGTCTCGATCCTGGAGTAAAGTGTCTGATTCCAGAATAATAGAAAAAAGCTTCCAAATGTAGCAGGGGCAAGATAATACGAAATAAAGTGTCAAAGAAATAAAAAAATAGAAATCATTAAGCATTAGTTAATTACTAATTACCTCTTTTTGATTGCGTATAGCTCTGTTCTTTTCATCTTCTTTATCATCTCTCAATCTTTTCAAAGCAGCTTTGAGTTCTCTTGTGGCTCTTTCTTCAGCTTCATCTACTGCTTGCTGTAGTTCTCTTTCATGTTCTTCTTGGAAATCACCAGCTTTAGATGATACCATATGACCGCCAAGATCTGAGAAATGATAAAATATTTACTAGTATCCATGCCTGAATTGTGACATTTAGCACATAACTTCATAAGGCCTGACATAGTGTAATGTGTGGCATTTCAATCAAAGTTATGGGTCTTACACGACGCAGTACTGCAACAGAATAATTTAATTTTATTCTAAACAAGTCAAAATCTGAATAAACTCATTTTCTCATGCACAAGCTTTTGGCTCCATCAGGAGGGTAATGCACTTCATTGAGATTTAAATCAGTCTAAAATGTAGAATTAAAAGCGATATTTAGTATTCTTTCTCTTTATTGAAATAACAATAAATTAATTCTATTGATTCTTCATATGTTTAAATGATATCAAAATAGATCTGGAATATATTATATACTTCTTCTATAACCCTACTGGTAAGGTGCATAATTTTCTCAAATAAATGGGAGTATCAAACCTTGCAATGAAGGATACACATAAGAATTAGACATCCTAGAACATTTATTACAACTATTTATAGCGCAAATTAAATTATCCAAACCAAAAACAAATCTTACTTTTATTTTTCTGTTGACTAGTATACTTATCCACAGATTTATTATAAATGTCATCATGTTTAAATGTAACTCCTCTTTTAGCCATATTTACTAAATATTTTCAGTTGCAACTGTTATGGCAAATAATGATAAATGACTGACCAAGTCTTTAAAATTAAACTCTTTGTAGAAATGTTTTATCAATTTGTAAACAGTTGGTGCTAAATAGGTGATAACTTTATCAAACAAATATTTGTTTTCATCTACAGTTTTATAAAAAGAATGTGTACATTATTGTGTTGGCACAAACAGTTTAAAGAAATTTTATTACTGTAAAGAATGGTCACTCAAATTTGGAAGACCCTGTCTGAAATGATATAAAACATTTACAATGAATTCCAGCAAGATTTTTTTCCCGGTATATAGCAAAGTTTTCCAATGTTTCAAAAAACTTTTCAACATTAAGTATCAGTATCAAATGATTCCAAACTACATCATTAAAAACTGATATTCATCCATTTTAAACAAACTGTACAAATATTTTAATCCGCATTTCCATTTATCTTAAATTTTATTTTTCACCATGAAAGATGCATGTTGTTATACAATCTAATTCAACAACAATTCAATTTTCATCATGTGGAAAACATCCACAATGAATATTGAAATACAACTGCTAAAAAGTACAAACACACTCAACATTCCAAATAAGATCATGAAAGTCAAGTGCATGTATCTACACTAAGCTTTGATACAATTTAAGGCAATGCTTATTTCATGAGGGAATGTGATAAAATGATTAGGTAAATATGAAGTAGTGAAATCATAGGTCAGGTATCTTTTATTTCTTTCTGTGACAAAATTAGCATGAATTTGTTTATTCATGATAAACAGGTAGATAAACTAACACACGAACAAATATTCTACATTTCTTGGTGGCATTGGTGAATGGGGTTTACCTAGGTTTGTAAAAGGACAAGTTCTTTCAAAAGCAGGTTGTGCGAGGGGCTTATCACAGTGAATAAATTAAATTGAGAAAGTAAATTCAGTACAAACAAAGAAGTCAGATAGGCTCGATACCGGATTACTGTTATCACCATTTTCGTGACGATAACGTTCACTTTGTGGTCAGACAGAGTTACCCGTCTTGAACCATTTTCTATTAACTTACCAACTATGTTTGAATGGGCTACTCGTTGTGTAGATAGCGTAGTTTTGTTTAACATTCGTTCAAGCGTCTCGTAAGGGTTACGATGCTTGGATCTCATTGAGCTGTACGACATTTTTCGTCTTTTAGTTGCCTTATTTACAATACTAATTGGTTCATTTTCAGTTAGGAAGTTAACCGGAAGTTTACATGTTGCTTGGTTTTACTGGTTGTGTTTATTTTACCCAGCAGTCTTTAGACGAAATATTTTTCTGACCATTTTATTTCACGTACATGTAGTATGTTCAAAGACGTAAAAAGCTTGCAATACTTGAATACAATTATGAATTTTGAACTGATAGTTGAAAAAGATTAAAAACAATAAATAATACAGTTAAGATTGGTTGCTATATTTTAATATATATGCGTACAGGTGCGTGTTTGAAATCAGAATTTGTTCAAGTTTAATTGTCAATTAGTATCACAGACGTGATTATACCCAATATCTTCCAACAAAATACTTCACTATGCATGAAACAGAATTAATAACGATGGAATGAACTTTAAACTTTATTACACCAATTAATAATTGATCTCCATGTTTGTATAAAATGTATATGATAGATAGAATGGATTACATCTGAAGGATAATGTTTAGTGTCTTTATATAGTATTTATTTTCATGCAGTTCATAGTCCTTAAGCTATATAGCTAAATGTACTTTTACTATCAACAAAATATTTCAAGTAATAGCAAATTATATTTGATTTAGTTTTCCCTAGGACCAATGAACGTGACCGGATGCAGGTACGGATGGTGGAGAAATTAGCCAGTCCTACGCTCAGTTTTGAAGTGGAAAAATTTAAACTTTTTGGAAAGTTAAAGAAAACGGAAACAGGAATTGGTCCCAGGTTTCCCAAATTGTTTACTAAAGATAGAAGTACTATATGCAGATAGAAAATCAAATATGGGAGATAATTCGATTTAAAAATAGAACTAAGTTCTGCCAAAAAGGGAGATGATTTTAAGACGACTGACAAAATCAACTATTATTATATTAACTAATTACCAAATGAAACTGTATCTTGTGTCTTGTAATGTAATATCATCATATAGTAGGTTGTTCTGTATTACAACTAAATAAGTTTATATGGGAATATAAAATACAACTTTAAATAGGAAGAAAATTCAGATTATTGAGGTGTATTAATTGTAAAAGGCAAGGAAACAATTCACCAATAATTGGTGGGTCATTCTATGTTGTTTCGTGTCAGCACTTCCGTAGAAAAGAATTGTCCGGAAATTTTGAGAGACACAACATTCCAAACAAAGATATTTGCAACTAAATGTAAATTCAGGTCTTTTCTAGCTAGGACATAAGGTTTTATTAACTACAAAAAGATATTTATTTTAATCCTGATATACTTACTGTCTGAATGTCGCGAATACTTCGCTAGTTCAGTCAGTACGTGCATCTTGTGATCCCCAAATATCCGCATTGGATGTTCATATTTGTAGATCCTCTCTAGTTTGTCCATCACAGCCTTACTCACCATTGTTATGTTTTTTCACTGTCTTTTCGCAATAAATGATCAAATCAAAAGGCTAAGCATTATAAAGATAGTATCACTTAACTTGTGTCGTTTTATTGATGTAACGTACGTCATGCTAAAGAAATGAAGTTCACTCGATACATTAAATTTACAAAAGGGTTTCCCATAACCTTAACATTAGGGGAGAGTCAGTTCGAAAAGTAGATGTTTGTAGAACAACTGTATACACGGTTTTCTTAGTTATTTCTTTTTATTTTTTAACACAATACTTTGCTTTTTTGGTAACATTGTTATATTTATCAAACTCTTAAACAGACCCTTGTTTGGCAGAATTCCACACCGAGTTCTTCACATAAAAACACAAAATCTCCTTATGATACGCTCAAAGTTCACATATGATAACAGACTAGATCAGATATCTTTAAAACATCCTTTTCCCATTCAATGAAAGATGTCAAGTGTCATGCATTGTCTTGAATCACTATTTGCAGTCATATATCTTGTTTCAAAAGTTAATCACCCAGAATAGCGTATTTCATACATAAAAGTTAATGCGTATAATTATATTCCTTCGTTCATGAGTTAATCCTAAAAGAACAATTTAATCGCTTTACGAAGATTCAGTTTTAAGCTTGGAGCATGTGACCGTACACCTTACACCATTTAACATATACGGCCACAAGCACACCCAAGCTTCATTGTTGTACACTAACCAGTGCTAATATTATATATAGATTTATAAGTCATAAAATCCAGTCCTTATTGTTTTCCTTGCGTCGCTAGAGTCATTAAAATGTCCCAATGTGTCACTATTTTTACGACAATTTATTATGAAATTTAAAATCCCATTATGTTATAGAATTAGTTCAATATAAGACTTTTACTGTAAAGTCTTTAATCAATAAGGCTTATCAGATTTACTTTGATTTACTGACATATTCAGTTATAAGACGATGCAGATTTAAAAAATCCACCATTTTGTCTACAGCTGTGAATCTTAATCTTTGTTGAATATTTTTATTGTGTTATTGACCCCAGACACGGCTTGTTGTATAGATTAGAAACGAACTCATAAATTTGAAATCCAGCTGATTTTGGAGAGTAACTTGACGGTTTGACTGAACATTTTCACCTGATACCACTGCGTAGTTCAGTTAATCTAACCTCACATTGGTGGAGGGGGGAGATAAGTTCTAAAGATATTTCACCAAAACGCTACCTGGATTCCATCCCATGATTCAATTATTTCAATCGTTTCTTACGTACTAGCTTAGATATAAGCAGTACCCCCCCAAAAAATGAAATACAGTAAAACCTCATATTGCGACCAACTCAATATTACTACCAACTTGTTATAACGAACCCTTATTTTCGGACCGGCTTCCAATAACTCCCTATCATTCAACTTGATAACGAAACCACCTCATTATTTTTCGGGTCCCGAAGGTGGTCTCATTATCCAGGTTTTACTGTGTTAATTTTTTTTCAACGAGTGCTATCATCATGAAGTGTGTGGGTACGGGTTTATTGAAAAACAACGCCGTGTACACTCATAGAAGACACGTTACCCAGAACATACACTTTTGTATTATTTTAAAGTCTGCGATTTGTGTTACATCTTGACCAATGTAAGACATCAGTATGACACTCTCATGTTCTTGATTTCAATTTGACAATTGTAAGGACACTTGTTGTATCATTACTTAAACATTACAAGAAGTAAATACGAAACTTGAAACAGAACAGATAAGTTTACTCGCCTCAATTGATAAACATTACGACTCAAGATAAGTGAAGTTGTTTTAGATCTCTCAAGCCTGGATCAGAAACGTATTTTTTCACACAGACTGGATCTTTATCCCGAACGACAAAGTCATGTGCTTATGACATGACTTAAAAGCGTATTAGTACAAATTGACGAGTTCAAACAAACATCTGAAGTGCAGACTTTTTTGCACGTGCGATTGTTTACAGGAAACATTCATCTTAATGTAACGACTTTCGGATAAGTCTGGGTGTAGACCGGTATCATATAAAATACAAACATAAAAATTTAAAAACTTGTGGTTGTGCCAACCTGTTTATGAATTAAACATCATGATTCTACTACTGTCAGCAAAGTCTTGTGTGTATCCTTGTTACGTCGGTCCCCTTTGTAACTTGGGACACGTTTAAACAATATTTTTTTACAATTTTTTAAAGCATGTACAAATGTATATATTTTTCGTTCTTCTGTGGTTGTAAGACACCATTACTGTAAAGTATCAGATAAACATTCATTTTGATCTCTTATAAAACTAGACATACCACTGAATTGTGACTAAATACCCCCATCCCCCGCAAAATGGTGCCAGACCGCGCGACCGACCTACCAACCGACCGTCAGGCCGACCAACAACCAAAGAGATTTCAGTTTAACCCCGAAAACTTCTTTTACGATGGTATAATAATATATCACTTCATATACATGTACATGTCGTGTGTTCTGTCATGTTAGCTCTCGTTTTGACTCTAAAGTCACGTACTACTTTGAGCAAATAGGCCTCACACCAAGATTTCAAGATTTCATATAATATTGATGATATTAAAGTAAATAAAAATGGAGTCAGTTACAAAGTCGACGAAATTAATTTCTTGCCATACATACAAGTATCTGTTAATTTATGTATGAGGTTAACTTTAATCTCATAAAACAATATTATTCCTTCGGACAATTGTTCTTATGACATTTCACGTACAGCTGTAAGATAGATCAACAAAGTGTTTGATCTATGGTCAATGTCAATCCAATCAGAAGAAATGTACACACACATAATTGCTATTAACGTTTAGAGGCTGTTTGTTTAAAATGTTTGACTATTAAGGGTTTTAACGGTGACTTAAACATACAATAAAACCTCAAATAGCGACCTCGTCAATATTACGACCACTTTGTTGTAACAACCACTTATTTGGACCGGCTATCAATAACTAACTATAATTCAACTTGATACTTGAGACCACCTCATTATTACGACCGTTGTTTCGGGTTCATATACACTCATACACTCAAGTATAAACAAGTTTTACTCGATATAACCCGTATGCATGTTTTATGTGATAATTCGTATTTATTTGTCGAGAAAAGCTTTTCTGAAGCATTACAATCAGAGCGCATATCAAGGGAGTTAACTCTTGTAATCTTTATTCGAAAGGTTTATTTGAGTTACTCCCCTTATGATTTGTTTATTTTGACGTTTATTTAAATGCGATTTTTTAAATATGAGATATTTAAATACAATAAAAGGTTAAACTATGTTTTAGATTAGTTCCTTTCGTTAGTAAAAGGGGATGAATATGTTTACAACTTAAAAGACTAATTAATACATAAGAAAAACTTAAGAAACTAAAACCCTCAAATATTTCTACATCAGTAAATCTGACAACATGTATTCATATTTATGTACACAACATTTTCCTGACTATGGAATCGCTGGTCTCAACATGCAATTAATCAGCTTATGTGGATGTATGATATATTTCTGTAGCGGACATCCACATATTCTAGACTTCTAACTTACTAGTACAAATGTATATGACAATTAGATTATTGATTAAAAATGAGACATAAGTACTAGTATATACTCGTACATACCGCCTACACATGTTTAATATTCATTCATTTTGGATCTTCTGCCTCTAAAGTATTCAGATAATTTACATTATTTCAAGTTAAGTGTCATGAGAACGAAGTAATTACTGAAAAAGCCTCTAGGCAAAACTATTCTTCTTAACTTCTAATAGAAGTTTTGTAAATTTTATCTTATAGATAACTATACCTGCGTTAATTTTCTCAAGATTATCAATTTTTAAAGTGTCTTGATAGCAAATGTGAGAAATTGATTATATCGGAATGATACCCGAGGACTTTGACATGTAGATAGATCGATTCGTGGAGACGTTTAATATCATCATATCGAACGACGATATCTATTCTTGCCGCTTTAATATACACGTTCACAATCATACCAAAATAAATTATGTCCTATTTATTGGATGCTAAATCTCCCACTTCAAATCTGTCAAAAGGGGAATAGTTTAAACCTTGAAGTTTTAAGTATGAATTGCATTTATAAAGGATACTAAACAGTCTTACTGTGTCTTGTGCATTTCTAGCGATATCTTCATAAAATATTGTATATTATGTATAATGAACCTGCATTTTTTTTAAATTTAGTACAACATGTCTTGTTGTACTCTTTTTGATGTTGCCATGACAGCAAATTTAAAGTTCAAATTGTCGACCAAATTTATTTATTGGAAATCAAACTTAATTACATGCCAATATATTCCCATCAGGGCAGTAAACGTATGAATATTTAACCAGTGTACACCAGCTGGGCTTACGGAAGTCATGAAAAATTCACGAGTGTAAGTACATCTAAGGGATAGTTAGAAAAATGTGTGTTTCCTGAGTAATCGTAAGAATAAACATTGGCTTGCTACTAAATTAACTAAAATATTATCAAGTCCACGTGTACAATGTGTCTAGGCCTACAGTTTATTTGTTTGGGTTATGCAATTTCGCCGTGGAGCCTCCGTAGTCGAGTGGTTATGTTCTCTGACTTGTAATCACTTGCCCCTCACCCCTTTGAGTTCAAGTACCACTCGATACCAAAATTTCTCATGTGTGGTAGCTGTCAGGTCGATGATTCTATCCAGGTATGTGCCCGGGGTCTTCTTCCACCGTTAAAGCTAGAAAGTCGCCAAATGACCCTGTCTGATGATGCGACGTTAAACCCCAGTGGAAAAAAGAAATCTTGCTTCAATTTGATAAAGATCCAAATCAGAAAACAGGAGACAGCCTCTTAAGTAAATTTATTGAAACTGTTCTTTCACCGTTCATGGAAGACAAACATGAAGTTTGAGGCAAACTCCCATTGTGTGTTAGTGGTACAACATTGGTGCAAAAGAATTAGTGCAAACAAGTTTTCAGATTTCTACATTTATATTACTGACGTGTAATCAGCTACCTTGGACACTAGAATTCTCGCATAATGTTGTAAAACAATATAGATCTATGCTTTTAAATTCTGATACTTCGGGATCATGTCATGGTCCTTGGTGTTGATAACGAATTCCTTTCTGGAGATGGAGACACACGTCGTCGATCTGATGGAAACATTATTCAAATATCCCAAGATGTTCTATCATCTTTTTGGTTGAAAATTATAGAGAGGAATACATCACTTCCGGTTAAGGATAACTTCCGGTTAAGGATAACCAAAAGGAAACAAAGTTATTACTAAGTCTGGCCTTGTATGATATCAGTGTAATAACGAATGGTCATAAGAAAAAGATGATATCGTTCACATATTTATAATATATCAACACACTACCGTCTATATCAACTATACCACAGAATCAGTATAGTGGTGAATGTAAAATCTACTGCTATGTGATATCTATACATACAAATAAATGGACTTGCGTGCAGTTTCTCTTACTAAAAATTATTCAAACTAATAATCGCCGTTTATTTATTTAAGTAAAACCATTGCAACGAATTTGATGAAAACGGTGGACAAAATTATTTTCTCATGACAAAAGTTTGATATTTTTAAAAGAATTCATGCAACTAAAGTAAAGTAAAGACTTAGACGGCTATCACAGTGATACATGCCTTAAATTACATACCGGAAAGGCGTTTGTTTGAAGTGGGTTTCACCATTTTAGTGTTGATAAACTGATTTAAGGATAACATCACAGAATGTGCATTTCATGTTTACACGTCTTGTCAGGTCGACATTCTAAAGTAAACAAGTGGAAAAGAATGACATGAAAACATCGGGAATCATTTTAAGATAAACTTCGTGAGTTTCATTCACATGTTATCAGTTATAACTCTCTTAAGAAGTAGGTTTATGACTCTTGTTGATGTGTTGTGACAGTTGGCCAGATTTGGACTCCGTGTACGCACACCAAAAGGCTGGGAAAATTTTAAGGATACGCGGTTTGTTAAGAAAAACATCTTGGTTAAATGCTAACATTTGTGAAATTCATTGAGCGTCGAAATAATAATGTGTGTGAAATAACGGAGATAAGGATTCTTACATCTTTTGAAGTTATAGTAAAAGTCGTAAAAATAAGTTTGATGAAAACAATTCTATCTTTTTAAGGATTAAACTAAGTTCAAGTCATTCTGTGATAAAACAGTTTTAATTAAATCACTAAGTGTTCTATTGAAATACAAGTTGAAATAACTAAAATGTTTAATCGACTAAAAGATAGGGCTAAAATAACAGATCAAGACCCTAGGTTCAAAGCTCGTTATATCGGAAGTATTGAAACATTTACTGCTTCCGGTCATGGTTGCACAACTTCCGGCGTACAGAAGATTTGGGATAACTCCGAGGATGAACATTTTCTAAAGCGCGTGCAGCTAAAAATAACCACATCCGGTATTCATATGAAGAATTTGGAAAAAAGGAAAGAACCAGAAAAGCTCTTCAATATTGAAAACATTTCCTTCTGCAATGTGGATACGGTTGTTAACAGTAGAATTTTTTCTTGGATTGCTCGAGCGGATGAAGGTAAATCACTGCAGATTCACGCTGTTGTCTGCAAAAGTCCGGAAACCGCCAAGTCAATGTCCATTGTGTTGTCACGAGCATTTCAAATTGCGTATAAGGACTGGAAGTCTGTTCAGACTAAATCCCTGCGCCAGACTGAAAAACAAAATCGTTCGAAGTCTCTGCCGACATTAACCACACAAAAACGATCGGAAGTTCAAAATTTTGTATCTAAACAAGTGAGCTTGGACAACGGTGTTCGGGTAAATAACAATGTCTGTGAAAATTGCTCTTCACCAAGATCTCTCAATGAGAGCGGGGAACGCATAACTTCATTTTGAGGATTTACGCTTTTGGAGCAAAAATTGCTCACATGGTGAAATGTTGAGCCATAATACTAGTATGGAGAAGTACATTAGACACCAATCATGATGTAGACCCTGTATGTACATAAGCGAGCATTGCTTTGTTCCTACAAAGACACAAACTAAATACGCGTGTAGGACGTCTACTAGATCATTGTGTCGTGTTCAAAGTTTATATATCTGGTACAAATAAGTTATCTTATTAACTTCTAGACTGGTTTATCATTATTATATTCATCTTGATTCTTATTGTGTTGTCTAGACTCTACTAAGTATATACAATTGTACATAGTGTAATTCTACGTTATTTGTATATAAATAATAGGTAAACTGTTTAATGTCATGTTATATTGTACGATACACAAAAGTTTTCTGGTATTAATTAAATCCTCCCTAGATGCTGATCCCAATTATATTGCATCTTGCCTTTGTACCGTGTTCAAATTTCACAACACAACTTCCGGTTCTAGTTCCTACACGGACCTGAAAAGGCCTGATTCCAGTCTATGGAGCAGTTCTGTATTATGGCATGACTATATTCAACAAATGAGTATCAGTAGGAAAAATTACTTCAGTAAATGAACTGTGAGCATTAAAAACAATGTAATACATATGGCGTGAAGTTTTCAAGTATACATTTAAATCTAACAACTATACATCGTTAAAAATTCCATACTTCTTTACAGAAACGGCATAAAAACTAAAAATCAATTTTAGTCCCCGAGAACCCCACAAAAATGTATTTTATGACCATTTTCTTTTTAACTCAATTACATAGTTTTGATGTATTTTTTCGAACTGTTACAAAGGTATACACATGAAATTATTGCAATCATGTACAATTTTTTAAAAGTAAAACTGTGCTAGTAATCCACTATCGTTTACGTACATTGACATTTAACTAGATATATTTATCATCTTTTTTCAGTCTGTGGTTTATTCAGCTTTTTTCTTAAAATCCAAAACAAGATTAAATGTATGTTTTTATCATTTACCTACACTATTGACTGGCGATAACATTCCATGCATGATTGTAAAAGCGAGAACAGATAAAATTGTTCAGGCCAAAACAAAACTGTGAGTTATATAAGCGAATGTACGAACAAACCCCGAATCCGGCGAAATCATTTGTTCGAAAGCAAGACACAACAATTGAGAACATTTAATGCATCTTTTCCATTTTATATGATGTTAAATTTGTTTTTATCGTGGATGTAAATAAATACTTGTAGATTAAAACTAGACGAGTCTATAACGCAACTCCATTACCGGATATGGTCGTGTGTCATATTTGTTATGGACAGAAAACGAATATAACTTACGTGATTGAGATGATGACAAAATATGATTTTGTATTTCACAGATTTGGTCATTTTGGAGTTTCATAGTGGATAAAGACCAACCATCCCTAAACTTATCCTAAATTCTGTTAAGATCGGAATTCAAACAACAATTTATCAAAAAAACTTATCACTTAAATCACGTTTTTTATATCGTCAAACCCCATGGAACGTATTTGTTATGTTTAATTTATAAATCTACATATATGTATGATAAAACGGCATAAAATATATTCTGTATAAAGCATCGATCGATTATAGACATGCGATCATAAATTTAATAAACAATTCAGATGTCTCGTTTTACTCTGTATTTTTACATTTTGACAGAAATATACATAACATTACTCATACCATATAACACAGAATATGTTATAAAGATATTTTTATATTAATACATCAGTTGTTTAAGAATTGATAAATATGTTCACATATGTTCACAAGCTCCCAAAATGATAGTAATCTGTTTGAGACAAGGTTTCAATCGGGTGGGTATAATGTCGCAGCCAGCCGTGTTTTTATCGTAGAATAATCTATGGGTTGATTTCCTGCATCTTTATAATAAAAGTATTGCAGACTGCGGTAGAATAATGGTTGTCAAAACTCATCCCAGACTACAGAATTAACAGCTGGCTTATTGTTCTAATATACTGGTATATCCTAAAAAAATAGGACACTAAAGGTCGATGTTATAAATGGGTGCACACAATGATCTGGAACTTGTTTTCTACAGAACTTGATTTTAATTAGCAAATTGGCCATAATCAAAGACAAGACAGTTTTATGGGAAACATACCAATCTACAGTAATAATACTTACCGTGGAAAAATGACCTAAAGAACAGAATCAAGCGTTTTCATAAACTGTTGTGGTAGTATTAGATTGTCACCTAATCGTCTACACCATTGGGGCACAGACGACAGCCTTGTTCAAAAACTACGATATACATATCGACACATGGAATTTTATACAACTCGGGTATTAAGTACTTATCCACCAATGACCTTATAAATACGTATGTTTTGACAGAAAGAACTTTGTCCCTTTAGAATATAGATTGATGTGTGAAGTACATCGACACAACAACTGCATTCCAGTGTCGCCAAATTCTGTGACACGCATGTCTGTAATTCTTCCTGCTTGGAAGTTAATGTGAAGTTTTTACAGTCACTCAACTTTTACGTACGCCACAAAATAATAGCGCTACATATTCTGTCAGTACATGTAAGTGGATGAATTCTATATGAAAATACAGAAAAAACTTCACAAAGAGAACACTTCGATATTAAGACCAGCATATTATAAAGATCACTTGTTTTCAAAGTGGTTTTGCGTATTGTTATATTTTAAACTTGATTACAGGCCACCTCCGTGTTAAAACCGCTTTCATGCCGAAGATGAATCTAATATCGAGGTTTTAATGTACAATGAAATCCCAACTGACCTGGTCCCGGGCTTGGCCGGTTTAGAGGCGAAGCCAATTTAGAGGGGATTTTTGAATTTTATAGTAATGAAGTCGGGACCAGAACCTTTGGTCGATTTAGAGGGGAAACCGATTTGGAGAGGGTTTCCGCTGTAGTTGGTATTTTGGTCCAGTACTTAATCAGAGATTAAACACAGGAGTGTCATACTAGTACCATGTCTTGTAAGGGATTTATTCCGCTGATATAACTTCCAGTCTGTATGGATACAACTTCAAATACCTACATACTGTAAATGATACGATGTGTATAAAGTTCGATAACGCACGTTCCATGAAAAGTATGGCATTTTTATTGGTAACGGATCGTGTAGGGTAATTATACCTTAAATGGCGCTATAGAAGAAGACATAAAAAGGACTTTATCAAGCTATTTGTTCCAAACCAAGATAAAATGAGTCTCATTGTGTACAATGTAAATAAACTGATAGGTCCGGAATTTTCAAATATCTGATACAATCCCACGGCTTTACTGTCAAGTTGATGTCGTATTGGACTTTAATTAGACAACCCGAAGTACGTATCTACTGATTGTTTAAATACAAAACATGCGAACTTACTCTACGAAATATCATCGCAACGAGGAGTCCATCATGTCTTATTTCTATCATTATAACTAATGTGCACCAACTAAGCTGTAAAAAACAACGATAAGTTTAGATAATATTTGCTTTACGTTGATTAAGAAACACGTATTTTACATTTTTTTAATTAAATAGCCTACTTCCTTGATGGCCAACATGTGTCTGGTTACACTAACATTAATTACAACTCTTTAATGTTGTAAGAAAGATTACATTTACAGTCAAACCTGTGAACAAATGCCACCCTTGAGAAAGACAAAATGAGGCCTTCACTGACAGGTGGCCTTTATTCGTTTATTAGTTTGTTTTAAATACTCAAGGTTGGATTTTCAAAGAATGATCTATATTGGCAGGGTGGCCTTTATTCGGAGGTGTCCACAAATACAGGTTAGACTGTAAAACATCATTTCTATTTTGATTATGCCAATTAAATTAGCTTGGACACATCCTGTTTGAGTAACATTCTTATTTCCTGTCTGTCCTGTTATGGGACGACCAGGGATTAAAAATTTGTAATCATAGTAGACAGTAAAGTTAGCATCGTGAAATCAGACCAATTACTCACGTCTGATAATGTGTAATATGGAAGAAATAAGATTCTCTGTACTACTTCCGGGTCAACAGTTCATTCCCCTCTACCCCTGTTTCGCACTTCCTCGTTTAGTTTATATTTTTTTCACTTGGTTTAAAGTCGCGCCAACAACCAGGGTCATCTGGTGACTTTCCATCTTTAACGGTGAAAGAAGACCCGGGCGGGTACCTTGGAAGTACCACCGACCTTCCATAAGCGTGCTTGACAGCATCCTCACATGTGTGGGACTCGAACTCAGAGCTGAGAGGGGCTAGTAAAACTAGTCAGAGACCATAACAACTCGACCAGCGAAGTCCCCATTTCTTGTGATATGACGCGCGTATAAATATTGTACTGATGGTAGTTAAATTTCTAACGGCGGTAATTCAAACTTTCCTTAACCACGAGATTCAAGTCTAGCGATTAGTTATCTTTCCGTTGTTTATACAGCTTTGTTGTGATAACTTGTGTATCTTATTTCGTACTTTATTTGAGAACTATTCTATTTCACCAATTATTGTATAAATCAATAAGTGGATATACCAAAACATTACTGATCATTGAAAAATGATCTACTGCGAGTAAACAAAGATTCGAAATAATACGGACAGAACCGAACAGAGCAGGACAGAGCAGAGCAGAGCGGAGCGGAGCTGAGCAGAGCAGAGCAGAGCAGAGCAGAGCAGAGCAGAGCTGAGCAGAACAGAACAAATCATTTATTTCGACTTAAGCATAACAGCTCATCGTCATAACATATTATACATACAGTTATATGTGTATGTGTGTTAAATAGATTACTTAATTAATGTTATGTGTGGAATTAATAAATAACAATTTAGTACATGTACAATTGAAAAGTAATGTAAAAAATCATATTTAGAGAATTGAAGCAAAGCAAACCAAAGTAGTTTAGAAATAATGCTAACAAATCATATCTTGAACTTTCATGGTATTTACACAGAAAACTGACCATCCAAATCAATAGATAATTCATTTAGATATTTAGAATCAAGTTTCTGAATTGACACTGAATGAAACAATTTCATTCTAGTATCATTGAAATATTTTAACGTCGTTCCAACAGCCAGGATCATTTGTCAATTTTCCATCTTTAACAGTGGAAGAAAACCCATGAAGCTCCCATTAAAAATATGACCCCATTAGTGTTCGAACCAATTCGGTAAGTTTATAAAGGATTTTCCATACCTTGTTAACTGACTTCATTGTTAAATTTCCATTCGTTTAAAAGATTGCTGCCTTATTTCGAAGAATATTGCATGAAAACGTTTTTTACACATTATTTTACACACTAACAGCGCTTGTAATGTATGTAATTTAAGAAAATCCCAGAAAAACAGATTTTCAAATACTACAAATTTTACAATGTAACATAATTCGATTGCTGAAGTATATGTATTCTGTTACGGAAACATGTTATTTAGATCTATGCGAATAATAATTGGTTAAAATCTCATTTAAACGTCTGGGAATATATCATTTGTAACATTACTCAACATAAATGCCCGGATGAATCAAATTGATTTGATTTTAGGTGTTTAATGTTTCCATGTTGTGTTTCGTTTGGCGACAAAAACACACCCATCACGACAATTGACTTAACGCACGGTACGAATCAGTGAACAGAACTTTAGCATTGTCTCATAGTCACGTGATCTCGCCCATCTGCCAAACGACTTAAAAAACATTAAGAAACATAAATGACCACATAAATCGCGTTTTCAATAAGAATATATCACGTGTAGTGTTAAAACTAGAATGTTAGCCTAATATAACTTATATAAATGAGCGCTAACCCAATGGATTTATTCAAGGGCATCGACAAAAAAGTGATAAAGCATAGACATTATAGTTATCAATAAGTTGTGACTCATACACAAGATTGTATCATCTATAAATCAAGACTTAAACATGTCGATTTAAAACTTTTTTTCACTATAGTTTAACGTCGAAACAAGGTTATTTGGTGACTTCCATCTGTAACAATGGAGGAAGACCCCAGGCTTACACCTAGCTAGAACCACTGACCTTCCGTAAGCTAGCTAGACAAGTTCCTCACGTGTGAAATTTGGTCCAGAGTGGGATTCGAAGTCACAGCGGTGAGGGGTTAGTGATTACAAGTTGGAGACTATAACCACTCGACCATGAATACCCCATAAACCACACCTTAACTGGCAGGTTGACGACTATATGTTTAATGATTCCATATTTTTATACACTGTACATGCATTTTTAAGCTACAGATTACCTGAGACCACATCTGTTGTATTGTATTCTTTCAAAAATGGAATGTATACCTGGGATATATATAGATCTTAAGCAAACTACGCCTCAGCATGAGTTCAAATTCTATTAGTGTTGATATGTATTGTTGTTATGACGGGGTTGGGAACGAATTCAGTATCAGCTGCCAACAATGTCTCAATTCATTTTTTACATATTTTAACAGTAAATGCCATAGTGAGACTAATACGATGTTAGGATGGTGTAGAATGGTGAATTTGGGTCTGACATGGCCACTAGGATCCAAAATACATTTATCATATACAGTGCAACCTCTCCAGAGCGGCCCTCTCTTGAGCAAAAACATCCATTTAACAACAGAATGAAAATTTCCCCAGTGTATGATTAAACCATTAATTTAACCTCTTTAGAGCAACAACCTCTAAACAATACCATACGTTCGCTTCTCACAAAAGGTGTTGCTTTGGAGAGAATGCACTGTATATACATATACATACACGTAGTAGCCTGTTATGATAAATACCCACATACAAAGAATGATATACAGGTTGTAGTATCAGTCACTCGAAGTGTAAACAGAACAAACATTGAAAGCTGTATGATTTTATTACAAGAATATCCTATTATATAACTATTTTATAAACTGTCTACGATAAATATCATAAATAATATAATACAAACATGTTACAGCAAACTTGTACAAATTTAATTACAAAAACAATTAATAGAATGTTGATGCTATAATAACAAAATACAGATGATCTCTAATGTTACAATAAAACATTCACCAAACAAGAAAACGTTGACGCTTTACTTTTGATTTCAAACAATGACTAATTGATTACTATCATCTGTTTATCTTTAAGATTTTACAATGTCTTATCATTTGTCTTTGTAATGACTCGCATTTATTCATGATACTAGTATACTAGTAATTAAAACTTTGTTTTATAAAGATAAAGCAAAACCAGGAGGTCGTTCCGACACAGTAAGATTATTTTGCCTCCAACTGGTGTCTTGCGGCTCGATTGGTCCGTTAAGGTCACGTGTTTATTTCATAGTGTAGTTTAATCAGAAATATTTCTATACACGCCCGTCATGGCATTTAATTGTACTTTATCTTCCACAGTAGACGAACAACATATTCTGTTTCATTTCGAAACAATATTTCGTCAATACATAAGCTTCACCGGAATATATCACAGCATAGTTTCTTAAAAAATATTTACAATATGGCACACAACAAATACAAACAATTAATACAAACAATAAATACAAACAATTAATACAAACATACTAAGTCACTTCTAGCTGTGTCATGATTACAGGGACCGTTTTGACGCCACCCCAATACCACACAAACACACAATGAAAAATAAATAAAGTTAAACGTCACTAAGCAACAACTTCAATATTAAGACCACCTGATTATAACTACCGTCGTTTTGTACCGGTTCCCAACATTTCTTCTATATTTTAATATTAGATCGTGCCGTCCTTGACCAGTGATAACATTTGGCAACATGTACATGTAAATTTGATTTTTGGTACATCGTGATACCGGGGTATTGAATAAAAACGCGGTATTTGAATAAAAACGTGGTATACCGTAATACATACCATGGTGTTAAATAAAACGTGGTATATTTTACATGGCGCACCCAACACTAGTCTGAAGGGATATCTGGCACGGCCTGTACGTCTTTGCCTGTTTTCAAAGAAAGAGACACACTCACGTACTCTGTACTGTACGCACCAAAGACCGGCCATAATGGTTTACTTGTGTCGATGTTTTTAAATCTAAAGAAAAGACGACGGTTTTTGGCATCCACAACAAACCATTGTCTCTGGTTCATGTCGACCAGAAATCCAATCGTTGTACGCAAAGTAGTTCCCGGTGGCGCGTTTTCTGTTAAAGGGGTGTGATAAAGACGGACACCATCATGCATCTGCATCAAACATACGGTTCGACATATCGGACATCTCCTAGCACATGCAGCCCAAGAGTACTGAGATCCGTCCACGGTGTAATTCTTGTCGATTTCCGATTTTCTTGATAACGCGACCTCAAATATTAAATCATTTCGGAGTTGTCGTTTGATAAAGAAGTACACAACGATCTCGAAATAGAATCTTCCAGACCTGCTGAACGGCCTTGTTCCAATGACACCTCGAAAGTTCTTCAACGCTGTGCCTATGTGAGCAGTACGACCACGAACGTTCTTCAAAGTTCGAGCATCTGATGTTACCATGTTCTGCGGATGGCAAGTCGGAGGATCGTAGGTGAAGTCCGGACCTACAAAAAGAAGCTTACTGTATTTGTAATTGTATGTCTAATATAGTCAAACCTGTGAACAAAGGCTATCCTTGGGAAAGACAAAATGTGGACTTGCAGACTTAATTTGGAGGTCAGGTTGTTCTGAATATTCAATGATGAATTTTCAAAGAATGGCTTTCATTCACAGGGTAGTTTTTACTCGGGCGTGTCCGGAAACACAGGTCAGGCAGTATATATTAAATGAATGTTTAAGCTCGGGTAACGACCTTAGGTTTTATGTTTGTTTGTATGAGACTTATTGTCACTGGGGTTTAACGCCGATTTTCAACATTTTTTTCAGTTATATACGGCAACTGGTTCACCTAACTAGTTTTCCATGGCTGTATACTAACCAGTACCAACTTACCCTTCCACAAGGAGCCGGCAACTTCTCCACATATGGAGGAAAATCGACATTTTTGTCAAATTTTCATGGAAAGGTATGACCTGCCGCGACCCGGATTCGAACCCGCTTAGCTTTTTTTCAAATATCAATTATTAAAACAGTTTTATAATTTCCTAGGTATCAAACTAAAAAATATCTCAATTTAAAGTTTGTCTCTGATTAATTATTCATAGCTCATTACTTAAAATAGAACACGTGACACAAACAATCATGTCATTACTAGTAGTGCAAGAAATTCAAAAAGCAACTGAACATACATCTAAGGACTAGAAATAGGTTTGTTTCCGGTCTTCTTATTCCGACCCATCTTTTACCTGCCGACTCAAAAGTTTTTACGGCATCCAAATCGTAGTGCTATATTGTAATTTTCACTTCAGTGTTGCCGATATATGTAAAAAAACGTAAAGAAAAAAATCCCTACCTACCGTCCCATATTTTTGGGCATGTAACCGGAAACAAACCTTTTTGTTTAGGCCTGATTGAGACCATGAGTTACTCGACTCGTATACATGCACATATAAGACCTTTTAGATTGAACATATTGTTGGCAATCTAACACGTTATGCAGTATGACATTATTAATGGATGACTTCTACATTAGGCGTAAAAATGTTTGTTTCGATTACCCGCTTACCCTAATACTTCCCCGTGACCCTAGACTTTTTATTAGGCCAGTGAAACGGAACACCCTCTGTCTCAATTGTTTACCTTCATTTGATTTTCAAGAATGATAAAAAATAAATATAAAAAAAATTCTCGGCCTATCTACCCTATTTTTAATGAGAATATAGCCATAAACAAACAATTTCTTACACCTTTAGACCAACACAGTGTAACGACCACTTAATATCAGACCGGTTTTTCAAAATTTCTTCCACATAACCTGATAATGCAATCATACCACAAGAGGTCTGATTATTGCGGTTTTACTGTACTTACATATGATATCTCCAAATACACGGTAAGATTTAGTTCTATGTCTGTGCTGTTCAGTATCAAATTCGTTATCATCCAATTTCAAACCTGAAACATTATGTACAGTTATGTCAATGCTTCTATACTTTATAATCAAGCGCGGATTTGGGGGCGGAGCCGGCGTGCGCCCCCTCTAAAATCTGGCAAACATAAGTAAAAAAAACGTTATCTGCCGATTGTGTCCATATTCTACATAAACATATAGACTTTACGTCCCATCCCCCCAACCAAAAATCCAGTAACAGCCCATGATAATAAATCTAAAATTTTTAGACCATAGAAACTCCGCGCTTGATTATGGTATGTTCAACAAAGTAAACAAAGTCAATAATGTAGTAACATTGAAAAACTGATCTTAGAATATTTTAGAAATTCTCTTCCAATACATATAAGCGTTATAGTTCTTTTTTTTAAACAAATATTAAACCAATGAAAAACTAATGATTACTTGAAGAACATTGACATTTATTAAAAATGTATAACTGACAGCTTAACAATCCGTATTTTGCGTAAGGGAGTAATTAACTTCAAAACTAGACATCTGATGTACTAAAGAATTATAACACTCAAGAAAATATACTTAATATGATATCTGCATTCTAAGATACCAGGTACTCATTTAATTATTTTAAATCTAAAAGCAAAACACCATTTTTTCACAGCACAACAATATAGTACTATTTCATGTATTTTGTTCAATACAAATTAATATCTTTTTATGCAAGGAATTATTCTGAATATGGAGGATTAATGAAGAATATTGATCAAATATTCAAGAAATACTTGTACTGTTGTAAATATGTTCCAATATTTCAGCTATTGCTAAAATATGGACATGAGATCAGCCGCAAAGAATATGAAACCATTTGATAGAAGGACATACATCCATAGAAAGACTGTACCAGGGACAATCATTATAACACGTCAGTTGTAACTATGCAGTTCGTTGAAATAAATATTGTTTAAAAACATAGCAACGATTTTCTCCCTTTGCTAGGCTTTATGAAATAAACTTGTCCAATTTCTGTTGTTCAGAGCATCTGTTATGTTTACCTGTATCAATTTTAGCCTTGACCTTTGGTACTTCTGGCGCTGGTTCATAATCCCCTGAGATGAAGAAATATAATTAGAACGAGTATTCCACTTTACACCTAGAAGTTTTTTTATTCCAATAAGTATTTTCAGTAAAATGAACTACAAGAAAGTACATTAAAATCTCATTTAGGGACCGCTTCAATACAGAGACCACTAATTTTGACATTGGAACGGCCTTTAAGTAAAATTTAAAAGTCTGAACTATCAACATGTATTAACAGATACCACATATATTAACAAACGAACTCTAACTATCCTAGCTTAGCTACGAAATCGTACAAAGTGGTTTTCAAAAAAATATCAAATTACTATTCCAGCCAATTCCAATTTCATTATTCATAAGGAGTAAAAAACTTATATATTTAAATAAATCGTACATAAAATCTGGAGCGAGTCAAACATATATCGTCATATTTTTTTACACATTAACTCTCTCTATAGCGGTAATATACAAAGTTTCTCGTAAAACACGGGAGGATTTATCAATACAAATACACTAGGGTCATTTAAGGCATTGTACAGAACTTCCCCCCCCCCCCAGAAAACGATGTCGATATCAATATAAATGATTGTCAATTACTTCAACTACAATATGCGATTAACACCGCAACAAAGTGATAAATAAGGACTTTAAATTAAAACCCGGGTGTGTGGGTGTTTACAGTCAATGCTCATCACTGGTTAAAGAAGTGAAAATATCTCATCTTTAGTTAGAGGACGTCTGTAATGAATATTTAACAAGAACACACCGCGAGGAGTTGAATCATGTCTGACTTTATATTTACGTCGCACAGGGAACCCCCCTCCTTTGGTGTAATTTTCACAAATTGCTGCTTTAATAAAGTACCGACTTCATACGTCTTTTGTCGTATCGATCGTAAGCAAGTTGTGAACGACATGAAGACAGCTGTTTTACCAAAAGTCACGGCGAAAGTCACCGTTAGTTAGACGAATTTCTGCGCTGATTCGAAGACAAGAAGACGATTGTTTCAATAACATACATAGCGTACTTTTAAAAGTGTTAAATTTTCTATTCACTGAAATTCTTTGGTAGATATCGTCATTTATCATTGATATCGTTCATTAGAATTGTAACAATCCGACCGGTTTTCAATACATGAACTAGAAATCCTGCATTTATCGTCGCTCGCTAATTCTCTCCGATGTTTTATTTTTTTCTAAATTTATTCTGACATACTGGCGCCTTTTTCTCCCCAAATCTTAGGGATATATTAAGCATGGCGATATCCTCCCCGTTAAATCGATATAAATCGTTTAATATCGATCTTTTTTATCGATATTGATCGATATATGAATAAGTTTCATCAATGTGCCTTTAACCTAAAATCTAAGTGGTATCCCCCCGTCGTTAAATCGATAAAAATATGATATATCGATCGTATTTTATCAATCGTGATCGATATTTAAACATCATTTCATCGATGTTTTAAACTTACTTAGTATATCTGTCTCTAAGTCAGTCTGGCGCCTGACCTTGAACATGACCCCGGGATCGATGACTGGCATCCCCATCACGAACACGCTTGCTCGGTGGTCTCCAAGTTTGTGTCCCTAAAATTGAATAAGGAAACATGGTTCTGTAGTAGTGTGGAAAAACAAATACTTCATATGTTGTGATCAAAGCACAATATGCGGTATACATTCAATGATTAAAATCATTAATTAATTAATTAACATATTTAATTAAATACTGATTAAATCCATTCAGTGAAATAAAGACCTGATAAACCACTTTGTATGCACCCTCGGAATCAGTAAGGTCAATGACATGTGCACGTGACTTCTTGCCGGTAGGGTTAGTAACTTCAACTCGAATGTCCACCCCGGGTTCCGCTAGAGGGCGCCGCTCATAGTCGTGTAATGTAATAATCATGGCCGTCTCTTCTCTACCAAGTCCGATATCGTACGTCTGAATCTAAATTACAATTCATAATTATCATATTTTTGGCTCACACATGAACATAATTATTCATGTAATTAACTTTCATACAATTTCATCCACACTATTTACGTTCACACAATACACGTTCATAGAAATCGCGTTCACACATTTTACGTGCATGTAACTCACATCCACACAATTACGTTCACACAACACACGTCTATACAAATCACGTTCGCACATTTTACGTTCATATAATTCATATCAGTACAATTTACGTCCATATAATTTACGTTAATATAACTTAAGTTCATATCATTCACGTCCATATAGGTCACGTCCATATAATTTATGTCCATACAATTTACGTCCATATAATTTAGGTCAATATAATTCATGTCCATATAACTAAGGTCTATATATTTTACGTCCATATAACTTAAGTCTATATAATTTACGTCCATATAATTCAGGTCTATATAATTCACGTCCATTTACCATACGTGCATACAATTTACGTTCGTGCAATCGTTCACGTATACAATTTTCCAAAAACCCTTTGTGTGAATGTTGATTAAATTTAAATTCATGCAAGACACTGCTTTCAGGTGGTTCTTACTCTGAAAACAAATTACGATAATGAAATCTGGACTGGTTTCAATGCGGGAACCAGCATCTGCAGTTAGGAGTTACACTTAGTCTAGTCGTGTTGTTGAGGTATAATACAAACTATTAGAACATAGCGACATGCTGCATGCTTTATTTGATTAAATAAGTTCGGTAATTTAATGGTAAATGATTTGAGAAAAGTTCACTTAGTAGCTTAGTAAGCGGGGATAAGTCAAGAAGCACTGCATAAGTGTGAGACACTTATTTATTTTATCTAACCCAGTGTAAGACACTTATTTACTTTATCTGGCCCAGTGTGAGACACTTATTTACTTTATCTGGCCCAGTGTGAGACACTTATTTATTTTATCTGTCCCAGTGTGAGACACTTATTTACCTTATCTGGCCCAGTGTGAGACACATATTTACTTTATCTGGCCCAGTGTGGGATTACCAAATGCGTTATATTATAGGAATCAAAAGTATTAGTTACAGTGCAACCTCTCCAAAGCAACTCCCCTAAGGAGAAGTAAATTGTGTTCATGTTAAGAGGTAGTTGCTCTAGAGAGGTTAATATATGTAGTTAAATCGTACTGTGGGAAAAATTCATGCTGTTGTTAAAGGGAGGTTGTTGCTAAACAGAGGGCCGCTCTGGAGAGGTTGAACTGTACTTTCGATAGCTAACTGACTGGACTTGAAATAAATGTCTTATATACGATGCTCCTCAACATTTGTTATCAGACGACCTGGGGCTCTAGATATTTGTTTCTCAACTAATGACACCCATTTGTCGAACACTTTTCACTAAAAACAACACAATATACTTACTTATCGATCAAGTAAACAAATTCTAAAAGAGAACAAAACAATCATTGAATATATTGAACTTTTATCTTACCTTAGTATTTGGAATAAAAGCTGTTGTAGACCAGACTTCACCCATTTTATTTGAAAATTTCTGGAAAGAATCAATCATTTTATGTCCATGAAATTTGATATCAGCTTTGTTATGTGGTCGTGTATCTATCTCAAGTTCTTTCAGCTCTCCAAGTCTTCCTATTAAAGCATCTTTCATCTGCAAGAACTCTGTAGTGTCACTGGAATAAAAAAACAACAATATAACCCCTACTGAGCGATCGCTTTTATTATATGTTTGTTTGTTTTATGTGACTTATTGTCACTGGGGTTTAACGCCGTTTTTCAACAATTGTTCAGTTATATACGGCAACTGGTTCACCTAACCAGTTTTCCTGGACTGTATACTAACCAGTACTAACTATCCCTTCCACAAGGAGCCGGCAACTTCCGCCGCTATTTAAGCTGGAAAGCCGCCAAGGGTCCCTGGCTGTTGGTGCGACGTTAAAGTCAGTGGAAACTCCAGTGAGACAGTTTTCTCACAAAGTGGTTCTCATACACATCATTTAAACTTTTTGACGACATTTTTACGTGTTCTGTTTATAGTTCCCCATTCGTAAAATTCCAAATTTACACCATATTATGTGATATTGAGTATGAAATAAATCAGATAATGTGATACACATACACTGAAGCCTCGTTGTGATATCAAGTAATCCATAACAAAATATCAATTACTGAACGGATCTGCCTTTCTATGTATAGAATGTTTTACAAAATTCTGATATATGAAATGCAAACTTGTTTCTAATTCTGATTGGCTCATCAACTTTTGTTTACTTTATGCTGTATCATCACACAAGAAACATTTTAATTGGTTGTGCAACATTATTTTTATCGGCAGATATTGGAAAGTTTACATTAAGCCATAAATCATTCAGTTATTTCCCATCTATTACAAATGCGAATAAAAACAAATTATTTGAACATCCAAATAGTTATTAGCTTTCCTTAACACAGCGAAAACTCACTTATCAAGACCCCTCCAACCTGAAAAAAAGTTCAGCCGGGCTAAATTGTTGGTGCCGACTTTTAGTCATTGTCATTGGTAGATCGCCTTGTATATTTTTCTGGCGGGAAAACATTTCATACCCGGTAAACTTTCTAATACGGACTTGCCCCCTGGACATGAAAATGCAAGACCAGACACGCTCCACATCATCTTTAAAGATTTAAGCTCGATATTTTATAGGTAACATCTTATTTTAATCAAGTTATATCGATAAATAACGCTACCAACTTTAAAGGAAATGTTACTATTGCGTTTGAACGGACAACTTTTCCCGTATTTAAATGTACATGTACATTTGATAATGTAGTGTCAAGCTCACCTGTACCCAAGAATGTTTGAAGAGAATTTAGAAGAATGATCTAAGCTGTTCTTGTCACTGATCAGTTTATCTAGTTGACTTTCCATTCCTTTCTTCTTCGCTTTAGAGGTTGCTGCCAGTTTTTCTTTCAGTTCATTCTTTCGTTTCTCCAACTGTTTTTGACAAGCAAGAAATGCTTGATCCAGTTCCTCCTCGGTTGCATTTTCCTTAATTCATATAGACCGAAAGATTAGTAAAACTGCAGATGAAAGCTATACTTAATCACAATATATAAAAAACTCCAATTAAGACAACAAATTGTTGTAGCGATGTACATATATATCTGGTGCAAAAATGAAAAAAATATTGAAAAATGGTATAGCGATGTTTTGTTTGGTACGTGAAGTCGTGCTGTGTGGTACATGATATTGTGCTGTATTGTTAGTTATAATATGTTGTGTGGTACGTGATGATGTGTTGTGTGGTACACGATGATATATAATGTAGTACATGATAATGTATTGTGTAATGATGTATCTGGTATATGTTATGTAAGAAGTTGTTTAATTTCAAAGCAATAAAATACTCGACAAAATGCCTTATAGAGACGATTCCTGATGTCCTTATTTCTGCATGAGCCGAATATTGATGTTTGTATTAGTTAACTATTGCTATTAATGTCTGAGAAAACGATGATTTATTGATGTTGTCGATGTATGGGAGTACCAAAGATCAAGCTTGGCATTTCTGTTTTTGATTTGTTTCTCTCTTTGAAATTAACAAGAAGAAAATAAACATCGTTAAATGGTTAAAACTATTAAGAGAACAACATCCAGGTTAGGCAGGAAAATGTCAGCTTCTCACAGCACTTATTTTTGCAAGCAAAAAATAACTTTGAGTTACGTCAGATTTGACTTAAGTGCACACGTTTATCACGTTCGTATCCGTAGTGATACGTGCATGGCATGCACGGCAGACATTAAACATAAGAAGAAACGACATGCACCAAACATTTAACAGTTTCTCGAACATTTCAGTGCTATTTTATCATCGCCCCCACATACAGAAAAACATGTTTACGCTCACAAGTTTCCAAAAGTCTTTGTTTTAGAACTGGCTATTTCTTTACAAGCACTTCAACAATCCCTTGGATGCAGACCTAGCCCTGTTCAATTAATTGATGTCTAAAGTATGCATGACTTGTTTTTTTAAGGGAATGGTCGTGGTTGATTTCAAGACGCTTAAGATGAACACTCCTCTGAGACAAATTGTCTATGATCTGTTGTTCTTAAAATAATACACGTACGTATATACTTACTTTAAAACAGCTACAGTTTGACTGCTGCATTTAATTTGCATAGATTTTACAATTTACGCAATTCGTTTAGTTTAATTTACCGAGAATTCATCAATCGGAATGGGGATCAAGGAGTCATTTCACAGTCAAATGGTAGCAAAATAACAATGTTTAACCTTACAAAACAGTGACCCCAGAGGTACAGATGTTACTCATTTATCTGTAACAGCTAATTCTACAATAAAACGGAAAAACGATTATTGGAAAAAACAATTTTCTTCCTTGTTAGAATAAAGGAGTAAGTTCTGAAAAAATATATCCTGAAACAGAATTCCACATTTTTACCATTTATTGTTTGTTCATCTGTTGTTTAACGACTCAGTGGTCATTTCAGAGCCGACCAAGAAAGAGGGGAGAAGATACAGGAGAATCGGTCATGTATATCTCTTAATCTTTTCGAACAGACCTCCTGTTTCTTTATCGTGTCCGGTGTGCTTGTAGATCACCGATACACGCCTCACTCTTTTCCTATGATTTTCTGAACATAGCACTGGGCTCAGTAGTAATGTCAGGATTTTTACCTTTATGTAAAGATTTTGAATCTCATCTTCAATGCTCTGAATGGCTTCGTCAGCCAAACCACGTTTGTGCTTCACGTCTATAAGAAGTCCCTCTGTAATATAAACACTAAAGTTAACTTATTAAGTCTTCCGATATATACACATTAGTTTAGCTTTTGGGATAGAGTGCAACCTCTCCAGAGAGGCCCCCTCTTGAGTAACATCCTCCCTTCAACAACAACACAATATTTCCCACTGTACGATTTAACTATTAAGTTTAACTCTCTGGAGCAACAACCTCTCAACAACAGCATAATTTTACTTCTCATAAAGGGTGTTGCTTTGTCGAAGAAAAGAAGGTTGTTGCTCAAGAGAGGGCCTCTCCAGAGAGGTTGCACTGTGTTTTCTCGGACAAAATTATAAAATTGTCCGAGCAAGCCATACTACTCGTAAATTATATTTGTGTGCTTTGACAACATAATCCAACAGCAGAGATATACAATTCCTATAATAGATCTAAATAGTGTCATTACCGGAGGAAAATGGTGTACATATTACTCGGTATTATCGCTATGGGAAACGTTTCTGTAGGTACTTAAATCAGAATACGTGTTCACGATTTTACATCTATTATTTCTCTGCTCATGATTGTAGTTAATTGTAAACTCGGTCATATTGTCGAACACATTAGGGAGTTGATGTTGAATCGGAATCTGAGTACGTAAGCATTCATATAATTGCATTTAGAGAGAACATTTTCTTTCCATTTCAATAAAAAGTTAAAAACGGCTGGCTAAGAGGCATCCGTTCACGTAAACATTAAATGAGAGCGAACACTTTTCCTGTCTATTAAGGAATACATCAATGGAATTATTCTATTCTGAGCAGCAAAAGTTTAAATGGGCGCCAAAGGATGAATTATCAAGGGGCAAACTGTCAATCATGTAAGCCCCCTGAGGTGTGCTGTAGTTAGTGACATATTTCACAAAACCGAGAGAAATGCATAAAGGGACGGACACAGGATTTTTTGGTTATGGGGAGCGTAAAGACTAGATGTTCATGTAGAATATGGTCACAATCAGCACATAACTGACTTATTTCTCAGTATGGTTGCCTGATTTTAAGAGGGGACGCATGCCGACTCTGTCTCCTCCACCCCCCCCCCGTAAATCCGCCCTTGACAACTAAATGCAACATTAACACAACACACCATATTTGATCACTCACATAAAGAAATCAGCTCACAGTGGTCATTAGACTTGAGATCATATTCGGTAATAAATTCTCATTTTCATACTCAACGTAATACAAATTATTTGACAACAGAGATATGATAAACGATTTAATGTTCGCAGAATTATTCAGGTTCATATTTTATACTAGAATTCAGCACAAGATCCGGGGACAAACAAGAAACAGGTCTACGAGCTCAGATAAAACATTCTGTGACTTTTTCATGGTAGTGCAAGAAGAATAAAACACTGTCATCAATATATAATCATGGTACAATATATATTTGACTTAATACACGACAAAAACACACCGTAATATTAGTGTACATAAAGTGTATACTAGTTTCCTATCCCAATGATTTAAAACGACAACAAGCGGGGAATTTAAAGGATCTAACAGCATAACGTCAGACCCAGATGTTTAAATTGATGAACACTCCCCAAATCCTTGAGTCCTGATCTGTCTGCATGCTTATATTAACCCGCTCATGGTAAGATAAACAATCATCGTTTACAGAGAAACATTATCTTTATCTTGAGAAAATAGACAAAGCCTTATGTATGACAGACTCAATTATGTTGTAACATTAATGAATGCCGACACTACTTCTCAGCGAATGGTATGACAAGTCTGACTGGTCTGTAATAATCCTATATCCCCGGGGAATGTTCTGGTATTGGATGGGCAAAACCATTTACAGCATGTCTATTTTCTCAGTACTGAAATGCTACCTATATTACCATAAAGTAGAAATGAGACACTCTGAATAGAACGCATGAAACACTTTTGGTGCGAAAATGTTAAACGCTGTGCTTACGAAATGGTATCGCTTATCTAGTGAATCTAAACTAGAGTGTATTCTCCCGGACCGAAACAATTTGTTAGAAAATACATCATTAAGTTAAAGGCGAGTGACTGACAAAATACATCATTTCTGTAGGCGCAATTTTCATACATTTAAACCTTGTTTGAACATTGGAAGATCAAAGACATAATTATTCATGTAAACATCAATATTGTCATGTAACCATGAATATAGCAAGCAGATATATAAAGACTTCAAAACAATAATTCAAAACACAAGATGTTAAAACAAGAAGTTAAAATAACAATTCAAAACCAGAATAAAAAAAGAAACCAAAGCCAGAAATAAAAAGTAAGAAATTAAAGCACGAAGTTAAAACGGGAAAGTAAAACGAGAAATTAAAAGAAGTCAAAACGAGGAAGTAAAAGTAAAAAAAGAAATCAAAACAAGAAATCAAAACAATAAGGTAAAACAAGAAATCAAAACAAGAAGGTAAAACACGAAATCAAGACAAGAAGGTAAAACAATAATTCAAAACAAGAAGGTAAAGCAAGAAATCAAAACAAGAAGGTAAAACCAGAAGTCAAAACAAGAAATCAAGACAAGAATGTAAAACAAGACAGTAAAACAAGAAATTGAAAGAAGAAGTTAAAACGAGAAAGTAAAAGTAAAACAAGAAATCAAAACAAGAAGGTAAAGCGATAAATTATAACAATTACTCAAAACAACCTCTTTTGAAAGTTCCTCACCCTCGACAAACAAGTAGGGAGTAGGAAACACATAAACTCACCAACAAGTCTTTTATTTTCTATATAGACATCATTGATGTTCCTGATATCATGCCCGTCAGCTTTGTTGTGTTCTGTGACTGCACACAGTGAACATATTGGTTTATCACAACTCTTGGAATAACAATAAAAGCTGAAATGTTGATCCTCGTGATTCGGTTCTGGACACGTTCGCTTGTGATGGAATTCATCAAGGTTCGCCCTGCTCAATAAAAAATTCACAATTCAAGGAATACTTTATGTACAACAAACACTTTTGAGCATTTTAATGTTTTTTTTTATTATTTACATTTAGTGTTCAAGAAAGTGTTTAAGATTACTAGCAGTAGCTCCTAGCAACCCGTTCGTAAATGATTCACATATAATGGTTTAAGACGCACTAACTTAAAGTACACATACATGTATGATTGTCTATTTTTCTTCAGGGTTTGTGTCATTTTGTTAATGAAAACACTCCTAAGAAACACTTTGAATACTAGGAAATGATGAAATACTCATTACCTTTTAAGGGCATCCATACTGACAACAGCATGACCTTTCGTGACCTTTGTCCTTTTATGCGCTTCAGTGCAAACCCCGCAGAGGAATTCATCACATTCCTTACAGCGATGTGTCGCTCTATTTCTGGGGTCACAGCTGTCACACCCAACTTCCGGTGTTCTATATTTAGCCTTAATTAAGATTAAAATATCTATAAGACAATCTCTAGGTTTAACTTACTTTACAGATATGCTTACACCATACAGCGTTTTTTGGATATTTCTTTCTTTGTCATGTACCTTATTTGGATACTTAAATCGAATGAAAGAACGAACAAACGACCGAACGGACGGACGGACGGACGAACGATCGGACGGACGAACGGATAGACGTACACTACGATATAACAATGCTCTTGGCGAGGTAGAACTGAAGAAGAGATCCGGGTTCGAATCCCGGTTGCGGCAAGTCATACCTTTCTATGAAAACTTAACTTTCTCCTATATGTGGAAAAGTTGTCAGCTCCTTGCGGAAGAGTATGTCGTCTGCAGGTATGAAGATAAATTATTAGAATGATCAAAATCATCATTTAAATAGAATTATTGACATACTTTGATGAATGGATGTATTCATACCTTGTAGTACTTGACCAGATGTTGTCTCGCATGGTCAACCAGGAGTTGATCAATATCATTATTCGGTACTTCGTGCACTTCACTACATACGGGACATTGTACCATTTCTGCTCGGACACGTGACTTCAAACACGCGTGGCAACAACTATGTAGACATTGTAACACGTGAGGATTCCGATCACGTGTGTCATAGTAGTTTTTACATACAGAACACTTCAAATTAGATTCCTGGAAAATGATATGTGGATTTACTTTATCATATTTTTTTTGAACAAAATTTAGTATTAAGACCACTGCTGGGGTAAAAATACATACACGTGGTGGGGTAAAAATACATACACGTGGTGGGGTAAAAATACATACACGTGGTGGGGTAAAAATACATACACGTGGTGGGGTAAAAATACATACACGTGGTGGGGTAAAAATACATACACGTGGTGGGGTAAAAATACATACACGTGGTGGGGTAAAAATACATACACGTGGTGGGGTAAAAATACATACACGTGGTGGGGTAAAAATACATACACGTGGTGGGGTAAAAATACATACACGTGGTCTCATTATCAAGTTGAAATATTGAGACGATATGGTACAGCAGTCTGAAAGTTATCTATACGTTCTTAGTATTGAAGGAAGTTGAATCGAAACGGTTCTTATTGTAGAGTAAAACCGCGATAATCAGACCACATGCGGTATCCGAACAATTAATCGTAATAATGAAGTGGTCTACTTATCAAGTTATATTATACAGGAGTAATTGGAAGACGGTCCGAAAATAAGTGGTCATTGTAACAAGGTGGTCGTGATATTGAGATGATAGCTATTTGAAGTTTTACTCTACATAGAAGTGAAAACATGTTCATCTCGTCATATACACATATATGTCTATTAAAAGTACAGAATCGTTTTACTTACTAGGATATAGGTTAGTAATAGATTTATTTAAATATTTGAGTTGAAATTCAAGAATCAACTAAACACTTACTGAAAATCACAGACAACTGATGTTTGTTAATGACTTAAATCGAATTTTCAAAATTGTGATTAATGGTAAATTACTCTGTGTTCGCTACGTGTTGTAGCTATAGTTTTGCTCATACGTTTGACTTAAGTTCCAGTATAATTTAATACCTGCAAAGCATCCTCGGTGTCAAATCTACCTTTAGTTTGTTCCATCTCGGAGAATAATGTTACCGGCGATAGTGGTCGGCGACTTTCGTGAAATTCGTGGCGTAAGATATTAGACCGTGTGAGTCGTGCTGGACGCTCAGTCACACTTCCCTGATAAAATATCAAATAAAAAAATATTCAAATCGGGAAATTTAAGAATTTTACAACCCTTCCACAGATTGAGCTATGCTCTGACAGACAACACGTGTGACTTTAGTCATCAGTAATACAAATCAACGGAGAAATGAAACGAGAAAATACAGAAAACAGTTCCCTATTATTAACTACAAATTGTACAATGTGAATAGTAAACGAACCAAACTAGCGTACCATGTGGTTCATTGGTCTTGTTAAGTGTAGGCAGCGTCATTCAGTAACTTAATTAAAGAACCTATTTACTAGTCCGGCCATCACATATGCGCCACTAAAACTATCCATGAAAGCATAATCACATCATTGAATAGGTCTGTATTCATCGTTATGTCTCAAAATATTTCAATCTCAAGACAATTATGTAGTTTCATTAGACAATGCTCAAGAAGTATTAGATAAATGATAGGGTTCCGTACCGGTACGGGTTATTGTCATATATACAGTAAAACCTCGATGAGGCCATCTTCGGGACCCGATAAATCAGTCGTAATAATCAGGTGGTCTCATTAATGAGTTGAATTATAGACGATTTATTGAAAGCCGGTCCGAAAATAAGTAATTGTAATAAGAAGGCGGTCGTAATATCGAGAAATCCCTGAGTGAGGTTTTATTGTAATTGTAGAAAGCTTGTCTTTCGATTTGATATATTTACGGGACCGGACGATCTTATGATGAAAATCGATCATGATTTGGGGAAACAAAAACTGAACTTTTATCACGTTTGACCGGTATGAACTCCTATCAAATATGTTATAAAAACTCATAAGTTCACCTGTAAAGGTATTTCTCCACGTAGATATCTTTGGTAAAAACTATTTTTTTCTGGACTAATATCTGATGTAAAACTGGCCTGACGCTTTAGAGTGTATGTATGTTGCAAATCTGGTAGAGAATGTCGATATCTCTGCTTTCTCGCTTGTTCTTGTTGATTTAATTTATTGTCTATTTCGTCTTGTATCAAATATTTCTTGTAATAATTATTGGCTTCGTCCACGTTATAATTCCACTTGTTTATATCAGGTAAAACTTGATATTTTTCGCTTTTTGATCTAAATAACTTCTTCCTATCGTCTACTAGTTTGTTAACCTGTCCAGTAATTTGATTATATGTGTAGTATTGATCAGTTCTCCAAATTCGAAGTAATAATAAGTTACCAGGCACAAATTTACCATTCACAACTTCACCATCATTGTCTTTAGATGAAGCCACTAAATCGAAACTGCCGTCTTTTAAATCGTACGCTAGCTCGGCAACTTCCGGTGGCAGAACGGGGTCTACACGTATGATATCAGACCGCTTCTGAGTCAACAACGAGTAAAATCCGTTCTGATGCTTTTGTGGCAAATTAGGTTGCCCCTGTTTATTATATATAAGATTGAGATGATGAATAACGTTTTCTCCTGGTATATTAATTTGTATAGTGTGATCGGTTACAATCGTTTTGTCGACTAAATCTCCAGATAGACGAACTATGCTTTGTCCGAAAGATGTGCTTCTTCCTAATTTGTTCTTTTCGATCGAAATATCTGTATTGTAGACGTAATGAGAACATAAAATTAGATTTAAGAAAAATTGTTTTAAAAAATCAATATATTATTGCATATCGGACAGTGAAGTTAATTTCTGATGTTTCTATTTTGGATTAAAGTTAGTTCAGAACCATTATATTCAAACTTGGGAATGATATTAATCAATAAGTGAAATCCACGATGAATAGGTGAAATCCACGATGAATTAGTGGAATTCTTGATGAATAAATGAAGTCATTGATGAATCAGTGAAATCCTTGACGAATAAGTGAAATTCTTGATAGATAATTGAAAGTCTTGATGAATAAGTTAAATTCTTAATAGACAAGTGAAATTCTGAATGAATAAGTGTAATTTTTTATGTGATTAGTGAAATCAATGATAAATTAGTGAAATCGTTGATGAATAAGTGAAATCCTTGATAAGTAAGTACATCAAAGGTAATTAAGTGAAATCAATGATTAATAAGTGAAATATTTGAGAAATAAATGAAATCCATAATAAATAAGTAAAATACTGGATGAATAAGGGAATTCAATGATGAATAAGTAACATGCATGAAGTTATTAGTAAATCGTAATAAAACTCCTACCGATTTTTAGTTTAGACGGTTTTCTGGCATTTAGTACCGGCTGTGGTCTGGCAGGAGGCACTAAAGACGAGTTCTGCACGTCTAATTCCGTCATCCAAATGGTAGAATATTGCCATGGAAACGTATGTACTCATAACACCGCTAATAGAAATGACAACATGTTACATACACCGTCTCCATTAACTTGATCTATTGAATGTCAAATCTTAAATATTTGTTGTAGAATAACAAATGATCGCATATTCTATTTCTATCCAAAACAAAAGAAAGTGTAACGGTTCGCTTCCTCTTCAACAAATGTGAGCTATTCTCAATAGTATTATATTCTGTTTATGATTGAAATTAAACACAAATGCACTTAAAACTAAATGAATGATTTCGCGTCAAATAACAGGCTTTTTTGGTTACAGTTCTAATTCTCCAACCGTGTCCATATTGTTTTGTTTATTGAAAAGTTATAAACATTGTTTGGTCTTAATTTCATGTTTTATTCATAATATCATGATAGTGGTGATTGTATTGAAGTAAACATTTACGCTCAAAATGAATCATAACGATTTAAAATGACATTCTAATCTGATCCAGTGTAGTGAATATAAAACAATGTTCTACTAGGTGTGAATAAAGTCTATCATAAACCACAGGCCACTTTCTACTTAGTGAACAGTGACAAATTCTGAATCTAATAAGCAGGAACATTGTTTCAAATTTATGCATTAACAATCAATTAACTATTTATACATTAACTCCTGCATGAAGACTTTTGAACAAAAATGTTCGTTTACTCAAATAAAAAAGTGTTATTTGCAGATAACCTTGTTTGTATATTCAAAATGATGAAAACATCAATACCAAACCACATTTGGGACAAAACAAGCCGGTCTAAATATTGAGGTGATCAACCCCTTTTTTAAATTATCAATACAAAATCAAAATATTTTGTAACGATTGATAGAAATTAATGAATAAGATTTAATGAGAAATACTGTTTCAGTTGCTGTCAGCTTAATTTTGATTTGGTATTGTTAATGATATTGCGTGTGATAATTTTAATATAAAAAGCCCAGCCGCTTAGTGCCACAGAGATAGGTCCAAAGACCTTGTTTTTCTGGGCTTGATCCTTTAGCGCTGCATCGTTGAAGACATAAGTTTTATATGGTTAGTCGTCTTCAAAAGCTGATTCGAGTGATACATGTTGAGAAGTTACAAGTTACTTACGTCACTGGTACAGAAGCCAGGACACACCGGATAGGTTAATTGTCTACCAAGTGAATAAATGAAATATTGTTGAAACCGTGCACAAAGCCCGAGAAATACATTATTATTTGATTGAAAATGTCTATATTGTCTTTCTAGACTATACAAGATTATCGATTATTAAGTCAATACTTGACTATTATTTTCAAAAATCACCAATCCAACTGATTATCACTTATGTGCCTAACTTCAAAGATATTTTTACGATAAAAACATAAAATACGAGTTCTTTGTACAAATACTATACCCGGAGAGGAATAACGAAATATAGTGGAATATTTACGGAGAAATCCTAACTTGTTTTGTGAAAACCAAGTTTCAAATTAATTTGCTGTCTGCAAAGTATGAATGCATTCATTTTACGGGTTTTATATTGCATTTCTGTCTGAGTCAATAAATATCCCGAGTAAATATCTTTTTAATCTTATTTATGCAAACACCGCCGCAAAATTTTATACCATTTAGCATAATGTTACATTTTACCATTGTATATAATTATTGCCGTAATAAACGACATCACGGTCAACATAAAAACAATAAATCGCGCGTTCACTACATCATCTTCAATCATTTATTCAACCTTGTCGCCGACGTTCCTACTCCCTCCTCTCCGTGACTTACACGAAAACCCTCCCTGCTCTCTGTTTAATTAGCACTCTCAATGTATTCCTATCCAACATCAGACACCATCTCGTTCAACGGCGTGCTCAGTCAAAATACAGGAATGTTCTGTATAAATACAGACAAATATTACATTTGTATTTGGGAAACTTCAGTCGGTCGATATTCAGTTGAAACATTGCCTCTGAATTATTGTAAATACAATAACTGCGATATCATATGTAGAGACGACAGAAACAAATTATGTTATATTTCCGATATATTAGGTTAATATTAGGGGCATATATTTAATATCCAGCAATTTCACGAGAACTCTAAGCCTTTGAGTATACGTTAATGTCCTGAATGGGACGTAAAATCAATGATGTATTTAATAGACGCAAATGTTATAAGGCAGGAAAACGGATTACGAGGTTCTACGATATTACAGATAAAACCTTCAAATTAAAATCTTCAAAATTGAAAAATAAGAAACTGAATTCTTCAGACGAGCGTAAAACGCGAATCATATCGACTTTTATATTAGTTTCTACGATCTAATTTGTGGAATCAAACGTTTATGTGTACAATCACAAACACTCGTTTATAATAGCCACCTGCGAGCCTATGAACGAAAGACAAAGTCGATATACAACAGTTGATCTATATTTAAAGGATTATTTATATGTCTTTAATATAATTATATAATTATGTTTAAAATTTTGATTAATAGTTTAGACACATGCGTGCGAAGAGAAGTATTACTTTTTCATCTAGTTTATACGTTATTATGAAAGAAACACTGAATTAGTTCCCGTGAGATTAAGCATTGGTAGGAGCGTACATCGATGTACGGAAATCTACACTAAATTGTGAATTAATTATTTAATAATATATTTGCACCGTTCTGTGTATATTTACCTATATATGTTTGTAAATTTCACATTGGGCATGTAGTTGCCGATTTGCGAATAAAATGAACTGAACTGAATAACGAGAGTTTAAAACAAGTTGTTTGTATACATAGTATCGATTTAATGTCGTGTGGTTTCCGAAATGAGATAAAAATCCTGTTTCTGATACCGGAAAGTATCGTCAATTTTGTCAATCACGTATCCCATACTTAATCACTCCATGGATACCTCTGTCAGACGTTGGTTAAACGCGAGGATTTCTAAATGTGCCTACGTGATGTCTTGTAATGGATGTATATTATCTAAGGAGTGGTCTAATTTAGAAATAAAAATGTCGACTTTGACAGACGATGTTTATTTCAGGTTCATATTTTTCCTATTTTATTTGAGATAAATCGTGCCAAGATCAATGTGATTTTGGCGCTAAAGGACACGCTGGGGTATTTTATGCATAAATAGAGGAAGATTTCGATATTTGGAATAAGCAAATAATATTTGTTCACGTTAGTATGAGTATAGGTCATGTGTAGCTCATGCTGTGTTATTGAATGATGAATGTACACGTTGAAATTAAGAAACTCACAAAACATCGCCTTGTTAATAAAATATATCATCAATTAACAAATGTTTCAAGTACGATATTGTAAGAATATCATTTTTAATTTTATCCCACCGTTGTACATATCTTAATTGCTAAACGTCATCGATCTAATGGTTGTTAAAATCATTGTTACTCGTATAACAACGTCACTAAAATATAACACAATTAATCCTCGTCATCAGCAACATCTGTAGCACCAGCAACTACATAATAAGCAACATCATTATCCCATCATCGTCATCAACATCATGATCACCACCGTCATCATCATCATCAATAATATCACTATCAACATTTATGTATTCCTCATCATTATCAACACTTCCACCGCCATTATCAGTGTCGATATTGTTATTGCCATTTTGATTATCGCCAACTCCCTCAAGGTTGCAGACCTCTTATATGACACAAACAACAACCTTTTATGTTTCAAACTTTGCTCATCTGTTCTACTTTATTCTTATCTTCTACACTGGTGTCTGTTTACGTATGGATCAATTATGCATTATCATTGATGCGAAATATAACTAGATCAATGTCAATGTTGTAATCTTTGTATTGAAACACAAAATAATGTGGCTGCAGTGATTGAATCGTTTTGCTTATTGATATAATTCAATGCATAGAATCAGTTCATTAATATCCGGGATAGTGTTCTGAGCCCATTTTTTTCGCTCAAACTATTTATATTTCAATTAACGCTTTTGAAGGTTTGCAAAGTCACGCATCTATAAAACTAACAATTTCAGATGTCGTAATTTTGACAAAAAATGTCAGAAAATGTTCTATGAATTTTTTTACTGTTGAAGAAATAATTCCATGAGACAGATAATTAGAATTTGAGACTTTTTTACTTTTGGTGATATGAATATCTGTCAAGCGAGAGTCTTTGCGTGATGTTGGCTTCGTAGAGAATTTTCGCCACATAAATATAGACCCCAAGCGGACATGTAATTGTGTTTTCTTTTTGACAGAGAAGAAAATGCTGCGCGTAAGATTTGTGTAAAAATCTTTATTAAGTGTTTATGGGAAGAAAGTTTCATGGAACATTTGTTCGAAAAATGAACGACGAAGATGATGTTAACAGCAAGTATCAATGCTAGATATTAGTTGAAGCATAGTCGAAAGCATTAAGCATATATAAGTTATTTTTCAATATAACTTGGCCTGTCCGTAATCCTCTGTCCGCCTGCTTGTTTTGATTTGATTCTACGATGACTTGATGACTTGTACAAGTTCAACAGTAAACACCACGATAAATAAAATAAGTGTTCAAAGGAAGCATTCAAAATAAGGTCATGTTTACACCAGAGCCCATAGAAAAGATACATACTTGTTAGACTCTTTCAGATGCCGAAATTATTCCTGACGCATATTCATTTTATTGTTATAAATAAGCTGTCCTCTACATGCTTCTTAAGAGACCACAAGAGAAAAATAACCCCGGTTGTCTATTTGTAGGGGCTTCCGTGGTTGAGTGGTTATAGTATTTCATTTGTAATCACTAGCCCCTCACTGCTGTGAGTTCGAATCCCACCGGGTACCAAGTTTCACATGTGAGGAAGCTGTCCACTTAGCTTACGGGAGGTCGGTGCGGTCTTCCTCTGCTGATAATGCTGGAAAGTTACCAATTGACCCTGGCTGTTAGTGTAACGTTAAACTCCAGTGTCTGTGTATAACATAATTGCTTTTAAAGTTCGTACTGGAGCAGGAATGTTCTCTCTAAATTCTATTAACAAATATTTTGAAACAAATCTATGTTGTATACAGTACACTCGAGGTAATGCAATGTTGTATTTCAGCCCCACCAACCATTGGTTCATCGTCAAAATTTTGTCAGTATGAAATTTCTACAATAAAAATTAAACACTGTTTCTCCAATCTGATTTTCATTTTTCTCAAAAAGATCAAACATGAATTAACAAAACTAATAATAAGAATAAACACATGTTGATATATAAATATAAAAAGCAACTATGTCATTTTAGATCATTTATCACAATCACAAACAGATGGTCATCCTGTATTTAACTTAACTGTTTTAATTCTGAATAGTGAATCCTCGAAAAAAGCCCCAGTCGTTATGTCAGCGTATAAGTATCATACACGCGTCAAAGGACACGGTCCTTTTCAAGCTTTTACCCTAAGAGCTACCTTATAATGCCCAAAAAACATAAATGAAGATTATCGTAAAGGGAAGGCAACGCATTCAGCATATATCTCCTAAACATATACCTCGCGGCACGAAACAAGGTCCAGAGGTTATAAAACTTGAGAATAATCTCCGGGCTCAAATCTCACCCCATTCTCAGCGTATTATGGTTGAGACCATGATGTTGCTTAATGTTTTAATACAAACTCGGGTCAATTATGGTGTCAGAATAATGTATCAATTATAACATTACAGTGGTAACTTTGAAATATTAAAAAAACAAAATATGAGATTTGAGCTCAGAGACCGATCTCAGGTTTTATAACCTCGGGGCCTGAGCACTCAAAAAATCATATAATCAAATGTTTAGGCCATTATCAAAATTATATCATAATCAGGTAGATAAAGACTCTCAATAAATACAATGTAATTATAAATAAATGGTTCCATTCTTTGTATATATCTAGTATAAGTGCATGGCTATAGAGTAACGTCAATGTCATTTTACTGAAAGAAAAAAACTGAAGTGCAAAAATAAAAAAAATCAATTAAATGTCCTGGAAAAAACATGAAATGAACCAATATCGATTATTTAATGGATTCTAATAGTGAAAACAACAATGCAATGAAAATCGATGAATAAATGTAAGTGATGTTCACTAAAAATGTTGTGAATCAAACGAAATAAACTGAGCATATTTCATACAGCGAGAAGATATGAACACTGGCAGTGTCTAGCTATGTGAAATGATTGAATAATGGCACTTTTCTTAGCGCCTCACTCTGGGAAAGGGCATTGGAACTGATAAAATCTTTTTAATTTACTTATTATATCGAGTGCTTTTTGATATATTAATTGAAAGCATTTACTGAACCCTGGGGTTTGTAAAATTCCCAATGAATCAATAAGATTCATCGAAACCAGAAATCCCAATTGGGCAATCTAATATGATCATTTCAATTTGTACTGAAATGTTCTACGTTTTAAATTTCCTCTGTTTCAGTAACATAAAATGTGTTGCAAAGTAACGGAATGGCATATCCCAGATGTAGAATTAAGAAATAAGTCGTACCAACACGTACACATTTCACACAGGTTCCGTAATTGTGACTAATTCATCAATTAAACCATTTCAAAGTAAATTATAAAAAAAACATAAAAATTATCAAAAATACTGGTAATAATCAAGAGTTTCTCATGGTGACGAATATCTGTGATCTTAATTCATACAGACCTAAAATAATAATAATAATGATGATTCGTCTGAAGTAGTTGACAGAGCTATAAATCAAACCAACAAATTGTATATTACAGCAGCGCGGACAATCTTTGTAGATTTATCTCCCAGGATACTCCCCTATCTAAATGATAATGGATGTATATGACTCTGGTGCTTGTACAGACAGTTCTGCCTGATTCTTTGTAATTATCTAGATACTCGAAAGACCCTCTGTGGTCAGTTAATTACAGAAGAAAATTACAATATCTCTAAGATACTAATGATATTGTTTCATACGGAGTTATTGTAAACAAAGTAACAAATAAAATCATTTATCATCAATAAAATAATACATTCTATAAATGATAATAAGAAATCATAACAAAACAAAACACACATAGAATATAAGCAAGAATTTGGTACGGACTCAAAAAGTAAGGAATACATGTAAGATTTTCTCATCATGCCTGAAGAATTCGAACAATTCACTTGTAAATTTTCAATTCATCCTAATGGCAGAAAAAATATTAATTAAAAGAAAAATAAATTTGGAGTGAAACGCTGTGTATACGCTCTATCACCAAAAGACAAACATCATGATGAATAAAGGATTTAAATTAACTGAAACATATTAATGTTACAATACTATTAAAAGATTTTTTTCTTCACTTGCAATTATATTATTACAACTTATTAGATTGATTTTACAAACATTTAACCAATTAACTAAAATGCTAATTATCATATTATCGCAACAAACAAACAAACAAACAACAGTTATGGTATACATAAATACAAATATAATAAAATATAATTGAAAGCAAAACAAAGATAAATAAAATGTCAAATTTCGTACGTTCTCTAAAAACATGCGATGAATGTCTGACAATCGGTTGAAATATCTTTCACATTAATGCTTGACTAATAAGTCCATCCCTTTGTCAGCTCCAAAGAATTCCAAGCAATATCCAATTAATTCAACTATCAACCAATCAACGAACGTTTATTGGATAATACTGTCTGATCAAATTATCTGTACAATTAGCGTGATTCTAAAACTGTCTAGTATTGCACACCTATCCCAAAGAACTACAGCACTAGACTGGGTATCTCTTTACTCGACCCCAGTTTGCCTGAATCTCTGTCCAGTAATCGTTCAGTCACTTATGTAAACATCTGCAACTAGACATACTTATGTACATCGTTCCGTCTACCTATAAAATTTCAAAACCTAAAATCGTTATCATCAGACGCTTGTGACCTTGGAAACTCGTCGGGAATCTCCGGAGTCCAAAGATTCAGTAGCGTCATCTAGAGTCCCTTCAGACTGCACATCCGATTGAACACTACTTTGCTTACTCATAGATGCAGCCTGTTCCCGTTCAGGTTCTTCTGCAATTTGAGTAATGTCCCTTGATACTGGCCTGTAGGCAATAGTTGTCTCCCCAGTCCCTGAACGGAGGTAGTAATGGTGTTCACCCGGAAGATGATATTGTGGTGAATCATGTTGTTGTTGTGGTTGCTGCTGAATGAAACGCGTTGATATGTTTGTAGATGGTTGCTCTCGTTCTTCCGTTTTGTATTCCTGCGCTTCAATAGATGTGTAAGAAATATCTTGCATTGGACCTGCTGTAGGTGCGTCCATCTGCGACATAGTGACCTGTCGCACAGGTTCCTCACTGAGTTCTGGAACCAGTATTCTGGAGGCAGACTGTCTCTGAATGCGTGGCTGTCTCGGCACACTTCTAGATGGAGAGCCCGTTAAACTCATACTTTCTCTTATAAGTGTAGACAAAACTTTCTCCGGTGATTCATATTTATCATCATCCGGCTCGCTGATTACAGTTGGTATTATATTAAAACGCAGATCTTTCTTAGACTTAGCCGCTGCTTCACGCTCCGATTTATACTCTTCAACTGTATCAGCTATTGCGTGTTCCAAAACCTTGCTGAACATAGCGCTAGGTGAATGAGTTTGTGGTTGTGGTTGCGGCAAAGAATAGCCTGCTGCCACTCCGCTTTTCACGTCGGTTGAACCTTCCAAGTCCCTTATTGGATATGATTGTAAACAAATCTTTTGATTTCGCCATCTTACACTTTCCAATATTCCGTACGTAATGAATTCTATTGCGTATCTTGATGGCGTTCTTTTATCAACATCGGTTTTTTCAATTTTACTTATATTGATAATTTTACAATCAACGTCCGCAAAAACATCCCTTAAATCTGAAATCATCATTACAGCGTATATGTCTTTACTATTCTTTCTTCTTACTATTATAGGTGCTTCGCCGGTCGGCATGCGCATTAAAGTACGCACTTCAAAATCTGCAACCAGTTCGTCTTCAGTCACGAGCAATCGCGCATTAGTCACGTGATTTGGTTCTACCGTGACGTCACTGTCGACTTGCCACGTAAAAGTATCCTCAAACGTTTCGCCCCGAGGGCGACACACACGTAAGTAACCGTCAGCGCTCGCACTGACTCCAAAATGCCCAATTTCTGCAGGTATCTTCAGTTTGAAATTAGAATTTCCTTTTAGGGTGAAACCTTTCTGAACAGCAACAGCAGTGGCTGCCTTAGTTTGTCGTTGTGTACGAAGTTTGTATACCTGATCTTTATTAGTATTGTTTGTAAAGTCCGTTCTAAACAATTCAACTTCTTTTTTCTCTCTATAACCGCTTTCGGCACCTCCGGATCTTAACTGAAATTTTGTCGTTTTGTGATCAAATTCAAAGAAGTTCCAAGATACATCGAAAGTGAAATCGACCCTTTTCACACAGTCATACCATCTGAGATCCCTTTTAAGCTCCCTCCACGCGTATTCAGTAATTATTTTTTCCAGGTCAATAATTGACCCCGGTTCAAGGGATTGAGTTGGGGGACTACAGAGCATACTTACAGGACCAATAGTCATTTACTTGGTATGTAGGAGCAGACTAGGAACCAGACAAGCGATCACAGCATCAATCAGTTCTCACCTCAACAAGATTTGACACCTTGTTCCTAGTTGCTTTTCGAAAGGTTCCCTTGAAGATGGTAATCTGGTCTTTGTAATACAGTTTCGTAGAACTGAAATAGATAAACATTTCGTCTTGTTAATACGATTATAAATGCAACACAATGGACCGTAGCGACGGACGCAAGTACAGCTCAGTGCTTTGACAAATATGTCGGTAGGATATGAAATAGCGATAAGAAAGCAATGGGATATGTACACATATGAAAAAAAAACATATGGAACGAAATTGTACATTTCGCGGTGGTTACGATTTAGGCTTGTGAACAATGAATTTGTTGTTGCTTTTTTTTCGCTTACACTCGGCCATGGTATAAAAATAATGTTTGAAAGGAGTCATCTTTTCTATTTTAAACTGCCAAGGTCATTGGATACTAAAGGTGATACTATTTGTAAAGATGACTTATGGGTATAGTATTTAGTTTTTTTTCAATTGTTTTGTGCATTTCAAGTTAGTTAAGAATGAATTGTCTATATTCACGAGGTATATCCACGAGGTATTTTATATGGCAGGAATAAATGCGTTCTATATTGCTTAATAATCAGCGGAATTTATTGTGACATGTAATGTATTAGGGACTAATGAGCAGTAAGGATTACACGAGACAAAATTAAATCGGTTCTATCATACTTCAGCTATTCGGAAGAGGAAATAGAGAGAATTATATGAGGATCATAAGACGGTCCAGAAAAACGCAACCTGATAATTGTATCCACCGGGACACCAAAAGTAGAATCTATCAATGTTTTTAAAAAAATAAGAATATATAGATCATGGGTTTCTTATCAACACTATAGTCTATGACCAATTCTGTATTTTAGAAGAATTTGATTTATTGATCAATGACGTTTGTGATGAGGAAATTCCGTGAGGTATTAGTTGTTGGTGGAGCTAATCAGTTCGTTGGTTGGGACATGTATTGTAACAATTTTTATTATTTATTTTGATTTTTATGTGAAGCTTAATACGGAGGTCTAGATACATTAATTTGTCCAATAGCCTGCGTTATATCCAGTTCATTATTGAGTCAGTGACTGTGTTGGTGTTGAACAATATCTACAGGGAATAGTTTTGGATTCGTTTCGAGCATTTTGTCTGCCAAATGGTGGTAAACTTAATTGTTAGACACGGTCTAAGTGTTTATCAGCAAGGTTAGCTAAGAGTCATTAATAATAAATGACTGTATATTTAACAGATCGACTCACAAGTTATACAACTTAGTGTATAAATGGTAATAAGGATATTGTAAACTTAGCACATTAATATGAAACAATATTAAATCATAGATATAAATAGTGTTCCCGCGTATAGCGAAGCGATAACCTTGTATTCATGCATACAGTTTTGGAGACTGTTTTCATAATTAATTTCTCAACAATTTCGACTGAAGATCCGAAAAGCGATTAAGAGAACAATTGACTTTAATTAGTATCTCATAATTTAGATATTTAGTGTCGCAGCAGCACCGCGAGGATTTCATTAATATAATAACAATTTTCAGGGGCTTGTATTGTCTATCTGACGTGTATCGATTCGTTGAACCAACTGTTACATGATTTGTTCCATTCTCTGCCAGCTTTATCCAACTACATAGTGGTGGAGGCTACAGGATTTTTGTTTAAGGGGGGGAGACATAAAATCTAGATAATGATGTAGAATGTAGACACAATCAGCACATAACTAACGTTTTATTTTACTTATGCTTGTCAAATTTTAGAGAGGGTGCGCCCCTGCCGCCCTCAATCCGCCCATGCGTTGTAATATTCCTATAAACCAAACAGATTCGTAAGCCTTAAATTATTGCTGAATGCACAGCTTGCTTTACATCGCATAAAAAGTCTGAATTTCATTGAGAAAAAAACTAGCTCTTAGTTCATTACTGCGCTGTTCTCTTGCGAACAAAAAAACCCCGATTGATAAAACTTTTCTATGTAGTGTGTCTCAAAATATATGCCCCGCTAAAGACTACAACTTTTGTAATCTTTGAAAATGAAATTCATCATGTACTCTAGATCGGTTTGGAGCTGACAGGCTGTTTTTGTGTAAAGTAATCCTAAACGCCATACAAATTGATTTTGCATTTGAAGGCTTGATTCAAAAACTTCGTGTAGTAATTTACGACTTTGTTACAACACAAATTAATTTTATTGCAAATCTTTTTATTTGTGATACCATGTAACACACCAAGCATACGTTTAGAAACAGCAAAGACCCAGATCAATCAAATGTCAGGCGTTCGCAAATAAGACAAATTGTTCTGTGGACACTGTGACAATATTTGATATTCTATGGAGAGCTCACGTGCAGTATATAGGAGTTTCCCAGCCATAGTTCCACCAACTATCGCACAAACGTAATGCACAATGCTTTAAAGAATATGGTAGACAGCACAGAACAACATATCAATGGAGCGATATTCTCGGGGGATGCATTGACTTCAATTACGTTACAATTAAGACGTAAAGGCACACGAAATAATTGGATCCAGGAACAAGCACTCGCAGCAATTTTCTTAGTACCTGTTTTAACTTAATCTTCGGGAAGTATATGAGAACTTTTAACGATTTCTTAAGGCATTTGTAAACGATACACGTTGAAGTCGGTAATTTAGAGTCTTTAATTTGATTCGATGAGCTGTGCGGCATTTTTTCAATACATATACTGGTAGGTCGTCGAAAAGCAAGTGCTGAAGTATAAAAGGATTTAAGAATTTAATTTCATTCCAAGCTTAGCTTACCAAATCTGGATCATGGCGTCTGAAATTTAGTTTTAAGTCTTTTGGCCGTTATATGATATAATAAAGTTATACTGCTTGCATATGACCTATATAGATAAGATCAATATTCATGAAAGTTTGCAATTTGAATCTTTCTTCCACAATGAAATTATACCCACCAGCAATCCTACACTTTAATGATATCGGAAAGAGTAGAAAAACATTACTTCGATATAGGCTCAATTAAAATGTTAGTAAAATGTGTACATGTTGATACTGATAAAGATGATGATGGTGTTATTGTTGACGATATGACTAGTGGAACTGCGTGATAAAAAGATTTAACACTGATAATAACACCGAAAACGTTCAAGTTGTGAAATATCAGTGTAAAATACAACGAATTACCAAAACTGTTGTCAATAGAAGTCTAAGTCCGGATACGACAGCCTGACTGTATGTAGCCAATGTTAATTTTTGTCACTCAGGAAGACTTTTATAGATTTCTGTTTGCTACAAATATCATTGAATGTATTAACAAAATCCCCCATTTATGTCGTGTCACATTAAGTTACACGGTTATACTCTGTCATTTAGATCAACTCAGTTGTTAGAACAAACTAAAAACAGTTGTCATCTGATTCTAGTTACATTAGTGACATCAAAGTATTCGTTCTGTTCTAAATTCTTAGCAGTACTTCACTTAATGGCCGTAGTAATAGAGTCCGTGACATTCCCATACAAAACATAATTCTGGTTACTAGATATAGACCGAATAGACTTCGTTTCTTCAGATCCCAAGAGGAAGCGATTGTCATTCATGTTTTTGTTAGAAGGCATGACATGAACTCAGAGTTATATCAAAAGATGTTTCATGGTGAACTGGGACATCAGACAAACAATGCCTCTCGACGGCAGATAACAACTATGTTGTCATGGCTACATAATCATGCATATTTTCTTGTATACACTGAAAGCTTCTCACACAGTCCAAGATCAAGACCGTTTCATTTTTATTTCTACATTCCTTTCAACGTTCATCGTAATAATGTAGCCACTAGTAAGACCATCTTTCTAGTTCTTGTGGTGGTCTTACCTTCTGCATTGGAAGAAATATTAAGGTACTTTTTTCGTAATAATAAGGACTATAGGAAATGGCTGACTGCAGAGAGACAACAACTGCTTGGCAGCGTTCCTAGTGCTTTCGTTACTTTTAACTTTCATTGTTCCCGTCCCCTAAAGCATCCCGAGCTATAAACCCTGATGCAATTCTATCAGTTCTGTATACTGTACGGCATTTAATGTATTATTCGGAACCTTTTTAAATGGACGGCAATATTCCTTAATATAAGAATAGTTTGCTTCCGGATCTCGTTTTTACTTCTTCTTAAAGAATGCATAAAACGCTACAATTAAAACTCTGTTTTCCGAAAACAAAAATTTCCATAGAATTATAAAACTGGATGAAAAGTGTAAGTCTAAATGTTGCTTCAAACCATTTAAGTCACTACATGATGTATTGAGAACACGATAGTCATTTAGAACTGTTTACTCTGGTAGAACTGTAACGAGCGCTTGATTTGGAGATATCTGTCTTGACAGTTTAAGTTTGAAGACTGATAATCAAATGAATATCGATCACGTGTAGCACGAACGTCACAGGATCCCCTCATGGTTCAAGATATTTAGGTAAAGTTGTTTGCATTGATAAACTCTGTAGATGATATACTTTCAACACATTCATCATGAATATAGAAGCGTTACCATGTCAACGAAGTTTGATTACTTTGTATATTAATAAAGATTTTCCCAAAAAATTAATAATACTTTTTCGAAGCGTAAGCATTCAACGGCACCCAGTCTGTAAGCCATGCCTCAAATTGTATGTTTGCATATTGAGTACAAACTGGTTGAAAACATTGCATAATCAGTATAACACGGAGATTGTGAGTTCCAATCTTGCGATGGAAGCGACATCACCGCTTATAAGCAAGTCCTGTAGTTAACGGGAAGAAAATTCGAGGGAGATTCTAGAGAAATGTTTAGTGCTGAATGATTCGATGAAGAATAAGATAACAACATTTATGTCAGTATTATCAATCGAATTGCATCTTTACATTTTACCATTTGGATGTTGGATCTTAACAATGCAACCTTCAAGAGCACAAAGAGAAACATCATTATTCAGCTTAATTAACAAAGTACCATACATTTTGATTTTTAACTCAAGGGTATTCTAAGAGAATGTATGGAATTTTAATTGATCCACACTGTTGTTGTAACATATTGTTTTAGGCTCCTTGTTAGGCTCAATAGGCGTAATGTTCGTATCAATCGAAATAATTCAATTAACGTCGAAGACTTTTCTAAAATTTCTTCACATGAGAAGATTATAACCTACGGATAAACAATGAATTTTAAATAATTACCGATATGTGAGAACATTACTTCATTGAAAGATCGTAAAGTTTGGAAGAAACCTGTTAGGAATCACAACAGTAGTTCAGCCGAATTTCTGCTGATATTCAGACAGCTAACACTTTGATAATACTCCATGGACGCGTCATAAATCATGGAGGCGTGAAAACAGCAATTAAGATTGTCAGAGCATTTCCATCATTTTGACTAGGATGCGCGCGCATTCTATACTAAGTGCTATTCAATTTGTAACTCCTCATTGAAGAGTGTATTTCGTAACCGGAAGTAGAAAAGGATAAATCACGCATCACAGAAGACAAAGACAATGCATAAGCTGTAAAAAGACTGAAGTATGAGGCATGATTGCGTGATAAGTCTGGCAAAGAATCAACTTTAGGTGCAAACGCAGCTTAATTCTATAGATGAAAGCTTTTAAGATATTACATTCATCAGCCAACATGTTAAATACTGCTCAAGTTCTACGAAAAAAATGCACCATCGGACAAATTTCTCTCATCTTTATTTGGAAAGTAGAATACACTTGATTACCAAAGTGGTACAAATCAATTATTGAATCATTCGTCAAAGTCGTTGTCTCACTTAACAATTTATGGAGCAGAAATGAAGTTAAGTGATCATACAATGATCTTTCCATAGAATTGACATTAAAACATTCACATTTAGTATGTTATTATAGCTGCAGAGTAGCCTTGCTGGAAACCAAAGTCTTGTATTGATTTAGTGTGTCATTATTTTCATTCTTAATCAGCCCATTTAGTTACAATTAGGGACCTATGTGATCGAGTGGTTATGTTAATCACTAGCCCCTCACTGATGCGAGTTCGACCCCCACCTAGGGCTAAATATCACATGTGGGGAAGCTGCCCAGCTAGCTTACGGAACATCGGTGGTTCTACTCAGGGGTAAGCCTGCGGTTTTCCTCCGCTGTTAAAGATGGACAGTCGCCGAAAAACCCTGGCTGCTGGCGCGACGTTAAACTCCAGTGAAAATAGCGACACAATGAGATATGCTTTAGTGAAAACCCACTGATGAAGCCAAAAAATTATCAAATCTTCTTCTTGATAAATATTGGGCAATCCGGTAGAATTATGAAAGCAATAAATCATACACAAAGACATTTTCGGGGGATTTGTCCGCCTTGCAAAATCCATTGGTGTGTTTTGTCGTTCGAAAAACTTATACCATTTTGTTTCTAATCCAGCATCAAGATAAACCATCTTTTGTTTCAGTGAAATAATACTAAAGATTTAATTCTTCGTCGGAACTTTTTATCCAAGGGATAAGAGTCCCACAATACTCAATGTAATCACTATTATCTTCTCATTAATACTCAAATCGATATGAATATCAAGCTACTATGTAAATGAAGATCTCTATTGTATAATTTTGTTTCAATAGTAAGATATTCTCCTTAGGGCCCTATATTATACTCCTTCATATTAATTCATTTATAAATGTGGGTATCCTTTATGGGTACTTAAACTTTGAACGTATTCAACATGTTGCGGATTACGAAGTTAGGAGTTCGGGTTAGAACTTTTCAATTTGTTTGCCTTCCCCCTCTCTCTTTTACTGGTAGCTCATTTAAGCGTTAAAAGTGCTGTCAGTATGGTCTATGGCACATTGTGAACAACGTTAATTCATAGTCTACCTTTGAAGTTTCACATTGCTGCACGATTTTATCCTAGGTTACCGGGTTATTTCTCTCAAATTTATCTTGAATCCGGGTCGTCTTAACTTGAAAATTAAGTTCTGTCTCGTTCCCGATATATCTGTTTGGGAATGTCTTGTCTTGCAAATGATTCACATACGTTTTCCGCTTGCTGATAATTTTTTAACACAACTTTCGTCTAATTTACCTTTGATGACATGGGATGTATACCATGGTGTTAGTAGCACTAGTGTATGTATTTGAAGATTATTACGAGCATACCACTACATCAAAACATCTCAGAAACTTCTTGAGATTTCACGTTGCCGATTTGAAAAAAGTAATTCAACGTTATATAAAATCGATTACAATACGGGAAAGGAAAAGACAAAACGCATTATATTGAATGTGCATCTTATTCCCCGACTCGACTTTTTTACTATCTTATTTTGACTTAATGGTTTCTTATCGTCGCCAAAGGTTTAATATATGGACAAGATTTTCAATAAGATTGTAATTTCGTCTAATGTTCGGTGCATTAAAATATAAATTCATTTGGAGCGCTCTAAGATTGCCTTACATTTAGGGATGGACTGGGTCCACACATATTTGTATAGTAATTACAGGAGTAAGGCATAAAGAAGACGAACATAAAAGAACATAATTATACCTAAGAGCAACTCAGTCAGTAAGGCAAGAAAAAGTTGCATATTGATATACCGTCAAATCCGTGTTTGCGTGTATTCATCAAATAAAAATGACTCGTTTCTGAACAATAAAAGCTAATGTTTTTGAGTGACATACTCGAAATATTGTTTACCCCGCTGGAGCCTACAAACTGGTTTCGAGCTTCATACATTAAAAAACGATGTTAGTCATACATACAGATAACCCGACAAATACATGTTGGATGATGTGCCTCGTAGGCACCCCTTTTTGGTCTTTTTCGGCCATTTTTGATCATGTGGTATTAAATTCTCCTTTCTGATTGGCTTAGAACAGGCATTGTAAGGGAAGAAATGGTCAAATCTGGGTAATTGTATATGTCGCCGTCAGTGGTGAAATATTGGCTATATAATGACAATGTATTAAGTCGCTTAATATCATTTGTTAAGACAAAGTCACAATATAAGAGAATGGGTCTGGCGATACCAAGGTCGTTTTGTGTGGCTAAAGATGTTTGTTTCCAGTGTTTTTAGTATAGGTATGAGATAAAATACAGGGAACACGTCTTATATCATGCTTTTATAAGACTAACAAGTATAGAAATAAGGAGGTATCGCCATGGTGATAAAAAAACGCAAAATAATATGTTATAATCATATTTTATCCATGTGTAGACCAACGCTTAACATTTAAAATGGTATTTTATTCATCAAGTACAAACAGTTACACGCATTCAAAGCGTGAACACGGAGATGCGACACATTGAGAAAATCAAGCATTACCTGCCTAGCGTGTTTGCGTGGGGGAATGTCACAACGCTTGCTAAATGTCATTTATATTACGTTCCTTCACTTATTTAGACATACTGGTAATCAGTTTTCCAGACATCAGCTAAACACATACAGTCTTTAGGTCTGTAGAAAACTACGTATACAAAGCTGTAGATATATGCATTTATGAATGGTTTCTGTCCTAGCGTGGTGAAATATTTGGTTAGGTTATTAGATCTGCTGGTACTCCGCTTTTCTCTAAGTAATTTGATAGACGATCTAACTGGTAGCGTGAGATTATATAGAAAACTTAATTAAGAATATTATATAGACGTGCAGTTAATGGTAAGGATGAATATTAATTAAGTTCCGCATTTCATGGTTTTATTGACATTCACTAAGTATGTCAATGATTAGTTAAGTAAGTTATCTCATTTACCGTGATACATTTACATTGTACCTTATTAATCACGAATCTAGAAACATGACAATGGTGTCATAATGGAAAGAAATGAGTTACAGACAGGAGTCTGGAATGTTTTGATGACTAATTACTTGTAGTTGATTGTACCAGCTAAGCGCCTAATACTGATACTTACAAATTTCGGCATTGGTTAAGTAAGACCAGGCCGGGATCCACTTTTATAAATATGGATAAAAACAAATGAGTTAGAAGTTTGATGATACGGTGCAGCCTCTCGAAAGTAACACCCTTTTGTAAGAAGCAAAATCGTGTTGTTGTTGAGATGGTGTTGTTCTGGAGAATTTAAATTAACACATGTAGTTAAATCGTACAGCGGGAAAAATCGTGCCGTTGTTCAAGGGAGGTTGTTGCTCAACCCAGGGCCGCTCTGAAAATGTTGCACTATAACTGAAATCGTACTCAGGACCTCGTTTCACTGGGCAAGCTTAAAGTGTCATCTTTTAATTAATCACTTTATAAGAATTTAAATCCTGGAGAGTAATTTGCTTTAACAGGAACATTGCCTGACCAAGTTTATCAAATTGGCATGGAAAGGTTTGCACGTGTTTAACTTCCTATCATTACGTAAAATGTTGAATTAATGAATGTTTAATTGTATCCCGTTGCAATGAAAATAATAAATAAGCCAAACAAGTGACTGTGTTCCAAAAAGGTTATCTGTCTTTATATGCAGAGTATATTGTCAAGTAGGGCATAATCCAACAAACATAGACATAGTTTGAAGCTCATAAATATGTATACAGAATGAAAATATAACTTGTTACAATATATGCATTGATAGACGGTTATTAACATTCTAGAAGTCTGTGCAGCTATACATGTACAACGTAAACATGCGGTATTACCGATTCGTTTCGTTAGATCTGATTCAATTAAATCTAGTTAGATAGCTGAAGTATGCCCCAAAAACTTAACACACATGTGGTAAACATAGGACCAAATATGTGCAATTTGAGTCGAATGATACAGCAAGCCCTTGATATTACGACCACCTTTAGAACAACCGATAAATGGTCTCAAGTCTGAGATGGTCTATTATCAAGTTAAAATATAGAAGAACTACGGAAAATAAGTCCATTATAAAAAGTCTTTAAAATGAAGTGTTCTCTAATTGAGATTTTACTGTGGTTCTAACAATCTCCTACAATGGCAACAATTAAGTGTTCATTTCATTTCAAATCGTGGAGATCTGGGTATTGGCGATTATGGAATAATTGTTTCCTTTGGTTCTTAATTAACCGATCATTAAAGTTAAATACGCGTCTAATATGGTGAGAAATGGTCACATTCATGCTGTAATAGATTTGTTGTATGAATTGATTGTTATTAATTGTGTCAGCCATGCTTACAATACAGTACACAATATCATAAAAATGTCTTAGTATTTTTTGCCATTTTTAATGAAGTAAACTATATATTTCATTTATCACAAGAAAATCCAACTACTCCATGCTCAGTTTATCTGATATTTTTATACATTATTATAGTTTTCAACTAATTTTGTGAATGATTTAATTAGAAATTACTGCTAATATCCATAATTTAAATCAATGCAACTGTTTATTTTAAGGTTAACGCCACTAAGAAAATATACGTATAAATAAAACACAAGAATTTGCTAATAAATACAAAAATGAAGTTCAGTGTCTCAACATACTTACAGGAACGTATATTTCCAGACGACTTGTATAAAAGCCAGTATTGATTCATCTATCCGTACCGAGCAGCTGTCCGGAAATTAGAGCGGAGCACTTTAAAAATACAGTTTTATGAAGTCGATTTATAGAATATTCCAAATGTTCTTGGCAACTCGTTTCCCACAAAAGATCTCAATGCCGATAATTTCCACACACTCTGATAATAGACGAAATATGTGTGTCCACACAAAGCATGCATACATTTAGAGAGTACTGTCAAAGGGATGGTTAAACAGTCGATCTATGAATTCTACACAGTGCGCTTTTTAAAAAAATATCACACTCAGTGAGGAGTTCGCCGTTCTAAATAAAACTTGGGAGACAATTATTCCAGCATTTCAACATGTAAATTTCGGATAACTTCATTTTATTTTAATATTATCTGAAAATAATCTAAAATTCAGAAAATATATTTCAGAATGGTTGTTTCACACGCTACAAACTTAATTATCCAGATTTACAATGAGGTTCATTTTACAAAATTATATATTGTATTAGAGTACCAGACAGTTGATATAACAGACTAGTAGAAATACAATCTCTGAAAATTCCCCTGAGTTAACACCATGAAGCTAAAATATCTAACCACGGTTTCTCTATCAGTGTCCTTAGGTACATGGTATCACGACAAAAACTACACGACAATTCGTTCAAATCAAAGACCAATCCTTAACAATTAACCCCTTCCAAATACATCTAAGAGAAACAATTAAAAGATCATAACGTATCTAAATCCAGTTCAGTAGAAACTGCTTGAAGTCACATGATCACCTTAACCAAATCACGCTGCTGAGAGACATTTTCAAGCAAAGCACGGTATTAGCTTCATAAATTGAACGTTAATTCCAATTTTATTTCTTGTGTAGCTTCGAATTATTGTCTAATCTTAGAAATATTAAAGGCCGATTCAACATTCACAGAGGATAAATAATTAGACGAAAAAAAAACAACTTAATCAGATGTGCATCTAGAGCACATTCGATTTCTGACACCCAGTGACAAACGGATGGAAAAGTACAAGAACTCAATTCTCTAGTCTAAAGAATAAAATGCCCTGAGCTTCAGCAGACTTGTATTGCTTTATGAACAAAAGTAACATTTTATTAACTTAAGTCTCCAGATTTACTTAAGACAATGTTCCGTATTTCTCTTGAAGTATGTGCTCGTTTTGCTTTATTCTAATCGATTCTCAACTCACATCTCTATTACTGTACAAGTGACTTCGGTATAATTCCATTTAAGAATTCCGTGTGTTGTTAAAGAATTGTCACGTCTTTATTGTTCATTATATTGCACATTGCGATAGCAACTCACAGTACTTCCTCCTTCAAGTTACAATCACTGAATCGGCACTCCTCCGGGATTACCGACGAAGTCTAATTACAAACATTTCTTGTAGCTCATTTCCCACTATATATAAGCGTATAAAATCACAACTCACCAATTTTTTTGCTTTGGTTTAGAATTTGTGGAAATAGGAGTTATAACCGTATAATGTCGGTAATATTATTTATGATTCTTGTGAGAGACAATAAAAAGATTATCTTAAATCTACCACTTAGGTTATTGTCCATTCGGAGAAAGACGAATCCATTAAGCGTTCAGGCAATGTGACTTTTACATCAGAAGTATGACATTTTCAGACTAATAGCATACTTCGACCAAATGCCTTATGGGTGGCGATCACAACTGTTCTAGCAAACCAATGAAGCACGTTGTCTTAATCAACAAATGTTCAAACAATAGGCTAATACATGAGACGTGTTGCCATCGTTACATATCGACCCAGCCAAAAGCGTTTATCATCCAACAGTATCTTTGAACTGTTTCTGGAATAAAATACGATTCTAATTCCGTTGGTGAAACTTATCCTTTCTCATGAATGTATTCAACGAATAAACAGATCCGCTGTCGTTTAAATGGTGATTTTTTAAGAATGTATTTGACAATCAGTGTCTATTCAAAACATAAATCCAGCATCGATGGAAGAATATTATAATTATTAATTTTTTCATATATCTACAAAACTTTAGAGAACGCAAATGAAGCTTAGCTTTCAATTCGTCTGAATTCATTCAAATTCTGCTAACACATGTCGTTTTGAAGAAAACCGTATATTAAGATGCCATCTCTTAAAGTAACATGCTCCTTTTTGCTGAAATTATCGCATTGGGGTAATAAAAGTAGTGGAAAGCCTCACAGCAATAAAAGATGGTTTAAAATTTCCTAAAAGCGATGTACACAAAAAAGCTCCGACACTTTCTTAGAACGTCTTATACACCGATCAATAACATCGCCATTTTTGAATAATCGCTTTTCCTAGAACACATTCTGGTACACACAAGACACTGGGAGGCGCATTTAGCAGAGAGAGAGACAGAGAGAGAAAGCCTATACGAGATTGTTCCTCTGTATTGGTAAAATTTGGTCAACATTGCCGATAATCACCAAATGTTTCCGATTCATTGCCTAAAATACTCAATAAACAGCCAGAATATTTCAGCAAGTGTTACGAATTGGCCTATCTATCACTTGTATCCAGTTTCCAGCTCCATGTTTTGCGTTTATTGTGCCACTTTGGTGTTGGACTACTGCTTATGCCAAAAGTATTTTTTAACATTTTGCCTTTTCTTCCGATGGTTTCGTTTTTTCACTATAATTTAGAATTACTAATCATAGGACGTCATTGAGCTTTGTAATAAGTCTTGAGCATTCTTATATTTCGATATTCAAAATGTTCGTCCTCAGACAATAAACGAAAAATTTGGTCTATCACTATAATCAGCAAGCACTGTTTTAAGATATATCCAGCCTTGCTGTAAATGATTCGTTTATTGGCTGTGAAAACCACTCCTCTTGGATGAGACAATTTTATGCAGCAAGACACCACTTTGGGACAAAAATAGCTGAGAAATACCAAAACATGAAATAAACTATTCCCGAAAGCAAAGTAGGATTGTGAGCATCGAATCACGCTCAGGACTTTGAATTTGATATGAACTTTGATAAATGATTAAACTAGTCGAGTGTTGTTGTTGTTGCTGTTCTTGTTACATCTGCTGTTGCTATTGTTGTCGTTGTTGTACGAGTTGTATCAACGTCCCGTAAATGTTTATATGTTTATTTGCTTTGACTTTCCTATCATTTGTTGCATTTTCTGAATGTAGTTTATTTTGTTCCCCAATCTTTGTCAGCTAAATATTTGCACCTTAGATTTTGCTGTATTCTTTTCGGGGTTTGCATGATCCAAGGGCACAGATTTGTCAGTGTTTGATATTCTTATTCTGTTTTTTTTTTATTTTACTCCTTTACACATCATAGTGTGTCACGACTGGAACACAGTTTGTTGCCCATAAGCAAACAATAAGTAGATGATCTTCTAAAAAATATCTTCTCTGTACATACGAGTGCACTTATTTCATCTTCTTAAAGCCTTTAAGGATCTATTATCAAAGCTCGACCTATCGTAACAATGTGCCTCAAGGTTACCGCTTATATGATCAGTCCTGCTAGACATAATTAATCATACGAGAGTTTCCCTCATGGACCTTTGGGCAAAAAATAACAATTATGTGTTTATTTCAATTTTTGTTGATATAGTTCTTTAAACTGGACGTCCAAGATAATAGAAAAAGTTATCAGTCACGTGTTTCCAGCAGACAATGCTGAGTTATTTCTCCTACGGCGAGGTTCGTAGTCATAATCCGCCACCCTGTCGCATGTTAGACCAAATATAATCATTGCAGACAAAACTCAATTACCTTATGCTATCATTTTACTGTATTCCGCTTTCTAAGTGTTATAAATCCCCATCTTGTTCATAATAAATACTATGCTTAAACATGATCGTATTTTGTTGTCTAGACTCTTACTTACCGCCAAAAGACTGACTGTGAATCCCTTTTTATTATACGATATTAACGAGGTAACCTTTGAATATTTCCTCCACACATTTCGTGTTTTTTGTCAAATTCTAATCAAATGTACCACATTTTTCCTCACATGAATCTCTGCTTAAGCTGTACTTATTTAGTATGTTTTTATTACACAAAATAAATAAATGCTTCTCTTATACATCTTAGTAAATTGAATTTCTATACAATTGTAATTGAAGTTTCTTTGACAAACACTTCTTTCACAAATGAATGAGATGTATACATGTATTTTGAAAATGTAATCATTTGTAAATGTTTCCTATGCATTCATACGTCATGGACTTCCAGATATATGCTTCAATATTTGTTTCGTATTGCTTGGCAACAGCATGAATACATAGTCACTTAACTTGCCGCATGCTATGTCTAAAGACATCTTTCAATACGGACCATTTCTTTCGATATCCTTTTTAGTTACTAGTATTTCAATTTTTTTCTGCATAAACAACTGATATACCGTTCTGTTTGAATAAAACTTTCCTCAAAATCTGTTAATGACTCAGGCACCAGCACTAGAATAAAACGCCGCAGCCATGTTATACACTGATGTTTATATACAGTCGTCTGTAGCTTGCGTGACACGAGAATGTAATCACATAGTTCTACATGCATCCTGTCTATTACTTTAAAAGAACACAGCAACATTTCCGATGACGGAAATTATATAAATATTCCAATTAATATTCAATTAGAAATTGAAAAGAACATAATGAAAGTTTCTTTTTATTTCTTAAGATGTTTAATGATATTTAACGTTCATGCATTGCGTGTCTTGAGAATGATTCTTTTTTGCAAAATGGTAAACTATGACAAAAATATGGTGTCATTATAGTTGGTGAACAAATTATCGTAAAATAGTTTACTTAAAATGACTAGACAAACACATGGCTAATAATCATTCACGGAGTTACAGTACAACATTTATAAAACAGACCTTTTATGAATTTTACGTAATTTGACCGTCTGTGTTTCTCCTGTCCAATTGATTTTTGCAGCAGACGTTGAACACAACCTCCTTGTTGTGAATAAAATAGAGTATAATAGCTGAGTACATGACTAGTACTTTACACATAATACAAAAAAGATGCAACGTCTTAGACAATTATGTAAGATTTTACACGCAATATACGACACAAACGGGAATATAACGAGCGACACTTATGCCAGAACTGAATTCAGTAACCTGAGGTCTGTGAGGGTGATTTTAAGGAGTATTTTATCCACACGACACGCACATTGTAAGCTTATACAGTGTATATAACATGTATTTGTTTATAAGAAGTGTAGTTGAGTCTTAGTAGCGTAAAAAGCGCTAAGTACAATACAGGAAAGCCGTTCAGCGTTAACATACCACATACATGGTGTACATGTACCGAATTAACATCCAATGCTAACATGTACCGCATCAAAAAAGTTGACTTAATCAACAGGGGATACCTTTATATGAAACAGATTTTTTATAGTTAACATTTGTGCTGACAATTATACATTGTGTGTTAAATATTCGTCAAAAGCACGCATAAGTATGCCATAGACCACATTAACCAGTCATAACAAAGTAAGTCTGTGAAACGGATTTTATCCGAAATGCACCGTCAGACATTTTCCCGAACATGTAAGTCAAATGTTCAAAATAGTTTAGTTCTATGAACAGTTACCATGGTAATATCGCCAGGGTTTGGTAATAATTGCAGAAACTGCAAAATATTCTCACGGCACATTGTTGAAAATTAAGACAGTGAGGTTTAGTTTGCAGAGGACAATAGAATGATGACTTCGTGACACGTACAAAATATCTTTGTAGCTTTGAATGGCACGAGTCTTGTGTTGTTATTTGCTATCATTGATGGGAACACATCCTGTGCATGGTCGTAATTTCAACAAAACGAAAGCCCACATCACTTAGTGTGACCTTTCAGCATTTAAATGTTGCTTCTAACTTATTCCCGGGTGGTTTTAACATAACAGATTTAACTAGATTTTAAGACGAGAAAATATTATCTGCTGTATTGCTGTTGATGCCAAAAGCTGAACGAAGCTTATAAATTACGCATGGGAACTGCTGAAAGAAAATGCATGTCAATATACTGTACTTTCAGCAGAACTTCTATAAAAATTGTTTAAATAGGAGTGTTAAGCAACAACACGTTTGCAAACATAGCTGTATGTTTATTATAGGTATGAAAAATACATGTTTACAGACAAAACTATATCATAAATATGAGAATGCCTGTTTACATGCATAGCTATATAATAGTTATTATAAATGTGAAGAATGCATATTACATGTACAAACAAAGCTAATAATAGACCTATTATAAAAATGAAGCATGTTACAGACATATCTATGATTACAGATCTCTACTCCTTGACCACGATACCTCCTTGATCCGAGTTCAAATCCCGGTCGAGACACTGGTCATACCTTCTATGAAATTTGACAAAAATGTAGATTTTTCCCCAACATGTGGAGAAGTTGCAGTCTCCTTGTGGAATGGTAAATTAGTACTGGTTAGTATACAAACAGGAAAACTGGTTACCGATAGAAAATACAGGTACAGAAAATTGTCTGCACACTGCGATTAGTACTGTTTAACAGCTAAAGATTTCCATAAACAGGCAATGGTATATTTTTTTCCAAATAGGTTCATACTTTGAAGATGTATGACAGTGCTCACAAATAATGGCTTAGGGAAAGAACCCTGGCAAAACAACACTAAGCAAACACGTAACTGTAGTTACTTCCCTTTTCTGGGAGAACCTTGAACAACAAACTGATCATCTATAATGTTTGCGGAGTGGATACAGGATATTTGGCAAGGGGGGCGATGTAAAATATAAATGTTTATGTAGAATATGGACACAATCAGCAAATAAGTGATGTTTTTTTACTTACGCCAGCCAGATTTTAGAAGGGTGCACACTGGCTCCGCCCCTCCTTAATTCCGCCTCTGAGATGAATCACACATTTCAGAACCAATAAAATACAATTCAGATTAGATACGAAACAATCTTGAGGATACATTATTTATATTCAAAAGTCACGGGTTGAAAATTTTAATCTTGTCATCCTCAGTATCATTAAATTTCATTTTCTTTACAAGTATTTAGGTCACCAACCCACGCACGTATGACACAACATTAAACTGTAAATTAATATATATATATACACAAGTAAAATATCAAGCTGACTTTTTGGAAAGGTAAAAAATTTTAGTAAAATGTATACCACAATTTAAAACACTTTGTACAGGATCTAAATGCAAGAGCGCAAAAAGAGAGAAGTTTGGCATCTCACAGTACACAAACAATCAATACTAAACATGATCCTGTTACTCTTAATACAAAATAAAGGAGAAATATACACAAGTAGCATACTTGAATCTTCCCAGCAAAAAATAAAATCATCACAAACACATGGTTTTTGTATGGTAATATATTTAATTGTGTATATGCAGCATCAATTATAATAAACAACAGATCATTATATAACTTAGAATGGTTTGTTGTAGTTTATATAGTACTGTAACTTAAGAATTATCACAATACTATTTTCATGCAGTATATCACTTATCTACTGTATTCAGACTACTGTGTCAGCGTTCGTTAAGCTTTGACCACTCCACAACAACAGACATATTCTTCATATTAAGAGTATATAAAATATATCAAACATCATGTCGACAATGCATGGCTTTATATCAGCTTCATACTTAAGTCAAAACAGCCTCTTAATAATCACCTTGGAAATGATATACAGAACACAGAATGGTACACAAAACATTTAGAACTTAAACAAAACATCACAACATTCACACCCATAATGAGCTTTGCCTGTTCAGAAACAACATAATTATCGGTGACAATATGCAATCAAATCTGATGTTTGCAGTTCAGTATCACAGTAGAAGATTGTATTAAAAAAAATCCATACAATAATTCATTAATTGGTGTGTGATAATTCATTGAGCACTTAACAATTAAACAACTATGCCTTTATCCCTTAACGATTTTATAGAAATGCATACTTATGATGTCATCAAGTGATTTATTGATAATGGCTGCCTTTCACCAACAGTCTGACGGAGGATAAACATGGAAAGTTTCCTGATATTAATAGTATTGGAATCATGATATATGAGAATAGAAAGGAACTTCACACATTGAATCTAAACAAGCCTTCATCCATAAACATATCTGCAGGATCACTAATTGGAACAATCATCTGTTTTATCTAAGTTCTATCGTGAAGTTACTATCAGTCACAATCCCCCATCTCTACTTCTTCTATCATTAAACTACTACAGTCCGCCACTGATGTATCCCCAGCTGATGTGGAGGAATCATCAAGTTGTGATGTAAGTCTCATGATCGGTGGAGGGGGGAGAGGGTCTTTAGAGTCGCAACTATCATCCAATGAAAATTTAGGAACTCCAATACCAGTTGGTGCCAGGAACACAGGACTGTCTTCAAGATCTGAAATCAGGATTTTACAAATTATTTAAACAATTCTTTTCTATCTGAGCAAATTACAGACTATAACATTATGAGCATGGGAAGATAAATCTTAACTGAATTTTATTATCTATTAATGAAATTGATTTTGTTTTTAAAGTATTCAAATTATACTCAATAAATTGTTTGGTTGAGTTTCAAACATAAAAGACTCTAAATGCAAGTATTTTCAGTCATAAGTTGATCTTAACAAAAGATGTTGTTAATTTTCATAAGAAGATTTCTCATCACTAAAACTCTAAATATTGAGGTTTTACTGTATATGAAGACCAACCTTCTCGTGGAGAGAGCTCCAACATTAGAGATTCTACCAAGTTTGACAGCATTGTGGTTGAAAATGCATCATCTCTACGTATAGCTAAAGCCTGAAAATTGTAAAATATTCAACATTGAATAAAAAACTGTGTTCGACATCATGAATGCAACATAATATTCTACAATATACAATTATCTACAATGCACATCTGCGAATAGGTGGAAGATAAAACTAAAATGTTGTCACTGTAGATTGTATGATTAACTAATTAAGTTGTATTGTGATTTTGGACAGTTGGGATGGTCTTTGCTTGATGTCAGCTTTAAAATTTTGTTCTGAATTACAATAATCACAATGTGTGCAATGTTTTGAATCAAAGATGAATACAAATGTATTACAGAATTGGGTGTAAAAACAATTTAACAAAATAGGTGTGGATAATTAATACTGATTTCAACACAAAAGGAACTACTTCGACACCCAACATCCTCTGTTTTTCATACAAAGTCATAAAAATCTGAAAAAAAACAATGTGTATCTGTTATTAAACAATGCAGTAATTTACATTAAATACCTTATGGAAGTAATCCACTGCTTCAAGACTGTCTCCTTTCAGAGCATAAACATAACCAATAGCTGAGTATGTTGAAGGACTCTGTGGGTCTAAGATTCGTGCTTGCTGATGATATTCTAACGCCTCGTCATATTTTCTGAAGGAAAGAACAAAATAAATTTTCAAATGATAAAAGTTAATAACAAAAGTGAGATATCCATGAAATATTGTTCATAATTATTTCATGTACAAAAACAATGGATACAACAAACAAAGCAGAGAAGCTACATATCAAAATACCAATTAATACGAAGAAGTATAGTGAATGATATATTTAACTAATAATCAGTGGACGACTCAGCTTTTTTGTACAAAGTTGTTCTGTTATTTCACAATGTATCTAGGGTAAATGATTGCCAATTTGTGCTTGTCTGAGGTAACTTTTACTCATCCTATACAGCAAACAAGCAAGTCAAATATTATATAAATATAAACATCTTTGACTCTGCTTGGATGCCTGAAGTTCAATATAGTCATCAAAAACTTATGTTTAACTTACAAACCATTTGTTGATACTACAACATATCACCATAAACAATCATATATGATGACTAACAATCAAGACTATTAAATAGCAATTATGAAAAAAAAACACTACACTGACTAACAATAATAAACAGGAAAATCTCACTTTAACTTCCGACAAGTGTGACCTAGGTTGCTTAATAATGGTTCCCATTTCTCTGCTATATTTTTATGGCCGTCAGATGCCTGTATACGCCTCAATGCATCTTTGAAATAGTTCTCTGCAACAACCCACCTAAGAATAACAAAGATACATTAAATTCAAGTTTACTCAGCAAGTTTTGTAGACATAATCAACAATCAAACAAATAACAACATAGAATACATATCAGAATTCAAATAGTACGCTATAAACACACATTGAAATACCATGTAATCTGTAGAAGTTTACATATAATCAAAATTCAAGACTGACACATGAATACAAGATGCTTGTAGAGATGACCTAAGCAAATTAAACCAGGGATGTCAGAAATCAGTGGGCACAATATGCAAGTTATCTGGTGGTTCTGACACAGCTGATCTTGGATCATGCTTTGTTAGCATGATGGAGCCCCGTCTGTATTATTTCACCTCCAAATAATCAAAACACAGAGGAGATAGTTCACTAAACATTTACTGTGCATGCTGTCCTTAATACACAATCTTGCTTCAATTTGTATCATTTCAGCAGACTAGGACCTTGTGTTCAAAGAACCTAAAACCATTTTATAAACAAAAGTTCTTCAATATTTTGAACAGCTTTTCAGTTATATACAAACAGTTAACCTGACCAGAGTTCCTAGATCCTGGATGCAAATTTCTCTACATACATCACTTCAGCAGAGAACTAATGGCCATACAAAAAATGTTTTCAAGCCAATTTTTATTCAAAATCAACAACAAAATATATCATACTAACTCTTCATTTTGAAATGCAATAACTCCCATCTCATGTAGCAGAAAAGGATCATGAGGGGCTATAGTCAATGCTTGACTGAAGAACTTCTCTGCTAACTTTGGATTATTAGTTAAACCATATTCCAATCCTAGATACAAGGCCGGTAAATGACACCTACAATAGACAAAATAGCTTGCTTAAATTTTATAAATCAATTACTAGTTAACTTAATGTTTTTTGCAATGGATAAATCTGAAAGAATAATATATATATACATCAAGATCAGAATTGTTTTTAATAAACTAATTTAAAAGAAATTTTAAGCAATGACACAGAGACCATATGGAATGTGAATTAAGAGCAAAAATGTGAATTGTTTTATCGTCCACTGTTAGGTAAGTTACCATGGGAACATAGCAAATAAAGTTAGACAAAAGTTGAGGATGTTAACAACATTAGCTTGAAGACAGCATACAAGCATACAATGGGTTAAATTTACATCATAATGATATAAAATAGATAAATGAGAATCACATGACTAATATGCACAACTTCTCTAAAGAAGTATATTCTATACATTTATTATACCTCCCTGCATTTCCAATGTAAAATCACCAATACCTGAGAAGGCAACAATTCTAATAACACCATACAATCATTATTTTCATTATATGAAAGTTTCCGTATAATAAAATAAATATTAAATTTCTGAGAAAGCATTATTAAAACTTACCAGCCTTCAAAAAGAAGTAATGTTAACCATGGCACTTTTCCTTTCAACATTATGTTCTCAGACTGACATTTTTAATAACGTCCTCTCAGAAATGTGATACTTATATAATACATAACTTACCCTTTCATCAATTGTGCTGCTGTGAAGTAGGCTGCCATAGCTTGATCATGTTCATTTCCTTCAGCAAATGAATGACCAAACGCTAACCATGCGGGACCATAGGTTCTCTCTAGTGCCGTAGCTTTACTAAAATAACGCATAAAATAACAAATAAAACCTTGATAATGAGACCACCTTCAGGACCCAAACATTTGGTCCTAATAATAAGGTGCTCTCATTATCAAGTTGAACCATCTGGGTAGTAATGGAAGCTAGCATGAAAATATGTGGTTGTTATTACAATATGGTCATAATATTGAGGTGGTTACTATTTGAGGTTTTACTGTATTTACAAAATCACCATAAAATAATTAAAATGCCCCATTCAGTGATTTGAAAGAATAGTAACTGCTTAGAAAAATTTAATGTACAAATACACAGCATCAAAAACCTGGAATTGTTTTACATCAATATGATTAATAACATGTCTATAATTTTAAACATGAAATAACAGGAGTATTTCAATTTAATTTTAAAATGCATGATTATGAAGAAATAAACTTTATGTAACAGTGTTGTTTAAATAAGAATATGGGTTAAATCAGAAACATTTTGAATCGTTCACAAACCATTAAATAAAACTAAACTTTTCAATACGAAAAGTTAAACTTTTAATTACAAAAAGTATGAACACACGTAAAAAATCTCCTTGCAGGATCTCGTTTCTCTATCAAAAAATAGTAACACCCCACCGCAAACCAAGCAACCTGAAAATAGTAAAACACGAACATCTCATCAGAACCCAAATTTTAGTAGTTGATTGTCAGAACAACAGGTTAGTGACACACTGTCAACTATCTTCAGATGTACAATACAAATATAGTTACTTACTAGACTATATTGCAACAAACTTACATTTCATTTACAACTAGTACTACCTATAACCTAGTCCTCATTCATCTTGCATGATCTCTGTTCAGATTGGTATCAAATTCAAAGATTCAAATTTATTCTGAGCAATAGAAATCCTAGACAATCAGTGTTCTCATTAGGAACTGGCCACCAACCCAACAGGTCAGTTCAAACAACTTACGGACTGGTTTAAACTGGCAAAAAACATTTTCTGGGGGCCATGCCCCTGAACCCCCTAGAAAGCCCCCCCACCTAGATATAATAGCATCATATCCACTGATTACTTACATATTTTTCATTCCACAAGGAATAAAACCAATTTTAAAAAAGGTCTTTAATTTTGATAGTTCTGTTAAACTAAGGCCAGATCCAAATCTCAATGCAGCATAAATGAAACAAAAAACCCAAAGGGAAACAATAGTGCTATCAAGATTGGAAATCTTCTTTTACAGGTAAATAAAACAAACATAAAACGTCTTGTAAAACCTCGATAATGAGATCATATTTGGAACTCAAAAAAATCGGTAATAATAATGGGGTGGTCTCATTATCACGTTGAATTAGAGGGGAGTCATTGAAAGCCTGTCCAAAAAAGTGGTTGTTGTAACAAGGTGGTCATAATATTGAGGTGGTCACTACTTTACTGTACAGTCTGTGCTGTAGATTGACTTCAAAACTTTTTTAAAACTAATAAAAAATGTACAAATATCTCCAATATCAAGTATAAACCTTATCTTAACTATAACACTTACTGGTTTGTTCGGATATAAATCCACCAACTTGTGTGCTAGGTAAAATACACCTGAAGTTATTAAATAAAGTAATTCTGTATTAATTATGTATAAATAAATACAAGGCATGATTGATGAAATATCTGCATATGATTAATGATATATAGCCATATGATTAATGATATATGAGCATATGATTAATGGTATATGAGCATATTACTGCATTTTTATCAATTAACTACAGAATGATATTAAATTGCATACTTTGGTGTACAATCAAATTCTTATCAACATGTAAATTATTATGGTTCAAAGATTACAATGTCAACCATTGGTCAGTATGTCTGCATATGGTTTTACCTAATAAAGATTCTTCATATACCATTAATACATGAAGTGATACAATACTGTCTCATAATTTGTACTTGAACAGTTTAGCACACACACACACACACACACACACACACACATACATAAATACATATATACAATAAAACCTCAATAATGAGACCCTAAAGATCAGTCGTAATAAAGACATGGTCTCATTATCAAGTTGAACATTAGTGGAGCTCTTGAAAGCCTGTCCAAAAATAAGTGGTCATTATAATAAGGCTGTTATAATATTGAAGTGGTTGCTATTCGAGGTTTTACTGTATATAATAAATGGTCTTGATAAGTTCATAGTTCACTTGTAGGTGACACCAGCATGCTCCATAACTTCTATGTAAACAGTAAGCATACTTAATATCAAATACTCTTGATAAACTTACTATTTGTTTCTTTCAGCTCAACCATCACAGCTATATGTAAAGGTAAACAATTACTGTTATATGGATCTGTGTTCAATATTCTGAAACAAACAAAGTGCATCATAAATTCCCAGTAGACAAGAACTGCAACAAAAGAACAGAAATAGTCCTGGTTTTCACACTCACAAAACTATAACATGTGAGTTTGGGCAAAATATTTTTTCATCCTGTGAGACTGTTTGATAAAAATATAATAAAACTATACTGTACATCTGTATTGTGATTTATTGTCGTTACAAAAGAAACTAAAGATAACACTTTGTGTCAACTGGATTTTCTGGCTATTTTTTTCAATGGGATTTAATATAGCACTGACAGCCTGGGTCATTTGGAGAGGCATTAAATCATAAAAGTCTCAAAATGTAATACAAACATATCATGGGACAGAAAAAAGTTTGAGGTGAAAACGAGGTGTACTTTCACTGACGATACAACAATACATAGCATTTAAATAAATATGGTCACGTTAACCATTATGACCAATAGATACCATTATACATACTTTGACGTTAATTTATAACATTCCCTAAAATCACAGTTATAGTAATATCTCTCGGCCAGGTTGACAACAATATCTAGATTATCTTGAAGTACAACTAAACTATCTGGAAGTTTAGCTTCTCGTGGACAGTCATACTGAAAGTACACACATTATTAAGATTACTTTGAGACAAGGCAAGAAAAGCTAGTTCATTGAACAATCAACTGCATCTCAAGAAGTCAAAATCATTGAGTGAAACCTGTCAAAAATAGACCTATCACCGAATTGCGCTTATATACTCTGCAAAATAGGAACTGACTGACCAACCGACTGACAGACCGACCTACCTATGGTTTGGGTTAGTGCTTTGAAAAATCAGTTCAAACACTGTAAAAACTACTAAAACTTTTTGGGTTTGGGAATTTTTTAATGAGTTGGTCATGTAGCTACAAAATCAGTAATTTTTTAAAGACGGCCCAATTTCTAGTTTGTAAACATACATCTAAAATCTTAATCTAAAAAATAAGTAACTGATGCCATTTCAAGAAAGTTAGCATTTTTGTGGTTTGGGACCAAGTAAATTTTGGTAGGGGTAAAAAATAAAATGTACATGTACACCTTTAAATGACACAATATGATAACTTCAGATGAAATCAATACTTATTAATTACATTCTGGAAAAGTATGTCCTACTCAAAACTGGAAGTGCATTTAAATATTATTGACATTTAATAAAAAACAAAAAACTTACTTTTTTCAATTTATTTTCGTACAGACATCTCACTAGATCTTCCTCATCACTAGGACATTGTGAACTAAATGGTAAACTATCTATCAATTCTCTCTCTGAAAAATATAGTCATCACAGATTAGTAATGAACTGATAACTATGTTGATAAGCAAAAGTATCACAAGATATAAGACTTATTTTCTTACTCTATTTCATAAAATCCCTAAATATTTTTTCACAACCCAAATAAATAATTGTTTAATATTGGACATTTTGTAAAAATTGTTCTTCATATTTCAGTTGCAAGAAACTTTAGGGTCGGCCCCAAAAAATAGGACAATCCATACATATGTCTATTTTTCTGGCCTAGTATGAAATGGATTTCACACTGATAACAGTACTGTAAAAAGGAACATATATCTAACCCTGGTCACGAGACATTAATCCCTAGATGGATGGTCCTACACCCAACAACTTATAAATTTGGAGAAATTGCAGCAAATAAGAGGATTCACTACCTTCTTGTGCGGACAACATGTGGTGATTTACCAGCAAATCAAAGGCTTCAAAACAATAAACATCTTGTCTCAATGCAGATCTAAAACATTCCATAGCTAATGTTCTATTATCCATAGCTTCATAGATCTGTCCTCGGAGTATGTTCATGGAACTCTCCATCTAGAAAGTGTAAAACAAAATGTAAGCATGCTACAATTTAAGAAATGTAAACAATTTTAAAATCAAGGGTAAAAAAGAAGGCTTGTTCTAATAACCAGAATCAAGGCCATTTTAAGAATCTAGGTAACAACAATGGGCACATAAGCATCAAATTACTAAACAACATTTCCAAACAATCCATGACTAAATCATACAAACTGTTGTCCTTTACCAATATCACATATGATCTTCTGAGTGCAATAAAAGCCATTGCACAAATTTCTAATATTTGACATAAAATCAGACTGTAGTAATACTTAGCAAATAACATAAAATGAATTACATTCTTATTTGATGTTGATGTTTCTGGTTCATTCAGACTTTGATTTATATTAAATGACATTCTCTTATTGATAGGTTGTATGATATTAGCCTCTGTCAGATCCAGTATAGACAATGCCTCCTGATACTCCTTACATGCAAACTGAAATAAATGTCAGCAAAATACTTAAAGCACTACATTTTCCTATCATCCATTTGCCAGGTATACAATAATAAATACATAAGAATTGCTACTATACACTTTAACATCAACAAGAAAGAGAATAATTGTAACAGAGTAGATTAAGCCAATACAAACAAAGTATTCAAACAATCACAGATATTTTTATGAATCAATTTATGATTTTATGACTTAAGGATTCTCTGATTTACTGATTAAAAAACAAAGTGGGGAATGATCATGATATCATCAAATATTGTTGATAAATTGGCAATCAATATCAATTACTACTCACATGACACTTAGCAGCTAAATATCTACAACACATATGATTCTGCAAATAGAAAGACAAAAGTAGTAAAGATATCAGATGAATATCTCTCTCTCTGACAGGCCTTTATCATATTTATAAATATACTTTTTTTAAATCATGAAAGGAATCAAGTTACATATGATACAGTTCAGTACAGCAACAAATAAATCTCAAAGGCAATTAAAAATGTTGCACAAATAAACAAGTAGTCATCTTAAAATACTATTAAATAAATTTATTATTTATATAACAATAATGCCCAAGCAGTTTGCAATGAATGCCAGCAGCTTTTAAGTACAAACTAACTCACAAGTTCAAGCCAGCATGATAAGGCATAAAAACTTTAACCAAAATTTGACACATGTACCTTGTGAAGTTTTCTGTTCAGTATACAGTTTGCTGCACGATGATACTGTCCAGTGCTGTATAGGGTCTGTGCATACCAATATACATCCTCCACTGCGCCTATAGACAATAACAGTGAGGAGAGATAAAACATCTCTATGTGCAAAATGATAATAATTGCTAACATATCTATTCAGCATTTTTTTCCTTCTTTGTTTGGGTTTTTCCAATTAGACCTGACCAAGACGCTTTCCCAACATTGCAAATAAAATCACTGCTATTGCAGTATTACATGAATATTGAGCATTTATTAATCAATGAAATGTTTCTAAAAACACTTTTATTTTCTAATTCTATTTTTTGTAAGCCCAAATCAATGCTCACATGTTTGTCTTAGAAGTCAGAACAACATGAGTATCTGAATGTATATATTTTTGTTCTTAATGTGCATTCCCACAGAAGCCCAGAAACTGAAATAACTTAAGGCTACTAAAATGAATTATTTGCAATTATTACATTATAGTGACAGGCATGGAGCATCCACATCAGGTATATAGCTAAAACAATAATTACATGAAGACTGTAATTGTATCCTTTTATTTACTGTCATATACTGATGACTTAAATCACTAGATCTTTAATTTTGTCAACAGTAAAAACACAAACACATTATATGATTACTCACCATTTGATAGAGAAACAAGCTTATCTGCCCAAAACAGAGCTGAGTCATAGTGATGCTGAAAGAAAATAAAATGATCAGATAATGTAATAAATATATGGTAATAATTTAAGAATCAATATCACAGAAGTCCCAAGAAGTTTATTATTTTGGAAACATGACCCACACAAAATTACATGTGAAAATGGTCAAAATTCACAAAGCAAAAGTTGCCAAAGATCAGTTCAATAGCTGAAGTATTTACAGAAGATTATATCGTTATAGTGATCTCCAATGTTGTTATCATGATATCCAATGTATTTTGATCAAATAACTATGGCTGTCGAACGTAATGCAAGCAAATAATATTATATTAAAATACATCATACATGAGCCATGGAACCAGTGACCGATTTTAAGACATGACCGAGGCAGCATTACACATGTACTTTAATTCCGATTGTTTCACTCCATTTCTCGCAAGGAAATAATGTACCTTTTCGACATATTCTTTTACGCGCTCTCTCAATCTGGATAAATTAAAGTTACAAGCAGCATTCGAATTTGTGATATTCAGGGCCTCAATAATATCGCCTTCGCCCGCCATGTTTGTTTAGATCCCACACAATAACCAATCAAATATTTTGAATTTGTAAACTGCTATTTGATTAGTCCAAACCTCATGTTTCCCGGCTTTCTAAGCAAATTGATATTGTAAAAGGGAAACAATCACTGACAGATTTCATTAGCTACCTTCTGATTGGTTTATGGGACCGAAATGGTCATGGTTACAGTAGTACACAATATGGTGGACTAGGATCTGGATGATAATCTACGATAGAAGTGGATGTTTTTCTCCTTTTCATACAGTCAATCGGTAATTTCATTCGCACGCAGTAAATATGAAATGACCATTTTTGACAACTTTCTTTTGATTTGTATTCTGAATGTTGCGATTTGGTTGACTTTTATGATAGTTTAAATCTTTATGTTTTTGTCGTTTTTATTTATTGAAATACTGGGAGATTTTAAAATGCTGTAGATTATTGCTTTGCCTAACCTTACGACTGTAATTTGCCGGAGGGCCTGGGGATTCAAGTAACAAAGGTTTTATTTCATGCCTGGTACAGTATTCAATACCACATGGGTATTCATATTCATTTCTGTGTGATATATCCCGGCTTCTTATGTTTTCGACGGTGTAAGCATGTTTCGCCCGGTAAATAAACAGACGCTTATTGCACGGTAAGTTTTGACCGAGAAGTAGAAACAGCATCTAGATTTCTACATTAAGCACAAATTTCGAAACAGAATAACTGAGTATTTACAATTTTAGAGCCTTTTCATGGTGGCAGCCATTTTTGATTTACCACTTAATGACGTTACATGTTTTCGACGGTTTTCATCGTCAATATGAATACAGGTACAGGGTGGTTAAAAAGTCTACAAACACATTTTGTTCAAAAGTGAAGTTCTGACAGTGACTTCAGTGGACATTGGAAATAAAAAGCGCTGTTCTCACAACTATATTTAACTGTCAACTTTTAAAAGCAACTAAAATGAATGCATCTTTTTGCAAATTTTCAGTATTTTTTCTACAAAATAATTCAACAAAATATTGTTTTGACTTTTGGTTAGCCTACTGTTCATTGGAGGAAGAAAGACACAGAAAAGTGTCATTCCTTCTTAGAACTCTAATTGGGCTACAAAATTTGAGGTGTACCCAGCCATCACACCTATCACAGCAACCCCAGTTTACAATTGTTAAATAGGGCAATTTGTCCACATCTTCCACATTGTGCTGCATGCAAACAATACATTTATCAGAGTCTGGAATGTTATTTTCATCAATATCAGAATCAGAGTCGGGGTAAGAATTTGTCTTAAACTTCTTCTTGACTGATAAACCAGAGGAACTGGCAGCAGACATGTTAAGTCGATTTTTTGGGGGGTTCTTTTTGTCCAGAAACGTGTTTCTTCACTGCATCATATACTTTACAATACATCTTTGCTACCCTTTCTACTGGTAAACCTTGCTCTATCACTGTCTTGTCTGCATTATTAAGGTCATCAACTGAATAGGATCCGTACTTGACCCTTATAAGACACTTGGTCTGGTACATTACAGAATATGTGTAATGGTGAAAGACGATTTTGTGATCTTACGCCGTAAGAAAATATTAGGGGAAGATGAACTTTTGGGAACACCCTGTATGTAAATTTTGACAGATGACGTCATCACAGGAAGAAGTTGTGTCTGCAGCAGACGTACACACATTTTTTTTAAAGATTTTTACATGAAAAACAAGTTTTAATGTGAATCTTGGTCACACAAACTTCGGGAACAATATTATACCATGAAATATTAGTAAGTGACTTTTGTATATCTTGTTTACCTGTCGTATTTCCATTTTATATCAGTCTGACATTTGTGCGGCATCCAGCATCATTTGTTTACATTCGGGAGGGGCGGAGCTAAAAGAAATCTCGCGTGATTGTGACGTAGTCGTGTGAAAATGAAAACCGTCGAAAACATAAGAACGTCGAAAACATAAGATAACACGATACAGTAAAAATATATTATAATCTTTATTTAGAGTCAGCAAGACAATTTCTTTTGTTTCTACTGACTTGAAATGATAGAGGAACTTGTTTCTTTCAGCCGATTTAACTGAGGAGCAAAATGAGTGATGAAGGAGATGCTTATGCTGAACAGGCTAAAAAGCTTGTGGACGATGTCATAGAATCAGCAATTAAAAGACTTGAAACAAATGTGTCAATTATGTCAGAGAAGGAAAAAACTTTTGAGTCTCTAAAATTTAGTGAAATGTCTAGAGAATCAACATACATTCGTGAAGATGATTTTGTTATTGATAATATTGCTTGGTTGTCTATTGGGGACTTCACAGTGGAATCAGCAGAAAAGAAAATCAATGAATTTGTGCAGGTGTGTTTAATCTTAGTGATCATAGACATATATGTTTATTGTTGATTGTACTATCTATCTTTTATTTATTGTTTAATTTTATTTTTTGTATCTCTGGGGGAAAAGTTTAGGTTGGGTATGTTAAACCAGTTTAAACTCTTTAAATATTTGCAGACCATTCTAAGGCTGCACCCATTCGGGAGATTGTGATTTGTCCCCCACTTTTTTATGGTTCTGAGGTTTTCGGGAGTTTTTTTTGGCAAAAAGTAAGCTCTAATTAATTTCTTTCAGACCTGGAAATATGACAACAGTTGGTTATATTGTATTGACTATCTCGGACAAGATGAACACGAGTTTGATATAAGACATAGATACCGTGTGCGTTGGAGTGTTCCGACACGTAGAAAACCCATTCCCAGAGCCACTGCCTGTGTTTACTTCACATTTCAAGTTTCAAAAATAAAACCCAAGGTAAAATTTCTGCATGTTTTCAATGTCAAAGATTCTGCTGTAACTTTTTTTACATATTTTTTTATGTTTTATCCATCCTGAGGTATTTACTGCTCAAACTAAAGATTCCATGTTGGATCCCTACATTTCTCCAAGTGAGAACTGCCCTTGTATTTCCATTAAATAGAGTGATTAAAGTTAGCAATGATTTTGTCTAAAATGTACTAATATTTTTGTTTGATCCAATGTAATTAAAATGGTAAAGAATAGATGTTTACATTGCAGTCATTTTTCACTATTTGTGTTTGTCTCATTTGAGAATTGCTTTATTGCCTTATTTGCCATTCATGTATATATTTATTATGCATGCTCTATAAGCAATAATCAAACTATCTTAATGACATTTAGCTTGACAGTTAACAAAGTTGTATCATTATAAAGTTCTGTTCCTTTTTGTCATTGTAACCAATGGTTTTGACAATAGTCTTTCTTCAATGCATTTCAGTCGCATCCTGTGGAAATATACTATGTGTTTGAAACAAACAGACTTGTTCACAGGTAAGAATGTTTTTTTGAAAGTTTCATGTACATATTTTGCTGTTTATTTTGTCAGTTGTCATGTTGTTGGATGGTTAATTGATTTAACTAATGACACATCTTTTTTAAGTCATTTACCTTGCTTCAATTTCTTAATTGCCTAGAGTTCACCAATCAAAAAATGTGTGACTGGGCTGACTCATGAATAGGCTACATTTAGTACCATTAATAATTTGTTAGTTTGTGTGGAATTTTTAACTGGAAACATGTACTGCGGTCTATACATAAGGTGTACAAAATTGTTTGTTTCTGGTTATCCTGCCTACCCTAATTTTTCCCAGCAACCATAAACTTGTTATTAAGCCCAAGGTATTGTACATCACTATTTTAACCTTTTCGTTTTCAGAAGAATCTCAACAGTGGATTTTAAGCATAATAAAATATCCCCCCCCCCAAAAAAAAGTTCCCAACCTATCTACCCTATTTTTTACATCGAAGTAAGTGCCTAAATGAGTAAAAAAAAGGTAAATAATTAATGCACATACATTAATTTGTTTTTTTTTCTTTTTAATTTTAGACCAGGTGAATCAAGATTTCGTGAGAAGTGGTTGAAAGATGTCATCGAAAGTAAAGTCTTGATGATGCAGACAGTGGCTTTCTGAATTTGTAAAAAAATGACGGAATAAATATTTTGAAAAATTAAGAACTGTAAAAGGAGTTGATGAATTCTTATATTGCCAATTGTTCTTCTCTGAAAGAAGTGAATTAAACACATTGTTTATTATCATCATGCTGTTTAGTATTGCAGTTTCTTATCTAAAACTGGTATTTTTCAGTAAATTGTTACTTGCATTAAATTTGATTTTATTTCTGAATAAAGTCTTCGATTGATTTAATAATTTGTTGATAGTGAAAAATCTGTTTAATGGAAAATTTTACAGCTGTTTTATTATTTTTTAATGAAACCATGTATTAAATTATTTCATATATTGTAATGCTACTCATAAGTATTGTTTATACCATTTTCTATGTGTTACTGTATTTGTATGAAGTTGAAATTAATTTGACTTTGAAATGTTTCTATTTGAAAATAACTTGTGAATCCACAGCATACACTAAATCTTTATAATTGTTCAAGTAAATGTTAATGTTTTATTCATGAAATGCCTACTCTCCAAAAGATATGACATGCCCTTTTATATGGAGTTTTTGTATTTTGCAAATCGTTTGATATTATTGCAATTTTTCAATGTAAATAAAGGATACTTCATTGTTATCTTGCTATAACGGCAATAAATCTTGCACTGTATTAATTTTGTATAATTTATTTGCATTTCCTGACAAGTAATAACCCATCATTTAGATAGATAAGATGCAACAATTGTGTTTGACATTATTATATGCTTGAAAGTGACTGTTGCTTTAAAACTTACCAGACATGACAAGATGAATTCTTGAGTGAAGTTGGGTCTTAATGGCTTTCTTTAAAAAGGGTGCAAGATTAATGATTTATTTTTCTATGAGTAAATCTAGAAACGGTTTATTTGATTGTAACAGTGATAAAAAGTGCAATCATGGTTATAAATGCCGTGTTAAAAAACTGTAACAATTTCTCGTGTCTTCAGGTATACAGAAAAATACTGTAACATAAGTAATGCAGTATAATATGCCATAGGTAAGGTTGAATATAAAATTAATGTACGATATCTCCATATGCTAAAAATATCCTCAAAATTGCTTCAAATGAAGCCAAATTCTAAATTAAAGTCACTTTTTATAAGTTTTTGTCAGTTTGCTTTTCTGACTATGAAACAGATGAGTCTCTTTGAATCTTGCATTGTAGAATGGTGAAGGAAAAAGTAACACAAACACACATTTCGTCTTTTAAATGTATTCTTGTAAAATAGTGTTACAATGAAATAGAAAACGAACACACATTTCATTAGAGTGATAAATGAAAAAAGTAAGAATTAAAAAACATCACAGAAAGCTTTATCATCCAATACTGAACACTACACTACACTATCTGGGCATAATTTTTAAAGTCCAACTATAGTAAAGCATCATATTTGTTAACAAATTATTAGCTCAAAAAAAAATTCTTAAGGGTTGAATTTGTGTGATGCGGCTGAACCATTTATATCCTATAAGCTTTAATTTTATATACACAAGTTTTTCCTGTATTTGCTTATTCTTCTAAGAATTAATCAAAAGTAAAAGTATGGGTGACAGTATTAAGTCATTCAACAGGAAGTTGCAAAGTCTACAATATCATAGATTAAGTGACCAAGGTACATGGAATTCAGTCCTTCGTGATTCTCCAATATATATCTTATAGCAAAGACATGATATGAATTGTACAAAAATTTATACAATATTGGTGCAATCTTTGTGCTTGTCTGTATTTTTTTTTTGGTGTTTGCAATCAACTTTATTGCTACATTGCAATGTGACAATCACAACTGGTTTAAATCCGTTTATTAGTGACCATTACTAAGCTGTTAGAATATACAATGATAATTTTTTTAACGTAAATATTTTACGAACATGAACCAATGTTTTCACACCATTGTGTGTAATAGCGCAAATTCACATTTTTTGCCCCTGCAAACTTGTAAGTATACGAGAGTACCAATTCAAGTATATAATACTGGCAACTAGTTGTGTTATACAAATTCTTTGGTGAATAAATATAAATACATGTACTATATATATACTATCTGTTTAATTCTACCATTCTATGTGTGGTTCTATTATTGCAAAAAGGTGATACTTCAAGAATGTAATATGTATGTCATGCTTGCCAAAACAACATTTAGCATGTGATCTTAAAAAAGGCTTGAAGAATGAGTTTTTTAGATATTCACAAACATTGTATTCAAAATAAAACTGTGATTACTTTCAATAATTCAAAATTTTGATGTTGTTACATACATACAGAGAACTCACTGAAAATCCTTGTTGATAATCAATCAATCAAGTTGTACTGAATGTTGAAATGGACCATTACTAGCCCAGCCAAATGCTGGAAGCATAAGCAGTTCAGGAGATCAAGGAAACAATACTAGTACAAACGAAATTTCACTAGTTGAATATTTTGAACATTGAAATTAATACTTAAAATATTTACAACACACGTGTCATTGGAACTAAAGGAAAAAGAAAGATTTTAATCTTTCTGAAGCACATCGTACTCATAATTTTTTTTTCAGCTTGTGCTGAGACAATGGCAGTTTCTAAGCTAATAGTCACCAAAATCTAAGCAATAATTAGTGAATGAATCGCTTTCAGAGAAATTTCTTATCAATTCAATTTGCTATATTTTTTGATAAATTTATTACATTTGTGAAGAACAATTAATTGAATTCAATGACTGAGTAAAAGTTTGCTGATTTAATGGTCAGTAAAATGTTCAGAATTTAATGCATACCAGTACATGTATACATGTATGTCTTTTTTGCAGCAGATACAACTCATCATAAAACACTTTGATCCAAGCAGTTAAAATTTTATTAGTAAATCTATCGGATGCATGTAATGAGAATGAATACTGTATAATACAATAACAAGCATATAAATTGAATTTAAAAACATAAATTTGTAATACTCTAAAAATTGAATACTTTGTACAAACTATATTCATCAACATATTTAAATAATGTATAAAAGTTTAACATACCTTGTTTCATGTTTTTTGAGATTGACATTCACTTTTTATGATATATTTAACATATTCATGTATAACACAGTTTTATATTTATACAATTTATACAACAAACAAACATCAGGAATAAAATATAAAAAAAATATCAAAAATCACATATTAAAATTTTCTGCATTTATTTTTTGATAAATCAAATTGTTCATGAAATATCAGCTGTCAAAACTGATTAAAACTCAATAAAAGTACTCTCATGCATTTGAATGTAAAGTGAAAGTAAAGTCTGGGTATTAAAGACAGTCTGAGTACTTGATATATGATTTGGCATCAAAGCTTGGGCAGTTTTATACCAGGAATGACAACCATGTATTGAAATTTTTTAACATAAAAAATGATTAATTGTTTTATTTCTATCATATTCTGAATTCTAACAAACAAACAAACAATTTTAATTAATTCATCAGATCACTAGATTGGTTTCTGTTATTCCAATAAAAGACCTTATTTCACTTTTATGCTCCACATAATATTTCTGACCATGCAAGTACAAGCTTTTTTCACTAAAATGTTCATTTCAAACTGACCAATCATATTAACAGACACATAATGAAGTAGATTTGGTCCAATACTATATTTCGTCCAATAAAATGTGTTGTTTCATTCCTGTGTTTGTACAGGATTTTCTTCATTTTTCTGATCATCGTCCGTTCGATCAACTTTCTGAGCTTCTTGTTCCCTGGGACTTTCCTCTTGTTTCGAAGACATTTTCTGAAAGAAAGTCAAATATTAAAAATTAGACTAATTCATGCAAATAGAACCTCTGGAGAATATTGTGAAATATAAAGAGAATAATTGCAAACAAACATTCAACAAATTAAAGTAGCAAAGTGTTGATGGCTTTTGTCTTTTAGGTATAACTGATAAATTAATAATTGAATTATTTCCACAATAATCAATCTAATTCTTCACAATGTTGAGCAATTATCAATTATGATGTTATATCAAGAAGTGCAATAAAAAGTAGTCATAATGAATACCAATCACGATAGTTCAAGAAACTCTCTAATAGTAAATACATTTTGTGTATTATTTAGCTTTAATAAAAGAGTAACATCAAGACAAGAATAAGAATATTCCATGTATTTGAGGATATGAACTACTTAGTTGTACTTCAAATGGATTATATCATGGTAGTTTCAATATTAAGTCACAGGTCTTGTTAAAATTAGAATATCAGTTTAACAATGTGTAATGAAAGAACTGTATCATATTGTCATATTAACTATGTACTGACTTTATAAAAGTGAAGCAGGAGGGTTTTTATATCTTATTAGGATAAAAATAAAGAACAGACTTATAACTGATTACACTTTAAGTACAACAATCAAATGTACAGTAAAACCTCGATAATGAGACCACTCTTGGGTCACAAAAAATTGGTCGTAATCATGAGGTGGTCTCATTATCAAGTTGAATTGAAAGGAGTTATTGAAAGTCAGTCCGAAAATAAGAAGTCATTTCAACAAGGTGGTCACTATTAGGGGTTTTACTGCTTTTGCCTCAGGTAGAAAAGAAAGCAAGTTCATAATACAAAAAAGAAAGAATACACGAACAGAACTCAAAAAAGGCAATCAAACTATATGCTTAGAGAAACAGTTCAAGTATATAGTGTACAGTAAATATCAACTGATACCAAGAATATTTTGTATACCGGTAGTATGTTTAGTATATATATATACATTGTGTATATATATGTATAATATATAAACAGAATACATAATGTACAAGGAAGAAATTCATGTGACAGAATGTTTAAAATGAATAATCCTAATAAAAAGAAATGGTAATAATATTTTCATTACGAACAGTCTTGTCAAAATATGACCAGTTTAAGAATTGTTCATTTTAGGTAAATGACTCGCACGGTGCAAAGTATTTACTGATAACATTCTTTTTCTACAAATCTTATTTTTGAGATATAAAATACTGCACAATAATATAATTTGAGCAAAAATCACTTGCTGCATGTCACAGATGTTCACATGTGTACATTCTATAAATAATTCTAATTTTGTCGTTGACTGGTAATGCAAAACTTTAAAAGCAGACTTCTTGAATAAATTCATAAAAAGATTAGTATGTTGAGCAACAACAGTATATGATAATTTATCTTGATGAAATAAGTAGGAACTTCTTACTCTGTAAACATACTCAGCAGTTATGTCTGACAACAAAACACAGTAAAATAGATTTACATTCTACAGTATCATTTCTTATGTATTAGACCATAATATGAGCAACCAAAACATGCTTCATGCAGATAATCATATTTTGAAACAAAAACAAATGCATGCAAAGAGAAGTAGGAGCAGATTTGATCCACTAAATCATTGTTTCTGAGGCACAAACAAACTAAGTATGTAAAGTATTTACACAAAATGTTTTAATGAGAATGAGTATATGAGTAGATACAGACAGACTCAATCAAAATGAGCATATAGCATTGTGTGTCAGTATATTCAGCCTTCAGTGGTCAAATGTACGTATCATTCTTAAGAGGTCAAGGTTAAAGTCCAGGATTGACTAAGAAAAATTAAAAAAGTTGAATGACTAAGCTGCTGATTAGAGAATAGAGACACAATGTAAGAGAATGTCAAACATCATTATAGAATATTTTCGTAATTCTATTGTATTGCAACTTTTGCTTTTATGCTGAAATATCAAAATAAAATGGAAAGTCTAGGTCAAAGAAAAAGTATACATGAAAGTCAAGCAAGGTCATCTGAAGAATACTTCAAACAAGACATTATAGTGCTACTGTATGTAAGAGGTGCACAATATACATGCATACATCCAACCTGTACCCAATAAACACTTTGTAATGTTTATATAACCAAGCGGTGTGTTTAAAGTACCTCTGATTTACTCTCCTCAGTTTTTTCACTCGCTGCTTTCTTTGAACTTCCGCCAGATCTCTTTAAATCATACATGAGAAGTTGACATTAAAATTTGGCATAATCTGTGACAATTATTTATTTTAAATTCAGCACACTTATCATGGAAAGATTTTCGCCACAAAGCAAAAAAAATCAAAATGTCTCCATTACAACTTACCTGTCAAATATTCATACATGTTGTATAAAAATTGTGGAGGTCTTTTAATTGACATTGAATGATTATTTATTGAGTTGGTGACATATTAATTTATTAAATTCAAAGGGTAAGCTGTTCCAAAAATACACAATGACATTGCATAGGACAGTTAATGCAAGAGGACTGATAAAAAATCAACTGTTTCAACAGCTTGCAGTCAACCAAGAATAAATTATAAGAAGAGCGGAATAGTTTGTGTTTACATTATGTATGTCTTGTGTGCAATACATGTATTTCCTTAGCATGTAACAATAGTCTAGTTAAGTCCACGGACTGTGTCTTCAATAAAACACCAGTGTGATGATGTTTGAATATTTTGTAGTGACTGTCATTCTATTGGGCGTAAAAAAATAGATTTGTTTCCTGTTACCCGACCGACCTATCTTTTACCTGCCGACTGAAAGTTTTTACGGCATCCAAATCTTAGTGCTATATTGCAATTTTCACAATAGTGTTGCTGATATATGTAAAACAAGTAAAAGAAAAAAATCCCTATCAACCCATATTTTTTGGGGCATGTAAGCGGAAACAAACCCTTTTTTTTAGGCCTTATGTTTTTAAAGTTTTAATGAATTTGATTATTTTACTAATGGATTGGAAAGAGTGAACTGTACAATATATTACTTTAATAATATTATTATGTCATATTATGTATAAATGTAAAGATATCATAGCACAGTATTTGCTGTATCGATAAATCCAAGAAAGACAACTACCTGAGATCTAGCTAGACCACTATCATATCTAGTTCCTCCCCTTGATAAACCGGGTAAAGGCTAAAATTTAAACTTCTTATTACAGCACTTACATTAATATCATTCAAAATTAAAATAAAGTTTTTTTTATTTTCACTATGGTTGAAAATAATTAAAATAAAGCTTACTAAATACTGACAAAAATAGTATTTTTTTTCAACAAATATCGGTAACTAGAAGTAAAGTAGTCTTAATCAAAGATACAAATAAAGCTATTTGAATTTTTAGCGATAATTTTTACTACTTAAATTTAACTTCACTCTTGAGAAACTCATAATTTTTTACTGATTGTAGATATGTGAATATTTTGCCAATAACCTATGCCCAGAACCTTGCATGTGTAAAACACTAAAAGCGATAGTATCCTATAAACCAGTAACCTCGTACCAGTCACTATCTACACCATGACCCAGATGCCATCAAGCTGAAAACTAAAACTGCTCAATTCAGTTCAGTAACAGAAAGAGACAACCAATAGAAAGTTGACACTACATGTGTGTGGATTCATAATGGAACATGTTTGTGTGGTGAGAAAAATGGTTATTTGAAGATTTGCTTTTTGTATTCAGAGAGCATGATAGTGTCATTTATGGGGTAGGATGGCAAGTTATCTTATTATATTAAATGTACTTTAAGATGCCATATTGTCTAGAATCCATACCTGATAGTTACAGTTACTTTCCCAGATAAAGTGAGACATGAAGATTACTATACAATGCTTTGAGGACCCAAAAAGCAATAATTAAGCAGGTAGATCTATGTAAAGTTGAACTTAACTATAGAGTTCTAGATCATCGAAATGCTTTCATTTGTAACTAATGCATTCAGATGACACAGATCAGAGCTTCTACATGACTTTATAACATTAAGTAATACAGTTCTACTTTATAAAGCCATTTATCTGAACTATAGCAGACTGGTGCACTCAAATTTATGCTATTGCTAACAATTTTCAAGAAGCCAGTAAAAATCATAAAATTTCTCATCACACTTCTGCGATATGAAATTCTCTATTCTCTATCTTCCAGAAACTCACAACTTTTGTAATATGCAGTCATCAATCAATTTTATTCCTCATATCATTTGCACAATTAAGTTTGTTGAAGGATATTCAATATCTCATTGTCACAGTTTAATGATTTCATTAGTTTTAAATTGTACGCATAAATATTGCAGAAAACTGAGTAATAAAAGTAATGATTGAACACACGACTGATACTTTTTGTAGTTTTATGAAATGCGTGCTGGTATTATTCAATTCCTCAATGGTAAAATTAACTATAAAAATATCAAGCACAGGTCTGAATTTTGTACAACATAGAGGTGAGTCAACTTTATGGTGAGTTTGGAATAAATGGATTAAAATTAAGGTAATGTGAAGGACAACAGAGTGAAATGGGTGTATTTTTACGAAGCCTACTTTAAAATAGCACAACAACATTAAATCTCCACACACTGGTACACCATGCAATGAAGAGTGCATAAGTTGATGATTTATGCTTGATCTGATGCCTGAGACAAATGTTTTTGTTGATCAGTGGTAACCTAGATCTAATTTCACATTTGACTGGAATTGAAACTGCTGGATCTGTTCACATTTGAATTTTAAATTTAATTTGAATTTTGAATTATGTAATACATTATCCAATCAGACAAGTAGTTATATAAACATGCCGATATACAAGAAACGAAGAAAGTATTTTACTAGAAACTAATTATTTTACTTACGAATTAAAAAAAGTTCATGACAATGACGTGAAACCTATGCCAGATTAATTCAGTTACAAAATATGCCTGCTTTAAGCTATAATTATCTGTCTAAATGAAAATGTCACTCTGAAGATAAATATCTAACAATTCAGGGTTTTATAGAAAATTTAGAATTACCAAAGGTTTACACTGACCACAGATTCTCAGCGTACGATGTTATAATGTATCACGTGATATGATTAACATGATAATTAACATGATAATTAAATGATAAATTAAACACAGATTATAGTGCACCATTCTGTGAATTCATGCGATTTGTTTGCACCATTATGTTAGAGGTGTTGTCTACCTTTCCATATGGAGATGGCCCGGTAGATTTCTGACCATCTCCTTCAGCAAATGTTTGCGAACGTCTCAGAGAGCCCCTGCTTGCTCTGCTCTTGTTCAGCGTAGTATTGCTCTATCATTGATTAATTATATCACCATATAATGACAGTATCCAAAAATAATGGTAATAATTCAATTGTACCAGTATCATTAACAAACAAAAAATAAAAAATATGATTATGCATTACTGCATTAATATGTCATATTTGCTGAATTTCAAATAATAAACTTGTTTAAAGAATATATCAGATGCTTTGTTAAATTTCAATTAGCTTTTTGATTGGAATCAGAAATTTACATATTTTGTATCGTATTATTTTAATACCATTGCTTCAAACAACACATATAGCAATAATATAGTGGCATAGCTCCAAACGAAATCCTGTTTTCTGCTTTTGCAAAATTCTCATGGGTCAGTTGTAATTAATTAATTAAAACTGCTAAAACATCATGAATTATAACATAATAGCATAATATAACATTATAGAAATCTTGAGATCATGACATTTATCATTATTTATTTATCATTATAATCAACATAGTGCTCAATGACACAAGTCTTACTATTAAAATCTATGTAAATTTAATTAATTGAGTCATCTTGAAAATCAATTAAAGCATTTAAAACTTGACCCAAGTAAAAAATAATATAAAACCAAAAGCCTGTAGCTGTAAAATAAAATACAGTCAAACCTGTGTGTGCGGCCACCTCTGAATAAAGACCACCCTGTGAATAAAGGCCATTCTTTGAAAAACTGTCATTGATTATTTGGAACAAACTGACTTCTGAATAAAGGCTGACTGTCAATAATGGCCACATTTTGTCTTTCCCTTGACCACAGGTTTGACTGTAGTCTAATAATTATCTTGAGTCCAGCTTTAAAAAAATGAAGAAGTTTCAAAAGTTAATATTTACCCTCTCTTCCACCCACCAGTCCTTAGGGAAGTGTGAGATATTATCAAGGAATGTCTGGTTCTCCTCCCACTCATCTTGCCATTTCTGCGCACTGTATTCTGGTTTACGCATCATGATACGCTTCAAGATGGCTTGGTTCTCTTTCGTTACACGTAGCAACTCGCGCTGCCGCTTTTCTCTGTTAAGACTGTGAACAAAGAATTGTGAAAAGTTAATGTCAACAAAAAATCAACATAGTTTGATACATTTTAGATCATTTTAAAACAACCACAATGACATATGTTGAATTATTTCATGTGCATAAGGATATTTTCACAACAATTTGGCAATACAAATAATTTCAATTCATGAAAATGCCTCATCAAATGTATTGCTTTTAACTTTGATAAAAACCATGTTGCCACATTTCTGTGACAAAGACTTAAAACAATGTTAAAAAAATAAAGATCAAGATCATAATTTATTGAAATAAAATCTTATAAAAAATAAAAAACTTCAAAAATTATAAGAAATGTAAACAGAAGCTTAAGTTTTAGCCTGATTGTCAAACTTAAGAAATTCTACGTTTTATTTGGTTAAGACATGCTTACAACTAGTTGATATCAACAGGGAATGTTGTTGAATTTAATTGAATCATTAAAACACCCTAAGATTATATCCTCACAAATAAAAAGCATACATATTGAATTCACTGTGAGAAGATACAAATTGTATCAATATTATATGAGAAAACGTTTCAGATTAAATGAATAGAACTCTGTCAATGCATCATTAAGCTTTTAGATAACATAAAAAAATATGGGAATTAATCATGTGTACAAAAAAGTGATACAAGTTCCGAGAATTGAATAGACCAACCACAGAGTATTAAATTAGCATCATACTGATTGAAAAATGTTTTTATTAAAGAGCCAACTAAGCTTTTTGCCCACAGAAAACTGTCTTTACTGGTGGGCATCAAAATAGAAATTATCTGATCAAAATAAGTTCATTGATTTCAGACTGGCTATTGAATGTGCAAAACAAAACATGGTGCTGTTCAACATTCATACATCAATATTTCATTACATTTCAATCAACTGTCAATACATAAAATGATTTATTTTTACTAATATCAATCCAATAATACAATGTAACTTTGGAGCGATAGTCTATAAACTAGCTGTGAGATTTTATCAATATTGCTTTTAATCTCAGACCATGACAAACAAAATATTGGTTCCTACATCCAATATCAAAGGAAAAATATACATAAATGTCACAGAATAAACAAGCAATATAGCCATATAATTGAAACAAATTTGGAAACAATCAAACAATTCATAACTATAATTATAATGTGTAGAATTTAAAGATATTCTCTATTTTACCATCAAATGAATAAAAATGTAGAATAAAAAGCAAAACATATTTGGAATTTCCCGCTGTTTGTTATCAGTATTATTATACTGATCAACCAATCAAACATTGATAGATTATTTGACATTCTGAACATTTGACCAATCAGAATTAATTATAATACTGTATTGACCAATCAGAATTCAATACAAAACGTAACTGTCCAATCAGACAAAGCAAACGTGATAATGGTAATTCCAACAAACTTCAAAAGGACTTGAAACATAGAAACAATCATTTTTATTAGTGCCTCTGAACATAATATATGTTGATACTACTATGGGAGTTATCAAATCAATATACAGCCCGAACGACCAACGGTCAGAGTCAATGTTTAAACAACTAACTTAAACAAAGTAATTGTTTTCCGTGGTACCAAAACAAACGTTGGATTTAAGCAGGATTTGCATGTTATATTATTACAAGAATAATTGAGTTTATCAGTCTTCAGGGGGTTAAAGTCATTCTATTTGTCTTGGGACATAATCATGTTTCATTAAGTGCAAATGAAATACTCACTGTAAATAATTAATTACCATACACTAGCGAAGTAATATAAAGTAGACACATTCTAGGCTGTAGTAATTATTCCTACACAACCATATATGTAGTTAATAAAATTGTCTTTCGAAATAATACATTAAACAATAAAGTCAATGAATTATTGATCATATAGATCTTATAAATGGTTCACATAGAAACTAAAGGTAATATAAAACTTCAAGTCAACTTAACTTAATGAAAAATGTTTCTATCAAATTTGCCTCATAATACAGTATTTCCTGCATCTGAAGTAGACGACATTTGAATATACATTGCGGCAAAAGAAGCCATTGCTTGTAATGAGTAATGGCTTCTTTTGCAACAATATTTTCCACTTGGTCAGAGAGAAATAACCCAATTTCTTAAACAAATTGATGCTTTTATATTGGCTTTGAATTTGGAAGAGTCTGAAATACGCTTATGAGGCAAAGGGTTAATGATTATTTCTTGAACAGTACGTACATGTAACGTACGCATTTGCCGAGGTAGTTAAGCAGTCTGTTTACTTTGATCAATAGTAAATTGATCAATGTTTGACTAAACATTACAATACTGTAATTTGAGAATACCGATTTATTTCTAACTGATTGTCTGACATACATTGAACGAATATCTATAAGGTCATACTTAATAGTAAAGTGGAACGTCAATACACCGGTACACTGTACATGTTTGTATACGGTTTATTTTTCAATCACTTCAAGAATAGGCTAGAGTAAGGTGTGTTAACGCTGGAACAAGTTTTTAAAACTGCATTAAATGATGGATTATTTATAGATAGATATCTACATATTGCACATTTTAATAATATTCTACTGGTTTCTTTTATTTAAATAAAATTATTTGAATAAATTACTTATGTGAATTTTAGGCCTTTTATATACTGCTTCTAAAATGGCAATATTTGATGAAATACTGAGTTAATAAATTTAAGTGATTATTCATGTTTTTATCATTGAATAATATTATTCTTAGAACTAAATACTGGTATTTCATTACAATGATTGATGATAAACCAGTAGTTGAATTAATTAACATAGATTTTCTGATAACTATAAATGATGAATGGCGTAATTTATAATGTCCTCAAAAATGAGGTTAACAGACTGCACACGGTGTTACTGATCATCAGGAATGTACAATAAGAACAAACATTTTAATTAATTAAACAAACCTGAATGTATTCCTAAGAGTTAATAAAATAACCCTAGACAGTTAAAGGAAATACTTACCTTTTATATTCATAATTATTTCTGTTATCTACACGACCTCTTGTTCTCATTATATAAGACATTTTTTCCAGCAAAATACGGTTGTCACGTTCTATTGTTGCCAAGCGTTCTTCTTCCAGCTAGAAATAGATTAATTCAGTTTCAGAAAACAAACAAATGGGTGACAATGATATGCTGTTGCCAGTCGTTTTTTTCGTAATTTGATGGGTACTCTTGTAGATACATGTGTCATGATGTTAAAAGCTGAAATAATTTAGCCTTATGTTGTAATACCAAATGTTCTTAGAGACTGTCATTAACATTTATACTGTTTTTTTTTACTTTGACTACTTATTCTTGGAACAATTTTTGGTACATAATAATATAATTTGAAGGATAATTTAGATAACTAAAGATAGTCATGAATTTTTTTAGACAGAGGATGGGCATTAATCAGGAAATATTTGATATAAGAATTTCCATATAAAGTCACAATGAGTAATGTTAATTTCCTATTTAACTGACCAAATTTTCAAGTGAATAAATTTAAGACTCAATTCAACTCAATGCATTTCTATCACTTCCAATTTTAGCTCAAGAAAAAGCCACCTCCAAGTCACCCCATGTTTAGCTCATAAATACTCAATCATTAAAACGATTTGTGTTAAGTTTGTTAAAAATTCCCAGGATGTTAAATGTCCAATACGGAAAAAAAATACAGGGATTGAAAAATTGCAGTTATTAAATAATTTGACAAAATGGTGTAATACACTATATCAGTAGGGAAACCTTTTAAGTGCCATTAAAAATCAATCCTTGAAGTACGCAAGATATTAACATACCTCTTACCTACTTTTTATCATTTTCAGCTATTCTTATCATCATGTCAGGCTTTAATCATTCAGAAAAAAACCTTTATCAAACTACAGGCTTAGTGCAGAAACATTGTTACTAATATTTGATAAAAAAATAGTTAAAATAGTCATACGTCAATGATTAAGTACTTGAAAAACATTACCACTACAATATGGCTGCTCTATCAATGCACAGGTAGGTATATGTGCATAAACAGCAAAGTAGTTCGTTCAAAGCTATGGAAATGTCATTGAATTGAATTATATATAAGATCAAAATCATGGCCATCAAAAAGGATTTTTTTAGTTTAAAGTACCTTTCCAAAGTATGAGTTTATTGTTTAATATTTGTACAGTAAATGGTGAGTGTTGTGTGTAATATGTACCCCTCCATGTAATCTGTTTACTCTACTACAACAGTAACTGATTGCAGCCCACTTGATACCCCATGATATTCTGAACTGTACTCAATTCAAATTTTAAATATGGTAAAGTAAGGCCATTAAGAACATATTGCACACATCTGCAGTTTTATTTGACAAACCAATCTTAACAACTTTAATAATTCTTTACAAATTTCATAATTCATTATTAAATAAATAAATTCTCTTTGCTTCAAACAGGATTGTAAGTAATCCTTATAGTTCTTTTAAAGTTAGAGCTTGATAAGTTGAACAAAATTGTTTATTTTAAGTGCAACACATTACACAAATGAAAATTGCTAGGCACAAATGAATCGGTTGGGATTGGCTATGATCAAAATGCAGATTTCTTTTATAAACTGCATTTTGATGAATTTAGCTCAAGCTATATTTTTTTCTCTCTTAACTGTGATGTTTAACAATATAGTAATGTATTTTATTGATATTGTGTACATGGTTTGGTTGAATGAAAGTCTAAATCCTCCGGTTAATATATGCTGAAATATCTGCAGAGTCTTTATTCAGACCGTTAATTGTGCGAGAAGATGACCCCATAGCTTAAAAGTTCAACACTTATAATACTTATATAATGTCAAAGATTATGCATTATATATTCCTTGTTTGTGCTTTATAACATAAAAATTATCTTATGATTTTAGATAGTTTCAAATACTAAGGTAAGTTTTGAAAATTTCTAAATTATCAGAAATCATTCTCGGCAACCTTAAAATACATACAATAAGATGGCTGATATTATTATATACTTAAACATATATTTGTTATATTGACAACTTGGTACCAAATGAATTATATACACATTCATTCAAAAATATTAGACAAATACATCAGAAATATTCACTACAACAAACTGTAAAACCAGAATCAGTGCAAATTACAATCAAAATATTATTTTAAAGCCTATGGTGACCCAGCAGTGTTACAGAAATATTCAAATGTATAGCTCACACTTGTGAAATATATTTTATAAAAACATATTGTCATCCAAAACCTGATAAAATTCTTTCATAAAAAGTAAATACACTTAGGTATGATACACCCGTCTATGAGTTTGTTTAGTATACTGTAGATAAGAGGTAAACAGCACTATTTCAACTGTCAAATCAAATCAATTAAAATTAAATTTATGAAATAAAAACTATCATATATCATGATGAAAGTGCTCTGATTTTCGTCACTCATTTGAGAACATGCTGTGCATGAAGAATAATAATTTTGATTTTCAATTTGATAAAAAAAAGATTTACATAATGAACTCAGGTACTTCAAAGACTCCCTGTAAATGGATACAGGCCTGGTTTAAAGAATATTTACAAAAAACCTGCCTTGTAAACATCATATTACGAAACTTCAACCAAATAACCTCAGCAGTAAATGTTTTAAAATGGCCATTCACCTCATACTTTTTAAAATATCAGCTTATTAATTTAAACGGTATTCAACTGAGCTTATAATAATTTCATTTAAGCTCAATTATTGGATTGAAAATCTGTACTTTATGCAATTTTCAAGTACGCCTTTTTTTTCACATCCATAATAAAGTGGACATCATGTTAACTGATAGTCATTAAGTTTAAAATTGTGCTGACATCATTTTACAAGGTGACTGAATAAGAAAACAATTCTTTATTTATTAAAAGTTTTTCATATTTCCAAGAACCACCTCCAATAAAGACCACCTGAAATAAAGTGCACCTCCAATATAGACCACTTTTACTTTTATGGGGTGGTCTGAATAGAAAGGTTCCACACAATAATCATTTTAGGATGCAAAAAATTGTACATATTAAAGTAAACACTTCAATTTAAAAAAAAATAGAAATTGATTTTTTTTTACATCTAATTAAAAAAAAATCCAACATTTTATTTTGATTGAAATATTCCATCTCCAGCCAAATAAGATAACACAGCAATCTATGGTATGAAAATGAAACTTGTAATTGGCAAAAAACGTTAAATTTAAATTGTTCAATTCATGAGAACCATTTGTAGACGGGCACGTCAAATCTATTATTACTGTAATTACTACTTTGTATGCAGTACAGCTTTAAGTCTTAACAGCGCATTTACATTGTACACATAAAAGTACCTTAATGTAGGTTTGAACATTGAATCAATACTTTATAATTTGAGTCTATATTTTATTGATTTAATCCCTAGGTTTTATTATTTTGAAGACCTTGAACATAGCTAAGGGGTGTTAAGTCATAAATCTAGGTATATTGTTTAAAGTCTGGTCGTTTAATGTGAATTTGTTGAAATATCATCCAATTAGATGTCAGTTTTACAGGATTCTCACTTTAATAAGGAGAAAGGAAAACTCCTTCATTGATAATTTATGTCATAGATCATGTGTTAGAATTCTCAGGGAATGACTTAATGAGATTTAAAGAGTAGTTTTGATCGAGTGTGTAGTACTTAAAACATATTGCTGCTGGAAGGACAAGATTCAAGTTATAGCATTTAATCAAATGTTAAGATTTATATCAACTGTTATGAGACATACTCACTGTCTACAATTAGTCAATAAAAATGATCTACATCAACCATATGGCAAAAAGAAAGGTCATATTATAAAATGTGTAAAACAAACAAGTTGAAATATTCTGTTACATTACTGAAGCGGAACTCTTAAAATAAAATCTAGTGATGTCACGCCACATTAAGGTTATAAACTTTGATAAAGTTGCTATGATATAAAAGCACAGCAAGCTTAAACCTTTTCAGTTAAACGGCATGTTTTATAAAATAGATTTACGTTTCATTATATAAAAGAAACTGAAGTTTGGATAAAACAGATCTTGATGATAGAAAATCATATATATATAATTATTATATATTATATAAATTGATAAATTTATTAAAATTGAAAAATATCAAACATTTTAGCTCAGTAACAATTAAATAGTACAGATTTATGAAAAACTAAAGTTTATTGTTTGTTTGTATTTTTGTTTATTTTATGACAGTTTATAGCAGTACAAACTTGTCTGACATCATGTTTGACACATTCGAATATTTCTGTTCAACACTGATAAGTCTAGGATTTAAGACTTGTGTATCGCAGATAATAAAAATATATAATAGCAGTGACATTTATAGTTAGACTGAAAGTTGATGGCTTGTGTAATAACTGTCATCAAGACTAAGAATTTATTATATAGTCATGATATTCTCTGGTGTAACATAGATCAATAAGAGCTACAATCATGAAATATTTAAAACACAATTACATGCATTAATTTACGACTGTCATACCATATTTATATGCAGGATTAGGTGACAGATTTAATGATTGTCCAATCACAAAAACTTGAGAATACATTTTGTACTATTAATGACATCATATGTATTAATAGAATTACATTTGCAGAAGAATCTTATTAGTAATGACAAATCATAAATATGGAGATAGTCTGTTGATATTGTGGTACTGGAAGAAACAAAGGTAAATTATCTTGGAGAATTTAATTATTTATATTGTACGCTGGTAATCATTTGGCAACCACCAGCTTTAATGGTGGAGGAAGACCCCAGGCTTACACCTCACAGCATCAAGAGGTTTGTGATTTACAACTCAGAGACCATAACCACTCTATCACGGAGGACCTGAACCAATTAACACTTACCTAAATAATTAATACTGATGGCAAGTGAACTAGAGGACAATTTTATTAGATGGAGTGAAGTACATAATGACAACGTACATGACAAAGCTGTCAGTGTAATGCTTTAATCAGATAAACCTATTATACAGACATTGATTATTCAATAACATTTCTAAAGAGTTGAGGTTAGGTTACAATGTGGACAGGAAATGGAGTGGTGAACATTTTTTTTATTTAATGGCTTAAACAATTTACATGCTATTAGGCTAACATGGTTTTATTGATTTAAGGTAACTAAGGTTGCCTCTCATGAAGAACTAAATATCTATTTATTGATAAGCTGCCTTATACCGCTGTAAGACAACTATAGTGCTATTTTGTAAAATAAGTCCATATTTCATTTTTTGGAGTGATACATCTCCAAAACCTTTCAATGCAGAACATGTATTAAAGTTTTAGAATTACAACAAAGAACAGCATTCAATTTTGAACTAATAATATTTTAGAAAGTAGCTTGGGGTATGAAAATGGAAATTCAATTATTTGGTATAGGTATTCCTGATGAATGACTAAAATATCAGAGTTCGGGTGACATTGATTAATGTACCTGTAATTTCTTTAATTTGAGATGAAGATGCATGTATGTCGCTGGTGCTTTGGTATCAACCATTGGTTGAGCTTCCCTCACCTGAAAATATCATAGAAAATATATCAAAAATATAACAATCGAATGATAGTATGATTACCTGGCTCCTCAGAAAAGTATATGATATCCGTACAATTAAGCTTTTATCAGGTAGTATGTTCAGAAATATACAATTTAATGAAAGCAGCATGTCCCTGATTTACACATTTTTGTGACATATTTCATTCAATAACTGTTTAAAATATACATGAATTTTTATTGTTTTACTGAATATTCATCTGACCAATACATCTTTTGTACTGCCATAGTTTGTTCTTTTGTTCAGGATTTATGTATCAAATAAAATATATTGAAAGAATATGAACAAAATGATAATAAAATGCATATATATTATAGATATTTGTATATTGTTTTGGTATTAAGCAAATAATAAATATACTCTCATGAAAAAACTACTAAAACATTTTTGTAATGTCAAACTGTAAATGCAAATTGTTAATAAACACTATATGCTTTCCATTAAATCATAAATCACTGTTGATCCTTTACAACCACATATTTCTACTATCAGAATCAGAGAAAAAATGGATTAAAATGCATAACTACTGAAATATGTAAGACTGATAAACCTTGCTGAGTCTTTATTTACTTTGTAACTGGATGGATTACTTGAATCATGCTACAGATAATAATACATGTATTGACACTTTGAAATCAGTCATAAAATATCAACACAGTCATTAAAGGATATATCAAAAACAGGAAAATAAAGAACATAATTACTTGAGACAAAAACAAAATATTTATCAATCAGTGCAGCACTGTTTTTCTGATTTAAAGCATAGAAAGATTGTGGCAAGCCACTGGTGAAAACAGAACAAACTAAATCTGTGACTAATACTAGAACATCAGAGCTCGACAAATCCACTTGTCTGTGTGTAATTACAAGTAGAAATTGACTAAGGATGAATTGAAATTGCGGTAGAACTAGTTAAAATTCTAAGCTGGTTGTCCTGCAGGATGAGTATAGCCTGAAAAAAAATTGTCGAGCCCTTAACATGAAGAGTTTGGATCATGGAATCATGTTGCACTGCCTTTAATTTTACGGTATCAAACATACATGTAAATCCCTGGTGCTTTGATGGATGACAACTTATTCTACAGTCAGGTCAATATGTATCTGTAACTAGTGGATATCAGTAATAACATCAGGTCACACGTAGGTGGGAACCATATAATGTCATTCTTAATATATAATGTAAATTATGAATAAGTTAAAGACTGACCCGTTGTAATTATGTTGCCGATAGGATTTTTTTCAGCAATATTCATTTTTAATGAGAAAATTTATGTGTAGTGACAGATTCCTGTTCTCTTATAGACTTCATCATTCAGTTATAATGGCCCTTACTTTATGGAGTACTGTCATTTCTTAATGACTGGTATCAACATATTGAACAACAAACATAACAGGTATTAAAGGATTCTTATTCACAGTCAAATATCATAAAACAAAGCTAACTAGGTTTTTGTTTCACCAAAAACTCGAAAGCGACACTATGATTGTAGATACCAACAGTCCATTCAAAATTTATGTTATTTTTCACCGTAATCTTCAATAAATAAATTAAAGTTATGATATGAAATAATCATAGACGTATTAACAATTCAAATGACAATAAAATTTAATCATCTTCAAACAAACAATTTCATATTGTAAACAAACAAATATTTGTATAACTAAACAGTAGCAAACAGTAAACACGGTAGGTGGGGTAACGAAAAATTCTCTTACCAGCCTTCTGTGTTCTTTATAATAAGTTTGGTCCCATTTCATCTGTAAAAGTTTATTACTAGCGGGTAAAATGCTCTGGTAAGAGCGAAACATCTTTGTATTTCCCTGGCTATGCATTTTGAGTGAAGTTTTAATTCACTAAATGTCCGATAGACGAAACACCTGTACGTTATACAGGTAACTGTGTCACGTGATCAAGCGAACAGTATCTCCTTAACGACGCCGAGAGTAGTCGGGATTGGAATCGTACAAAGCCGTAAAAATCCGTGAAATATAACACCGTTCTTACAATTCTCGTATTTTGATTAATTCAACAGAACGTTCTTGTAAAAGGATTGAGGAGTAAATTTACAAAAAAAAAAAAACAACAGAATTTGAATCCTTGATCAAATAAAAATTTGGAAGTTAATTTTCCAGGTACCGACAAAAGTACAGTTATAGAAGTTGACACAAATGTTACTTAAATACATTGTCTGAATCAGTGGTTGTAAATGCATATCAAAATGTAAGGAACGTTTTGAAAAATACGACATATGAATCAAAACTGATTTTGAGACGATTAACAACTGGGACCAATATACACATTGGTCCCAGTTAACAATAACGATTCAAATGCCTAAAAACCCATTATATCTATACGGACATATAAAACCAAGGGAAACAACTGCAACAGATATAATGTACAGTAAATAACGTACTTACTTCCCTTGCTACAAGTAACCTTAATATGGTTATCGAACGTTGTGACGTAGTTTACGCAAAGAATCAGCGTTCTTAGCAACGGGTTTGATGATACATATATAGATCGTTGTTTATAGATTACAATTACTGAAACATAATGAGTTAATGGCTTGAAAGTACAAGAACACTGCATAATATTAAAATAGAATTATGCTGAAGACGGAGACAGAAGATAATTTGAGCAACATTCCACGAGTGACATCAGCAAAGCATGATATACTGTATTCAAAAGCAAGATATGTTCTCAACCAACGTCACATTAAACGTCCGTGGTTTAATTTGAATCCTTTTTTAGAGAAGACTGTAGACTTGGCAGATCTTGATCAGTTTTTACCGGGAGACAGTAAATATATCCAACCTCTAGAATCTTTAGTACTGTGTGAAAGTTTCCATAGCAACTATCCGGTGGATACAACAGAGCTAGCTATAGGTTGATTTAGTTTTCATTGTTACGTTTAAAATAGTCATTACTAGCAGGCTTTATTATCTTAATAATATTTTTGTGATTATTTTATTTCTTTTATCAAACTGCTGTCGTTTTTCATTATATAATTGGAGCAGTTGAGCTAAAATTCCAATATGTGCAGTATAACACGATTTTGGAGAATTCCCCAGGAATTGAATAATTTCTTAGTTGAATCCATATTTCACTATTACCATAACAATGAAATGAAGAAGGACATACTCAGGGAAATTAATACTTCACTAATATTATCATATCCGAATTCACAATAACCATGTTTTATTGTATATACATTTGTTAATTTCATCCATAGAACTATATACTCGTTTTTACCTCATGCCGGGACTCGAATAGGGGTCACTGGCGTTGCGGCCTGACCTTTATTACAAAAGTGCCTCATTGATTCGATTTCTGTTTAGGTAATTTGTTTACTTAAGCATTATAAATTAAAGTCATAAAAGTTGACAACATTCAGGGAATATTAAAAACATCTACCGTTACTGGATATACATGTAGTTAATTTATGATTGAAATAGAATAATTGTACAATTGTACTTAGAAAATAAATACACGCAATGCAAATACCGTCACAGATTAAATCAAACGAATGTGAGTCTACATCACACAGTGACTTTATTATGACATTAGACAATAAATATATCAATGTCTGTATTTAGAATATCACTGACATATAAAACGACATACACGATCAAGAAGATATTTTTCATGGGCAAATTTATCTACAACAAAGACGTTAAAGTTTCAGGCCTGGGTCATTCAAATTTGCAAATTTCCATCAAATGAATGACATTATAAACAACCATAAACACGCGTTTTATGTAGGGCCTACGTAAAAATGTAACAGAAATTTCCTTCGACCAATAAGTGAACAAAGCAATTTAGTTATAAATCATATTGAAACTATTGAATTGAAACTGAAACCAGATAGTTTACAAAATATTCTTAATTCACGCACAGAAAGACAGCAATGTCTCAGGTTTATCTACTTACCTATGATAAACTGGTTGGACAAAAACGAATTAATACTTTATCGTATTAGTTTAAACTCAATCATGATATTCCCCGGAATACATGTATATAGTACCCTCCGAAAAAAAATGGCACAAACACGAAATTGCTGGCAATTTGTTATAGTTTAATATATAACTAAGTCGACCGTCCACTCAGACAATTTACTTTAAAGGTTAAAACAAAAGTTTAAGTTAATGTTCCATAAATCAATAAAATTTAAATTTTTACCATTCAGCATAAATTGCCCAAAACAGAGATCACATTCTGTACCATCACATCTTCATGTCTAACGCTCGACATTTCCATCTCCGAACTCAGATTGTATTCCTTATCGTTTTCATTTACAAATGAAACCAATTTAAACATCATTGATGTATTTTATTTCAAAGATGTATTTTTCGCCTACCTCCACTCGGACAAATGGTCAAAGGGTTGCTCCATACGGGTGTTAGAGGGACAGTTGCTGGACCAACTGCTACTTGGTCTGTACAGATTGGAACATGAAGGTAAAGTGGTAAGACATACAACACACGCTTTTGCCCGGAACAACCGACAAAGAATGGGTTGTTATAAGCAGTCTACAGCTGAGGTAAGGTACTTTAAATCTTTAAATCTTTTAAAAATCAAATCTTAGTTTAGCTCTTTGAGAAAAAAATTATTTGTATCAACAGAAAAAAATGAAAGATCGGTAAAATATCTTTTGATAATGAGTTAGTGTGTTAAACCTCACCCTAACTGTCATGGTCATTTGGCGACTTTTCATCTTTAACAATGGAGGAAGACCCCAGGCCTGGGTTGAACCACTGAACTTCCGTAAGCTAGCTGGACAGCTTCTTCACATGTGGAATTTGGTTCCGGGTGAGATACGAACTCCTAGCGGTGTGGGGGGTAGTGATTATAAGGCAGATATCATAAGCACTAAACCAAGGAGACTCCTTAGATCAACTTTCACTTTGAGCAGGATTATAATATATTGACAATAAGATTCTTTTTCGTGTTTTTGTTGTCGTATTCCATCCCATTTCAAGACTGTTGAGTGCTATCATCTATACTGTAATGTTCTTTAGACATGGGATTCCAAATTTGTTAAAATAATTCCGACTTGTTGTTACAGTCGGAATATATCGAGCATTAATATCTTCGACCAAAATGCTCGATGGAACAGATTTCCCACATTTATAAGTAGTCTAACACAGCATGTGTACGTCCATTCTTTGATGTTTTTACCCTCACAACCGTCTTATTTCAGTCCCTTGGAACCATAGCAGAAACGTTACTTATTGAATTCGCTTATTTTGGGCGACTAACTAAACAAGTACCCAACGTGAAGAAATTGGATCCTTTCGAGTATTTGAATAAACAAGACGTAAATGAGATGGTTCTCCCGGAGGTGACGACAGAAATCCATGAAGCCCCCGTAGCAAGGGTACCCGTGGAGGAACGAAGACACAGAGGTAATCCGAATGATGAATGAGGTTGGCGGACGGATGAGACCAGTCGGAACTGTTCGACAATTTTCGGTATACGTCGGTAAATATACGACTCAAAATGCCGAAGAGTTCCGTGTGGTATAAAAATACTAGTGATTGTAATGCTAGTGTGAATATAAGTAGTTAATCAAGCAATGTATGATTGAGGGACGATTAAGCTAATTTATTACTTTTTAGCTTCTTAGTTTGTGTACCAGCGGGAATTGAACCCAGACGGATGAAATGAAATCTGATTGCGTACTGGATAACTTGCTTCTACTTCAAACCATCGTTATACGTTACCATAAGCTTCAATATCACGAGCACCGGGCATATCTCGAGAAGGTTTTGAATTCCCTTGGTAAACTGTAAGTACGTATGAAATATTCATTTTCCATGTACTAGATACATGAATAAAAATATCAATATATATATATATATTTCAGCGCACAGTCTAGCAACAAGTACCGATGGTCACCCTATCGCCAAACCAAAATGGGGCCGTCGCGGATCACTCGTGTCTAAACACATAAATGCTATAAACGCCGTGAAAGCTTTTTATCAACAGTTTGAGAGGCGCCAGTCTGTTGTTGGTATGACAAACCGCTCGAATGTAAATTCACCGCTAGATAAGAATAAACCTGTGTCGCCACACAGTTCCCCAGAGAACAAGCGTAATTATATTCCATCCCCACCAAGTGTTGCCCGGAACAGGAAATTCTCAGTACAGGAAGCGACTCCTAGTGTCAGACGTCATTCAGTGGCAGTCTCGCCATTTGTGTACAGTACTTCTCATGTCAAGAGAGTAAAAACACCCATTGAAAGTCGAGAAGTATCCGAAGCCGAGGAAAATAAGCTTAGTCCAAAACTAAGCAAAAAACGCTTTGTTGGTAGAATATACGAATTGGATTTCGAGGAAGAAAATATGTCAGAGGAAGAAGTTATTATAGAGGATGAAACAGAACTTCCTGTCATGGCTAAAAAAGCTGAAGAGTTTTTTGGTGAAGAGCTTTACTTGTCTGACAAATTCAATGGCAACCAGAAACCTCTAAGCACGAAGAAGAAACTTCAATTAAACAAGATTGAATTGCAAAAGAAGCGGAAAGAAATCGCAGACATACAGACAAGACAAAAACAATCCTATAAAAAAGGCAGCAAACTTCCTCCTCTTCCACCCCTAGACTTAAGCCACATTGATTCTCAGATTCTAAAGCACGAAACAATTAGCATGCCTGATGAAGTGCCTACTTTTGAAGAGTTTATTCAACTTCTTAAAGAAGATGAGTACTACGACCCACGATACAGGAACAGAATTCGTTTGAAAAGCAGACGAATTGCACAGAGATACTACATCGCCAAAGGCCAACGCCGTTCCAGTATACTGTATAATTTTAAACCAATGCCGTCAGAGATAAGGAACATCGGTGGACATCGTGCATCTTCACGTAAACCCAGTGTGTCAAATGTAAGCAAAGGATCATCTTCAAATATTGATGCAAAGAAGTCCAGTGACATACAAGTCCCGCGTCTGCCGGTATTATCAGAAAATGGTGGACAACTTACACAATCTCACAATGATCAACTGGCTAATGGTTCACGTGCAGATTTAGAACATCAGTCGGATGAAGTAAAAGGTGTTACCGATTCCGAGTCATGCAAAGAACATTATCTAAAACATAAAGAGGATGACACAAAAGATGACATTACACTATCAATCAAAAGGTCTTCCCACATTAGACCACAACCAATACAGGATTCACCACACTCTGGTTCTAACATCAACTCTATGAAAAGTCAAACTCTATTTCCCAAAACCACTCAATGTGACGAAGAAACTGATTTTTCTGATGCAGAGTCAGATGAGCCAGAAGATGAAGGACCGGTATCTGAAGTATTTGACACGAAGAAATTGAATCTTAGATATAGCTTAGAAAGGCTCAGAAAAAAACGGCGATCACGTACGAAGAAAAAACCTGCATTCATTGAAATTCTTGCGAAATATTATAATATGCAAAATGCGCTTCGTGTATTCCGGAAAGGCGATCCCGGAAAGGAAGCTAAAGGAGCCAAACTGAGAGCCACAGGTCTAGGGACCTTACTAGGGGAAGGTTTGTTCTTTTACTATCTAAAATTTCATTTTGTTCATCGAATGTCGGGTGAAGAATACTTTGCACAGTCTAACCTAAGTTATAGCCCCATATTGTAATAGAGATTACTAAATGAACACCAGTCGTTTATTGGTCTTATAGTCCTTTCTCTTAATGAAAGCTAACTGGTCTTAAATCCCATCTCAAAACGCTGGGTAATGGTTGTTTAAATAAAAGTCATTTCTAGAGCTTAATAATGCTGTATCATGTTTGTTTCAGAGTACCCAAAACAGGATACCAAAAACAGGGTACCAAATGATGATAATGTTACGACCACCTTGTTAAAACGGCCACTTATTTTCGGACCGGTTTACAATAGCCCAATAACACAACATGATAATGAGACCATCTCATTATTACGACCGATTTTTCGGGTCCCTAAGGTGATCTCAATATCTGAGTTTTACTATATACTCGTCGTATTGGTATCTGTTCTTGATGAAGCTTGAAATTTAAATGATATTTTCTTATTTTCAGCTTTTGTGAAAAAAGTGCCGAAAAGGCCTGTTGGCAAATTAAAACATTTTGACTTTTGCGATGTGAAACCAAAGAAGTATATGAACTTAGATTATCTTTCTCGAGCGGATTTCACAAAACCTGACCTGGTCGAGTTTATCTCGAGTTTAAAAGAAGCTCTGAACGATTTTGTAGTGCGGAGGGAGATCGTAGTGTCCGACGTACAAACATTTTACTGTGCAACAACATCCGTCACTTTTACCCGGAAGTCGTGTTTTCAGCATAAACATGTTGAATGTAAGACATAGTATGCGATCAAATGACAATCTATTTCAGATGTTTATTTTATCTATTTGTTTGACTTTTTGGATAATGAAAGAACTTATTAAAACAAATTGAAGAACACATGTGTATTGTCATATCACTATTGTAGAATATTTTGTCGGGACCTCGCTTCCAAATTTCAATCATTCAATTATTTTAGTTTCAACGAAAGTAGTTTTATTTCAAAGTCATTGATATGAGTCTGGACTCAATAAGTCTATGCATAATTTTTATTACAAATTCTAGATTATTACAACTATCTTATTACATTTGACTCAACAAAATCGTAATGCACACAAAATACAGTATCACATTTAGTACGTAACAAAACGAATACACGGGTTTAATGTACATCCAAATTTGTGTCCAAAAATAAGAATAAGACATTGTAAACACGCATTACACGGATTGGTAAGGATATAATTTTTCAGTGACGACGAGCATATCTTATTTAGAGTATGTTCTGTTTTAGGTTAAAGTATGGCTTCCTCCAGACAACTAACATTCAAGTTTCTTACAATATTCTCTGATAACCTTCGATTGTTTGCCATTTAGATTTTAGATTTAGATTTTAAGTTTGGACGTGTCCTGATATATTTTCAGCTGCAAAATGTTTTATTCTAAACCTGTACTTAAATCCAGTATTTAAAATTCTTCCTACAACTGGTCATAGTCGCGGCTGCAACCGTCGTTAGTGGTTAGTGCACTGGACTAGTATTCCGGTGATCCGGGTTCAATTCCTGGTCCCGATAGGTCCTATCTTTCTATGAAAATTACACAAAATGTCGATTTTCCTCCTTATGTGCAGAAGTTACCAGCTCCTTTGTGTAAGGGCAAGTTTTAAACATTAAATGCCTTACTAGTATAGATAATCTCTACCTTTCAGGTAAGGTGAACTCTTACCAATTTCATTGAAATTAAAGTCATTCTTTACCTTCAATAAGATAATAGTACCTAAATGCTTTACAATTAAGGTTATTTTTGCCTTTCAATTAAGGTAAAAAACGTATTAAATGCCTTATAATTATGGTCATTTTTTACCTCTCAATTATGGTAAACGACAGTTCAGATTCAAGGTAAATGGCACAAATACCTGACTAGTAATGACTTTATCATGTTGTCCTATAACTTAGGTAAAAAACTGTTGCTCACCATGAAGGTCTTTACCGATAAAGCTTAAATTTATAACATAAAGGTTAAAAAATAGATCATTGTCGATTAGATTAGGAACCTTAAATAACACCATGACAACTTAAGGCGACCTATTATACATTTAGAAATACATTCATGACAAGTGATAACTTATCAATATTATTTGATAAAGTTGTTAATTAATGTGATGCTTATTATAAAGTTGACATCATTCATATAAAACGTGAATACTAGTAATAATAAATAATCACCCTGGACAAGTTTTTACAGATAACATTGATTACAGATAACAATACTTCACTATTGATAATAAATATCAGAACAAAAGTATAGAGTTATTAACTTGGTACATTTTACACAGTAATGAATTGTTTGGCTGAGTGATCCATGATATTAATATCATAAATAGAAACTCATTTTATTATACCTAAACCACCTACCATCCGTAAGCAAGCTATACAGATTCCTTACATGTGAAATTTCGGAAATCTCGGATGGAATTCGAACTCACAGCGGTAAGGGGCTAGAGATTACAAGTCAGAGACCATAACCACTCGGTCACAGAGATCCCTCGAATCCAGAGGACTACTCGCTTGCTGCCGAATGCTTAAGTAAGAATGCCCGGAACGTACATGTTTTATGTATTTATTTACAGAACAAAAAAGTAAGGACCTTGTTGGATGGGTCGATTCTATTGCAGTGGAATATCCCATTGGTTGATTTTTTTTCATATATTTCAGTTCGGCATTATCGTTGGAAAGCTGAATGAACATAAGCTCACTAATATTGAAAAAAGATGTGTTGCTTTTATACATTCTCTGAAAGGTTCGTCCGACATTTTGTTTTAACACTATAAAGCAGATGTAACCATTTTGTTCTGTAGAATTGCGAATGAACTTTTTGTTGTAATTTTGTTGAAACTTGTAAGTGGGCCTTGATAATGAACATTAGTATTACCGACACATTGTCTTCATAATTTTTGACAATGTGCTTAGAAAGCCTAGTTGAATTAATTTGTTTCTATATTTGCCTGCTTGTGCTTACAGTAAAGAGTAAGTGCTGTACTATTCTATGTTATAGATAAGCTGTCGGACGGTCAGCTGAGGGAACTCGTTTCAGAATGGAATGGCGACATTTATGCTGCAGGCGTAAAACTTGGATTTGTGAGAAGCAAAATAAAGAGCTGTTTGGTTGGTGTTCCACCAGAACCTCGGCATCAATTGTTGGCTTTGTTAAAAGAGTGGCGCATGTCGAGAAAAGCTATAGAAGCTGGAACTGATGCGATTAAAGTTTTAAAAAGTACCCTGGACATTTTGTAATATGACTTCTTACCGTGGACCTGATTTACTATTTGACATATTCGTGTTTTTTTGTTTAATTCGCGTAGATTGCAGTGTATTGTTTATGAAGTTTTAATATGACGCTGTTTGTAATTTGTAATATGACATCGTTAGAGATCTACGGACTCGATTTACAGTTCTTAGACATTTTGACCATTTCTGGGAACCAATCTAAGGGTCATAATATTAATGTTAATATTTAGATTATCTCATTATCATTCCACTCTTTATAACGACCACCTCAATATCACTCATCATGACGACGCCTCAATGTCACTCATTATAACGACACCTCAATATCACTCTTTATAACGACGCCTCAATATCACTCATTATAACGACACCTCAATATCACTCTTTATAACGACACCTCAATATCACTCATTATAACGACGCCTCAATATCACTCATTATAACGACCACCTCAATATCACTCATTATAACGACCACCTCAATATCAGTCTTTATAACGACACCTCAATATCACTCATTATAACGACCACCTCAATATCACTCATTATAACGACCACCTCAATATCAGTCTTTATAACGACGCCTCAATATCACTCATTATAACGACCACCTCAATATCACTCATTATAACGACACCTCAATATCACTCATTATAACGACCACCTCAATATCAGTCTTTATAACGACATCTCATTATCACTCATTATAACGACCACCTCAATATCACTCTTTATAACGACACCTCAATATCAGTCTTTATAACGACCACCTCAATATCACTCTTTATGACGACCACCTCAATATCACTCTTTATAACGACACCTCAATATCACTCTTTATAACGGCACCTCAATATCACTCTTTATAACGACACCTCAATATAACACATTATAACGACCACCTCAAAATCACTCTTTATAACGACACCTTAATATTACTCATAATAACGACCACTCATTCTAGGACTTTTTCAAACTGTTTCCTCTGCGTATTTTATTTCAACTTGATGAGACAAACTACATATCTACCTTAACATTTTTTACACTTTCATTAAGTCACAGAATTGTCTAAAAGCTTGAATTTTTACGGTGGTTTGTTCGCTTTTTGTGACTAAGAATGTATATTTGATCAGTTGTGCTGACGGTATGTACATGTGAACAGGTATAAGATAACAAATACTTTTATGGGTTTTATTTCGTTGAATAAAATGTAGGATATTGCAGTCACTTGTATAACATACATATACTTGATTGTAATATGCGTCAAACTAATATAAAATTTTCTTATGGGACGAACCTAACATCGTACTATAAATATGCATTCTAAATATAGTATAATGCAAATAATACGGGTTTGCCTGTATATATATCTATATATATCTTGGTATCTACAGATAATATACCCATACGACACTTGAATACACCACGGACAATTTAATTTCAAATTAATGTAGTTAATTCGTAATATGTTTAACTTGTCGTTGTTGTACCTTTTTCTAAACCTTTATATAACGATTTGTTTATGTGTGTACAGTAACACGTGGATACTTGGTGGAAATTTATCCTTAGAAAAAGTTGACATAATTTGCAGGAAGTTAGGATTTCAATTTCATAAACAGGTGCGTACATGTTTATGTTTGGAAAAAATAAAACTAATAATTGGTTTATCGGCTTGTTTTCAAATCTATTTCATTTACATACGTAGCAGTGGGTAGTTATCCTTACCTGTAGGTTTGGATTCTCTAACAGTACTACTCTTGTTCTCTGCAAGTAACTGTTAATTTCTCCAAGTATATGATCGGAAGTGGATGATGGTCCAAATCGTCACAGAAAGTACAGGTTGTGCCAAAAGAAATCCGTAGACTCAACTCTCTACTTAAAGGAGTTGGCGCATGGCCAATTAATGGCTGTGAATTATAATGATAATTAAAATACCATGTTGTTGTTGAAATATTTACGTTTTGTTATTTGAATGCACTAGGGTTTAATTATTCATACACTCTGATATAAGAAATGATAAATTTACAGCTTTTGTGTGAAAACAAGATAACATAAATTTATAGATAAAATATTCTTTATTTCATTTTATATCAGTAAGTGTTTCACTGCTTTAATCAGATACTAAATATACATGTATACATGTATATTACATATGAATATTCATATTCTACGAACGTATTTATAGCCTAATGGGTTTTTGCAAGACTGCAAATCTATTTCCTTTGTATTTAATCTAAGTTTTATGAAGTTACTCTACCTGATCTATTCTGTGCAAATAATCCACGTGGATAGTTCGAACGAAGTACATACATTAATTGATTGCTCTGCGACTTCACGAATATGCAAAAGGTTCGGTAAATTTGTAATCAAACACTGTTTCGATGAATACCGACACACATTATAGTAAAACTAGGAGTGGATATGTAATTTGAGTAAACCCTCAATTAGACCGCCTTTGGGTTCCCAAAAATTGATCGTAATTGTGAGGTCGTCTCATTATTAAGATGAATTATGGAGGAGTTATTGAAAGACGGTCCGAAAATAAGTGGTCGCTCCAACAAGGTGGTTGTAATATTGAAGTGGTCGCCATGTGAGGCTTTACTGCAATACATTATCATTGGTTTTAGGTTCCTACAGGCGTGTTCGTTTTAACCCGACGGAATGTACCCGACTCTTCGAAGAAGCCTGCTGAGGATTACACCAAACAATTACAACAGGAAGATGGAGTGTGTATATCTTCATTGTTTCTAGACTTTAGATAAACATGTGTAATAACAGAATTAAACAGAACAGAACACGACTTGACTGGACGGAACAAAACAGACCATGATAAAATTTTATTGATAGTCTTGTACAAACATACATTAGTCAAAGTATACTACTCACGTGTCACAAATGGCACCAGATGCGAAAAATTATTAACAGGAATTGTGCGTAAAGCGGAGATAATTCAAATTATTTGATCAAACATATTTTAACTATCTCATCTTTCAATTAATGGAGGTTTATCTTAAACTTTCACAAAGATCGCAAAGTGTCTCAGTTGTGCGAAAGGGAGCATAACTTATCACCATTACAGGCTATGGTGATACTCATGTTAACACAGACTTCGGTCGTATTTTGTCCCGCTCAGCGGAGCTCTTGATATATTTATATCCACAACTATTCATGATGATATATTTATGTTAAACACCAGAGGCTGATTTCAGGTAGAATACGCATACCAGGAAGAATGGAAGAAAATAAACCAGAGATATTTTACAACATCTTCACCAGATGACTCCTACTGGGACGATATGTGGTATCTGGTAACTTTAAATTACATATTATCCCGAAAGATACAGCGAGATGTTTACTCCTATCTTCTCATCTTTTTAGTATTTTTATTATATTAAACTAAACCAGCTTAAATAGAAGTCACTTCCGGGTTTTGCGGTTTGTTTGTAATTTGTGGACATAACGTCATGAGCCTATACAGAGACGCTTTCTATTCGTTTTTTGTCTTCTGAAGACGGAATGGCAACTTCGACCTATGTGTGAATTTTGTTTACGCACGTGCGCAGTATGCGTAATGGTAGCTACGCCCTTGTAATAGTTTGTCAGAATTCAACGACGTGACTAATTGTGTTTAATGAATGTTTCTAGAAAAGGTCACACATTTTTGTCTGGAAGGTGAATGCACCTATGTGATACTTATACCATGAATTGTCGTGTTTACAGAATGATAACCATACAGCCGTGTCAATGGGTGTTTTACAAGCATGGAATTTAAATTATACAGGAGCTGGTGTCACTATTGCTATCGTTGATGATGGTGTTAATTACAACCACGTCGATTTGAAAGACAGAATTGTTTGTATTTCGCTATGTCATTTCATCTTCCTTTTTAGAACTTCATAATAAAGTTAAACAACTGAGCGATAATCTATCATTGAAACTTAAACACGATGTATAAAGTAATTTCGGTATTACTTGATAATATTTCGTTCACACCTTTATCTTCAGAGTAAACTTAATATACATTTAAAGGCATTTCGTGCTTCTAGTTTTAAATTTCACTTCAATATTAAATAGTGTCTCTTTATATGATTTGAAATAGATCCTATTACTGAGCCTCATTCGCAGATTGGTGACCTGTTTACAAATAATCATACACAGAAAACTGACACAACGATTTATATCGGATCTCTCTTTGGCTCCAAATAATTGAAGTCCATTTCATAAACATATTTTGTTAGCAGTTTTTAAATTTTTAAACTAATCTTCTACCCCTTGTTTAGGATAAATTGTGTTTTACCCTATTAAATGTTTTGGATGATTTTTTATCAGTTGTTTAATGTATATGGCTGAAATGTATACAATTAGCGACATTTTGCATTAGCAAATTAGCAAAATTCAAATTATACTTATATTAGCTGCACGTAAAAATGTACATGAAATAGAATAGCATGTAAACACTTCAACCTCTCAACAACAGCAACAAAATTTAACGAGGTTGCACTGTACTATCAAAACAAAATCAGACGGTCTCCTTTGTGAATTCAACCCCATTTATCATCCTTTGATCGATTCTCACCCTTCTTATCAGTGACGCGCCTTTTCAAACTATTCCTTGATGCATGTTTCGTTGTTTCACTATAATCCTCCAAAAGTTTATATTTTAATGTCATTTTATGTACACGTTCTTACAGGATCTAGACAACAGCCATGACGCTTATGACCGTGACAAAGATCCACGCCCAGTAGGGAACGCGAGGCAAGTTGATATAAACATGTTTTAATATAGAGCTTGTCTGTCAAATATTGAACAGTTACAAATGTAGGACTGGACTCTAAATTGTGACTTATTTTTCGAAATCTATTTTATTATAGTAATTCTAAATCTAGATTTACATGCTGTGATTATTCGATATATATATACACAATTATCATAAGTATGTGTCCCACGAACAAGACGCATGCGACAGTGAAGTTTGAATTTAGCGAAGCTGTATTTTTATATTCACATTATCAACACAATAAACATTTGTGAATGCCACTTTACCATAAAGAGACTGATTTCATTACAATATTTTTTCTGACGTCAATCTGATGAACTTTCTCCAATTTAATTTATATTTCACTCCATTTTAAATACTTTACTAAGTAAGTATTGTTCAGATATGTTCCCTTTTAACACATATGTACACGTTCCCGTATCAGAACATTTCTGATTGTGTCTAGTCATTAGCTTGTAAGAAACATAATAAAACTATATTTAGTAATTCTAACATTTCGCATTTCAGACATGGCACAAACTGTGCCGGGGTAGCTTTAGCATCTGCTAATAAAGAATGTGTGATTGGTGTGGCATATAACTCAACATTGATTGGTAAATAATTCATCACGATCTATAGCGCAAAACTTAATGTCAACTATTCAACAATACCTTTAGTTTGTATTCACATACTCATGCAAATGTGACTTCTGTTTGAAACATTTCATTGATCATTGAAATGTATACAATACCTTGTTTTATCTCATCATTTATTTGAACACTGAATCATTTGACGAAAAACGTCCGCGAAATTAACCACATCTGGGTGTCTTACAAATTGATTTCGTATCCATTTTGGAAAACACTAAGCTCTTTTATTTTTCATGGCTTAGCGGAGCGCATTCTTGGGCCACTGGGGACAAAAGATTCAGCAACAATTGAAGCATGGACTAATCCTGTCGTAGACGTGTCTTCAAACAGTTGGGGAGCAAGTAAAATGTTTTCCGGGCCATCTGTGCGGGAACATGACGCATTAGTTCTTGGAGTTTCAAACGTATGGTTAATATGATTAATGATTGTTATTTCAATTCCACATAAATAATTAAATACAATGGTGGTATGTAGGTATAACCGCACATATCCAGGCAATCATGAAATTTAAAATACACAGTCAAACCTGTAAACACAGGCAAACCTTAGACAAAAGACAAAACGTGGGCTTTATTCAGAGATCATTGTGTTCTAACTAATCATTGGTGGTTTTTAAAGAATGACCTTTATTCACAGGGTGGCCTTTATTCGGAAGTGGTCGCAAAAACAGGCTAGACTGTAATGTATAACCATTAACAAAGAGACATACCACGTACTATATAATGATGAATATTTACTTCATGTAAAATTTTAAAACATCATCAACTAAGTATAGGATGGCAGTAATTGTCAAGCATCATACTGAAGTTAGATTTAATTTCGTTGCTACAAAATTTCGTGGATTTCCCTAAATCGTTTATTTCGAGAGTACGTAAATTCGTGGATTTTCAAATTCCGGATAGCTGTATTTTCGGACACATCAATAATTTTACGAATTGCTTAATTTCTCAAATGCTTGAATTCGTGGATTACCTCACCCAACGAAATTCACGAAATTAAACATTCGTGAATGCACAGTATATAATATTATTCATTGTACAACTCACTGAAAAGACTGTTATTACATATAATCATACAGTAAGACCTTTCTAATCTGAAATTGTTCCGTCAGACAAAAATGTTCGGATTAGAGATGTTTTCGGAGTACAGAGGTTCAGCCTTACAAAACTGGACCAGTGGACACGTTCGGTTTAGAGAGGATTTCAGATTGGAAATGTTTGGATTAGAGAGGTTGTACACCATTTTAGTGGGCTTGTATTTCAGGGTGCTTCCGTGGTTCTGCGTAATTATATGAGCGTTTGTGTGTGTCATTATATGAATTTCTTTACTTCCAACTTATAGCATCGAGACAAAAAGGGCACAGTGTACGTGGTCGCTGGGGGCAACCATGATGTTACTGATGATTGCAACATGGATGGATATGTAAACAGTATCTACACAATTGGTGTAAATGCTGTTGTAGATAACAATTCTGCACCATCCTACGCGGAACATTGCAGCGCGATTTTAGTCAGTGCTTACTCTGGGAGTAACAACCATTCCAAAATTGTGAGTTAATGTTAGATTGACTGACGCTCGATGTTTTATTTGTATTTAAATGTTCGTGTACTTCAAAACATTTGTGTGGCTTGTTATCCCTTTGCCAGACTAAATATCTCGTTTCCACGAACAGCTTTGGATTGTTTGAACCGTACATGTAATGGTTATGGCGTCGTTTACGAACAATATTTCAGTTATATGAGCCTGGTATCTTCAAATGTGCATATTATAGGGGATGTGTCATGACATGATTTTATGAGTGGTTTATAACATGTTTTTATCATCAACAAAGCAGTTTCAGCATCACGTAGTTTTGTTTCATGTTAACTGGTTGAAATCGTTCCGCCTAGAATGTTATAATATATAATGTATATACATTTGTATTTAGAGACTTACAATTACAAATAACTTTACAGAAATATTGTACACGTATTGCTTAGTATTCTTTTTATACGCAAAAATGCAACAATTGTTTTTTTTCCGCAAAATCCCTTTTAATTTGCAGTGCACGACCAATCCAGGGGACAGATGTATTAAAAACTTCGATGGCACTTCTGCTGCAGCACCAATGGTTTCAGGAGCGATCGCGTTGTTATTGGAAGCCAAGTAATTAATTTTTTTTATTCTATTTTACATTGGGTTTGTCACAGATAAACCATTACACGTTGACACATCTTGATACTGCATAGTAGCTACTGTGCAAATATATGATTGTCAGTTTTGGAATCAATTCTATTCGTTTTGCAGGGAAGTAAATGTTTTCTATTTACTTTTATTTTGATACATTGTTTAATTTTATTATAGCCCCAATCTACGCTGGCGAGATGTACAAGAACTGCTCATTCGAACATCTAAGACAAGCACATTACAATCTGAAGATATCAAAACAAATGCGGTTGGTAGAAATGGTAAAATAGCTTTACTCAATAGAATAGTTGTTTTATAGTTTTATTTACTGCTTGAAAAGTTAAGGCGCCATGTTTATCAGGAAATCCCTGTATGGATTTGTATAATCGTGTCCATAGTTTGGCCACAAACTTAAAATCTCATTTGCTTCACCATCGAATACAGTAAAACCTCAATATTAAGACCACATTCCGGGACCCGAAAAATCGGTGGAAATAATGAGGTGGTTTCATTATCAAGTTGAATCATAAGGGAATTGTTGAAACCCAGTCTGAAAATAAGTGGTCGTTATAAAAAGCAGGTCGAATTATTGAGGTGGTCGCTATGTGAGGTTTACTGTATTGTTAAAATACACATATCACTGATAATGATCTCTATTTTATTTGCTGAGAAATATAACAACTCCACATATGGTAAAATATCATTTTATAAACTAAAATAACTGTTTTACTATTTTCTAAGTTATACCATGCACAACGACCAAAACTTATAACTACGAAGGTGGGGAAATAAGACTCCAACAGGCAAATTTGAAAAAAAAACTGTAACATGGAGATATAATATACATTATTGCCTCAAAAGGTATGAGTGTCTTTTTTTAACTTCAACCTTACATTTTAGTCAGTGATTTGTTCGGATATGGTCTGTTGGATGTACGTACACTTATTACAACTGCAATGAACTGGACAAATTTACCCGATCAACACACATGTAACTCTGATCTTATATATAACGCGTAAGTAAATATTATGTACCTGTAAGCTCACGTAATATTATCAGGGAACCAATTATCTACTGCCCAGTCCATCCTATTTTTGCCAGTCATCGGTAGCGACCATCAGACGATAACAACATCATCACATTGTATGGTTTTCTTCCCATTTGTTTTACGCTGCTATGTGCAGTGTTTGTGTCGGATATACCATATTATCATTACCATACACAATGCTCGTGTTGTTTCACTGTGTTAGGCCTCCTTATACTTTGTTTAAGGAATTCTTCTTATTGACAGACTTTTGTAGAAGGTATGTCTTGTAAGTAAAGAATGGATCAATCATTCTTATTTACATCTCTTTGTCATCTACATTTGTGAATGTAGCAAATTTCTATTTCTTTTTTTCATTGGGGTTTAACATCGCACTAACAGCCAGGATCAATTTGCGACTTTCCGGCTTGAATAGTGGAGGGAGACTTCAAGGTTACACCTGGATAGAACCACTGACCTGCCGTAAGCTAGCTGGACAGCTTCCACACATGTGAAATTTGATCCCAAGCTGGATTCGAATTCACGGAGGTGAAGGGCTGGTGATAACAAGTCAGAGGCCAAAACCACTCAACCACGGAGGCCCTTATTTCTCTAATATATATTTTTATGTACTGTAATTCTAATTCCAAAAATATTTTCAAGCTTTTCAATGATATGGTTTTACGATGATATTTGAAGAAATAAAACCATCATGAATCATTGAAACCACGCGTTGTGAATGAGCTATTTGTTCCGCTGTGAGGCATATGTCCTCTGGTGCATAGGCTGATAAATCGATCATTGACCATGATCATACACAATCTTAAGATAAAAGGAATTATTATCTGTCAAAAAACTTTTGATCATTTTATTCTACGTATCAATAGATCAGTAGTAGGCGATGGCACAACTATTAGTACCACAATATTCACAAATGGCTGTAACGGGACTGGTCATTGTATCAACAGTGTAGAGCATGTTCAAGCTCAGGTGGTGTTTAAAACCTCGTTGATAGGACCGATAGAAATCAACCTCAAATCACCATCTGGTTTTGTGAGCACACTACTGAAAACAGAACGTGTAGACGAAAACAATTATGCTAGCAAAAACTGGACGTACATGTCTGTACAACACTGGGGCGAGGATCCAGCAGGGAGATGGGATCTAACAATAAAATCAAATACAAGTGATAAATGTATGCTTCTTTTTAAATACAGTAAACAATGATAATTAGACCGAAAATCGGTCGTAATAATGAGGTGTTCTCAATATCAAGTTGAATTATAGGGTAGTTACTGAAAACCGGTCCGAAAATAAGTGGTCGTAATATTGAGGTGTTCGGAACGTGAGGTTTTACTGAATTGCCAACTTTATCGAAGTGTAGTACTAATTTTCTCGTCAGTAGCATTGTGTATATCGAATTGACCTATTACAAAAATAACAATAAAAAGGTGCATGTTACATCACACATCGTAGTATTAACGTCGTTGGATTAACTGAAGCATTATGAAGCTGTTGAATGCCAACTGGTTGTGAGCGTGGGTATCAAAGATAATTATATAGGTGGTATGGCACGTGAAAATATGTGCTTAATATGTTATATAATTATGATTTCATAATCATTTTTGTAATGATGTTATTCAGTGTATTATGTTTTGTAGACTATTGTTGTCTTTTTGCATGTTAGTACAGTTCATCGGGTGGAAACTAATATTGCACGGAACTGGCGACGATTGTTCGGATATAGAACAAGGTATACATATTTTATATTAAGTATAGGGTGCGTGATATGTTAAAACTTTTTCTGAGAATGGTTTGTTCAGGCTTCAGAATGTTTTAAATGATTAAGCAATTGTGCAACTGACATCACAATATAACTTAGTCTGTTAGTGACACTAGATATTTTAAAAAAGAAACATAGCGCTATTTAGTTGTCCATTTTTCTATATATTGTTTTCTCTTCCTTCATAGATCAGACGAGTACCACGACAGAAGGAACAAATAACAATGAGACTGAATCAGAGACGAACATGGGGCAAATTGTTGTCATTGTTTGTGTTGTCTTAATTACATTTATTGTCATATTTATTGTGTTATGTGTACTAAGGAATAGAAGAAGACGATCTAGTTTTACTCCCAGTAGTACATATGGACTCACGGGCACTATTTTTGCAACAAGAAGCTCTTCATCAGAATATTCCAACACTGCCATGAGTTTATAACACATTGTACAATACTTTCTATCTAATATATAAACGGAATGGAGTACATTTGTTTATGCAGGACGAACAGACAAAATGTTTCCACACAAAATCGCAACTATTGTATTTTCGGCACCTTTGTGCATGCCTGAAACAACCCGACTAACAATGGCTGATTCTTTCATACGTATATCATCATTTATAATTGCATTCATTTAGGAATAGGGACATGACACAATACAAGTACTTCGACATCAAACATCAAATGTTTTCGGCCAATATTGGGTTCAAATAAACAAATTATTACATAATGACTGATATGATTGACATATAGTGTCACATTTTTATAAAAACCAGGCCTCGATTTAAAAAACGCCAATCCTCCAGATCATTTATAAATCTCATTTAAGATATGACTTTGTCTTCAACACCCTTTCCTCGATCGAAACAAATTGTACAGTTTGATTAAATCATTCATCGTTACACTTGGTTGCTATGGTGATAAATTACGAGCGTCTAGTGATATGTTGTGTTGAAAAACTTCAAATGTTGATGTAGTGTACCACGTGTTCCAAGTAATTATCAGAGTCGTTCTAGAACTTATTGATCAAATGTTTAACAACCATTTGTGTGTGTTTGTGTGATTCTTTTACAGCGTATTACATGTATGTCTCCTTACTTCATTATTGACTCGTATTTAACTCGCTTGCCGTTTTTTTTATTATCTTATTGCTTTGTTTCTTTTAAGGAAGAACTAACATTAAATTTTACCCGTACTTATCATATTTCTGAAACATGTTTAGTGAATGTTATATGAATACAAATGTATTAACTTCAAATTAAATGATAATCAAAGAGCTGTTTGTACATGACATCCTTTCATCTTGTTCTTAAACATAAACATGAAATCAGTATCACATCAGCATATTTATACCAAATAACACATAAACATGAAATCAGTATCACATCAATATATTTATACCAAATAACATTTAAACATGAAATCAATATCACATCAGCATATTTATACCAAATAACACATGAACGCGAAATCAGTATCACATCAGCATATTTATACCAAAATAATATTTAAACATGAAATCAGTATCACATCAGCATATTTATACCAAATAACATTTAAACATGAAATCAGTATCACATCAGCATATTTATACCAAATAACACATAAACATGGAATCAGTATCACATCAGCATATTTATACCAAATAACATTTAAACATGAAATCAATAGTACATCAGCATATTTATACCAAATAACACATAAGCATGAAATCAGTATCACATCAGCATATTTATACCAAATAACATTTAAACATGAAATCAATATCACATCAGCATTTTTATACCAAATAACACATAAGCATGAACTCAGTATCACATCAGCAAATTTATACCAAATAACACATAAAGTCACAGTTCCGTTCTTTTTTTCCTATTTTTAACCGGATAGCTGTTTTCAATGCTTCCGATTGACTCTTCATGTACAACATTGTTTCAAATTGTCAATTTTGCTTGTTCCGCTGTACCCAAAACAACATGTATTCAACTAGGTATTATTTGATCACCTGAAAATAAATACATTTTCCACTAACACTGACGCAACATCACTTTACAATGTACGTTTTCTTCAAAACGGCCAATTTTTATAGAAATACAAATATTTACTTTCGTTTTGAAAACTTGAAAACCAGTGAGACATGAATGTATTTAAAGCGTTGAAGTTTCGTATTTTGCGGTTTTAGATTACGGTAAAACCACATGTGGACGAAATAAGCAGCGGAGTGTTGTAGTAGCTAACTGTACGCGAGACACTTTATGTAGGTATAGTTTGAGTTCAATTGCTGGTATATATACAAGTAAATTAAGTATCTTCTTAAAATATTATAACAAATAGGGTTCTACCATCATAATTACCACAAGAATTATCACCATATTTATCATCATAATTACTATAAAAATTATCATCATAATTACTATCACACTAATCATCTGAAATATGTATTTGAACATAGTGCATATATTTCTATTACATTGAAACTTTTCTCACATTACTTCCATTGATGTAATTCCTCTTTTTCAATAAATTCATGAAGTTCGATCACTTAACTAATCGGTGATGTACTAATATATGTGTTATCAGAGTGTTGTCATACACGATTCTCAGTTAAATCTTACAGTCAACACAATCTGTTATTGCATACTTTATTTATTATAAATGTCATGAAATCAGTTTATGGTACGTTTATAACAATGTTTTATCTTTATTTAGATCTTGTGAATCTTAGTAATTGTTCAGCTATAAATGTCATAAAATCAGATCATCGTACATTGATTACTCTGTGCCATCTCAATTTAGATCTTGTGAGTCAGGGTTACTGTTCAGCGGATGTTCTTCCGGCGATGCTGCCGGTATATATTTCCTGTACATTTCTTGTACAATATACAGAGCAATACAACAACAACAACAACAAAAACAACAACAGCAGTAATAATTATAGCCGTGTATGGTTTTGATCCGCTGTGGTTGGTGGATATTCTGTTCGTAGTGTTATCTATCAATAGAACGAATATTGAACCATAAATTATGCGTGCAACTTATGTGTACATGTAACATTAATTGTCATTATTTGTTTTAAAACTTTAACCCTTACTTTTACCCTTATATATGAACAATAGTCTACATAAAAGGAAGCACGGTTACATACATCTATCCTAAGTAAAAATCGATACTTTTGTAATAGTTCATACTCAATGAAGATATGAAAACAATTAATGTGAAAGCAGAGCGTTTTCACTCATTATTTTAGTTCAGATCAGGCCGTCAAGATGGAACAATACGTAAGTAGAATGACGCTTATTTTATTATACACAGTATAACCCCAGAAAATCGGATCCCTTCTGGACTAAGCCAAAAGTCCGGTTTTCAGGGGTTATACCGTAGTATAAGTATACTAATGACTAAAATAAGATGTTAAAGAATATAAAGAGAAAATAGTTCAGTTGTATAAAAGAGCCAGATTATGTTACCGTGTTCATTGTTGATGCTTTCATTGCCAGTTCCTGATAATATAAGTTTCCACCCAACAAACGTCGCTAAAATTGTAAATGAATGAGCAATAATTTGATTGAAACTATTAAACGATTCATACCTTTGATGGAAAGAAATTATTCATATGTTAATTTAGAACAAGAGATTATTAAGATGGCTCCGACTAAAAATCGAAAATGGTTTCTAATATAAGTTAATTAATTTTATGGCGTAAGTTCGGAAGAGTAGTGTTTCTTTTTTCTGGACAAAGACTAAAACAGCAAACGCTTTGACAAAATGTATGTCGACAGACTGCCTGTCTGTGCGTTTTAAGCTGTTTGTCGAAAGTTCTTTTTTAAAAACAAACTCCTCTTTATAAAATTTTGGCCGGGTACAAGCGTACAGATACAAAGGTACATACCTCTGCTACTCATGTTTGTCTTCATCGACAATTTTAGAACCCAGCTACCTGCAGGATCCTCACCCCAATGCTGCACTGACATGTATGTCCAGTTTTTTCCAGATGTTATATTGCTATCTAAATGAACGTCATTGAATAATGTACTGACAAAACCTGACGGTGATTGGAGTTTTATTTCTATGTCTGGCCTAGATGTGTAGTCAAATACCACAACTGCTTGAACATGTTCTAGACTGTTAACACCACTGTTTGTACCAATACAACCATCCGTTGTGATTATACTCTGAAACATTTCACCACCGCCTCTGTGTGAAAGAAGACGCAAATTTTATTTTTCAATTTCCATTGATTACAGCATAGCGCAATATATCTACAGTGTCAAATGTTGGCGTTTTTTAACGTGCTTTGAATTGACGGGGGTCATAAATTGGCGCAAACGCTCTCAGACCGCCAATTTAAACTCTCGTTGACAATAACATGGGGTCATAATAATAATAATTCATCTAGTATATTCAGTCTACGTAATATATACTATATAATATACTGTAATTACGCAGACACTTTTATTCATTTATTTATTAATATGCAGGGAGAATACGCAGACACATTAGAAGCTAGTTTACCATGAGTTGTCTATCTTTCAAATAATAATGGCGGTGATCTAAAATGGCGGTGATCTAAAATGGCGGTGCTTTAAATTGGCTGTGTTTAGAGTTGGCGCAACTGACCCTGACCGCCAATATAGCCAAAATAAAAACCCCGCCAAAATAAGTACTTATATAGTATATAAAAACCTCAAACCAAAGGTAAGGAAAATATATTTAAAGCGGAATCATACAAAATAATTTTATACTGCATACTTTAATAACATTACACATTTATAACTAAACAAGGACAAACAATCAAGTCTAAAGTCATACACATTTATAACTAAACAAGGACAAACAATCAAGTCTAAAGTCATACACATTTATAACTAAACAAGGACAAACAATCAAGTCTAAAGTCACATGTCGTACATGGTCAACAACCTCAACATTTTCTTCACATTACACATAATACATGTATATATAACATAATAAATCAAGCTATCACAATTATACAAGGATATCTACACCACTACAAACTACTACACGGTACTTCAGTACTGTTCACACGCTCAATTTTCTATCTGCATTTGTTTGCTATCATAGATATATACACTGTTCAAATAATGAAGTCTGAAATTCAACGAAGATCCTGATTATTTAAAATGTAACCTACCTTTTTGCTAATATAAAATCTGATGAACATGGGCGTTGCTCATCCAAATTTTTCCAATTTTTCCCCATAGTTATAAGAGCAGGAACGTCAATTAAGCCATATCCAAATAAATCACTCACTACAACATGTTTGATTCAAGCTTTATAAATGTTATTCGTTTAATTAGCAATAGCAAAAGAAACAATGATAATCGTAAATGTATGAAATCACGTGACAGAGTATTAATCTGATATGACCATTATCAAGTTAAATGGTGATATAAAAAGATGTGGAATGGACTACTGTATAAAGCTACATGTATAATGTCAAAATTGCACAAAATAACAACGCAGTCATACATAATGTGTAATAGGGATTCTGGCACTGTACCTCTTCTTCCAACGGCGTTTGTTCGAAAATGTTTGGATGGTAGGACATCAGACTTTGATGTACGAATTAATAACTCTTGTACATCTCGCCAGTGTAAGTTTGGACTGAAATAAACAAGCGGATAAAGCTCAGAACGAGAATAAATATACGCTAAACAATATAACAAACCAACAGATACTAGTAAGTCGGACTGTGAATTAAAATATGTATACAATACGATTCTTTATGGCTATACCACATTTCATGATGGTGTTTGGACAATGATTATGTTTACTATTTACCAATCTTGAACCTTATTGATAATTTAAGAAGTAAATAGAGAAAGTACTTTGCTTCTAGCAGCAATGCAACAGCACCTGCTACCATTGGTGTTGCGGCAGAGGTTCCAGCGAAGCCAGCCGTACATCTGTTTCCAGGAAGTGTTGTGCACTACAATTTTAAATTACAGTAAGGTGACATTGTATCCAGTAACATGACATATTTCTTTCCTCGAAACACGCACAATACAGATAAACAAATACGTGATATGCATAAGATCTTAGGTGTTTAGGAGCATAAGATCAAATATTTTGTGATTTAAAATAACATAGTATTTTATAATTAATAAGGCACTTACTACACCGACTGAGTTTTCGTTTCCAGAATAAGCGCTAACCATCACAGCGCTACATGGTGATATATAGGAAGGCGCATCATTATCTTTTGAAACAGCATTCACACCAATAGTGTAGATACTGTTCACATAACCATCAATGTTGCAATCGCTTTTAGAGCCCCAGTTACCGCTAGCAAATATATATATCACGCCCTTTCCTTTCCGATTCTGTAAAAGACAAATTGTAAATAATAACAAAGAGGATTATGTGACAATTTAAATAAATGAATACATAACAGATAATGGTACATATGATGATGTGCATACTGCTTGCAAAGGACATGAATATCTATCTTAAGACATAATCATTGTATACAAATTGTTGATTATCAAACAACTTAAGACATAATCATTGTATACAAATTGTTGATTATCAAACAACTAACCTTGGAAACACCGTGCCTGAGTGATTGTTGCACTTGTCTTGATGGCCCATCAAATTTGCGTGCTGTGCCCCAACTATTAGAAGAAATGTGCACGGCTTCGTTCAGAAAGGCTTCACTTATATGCGCAGCAATAGTTAAATGGTCACCTTTTAAAATTCTTTCCGCTAAATCAAGGAGATAGTAGATGGTTGTTGCAAAGTTCATGTAAACAGACGTACATACATACATACATGCATACATACATACAAAGACAATATGTTATGATCCGACATTATACTGATTAGACAACAATTCGCTTGAAAAGGATTAGAAAAATGTGAAGCATTACTCTAAAAAATGTTCACAGTTGGATACTGAATTAGAAATTCATTATAACTGGCTTGCCTATTAAATTAGCATTATATGCCACACCAATAATACAGTTCTTGTTACTGCTTGCCAAAGCAATACCAGCACAAGCTGTGCCATGACTGAAATAAAATATAATGATACTTAAGGTATTACACGGTTAATGTTCAAATTATTATCTCAAAATGGTGCAGACAGATTTTGGAAACGTTTATATTTTATAAGGTTCCATGATTCAACGAGAAATTTAAAAAAAAAACAGTGACAATCCATTGAGTTACTGTACTTTTAAATTTGCATTGGGATTAAACTATTTTTCGACGTTTAAAGATGAAAAGAAAATCCATTTCAATGAAAATTTATGATAAAAAGATGAAAAACACAGTACATATCTGTTTAATTTGATAAAGAAAAATATAGGTCACTATGCAAATCTACAGAAATTAGTATTTTTACAAGGGCAACAACTCTTGCAAAACTTTCAAAATGAGTCGTAAATAAATTGAAGTATCTAGGGTAACTATCAAAGAAATAACAAATATTTGGCTATACTATTTTTGTAATGATAACATTTTATGCAGCATTGGGCAGATACGTCAGGAAAGTACAGTATCAGTGATGTAATTTGTTCGTTCGTTCGTTTGTTTGTTCGTTCGTTCGTTCATTTGTTTGTGACATTTTCAATGGGGTGTAACGCCGTTTTTCAACAATTATTCTGTTAGATACGGCGACCGGTTCACCAAACCAGTTTTCCTGGACTGTATACTAACCAGTATTAACTTACCTTTACCGTCAACTTCAACACACCCGGATCGCCGGGTTACAAATTCAGTGCACTAACCATAGCTCTGTAACCGTTACAACATTGTAATTTTATAACAGGGTAATAGTACGGAGCTTTACGCGGGGGGAAGTTCGACGATATCGCAAAATAACTCATTTAATGGGAATGGCCTTATGTATACCGTGCAAAAATTTCTGGAAACGGATAATCGTCATCATCAACGTAATCATAACTGCTGTTGAGGTCCTGAAATGTTTATGAACAAATATTACAACATTTCAGCTTACAAAATTTGATGAATGCAGATAAGAATAGAATGCCATGAAAAAGCACATAAATACACACAAAAAATCCCATCTTTCCTCAAAACACCCAACCAGAAGCAATCAAACACATAAGAGCATACACAAATAGAGGACAACACAGTCCTCCGTTATATGCCATCACTAGCGTATAAGTAAAATTTCAGTGCAGCAGAATGAATAGGTCTTTACTTGATGTTAAAAAGGTATTTTTATTGGGAAAAGAAAAGGAACAGAATACTTTGAGCAGCAGGTCTTCTATAATGTGTTTGTTTATATTAAGTGTAGTCATCATTACGTCTCATAGAATGGAACTACAGTAGAACCTCGATTATGCGAAATCGGCGGGACCGAAAAATTATTTTGGATAATCCGAAGTTTCGAACCAGCATCACTCATATCTTTGTCGTCCGAAGTATGTAACAATTGTGGGAAATCCTGTGTATTGTTTGCTTTTAGCATTTCGTGACAATTTATAAACTACGAAAAATAAAGTGAAAACTTTTAATGTTGATTGCATATTAAAGTCAAATTATGACATCATTAAACTTATTCTATTAAAGCAATTTATTAATAAAACAAAAATTATGGGTGAATCATCCAACCGAATTCGCATCATAATTAGGATAATTATCTTCCCGAGATTGCAAACAATAAATCAAACAAACAATTATATATTTCATAAGTTGTTGTTCACACCTTTTGACATGTTAAAGAAATCCTTCGGTGGACAAGTCTGGTCGATCGGATGTTAATTGTCGATTTCGGATTATAGGTGTGATAATACTCATACAAACCAGTTTGGGGACCTGAATATCACTTCGGATAAGCCATGGTATTCGGATTAGCTGATTCAGATCATCGGAGTTACTTTACAATGAAATATATAGAGAAAAAATCGGGACCGAAATTTCTTTTTCGGATTACACCAGGTTTTCGGATAATCCGTTGTCGAAAAATCGGGGTTTTACTGTATGAGTAACACTTAACTACGAAATAGTTTGCATACTATTCTATCTGTCAGATCTGCATGGTTGTAATCAACACCATTATCAACAATAGCAACAGAGACACCTGCTCCTGTATAATTCCACGCCCAGGCTTGCAAGAAACCCATCGATATGTTCGGCTTATTGTCATTCTGGAAGAAAACACATGTGTGACATTTTTATAGAACTAAACAATATATAGGTGTTTCTTAAGGTCAATTAATCAATTACCTAAATTTTGTCACGAAGATTTAAGATACTCGTATCTTAAAAAAGTCCATAGATGTTTTATTCAATACAAATGACACAGCGGTTTTATAACACATCTGAATGAAAAAGTTATCACTGACGTTCGTACGGGACGAGGCAAACGTACGTTACAGAGGTTCAGTCAAAACATACCAAATACCACATTTTATCCCAATATGGATCCGTCGGGGGAATTGTTGCAAACGTTCTCAGGTCAAGTTCGATCCACTCCTCTTGTTCCACATAATCAACCTGAAAATTATATTTAATTTATATATTTTATGTTGGATTTAATTAACACTTAAGTGTTGGAAGTTCAGTAGTGTGTGTTGGGCATTAAGACCAGCTAGTGATTCCAAGTTACATTGTACAAACAAGTACCAGTCTGTCATCCTTATTCTCTATTAATGTCAAACTTCTTCAACACTTGAAGAGTGAGGTACAGACGTGAAGAAATGTCTTCAGTCAAACGATAATTATCAAGCAGTTAACTAATGTACATATGACCACACGGAGATGGTGCAGTTTGCATGACATCAGCTTTGTTCTCATGTCAATAAATCACTAACTGCGCATGCTCAACTTTTAAAGTGAGTTCCTGAAATTGTCCAATTACTAGGACCGAATTGTTATACAACATTACATATATCCATTATTCGCAATTCTAACTTTAATCACCTATGTCATGCGATGTAGATTTATGTTGATATTCACGTCTCATTTAAGGGCTGCCAATTGGCATTTACGTGACACTTTATTGGTGACCTGATGCTGACCTCATCTTGGGTCAAAACTATGCACATGTACTTGTTTTCAGGGTATCTAGCCTTATTAAAAATCATTAATTTGTTATGTTTTACTAATATATGTTTCCTTAAGATGCAGAGAAATAATGCTAAGAACAGTATTCTCTAGTTCATATTTTATTATATGTTTTACGTGTATAGTACAGTCTAGCTTACAGAATAAAGTAATATGAGCATGTTACCCTTTGTTTTGATCGTAATTTTTTGGTGTAAAAAAAAGCCCTCTTCCGAGATTCGACAGAAACGTTTCGGTGACGTAGAACGAATAAACCAGTCTGTAACTGCAAACAAAGCAATATCAAGTTACGTATAAATAAAAAATTGCGTAGAATCAATGGCAGAACTTATGGTTGACATCAAAGAATTATAATAACGAATTTACTTAAATGGTTCAGTGCCTGATTATAAACATGTTGTGGAGATAAATTCACCTTAACCATGTAAAAATTCTTCAGCGTGACATAAACTACATTCTGTTCTTTTTGTTGTTAGCGCTTTTTAGAAAAAAAGAATAGTATAGATGATACGACTTTTTCCACTTTATTTTAACAGCTAGTAAAAAGATCGGAACAATTAATAGCATCGGTTTTCACAAACCTGGGTTTGTCGTAATATTTAACTTAAATTCATCAAATACAAAGTGTGGTATTAAGCGAGTCCGTCCTCACTTTCTACATACTAGTATCTTAATTGTGAACAAATGTAATCATTTGGTGTTATCAAATATGTAAGTACACTTATTTTATTGGTAAAAATTGATTAGAAGATTACGTACCTGGTTTATCAATTTAAAGCCAAGGCTTTCACTAATGACTTCAACGTCTCTGTATGATAAATTTCCTTCCAGTGTCCAGGTGTTACTGTAGGTCTTATTGTACGAAGAACAGTTTTGTACAATTAATATCTGCACCATAAATATACATAATATAACTTCTTTAAAACTCATATTTTTTCTTGTTCAATTTTACCTCAAACAAACTTAAATAGAGTCACAAGCCGTACACTTCACTCAGAAGTAAAGTTCTTGGATGATTTAACATAAAAAAAGATAAAACTTATATATAATGATATCACATACATGCATTGTAATTTGTTATCGTAAGCGATCACAATAATTATTGTTCAAGTTAGGCCATACATCGAGATTCAAAAACCTATCTATTTATCCGGAAAAAAAGCAAGCAAGTGCCTCCGGAAGAAACACAAATTTCCTACTGAATTGAGCAAAATATTAGCTTCTAATAAAAGTTCCAACAGTCGCTCAGTGAGAATAAATATGTTTCATTTCTTAAATCAAAACAAAAGCATAATATTGATCGATTTTTACGACTGGAAGTCATAATGATACAAAGCAAATCGTTACAGCATGTAATAGTCAAATAAAGATATTTCAAATGATTAAATATTGAATATTACTATATGTTTTTTTATTTGACTCAGGTGATCAAAACCTTTCCATCCGCGGACGCTAAACATATTGGTATGGCCTTAGGAATGAATGGTTACAGATTGTTCGTGTATGCTCCTACTATCTAATAACGTCAACTCTATATCTGTGTCCTAATGTTGTATCAAGTACATGTATGTGTAGTATAGTTACACAACTGGTCGGAGTTAAACATGACCATTAAATTTCAAGTTCAAAAAAGGAAATAAATTGAAATTTTCAACTCTTGAAGGTTAATTGAGCAAGGGGATAGTTCTTAGCTCTGAATTTAAATGTAAAGACGCATAAATGCTTTGAGATGTTACCTTGCCAAATGTGGACATTGTGGTGACAAAATAAAAAAGGGTTGACAAGGCTTCAAGTCCGATTCTGGTATCGTTTTATGTGTCTACTGAGTAACAGAACCTACAAATGTAGCAGTGTTAAGGTGTAGAGACAGCATCTACTTAGACACATCAAACGATACCACAACGAGACATGTGTACTTAAAGCTTGGTCAAACCGTTTTTATTCTGTCACTACAACGTCTATATTTGGCGAGGGTACGGAGCAACTGCTACACGTAGATGCTGCCTCTACACCGTACCACTGCTGGCTCGAGAAGATGCACTCTCTATATAACGAAATCACATTTGTAAATGTATTGCAGTAAAACCTCAAATACAGACCATCTCAATATTACGACCATCAAGTTGTAACGACCAGTTATTTTCGGACAGGCTTTAAATAACTACCATATAATTCAACTTACTAATAAGACCTTATTATACCGATTTTTCGGGTCCCGAAGGTGGTCTCAATATAGAGGATTTACTGTACTTATATAACATCACCAAATTATTGTTATATCTGTAATACACATTCAGTATCCAGTAGTAGGTAAACTTGATTAAACTTTTACTGGTAAACACCTTAGGTCTATTTTTGGAACAACTTGCCTCAGTATATGCAAAATGTCACATGGCTAATATCTATTATCCTGAAAGGTGAAACAATAGCTTATGAAATAAATCAGCTGATGTATCAGTGTTGGAGTTCGTGAACTAGGATTTGGAAATTGTATGTAATATCGAGTTTAGCTTGTTTTGTCTTTAATGGGACTGTCACTTGGTTGTCCTTCAACAATTTTTCAGTTATATACGGCGGCCGGTTCACCTAACCGGTTTTCCTGGACTGTATATACTAACCAGTCAACTTAGACTAACTTACCTTTCACCAAGGAGCCGTCAAAACCGACATTTTGTCAAATTTTCATAGAAGGGTATGGCCTAATTCAACCGGGATTCGAACCTGGATTGCCGGGTTACAAGTCCAGCGCATAAACCACTGGATAACGGTTGCGGCCATGGGCTTAGTCAACATGAAACACTATCAAATAAAGCCATGACCAATAAGTACAATGTAAACAATGCGATATGTTATGCTGTATTATTTTAGCAATAGGTCATATACAAATTATTCAACCAATCACGTGTGGACCCGCTGCTGGCTTGTGCTGAAAGTCGCATTTATCAGAAGACTCATTGTCAACACACATCAGATGCAATATGTCACTGAAATCAACCATAGATATTCATTAACAACTGTTCTAACACGACATACAACATAGGTAATATAAAAAAACGGAAATCAACCCATACATTATTCGATGATAAAACACGGTTGGCTGTTCCAGTTTACCCATACGATTGTTACTTACCAATGCGTTGTGGCGTGGAGTACCCGTTTTATTCAGAGGAAGAAAATCTATGAACCGAATGAAAAAGTAGCTCTTCTTTTATTTTAAAACAAAGCAATGAAAATAAATACTTTTTTGAGATATGAATCGAGCAAATAAATAGATATTAAGATATGTATATTTGTGTTAGGTCGAATGTCATTTACCAACCACGTTTTAGTACGACCGTTTAAGGAAGGGTTTCTCCGCTAAGTGCGGATAACTTTCGCTGGAACATAATCATGAGAATTAGGAGACTGACTTACTATCTGGACATCGTATGATGAATCAGAATACACCATTATGATTTAGTGCTGTTTTCAAATAGTAGAAAGGATTCCAGTAAAATGTCTGGCGCAAAAAGTAGCCACCTGGTTGTTGTATTGTACCCTTAATTGAGTCTTTGTTTTCACCAACGATTTAGGTCAGATTACACTATATTTACTGATAAACATCTCCTTGGTGACACATCTAGTGTAATAAGAAAGATACAAGAAGCGATTCCAGGTCAAGTATACATTTACAAAAAAGAGGATAGCTCATTAGTTATAACTTGCAAATATAGTACAAGATATAACCGTGATAACACCTATATTCAAGGGAGCTTACTTTGGGTTTTCTTTACAAACAAATCTGAGTCCTCTTGCTTCAGCAGCGTGTTGAAGATCAAGTAGCGTTCCAGTTCCACAAGACTCACTAGAAGGAAAACAGTGAGTGAGTGAGTGAGTGAGTGAGTGAGTGAGTGAGTGAGTGAGTGAGTGAGTGAGTGAGTGAGTGAGTGAGTGAGTGAGTGAGTGAGTGAGTGAGTGAGTGAGTGAGTGAGTGAGTGAGTGAGTGAGTGAGTGAGTGAGTGAGTGAGTGAGTGAGTGAGTGAGTGAGTGAGGTTTTTATTAAAGTGGTATGTACAATATGCACAATACAGTTATTTCAACATATGACAATAGTTTATCAGCTTTTAACAAATACAATATTCATAATAAAGTTTTACTATAGATGTGAATTTGTATCTTTTTATACGCTCTGACTAAATATTTGGTAAGCTTTCTTGGATAGTTTAACATGAGATATGAACTCCTGGCATCATCGTCCATGTTTAAAAGAATACTTGAGATCAAGGGACCACGGAGTTCATTTCTAATATCATTATAGAAGTCACATTTCTAATATCATTATAGAAGTCACATTTCAAATATCATTATAGAAGTCACATTTCAAATATCATTATAGAAATCACATTTCAACAGAAAATGAACCTCTGTTTCAACTTCACATGAGTAACAAAATAAATCATATTACTTGGAAAGTGGGTCGGAATACTCGGTAATTATCAATATACTATGTCATCGTGTTGAATGATAATATTGTTATTTTCCGTTCTATTTTTGGACAGTATGTAAGCACGGAAGGATAGTCACCTGTCTAGGAAACCACTTTAAATTTTGCTTATTCACCCTTTTGAAAGAAATGCAGATTTTTAGGGTTATAACCGGAGTGCGAATATGAGTCATATTCGCGAATATGACATTGGTTTTACGAATATGACATATAATTCTGTTGTATTGTGTTATTTATGCATTTTTATGAAAGGTTAAGCTAATTTATAATTTGTCCCGTGTAGTTTTAAAGAACTCGATATAAATGATAGAAAATACAGCTATTGAGCTTATTATCCAATCAATTTTATATTAGCTTGTCATATTCGCACAGGTCATATTGCCGAATATGACATCGGGTGCACGAATATGACACGTAATTTCGTTGTATTGTGTAATTTGAGCATTTACTAGTATGAAAGTTAAGCTTGTATAAGAGTTGTCCAGCTATTTTTTAAGAAATAAATACAAAGAATAGAAAATACCACAAATAAGTTTGTTATCCACTCAGTTTTATATTAACATGTCATATCGCACAGTCATATTCGCCAGTAAGACATCGGGTGTAAGGATATGTTATTTATTTGTACTTTCATAACGTTCTTTTATTATTAATACATGGTAAAATATAAGCTATGGTGACTATTCTCCCATTGTTCTTATTAAAAATTAATGTATAAAAAGAAAATTCAACAAATATGTTTCTGGCAAATTTTGGTTACATTCGCAAAAAAAAACAGCCAATTATATTATACAGACCATAGTTAAATCAATCCTATAAAAATCAACAAATATATAGATTGGTGACTGTTATTTACAATTGTATATACTGGACTGACAATGGTACAAGATGATAATGTATCAGCAATGACAGATAAATAACATTTAAAGATAATAAATACACATATTCTCACAGTGTCATATAAAAGTAATTCGCAACGTTATGTCATATAAGAGTATATTAGAGATAGCGTCTTCCCAGAATTTCTTTTTTCTGTTCAATGTCTATAAATAGATAATATTATGGTAATATTTTGCTATTTTATTGGTCTGAAGCCTCAAGCAAAGGTAACATTTGCAGATCTATAGATTTGTCAGATAATTTTATTCATTCATAACCACGATATTATACGAATTGAGAAACAATTCATCCATGTTATACGAGGGTAGCCCAGGTTTTATCATGATACTAGTATAGAGAATATCTCATAGCCAGCCAGTCAGCCTGCTATTCATACTTACAGTGATATCTTTTCCACGCTGTTAGCTAGTATCACAAACAGGATAGTGCTTCTAGGTAATGACTTCAATTCGTGTTTCGCAAAATAACTGCAACGTTACAATTGAAAGAAATTACAGAAATGTCACGTGACTAGATGCGCACATTTGCGAGTATGATTCATGTTCATGTATATGTAATTCAACCGTACATTTATAATATATGTGATGCACCAACATTCTATAAATGATTAAATTCACTAAATTAAAACAAAATGCATTCAGATGGATTTTAGCGCACTGATGAGATATTTATATACACTTCTAATTTAAATATACGTTTTGTGTTTCGAATTCGATCCCCACTACATTGGCAATTAAACACTTTATTGAACAATCCAACATGATTTTAAACAATTGTTCAGTTGTATACAGCGACCGGTTCACCTAACCAGTTTTCCTGGACTGTTTACTTGCCAGTACTACCCCACCCTTCCTCATTGAGCCGCATATGGAGGAAAATCAACATTTTTTTCAAATTTTCATTGAAGGGTATGACCTGCCGCGATCAGGTTTTGAACCTGGATCTCAGAGTTACAATTCCAGTACACAAACTGCTGGATAACGGTTGCAGCTGCCAATATGATCGGCCAAGCCAAAATGAAAAGAATCCACGACCCAACATATAAGGGTATTTTCAAACGAACTACCCGTCTCGGTATATGATACATATTATACATCCCAATATAGTAATATTTCCATGCACAATCAGGAGGAAAGTACAGACATTGATTAAGACTAGTTCTTGATATTTAGTTGTAGCCTCCGGCCAAGAAATTTTGCCGGTTCTGATATATCATAAACTCAGAAAAAAAAAACATTCCCTGGATGAATGGTTTGGATTTACTTAATGATTGTTGGTTTGACAAACAGGAATTTAAGTTAAACAAAGATAAATTCACTAATGAAACTGTGTAGACTCATTGACTCATGGTCTGTATATAATTAACTTATTTGTCGGTTGTAAATCTACCTGCTGCGAGTGTAGGCTGGTCTTTTGGGGTCCGTACCAGACACAACCACCCGAACTTCACCACGAGCAGCGCTTGCAAACTGTATAAATGATAGTTTTATGAAAGTCTTAAACACTGAGTACCAAGAGGTTTGTCATTGTAATGTTTTAAACGTGCTTCAGCTGCTTTACCGGGATTTTATGACGTTAATACAAGTGAAACAATAATAGATCGTCGGAGCTTGTCATTTTCCAGTTTCGGAACATACCGGAAGTTGTATTGTAGCACAATTTCGGATACCTCCGAATTTCGGATGGTTCACAGACATCTCGGCATTTATATTTCGGCATATATTGATTTCGTGGATCAGCTGGCCCACGAAATCCACAAATTAAATCCGCTACAAAAATTAGTGGAACCACAGTATCGTGTTTCGTTATATTTGAAATCCAGGAAACGATAGACATGCAAATAGATAAATTGTCCAAGGACGTGTAAGGCCAATGTACTGGTAATGAGGAAACCTCAGAGACTGGACGACTACTTCCTCATAATTTTTGTCAAATCTAATTCAGCTATAGCACTAAATAAAAAGATGATCGATCCATGCCGCAAATGTTTACTTTCATATCAGTCTAGTGGACAGAAATAGTCATCATTTCTTTCTCATACATGGACATAAATACAAACAAACATTTATCAACAACACTAAGATATGGTATTCGAGTAGTATATGAAGTATTGGGTACAATGCTATGTTTGTCGATATTAACTACAGATCCACCATGCCAAAAATTGAACACGTCTTACCATCTCCGACATACTTCCCCAGAATGCTTCGCTCGCTGCAGTCGGAAGTGATGTCCAATCAGGACATTCATCATAATTTATTCCATCACAGTTGGTGCACACCTTGCCGCACCACGTGAGACCATCAACAATGCAGCCAATCAGTGAGTCTTCTAAGGTGATATATCGACGCCCATGATTTGAATATTTATGAGCAATATCATATGTACCCGACCAAAGTAGCGTCTGGGAAATTAGAATGTGCCATTGAAAACTTTCAAGACTGTTTATACTTTTGTTAATAATAGATCTAAATGTGTTTAATGTCAGTAATGAACTGGCCCACGACGGCATGAATATTCATGAACGATAATTTATGCTCCTAAATCTAGCAAGATCTTAAATCAAAGTTTATTTATTATTCATTCAAAAGTACATACATGCATATTATAAAGATAAGAATCGAACAGTACTACATTTTGTATTTCGTAAAACCAGCAATAGACAATTATTTCCTTTCTGATAGATTTTGCTTATTCAATATGTAATATAAAATATTGTATGCAATTTTGTTTTTTAGTTCCTTCAAAGGGTAAATGATGTGAAGTCTGACATTGGTGAACTCGATAAATACGAACAGCTTCATTATATGTTTTCTTTCTTACAAAGCGAATAATTGAGCCAGAATATCGTTGGATGTTTACATGCAGTAACAGGTTATCGTGCTGATTAAGCATAAAAAATGAAACGTTGTCTAATTAATATAGTTGATTTTTTAAGTTCTCTGAACTAACTTACGGACTTTTAGATACAACATTGTATACAAAAAGTGCTAGGTTGTGAAGAACAATTTTGAACAAGTACAAGTTTATTTGTATCAAAACCAGAGGATCCTAATAATTGGCATGTCCATATGTACAGCACATAGTAAATGAACATGAAGATGTGAATACCTTATTTACGGGATAAATCTGTCTTTTTGCAATCATCAAGAAATCTTCATAATCTTTGCTTGTAATATTTCTTGGCTCTTTGAAAGCCCACGAATTCTTGAATGATGTCCAGATATCTGTGCAGTTTTCATTGCTAAGTAAATACGGTATTTGAAAAAAATTATGTTCGAGTCCGTTACATTTTATGACGATAAAGATTCAAATCTTAGATCTGCTCTTTATATATTTTGTTGACTTAGTCGTGTAACCTTTGCAAATATCTTTCAAAACTTAAGTGCGTGTATCATGGTAATCGTTCATATTTTTTTCTTTTCATCTCTACATATTCTTAGTTTATCTCGAAACAGATAAATACATCTTACAATGTATGTCCTGGTTTAAAAGTCACCTGTACAACATTAAGAAATATCAGCCATTATAACAAATACCAGTAGACAAATAAGAACAATACATTTATGATTTAATGAAGGAAAGTCAAATATTTTTTGTTAAATGTCTCACGTGACGCTTGTTAATCTCCCAATAGATAACTCTTGGTACTCAAAACATCGGCCGAGAAATATTTGTTCAATATTTGGAGTTGTTCCTTTTCCACTAGAAACAGTACCCACGCATAGCAGTATTGCAAGCATTAATGTCAACAACATCTTTGATCTGGAATAATGTACGGTTTAGTAACTGTGGATTTCGGTTGCAAAATGTAAAACAGACCCCAGATGCACGTTTCATGTTCATATCACCTTATTTCTGGGACCGAGTTAATAAAACTTGACATTGGACGCTGAACTCAAATTTCTTGTACATGTTCATATAATATTCAAAGTTATTTTTATCAGACAATAATGATATTATTGATACATTATTGAGCAAGGAGTTTTGAGCTAGGAGACTGTTTTCAAGTTTTATAACCTCAGGGCTTGGTTAGAACATTAGTGTGGCTCATGTATTAGTACATACCAATGCCTTGCAGAGAATGCTGCATAACAATTCTCACAGCAAATCATTGTTTAATGGAGAACACTACGTTACAGATCTCAAGTTTTTATTGTCTGATACCCCTAGAGAGTGATAATTGTACAAAGAAAAGAAAACGCGGGTAATTTTCACTGTAAGACTACGTGGTACAATCGTTGTAAATGAGTTTTGTACATTTTTTGCGAAACTATATAGCTTTTCTATTTACTTATCTGACCATAATTGTATCACTGGATGAATATCTGAGTGTTTCTACCACTAAATCAGCAAAACTTTTACAGTCAAGTCTTTGACAAATTGACCGCGGAAACTGTTTTGATGTGTTACTTTTAATCCCTTGATGTATAATTAATATGCAAATTAATGGGAACTAAAATAAAGTTTAGACTCTTTTGATTTCTGGGAAACTGTAACAAATTTGCAGAAAACTGAGAAAGATAACCACTTTGGACAGTCTGTCGATACATGATCCTTTATGAATAGAATACGATGGAACCTCTGAAACCTCCGGGCTTGTCCGGACCAGGGAAAACGTTCGGACTGAAAGGGATTTAAATACGTGCATATGATTTGAAGAATATTGAATATTTGTGCGATTTAAGATGATACCTAGATTACAGGGGTTCGAGTTAAAATACATTCATGAAGCCGACACCGTGCATACAATATGTGTGATGTGTCTAAACCAGAACAATCCTTATACGTTACATGTTCATTCTTAATGTTATGTTAATGAAAACTTGTTCATCATAAAATCATTCAATATTCCTTCGATACAAATATTTTAGGACTAATTCAATATAAGTACATTATTCAAACCTTTATCTTTCTTCAGTCCAAGAAAAGTTAACATCCGTTCAGTTCACATCTAACAAAATGTATAAACACGTGCATTTAGACATACAAAAACACTTTGGTTGCGTTGAAATCTGTACTACTCCTAACAACTGGGTATGTGAATGTCATAGGTCATTTTTAAACGAGATAATTGATTTTGATATCACAGGATACCACTTATATCCTTGCTGATATTTGAAAAATCAACTCCAAATATCAATTATAATTAGATGCAATTCATATACTAGTAAATTAGTACAGGCGGAGTTCAACCAGTTACGATAATGACTTCATGTCACAAATTGCAAAATTATAGTACAGTAGACTCTCATTAGCTGGAACTCGGTAAATTGAAACAACCCGGAAACTAGAACACATACTCCGGTCCCGATTGTTTTTGTCATAAGTCCTATACAGTTCGACTCCTTTTGGCTAGAACCACATAAATTCGAACGCTCGAACCGTTAACCGGACCCCTGCCCAATATTTAGTCTGATATTCAAACGTCTCGGTCGAACAATACGTAATTGACCTTCAAAGTTCATTAATATCGCATACTTATGACAATAAAGATATTTTTCTTTGAAATTGTTCACAACTTCAACTGTAATTAATAGTGCATTATTAATTATCATGTTTGTCAACAAATATGTTTTGTGAGCTTAATTTATATATTAACGAATGATTATTTTATAATCAAATGTGAAATGGAAAAAAAACAATAATGAATAAAAAATGACCAAATTAATTTCTCTTATACAAAATATATTTTATTGAATAAAAGTCCATTATGATCATATTGTTTTACATGTATACAGTCACGATATTTCACTACAAACAACATGAACACACCACACAATACAAAACATACATGGGAAACAACTCCATTTCATGGAGTCAAAGTTTCGACTTCGGATGGCTAGAACTCCGGAAAAATGGAAAAGTTTTTTCAGTCCCTGCTAGTTCGAGCCAATGAGAATACACTGTATTTACATTAGACCCAATAAACCTGTTTTAATGTCAGAGAAATATTCAGAATGATATCTTATGTGGCACAGGAACGTTAACCCTATTCGAAGGGCAAGTACAATGCAATCTAAGGATGGTCTGTTCATAACAAAGTTTTCATCCGCTCACTTACTGATCCATACTGGATACTGAAGTATTTTTTTATTTGCATTTTTCTCTATCCTGTTTGTAAGTGACGTCTAATTAAGAACAAGTGCTTCATATACACTTAGCATGCAGTTTTATACAATATAATTTTGTCAACTTTTTTCTTCAAAGTATCACATTCATCACAATTAGTACTGGTATGCACATGTAAAAGTTTTTTTACGTCTAATTCAATTTCAAACATTTATATCTGTATCGCTCAACACTGCGCCATATCCGTGATATCTCGGTTTTAACCGAGTAACATTTTCTGATGAGTGGACCACGGGTATCCTTGGGTTTGTTTGCGCTGAAAAGCGCATTTATCAGAAGAAGCGTTGTCAACGCACATCAGATGTAATATGTCGCTGAAACATGTAGATAATTATCATTGAGCAATAACACAATCTTGGGTATACAACATCAAAAGTAGTCGTTTAAAAATGCAAAGACTTTAATTAAACCCCTATGAACTTCTGGGGCATCACTCGTATACTTGTCTTACGTGATCGTGTAGCTGATGATTGTTTATGGTGAAAGATAATTTAATGTGTCATAATTAGACGTAAAGATCCAAATACAAAATGTACATTCACCATCCGAAATCTTGACATCTGCGTACATGCCCCAAATGTTGTTGGCAATAATGATTTCCCCAACAACTAAACGAGATCTATATTTTACGAGATTTTACGATATTATATATTTTTGCATACATAGTTTGAAAAGAACACGATGTTACAAGTGTTGATATACACGACAGTAAAAATGTGGTATTTGTATACAGTACAAGTAACTAAGCCTACTTGGGATTTTCTACGCATGTATATCCGAGTCCTTTCTTCTGAACTTCTTGTTGTAATTCCAGTAGTGTCCCTTGTCCACAATGTTCTCTACAAATATAGTAATAAGTTTATATAGGAATAGAAATATAATTTGATAAGACCTAAACAAAAAATGTTTGTTTTCGGTTACATGCCCCAAAATATGGGTCGGTAAGTAGGGATTTTTTTCTTTTATGATATATCTGCAACACTGTCGTGAAAATTACAACATAGCACTAAGATTTGGATGCCGTAAAAACTTATGAGTCGGCAGGTAAAAGCTTTGGTCGGTCGGGTAACTGGAAAACAAACCTTTTTTTAGGTCTAATATATAACAGTTAGGTGTCATGTGTCGATCCCAATTATGCGAAATACGACTTCATGTTGGCTATTTATCATTTCAATACTAATTTTCAAACTTAATACGATACAACAAGACCAAACAAAACTCGTGTCTTAATTTTAACCATACCTTCCTACAAATGACTTTTACGAATGTCACCAAGCAGGGAGCAGTTTCAGAAATATACTTTAGTCAAGATAGTATGTGAAATGCTCATTACACGTTACTTGTTGCTAATGGTACACATGTCAATAATTATCTACCATTACCGCAAAATACCGCATTCGGAAAACCTCACCCTCGTAAGTTAAAGTAATTGTTAAATTGTATATTCCAAATATACATTTACCTTAAATGTACGTGCAATAAATAAACATGCTAAACAGAACTTCCATGAACTACCAGGACAGCCCTGGTAATTACATATATAATCATCATTGTTACTTACATCGGCTTTTTATCAACATCGTTCGCTAAGATGACTATTACGGTGCAATTTTTCGGCAGAGCATTTAATTCAAATTTGGAGAAATAACTGAAATACAAGAAAGAGCATTTGGTTAAATCGTTTCGTGTGGTTTTGATACAAATACAGAAAGAATGTGTTCAGTCAGTTTGCACATATTCAATTAAGAGAATACATTTTAATTCATTACAACTAGATTGACAGTCTATTTAACATGCTTTTCAATATATTACCACAATATTTTCTGTAGGGAATATCTAATTAAACTGAATACTTCTACAATGTATATACATATGTAACATTTATTGACTTTACTACGGTTTTAACTTGTACATATGTTTCTACTTCCCTCGTTTTCTTGTATGCACTTTTTTATCATATTTTTAATAAAAAATTGAACGTAGTTTATTTTGAGTTTTTTTTACTTTTTTTGTTTGTTTAGCTGCTTGCTTGCTTGGTTGCTTGCTTGTATAAATGTATATGTGTGTATCTTTGTGCGTATTAATTGTATGAATGTGTTCATTGTATTTAAATATATTACACATTACAATGCATATCACTGTATTGACAATGAACATGCTTTCATTAACCGTTTTCGTTAATAAATATCTTTGAAACTTGAATCCTGAAATAGAGACGGGAGGTACATCGAATGTTTCACCAAGCAACTGTCAGAAATATGTTTTTGTTCATTTGACGTCATATTACTTATTTCTCAGACAATGTGCAATAGATTGATATGATTCTGGGTTATACGTTGTCAAAAAGTAAAGCAATAGAGAGATCAGCTTTAATAAAGACACACAGTGGTTCTCCCTATACTACTTGTCCAGTGTGTACGTGAATGTGTTAAAATGTCAAACACTTATGTATACATTATTTACCTATTCTGGGAATATGCTGGTCTATTGGGATTCGTACCGGACAGTACCAATCTTATCTCTCCTTTAGCTGAACGTGCAAACTGTCCAAATAAAATGCAAACATGTGATAATAAATTTTCTTAATCAGTTTTACAGATAGATACACTCATTGATACACAGAAATACGTTACGCCCACGGTTCAAGTCAACAATCTATATCCATTCATTTTCTCATATCTGTATTAAGTGTTCATGCTGCCAAGTTTACCGTAATTAATTTTGAATCACTATAACAGGTCACTCACTCGGTTGTAGTTATCTAGGAACATCTCGAGGAAACCAAGCGATCTAACCCTTTTTTATGACCAATAGGTCCCGCTGTTCTTGTATTTGTTCAAAAGTATTCTCAATCTAAGTTGCCACAATACAAAACATAAGGCTAGTGATGACTTATTACCAATTTTCAATTAACAAAATGCATTTTTTTATTGTCCAACTTATTTATGGATGAACTTTTCAAGAAATCGTAGCAACAATTGTGGTTTTCTGAACCAGTATTCCATAAAAGTATGATTGTTTTAAAAATACATAAACCGCAGTTATTTCACCTACTAAATCTCAACAGAAATTTGAACATTAAAGTTCGGTCTTATGAAATTAAATGAGTTAAATACATATATGTAATACATGTATTTGTTTGTGATATGAATGGATTTAATTACTTACTGTCTCGGACAATCCGCCCCAAAATGCTTCATTCACTTCCCTCGGTAGATTTGACCAATCAGGACATATCTCATAATTTATTCCATCACAATTGGCGCACACCTTGCCGCACCACGTGAGACCATTAACGATGTAACCAATCAGTGAATCTTCTAGGGTGATATATCGACGTCCGCGATTTGAATATTCGTGAGCAATATCATACGTACCCGACCATAATAATGTCTGGGAAATGGAAATATTCATTAATCGTATGTAACAATATATGAATTAACAATTGAGTCAAAAAGTGGTAAAAGTCAATTTATTGTGAATGCTTTCATTGTTTATAGAGAACGTTTTTCTGGTACAAGGTATTTCATCAGATTGTCGTATAAACATTGTTTACACTGAACCACTGTTTTAAAGTCGAGGAAAGATTATTTTTGGGGTTAAGTGGCTGCATAAAAATTTGGTTAAATCTAACCAGACATATAGTCTCCGTTTATATTTAGCCGAAGTGTTTAATATTGGTAGACAGATCGTCCAGAGCTTCAGTTTGTCTGTTAACTGATCTGGATTGTTGAGGTCGTTCCTCGGTTGGTAAACAAGGGCAACCATATTGTTTCTACATATTTTTTGCTAACTTCTTAACCTAACCTAGAATTAAACCCAGTGGTTAAATCTAACCAATGTTTATACAATTAACTGTGTAATGACAAGGTTCAAGGTGAAAATATGATTATCGAGCGTATTCCATATGAGAAAATGGCATCAATGTTGTCCACAAAGTATCCTTCAAGAATACGACCTTACTGATTGCATCAGATCCACATTTGTTATATATGGCGATGGATCTAATTGTTTATCTAATTATCATAGTCTTAAGGCGAGAGTCGTTTCCACTGACGAAATAATCTAGTACTAAAACCAGCATTTTAATTCTACTAGATGTATGAAGCATAAACAACCATTTGTATCAAACATCATGAACAAATGTCGATAAAACTGCTTGTTTTTTATTAGGTTATAACAATGGACACAATGGAAAATGATATCGTTAAACTTTGTTAATGAGACTATCGGGGCCCGAAAAATCGGCCGTAACAGTGGGGTGGCCTCTTTATCAAGTTAAATTATAGGGAAGTTATTGAAAACCGGTCTGAAAATAAGTAGTCCATATAACAAGGTGGTTGTAATATTTTGGTGGTCGCAAAGAGAGGTTTTACACAAGTACCTTGTTTGCAGGGTATGTCTGTATCGCTGCGGCCTTGAAGAATTGTTGGTACTCAGTTCGTGTTACAAACACTGGATCTTTATATGCCCAGGAACTCTTGAACAACGACCATAGCTGTGTACAGTTCACGCTGTTTTGAAAATTTGAATCACATAAAATTATTGAACAAAAAATGAACTGGCACTATTTACTGAAAAACTTGGTATATGCTAATTGATTCAATACTATTATTGGCTTTTGATTTTTCAGTGCAGTGTATATAGCAAGATAAAATCCGCTGTTGTGATTACAATGTATTACACTTCATTCTATTTCCTGCACTTATCACAGTGTTAATGATTACAATGTATTACACTTCATTCTATTTCCTGCACTTATCACAGTGTTAATGATTACAATGTATTACACTTCATTCTATTTCCTGCACTTATCACAGTGTTAATGATTACAATGTATTACACTTCATTCTATTTCCTGCACTTATCACAGTGTTAATGATTACACTTGGTGATTGTAAGAAAGTTTTATCTAGCACATACATGTGACAGACACATGAGCTTTATATAATTCACAGTCTGAAGCACAATTCTGTTTGTCTGATACATGATGCACACGATTGCGAACCAAAGTTTTACATCAACCATACGTCCTTTTGTTCTCCGATTTATGAGATAATTTTGCGTGTAAGATTTATACTAAAATCATCTGGATTCTAATACATGTACCGTCATAATATTGGAAACTTGGCTGAGATTTGAATCACAAATCCAATGCGTAAATACCCAAAACATTTTGTTCGTACTAGACAGACAAGAATTCATCATGTTGCTAGGTCTTCCATTCGTGAAGAAATGAAAACAATCGAAAATTATACAAGGCACTAAAGCAGAGCATTAACCCAATATACGAGATAGATCCTCGTTTTACTTTATTATTTTTATTGGTGTCAATATGCAAAAACCTGCCCACTCAGCTCAGACGGAAAAGTGTTACGCCTATTAACCTCCAGTTTGTGAGTTCGATACCCATGATCTCCGTGATGTGTTTACTGAATATATTGAGTATAACGTTATTGTTAATAAGAGTGATTCACGCGGAGAAGTTGACAGACAGCTCAGTACTGTTACAAAATCCAGGACCATTCGGATTATATTAACTTCTGAAGCTATATGTCACTGAAATGCTGCCGAAGCAGACATAGAATCCAAAAATAATTACGTATCTTTTTACCATATACAACAGACAAATATTTATTATTATAAAATTGACATGAAACAAATAAAAACAATGGATCTATGATTTAATGAAGGAAGGTCAAGTAATTTGTTAAATGTCTCACGTGACGCTTGTTAGTCTTCCAACGGATAACTCTGTGTACTCAAAACAACGACCAAGAAATATTTGTTCAATATTTGGCGTTGTACCATTTCCACCATAAACAGTACACACACATAGAAGCATTGCAAACATATATGTCAACAACATGTTTGATCTAGTGAAAAAAATAAATAAAAACAAATGTAAAATATACGTAAACAAGTGTAAACCACGTCATAGATTAATCTTTGTATCCTCAAATGCCAATTTCGCCAGGTTAAAAGGGACACAGAAGGGGGCAGAAACCTTATTGTTCTCTTGCTGGGTGATTGGTTGGACCCTGTCTGTTGGACATAGGATGAAAAACTGAAAACTGGTCCGAAAATGATTGTTCGTAACGATTAGATAGACACGATATTAAAGTGATCACTATGTGTGGTTTTACTGTAAGTGACTTTTCGTAAAATTGATATAAAACGTAACCTTAGCGTAATAGTTATCGATCCATATCAATAATAATTTCGTACATTTTTAAGCATAATATGAGATGATCGTTAGTACTGAAAGGAGACTAATTTCAACAACACTAAAAAGGTATCACTGACACATTATGCACCGACACATGACACACTGACACATTATGCACCGACACATGACACACTGACACATTATGCACCGACACATGACACACTGACACATTATGCACCGACCATGACACACACTGACACATGACACACTCGCAGAAAGGTCTTTACAGTCTAACACTTGGTAATTGAAGAAAATACTTATATAATAAAAATGGGAGAACATCTTGCATAAGAGACTGGGTTTTTTGAAACAGAAAGTACCCCAGATGTAATTCAAGAAATAATGTAGATGAAAGACTGAGAAATTGTTATTTGGTTGTTCTTTTCCTTTACATTACGGGTGTATGTTACACTATTGATGATTGGTCACTTAATGAAACTGGTTCCTGATGATTCTTATCTAACAGGACTGGGACCAGTTTAGGCATGTACGAGTACGAGTATTTGAAGCGGCCATTTTGACTAGATCTATATTAATTAAGTAACCGGAACAAAAATATAACAGGAAAATTTATGAAACTTTTCAAACCTTTTGCTTTGTTTAATCCAATACTTGTTAAAATCCCAGTCTTAAGGTCACGTGTGATAAAAAATCATCACAATATACAAAAAAACGAAGCTAAGACCCAGAAATTATGTCATATTTTAGTTTTGTTATCAGGCGGGTATACGATATTATAGAGGTATACATAAATGACGTAAAATTCGTCTGTTTAAACTTAACATTCAGATGTTGGCTATCAGATTACATATACTCGTACATACACATGACATACGAGAAATTTTCTTTTAAAAGTCGTTGTGACGATAATAAAGCCAGGAGTTATTACATCAACCAAACTATGTGTAATATGATTATATTTAGTAACAACAAATTACTCAGAGATCACGGTATACTCAAAACATCCAGCGAGTACATATCCATGTTTAGGCGGTAAAACTTTTTAAAAATTTTAAGTACATGTATCCTACAAAGTTCTTTTCAATGAGAGATTGAAGCTGGAGAAATCGAGTTTCTCTCTTTCTGAATGATATCAAGTTCTGAGTATCACGCTGAACAATTTCTATGAGTTTCTCTGACCACTTCACTTATTGAAGTACAATTGGGTATGTTTTTGTGTTTACTGGGTAAGTATATTGTGGCTAGATTCGTGTAGGATGAGATGTCGTTAAAGTACGGCTTTATGTTGATTATGTAAATGTACGCATGGCTAGCAGAGTGTGTTTTGACACAAAAGATACACAACAACAAAAAATCGTGAAGCAATTTAGTTATTTTATCTATCCAGAGTTGTCGTTCGTTATTCATCACACACATCTCTGTCATCGTCTAGAAAGTAATTAAAAACACGTGTCCGGGTCTCCTTTAGCTTCCATTTGATAAACAAAATCACGTTTTTGTTTTCTCTGAATGTACCTTTGTTGTCATAATTTTACACGTTACCTTCGACTTCCGCGTTTCGTTTCCATTAAAGCGATTTAACTTACTGACATAATTACCAAAATTAGAATATATTGTGATACAACTACTGTCAAGTTATATAAAAAAACTATTACAAAACAGGTAATTTATTTGAATTTGTATAAGTATATATCGTCATAGAATTATAACTAAATTAGAATTCATATACATATAATTAATATAAATATATTTGATATTTTTCTATATTTTTATCTGATTTCATTGCGGAGTGTGTCATTGTAAACAATTATTTAACATTACCGGATAAATGTATGACTATAAATATCAGCCGTCCTTACAACAGAAATGTTAAATATGAAGAGTAATTCAATATTTCTACCACAATCTAAAAATTGAGATACAATTAACTTTTGAGATAGAACCCTGAGGCTGAGGAGCCATTGTCTACATTACTAACAAGGACTCTGAATGTAGAGTCCTTTTTATTAATTAGTCTGATTATTTCTCGTTAGAATTTATAAATTTTTCTTTTTGCATTTCTATTCGCATCAAAATTGTGCAGCCATAATTTCATGTGCAAACAATAGTTACTGTATAATATGACTCGAAATAAAAACATGAATATTTGTATGCCCGTAACTTCTACAATCATTGTAATCCTTATATTCCTGCCACGGAAATGGAAACTGGTCGTTTTTCTGCTGAAGCGGGTAATTGGGCGGCAGAATATGCGTATTTGGCCATTTTTATTGGTTTAGTCACGTCAATATCATATGAATAAAACTGACAACATACGGCGAAAAAACTTTTTCGTTAAATAAGGGAAGCAACTCGTCAAGGAATGAGCAAAATATTAAAGGGAGATAAAACGTGTGATGCAAATGACGTCATGATGTAATCGGAAATTCCTAGCATTCCTATGCGGCCATGTTTGTTATGATGTTGTGTCGATTTCGATAGAGAATAAGAGCAACAATAGATACATTGTGCATTGTCTATAAAGGTTCGTTAATTTTCACATAACCACATTATAGACATTCACAAAATAGTAAATAAGACTTAGATTGATCAATCAGGGCGCGAAATTTCGCGGGGAATCCTTTGTTGCTTCGTAGTTGTGCGAAAGAATTTCCGCTACTTTCCCCTAAATTAAGACCTGTTGAACATAAATTTTGATTATAGCACGATCTTTTCTAATAACGTAACTTTCAGGAACAATCGGATTGGTTTAGCTTTATTTCATTTCCAACGTATTTACTGTTGTTTCCGTTTTTTGTTATTGAATATGAAAATGTCATCTGTTTTCGCGATGTTTTTACTTTTAAGTTCGCCCTAATTTTATCATCGTTTCACGAGGGTCTGGCTTTTTTGCGTGTAATTCTTGGCATGTGTTGACCAAGGGCTTTCCACATTATCTACAAAAGACAAAGATTCTCAATCTCGATTACAGTTGTATCAATTCTGTATTTATATCAGGACTGTAATTTGTTTTGAAGTTGGACTAAATTTTACGTAGTAGTTTAGAAAAAATATTTCCGGGAATAAAAAGCATTGTCACAAGGCCCCTCCCTTTGTTGTAAGGTACAGTCTTAAAGTGGGTAGAAATCTGCATGTATGAGAAGTATTTAGATTTATGAAGTGCAAAGACTGAATAAATCATTTCCTTTTCAGCGATTTTTTTCCTTTTTTGTTTGGGTCTGGTAAACGGACACTTCCCAATTGTAAATAAAGACATTTTTTCCCGATTCCCAACCTAAAAGTTCCCAATTTTGGCATCACACGACACATTTTTCCCAATTGGACCAGACACACATCTTTCCCAAAATTGCAAAAAAATCACTGCTTTGCAATACTGGGAATTGATGAAAAGATTCATTTTAATGCTGATTGAACTTCACTTTTAGCTGTTAGTTATACACTGGCTACAATGGCTTTCTATGATGATTATTATGATAATATATGATTTTTTCTAATTAGCCTTATTAATCTTGTCTGATTATGGTATGTAAATGCTTTGTTATACATAATGTTCTGTTGATTAATTTATCATTTTGCCAAGGTCTACTTGTATTAAAATGCATTTTTTTCATCATGGAGATTTTGAGAAATTTGTCATGAACAGTTGACTGTAACTTAGTTTAAATGTGCTTCATTTTTTCTCTTGACAGATTTATCCTTCCCAAAATAACCTGTGTCATTATCATAAATTAATGTACTACATGTATACAATGTTACCATAATGTCTCACCTTGTTGTCCTATTTATATCATATGCCAGCTGTACGCTATTATTAATCTTGAAGTGAAAATACTGAGAGTGAGAATGTGCTTTATATCTTAGGACAAGTTCAGTACATACTGTTATCTATAAGATTGTCACAGACACAAGCAGGTAACTAATTTTGTATCTTACTACATTAAGATGACAAATTAAATACTAAGCAGGTGTAAGACATGCTGGACAAGTTGTATATATATCATGATATGATGATTACATAGACAGACAGGTTGCAGTGCATTCTTAGGTATATTTCTGTTATGGTCTTCCTTATTTTTGACAGCCCTCCTTTTTACTGTGATGTATGTTGACTGGGTGACAAATTATTTTAACAAACCATGAATATGCTGACAGCTCTGACTGTTCTTTGCTTTAATTAAATTCACTTACCGGTAATAAATAATTGCAGGTAAGGAAATTATACATTATTCACATTGTGTTATTTATAAGAAATTCAGGTTTTTCTTTACTTATTATTTTTACAATACCATGAGATTATTGAATCAAACTGGTCTGTCATTATCTGGAAAATAATATAAATGTTGAATCATTTTTATTGTTGTAAATTTACTGTTTGAAACTGTCGGACTTTGTTTTGATGAGAAAGTGTTTTGTTTGTGACCTCCGTTTACTGGTGGCCAATAACACTGGTTTGATGATTGTTTAATGTATTATATCTTAGGAACTTCTGTATTAGATTTATAGGTTGTTGATTATAATATTTGAAGCACTATCAATAAGTCTTATATTTTACTATATGTTAGTTATTATAGTATTGTTACATGCTTATTATTGTTTAATTAGATCATGTCTATGATTACAGCTTATTAAAATTATGTATCTATATTAATACATGTATGACATAATCATACCTACAGGTTTACATTTTAATACTAATAGTAGCTTGTTTTTTTCTCTCTGGAGTTAATATCTCACCAGCAGCCAGGGTCATGTAGCAACTGTCAAGCTTTAACAGTGAAGAAAGACCTCAGGCTTACACCTTGGTAGAACCACCGACCTTCCATAAGCTAGCTGGACAGCTTCCTTGTTGCTGAAATTTGGCCCCAGATAGGATTTGAACATAGAGTGGCGAAGGGCTTAAGTTATTACAAATCGAAAACCAGAAACATTCGACTGTGAAGGCTCCACTCCGATTTCTTAACATTACATACAGTTGATTTATTTCAATCAATGTGGACTAAAGCTATATAGGGTTAAACAGGTACAAACTATCAACCTTGTAGAATTATTTGATCAGTATATTTAACTTAAAAGAGATTTGAGTCAATGATATTAACTCAATCCCCAAGAAAAACATTCCATAAATTTAAAGAATGTAACCAACCATAGATAAAAGTTAATGTACTCCGTTACACCTTGTTCATAGTCAATGGGAAATTAATAAATTATAAAAATTTTATGTATTTGGCAAATTTGTGTAGAAATCTATTGAAGTTAGTTACATAATTGGAGAAAACATTTTGAATTTCTTACTGTTTTGTAAAGGGCAGGGTATGGTTAGCAAAATTTGGCAATTTAAGAGACCAGACACTTATTTTTACCTTTTCTTGTGTACAAAATTATCATTTAGATTTTTGGCTACTGGTGCAAAGATTGATAGAATTCTTACTGAGAGGCATCTTATTTTATCATGATTATCTGATGGTAGAATACCTAAGTCAGTGTAAGTTTGTTAACCCATGTGTTTGTTGTAGAGTTTTCTACATTCTCTGGTCACATTAGTTCATATAAAAGTCATATGACATACTGCAGAGTGTCTGCTTTACTCCTACGAGAATTCATAAAAATGCCAAACAAAAGAAACAGCTAAAAAATATGTGGTTCTGTGAGATCACATGTAAACCACTTTGTATGTATACTGTGATGCTTGTATATTTTAATTTTTTCAAGACTGAAGTTAATTGTTATTTACCTGTTACCAGGTAACCACTGTGTGACTTATATGAAAAATAAACAGGATAATTATGACCCACTGGCTGATTTGTGGTACCCACAGTTAAGCCAGGCCTCGCGGGTGAACCTATGCCCATATTCATTAGATTATGTTATTTAGGCTCCACCCACTGACACATGAGGGTTTGAATTATTGAATGCTATTCCTTAAAGCGGGAGACACCCACAAAACAAATCCAAAATTTATACAGGGCTTCCATTTGACCTTTAAAACAGCATTTTCACTCTTGAAATCAGTAAAATAAAAGTCTTGACTGTTTAGAATTTGTACCAAAGAGTCAAATTAACAGTAAAATTGGAACAGAATTTTGTTGACTCTTCAAATTATCATAAGCCATAAGGTCATTTTTGACCCTCAACTTTTGATGTCTAGTGAAAACCCTGCTGTATAGACTAATAAGAACTTTGATACATGTGAGGTAAGCCTTCATGGAATATAACACGCAGGAACCACACTCGCCTGGCCTTAATTACTGTGTCAGTGTAGGTTACCAATGTGACTCAGTGAAGTTTTTGTTACGGTTAAGTCAGCATACTCTTGTAATTGGTCACTGTAACCAGTGCCAAAATGTTCCGTCTTGTGATTATGATGTAGTAAACAAGAAGAAATGTCAGTTACTGTATGAATAATGGTGAAACCGTAAAACTTACGAAATTACGGCTCTGTATGAACTGAATCTTAGTTAGACATTGCTTGTATCAGTCTGAGAAGTTATGAATATTACTGAGTGATAAATACTTATATTAATAGAGCTGACTATGTAATATTTGTCATTTAGTCTGTAGCAGCTGACTTATAACAAACCTAGAATATGTTGAGATGTTAATGAGAGTTATTCTTGTTGTAATGGATTTCTTCACATTTTTTATTGCATTCTAACATGAATTTTAGGCTTTAAGTTTCATTAATTTATCATTTTACTTTCAGGTTTGTTTGTATATTCTATGCTTGTTAGTTTTTTGGTTACATTATCAATAATTTCTGTGGTAACTTTATGATTTTATGTGGTTCATGTCATTTTATTCATGTAAAACTTAATTTTGAAAAAAGATAGTTCCAATGTATAAATTACATGTAATCTTATAATATATAAGTTATATGTACCGGTATATGCGATTTGAATTACTATCGTAATGAATTTGATGAAAGTCAAAGACTTCTATACTGCGTTATCTTATGACTAATAATACAATTTAATGTTACATTTCATTAATTAGTAAATTACTCTTCTATATTTCAGGATAAATTTGTTGTTACCACTAAAACCTTGAAGACCTGATGGAATTGTTAACAGTTTTATGTACAGGTTGAGAAGTTTGTCCACAGAAAATTCAAGGTTAGTACAAACATGTATATTATGTGTTGTAATCTCATCATGCAGAAATCACTGTACAGAAGTAATATATAATCTACAAATATCTACAAAATGTATAAAACTATACATATATTATGACCTTCACTAAATTTTTTTCAGTAAAATTACAGAATCAGAAAATATGTCTAAAAACTATCTGTGTTTATAATGTTATATGATTGATTTTTAATTGATAAATATTTCATTATATGTTAAGATTGATGGCCAGAATTTGATGTAAATTTGAAGAAAAATAATGCAGCTATTATATTCCTGGATAAATAACTGTCTACATGAAATAATGATATCAAGTTTCAGTCTGTCTCATCTTAATGTTTAAATCTATGATTGTATCAACTGCTCCATTTTTACTGGTTATAAAACTGGTTAAATTCATCTTTTTGTCAGTGCAAGCTAACAGGTGTCTCTGAATAGTTTCACTGTAAAAGTAAGATAGATTTAATTTTTTTGTATGTTGTCATGTAATTGCTTATAACTTCAATTATTTCAATATTTGTACTAAATTAAATATTATGACAGTAAAATAATAATTCTGCATTCAATGTATACAGAACGAATTTGATACACTTAATTACATCTTGTTTTATCTTACTTATAAAATATGTGTACCTTAAAGAACCAGAAAAAAACTTAGTTAAAATATTTTGTGGTTTTGTTTTCAGTCATAAATGTGTGTGATGGTATGTTGATTATCCTCATAGATGCATCTTTGGCTCATATTTCAATTCCTCCCACTTTGATAAGATCGTTACACTTTTTAATCCATTCTAACGTCAAATTTAGAATTTCAAGTATTCGCTTATGTCATCGTTCATTGTGCATCTAGAACATTTTTTCCGAGTATAACTTACATTTTATTGCTCTTTTCGGTGATTATCTTTCTTTGTTAATGTTAAAAAAAATGTTTTATGTTGAATTAATTTTGTGGAAATATTTTATTACTATATCCCAGCCTGGCAGTAAATTTGATAAATTTTGTAAATCTAAATTAATGTTCTGTACAATCATCAAGTATTTGTGAATTATTGTCCTTAAATATTTTGTCATAAAATTAGCTCCATTTGACTGAAATCTGTCACAGTGTGGTTTTTGCGCTGTTTTTATTTCAGAGAAGAATGCAAATAATTTTCAGTTTATAGATTGAAAGTGCATTTAGTAAAAGTACAGGATTTAACAACATGTAGCCCACTGGTATATATTTATGTTTTAAATTAGCCATAATTCTTGTCCAATTTTATTTTTAAAATAATGTCATGCTTGAAAGACGTTTTACTGATTTTGTTCTCTCTCTATATATAGACAGCATTGTAACATAATAATGGCAGTTATTTAAATTAAAATTTCTGTTCAGACAATGATTCAACATGTTCTTTAACTTATTGACTTTCACAGTTCAGAATGGAATAGTTTGGTTTTGTTCTATACAAGATACAAATGCATGAATATGTTACAAGTTGTAGACTAATCTAACAATAGATTCACAAATACTGAGGATGACTGTAATAAATGTAGAAAATGAAGAATCGAAACTGATTAACTTAGAGGACAAAATTTGACCATTAGCGTACTTGTATATATTGTATTAAATGGTTCTTACAACTTTTAAATAAATTTTTCCGAATTAATTTATTGTTATATGCCAGCCTACATACGTTTATGTGTAAAATTAAATTATTACATTTTATACTCTGAGAATAAAGAGTATGATTTGATTAATGGATCAATTTCATACAACGTAATTAATGTTCTATTATTGCTGTATTTATGATGAAATTCTTCTCTTAATAGGGTTATGTTTCACTCTGAGGTAATTTCCTGTATAGAAAATCGTGAGTATTTAATTATCACATAAATTGTGCCGGATGAATCACAAAGTCTTCATGATTCTTGTTGAAAAGCAAATTATTTTCTAATTTTGGAAGAGAAGAAAAGAAACACGTTATTTTATAACAAAATAATCGCATAAAAGCTTGAAAATACTAACATTAAAAATATTTGTGTTATTTTTAGATCCTGTTTTAAGGAACATTATACTAATTAAGTGAGCATTCATGCAAAATAAATCATTTTTATGTCTGGTGAGCCAAGGGCACATAAAATTCATGGAATGTGAAAAAAATCTTAGCTTTTTTTATTATAACACTTAAATCTTCAAGTATTACATAAAAAATAGTGTGCGGTTTATCATAATTGTATACATATGCACGATTTATTCCGCTACCTGTAAAAGACTTGATAAATTTTAAGTGTAATACTGTATTATCTGTGTCTATAGTTGAATGGAATGCTGTGGGATAACTACCAACACATTTCTAGCTTTTTTCCTACAGGTAAAATTGCAGTCCAAAATTACGCTATGTCTCTATATGATAAATCATAAGATAGGAGATTTTGGCAAAATATGTCAGGTATGCGCACAAGCGTAGACAAGAATGTATTTATATCCCCGAAGGTATGTTGGTGAAATAAACGGTCCTGAAGTGACATTAACAAAAGCTTAATATGTGTGGCTGTAGGGTAAAGTCATTATTCATTAAATATTACGGTACTCTTAACCAAATACCTGGCCAAATTTCAATTAAATGTGTACCTATCGTTTAGGCTCATTTGTAAAGAAGCCGAATTTGAAAACGGGGTTAAGTTGTATTTTAGTGCCATTATATTTCCACGCAGGAATTTTCGTAACACGAACACTTTCACTGTACAAAGGATTATGGGTAGTTATTAATAATCCCAACATTTCTCTCTTTTGTTGGCGTGTGGCTTTTGGCATGAATTATTAGCATTTTTCGGCTCTTTGTGTGCAAAGCAATAGGTGGTTAAAAGAAATTGCAGAATTGATTTTTGTACTGGAACGAAAAAAGTGTAAAAAAGGATATTTTCGGGCACTTAAGAAAATTAAATAATTTATATCTTCCATCATTTGTGGACAATTTTTGTGACATTTCTTTGAGAAATAGAATCAAAAGATATGTGAATTCTGAAAGAAATGATGAAATATTAAATTGGATTTACTTACGATTAATCTTCTTGTTTATGTGTGAAGTAAAAAATAAAAATCGTTGAAGATGCTCCTGGACGTAACAGAACAAAACAATCTCGACGATGGAGAGAAGTCTCCGACATACGCCAACATGAAAATGTTGACATTTACGAATGCAGGTAAATAAGAAAAATGTGATGCCTAGTTTTTGTATTGGTAACATTGGCTATAAAACTATTATGGGATTTTTTTCATTTTTATTACTTGTACTTTTCTGCAAGAATTTTACGTCTAATGAGATTGTGGATAACATGACTAGGGAATTTCTGTCAGTTGTTAAAACATGCACAAATGGAAGAAACGTATAAAAACTAGAATGTTTGGCTGTTGTTGGTGTACCATATCTCTTTTGTCTGTCCTATGAAATAAATTATACTTTGATGTTCTTATAAACGTACGATTATGGTACAGTCGTAGTTAACTGTTCTTTGTATCTGATACTAAAATAAGAATTTGTGTTTGAATTATTTAATATATCTTGAACAGGGGTAATCTAAATAATACGCTTGTTGTATTACCGGGTCAATATAGTTTATTTCATAAATTAAACTAATTGTGGTGAAATATTCAATTATTGTGAAATTTAAGAAAACATATTTTTTCCTTATTTTACCAGATGTTAAAACACTACAAGTATGTTATTTTATAAGTTTTTCTTTACCAAGATATTATGACAAAATTCTTTGTACACTACATTTTTCCAGTATTTGTAATTCAGTGTTTAATTATTTGGAGATGATTTTTTGATATTTTAGTGAAACTAAATGTTTATTTGTATGAAGTTGACTCATAATGCACATGGTATTCATCAATAATAATATGTCCTATTCAGATCATCAAGACTTTGCTTTTTTATATGCACCTTGGTTACAAAATACACGCAGGTTTAATCTATGAACATATCAGTTGATAGTTGAGTGTAATGATTTTGATTAAGGCTTGGTAAATTCATGTCAATTTGGTCGTATTCTTGCCGCCATTTACTTTTATATCGGTTAATAGCTTGTCTTTACCTCATTCATAACAGCACGTTATACCTGCTTTTTAGTTACAATATACCGCAACTACAACATTCCATTCACCATATTTGGCGAGCCCCCAGGGTTATATGATACATTCAATTGTCGCTATTTGTTATAATGTGTTCGTATTAAGACTTACGCTTAAGACTTACGCTTGGCTGCTCAAACTCCATACTAACGCATTCCATACCAGCGGTGGTTCATGGGATACATTCAGTATTTTGATATTTCATCATACGTTTAATGTTTTTCAATCTTAGGTCTGGTATGTCGGGTTGTAATAAGTTAAAAAAACTAATTACAAAACAATAAACGCTTTAATTTGATCTTCACAATAGTTATACACATAATTAGTTACAAAATATTTGTATTGTAAGAAATGTTATTGTATTTCAATATATAAAGTTTACATTGAATGTATTTGGTCATGCAAGACATTAGTAATCAAACAACTTTTCTTCACAAGATTGTTGACGACATTCTCTGCCGTAAGCTACGAAAATGAAAGTTCATTGTTACAGTTGCTCCTGGTGACTTCATCAGAGTGTTCCATAATTTCAGTACTTTTATGTCCTGTTTATTTCATTTGTGTGTGATCTTTTTTGTTTACCAAACAAAACTTTTGTGAAAGCATTCATTCGTAGGGGGCCTCCAAAGAGGAGTGGTTGATGGCTCTGACTAGTAATCACTAGCCCCTCACCACTGTGAGTTCGATTCCACCGGGCACCTAATTACACATGTGAGGAAGCTCAATGGTTCTACCCAAGTATATGCCATGGGGTCTCCCTGCACCGCCAAAGCTGGAAAGTTGCCAAATGACCCTTGCTGTTGGTGCAATGTTAAACCCCAGTGAAAAAAAAAGATTCATTAGTTCATACATTCATACGATAATTATATTGTTCAACAATTGTTACATTCTCTAAATCACTAATTAGAATTCTGAGATAACTATTACCTGGTAACAAGTGAATTATGTCCCTCTGTACATTAAAGAAAAACATTATATCATATGGACAACAAGTAGAAACTGTCAAATTTGTTGTTCCACTTGGTTTATTCACTTAAACTTTAAAGATTATTCACGGCCCTTCTTCAAGTGAGTGAGTCTTGCAAAAATGATGGGTAAAAATTACTGATGATACCAAAATATTGATTGTTGTGTTGGTTGGTTTACTGTAAGCATTCTTGATTATTATTGTTCCTTACATAGATTGTACTGAAGAAGTTCATTCCTAATTAAGCGTAAATACTCTGCACAGATCCTATTGTTATATTGATGAATGCTTTCCTCATGGAATTTGCAGTTTGTTGTTTATATTATAAATTCTGTAATTACACTCAGCTAACCCAGAGATCATGTTGTATTTGTACCTATACACCTTAATATCATAATGATTTATTTCTAATTAATACGATATTAATGACTGTTTAAGTGTTATGCATTGAGTTAGAGGTTAGACATGAATTTTTTCTTAATGCTGGATTTAACCGTCCTAAATGAACTTCATTGTCTTTGTACTTACTGACAGTGCCATGATTATCTTAAACAACATATAAATTAATCCTGCTACTTGTACATACTTAGGTTACTGATAAAAAATTTGAACGAATGTTAATGTTTTTATTTATAGGATATTTGAATGTTTTGCCTATCAGTAATTCCATTCATCCAACTTACGTCATTCAGTGAAATAACTCACCGTAATAACAAGCAAAAGAAATGAGGAAAACATATGGTTACGATGTTCCGTAGATTTTGTTTCATAAATGTATGACTTCCCCGTCCTTCTTTCCTTCGTATTTATTTGCCTTCGTTGGGATATTTACTGTTGACGTCAGCATGGCAAAAAAATCATCGTCGATGAGTATTGAACTAATTAACAAGGTTATTTTTAGAATCAAAGCATTGAAAGCCACGGATTTTTGTCCTGTGTGGGAAGTTGGAATTCTACCTTGACAAAAACATCTCATACCCCTTATAGACAGAAAACATAAAATTGCTGTATAAACAGTTTTCTGGATGAAAACATTAAGCATTCAAAATTGCTTTGTATTACATGTGCAGTGTTTGTTATATGTTACATATAATGTATGTATTAAATATTATGTTAATCTATGTATCATCTATGCTCTTGGTAATAGATGCGAGCTTTAATGTGAATGTGTGATTCTGGCCAAATGATGAATGAAAAAATAAATTTAAATTATATTTCTTGTTTACAAAATTTATGTACTCCCCACCCATGTATTTTATGATTGAAAATTTTCTGACTGAAAGAGTTATTCATCTTCAAACTATTTTGTACACAAAGTGAGTGTAAATAATTATCTCAATATCAAAAATTCTGATAAACAAATTCAACAGTATGCTTACAATGTGGACTATTATAAGAATGTAATGTGCTTCATTAATTGTGATTAATCTAATTATGTTCTATTCTATTCTGTACCTGAGGTTGTTTGATGTTGTCTTCACACTATGTTAGGAATGTGAATGTATGACATATGTGCTGTATGACATGTTTTCATTTGTTTGCCATGATAAGGATCTAAGTATGTTGTATCTGCTTAGAGTTGTGAAATACAAAGAAAAAATACAATACATGTAAATTATTAAGTATTGTTTGGAAATATGTTACTTCCTAATTCAATCACTATTTTATCTTATTGTACCATTTGATTGGTAAATACTTTCACTGCAGTTAAGAATGGATATAAATTGGTATTAAGAAAAAATCTGTATTTGTTTGTTGGATTTTATCAAACTGTGTTGTGTCATAAGTGTGTTCATGTTTTAGGATAAATTCCATTAAAATACTAAGGATCATAAAATATGGTGTATTTTCAAGCAAATGGTAGGTTTTTAAGTGACATTTTTTTGGAGGGGGGTATAAACGTTAGTATTATATTTAGTATTAATGTTTTATTTTTGAATATTAGTCATCTCTGCTCAACTGTGAAGGATTTAATTACAGTGTACATTGGACTTAATAAAATAAAGTTTAATTCTGGTACAGTTTTGAGGATTGGTCATTATTTGTCCATGATATATACTTTATGGTCTGGCCATTTTCCTAACTTCACAATGAACAGGATTTTGACTGAAGTTCTAAGACACTGTGCCCTAATTTTGAAAACATAAAATACAAATTTGAATCTTTTAGTCAGTTAAATGGAAGATGATGATTGCATGTGACTGATATTAAATTAAGATGTAATTAATGCAGTTATAAGGAGTAGACATCTTTGTCTGGTACACAGTTTATGGACAAGCTGCCTTTCTTCCATAACAATTAATAAAATGGATTTTTGGTTTAGACAAGGGTTCGGCAATTTTTTCACGCTACATGTCCTGCAGAACCACCAGCTAAGAATTTTAACTTGTTCTAAATCAATTTCAACCGGTCCTTGGTCAATTTCTACTTATAATTACGACGGGACCAGTGGATTTGTGGTGCCCTGGTTTAGACAATAGTGCCATGTATACAGATCAACCAGATAATGATGGAAGAATTATTGAAACCTCCATTCAATTTTGGTAATTTTTGTTTTATTTATCAGAAAATTATGATAGAAGATTGATATATTATATTAAAAGATTTTTAATGATACATATTTTTTGTATCTATGGTGCATGATATCATTTTGCTTAATGTTAGACTGTCTGTGATATTATTTTGTTTTTATTTTAATTAAGGTAATTAAATTGATTAGAATAATTAAAGGATTCTTGACATTCCTTTGGTTAATTATTCTTCTGACTTCCGTCTTAATTAAGTAACCAGACACATAAACTTTTAATGTTGATGATTATTGTTAATAAGAAGCACTAAAATATGTAACAAATTTTTGTTTCGTGTTTGGGGAAACTAGCTAAAATATGCTGTAAGTGGTTGTGTAAGTAATTACCTTCAGGTTATTCGGTAGATCATAAAACAGTGTCAAGAATGTGATAAATTTTATGCAAATATTTACATGGTACATTGATTATGCGCCCATTTCCTTTTGAAAATTACATCACTGAATGATTGTAATGTTAGATAACGAAGTTGAAACATTTTTACCATCAAGTCATCACATTTATGCCTCTTAGAAAATAAAAGATTTCCCTTATTTGGTGATTATCTGTTTCAAAACTTATCTGTTATCATCTGTTTGTACACATTTCTATCTTATTGAGAATCTTTTCTCTTTATTATTGTACCTATTATATAAATATACTTATGTACTAAGACTAAATCAGGAATTTAGCCAAGAATTTTATCAATTTAGGATCATGTTTTGTACAAAGAGTGCAAATATGACAGCTGGTAACCATTTATTGCCACATTTTTTCTACTTTGTTACCACTATAGGACTATCAGATCACACAAAATACAAACATTCCGTAAAGCTTTTGTTAAACTAAACTTCAAAAGAAAAAAATCAGCCCATTTCCGATGTGAGGAGAGATTAGTTTTGTATGGATATTACAACAATTTCTACTCTTAATTGTTGAACAAAAAGCTGTGGTATAGAATCGAGGCATGTTTTCTTGTAATTATAAACCTTTAATTGATCTGACAGTCTGATAAAATTGTATATTGTAACTTTTACATTGGTGTTTTGAAAAACTGAAAGGGGGAGGTTGGTACAAAAGTATTTAGCCGGTTTTTCAAGATCTACGAGTGATGTTTGATAATTGAAACTACTAGAATAGAAGATGGCGAAGCTCCAGATTTGATGTAACAATATAGGAATGTTGTAAACTTCGTACAATTGTTGTAAATAATGTTGAAAAGAGAGAAATAGATAGCACAGTAGTTAGGAGACCGTACGCTCTCTCCCTCTCTGTATACGTGCTGAGTCATAATCCTCTGTAAGAGTTTAATGAATACATAACAATTTTCGCTGTATCCAGTTTGTGTTTCATTACAAAATCGTAGATAAAACCTCTTTTTCGTTCAGGATTTAAAATTTTGTTATTCACTACTATGTGTATATTCTTGGGTTGCGGGTGAATATTTTAATCAGGTAAGGGGATGTGCTGTTTGTATTTATATATATATTTTTGTGAAATTTCAAAATTTAAAAACTGTTTATATGAAATAAGCTGTTTTTATCTTTGTATTTGATTTATTGTTTATCTTAAATTGTTAATTGCCAGCTGGATCTCTTCGTATGTTAACATAAATTTTTATAATAAGTGACATTTTTTATCTGTTCATGTCTTGTGAGGAACTTTTACAGATAATATCTGATCTATCATCTACTTGTAGGATAGCAAGTACTTCTAGTGTTTTGGAATTTGAACCTTAAACATGCTCACTTATCCTGGTGCTTGTGTAAATTCTTGTTTTAAGTGTCTTTAAAAGCGTGCGGAATTCCTTGAAATCATCTTGGCCTACATCTTGCATCTCTCGTAACTTTGGGTGGAAATTCGAGTGGAATTCCTTTAAAATTAAATGATTATGTCAAAATATTTGTTTTATGTTTGTTTTTAAAATTGTTATACAAGACAGTATTATTATCTGAAGTAGATTAAAGCATTAGGCTAATTCTTGATGAAGATAGAGTTTGTTAAATGTATCTCTTTTGTGTAGTAAAAATTCATTGAATCTTGTAATGAAAGTCAAATTATGCAAAAACCTCAAGAATTTTTCAGCAGGATGGAGGATTTCTGTATTTTCTGGTTTAATTTAGATATTGTTGCTCATACTTAAAACAGGCCTAAACAAAAAAAGGTATGTTTCTGTATACATACCCCCAAAAAATATGGGTTGGTAGGTAGGGATTGTTTTCCTTTTATGTTTTTTTACATATATCGGCAACATTGTTGTGGAAATTACAATATAGCACTAAGATTTTGATGCAATAAAAACTTATGAGTCGGCAGGTAAAAGATGGGTCAGCCAGATGCAGAAACAAGTCTATTTTTTTAGGCCTAATTGGCGACCAGAACACCTGCTGATGACCTTATTTTATTGAGGCTATCACTGTGTAATATTTTACTAACATACATTTAGTGTTACTAGATGTATATACTATGTCTTTGTCTTCTCTGTACATGTTTTGTCTTGAACAAGGTGTTGTCATGAAGTCTGTCTGTGATTTTTTATGTTTGTAATTTTTATGATTTTCTGATGGGGCTTTGGGTGTGTCTTCATTTGTTCTCTGGAATTCAAGATTTATATATCTGTAGATTTCAAATCTTATATAAATAAATATACAGGATTTATAAATTGTTTTACTAGACTTTTGGAACTGGGTTTTGGCTGATTTCCTAATAAGATGATAAGTATAATATGATAGGTTGATCTTTTTTGTATAAAAATAAGTTAAAATATTTTGATGTCGTCTCAAAATACAATATTCAGACAATGTTATGATTATTTCATAAAAGCTCCTCTATGAAGGGTCAGTGAAATGTCAATATTTGTTTGTTCCATATCTGTCCGATTTGGGACGTAAACAAGACTGAAATTCCGATTGTTTATTATTGGCACTCAGTCAGTGTTTATAGGCTTCTTACACTATGGTTATTATTGTATACGAAGACAGTTTGTAAAGCGTCAAGTTCCTCTTAATTTTTGGCCATCTTTCAAATGGTAAATATTTTGTCTTGACCCTAATACTGGTTTGGAAGTCTTTCATTTTGGCACAAATTCACATTTTTTACCTAATTGGATGACTTGCTAATATTACCATAAATATAAACTTTTAGTGTCGTTCTTTTCGTAATTGGTGTCGAGTTAAAACCGGTTTATGATTGCAATGATTTTGTTTCATATAAATCAACAAAATTGCTGTGCATGGAATGTCACATGGGTGATGAAAAACACTTAAATGTTTTCAAGCAGTGAATTGAAGATTTATCAAATAAACGCAGGAATTTCAATATCAATGAAAAAATCTGGCTGTTATTGAAACTCTGGGTCGATCAACTTCATGAAATATTTGAACTATTCTTGTTAATGTTAAACTGAAAAATTCATGGTTTGATAAAACTAGATTATCAAGTGTCAATAAACGACTAAAATATTTGCCATAGTTTACCCAGTGTTTACCCACTTGCTGTGTTTTTGTACCCCACAAAGTTGGCAGTTTGCCAAGCGACATTCCATTGTTATCAGACCATAACCGTATGTTTAAGTAGCGGCTTTTGAAATGCAGTCGTAGCGGAACAATTAAATACGCGCTATTCATAACTATTATGGCAGTTGAATAAACCTGGCATGACAAACACCGCAGTAATTTAACTATACAGTGTAATCAGTCAACGGCAGACGTCATATTTAAGCGGATATTTGACTGGCGTTCAAAAATTGTTCGTCTCTGTTGGGACATTATTTGCTTTTGTGTTTTACATAGCGCTGGACTGATTTGTGTCTGATTTTTGACAAAGATTATCAGCAGATTATGTCCATTTTTGGTGATTTTGGACAGTTGTCAAAGATATAAGCTTATACTAATATGTTATTAGTAGATTTCTAACATTCTTCAGGAGATTGTCTGTGTTAATAGTTTTGTAACTGATCAGCGCTTGAAAGTAATTAAGTATTATAAAATGGTGTTAGACACTTTTGTATCAGGAATTGAGGGACAGTTGTCTTGGAATATTTCTGACGAGGGTATGGAATTTTAACACTTGTGATATAATATTTATTGGATTTAAATATCAAATCAGTTGTTATAATTATTTGTGTCGGTGATATCATTTTTTATAATATTTCCATATTTCCAAGTGAGAATTATCATTCTGAAAACAGAAATAAGCATGATTTTGTGCTGTTGCCTTGTTCTTGAGTAAGTGGACATGAGAGTTAAAATGAAAAAAAAAAATAAGTAAAAAAATAGAACATTCTTTGTGGTGAAATTTGGAATGTATTAAAGTAAAATTTAACTCAATGAAATGAGTCAATATTTGCCATTTGTTTCAGTGTCTGATCAGACTGATGAATGTGTTTAGAATTCATTGCTATATTAATTAGATGGGGAATTTTACAACATATTTGAGGCTAGCTTTTAATTATTAACTGTGGAACATCAGTGTTGGACTGTCTTCATGTTTTGTTTTCGTCTATTTTCAGAGTTCCAAAGTTCGTTAAGTAGCCCGGAGGATCTATATCGGGAAATTCATAATATGTCTCAATTTCGTGAACCTCCACCCTACCCAGGACCTCCGAAACAATCAAATAGTCAAACAGGTATGGCAGAGGTTTTCATCCTGTTTGGTTTAAAGGATGAACTCCAGTACTAAATGACCTGGATGGAATTTTTAAGTACTAAAATATGGGATATGAATTAATTTCAAATTTAACCAGATCACCGTGAAGGTCTAAAATATGCCATTTTTTTGTAATAAGCCACACTATTGTATAATTTTCTGCAGTATAATTTAATACTTACCGCATTATCCTTCACCATTGTGGAATGTGGACATTGAGTACACCAAGATATGAATTCATTAAAAAATTATTGTGAAGGATATTTGAGAAGACTTTAATGGTGGCTTTTACTGTCACATATTTGTAATTTATCAATAAGCCGGGGATTTATGGTTGAACTAAGTACGTTATGTGTAGGTGTCGCCATACTTGTCTGAAATGCCGTTTTTTATGGCTGTTTAAGTTTTTAAGCGTCACTCTATTATATCATCTGAAATAGTTTCTCTTAGTGTTTGTTTATATTCAGGCAATGAACCCTAAAACCAGTAATCAGATTTGGTACATTTGGTAAATTTAATCATAATGTCTCATCTATTTTAGGTCTTCATCAGAGTTTCTCAGGCAGCGAGACAAGTACCGATGTCTCAGTGTCATCGACGGAGAATTTATCCTCTTGTCATCGCCAAGAACCGCAAGGAGAAGAGACATGTTTATCGTATGATACGACTGGAAGTAGCGAATATAGCATGATTGCTAGACTAGGAATGCCCACTTCTTGTATTGACTCTAATGCCGGGCTTAACACCCCACAGATATATGTAACAGATAACCCTTCTGGAGTGCATGGACCTCATTTCGCAACAAGTCCGAGCCCTGGACTACAAACTACAAACATTGGACAGCAACAACAACAACAACAGCAACAACATTTATATATGTCTAGTGAAAGTGGATTTTCTAGTGCGTCTACATCAAGCTCAAAGTTAACTGTTGGTGATGGTACCAATTTAAATGGTTCATTCAATTCTGGATTTTCGTGCGACCAGTCACCAAATGTGAAATCAAGTCATTCGGTATCAAACTTTACCTCCCCAACCAATGTTTCTTCGTACAACAGTAGTACATTGTATGCGAACTTTCCATACACAATTAATGCCAGTGCAATTGATCCATCTCATGCATCCCAGATGCAGCAGTATGCAATGTCACAAAATTCGGGACAAATGATGCCACAGTTTTTAACGTCCTTCGCCATGCCGACAGAGTATCCAGTTGCCTATGATCCAAATTTTCTCGATCAAAGAGAATTAGCGAGGAGATCATATGAGGTTATCGGAAAGGCGGAGATTCCAGGATCAAGGTCACAGCCCGAGTTGAGTCATTTTGTGACTCCTCACAAACATTTAGGGGTTGTGCATACTCCAGCTGGTTCAGGGTCTGACAGGGGCTCCCAGCATTCATTGGAATGGTAAGTTTAAATAAAATAGGATCTAGATTATTTTAGTACTTACAATTTCTTTATCCGAAAGTTCGCATTCTATTTGTTTGTTTACTTAAAAAAATAAAAAAAATGTGGTCAGTTTTCTGCGTTATCTTGGGTGACTGTTTTTATTCAGCTTGAGTCATAAATGAAAAAATTGAAAGAAATGCAGATATGGTCTCTGTTTATATGATATTTAGCAGTGTCTAAAGATATCAACAAATTTCGTTACACTGGTTAACCCGGTATTTAGCAAATTTATGATTGATTACCACAATGATACAGTTTAAAAAATTATGTTTGGAAATCATTCGTCTTTGTAGTCTTAAGTACTATAGGGTGGCATAATCGTGATTGTTATTTGAATTTTAATTCTAATTTACTGATTGATGTGACAAGTGTTTTATTTCATTGTTAAGTACACAGTATGAGGTTGTTAGAAGCACCTCTGTTGTATACGTGATGTATTGTATCGTGAGATCTTATAATAAGTGATGTATAGGTTGTCAGTATCAGAGCAGTACATTTAGGACATGATATATACATTTCTAATGTATTAAATATCAATCTCATTTCATCATATTTTAATTCCTTCCACCTGTAGAATATGATTTGAATTCTATGTTGTATCAATTCGACTGAACTGATAGTAAAAATTGTAAAAATGAAGGCTTTAATATGACTCTACTTCTCAACTCCAGGTAACTTGCAGTACATTTTCCGAAAAAAATAATTAGCCCACAAAAAACATTTGACTTTCTGAACTTTCTGAGTGGGTTATATTCAGTAATAAGTGATTCAATTAGCATTTAGATTATATATTTATATAATATAACTAAGACGTAATTATTTATTAATTAGTCTTATATTGTTATCCTGCTTATAAAATGAAACACACAGTTGTTTCCTTATTAACTCAGCTACAAAATGTTACACTAATTAGAGATGACAATTATAGTAATGCTGAGTATACTGATGTGACTACTTTCAGAGGAAAAACATTTTTTTCTTAACCTTGGGTCGTCAACAAGTCAGTCTCGCCCCCAAATAAAGATTAATATGTTAAATAATTCATTATTGCTCTGACAGCTTTTATTGTTTTTATTAAGTTTTTCCTAGGAAAATTAACTGTGATTGATGGACAGTCTAGAACGCAATTAACGCAATTACCACAAGTGATATTGTTAAGTATTTGATAAGAGTACACCTAATTTGGTCCTTAATGAATCATATTATGCCGGAGTTACATACCTTCATGTTACATTGTAAAGGTCAGCTACTTACAGTTATGTCTTGGCTTTCAGCCCTGTGTTTTTATTAATTGCCATTCATTACTCATTTACATTTCCGGTGTATATAAATACTTGAGACATTCCTATGTTGAATATTAATTGTTAACTGGTACGTTTAATTCTTTACATTGTTGTTAAATTGCATCATTAATCAGTAAAGCATGTATTTAATTAACCTTTGTCACTTTGGAAAAAACACAAAATACTTCTCAAACTATATTTCTCCTGCATAATAAATATTCTTGATTGTTGGACATTGATTTCAACATTTTCTTTCTTTGAACTGATCCAAAAGTAAAACAAATCATAAACTACTCTGGTTTCTGATACTTTAAAAAAAATTACGAAGTTCACTAAAATTCTCTGTCTGTTAGACAAACCATCTCTACAATAAATACCAAATTTCCAAACATTACAGGAACAATAAATCTGCATCAAAGAGGTTTTATTTCATCTAGTCAGTAATATGTTGGGATTTTGATAGGTACCAGATGCCTGGTTCTCAGGCCTACTGTTCTCACATCAAAGTGTAGATTGATAGCATTTTATTGTAAACTATCCTGAACATTGGCTTTATAAATAGTTTACATTCCTCCGAGGAGATATCGGATGATTAATGGCAGATATTTACGGAACAGTTTTTGGAGGGAAGGAGGGTTTATGTCTGGCTTCTTGCTGAATCTTGTGCCTGCCGGTTGTTGAAGTTAGCTCATAATTAGGGTGAAAATTTGCTTAGGCTTTTAAGTGAAATTTTTAAGTCTATTTGTGTTACTGTGTCTGTGAATTTATCTGTTTGTCTAGAGATAGTTTTAACAAGTTCTAGGCCAGTTGTAACGCTATTATGTACTTGAGTTTTAAGTATCAGTATGTATTATCTGTTTATACATGTGCTCATAGCAAACTTGTGGGTGTAATTTATTGGCAGATTAGAAAATTACCTGATCACGGACTATAAACAAAAACTTGGCAGTGTAAAGGATAGATTATCAATTTGTTATCTTTTACAGTGAACTCATGATTAGTTTTCATATCGCTGTTTGCTGAAACTCTCACATTGCTCCATGTTATGTTTGTTTGTAAGCTCATTCATTCCTTGGCTTAGTTTAGTCAATTAGTTTGTTAATCAATTAGCCAATGGTTTGCCAAAGTTGCATCAACCTTGACTGATATAACTTTATTCTCTTGAATTATTTCATTGAAGGGTTTAATTTTTTTTATCTTGTTTTTGAATTAGTCGTGTTTTTATTTCACTGCTCATTAGATCGTTCACCTCAAAGTATTCCATGTTTATTGTATCTATTTCAGTGGCACAGACCAGCCGAGGTTCTCCTCCGATGTTGACCTAATTGCTGCCCAAGCCACTCGTATGGTGGATTTCTTGACAGAAGAAAACAAAGGGCTTCGTCTAAAACTAGCCATGTATGACCATAATGTCACCAAAGTACAAAAGGTGAGATAAATAAAAACAGGAATTTGAACTTTACAAGATATGTCAGATTTGTAACTGTAGAATTATATATTAAATGGTTTGGTTGTGTTGGATGTTTTTTGTGATATAATATGATGGTTATTGAATTTCATGGTGACTATTGCAGTAATTTTTATATCTATTAAAAGACATCTAGTATACTCAGGTATGTCTACTATGTGACATCTGTAAGTGTAAGCCAGATCATAGCCAGATTTTATTTGAACTTAACTTGCATTAATTGATTTGTGTTTTATTTTTGTTCAGTTTGAATTAGAAATACAAAAGATACATGAAGAACACCAAGGTCTTATCAAGTCAAGCATGAAGAGAGAACAACTTGATATGGCTTTGAGGAAACGTCTTGAAGAAGAACTTAAGAAAATCAAAGCCATGAATAACGGTTTAATACAGCAACTGAAGAAAGCTGGAATCACAGTGTCTGAAAATGTCATATTAGCATCGACAGAACCTTCTGATAGCAGTATGGCTAATTTGTTGGCCAAACGTAAGTTTTTAAGTGAATAATATTAATTACATAAAAACATCAGGATTTGTTAAAAATTGATGTTTCCTGATATGTTTTCATTAATCCACATAAATCCAAGATAATGAAAAGTTCTAAAATTTCTAGTACTGGAACGGAACGTGAAATGATGGCATGATAACAAGTCTTTTATTTACAAGAAAAACTTGAATAGACGTTTTCTTATTATTACAGACAAAGAATTGTTGAGTGTAAAGGAACGGCAAGATATGGAACTTGAAGCTCAAAGAAACACAATTCAAGAACAAAGAGCACAAATTGAAATTCTTAGAAATGTTCAAGCCAATCAAATAAGAATGGATGAAGAGGTAAGATCTGAAAACCAGATTATAGACACCCTATTAAAAAATTATTAAAGAACATTCTAAATTGTTGTAATTCGAAAGATTTTGAATGAAATTGATTTGCTTAGATAGTAGGTTTCAAATTTCTACTTTTTGCTTTTTAGATGATTTTGTTATAAATAATACATGAATTATGCAATTAATACATGTACTAGTTCTACAATAAAGCCATAATTTTATACCTAGTATGTAATTATATGAACATTTAACTTTCTTTTCAAGGCTCATAGAAGGGAAGTCATCGCAGAATACGATACACAGATACAAAAAGAACTTAATTCTATCAAAGCAGTTTATGAGAAGAAAGAGCAAACTGAACTAAATATTCGACAGAAACTCGAGAAGGAAGTCGAATACTGTCGATTGAACCACTCCCAACTCGGTGGTCAGGAGAAGAAAACCGATGTCAAACGTGACCTTAACGCTGACATGAAGAAAATGTTAGACGAAAAAGAAGCCAAAATTTTACAGTTGGAAAAAGAACTTATACAGGTAAATGTGAAATTGTTGAAAACTTTGCATCTAATTAGAAAAGACATGTTAACCTACTTGTTTGTTATTACTTGCAGAATTAATCATTCTCAATTGTAATGGAGCCATACTTTGTCCTAGCACTATTTACTTTACAAAGTTGTTAAAAAAAATTGCACTAATGCCTCTTATTCACTGCAAATATCGCATTATGTCTTTAGTATATTAATGTTGATTTTGATGGAATTTTTGTAGTGGAAAGAACAGCAACTTGAAGAAAGTCTTCGTAAAAAATTAAAACTTCAAGATGTTGAGTCTGACATGTTAGCATCTCGTCTACCTGCGTATGAACAAACAAGTATGAACACAACAGAGACATTGATTCATGAAGCCAAAACTGATAAATTGAAACAAATGGAAGAAATTTATCAAGCTAACAGAAAAGTTGCCGAGTTGGAGGCTAGGTAAGTGTCTTAGATTTGATGATTACATTTTAAATATCTAAAATATTTCTTAGCGAGTGAAACAAAATACAATTTTAAGGCTTTTCATTTTAATTAAAATTTTTAATTTTAAACAAATGTTGACACTTTCTCTCTCTTGTATTTTCATGACTTATTATTGATTTATTGTAGTTTGAAGTCCCTTCAAACACAGTTAAATGATAAGGAGGCGATGCTTCGAGTTTATCAACGCTCTCCTATGACAAGAAGCAGCAGTGTTCATACTATATACTGTACACCAAAGCACTCCCCTCGTCCATCTCTCGTAGCGACTGGTTCATTGAGTCGACAACACAGCCAGGAGGTTTCGGCATTTCTAGACGTTAAACATAAGAAAACTGGCAGTACAAGTGCTTTGGAAACTTGCAGTAAACTATCTCAGGATGACCTTTTTGAGAAAATTCAGAAATTGCAAACAGAGGTAAATATTACATTTACTTAATTTATATTTTGTTACAGAAATTGGTGTTTTTTGATTTTAATGATTAGCAAAATTTTAAGAGATGAATTCCCATAATTTTGTATGCATATTACATTTCTGTAATTATTTATTATTAAACATTTTTACTCTCTTCTGTTGCAGTCAAAAAGCAGTTCTGATGCGGAGGACAACTCTGATATCTGGCAAGTGTGAAGCTGTTTCCCAGAAACCAGATTTCCCAATGGTGCTATTTTTGCTTAGCGTCACGAGCCAAAAGTTGTTCGCTGCAGAGCCTGAACACATTCTTGGACAGAAAAGGGGTCACATGAAGACCCTACAGTGTAAGATTGCATCTTACTTGATCACCATGAGGTTGTCCAGATGTGGCAAGGTGAAGGTCATCAAGCTGAGGGTCAAAGGGCAGAGTGACTGAAACTCATTCTGACCAAGCTGGTCGAGGTTCATGCCATTATGAAGATATACATCTATCACAGCTTGTTTTAAACTCGTAGAATTGTCACCACGGTGACCGTTACTTAGCAACCACCTACCTCCCTATGCTTTAGAAACATGTGAATACCATAAGCTGATGTTTGTATAGCAACTAGGATTACCATAGTAACCAGGATTACCGTAAAAACCTGTGATATTCACTTATTGTCCCAGTGACATTAAAGAAGCCAGTATGTGTGGAAATCACAGCAAGTTTGTGTTGTGAAGATGATTAACACAGAGTGGTGATAACTGTTGACTTTGGTTTAGTTTGTAAATGCATACGCATTGTGAACCAATTAAGGGTGCTTAGACATTTTTAACTTTGACTGCTCAGCAGTCATCTGATGTGACCGTGAAACACGTGTAGACAGACACAAAGTGATCCTGGAGTTAAAAAAAAAAACTTATAACACTGCAGGAGGGTGTTGTGTGAAGTATGAGGTTATACCCAACGTCTTTCAGAGAATTACTCTCATGTCTTGTATAAGATTAAATGTTGTTACATGTAAGAAAACATATATGAACTCTTGCATTGTAAGTGCCTTAAACATGTTGAGTCTCATGGTTTTTTGGGGCATTAGAATGCTGTGTTGTCAGTCTTCGTTTTAATATTGTTGGACAATACAAGCTTGTTGGTAAAATATAATATATTTGTTTTCTGTGAATGTAATTGTTTGTTAAACACATTTTAAAAGACTATTCTGTGAATAGCACACAATCATACGATCAAGTTTTGAAATATTTTACGTAGTGGAAGTTTTTAATGGTGGTGTGAAGTTATTTCAAAACTGAAGAAAGCTCAGTTATATTGATTTGAGATGTGATTGTATGAGTAGATGACTATGTTAATGCGAAATATACCACCCATGTCTTTCAAACTGATTTCATCATAGAGTGAGAGAGAAAATGAATGAACAAATATGAATGAATGAAAAATGCATCTTTGTCCAAAGTTCATGATGTCAGATATTACAAGCCTTTGTTGCTATCCATTCACGTGAGAGGATGTATTTCTGCAGCTGAGACTTAATTGTTGCACATTTCAGCTATATTTTTTAACGATAAAAAATTCTTTTAAAGACTATTATTTGTCTTATGAATTTTATTAACAAATTATTTCACATGACCAGGTGACATCTTTCTCACTGATATTTCTGTAATGTGAGTCAGTTCTTTCCTTATTTTCTCTATTTACAAGTGTTGCGTTCAAATGAATGATATTATTAGTGTGAATATTTTCTGAAAGCTGCATTTATCTTAAGTACACTTAAAATTTTTGACTATATTGTTACATCAGCAATTAAAAAGCACTTAAATGTTTGATGAGTGAGAATTTTACACCGTTCAGGTTCTGATTAAATCTGGGATTCATATTGCATGCTGCACTTTTAAACGATCAACATTATCATGTTGAAAAGAATGCACTTTTAGAAATGTGGTGGGAGATTTGCCTGAACAATTATTTTTCCTTAAATGATTGAGAGATCTTTGACGCACTTAAGTATAATGTAAAAATACAAATGAAAATCTATCTACGTCATCATTGCCAAGTTATGATTTTCATATCTCGGTTAAGTTGTTATAAGCTTGCGAAATATTACAAAACTTGAAAATCTTTATATGATATTTAGTGCAATGCAAGAATGTTAATGAGTCGCTCAGTGGATGGTACTAACGTTGGTAAATCTATTAACCATGCTGTTTACGTATTTTGTAAATGATCAACATTCTTCTCTCATACATCTGGGATAAAACCAAGACATGACTCATACAACATTCCTGAGTCGTAAAATGTGAAGATATTTCAAAAGTACTGCAAAATCTGTAATTTTGTGATGGTGGTTCATAATCAAATAGTTTTTGATAAATTTTGACTTAAATTTGTATGAATTATGATTTTATCTTCTAGCACACTCCAGGGAGTGATTTCAGAATTTAAGTTTTCCCTGAAATATGAAATTTTCTTTATTTATACTTGATTTATATTCTACTGAATAGTACCACACTACAGTATATGATCACGAGATATTTATTATGATGTTAAAGTTGGTTAATGCGTTATCATGCGCATTTTTTCATGCAGTGAAGATCAGTATCCAGTATTTTAATTGTTCAGTCAATATTTTAGTTTGCAGTATTTTGAAAACGAACGTTTGAGGATTGAAAATCAGAAACATTAGGTTATTTGATCTGAGTCTTATATTTTATCGAAATATGTATTATTTTTAAAAAAAATGCTGTCTGTTTCCTTGGAAACAGCTTTTTAAGCTACACCTGTTTTGAGTTTTAATTGTAATTTATGTGTATTTAATTACTGCAAAACTGATTATTTATTTATGGAAGCCACATTACTGTGCTAATTATAATTTATTTTATTGCTATTGGTTACCTTCCTCTTATTTTGAATAAACATTTTTTTGGTATCTAAATCATAAATTTAATAATTTATTATTTTAATGCATTTACTATAATGTCCACTTGGGGGGTGTCTTGTGTTTCAATGAATGTCATAAAATTATTGTTATGTTTGAGATAAGAAGAAAAAAAATCCATCGTCTTACTGGAAGGCACTTACCGACATGCCCATCAGAGCAATATGTCTATATACCATGGTTTTAATACCTTGTATGTTACGATTAAATATGAATGTTGTGTGAATGGAACTCTCAACTGTTGTTATATTTTATGATGAATAAAGTTATTTATGGTAAATAAATTCGTTATTTTATTGATATTTATGAAGTTAATGGCATTCCTTCGTAAACATGAAGAACCATCATGCTGAATGCAGGATGTTATAATCACTGTATGACCTTGCCAAGTTGCAATTCTTCATGTGATAAACACAGTAAACATCAGGTGACTTGTCCGAAACAAACAACAAACACAACAAAAGTCATGGTCAACGCATTAAAGTCAACATGAGCTGAATACCATCATAGATCACTTTATTGGTATTTAATTTAATCAAATTGGATTGTATTATAAACTATTAATGGCAGCATTTTCTTCATTAAAGCATCTATGGTGTCAGTACAGATAAATTAAATATGGTGATACGCTGCTGAGAATTAATGATTTGTGTAACAATACCAGAAAAATAATTGAAGATGATACAATACAATACAATATACAGCATACTTCAATTTCTCATTATGATAAAAGGAGGTAAGTAACACAGACAATAATTATGATCTTTTTTGTTAACAATGATTGACATTTCATGGTTAGATAATTTAGATCTATTATTGCTGTAATATTTTACAATGTGGGAAGATACCTGGAATTTGGTAATTATTACTTCTTAATTTATTCACACATTACATAACTGTATCTTTCTCTTCCTGAACAAAACCAACATGAACAAATTGTTAACATTAGTCATACAATCAAGTTTTGCCCAGAGAACAAAACTTAACGTTTGTCTCATAACCATACTTTGGACTCTTCCAAATTCAAAGCTAATATACAAAACATCAATGTAATTTTGAAAATTGGGTAACTTCTCTCTGACAGAGTGGGAAACATTGTGGTAAAAAGTCATTATTCATTACCAGCAATGACTTCTTTTGCCACTATGTTTTCAAAAGTTGTCTGCTTCACATGTGGGAAAATGTGGTATTATGAGACAAGCCTTTAATCAATATTCATCCTTAGAACAACACCGTCCTTACAAACTACCTTGTTATAGTGACCACTAAATATTTTCAGACTACATGTCATCAATATTTTAACGTGGTTCTGACACCACCAAATTAGGCCATATCAAATCGTATATATAAATAGCTGACGGAAAGGTTTTGATCACTTGAGTCAAATAAAAAAACATATTGTAATATTGAATATTTGATCTATTGAAATACCTTTATTAAACCATTACATGCTGAAATGACTTTCTTTGTATCAATATGCCTTCCTGTCGACATAATTGATCAATATTATGCTTTTGTTTATAAAATGAAGCATATTTATTCTCATTGAGTGACTGTTTGAACTTTTGATAGAAGCTAATATTTTGTAGCAATTAAGCAGGAAATTTGTGTTTGTTTCCGGTGGTACTTGTTCGTTTTTTTTTCCGGATAGCTAGATAGGTTTTTGAACCTCGATATTACGCTAAACATAGATGCGATTTGATATGGCCTTATTTTGATATCAAAGATGGTCTTAATTTGAGGTTTTACTGTAATTGCCATTTTCAATTTTAGCTGAGTTTGTGAGTTGATGCTCGTAATTTTTCCTATTACATTAAGAGGCGTAGCTCGACACGAATAAAGTAAGCTTTCTCTTTCTACGGGACGAGGGGTTGCTTTTACAGTATAATTCATATAGTACCAATCATGAAAGTTGATATATGTACTCGGGTACTAACACACCTGTTAATCAATTAAAAACAAATAACAAACACTCTCTTAGTTCTTGAGCACAAACTCATGACTAACATGACATGTTTATGTCTTCAGGGTTAAGAAACATGTCAAAATCTGGGCGTGCTGGGGTTCACAGTACCCTGAAATCACTGACTAACAACAAATAGTTTTATTGAAAAAAAATCAGTGATAGATTATACTCCACAGTAGGTCTATGCTTGTTCTGTGTATCAGTAAACAACAAGGTATCGTGTTACAAATAATGATAAACATGATTGTTAAAACAATCAGTACTTTGTCATCGTCTTCAGGTACACATGTATGCTTACTATGTAGTCATAGAATAAACATTTTGTTGCTTGTGTCTGTGTTTTTTTGTGCCTGTTTACAACAGTATCTTAGTTATACAAAGTGTTCTTGGGTTCTTGCGCTGCTAAAACCTTGTTCTCCACAAGTAACTGCCAACCTCTCTACTTGAGTCTGTGGTGAAAGTACACATAATGTCTTCAATCGAATCATCACTGAGAGTTTGTTCCGCACTCGGGGCTCCACACACGAACCTGAGATTAACTGACCCAAAGCTTTCCCTAGCTATGAGAGTGGACTTGATAATGGGATTGATTGTCAGTATAGGGTTGTTTAGTATTACTGGCTTTATGAACTGTACGTTATACTTCAGTTATGTTCAGAAATCAGCTGACAAAACCAGTTCTTCAAAGTAAAAAATAAATACTTCATACACCATGTTCTTCGTAAACAACTTCCCCGCGTGTACGAAAATCAGAAATAGCGGGATAATTGAGTATGGATTTAATGTTTTCTGTCAAATTTTCTGCAAGTATAGTTTAAATTTGCAACAAAGCACTAAACGCCATAGACACACGTCATCTGCAAAATCATATACATGTACTTCAATAACCTATAAAAATATACAATATTCATTTCCCGAAAGACAGGATGAAATTTATCCAAAGTTTACATTTTGCTGCCTTGTATCTTTATCTTAGCAAAATAAAACAGCGGACCGGAAACAAATTTTGCACGTGCACCACGGACTAGTGTCCATGTAGTCAAAATTCCTTATTTCCGTGCATTCAAACTTTAAAAATACAATATAACTCCTCTATTACGGACATTTGAGGTTCTGGTGAAAATAATCCTTAATAGCAGGGGTGTCCTTAATAATGGAGTTAAACTGTTGAAGAATGTGTCTGTTCTTTCAAAGACTGTCCCTAGTGCCGGGGTGTCCGTAATTGTGGGATTTCCGTAATTTGAGGTTTTCTATACATAATATGAATAATGACGATCGGAATGAGTACAAGAACAGTTGGACTGGGGACTTCATAGTGACGGGTAAGATGGTTTCCTTATAGTAACATTATCTCACACTGACTCATCTTTGAACTTATGTCAATATAACGAAGAAATATTCGATGCTTATATTAATTACTTGACATGTAGGCTTACCTATTAAGTACTAGTGTTTTATTTGAATTAAGGTTGATTTATAGGCTAAGAATGAAGGTATATCAGTTCGATAGTCACCATATAATACGAGCGATTATTTTTATTTCGTCATTTTAAAGGTTGAGCTTTTTAATTTAACGATTCCATTAACAAGCACAGAAAAAAAATACTGAATTGTTTTGTCATCCGGCAGTCGTCCGTCCTTTTTCTGATAAATTAGTATCCGATTGTTAAATGTTAAACCTCATATTGTAATATGTTAAACCTCATATTGTAATATGTTAAACCTCATATCACGCGCTCAAATTATCATTCCTAACTCATGATAGTAAAACACTTAATATCCATGATACATCGACATGTGAGTTATCGGAAACCGATCTCTTGAACCAATGAGTAATTTTCACGACGTGCGGTTATCACTGCGAGTAATTATCACGGGAAGTTACTGTCATCAAAGGTTCAAGAGTCCTCTGGTCAATAACTGCGTTAGGCACTTCGATAAATGATATACGACAACTTAAGACTTCTCATAAGAAATCGTGTACGGGTATGGTCGATTAAGATTAAATTGGCGAAAACTAGTAACTCATCTCTTTTAGCTGTGGTTACGTGAGTTCTTTTTAAAGCCATGTAAGACTAATAAATGTTAAGCAAATTATTACAGCAGTTCTGGATATCGGACACAGACGTACACATGTACATGAACTTGGCTGTAAAATGCCAGCAGATATCCGTTTAATGCATAATGACGCCTAAATAAAATCTTTTTTAAGAAATAACGGCACAGGAAACTGGTTTGGTGGAATCTGGCGCCATACATGAACATCTTATCTGACATAAATTAAATCATGCCTGAATGTTAACACGTTTTTGCAACTTTTTTTGAAAAAAAACTATCAATTTGAATTCTCATGGAATCTCAATAAAAAACAAACATGATAAAACACCTACGCGGGAATCGTGAAGATATTCACGAATAACTTCAATAGTTGTTTTTTTTTCAAACAAATTTTAAATACAAATTTCGTGCGTGAATGCATGCGTGTAAGTCAGGCCAGGTAAGGTCAGGTCAGATCAGTCCCTCGTTTCCGTTCATTTTCGTTGTTGTCTGTGTTTAAATTTGGAAAAAAACTATTTCAAACATGTAATTACGCTTGTTTCTCAAACAGCTTGTTTTGTACGTAAATTAAGATGTCTGTTGCTGTTGTTTATTTTTAAAGAAATTTTATGCTTTATGGTTTATTTTCTGATTGTGTTGATGTACTGTATGAAAGCAAATAAATTATATATACATTAAACCTCAGTATTGATGTGGTCCCTATGTGAGTTTAACTGTTACTGATAGCTTATTAAGTGTAGTAACATTTTTTATAAATGTCAATGTATTTGATGGTTTAATGAATTAGGAAAAGCTACTATACAATACTTCCCCTAAAATTCATCCAACGGGTCAAACACATCCATGTACACATTGTTCTTATAATTACACTTCACTCATTTCATTGGTATGTACAGTACAACCTCTCTTATCCGAACCTTTCCAATCCGGAACCCTCTCTATACTGAACACGTCAGATGGTCCCGAATTTTTGCATTATGTATTTAATGTAATTATCCGGAACCTTTGTATTCCGAAAAGCTCTCTAATCCGAACATTTTTGTCTGTCCGAACAAGTTCGGATTGGAAAGGTTCTACTGTAGTAGAATGTCCATTAGGTTCAGATCTGACGTTAAATGCAGCAACACAATTCACAGATAATAATTATCAAATGATGGCATACCACAGAGTACATTGTTATTGTATTCACATATTCCACATTCTACTAACATTTTAGTAGCGTGTACATGTATTTTAAATGTATAACATTCGCGTTGACAGTCATAATTTGTGTCTTGGCATAATAGCGTTTTGTTTATAAAACATTACATTCATATATTTACTGGTATGTTCCAAAAGTACACTCTGTAATGAATGTTGGAGGCAACAGTTAATCAAAACATTATATCAACGTACGCATGACTTAAAGGCCATAAGTACTATAACTCATACAAGAAATGCATATGTGTCACCTAGTTAATTACAACCTTCACAGCAGATTCTAGAGAAGACGTCTGACTGACGTGTAATCATAGCATACGTGCATGTTAGATCAACGTCATGCACAAAAACACCAGTGCAGAAAACACTAATATAGAAAATACTAGCACAGAAATGCAATATGTTGTGAATTTCTGTTTAAGATCAGTTTTCAAATACGGACCGGTCATTGGTCAGACTTTAAGTCTTTGATTTAAAACAACCAATCAGCGGATGTCTAATTTTAAGTCTGATTCTCTTTATAGATTGAATAAAATTCAACCAGGTGAGATAAAAAGTATGACTTTTTTTGTAGGCTGAGACCGTAGTCCAGTCGTTTATTGCGCTGGACTTGTAACCCTGAGAACCGGGTTCAAATTCCGATCGAGGCAGGTCATACCTTTCTATGAAATTTGCCAAAACATATGTGGAGAAGTTGCCGGTTCCATTTAGAAGGGAATGTTAGTACTGGTTAGAATACAGTCCAGGAAAACTGGTATGGTGGAGTGGTCGAAGTGGTTCATATTGATACAGCTGATAGGTGTAACATCTTTCAACAAAGTAACAACTTTATAGAACAATTCAAATCTAAAAGACTAATCCGAACATGACCATACTGCAGTATTGTCACAGACAACGTACTGCCTGAAAAAAAAACACACAAAAATTTCAATTCAGAAATTCCAGTTCAGCGAAGGATAAAGTTGTTGCATCGGAAACAGCGACCTCAGAAATTTGTGAGCGTAGCTGACACGTGACTGTAGATCCGGACTGATACTAAATGATAAAAATACATTTCCAATAAACCACATTTTTTATCCTGAATACCGTAAACATAGGCTGGCCCCTTCTTTTCTCTGGAATTCTGATTACTTGTTTTATTGTTGATAGTAATCAAATAGAGTTTGAAATTTGATGGATAACTTCAGATTGGTCAATCAACCGTACGTAACCATGGAGATAACGGAATATCTGACTGAGAGACTATCATCAGTCTGTTACGATAATTTATGTGTTGCTGATAGTCTTTAAACAAGATAACAGAACTTTTGATATCATTACGAAATATTACCAAGCCTATATAATTCATCCATACTTCGAATTCTTTTCGCGTTCCAAACTTTATCTACGTTGTACCCTCACGTATATCATAAATAGAGGAAAAAAACAAATATTTAAGGGAGACAACTTCTATAATATGATATATTTCAATACCGAGTTACCCTTCTTGTAAATCAGTTTCTAAGTATTTATGACGACTAAGAATAGTTCACCAATATTCAGAAATACCTGATATTACATTTTCAGAAAACATGGATTGCATTGTAGAGAAAGCAATCTGCTAAATTTGTATGTTTTAATGCAAATGATGAATGGACAATAAATAATTAATAAATTATATTTATATATTGTGACCATATATTAGGACAATTACTGGATATTTTAATACGACATTACAGCAGAGATGTGTTTACTAAAGATGCTTCTTTGGTGTTATATACATATACATGTATAATCATATACAATGACGATTAACATCTACACAATGTGCAAATTTTTCAAATATGATTTTGATGTTTTAAACCGGCATTATGAAATACTTGAAGAAATCGCATGCAGAAAAAGGTTTTGTATGTAATATATTTTTTGTATTTAATAAACTATAGGCGCAGGCTTATACATAATGTAATAATGGTCTTGGACTCAGGTAAATAGATGTCCATCACAATTTTACGTCAGTGTTCCGAGCTTCGGGCTAGGCTAATGGATTATTTTGGACATAACCAGTCTACAACAGACTTCTAAGTGATTTCATATATTAGATTTATAAAATTGTTATTCCTGTCATATACCATCATGCTTTACACGAATTTATACAGTTCTGTTTCATGAGGAGAGAACTTCTGAACCACTTATTTTACGTAATTATCTCCCTTTGATGTCCAAAGCCTTGGGGTATAGTAAGTATTTAAATTAGTGTAAAAATAAAATACGATATATGTATATATTGATCAGCTTTTTAAGAGGGCAGCCATGTAAATCAGTACAGCGATATTAGTCAGTCAGGGTAAACTCCATATCGTTCGTGATGATTAAAATATAAAATTATGTCATAGTATATCTTTTAAAAGACATTTTGTTTTCACCACATTAAAGAATAGATTTCAGCATGTGTTGTGTATTACAACAAGCACTCCGAAGAAAACATGACGAAGATTATCGTATAAACAATATATGTACAAGAAAAGTCACGTGGATTTCTACTTAAAAGTTTTTCCCAGTAATTACAACCGCCACTATAAAACTTGCGAGCAAAAACGTGACGATAAAACCAAACTTCAGATAGTCTTCCTTCCCACGATGAGGGATTTCTCCAAATGCATCAAGTTCTTTTCTAGCGGTCTCCTTGGCGCTTATGTTCTGTGTCCGTGGAGTTTGAGCTTCCACGGTAAATGCTGGGTTGTCGTGAGCCCCACTCTGAAAATATAGTAGTACATGTACAAAGTTGAGGAACGTCTTTTTTCAGAGTATAACCTCTGAAAACCGGACCCCCTTCGGACTGGGCTAAAAATAATGTTTTCTGAGAATCCCGGTTTTAAGCCGCGATGAGATACAGTTGATATACCATATTTTACACGACAAATTAGTACAAATTAGTACATGTATTTCAAATACTGCTATTGATATGAAGCAAATCTTATCATAATGTTTATCATGCTGAGTTAAATCTTACATACTGATGTCACTATGGTGAACAAATGATGCTTAATGTTTTTAAGTCCAAACTTTGTGTTTTAAAGTAAAACGCTGATATTAAGACCACTTGCAGGACGCGAAAATTGGTCGTAATAATGAAGTGGTCTTATTATCAAGTTGAATTATAGGTGAGTCATTGAAAGCCGGTCTGAAAATAAGTGGTCGTTATAACAAGGTTGTCTATTGATGTGGTCACTATGTGAGGTTTTACTGTATGTAAGATTATCAGTTTGATTTCAGGGTATATAGTTATTTTCCTTGTCACACAGAACAACAAATTGATTGTAATTATTTTTACGTTTCACGTATTACATAGATATATGAATAGTTTTAGCTTTTAAAGGTATGTTACCATACATACAACATAACGTCATATAGAGGCACAAAGTGTAGTATGTAGCCTATAGAATTGCTTTTTCCGGGGTCTAATTTTCTCTAATCCAAAAATAAACCTAAATTATTTATATGTAAACTCGTTTCAAAGATAATTACTACTGAAAAACACATACCACCTCTAATTATTACCGGTTAATGAAATAACACAATAATATATTTTTGCATTTTCAGTTTATTTCACAAAAATACGATAATTAGTGATATAGTATTGGGTTAACATAACCACGTTTATAAAAGATTCTAAGAATGAAGTCCATACTTTACAGACTGTTAACATAATTGTCAGATTAACAAAATGAAACATTTACTTACGGCTTGCGAACTTCCTCCCAATTCATAATTGCCCCTCGTCATGTTTGTTTACTTCCTTATCCGTGTGAAGTTAAAGTACTTAAAGAAGATTAAAGTCCGCTAGAGTTAGTGCCGGCTTAGTGTGCCGGCTTTGCGACTTTCTATAGCTTGGACCACACTTATTCCTTATTTAACATTGAAGACGGTAAAGATGTTACAAGATGGCCGTGATAACTTGTATTAAGTCACAACGACATTCAATAAGTAGGCTGATATTTTACGCATTCAAGACACAGGTTGAGTGAAGATAAGCGTATAAAAAGACGGATGACTGGCCAACCATAACTCGTATACAAATAAACTACTGGGTTAACAAACAAGGAGCGATCTACCACTGAGATGTGACGAATATTCTTTCAAAAAAACATTTTTTCATACACAACTTTTACCTGCGTATACAGTATTTCAGATACAGTAAAACCTCGATACTAAGATCACTATCTGGACCCTAAAATAGCGATCTTCAGATTGAGGTGTTCAGTTTGTCAAGTTCAAATATATAAGAAATATAGAAAACTGGTCTAAAGTTGAGTGTTCGTTATAATGAGGTGGTCGTTGTATTATGGTGGTCTTAAATTGAGGTTTTACTGTAGTTTGTACTTAAAGCTAAAGTGCATTTAGCAGATAAAACAGTTTTAAGCCACAAAAAATAATTTAAATACGAATGATGTTAATATGTCACCCAGTAGTTGAAAAAGTTTTTAATGTATACACACCTTATTAGAAAACTGGTACTATTTATCGCAAATACCAAATTAACCTCATTCGTCCTTTATTACATTCGTTACAAGATGTACATTATAACTAACACAAACTAGGAACCATCCGCGTCCGTTTCATATCTAGTACAAAATGATAATATTCATAAACATGAATGACATGATATTAACAAGATATGTCCATCTTGTACACCTTGTCCACCTTGTACATGTATAACCAGTTACCTCTCTTTTTGCAGGTTTAATCAGTCACTCTAATAGTTTAGTAGAATACAACAGATTTATAAAATCATCATCACCATTGTTTATAAAAGAAAAGTAATTATTATTTATTTTTTGTAACGCAAAATTGCGCGCGCAGTTTTAAATCTCTGACTATTTATAAATATGTTGAAAACTGTTTATGCATAATTTATAAATATATAACATATATTTCACATCAGTGGTGTGTTTTGTTCCAACGTGTAGACAAGATGTACATCTAAAATTGTTGTTTTTCACCTTGGAAGCACGCGAACTAATTCCTTTCCTTTTTGTACATTATAATTTCTTGTTGGTTTTCTGCTCAATGAGATAAAAATAATAACTTTTCAATTGCCGATCTGCCCAAACATTCTGTGAACCTTAACAAAAAAAAAACCCTCAAATATTTATACCTTATCGTGTTTCTGGACAATAGACAGTATGCAAACATATGGGTTCACTTTGTTTCCCCGATTTTAAGAAAATATGGAGAATTGCGCGACCACAGTTATACTTTCATGGAATGTTTGTTTACTGCTTTATCACAAGATGATCCGGGTATAAAGTGCGTAAATTCGTACGTCAATTTTAGTTTTTCAACCCAATATCTCAACTTAGAGTAAAACCCGTCCTTGTATATAATTCAGTCAAAGCGCACGAGGTTTAGAAGTTAATTAATTGGTTGGTACTTCATTGTACAAGTCTGTTCACAGAGGATTTCTCTTAACAAGTCTCACAGAAAGGAAATACTCTACATCAACTTCCTGATTATAATTTAATGAGAATACTTAAAGCACGTTACAAGTCACAGCAATGTATGTGTATCATATGTGTAAAACGGCAATATAATTTACAATGTGAAGACGTATTTTACAAAGAGGTAACGTAATTCACAATGTGGTAACGTAATCCACTATATGATACTGTAATTGATAATATGGTAAGGTAATTCACAATATGGTTACTTAATTCACGACGACCATTTTTTGGTGACGTAATTCATGATATGGTTACGTAATTCACAATGTCCCAACGTAATACACAAAATGGTGACGTAATTCACAATATGGTAACGTAATTTAAGATATGCTTATGTAATTCGCATTATATTGTAACGTAATTCATAATATAACAATGTTATTCACTATATTGCAATGTAATTCACCATATGGTAACGTAATTATAATTGTGTGGTAACGTATTCAATATGTTATATTCTTGTTCTAAAAGATGTAAATTATGGACTTAAAAAAAGGGGATTGAACGCATTTTCTACTGCAGATCATCTGCAAAAAATGACTATTAAAGTCTTAGGTGTCCTGTTACAGCAGAAAGGTCTGAAGAATTCAATTTAAGTTAAATTTGTGAACAAAGGTCAGTAATGGGAAGACAGATGGCTGTTATACAGAGTTGGCCGTAATTTGATGGTCTAATTCATTAAGAACTTATACTAAAGAGTGACTGTGCTACACAGGTGGTGGCCATTCATCTGTAGCTGTAATTTCCGGTTCCTCGTTAACTTTTTCTACGTCCATGTCCTAATTACATATCAAGCTCTCAAACGAACCATTTAAAAAGAAAACTTAAATTGATTGTTAAATCGTTCTGGCCACTGCTTAAATGTCTCTAAAACAATTACAGTTACATAATAAGACAAATATGGTAAAGACTAGCTTTTGTACTATGCTCATGGCAAAAGTGGACTGATTCACAGTTTTTTCTCCTAATTAGAATACTTAAGTCTAGTTGGTATGTAAAGATACCACTTGAACGGTACGGCTTTACGTTACTTTAGCACTAATCGCGTATCTTCAATTGAAACAAATTTGCGCCATTATTAAGCCAGTCAAGTGTTTCTTACCAAATTAGTTCACCATTGTTTATTGTTAACAATGCTGGAGGAATTATCAGCTGAGTTAAATTATTGTCTGTGATAACTTCGTAGCTTCTAAAATGAAGAAATTTTGGAATTTAACTGATTACTCTTTCTGTATTGTTGTATTATTTCTGTGCTCTCGGAGCTTGGCGAGTATGTTATTTATCTATTTTTTACAATTAATTAATTTAATGGCTTAACATTCAGTATTTAACATTTTTACAAATAGCATCCCTGTTAAGTAACTATTGGAAATTAGGTCACGTGATAAATACAAGTTTTGAATGTTGAATTGATATCAAAGTGGTCTTTTTCATGCAGTTTGTGCCGTCACACAAAACTATTTAAGTCGTATGATGGAATGAATCGGAGTGAATAGGTATTGGGATCTTGCCTCTTTTGCGCTGAAAATCCTGTATTGCAAAACCGTCTAATATTCTTTAACCAGTGACCGATCAGTGGTTTCTAATTTGGCAAACAACAACATTACATTACTTTGTCATTGGTCGTGCACAGCTCAATAAAGGACGCGTTTGTTTTTTATTCTAAATGTGACATTTACCCTTATTTACATGAGTGGTCTCCGTGGTCGAGTGGTTATGGTCTTTGATTTGTAATCACTAGCCTCTCACCGCTGCGAGTTCGAATCCCACCCGGGACCAAATTTCACATGCGAAAAAGCTGTCCAGTTGCCTACGGAAAGTCGGTGGTTCTACCACGGTATAAGCCTGGGGTCTTTCCACCGCTCAGTCTGGACCCTGGCTGTTGGTGCGACGTTAAACTCCAATGAAAAAAAAACAATATCCGAGGTCTAAGCTCTCAGCGTTCAGTCCTTTCATTGTAAATATCTGTTACCTTTTATGAATGACGTTGCAAAACTTCATGGAATGAATGAGTTGATCATTATGAAATAAATACCATAGTTTTATTCTCTGTATGAGAGTATTGTAATTACAGTCAAACCTGTGAACAAAGGCCAGTCTTGGGAAAGTCAAACTGTGGCCCTTTATTGACAGATGGCCTTTATTCGGAGGTCAGCATATTCTAAATAAACAGAGACGGTTTTTCAAAGACTGGCCTCTATTCACATGGCGTTTTTATTTGAAGGTGCCTACAAACATCGGTTTGACTGTAGTAAAGTTTTAAATCCTGTTAAGAAACTTGTACTTACGGCTCCGAGTTGGACATTGTGTAGGCGACAAGTGTGTTCTGGAAATGCATTTTCCACTTAAATAATTATAGTACCATGTTGGTACGACCACTTGTGAGAGTGTAGTGTTTTAATGACGTTCATTACATATAAATATTCCGTAGTAGTAAAAACTGACTTCCTTTCTTTTTCTTCAGTCCGTCATTCCAGGAATCTAATCTGGGCACAGACACCACAGGGTGCATCCCCGAGTGGTGTGTCAAGTCTTGTGGGTATAGAAGGGAATCCATCAGAATGGGTTCCTTCCGGTGATGTACATGTCAGACATATCAGGTACCTATATTTATATGGCAACTTAACGCTACACAACTTTAGGCTACACAACTTTTGCTATACAATTTTAGGCTACACAACTTTTGCTATACAATTTTAGGCTATACAACTTTTGCTATACAATTTTAGGCTATACAACTTTTGCTATACAATTTTAGGCTATACAACTTTTGCTATACAATTTTAGGCTACACAACTTTTGCTTTACAATTTTAGGCTATACAACTTTTGCTATACAACTTTTGCCATACAATTTTAGGCTACACAACTTTTGCTATACAATTTTAGGCTATACAACTTTGGACTATACAACTTTGAGCTATACAGCTTAAGGCTATACAATTTTGGGTTATAGAACTTTAAGCCATACAATTCTGGGCTATACAACTTTGAGCTATACAATTTTAAGCTATAAAACCTTGAGCTATACAACTTTAGGCAATACATATTTGGACTATACGATTATGATTTATGTTCAAAACAGTACGGACTTCAAAATACAGCAAAATGATTATGAACATTGTCTGACTGCAAACGTTTGCCTAAAAATATAATTACTTGCTGCAATGACTGCCATAGGTTAAATTCTACAATATATTTTTATAAATTGTATACATTTATATTAATGTATACAGTAAGTGTAAGAAGTAATGTCCATGAATCATGCTTAGCGTAAATGTACGTTAAAACACTACATGTGTATAAAGTTCAAGACGATTGGCGAAAAAATGGAGACTTGAGACCAAGTGTGTGATATCACATTTCTTCTTGTTCTATGAGTGTTTATCATTACAGTGCTCCACATCAAGGCTGGAAATTCAAAGCTCTCGCCTTTAACTATGTCACTCAAACATTGTACTGGTCTGAATCAAGCAACAAGAAAATTCAGGTACTCTTAACAGTAAAACATTTTAGTAGTACCGTAAAACCTCGATTATGCGACCATCTTCGGAACCCGTAAAATCGGTCTTAATAATAAGGTGGTCTCATTATCAAGTTGAATTTTAGGGGGAGTTATTGAAAGCCAGTCCGAAAATAAAAGGTCGTCATAGCAAGGTGGTCGTAATATTGACGAGGTCGCTATTTGAGTTTTATTGTTATTTGCAGAAAAATAACGTAGTATGCATGTATTTGAGTTGCTCAGAAAACAATATTTGAATTACAAAATTATGTCCTTTAAACGCATATTCAGAGTAGAACCGTCTATAGCAATTACTTTTTTATTTATTTTGTTTTGAATTTTACAGTCAGTGTATGTATATCATTATGGTTTAGTTTTATAGTTTCCTGAAATGATTTTACAGTATGCTTGGCTTAAAATTTACCTCTTTGTATTAAACAATTGATACAGGAAAAACGTGTTGGTCATTGTCCAGTCTCTGGGTCCATTTTCATACACACGTTTATGTTTATCAAATATCACTTTATTTGACGTACATCAGTTTAACAGATATTGTATGTATTATGTTAACATGTAGACCCTAACCACACGTCAGTTTAACAGATATTGTATGTATTATGTTAACATGTAGACCCTAACCACACGTCAGTTTAACAGATATTGTATGTATTATGTTAACATGTAGACCCTAACCACACGTCAGTTTAACAGATATTGTATGTATTATGTTAACATGTAGACCCTAACCACACGTCAGTTTAACAGATATTGTATGTATTATGTTAACATGTAGACCCTAACCACACGACGCGAAATAATTGCAAAATGCAGAGAAATGGGTTAGTGTTTATTGCCAATGTGTATCACGACAGACAAGTAACAAATAAATGATTGGATTAACAGTATTTTAATACTGACAACAAGTTTAAATAATGTTGAAATTTAGTGCCATGAACATCATTTACCTACAGATTTCCCTACAAATTTACCTACAAATCAATTCCATTATCAGGGACTCAAACTTAATGGCACGACAGAGACAGAGACGATATTTACCGGAACTTCGTCTATGGCTGTGGGTCTTGCCGTAGACTGGATCTCCAGTAACATATACTGGACTGATTCCTTGTATAATTGGATCATTATGGCGCCGTTGAATTCACAAGAACGAGTCTACAGGATTGTAGTAAAGACTGACCTGTCCAATCCTCACGGTATTGTGATACATCCACAGAAAGGGTACGTTTTTATCAAATTTCGTGTCCTTATTTTGAAGGGTTTGCAGCAAAACTAAGATTGTGATTACATTAACACCGTATATCGAATAAAACCATCATTTCTTATCAAATTTTGTCACGACTGACTAGAATTCATTGTTTTAGAGACTCTAAAATTTCAAACAATTAAAAAATACGTTATGGAAACACAGGAATGAACACGCGATGCCAAAGGAGTGCTAAAATTTACCATGTATATGATTATTAATTTAATAGACGTGTAAATTATCAAATAAACACAGAATGAATGTTTACATAGACGATTCCACACGCCCAAGTACACACGCATGGAAAGAGATCAACATATTTCCTTTAAAGAACGCATAACCTTTTTCCTCAAGCAGTTGTTGCAAGTTGGGACAAAAAGTCAAGTCTAAATGTGACTTACACTTTATCTTCATTTTTCCTCGTAATATACAAATCCCCTAGGTGATACAGAACTCATTTTCCACTTTGTCATGGATGTCTGTTTTAAGTATGCAAACTAGTGTTATTGTTTCAAAATTCGAAATTCTAATCAAAACAATAGATAAGTAATAATAAAACAATAGATAAGTGATAATAAAACAATAGATAAGTAATAATAAAACAATAGATAAGTGATAATAAAACAATAGATAAGTAATAATAAAACAATAGATAAGTAATAATAAAACAATAGCAAAATGCATGAAGGCTTTTTTATTTCTATTTGTATATACTGGCTGTCACAAGAAAGTAACCATCATAAAAATTCTTCTATTTTGGTCTAATATACTGACCTTGAAATTTTAATGGTATACAGCAATTTTCTATACAGTGATAACTTAAGAATTGAATGAATTCACATTTTCTATGCTAAACTATATCATAAAATGTTTCAGCTATTTCCATAATTAAATTCATCTCGATTACTTGCACTTCGTCTATTTTGTACCAACATCACTTACTGGTTACTTTCTTATGACGGCCAGTACAGTTTAAACATGGTTCTCCCTCACCTACACTGGTTAACAATGCAATGTACAATACTGTGAACTCCGAATTATCAGCCACCTCTTAAATGTCACCATTAAAAACCTCCGTAGCACATATATATGTATCTCTATTGACAAAATTGTAAGACCAAATAAGGGTCATTTGTGAATTAAGACCATGTTTCTCCTTCCTGTTTCGGTCTGTGATCACAGGGTTAACTGTATGTAGATTGATTGAAAAAAAATGTTACTACGCCTGTCTTCTGATATGGTACAATACATGAATGATGAAATACGTGTAAGATAAATAAGATATATGATTAATGTGCATTTGTTTAATATAAAAACGTAACTGAATAACAAACACGCACGTGTCCCATTGTGGATTTTTAGCCTGTCAATACCCGGAACAAAATCAGTGGCAGATCAGACCGGTAAAACTTCCTCTATCATACGCGGGTTGTTTGTGGAAAACGCTTGGGTGGAGAGCCGTAAGATATTTAAATAATGTGATGGTTACCAGTTACATTCTTCATTCATGCACAGTGTTAAAGACGCGGTCTAATAGACTGGCCTTTTCTAAAAAGGGTTCAATAATACATGTATGTCAAAGAAACTCTTAACTCCTTCGCAATATAGATTCGTGGATTTACATAAACGTTAATCAAGTTTGTATTAATTAATCCTAGATACATCTTCTGGACGGATAGTGGGGTCCGGTCTAAAATAGAATGTTCAGACCTTCTCGGAGGAAATCGTGTACAGATTGTGACCACAGACATACAGCATCCACGTGGTATAACAATTGATTTCACTGATGAAGTGCTGTACTGGGTGGATAGCAAGAAGGATACGATTGAATGCTCGGATTTAATGGGTAACAACAGGAGAGTGGTCACCTACGAGTCTGGTACAATCTTAACAGGCATTGCTTCATTTGGGGTAGGATAACTAACGTGTTAATATATCACTTACCATATATCTTGCTCACCATTGCTTAAATAATAATATGAATTCATGATAATTCTGGAGTTAGCTGTCCTCTCATTGTAAGTACTGTAAAAATAGTCTGCTCATAGTATCGATATTCTATTAATATGCATTCATATAAACTGAAATTATGCATTGATTCGGTAGACGAACTAAACTTATCCATATTAATTCATCAAATAATTATTTTTCTAATTCTTCAGAATTACCTGTTCGTCACAGAACAGATGCGGGGACAACTGAGAGTTCATGACAAGAAATTACAGACGAATTACGTGAACTATCAGCTCGGATACATACCGGATGATATAATTATGTATGATGATTCCGTTCAAAGAGGAAATTCATGTAAGTGGTAGATCTATACGGATTATTTATGATTAACAATGAATTAATTTATCGATAGACAGTATCTATATCATGCTAAACTGCCCACATTATTAATGTTCTAAGCGCGTTGCTGCTTATGCCCAAGTACGGGGCTGGATCCACATGATTTTGACAAAGTAAATTCAGCCAAAGTTTACACTTCTGCAGTACGTCGATTTTCAGGACTAATTATCTTCTAGTCATTTCCAGCCCGACAAAAATACCCCCGTCTCATTTAATAGATGGACGATCAAAATGTGTGCTATCTGCATTACTTACTGACACCAGCGCTAAATTCAGAGACTTTGGAAACAAAGATCTGGAATCGGAATGTCGCTTTTTGAAATGAGTTAATAATCCATACTCCATGCTTCTATCTGTAGTGTACTGTATTATGTGTCTGATAGAGGACTGTGATATTTTCTGTAGTGTATTGTATTTTTGTTACAGCGGATTGTGACGCTAAAGGATGTCAGCAGATATGTGTGAACGATCCTTTAACTGGTCCTGTATGTCGGTGTGGTGATGGTTATATACTGAATGAAACTGATCAAATAACTTGTATACGTTAGTACAAGTTTTTCTTCTTAAATCTTTATCTGACGCCATTGTTACTCCCGGGTCATTGCTAACAAAGGTCTTTATATGAATTATGGACACTCTATGTAACATGCGCTTATTATCACAATATACTCGATAAACCTCAAAATAAATTCCAGTTGTGTATAAAGACTATATTTCCCCTTCGTTAATTTGTTCGGAGGTATGACTGTGTGGTAAATATGCATGCATATAACCGTAAATTGTATTTTACCGTGCTTTCATACAGAAAAAAATGTACTATATTATGCGCTATATTAATTTTTAAATGTATTTTCATATTTCAGCGGGTAAAAAGTTTGTCATGCCGAGCCACATTTATGCTATCGGTGACGCTATATGCCAGTATCCGGCAAACATGGCCGATATGTCTTTGTATAACGTGTCCCTAGAATCACAATGCTTCTTTCAAAGAGGGCGTGGTCATTTTGGTCTCACTTTTGATGCCAAGGAGCACATGTTGTACTACACAGAAAATAAAACTAAAAGTATCGGGAGAATAGGACTAGAAGTGAACAGTACCGGGACGTCTATCATTAAGGGTGTCGGGGATGTCCAAGGTATTCACTCTCTGTGTACAGCTGACAACGTGGTTATCCAACCTTTTTCATAAGTATTTAGATCTCCAATATTATTCATTTTGAATCAAACAAGTTTTTTATACAATATGACATATGGCTACACACACCTCGTCAAATTTATGTCAAACCATATGGGTAAGCAGGTATTTCATTAAATCGCAATTGTTGATCGTAGACAGTAACTTGACTTTTTTCTAGAGCTAAAATACAATTATTACATTTTCGCTGACTCCTTTTTTTAGGAATGGCACTCGATTGGGTTGCTGGGAATATATTCTGGACTGATCGTACTTACAATCATATCTCCATGGCTAAAAAGAATGGTTTGCACCCAACAGTCCTGCTTGAAAATCTGGATCAACCACTTGGCATAGCTGTCCATCCTAAATTAGGGTAAATGAATTTGTTATCATAATTATGTACCGTCTGACAAATAAATCGCTTGAATTTTAGCGTTAAGTTTAATTGATTTATTACATTAGCACGATATTATTGTATGAATATGTTAGTTCAGAAACGCGTACATTGATCCTTGTGTAATTATTTCAGACAAATGTATTGGACAGAGCAAGGTAACACAAAGATGATTTTTTCTGCTTCTATGGATGGTTCAAACAAAAATCAATTAGTGAACGAATCAAGTGTTGGAATGCCGAATCATTTGTTTATAGATTACGAAAATGACAAGTAAGTAGCCAAAACTTTGAAAAAGTTTTTTTTTCATTTGAGTTTAACGTCGCACCGACAACAGGGTCATTTGGCGACTTAACAGCTTTAACGGTGGAGGAAGAACCCAGCCATATACATTAAATAGAACCACCTACCTTCCATACGCTAGATGTACAACTTTCTCACGCGTGAAATTTGGTACTGGGTGGGATTCGAATTCACGGCGATGAGAGGCTAGTGATTACAAGTCTGAAACCATGGCCACTCGACCACGCAGGCCCCTCCCCGAATCAGTTTGGGCGCAATGTTCAATCTTTCTATTCAGTCATTACGTGTCAATTGGAAACTTTGGTGTATTAGTCTAAGTGTGATACTTACCCAAAAAAAATTAAGATTATATGCATGTATCATTAGGTATGCAAATATGAATCTCATTAGTTTAGCGTACACGTAAGAGATACATTGCAATCAATCGTGGACAAATGCCTAAATAAAATTCTGCTACATTAGTGTGAGGTATTTAGGTATTTAGTAAGAACTAATTGAAATTTCGTTGGGCTTATAAAACAATTGGTCTCGTACAAAGGGTTAAGATATATTGTTATTATGGGTGGTGCGCAACCTCCCTCTTTATCGAGCCCCCATTTATGCCTTCTACAAAGCTGGTTCAGACCATGATTGCTTGTGGAATGAATTTGAATAGAGGGTACAGGCTTATTACATTTTCCAATGAATTTATAACAAGGTACCAATATTACAAGATGACATTGTTTGAGAAACTAATGCGGTCTAAATAGTTTTTTACAATACATATATACTTCAATCTTGTGCATTACATTGTTGTGTTCGGTATACAAATGATCACGTGGCATGGACACACTTTCAGTTTCTATGACTTTAAGTACACTGTATCGTTATATTACAGATTATACTGGGCTGATTCAGAACTCTACTCTATTCGGATGGTTAACCTTAAGACTTATGTTACGGATATTTTACTGGACAACTTTGCTGAACAAACAACATTCTTTGGACTCAGCATATATCAGGTAAGATCACACGAATTCAATGGTTTTATGTTCAGTAAAACTAGGATATTGAGACCACTTTCGGGATACAAAAAATCGGTCGTAATAATGAGGTGGTACCATTGTCAAGTTGCATTATTTGGGAGATATTAAAAGCCGGCCCGAAAATAAGTGGTTCTTATAACAAGATGATCGTAATATTGAGGTGGTCGTTGTGTGAGGTTTTATTGTATCAGTAAGCCCCTCTAATCTGAACATTTTAGTCTGAACAAGTTCGGATTGGAAAAATTCTACTGTATATTTACTGTATACTGTTAATGGGACTAAAGTTCACAGGTATATGGCCAGTTTTATTAAGTTATGTATAACTATAACACATTTAGAATTGATCAGTCACTTATTCCTTCACTACCTATTAAAGAACAGTGACTCTTGCACGATTGTGTTTCTATTATATAATTGAAGATATAAGTAAGAGTACAATTTCCTGTTTTCTAGGATTATATACTGTGGACAGATAAAGATGATTTGAAGAATGGTATACACGCTGCAAGACTTGATAAGTTAGAGAAAGTCCGTGGTATATTACATCCACACGCGGGGATAGCCTCTGACTTGATTACATTCGACCACGCGTTTCAACCAGACATGACTAGTAAGTACTGTTAATTCTGCGTTCAAAGACCACTTGTACATAAATACCATTCTGACACGATCAGTGTGAAATTTGGGACCCTAATAATTAGCTCGTTATATCCATATTTCCCTGTACAGAAAGGCTTGGTGGTGGGGAATATTCATTGCACTGAATTTAGCTTCACTTTTACCCGGCGTTATTATAATATCAAGTCAATATTTATGATTTAATTAAGATTAAACATCAACTCGCACAAAAAACGCCTTCTATGAAGTCTGTTATGATTAAGAGGATGCATTTTCATTTAGATGCAATTATCACGTACCCCATCTGACTGTAACAATTTAGTAATACATTGTGTACATACATGTTTATAAATTTATGTACATGTATGTATTCAACTTCTTCATGCAGTATAATAAGTTTGTTATTTTATAGTGTGCAATGGGCTAACTTCGAGCCACAAAGTTACGTTGAACATTATCAACAGCCCGAAGTTAAATAAAATATCACGTACATGTGCGGTCTGTTACAGAATACAAGAATTTTCTACAGCGAAAAAAGAACTAGTATATAAATCAGTTTTACACACATTGTATTGTCAAGACGTTCTAAACATAAAGTATACTAGTAGGTCTCGCCATTTTGTTAGTTCATGAATTATGCTATCGAAAAACATTGTAGACTTCAAACATGTTGGTCTTAGTTCATATTTCTGCTTTCTATTCAGGTGCTTGTAGCCCATACTACGACCACTGCGATCATTTATGCATCCCTACAGCCTCGGATTACAAAATATGTTCCTGTGGAGTGGGATACAGTTTAGACGAAAGAGATCTACGAACATGCGCTACAAGTAAGTACTGCACAATACTTCAAAATCAGGCGCCCTGAAAATCGGAAATTCGGACGATTTTTCAAGTTCCATTTTTCTCTGCAAACCGTAATTCCCAGAAAACCGGACTTTCGCCCCAGTCCGATGGGAGTCCGGTTTTCAAGTGTTATACTGTAATAAGTCTAACCAATGAGATTGGCCAATAAACATTTTGTGTCCGAATATGACTAAACTATGACATTAAGTCATGTATTAGCAGTGGCTCAGAATAAAATGATCGTTTAAATGTGAGTTGAAATTCAATTTACCTCGTAAATTTGATGTAATGACAAATTCCTCAGCAATAAAATCTGCTGTACCGTACGGTATGGTATTAGAACAAAACATGCCAATTTGAGATATTTAGACGCTGTTTAACTTTGATGCTTTTTGCATTTTGTAGCGGTGAGAACAGACAATTATCTCGTGACTGTGGACTCCTACCAGAAGCAGATATTCCAAGTTTCCATCGATACGGGAGCTGTAAATGCTATACCATTAAAGAACTATTACAGAGGCGTGGCTATTGACGTGAACCAATACACGAACACTCTTTACTGGACTGATAACCAGGAACACGTGATAATGAGCGCCAATCTTGATGGTGCAGAGGAAAAAATATTCAGAATGCTTCCTAATGGTAAAATAACTTTTTTAAGAAATAAATTCTAAAGTTTTACGATTCAAAGCAAACTGATTATATTTATTATCATGCATGATACTTTAATTCTAACAAAGATTGATTCGTGTGGTTATAAAATGGATAGTTATGACACAAAATAACGTTTAAAACGTCAGAATGATTCACTAAATGCTATCGAATTATAAACACTAATGTATCATCAAATTGTTCCCAGTTATACATATGACTAAATCGGCGTTCTTGTGGGCAGTATTTTGATTGTATGAACAATAAGGCGTTAACTACATATTTATTTTTTGCTTAGTAAACAAAATATAAGATTCATGTGTTGGGCTGGTGGTCTAGTTAAGATTCAGCTAACGGGCATGTTTTCTTAACGTTACCGTAGTTGAAGATTTTTCCAATTTTACAATTTTCAGAATCAATATCAGATGGTCTAGCCGTAGACAACATAAACCAGTTATTGTTTTACACATGCACGGACCAAGATATCATTGTTGTTGTATCTTTGAAGAATCCTAAGCTGTATAAAACTATTATAGACGAGGATTTAGATCAACCACGGGATATCATTGTACACCCAGAGCGAGGGTAGGTCTTATATGACAGTTTATTGGTGATGGGGAAGCTGGTAGTTTAAAAATATAACAGAATACAGCTTGTCGTAAAATGGCTTTCATTGCAGAAAGTCGTTGTAGTATATTTAAAACAAAGTTATAGTTGATAATTTTTAAACTATCTGGGCTGAATAAGTCCATCATCAAGAAGTAAACTTGACGCGCAAGCCACACATGACAGGTTATACTAGTCGTGTTCTTGTTTACTTGTACTCTTGATATCTAATATTTGATCTACAATGTACACGTACATAGAAAACTTTTTTATTTATAGTAAATAATGTTTATTTAGTATGTCTTCGTACAACCTACGTTGTATTAGCTGTTGTTTTTAAGATTAATTACTGTGCAACTAGCGCAATTTATATTGCTGTTGTTCCTGCCGTCACGACCATAACTACTGCTGCAAGTAATGATGATGATGATGAAGGAGAGGAAGAAGAAGGAGGTGATGATGATGATGATGATGATGATGATATTGTTTGGTGGTCCGGTTGTAAAGTATTAGAATATAGAGAAGGCTTGGTACAGTCGACAGTGAATAAAAAACTTATGGCGATTTAATTAAAGTTTAAAATCGTACCAATGTAATATAATGAAATGGTATTACTTCAGGAGAATTTATTGGACCGATTGGGGGAAAGAACCAAAGATTGAGAGTGCTGCTATGGATGGAGGTGGTAGATCTATTGTATTGAAACTTCAGAATGATTCCTGGCCGAACGGCATAGCCTTAGATGTAAAAAGTGAGTCCTATAATTGATTTTTGTAAATATAGCCCGGTGCGTATAAAATATGTTAATTTCTGGCAAGTTCGGTTTTTATTTAATGAAGAACTAATCGGTATTTCGGCTTTAGAAAATAGTTTATCAAAGATACACCAAAATATCATCCGACATGTTTTTAGACAGGTGTGTATTGACATTTTCAATCATGGCTGGACTATTTCAATACGTGTAGACATATAGTCCACATGTAGACATGAAGACATGAATTGTACCAAGAGTTTATCTTTCGTTGCGAAGAAAATTAAAAGTTTAATTTAGTTCCTGTAAAGATTCTGTTGGAGAATTACCAAACGACAGAGTGCTATACAGGGCCAATCTATTATATTACTACACGTAGTCGCATGTGACTCAATTCACTGAGATAAATCTGCAAGAGACACGGAATCAGCATTTAAAGTCCAGGCATCATTATGCTAAATGTATCAGCGTAGATGACTATCATTAACAATGTGTCTTAATATTAAATAATTTATCATCTTTTTTACAGCAATGAATTTGTTCTGGTTGGATGCTCGTCATGAAGTTATTGGTAGAATCAATGTTGAGACTGGTGTAAAGAAAATCTTCTACACGGAACCTAAAGCTCATTATTTTGGAATCACTTTGATAGATGGTTACCTTTATATCACAGACTGGTTTAGGAAGTAAGAAACAGAAAAATCTGACACTTCAGCATTTAACTAATATATTTGATAAAAAAATTGGTCGAGATTGAGTGTTATTCAAAAGAACCCCTTACAATTTTCTAACTGAAAGCAGTTCATGAAATGTTGCACCATTGACTGATAAAATTAATTGTACCAAATGCATTTTGTAACATACATTGTATCACACACGCTTTATTACGCACAAATGTTGTACGCATATTGATTAAGAACAGAAATGATTGAGTGGTGTGCTCTTTACAACTCAGGAATTCAATGAAATCAAAATAAAACATCTTAATTGAATAACCATACTTGTGTTTGAATACAGACAAACATTTTCGCATGAGAATTCTAATGTTTATGTGTTCAATGTTATTCACAGGCATATTAGCAAACTGAGTGTGAACGGTAGTGAACTGACCCCTATTGGACCTTCCAGGTTCTCCAGACTAAACGGCCTGGCTGGGTATAAAAAGTCGGATGTTAGAATTGGTCAGTACCTCGTTTTCTTTATTTCGTATCCTCTCAATTTAAACAAAACAAATGAAATTAAAAATTCAAATCAATTGAAATGCATTACTTTTTTAACGTTATCACATTTTTATCTTACAAGCAAACTATTCATCTCCTAATACATGTACTTCAAATATGCTTTCACTTAGCAGTTAATGCAACATTCGTTTTTTTCTTCAGTTTTCAGCAAATGCTTGAAAAATCCCTGCAGAGAATTGTGTTTGCCCATTTCGGAGGATAGCTATACGTGTGCATGCGCAGACAATTCAAAGTCTAAGTGTCGGGAGGGTAAAGGTAAATATTTGTGTCTCAGTTTTTAACTTACAAAATTATAAGTTATCATTTCTTTAATATCTGGTAAGGAAGGAAAAGAGAACTTTGGAAGGTCAAATACAATAAAATCTTAGACTAAATCTTACACATAAACTACCCATCAAATCCAATTTCTTAGTCATAAAACAACACACTACTGAGTCCCAAACAACACTCACATCACTGAGTCCAAAACAACACTCACATCACTAAGCCCAAAACAACACTCACATCACTGAGTCCCAAAACAACACTCACATCACTAAGTCACAAACAACACTCACATCACTAAGTCCCAAACAACTCTCACGCCACTGAGTCCCAAACAACTCTCACATTACTGAGTCCAAAACAAAACTCACATCACTAAGTCCCAAAACAACACTCACATTATTAAGTCCAAAACAACACTAACACCACTAAGTCCCAAACAACACTCACATTGCTGAGTCCCAAACTACTTTCACATCACTGAGTCCAAAACAACACTCACATCACTAAGTCCCAAAACAACGCACACATCGCTGAGTCCAAAACAACACTCACATCACTAAGTCCCAAAGCAACACATCATTGAGTCCCAAAACAGCACTCAAGTTTTTGAGATATCAACCTCGGTATAATTTGAATGTTATGATTCCGTATCAGTCAAATATCACAAATTTTATTCACTCTTTACTTGGGTATTTCAGGGAATCCAACTGCACAGCACATTCAAAGTGAAAGAGGTATTGTTTCTAATATACGGTTGCTTTGTTTTATAAAACCGAAGGAGTGACCAATTTACATTTTACAATTTATCGTAACAATAAATAGACTGAACTTCCAACAATATGAAATGATAAAAAGGTAACTTACATTTTCTTTAGGTATTTTACAGTTTTGAGTCATTTGAAATAAATTTTGCTGTAATTTAAGACAGAAACCATTCTCTCCCAAATAAAGCGTTTTATTTTATACAATCCGACCAATACTTTAAATTCAGTGGTCGTTATAATGCGGTGGCCGTTATACTGAGGTGGTCGTAAATTGAGGTTTTATTGTACTTGAACGAATTTACTTTACGTATGATTTATAGAGCACTTGATGTTATTTCAGATGGAAGTCCAGCACTTACCATTGGTTTGTCAGTACTGGGTATTGTGGCTGTCCTTGTCGTTGTGTTCGCTGCTGTTTATATTTACAACAAAAAGTATGTACACGTATACGTATTCTATGTGTTATTAAGACACTATAAGATGTCTTGTTGAGTGTTAGGAATATCTCATTGCTTATAGGAATTACTGATCACTTCATGTATTCTAAAATCAACTGATGTAGTATTATTTTCCAAAATATTTGGATAAATACCTCATTCACATGCACAATACATGTTGCCTGTTTACACTATTACTACATACAAAATGTATGTTGGTTCCAAAAATTATTTCATGTCTAACCTAGTTAGAGATCTTTGTGCCAAGTACTAGTACATGTAATTGATTTTTGGACAGATAAAATTGTACTTTAGGGAACATTCCCTAAAATTAAAAAATACGATTCTTTTCTGTAATCAGCTCCATCTTTGTGATAATAGGGTATGACATACATGCATTTTAAGACTCGACTCCAAACTGATACTAGTATCTCAGAGACTAAGCTATCAAACTGAGATCAGAGTCCTGTCTCAGAATGAATAAAGTCTTGTATTTGAGAGTTTTCGGTCTTAGTCAATCAGATAACTGACTTTTAATTTGAACTAGAAGCCAAGTTTATAACTTGTTGACTTGAATATTCAACACTGGTCTCAAAAGTGTTGTAAACTTTAATCAAGATCTGTACCACGTGACGTTTATTTTTTTCTCACAGATTCCGGCAAAACTTCTCTCACGATCGCCTGGTTGAAGATACTTCCAAAGTTGATACATTTTACAGAATAACATTCCCCGAGCCAGGAAAAGATGAACCCAACTTTGATTCCGGAATTGAAAACCCGTCCTTTGAATGTAGCGTAGAAGATGTTACGATGTCAGGAAATCTAGTGAAATACTCTCCTATGTAATGTGCAAAAAAACAGTCAAGATGTTTGTCAATAAAAAGGTATATAATGCTACATTGAAAGACACTAAGGAACAAGTATTTATTGTATCAACATGTTGCAATCAAGTGTATAGATTTGTGATGTCATTGAGAAAATAACAATCGAGAGAGTCATAGTTGAACGTGACCCTTGGTCTTTCTCAGACACAAGCTACATGGATTAAACACACCAAAACGTCTCTGAAATTAGGAAGAGTCAACGACAACCAGTTTATCTTTGTTTATGTTAAACTTTGTTATTTTACAAGAGACATGAGGATGATTTGTAATGAACTGCCACATATGTACGTGTTTTAAGAAAAAATGCCGAAGTGTTCAATAACAGAATTCTGGTCATTGCATTTATATTTGTGCAAGTGTTGTAATTAACATGTACACATTGACGTGTGGATAAATGTATAAACATTATTCAGTTCTTGTCAAATTAAGATTGTCTTCATATTGATGTACATGTTTTTCTATGCCAATCCCTCCCTCTGTAATTACAATTAGTATCCCATCCTAATTACTTATGATATTATCATAATCCCCTAGTTCAGTTAAAAAAGGTCTTGTTTTGTGAATATGATCTTTTCCTTACTTCCTATCAACTATTCTAAATAAATAATGTATAAATGTTTGTATTTCATAGTATTTTGCATTTTACACCGCATGCCCTTGCATGACTGACTTTAAGGAAGAAAGCAAGCAATTGGAAGATTTTTTCACTGTGTTTAACGCCGTTTTTCAATAATTCTTCAGTTGTATACGGGTCCATGTGCTATGGTTATCACTAAAAGAATATCATACATTGTAGTAGATTATGAAATCGTTTATTAATAAGGTGTCCGCTCAGCTATATTGATATCCATTTGTTTAATGCTGAATGAAGAACAATGTACAAATTACATCACACAAAAAGTTTTTTTTGTTTTCATAATTTTACACAGATAATATGTTCAAAAATCTTGGCAACATGCTGAGTTCCTCACTTTACTTTGGATACTAGCATAAGTGTGCTCCTAGACAATTTTTAAGAACGCGCCGTCAAACAATGTCAAGAGGTCCAACGCGATACATAAAATAATCAGGAAGAAACTATCTATGTTATAAAACACGGTGCACATCTATGCTTTTGCTTGGAGAATTGAGTCTTTTTATTTTCCTCAAGGGACACACCCTCTATCTTCAAGAACGTGCAAATATTTTCCATTTGGAATTGTGTTGCCGACATCAGTGCTTGTTTCGCTTCTTTGCAATCAGGACTCCAGAGGTTTCTCTCTCTCAGATTTACAACGATGGCGTCCAAAGTGTCAAAGTCATTAGCTTTAACGGCAGCTATAAGATGTTCTTCGTTATACTGGATACCTTCAGTAAGTAGAAGGTCACAGATGCGTTTATTTCCCCAGTTTATGCAAATATTCATTGCAGCTTCCTTCTGGATACATCTCCAACACTGGTATTCACAAAAAGATCTACCAGATCTTCTGCTGTCCTGTGATGACTCAACCTCTGAGTGTTTTACATTCTGTCTTCGATCTTCACTGCGGCTGCGACTACGTCGTCGGTTCCGCGTTTTTTCTCGTGACACACTTCTACGACGTGATTTGTCGTTTGAATTTTCTCTTTGTTTTTTCGCAGTTGTGTTGATCTTGTCTCTTTGCCTGCTTCGTGTAGTTCGACTCTTCGGTATGGTGAGGTTGGAATTTCTAGACTTTGTTTCCATTGACCGACTTCGTGCTCTGTGTTCCGACTTAGTCTTATCATTACGATTATTCATATCAGCCTTGAATATTTTCGTATCTTTATTCTTATCTTTATCCTTTTTCAAATTAGAAACATCTTTTATCTTCTGCCTTTCGTGTTCTCTATAACACGCGTCGTTGTCTCTCGTACAACTCCGGCTTCTTCTTGTATATGGCTGATGGGATTGTTTACATTTCATGTAATGTAGAAGTCTTTCGACTAGATAAGCTGCAGACTCGATGTACTTAGGTTCAATGTGGCGTGATAAGAATGCGAGAAAGAAAGATAATTGGACAACTCTACCATGTGGCATTTTAAAACATTGCTTTTGATCCGTTGATTTTGTCTGCAAGAATTCTTTCAAAACGCGGTTTTGTTTAAGAAAAATGATAAATTCGTCAATAAAATCTGTGTTGGTGAGGAGTGGGTTTGTCACAGCTTTTTGAAGTTTCTGATGTACGAGAACTTCGTTAGTAATGGTCTTCATTTGATCCTCCCAATCTAAATACATGTAAAAAAGGTGAAATGTTATAAGATAGTCACGTTTACTTCGTTAGCACTATCATGTCATTATTGAGTTATAACAGATATTCTATTCATTTAGTTCAATTAGTGAATAGAACTTAAGTGATGCTAAATAAATTTCTTGAAACGTAGCCCAAAATAGAAACGAGTCTCATAATGTGTACAGCTACATCCATAAAACAGAGTTTTTGCGAACAGATGCTTGCCTGGGGAAAGGGTCGGTTTCTAAAGTATGGGGATCGAAAATAATAAGGAGAGATTAAAAAATGAAATCCATAATTCACGATTTATGTGTAATTGTCCAAAATTGAGAATCGTTTAGCAGATATATAGTAAATACTCGTAATTTTAAATATCAGGAGTTTGAGATAAATGTATCCACCAATTCGTTCCAATGATTTAATTGGATGACAAGCGAGATGTTGACTTAAGAAAAAGTGAATCATATTATCCCGAATATACATTTAGTGCTCAAGTTTAGCTATACTCGCATGATAAGTTAGGTAAATATGAACAGTTGTTAAGTACAAAAAATCCAATTACCTGCTGGTACGGTTTTCTTTACATTCATTTCCCTAAAGTTCATTGGTGTCGTCTTGTTTATACTGTCTTTCAACATTTCGTCAGTCTTTTCTGAAGGTTCTGCTCGAAGTTTTCCATTTATCCTTTGAGCACTGCTTACTAATGCTGGAGAGGACAGTCGAGGTTTCTCATTTTCATCTTTGAGTCTTTCTTTATACATAATAACTATTCTATGAGCATTTCTACCAGCGTCAGTACGGTCTTCATGGAGTATTTCTGCCGTGGCAAGTTCAGCTGACGTTGGCCTTTTGTTTGTAGTTTTTGTCATTTCGTCTTGACCTGACTCCTGCTTTTCACTGTTGCTGCAGTTCATATCGCGAGAGCTTTGACAAATCGCGGAAGCAGATCGTGGGCGTAATCTCCTCACGGTGATAGATCTATATTTCCGAGCACTTGCTGGTCGGGGTCTATTGTTAGCGTCATTAGCAGCTTCCGTTTCATTTTCATCAGCTGTTTTCAAAGAAGCGAATCCTGGAGTGGCTGACTGGGGTCTTAGCAATTTAGGAAACATTTTCGGTGTAGGTCTTTTAATATGAGACAGATAAGTTAGTTGTCGTCTAAATTCTAGGACAGCTTCTTCAGTTAACTGATCCTTTTTGGCTCGCGGCTGTATTTTATCTCCAATCATGTCTGAAATGAGTGATTCATAACGAATCATCGTCTCTTTTCGTGTTCTCACCTTACAGGCATCCAGTTCTATTTTGCAAATAAAGTTTCTCACTTGTCGGATTAAATTTACGTCGTTGACACTCTCAACCAGTCTTTGAACAATTTTGAACAATTTTATCCAATCTTGTCTCGACTGTTTGTACGTTTTTCTCGAACTTCCGGTGTCGCCATTTTGTTTTGGATGGAAATATCGTTTGCTCAGATTACATAAATAAATGATGTCATCTTGCTCGCGTACATCTAGGCAGTCTGACGCCAGCAATACGGTACAGAGCAGCCGTGAATTCCATTGAGATATGTCAGGGGGTGCGTCATGTTTGGGAAACACAAGGAAGAGTGGACCATTGGTTGATTGAATAACTTTTGTGATGTTGCGGTGGTGTTTCTCTAGAAATCCTATCAAAGTCAAAGAATTGTCGTGCGTTGCTTGTCTTAGGCGTGCACGTAGTACATCACACGTAGATCCAGCAAGAAAAGCTTTTATTACGGACGAATATTTAAAGAACGAAGCTCGTTGTTTCTTAGATTCGTCCTTCTTCATGTGAGTTTTCGGGTTGACCGAATGTATTCGCTTCAAACGTTGTGCGTAAACTTCCATTCTAGAAGTCCTGAAAACACACAGATCTTGTATTGTAAGGATGTACATTTATTGTGAGTACAAACAGACAAGCAGCTTTGAGATAACAATCGCTGGATTCAGATATTAAAAACACTGCTAAAGTAATTATTAATTATATATCCCTATATCCCTTAATCTGATATGCATTTCTTATCAGCATTAAATATATGTAATATACGGACAGGTAATTGCATTCACGAATTACCTGATGTTCCCAAAGATTGGATTCGTAAATATGATGATGTCAAACGAACAATGGCCTACACGTATACAACTGAGTTACAACTTGTACAAACTTATACAAACATGAAATAATTTCAATCAAATCATTACAGAATGACCTGCATCTTCAAAACAGGCGCATGCATCTGAAAGTTTGGCAATATATATTAAAAAAAAACGCTAAAATCTTACCTTTAAAGATATGCTAACATTCAACTAACCCATTAAATTCGTCTTACATTTAAATGTTTCATAGCACATTATTTATTCACAGCATAAAACTATCTTTATTTATTCGTTATTTAGTGTTCACGGTTTAAATGTTTCAAATCTTTCATGAAAAGTGATAGCAATACTTACAAGGAGATTTTTTGTCTCTTTTGTTTTTATCTAAACAATACGTGGAGATATCATTTTACACAGAATGAATGCATTCATTTACCGACAATATCAAACTATTGTCCTGGTTCATATATATTTCTTTACGTTTTTAAATAACATTTTTGATAAAATCTTTAAAGCAATAAAAATTTTCAATGCTTCATAATGCAGAGGTAAAGTGACCATTAAAATACAGGGAGAACAGATTCTTTACTTTTTTTACAAAAAATAAACATGTATTAACTTGTATTCTTTTGTTAGACCAGTCTTTTAAACTAAAATTGAAACTCAACAGAAAATTTCGCTCATACACCTTGATCTGAATTTTTTTTGACAATACTTCTGATCAGTCCTCATATTTGATCAGTCCTCATATTATCTTTTTCAATTGTTTCTTGTATGTCAGTTTAAACATCTAGGTTTAATGATACATATCAGGTGAGTACTTGAAGTGTTTTAAATCATTCTAACTACAATTCCATTATCACACGTCTGTTATAACTGCCAGTAGGTCTAGGAATATACAACAGCAACCAAATAAGAATACATGTACCATAATTGTAATCTATTGTAGGGGCCTCCTTGGCTGAGTGGTTATGGTCTCTGACTTGTAATCACCAGCCCCTCACCGCTGTGATTTCGAATCCCACCAGGACCAAATTTTCAAAAGCAAGGATGCTGTCCAGCGATTTTACAGAGGTTCATTGGTTCTAACTGGAGTCTTCCCCTTCATTAAAGCTGGAAAAGTGGTGAATGACCTCGGCTGTTGGTGCTACGTTAAACTCCATACATTGTTATCCTGAGTGAAATTACTAATACATGTACATGTATTTAATATTACATAATAACAGCCACATTATTCTCATGTCATATTATTTTCAGTCCTTTTCTCATAAGCAGAATGTTTTTGAATGGAAGTTCTTTGAAAATAAACAACAACAGTCAATTAACTTATCACTGTTTAATACAAAAAAATATCTGATTTAAAATACCAATAAATAACAAAATAATACAACACATACATATTGAGTACAAGATAAAAGTATATAATATATTCAAGAACTACAGAAAGCTAATGTAATGATCTGATATCATATGAAGTATGGTCAGATATTTTAACACTACAAGGAACTCACAATCATCATATGATAAACAGGTATAATGATTTTGAGTTTCATGCACTTACGCTATTTACTAACAATAAGTGCATAATGTATGGCAAAGTCAACTGGAGTAAAGTCAAACCTTTAAACAAAGGCCATCCTAACGTGGCCTTTATTAAAAGATTGCCTTTATTTGGAGGTCAGTTTGTTCTAAATAATCAATGACGTTTTCAAAGAATGACCTTCATTCACAGGGTGGCCTTTATTCGGAGGTGACTACAAACACAGGTTCGGCTGTCACTTACATCATAACCTGGGCAGTGAATTTCTCATCTTTATTCAAGATTGTTCAAGTAGACTATGTATTCAGGTTGTTACTGAACTGATATTAAATAAATACAAAACAACGTTGGTTACCTGAACTACATGGTAACAAAGAATAATTTAGGATTCATATTTTATAATACTGCCAACACATATAGCAAAAATTAAGCATTTTAAAGTTATAATGGAAATGAAATATTGCATGGACAAATTGCCAAAAATTAACCCTGACATAAATGTATGTGTTTTATGATGCATAAATAAAGTTATTAATGTACAATGTACACCATGAAAATATATTAGTGTTTTGATTGATAAAATGAGAAAGAAAAATAAAATAAATTACACTAATGCTACAATTTATACATAAAACTTAAAATTGGCACATTAATATACTGAACATGATAAAGTAAAAACTCATCATTTTGTGTCTGGTTCTATTAAAGTGAATTAACTCAGATTCATACAAATATTACATGAATATCAGTCCATTTGTAAGTATTAAAATAAAATTAAGATCCACCGAATGATTTTAATGCCATGTGTATTTACAAAAGTACTTCAGATAAGTCTCATTATGGTATAGACAAATTTCACTATTTCTCTTAAAAGCTACTAATCAATTTTCATCTATGTTTATATCATTAAATATTTTAGTGTAGCTGCTTAACACGCACAGTCTTCCAAATAAACACAATTATACAGAGCTCATATGTTGTCTAATAAAAATATCTGTGTCACCAATACATTGATTTCCTATGAAATTTAAATGACTACAAGATATAACTACACAAACAAGTTTGATTGTTTATTTTTGATATAAAACAATTGATGAACATGTGGGCAAGATTGTGCTATGCATCTACAGTAAGACCCCTCAAAAATAGACTACCTGAAAACTGGAATTCTCTGAAAAACAGACAATTTTTCAAGTCCCATTTTTTTTCTCTATATAATTGATAGTTCTCTGAAAACCTGAATTCCCAGAAAACTGGACTTTTACCCAGTCTAAAAAGGGTCCCGTTTTTAAGGGTTATACAGTATAAGAGATTCTTGGTATAAACATTGCATTGTGGGTAGTTTGAGAATTAATTGATGATAAACTGACATATAGATGAACACTGTGCTGAGTGAATTAATTGATAATGATAATAATTATACAAGTGCACCAGTATCTGATGCATAGAAAAACATCAAAAAATAAGAATTTGCAAATCTCTGTTAAAAAGATAGAGAAAAAGTAGCCAGGGAGAATGCTCAAATAGCTGGTTGATTTTTGCGGATTCCAGCTCATTTCTACACCCATGCTTGATATACATATATTTGCTAGTTATTTGAAGTGGCCTCTACAATCAAATAGCATAGATAATTTATTATTTAATATTGTAAATGCATATAATTTGTGACTATGATAAAATAAATGCAGTAAACCAGTCAGCACTACCATCTCTACATAACGTTACGTACAGGGTACATAATATCAATAAACCTAACACATAGATTTAAAATAATCCCATATCATAGCTGGTGGATGTTACAGGAATCTCTATGTATATCAATACAACAAACTGCAAATCAAAGAAAAAAAAGAAAAATCTGTGTATTACACCACACATGATTAAAACCAGTCAAACGTGGAAGGTGGATTGTTCTTCAGTGAGGTTTGAGGAGTGAAACACTTCTTGTAAACACGGTATTTCAAACACTGAACAATTCTCACTCCATCAAAAAGAAGAAAAAATCCATATAAGCGAAAATAAATGTAAAATAATGAAACATATCACAGAGAAGCTAATATCATTGTTGCCATGGTAACTGTCTCACTAGTTTCCTCATGCTGCTACCTCTTGTGTTTTTTCAGAGCTGTCTCAGAATTTGATTTTAAAGATTCTATATGACTGTCTATTATGCTTTCTAACTGACGAGTACGAGCAGCTTCAGCCATCAGGAATTTTTCTGAAGCTGATTCGTTCAATCCTGGTACCTGGAATACAATACAGACTTTTAAACCCTAAAAGTATTAAAAGATACCAGCCATATTAAATAATGGAAACTGTTAAAGTATATTCCAAGCGGAGAAAAATCACTGGTCAGAACTTGGTATTTCACCCAGGACCTCTAGCACTGTAGGCAGACACTCAACCATGTTGCTAAAGATTTAACCCAACAATTTGAAAGTGACCCATATTCTTACAATCACTACACTGTCATAAAAAAACCTTTGTTTACAACCACTGAAGGAATGTTTCAGCAAAATTTATTGTGGACAATTCAGAGATGATCATAGTGAAAAACATGAACACCTCTGTCATGTGACAGGCAGCTAAACATTATGTAGCAGTCTTCATGCTAACCCACTAGCCAAGGCTAGTAAATATCTATTTGGTCTAGTGAGCTTTCTCAAAATTGTGTATTCGGGCTAGTGGTAAATTGTTTATTTTCAATGGCCCACTCCTAGTTTGGACAAATGCTTAAAATAATTAGTTCCAATGCCGATGTAGCCTGAAATGGCCATAGTGGCATGAAGCATATTGATACAGAACACTTAATTACATACCGTAATAAGTCATCTTTCTCAGGATGTAGTAAAACCTCACATACTGACCATCTCAATATTACAACCATCTTATTATAACAACCACTTATTTTTTTCAGACTGGCTACAAATGACTCTTGAATAATTTAACTTGATGAGACCACTTCATCATTACGAAGAATATTTGAGTCCTAATGGTGGTGTCATTACCAAGGTTTTACTATGTATACTTCATATCAATATCTGCCATTAGCAGACACTTGTCGTGAAACAGCCACATGTATTAAGATAACTAAATGCAACCAGCGATTACTTCCTTCATTTGACAGAATGAATGAAATTTTAAAATATTGAATGATACATTCCGTTTTATGATAGACATAGTTTCTATAACACAAGTATATATTAACCTCGTACACCAGATCATTAACACTGTCTGTATCAGCTAGAGACATATCTTCATTTATGTACACAACTTCATCCCCACCCTCTTCTATGATAATATCATTGTGTCGAATTGAAGCTGAAATATTCATAAATATAAGCTTAGTGTAATTTGATAAAAATAAACTAAATTGTTCAGTACTAAAAGAGATCAAAATTCATAAAATTCTGCTACAGATAATTAATTTAAAAAATAAAGTATATTAAAAACTTAACACATGAGATATTTCTCAAGACATAGTGACTTAATACATTGATTCAGCACAGAAGTTTATTCAATTTTTTGACGACCAGAAAAATTACTTACATCCAGATCTACGTTCTCTGTCTAAATCATCTTCTAGACGAGCTTTCTGTCGCCGTAGTAACTGTAATTGTTCCTCGTAACGATTGATTGTGGAATCAAGTCTGTCTTGTAACATGCTTACCCGACGATCTGAATCTTCTTCAATGTCTTGTAATCTTCTATATAAGGAAAAATTTCAGGAAAGAAAGTTGAATGAAAGAAAAAATATATACGTTCATAATAGAACACTGCAAATGTTTAAAAAAACCTTAGTAACCAGGTTAATATAAAATGTTGGTAAAAATAGTGGTTAAAAAGTTAAACATGGCAACAAATTTAATATTTTCTACTATTGTCATTTTTAGATAATAAGCCACTTTGCTGCGAATCTTATATGGAAGTCACAATATTTCATATATTTTGTCTTATGATACACAAAATGTTTATTAATTAGTTTTCAGTGTTACAGCCCCTGGGTTAACTTGCTAACTCTTTGTCTTAGCTTCACAACAAACAGGGAATAAAATACCTTTGTTCTCTGTTTATATCTTCAACATGAGAGAGTTCAGCTTCGTGTAAAGTTCTCTGTAACTGTTGATCGTACTGATCTTCCATTGTGGATATATCTTGTTGTAAAGCACTCACTTCATCTTTCAGAGTTTTATTCTCCTTCTGTGAAACAGAAAATCAGAATTACCTCCCTTTATTGTCAATATCAGGAATAGTACTTACATTTAAGGCATCTTAAAAGTGAATAAAAACGATGTCTAATAAACTATTTTATAAAAAAAACCCATTACATTGACCCTCCAATTCAACATTTTATTAAATATAATAATTTCGAATCAACTTAAAAGTGTTGGTTAAACTTATTGTTCTAATCAATAAATAGCTTTTGCATTTTTTTCTTATACACAAAAGTAACACTTTAAGTCTATTTTAAATGTAAAGTACAAAGTTAAGAAGTATGTAACAGACATACGCAATAGACATCAAATCACTGGTCAAAATTCATTTGGTCAGGAGAGATAAGCATAAACCGATTTTTTTTTTCTTTATTTGGGTCCAGTACCCTTTCCAATGAAAAATAAAGACATTTTTTCACAATACCCAACCTAAAAATTCCTAATTTTGGCATCACACCTCACATTTATCCCCAAACTGGACCAGACCCAGACCCTTTCCCAATATTGCAAAACAATTCACTGATGAACACTAACCTGCATGTTGTTCATTTTAAGTTGATACTGGTCCTGTAATTCTCTAAGTTGTGTTTCTGTCTCAGTATGATCTAGATTAACTTGTGTCTGTTGTATGATTGTTTGTCGTAGATGTCGGTTCTCCAACCTCAGTGCATCAATCTGGGCGTTGGCTACCTGTAACCATAGCAACATCAAATAATTATAGTAGTAAATTTTGTTTGTAATGAAAACCAATCTTTACTTCATATTTATTTGATTATAGTCACATGTCATCATAATTTAGTTATGCAAACTTGATAAAAAACAAGTGTTCCTGCTTTACCAATAAGTCCTAATCAAACATTATTGTGGCAAAACTACACTAAATTGGCTTTGATACAGTAGGTATGAGGGCAATAAAAATATCAATATAACGTAGTAAATGCAACTATAGTTCATGTATAAGATTTCTAACTACTGATACGACTATACTTTAATTACCTTTAATTCTGCGTCTCTCTTTTTTATCTCTTCTTCTTCTGTCTGTAACTTTCTTTCTAAGTCACCAGCTTTCTCTGTGAGACTAAACACACTTGTATTGTTTGAATGAAGCTCCTCTGTTACCTGAATTATATAAATTGACATTTTAACAACATTTTATTGACTTCAAAGTACAAAATCAAGAATATTTAAAAACATTATGTCTGTTTTTTTTTATACAATAACAACTAAAATATTGTCTACTGACTATTGACTTTACAAAAGAAAGTAAAAAAAGATTTAAGAACATTCATTATGTTTTGTGCTGTGATACAATAAACCATTAAAACAACAGAAGTGAATTTGAGTGGAAATTTGACAGACAAACATAAAATAGAATCATTTTACGTTCGAATCCTAGTGACTGGAATTCCAGCAGTTACTAAATATGCAAACAAACATCAAGATACTTGTCAACATAACAATATAGTAGAGTTAAAACAAGGTTGTAGAGTGATTAGTGTATGAAATAAATAAATATGATGACTTGATTTGCTTTTTGAATGATACTTGACTGAAGACAAAACCTGCCAAAATAACGCAATCAGTAGAAATAGGACAACTTAAACTTGTTAAGTTCATACCTTAGCTAGTTGACCTTTCATTCCATTCAGCTCCGCTTGATGACTTGAATCCAGGGAACTTAGCTTTGAATGAGCCTGAGCTAACTGTAACTTAACCTGAGATAATTCCTCCTCTAACCTTAAAACATCAGATTTCTGAAAAACAAAACAAAACTGTCAATTTTTTATTTCACATAAGGCCTAAAAAAGGTTTGTTTCCAGTTACCCGAACGACCTATCTTTTACCGGCTGACTCATAAGTTTTTACGGCATCCAAATCTTAGCGCTATACTATAATTTTCACAACAGTGTTTCCAATACATGTAAAAAAAACAAAAAAGAAAAAATCACTACCAATCAACCCATATTTTTTGGGGCATGTAACCGGAAACAAACCTTTTTTTTTTGTTTAGGTCAAGTAGTTTAATATTTAATAGGCAAAAATAAATGAAACATGACATGGGTTAAATTTATGAATGTCATTAATCCATTCAGTGCATCAAATGGGTGATTTTATGTAGAAATATGAAATCTTACTGCAAAAAAGGGAATCTGACAATTTATTGATTACGTATATATGTAATGCATAATTTGGCAATTTTGTTCTGCAATGCCGTGAACAACATTTTTTTTTAAATAATTTCCACTACATTTCAATAAATAAACTGATATAAATAAGACAGTAAATCAATGTTAATAAAATGAAACAAAACTACGTGTAAAATTCTGAAATCTATGAGAATCACAGAAAACAAAAAAATCTATAAGGAAGAAATACATTTTATCACCCGATTTATTCTGTTCTGTTCCATATACATTTAAGATCAAACACTTGTGAGAGATAGGTAGACTTATTAGCCATTAAGATTACTTTAGTTACACATGTATGCTGTTATCAAAAAAATACATTCACTAATCATGAATTTAAAATTAATTAAGATACATAATGATAAGAATTTAGACGGTGTTTAATTTAAAAAATATACATCACAGATCACATCAAAATGATAAACTTAATAAGTAAACGTTATAAATTATGATATTTGTTAAGACAACAACAAAATGCATGTATATACCTGTCATCAGTGTGAGTTGTAATGCGTAAATGATAAAAAGTATGAACCAATGTTGTATAATTTATTCCAAAGTGGAAAGATGTTCAGAATAAACTATCATAAACCATAATTATCTCTATAATCTGTAAATACTTTTTATTAGGAAACACAGACATATACATAATATCATGCTTCATCCCATACAACATGCGTGTCACATCATATACAAGTCTGTACAGTGGCACCCCTCTAAACCAGTTGAGCCCGGGACCAGGTCACTTGGCTGGTTTAGAGGGGATGCCAGTTTAGAGGGGATTTTTTAATTATTTAGTAATGAAATTGGGACCAAAACATTTGGCCGATTTGAGGGGATACTGGTTCATAGAGAACCAGTTTAAAGGGGTTCCACTATATACCCATATAAAATAATGATACATATTCAGCAAAAATGTTTGAAACAATCTTCTACCTTTTCTAGCAAATAGTACAAATAAATACAGTAATATCATCCTCTCATGCACACACAGTTTAGGGCATACTAATAACCTCATTTTATAATCAATATAACAAAGGCCAACATTAACTAAAACCCTGACAGATTCTATACAAAACATAGCATCTAACAAAATAATAGGAACTAGAACAAAGCCTGACAGAACCAAAGTAAGAATTCAATTCATTCACAACTTGACAGAGTTTAAACCCAAGTCAAAAAGAAAAAAAAAGTAAAACAAAAAGTGAAATGAGATGAAAATGTCTGTTAATTAGAAATATCACAACTACAATCAGAATAACCAGTTACCATAGCAACATAACTGATATAAAAGCAACAAGTAATCATACCAAGAATATCATATCTTTCTGTATTTGCTAAAAGTTAAAAAAAACAACAATATAAAAAATAAATAATAAAAAGTATACATTGTACAAGTTACAGATTTGTAATGTCCCATGACATGTGTTCACAAATGTGAAAGTAGATACACGATGTCTTATATCAGTTTACAAGGCCTCCTAACATAAGTTTATATCATAAAAAGGACACTCAGTGATTTTTATGTAAAATATATTTGGACTTTATGTTAATGACTTGAAAAAAAGTCAGGTATATACATGCATTATGCAATAAACAATCACATTTTAATTAACAAACTTAATTATCAATATAAATAAAGAGATAAAAATTAAAGTGTACAATAAAACTATTTAATGGACATTTATTATTTATTCACATTTAATTAAATTCGAATAACTTGATTGAGTTCTCATTTCTTGAAAAGAGAAGACAATTTGTACATTTTTATTCGTCATAAGTACAGCCTGACTCTAACTTAAATGACTTTATTCAATGTTTATTTGATGGCTGGCACATAAACAGCACAAACAAACAAATTTCAAATCCAGACATTTAATCAGTCTGTACAAGGCTTTGTTCAGCCATAAACCAAACTAAAAAATGTCAAATACATCCAACAAACCTTTTGATCAAGTTTCTTGTTAATAATATCACAGTCATCTCGTTTCATTGTTAATTCTTCCTGTAACTGATGATTTTCTTGTGTTAATAATTCCTCATTCCTCTTGCTTAACCTTAAAACAAGTAAATATACTTCATACTTATATCATATATAATATATATGGATTGTTAGAAATTAGCACAGCAACATTAATATGCAATTGATGAGACATTTTTAAAACCCAAGAAATTATGTACTGAAATTTCTCTTTACTTTCACATGTAAAACATCTTCATACATGCTTAATTCATAAGTTTGTGAAGAATTAAATAAGAATTAACAAAGAATCAGGTAAGTCACCCTAATAACCCTGGAGATGTGACAAGGTCAGGGACAATGACAATTCCTGGTTTACCCCTACCCCTCATCACAAAATCTTGTGTCTATCTTAAATCCCCCCACAAGACAAACATACGCAAACATAGAGTCATTGCACAGTACACACAGTAGACATTACCTAACATTATCTGTCGTATCATGAAGTTGTTTCTTTAAAGATGAAATTTGTTCATCTTCCACTGTATTTTTAGTATCACTCAATTTTCTGAAATCAATACAAATATTATGTAAGTATGTAATGCTTATGCAACAGTTTGTGAATATATAATTGTAATCAGAAATTAACTACAAAGACAACTGAAATGACAGATAGGTTTCAATCGATCGATAGATCGATCAATCAATCAATCATACTTCTCTTCAGTATATGACAACATGGAATTGAAAAGTATGTGACAATGTCACAGGATTTAATGCTGTTTTAAACAATTTTTCAGTTACATATGGCAGGATCATAAAAAAGTGGAATCATTTTGTCTTATTCTCAAACACTTACTTAATAATCTCATCTTTTTCAGCAATCTGTTTATTCAACAAGGCAAGATTGTTAGCACTCTGTTTACTATCTTCCTCCGACATACGTAGGAAGTCATCCCTGGCTCGTAGCTCTGCTTGAAGCTCTGTATTCAAATCTTCAAATTTCTGAAATATTAACATTAAATATTTTAAGTTTATGATGTTTGTAAAATATTCGATGTTACCCACTTCTGTGAAATTTATTTGAAGCATGTTTCTCCCATTAGATTAAAACTTAAAGAGGAAGTATGGTATGCAGTCAAATACTTAACAATTTAACTTAAAGACTGTATTGTGGTATTTTCATATCCTAAAAAGCTATATATAACACATTAATAAAATATTTAATGATCACATACTAACCCTGACTTGACCATTAGCTTTCTTCAACTCATTGAGTAGGCGTTCATTGTCATCCATGGCTTTCTTATGTGAGGACATTGCTTCATCAAGAGATCCCTTCAATTTGTCCACCTTTGTGTTCTGTGCAATAAATAACACATTTATGTTCAAAAGAATCAATAACAGTCTAATACATGAACATCTTTTACACAGACAGAAGTCAAGCCACCAAAGAATGTTTCCCTACAACCAATTTGTAACATAGTGCAGTTTTTGTGAAGCCAAAACAAACAAATTTGTATTTAATACCAGTTGCCTTAACACATAAAATTGATCAATGGCCAAGTAAGTCATTCTAGATAGTACAAGAATTTTTTTCAGATCTTCAAAAAACAGCTTATCAAGGGATTTGATTTGCTATCCAACTATATCAGGCTCTTTATCAAAATTGGTACTGGGTATGTACTAGACTTTTATAAGTTTGATAATTGCTGCATTTTTACCAAGTAGGTAAAAGATCAGAAATAAATAAATTTGATTTTTAAATTTATATCACCAGTATTTAAAGATTACTACAGGAAGGTATGATGCGTCCCTACCAGTAAATGATTCATACATGTTTATAAAGTAAGTATATCCATTACGAGCAAGCAAGAGTTATGTCCTGTATCCAGTAATTAAGAGCCCCCCTGTCCATAATTACGAGTTACACCCCTTCAGCCAGTTATAAAGAGTGAGGTCCCTTCAGCCAGTAATTAAAAGTGATGCCCCTTCTACCAACAATTAAGAGTGATGTCCCTTTACCTGTATTTTGAGTGATTCAGCGGTAGTGTTAAGCTTAGCTTCAAGCTGTGCAATTTGTGAATTGAGACTAAACTCAGTGCTGTCCAATATTTCTCGCCTTTTATCAAGTTGTGTCTGATAAGTCTGCGCTTGTTGCTATAGTAACAGATAGATAGATACATAGAATATAAGAACTGATTATTATACACACATATTTAGCAATAATAATAACTACATACATGCACATGTATAGCCAACGGAACCAAAGCAATGTTAGGAAACAATCAATTGCACTAAATGAGTACATAACAACATGCTGTATTTACTAACATGAGCATAACCTTTTACAACCATGACATTTAAGGTTTTACAGCCAGGCAGAAATATCCTAATACAATGTTCATTCATATATCAAGAAACACATTTATCTTCAAATATCATATATTAATTACATGTTTATTATTTGTTAATACTCACAATATTAATTTTAGTTAACATATTTGCCTTGAAATAAAATTACACAAAAGTTACTATAAAATAGCGAGAGGTTTAATGTACACTGGAAGTTTCATTCAAAAAGCCTCATTGTTGTTTCTAGTACTTGCACCAAGCTTACTTTCACATTTGATAAAAGCTCAATAAAGCTTTTGTTTTACAATGGATGTTGATACACATATCAGTAGATGGTAACTGTAAGACAGCTACATTATTATCTAATAACTACCATACTTTATTAAACAGACAGACAAAAATGCAAGATTAAATACTGATACTTTATCCATACATAACTAAGATAGAAAATACATTGATGGTATGATAAATGATAACAATTAAGTCTTGAGCACTTCAAATTCCTGTAGTAACACTATACACTTTGAATAAAGAAAGCAATTTATTTAAAAGATAGCTTGAGGATAACTATAGCATAGAGAGATATTCAAGCTTACAACATATAGAAAAGTTTCCTATGACTTTGTAAGTTCAGGACTTTCAAAGAGAAAATTTACAGTAGATGTAAATGTACAGTAAAATCAATTTACAATCACCTCATTATAACAACCACCACTAAATTTGTACCAATTGTCAATATTTCTTCCATATTTGAACCTAATAATCAGACTGCCTCAATATTAAAACTGCTCTTTTCTGGTCCAACAGTGGTTTTAGCATCAAGTACTAAGACTAAATGGTTGATCTAACATAATCACATCAGACAGTCTATATTATCACATAATATTTCCATTTGTATCTGTATATAATGTAAAACTGATGAACTATTAAAGTTGTTTTTGAAGAGAGGTGATTACACGTAGCTAAGTAAATTTACTAAAGCGATATTTATTACTACAGCTATAGTAGAAAAACTAATTGTACAATATGCTACATTGTCACTGGGGTCTAACGCCATTTTTTCAACAATTTTTCAGTTATATATGGCAACCGGTTTACCCTTCCACTAGGAGCTGGCAACTTCTCCACATATGGAGGAAAATCGACATTTTTGTTAAATTTTCATAGGAGGGTATGACCTGCCACAACCAAGATTTGAACCCAGATCTCCAGGTTACAAGTTCAGCACACGAACCACTGGACCACGGCCATGGCCTTACAAAATGCTACAACTAGTAAGTACCAGTATGTCAGAGAACTAGACTAAAGCAAATTGAAGAGGCTTCCAAAATCTGGCCAGACTGCCTGACACGTCCAGACTAATGTGCAATAAATCCAACGACTGTCAGAAAAATTTCATTCAATCTGACATACATTGCCATTCGTCAAACCAAATGTCAGACAATCTGGCTGACAGTTTCTTTTGTGGACTAATGTTATAAATTATAATCTTTGATTGACTGTGAATCCATACCTATTGTCTCAAGTCATTCATAGAAATTGATCAAATGTAACAAAGGTTAAATTAAACAATTTTACAGCAAAATACAGTAGAATTTTTAGAGCCTGTAAAAAGCTAATAAGAAAGTTGTATAATGAAATATTAGAAGGTTAAATATGTTATATTAATACATTAGAACTTCTAATCTGACACAATTTATGTTAACAACAGGACGTACAAAATAGTATTTCCATCATGTTAAGGCAGACAGCAATAAATAACATGGACTGATATTTAAGCAGTTAATTATAAATTAATGATACACAAGCACTTGTACACATTAGAGTGATTACAAAATAATACAAATACAACATACAGTAAAACACCAGAAAACCAGACCCTTTCCAGATTGGCCAAAAGTCCAGTTTTCTGAGAATTCTGGTTTTCCAGAAAACCATTGATTATCAAAAAGAAACAATGGGACATGAAAAATTAGCCAATTTTCAGAGAATTCTGGTTTTCAGCGCGTGTAGTTTTCAGGGGTTATACTGTAAATGGATGTATAATGAAAGGTCAATATGATTTGGAAATAAAGCAACTAAAAACAAATTATAGAATACATGAACTATAAGCTATCCTTAACATTGATCACAGTCAATAAACACACAATAAAACAATAACTGTTAAAATGTGTCCGAAAAGAAGAAATTGTCAGACTGGATTTTCCATCAATGCAATTAATTATCTCCCTTTGATGAGAAATTAATATATTTATATACCGGTACTTCTTGTACACCCAAAACAATTTTATGTGTGTACAAGCCCGTTTTAATTGGTCACTGATCTGTATTTTATACAAGGTTTTTAACTCTATTTCCCACAATCATCAATATGAGATCATAACAGGACCGATAACTCTGGAAGATTCAAGGCAAGAGATCTACCAGTGGTAGAGGTACCTGACACAGAGTAGAATATAAATACAAGTTTTCTGTAGAGTGTGATCATTTTAAGAATACCAATAACAAATAAATAACAAACATGCAGGTATATAGAAAAACTAGATTAACAAATTAATACATAGTTACAATGGTTACTATGGTTACTGTGAATCATGTTAACAAACAAACCTGAACTAATGTACATTTTTCCAATAACGATTGACGATGTTTTTCCAGTTCATTAAACTGATCCTAGGTAATGATACAGGTGATAATGTTATACATCAAAATTTTCCTATAAATAACTTGCAACTTTCTATTTTGGTCACAGGAAAGCTAAAAGATAAATACCTGTTTGGAATTAAATACAGCAGTTACCTATATATCAGCTGAGGATTTAAAGCTAGTTAAAAAAAAGAGCGAAAACAAACAAACTGCTTAAGAATAGCTTCAGTTCTTACAATAGCAAAGTCAATGCATATAGCAAATATAATAAAAACATTCAGTATTTGACCAAACAATCAGCCTCATATATATGTAATCCAGCACCTAATTTAGTTAAAAAATCTAATTCAAATGAGAACATTTTTTCAGCAAAGACTGAATTTAATAAAAGCATTTTGCCCAAAACATTAAAACACACAAAAAATGCACAAAATGCAATTTTCTTGCATCAAATTTCATCTCTTCATCACATAAATGCATGCATTATCAAAATTAACTCAGTTTGACCATAACAGAAAGTAACCTAATGACAAAAGATCAGGACAAATAGACAAATAAGGAGAATTAAAATTTCTAATTGATAATAAAAAGATGTCAGCTGACCCGAAGAAAAGACAAGAATTTCACTACAAATTGAATTTTCCAATTAAAATCAGGGCAACCAACAACATGCTACAGATTCACTACCATGTATAATAAAAAGCCCAGCACTAAATTATAGCCATACACAAATAACTTACAGTGACATTAAATGCTGTAGTAAATCCCTACAGTAACAAACAAACAAAAAAACAAACATTATGTAGTCTACATGATTTTTACAAATATTTACATTTAGTTCAACCCATCAAGTCAGTGCTTTTATCGCATTCTGCTGTCAACGAATTTTCCATAAGTAATTTAAAAAAATATTTTTTTAAAAAAAAATGAGCTCAGAGGCTGATATGCAGGACTGTAGAACATTTGTTATTATTTAAATACTTTATTCCAGACTGGTCCAAAATACATGTATTTTGCTAAATGAAACTCATTCCACAAAGGAATCTGAGGATACTGAAAGCTTTCAGACAATTTTCATCAGGTGCATATAACAATGAAGAAATATAATTATGATATACTGATATAAGAAATTATTTCAGAACTTCAGACATGGATATCAACAAACACGTCTGCATTATGGGAAAGTTTTACAAAGATTTCATATCATTACAGAATATACCCATGGGTTAAACACACATAAAATTTATCACAAAACAAACCACACAAGGATTCCACTAAACAAAGCTAGGTTGGTGTGTACACAGACAGCAGTAATTTACCTAAATGCACTATAATATAAACATGGATATCGAATAGAAACAGGGCTGTATTCTGTAACCAATGTTTGTCCATTTTTGGTGAATTTTGGGTTGATTTGGTAATTTTTAAATCATTTTGAATATATCATTACTATCACAGGTTTATTACTACTGTCTGTGGCTGCGTGCAGATCACTCAGAAGCAAACACTCAACACAGCAAACTCAATCTTAGAATAAAGTGATAGACTTGCATTCTAGTCAAAATTTCCAAGAGTAAAATTACTATAATATTTTGGTAACTCAAAGAAACAGATTGTGGCAAAATCAAAAATCAGACTGCATGTTAAACCAAGAATGATGCTATGTGACTTACAGATTCAAAGGTCAAAATGCTTCAGAAAGAAAATATTTCTTCACAATTTAAGAAAAAACATAAATTCAAAATATTGCAATTTAACTGAGCTCCATGTCAGGATAATTGGTAATTAATATTATTGAAATATTTGTTGCAAGCAAAAATGCTGTTGTATTCAAAATAATTGAAAGAACCAATTAATGACTTCAATACAACATGGCAGCAATACTACATACATGTTGAGATACAGCCTTGTTGTTCAAGAGAAACTTCTGTATGTAATCTCAAATGATACAGAGCAATGATAAATATCCTGATTATGATCTTCGAAAAAATTAATAAATTATTCACACTGTTTAAATTATGTAAAAAGGGATAAACTCTTATATATAAGAATATTCTATGTACTATCAGGGTTTCAGGGGGCTGAAATAAGACTTATATGTACCTGCACAAATTCACATTTTTCAGAGATAGCCTTTCGTTGAGCTTCAAGGCTCTCAATCTGTTTCTGGAGTGCTCGCCTGTCAATGTCCCAATCTCGTGATCGAACACGATAATCCTGAGATAAAAAAACACATTAACATAACTGAACATACTGTACAGTAAAACCTCACATAGCAACCATTTCAACAGCATGATCACCTTGTTATAATGACCACTTATTTTGGCCCAGATTTCGATAACTTCCCAATATTTCAACTTGATAATGAGACCACTTCATTATTATGACCAATTTTTCAGGATCCACAGATAGTCTCATTATGGAGGTTTTATTGGACATGTAATATGTCATAAAGTGATTTCATATATAAGCCGATATTCATAACACTATTTTAGGTCTAACGTTTTACAATTCTTACAATTGATCTACATAAAGAAATCTAGTATTCAAAGAAATTGTTGGACAAAACACATTAAAAGTCCACCTGGTAATCAACCAAGTGTGTTCAATGCTTTCCTTCCAGTACTATAAAATACATGGCAGATGTTTAGAAAATCAGCTCAGCATAGTGTAATTCTGGCATTATTTTAATGTATGCAATCATTTTCATGATCCCTCCCATAATTACAAACCTCGACTTTCTTGACCAATTTTTGAATCTCCAGCATGTCATCTTGTTTTTCTATCATTGATTTTTCTTTCTCTTTCTCAGTTTCTTTCTTCTGTTTTAAATGTCTTTTATGTAATCTCTCGTATTCCCTTCTCAAGTTTTGCACCTATAAAACATGCGATAAAAATATACATTTCCATTTTGTAATGGCCGGCATTCCAAGACATACTAATACACCTAATATGCAATGCAGCAATACAAATTTAAGTGTAAATCAACCCAAAAGTATTTACATTTTATGCATGTTATAAAACTAAAAGGCCTTATGGACACTGTGTATTAGGAAGTAACACCTTAGCATCATGGGAAGAAATACAAAGGCTGACTTTGTTAAGTTATTATAATGTCACATTCATGAATACAACTAAGAACTAATAGATCCAGGTAGTTTTATTAAATAAAAACATATTAATGCAGGTGTTTACCAAATACACTGGTTAGAATGCATCTAAACAAGAACTCAAAACACAGTTAAACGTTACTTAGCAACCACTTTAACATTAAGACCACTTCATTGTCATAACTATATATTTTCAATATTTACTATGTATTCCAACTTGATACTAAAACCACCTGATTATTAGAACATTTTTTTTTTATTCCATACAGTGGCTTAATATTTAGCTGCATTGTATAGGAACAGTGAGTTGTACCGCAAATAACTTTTATTAACAAAGACGTGTCAAAGCTCCATACCTCAGTTCTAAGTTGAGACAACTGTGCTTCATATTGTACAACAATATCTCTCTGTTTCTTGTCAGAACTATCTAGTTGTTGTCTTAATTGGCCAATCTGTAACAAAAATAATCAACATAAGAAAACCTTTGACATATAGTAGACCCGCAAATTCACAATCTTTTGTAGTAATTCAAGATGCTTGTTTTTAATTACCAATAGCTATTATTAACAGACGATTAAGAATTTTCAAATGAGGCATCAAATCTTAAAGTCTAAATTTTTAACTAGGATAATGATCTCGGGTATTCCATGGTTTCAAATAACCCATAGGGCTCGACAAATCCACTCATCGACCATAAATTTAAAAGCAGAAAATCCACTCAGAATGAGTTGATGTTGCTGTAGAACTAGTGAAAATTCTAAGCTGGTCATTTTGCAGAAGGAGTAGCCTGAGAAAATTTGTCAATCCCTGATCCATTGGTATAACAAATGGTACACACAGTTTTGTGGTACATGTGTAAAAAAATCATAAAAGGCTTATTTCTTATGTCAGTAACATTACTTGAGCACATATTCAGGGAATATGATACGTAAAGTGTTCTTCATAATACACAGTGTTATATTACATCATACTTATATTTACCTCTTTATGCTTTTGTTCCAGAGTAGATTTAGACATCTGACACTCTTTCTCCCTGACCCCTAACCTCGACTGTAGCCCTTCCTTTTCTCTCTCCCATTCTTTCTTCTTAGATGCTACCAGTCTATCAATCTGTTTCATAAGCTCTTGTAATTCTTGTTCACAATTTACAGTCAGTGCTCCTTTAGGAAATCTACAATTATACGATATAAATGAACTGTCAGGTAACATTTGAACGCTGATCATCATTATAATATTATTATTAACCAATTCACTTAATCATCAAGGCTCCCAGTATGTGGAGGACAGTTGGCTATTTTAAGGATTGCGTTGACTATTTCAAAACATAAGCATTAAATCTATATTTTGCACAGACATTAAAAATTCCACAGTTAACTCTGACAATTAGATATTTGAAAAAAGCTAAGCAGTTACACACTTGTATAAATATACTTTAAAGACATTCATATCTAGCTTGTCTTGTTAGAATGATGATTCTGAAAAATCTAAACTTACTTATTTTCCTTTTGGAGTTCTGACCAAAGGCAAGACACTGGCGTGTCCATCGCATTTAAAGTTCCATCAATTGAAGACTTTGAACAAAGTATTTTCTTATATATTTCTCGGCATTCTACAAAAATATGGCACATATACATACATCTAGTTACAAAATATGTTCACTTAAATTGCATAAGTAAGAGAAATAAAAATAAAAAAAACCATTGAACAATTCCCGATTATTTTACTGATAAGTGTAGTTTGGTGGATTGTAGAAGGAAATTACCGAATGTCAAAAGCTATACAACTACAAACCTGATGAATTCATCCATTCCATATTATTGAATTAAAACAAAGCAAATTCGTAAGAGACGAAATTTTACGAAGGCGAAAGTGGACGAAGTAACAAGTTCAAAATGAAACTTGGTGCAAGCTGGAACAAGTTTGGGCGATGGATTCGCATCGTTGGGTCATCGATTTGATGGAAGGTGCTGATTAATATTCGAACAAAATACTCTATTCAACGTAATTAATAACTTGTACTGGTGTGTCAATTCCACGGATCATGAAATTAAATGATAATGTTTGTTTACCTTTTCATTTTCAACGAAGCGACGTTACCGCTCTCTGTCTGCGGCGCACTGTAGAGTATATGCGGATCGAAAAAAATATGTTAGAGAACTCGTTAATGGTTTATTCTTATTGTTTTACATTGTTGTTATCGTAATTGTAATTTGATAAGAATGGTAAAGTAGTGACAATCAAAGTAAACTTTTTTCAAGAGTAAATTCACTTAGTACCCGCAAACCAACATGCAGTTGTATATGTACCGCTCTAATCTATTATACCTTTTTCCATAGACGACAAGCCAACGACAACAGGTTAAACACCGCTAAATTATATCGCCGTTTACATGTTGTGTAATGGACATATACGGAACCTAAAAAAGAAACTTTCGCGAGACTTTAATGGGACTGTTTCCACATATGAGCCTGGGGTATATTATACCACTCTTCTAGCAAAGCTTGACTGAGCTCATTGACATTACCAGGGGGGGGGTTGACGTTGTCGTACACGTGTGTCAAGATTATCACAAAGGTGCTCGATGTGATTTATTTCCGGGCTTTTTGAGGGTCAATCGTCTATGAAATCAACGTTGTTTCGCAAGAACTGGATATTGACACGGGGACGTGAGGTCTGGCGTTGTCTTGCTGAAACACAGCCAGACCTCAATTGAATTTGTAAGAGAGAAACAACGTGTGGGCAAGGTCATAATCTCTATACATTTGAGCCTTCATTTTGCCATCAATGACCACTAATTGGGTATGATACCCATACCCAATTTCGTCCCAGACCATCATGGATCCCACCGCCAAAACGGTCCCGCTGAAGAACGCAACAGTCAGCATAACGTTCATTCCTACGTCGGTAGACCCTGATCCTACCATCACTATTGGACAATGCAAATCTGGATCCATCTGAAAAAGAACCGTCCACCAGTCTTGCTTGTCCAGTTGATCTGCCTATCAGCCCATTGAAGCCTGTCACGGCGATTAAGATCCGTTAATAGTGTTCCGACGTAGGAACTACATGCCTGTAAATTGTTCTCAGCCAAACGATTTCGTTCTGTTTGAGCGGAAAGCGCCGTCGTGGCCACACGTGGTCTACCGCTACGTGGAAGATCTTCCGTGTTCCGGTCTCAGACTTCTGACTGCACAGATGATCCAACGTGCGCAGCAACCTCATCCGTTGAAGCTCCTGCTTCCAGCATCCCAACGGCTCTTTCTCTTAAATGTTTCGCAATTCGAGGCATCGAAATTTTGCCCAAATTGTATCGATATAAACTTGTTCAGGTATTTTTATGATTGTAGTCGTCAAGTGCAATAATTTGCATTGAAAAAAGTTTACACTTGTAAACAAGATATGTCCATCCCGTGCTTGCGCGTGGAAATGGAGTTTTTGTCAAAACACATGATATCGTTCGACATGAGGCGATTATCTGACCGATTTCCCAAACTAGGACGCCAGTGTTAATTACAAAAATGTACTACAAATACACATTTTTTACATTATGTGTTTAACTTTATAAGTTTAAGACCTACTTTGCAAAAGTTTCTTTTTTGGTTCAATGAATAATAGTAAAAATAATGCAGAGAAAATAGGAATTATTCATTTGCAATATCTTAAACAACAACATTAAAATTTAGTCATATTTGAATATATCAAAGATACCAAATTTTCGATTTAAATTTGTTTTACTTAGGATGTCTTCTCATAGATCACATGTAGCAACTGAAAGATGGAACAAACCTAAAAACAAACTTAAAATACTTAAACACTCATTTAAACTTTTACATTTCTCACTTAAACTTTTGCTTTTCCATCAGTAGCAAGTGTCATTTGCCATATACAGGCGAAAACTTCTTCAATAGTTTGCTAGCAGACATGCCCCAAACTACACTCTCTCCACACTTCGAACACCTTTCCTTCCATTGCCCTCTTAGCTTTTCTTTGATTTTTCCTCAACTTGTTTGTAGAAACCAACTTCTCATGAGCTTCTACTAACTTTGTCTCTTCGTGCAGAAGATGGAGTAACACATAGAAAGACGGCGGAGTCTGCGCTCCCTTTTTGAGACGACGATGCCATCCTGTAATGGAGAATTTAGATAATATTTAAAATAACTTGAAAATCATACTCTTCAACTAATTGACCATTTTTACAAATACAGTAAAGCTCTGTCATGCGACCGTCACTCATTTAGAAATGTTCATTAACTAGTACAGTGTACTAACAAAAACAGAACTAACCAAACATACTCAACGTTCTGTGGAACTTTTTTTACCAAAACAAATATGAAAAAACCACACAAAAATAATACAAAACTCAATCAAGGGACAGAATGCAATTCAAGGGGCTTTTGTAATCGACCAACATATTATCATAGTCATTATCATCATCATCAACAGCATCTGGGTTCGACTATTAAGACCGACTTCAAATTGATATAAATGGATGATATAATTGCGAAAGTCATAGAGTTACACCGATTAATTGCTATTACAAACATTACATAATGTTTATATTATGTATACTGGTGCATTGAGTATTTTATGTTTTCAAGTCCTTTTAAATATACTGTTGGTGTAGAGAATATATGTACAAACGTTAATTTTCTTAACACACCTTTACAATCGTTGTTGGTCCTTCTGACATGTCATACGCGGACTAATCTTTTGGTGACTACATTGATCCAGAGATACATTGGTTCTCTGGTAAACTAGTGAGAAAGCATCATGGTCAGACGACTTACTCTTCTCTGCTTTAAACACACTAGGGATGTGATTTGATGGCAGGAGAGGCAGTTTTAGGGTTTTAGTTATCGTTAAAAACTTTTTTTTATCAAATTTTAAAATTGAAAATCTGTCGAGGTCGATTATAACAAGGTGGTCGCTATTAGAAGTTTTACAGTATATTTACTTATAAACAAGACGAGAAATTATTAGTTAATATCAGTGTATATAATAGTATCTAGTATTTGCATAGGGTATATATTCACACAAATGTAAACATTGTATAAAAACAATGTCATTTTATCGTGATGTTAGCGGCCTATTTATTCACGCACAGGTCTGCAAACATATATACATGTACAAGCATAATTATATTGTTGTTGATAAATAAACACTGATACAGTGAAATACAGAGAAATCATTTGGCATTCTAACTAGTGTATTGGCTCGGCTATTTCAGAATGCCTTTAAAAAGTAAGTGTATGATTTATTTCAACTTTTATTGAAGTACTTTCACTGTTTTTATTCATCTTAAACTATTGCATCAATTCTGCACTTGTTGGGTGTAATCATGACTAACATAGCTTCTCGCCCGTGCATCTCAAACCATACCGGGCACTTTCCATTCAGAGACAATTAGTGCATGATGAAAAGTACAAACAACTCAATTTCTTCACAATTTATGTGCTTGAATCACCACGGAAATATGCACCTTACAACCGCGCATTTTTAATCACTTTTATTATGACTTGTATCTAAAACTTCCAAGAATTTAGTTAGTTTTGTGTCCTTAATGTCGGGTTCGGTCTAGGCTTTGGATTATAAAAGAATATATGTGCATACTTTAAGGTTACAAGTTTGTGGAAGATACGTTTAATGTTACGGAAGAAATGAAACAAGATTTCAACACAGATGGATTTATTCTTGTCAAGTATGTTTGCCACTTATCGCTTACATATACCGAGTAATCTTATCACAATGAAGAATTTTATCGACACTTCCCAGCCGATTTGAATATGTTCACGTTTGCATATATACGTTCTTCCCTCCAGATAATTTGTATCATTTAACGAAAAATATGTACATGTGTTTACTAAAACAAAATAATAAGTCCACATGTGAGAAAGCTGTCCTCTTGAATACGGAAGGGTCCTCTTCCATCCTTCCTCTTATCGCCAAATGACCCTGGCTGTTGTGGCAACGTTAAACGCTAAGGAAAAAATATTGTAACCGTTGTGTAATCTCACCATTTGTATAAATGCCACTCTTTAGTAAACATTTTTAATATTAAGAACCAAAGAAAAGAACCAGAACAAAGATAGACAATGCATAGAAACCATTTTTATCTTTCCTTTTCGATAATTTTTATTGCATCTTTATTTAGAGGACTTCTCACAGCGGACGAAGTTAAACACGTGGAGAAAGCTGTGGGTACAGAAGAATTTGCTAAATATATGTACTCGGTAAGTATATTTCCCTTTTTTACTTCTTGATGTTCTTCTGTAAAAAAAGTGATTGTACGTTTCTTCTAATGGTAGTTGAATTTGTACTTGTACTGTACGAGGGAGCCTTTTTTGATGACTGACGCCAGGGTTATTTACCAATACTAAAACCTAATGCAAGGATATCAGTTTTTGTTACTGGTGTCAAAATATCAGTGAATGTACCACTCTATTACCAGACAATCCACTGGCAAAATTTATTCCTAGTTACGTTTTATAAGACTATTTTGAGTCTGTAACTATGACAGCAACTAATTAGAATTTAGATGTAGCAAATATAATTAATTCATCATGGTTAAAGGTACTTATGCATTCATTAGCACTGTTTAGTTCTTTTGGTCGTATCACATGAGAGGAAGCAGTCAAGCATGCTTACGGGAGGTCGGTGGTTCTACCCAAGAGTAAGCCTGGGGTCTTCGTCCACTTTTTAGTTATTTTTTTTCTTCATTTACGTTTAAATGTATTCAATTCTTTCAAATTATTTCACTGAAATTTTAAACGGGTCATTTATTGCATTGCTTAGTTACCAGATAATGAGGGGCGTGATGCACGTTTGATTTTGTGGAATCATCCTGGAATTGATGTTACTGGTATGGTGGCCAGGTGTGAGAAAGTTGCAGGTACTTGTGAACAGGTATGAAAAGAAAAGGGAAATACAGAAGAAATTTCGTTGACATAAAGACCAACATTAGAACTTTTCAGTTAATGTAATTAATAGATGTTATGCCTTTTCCTGAATAGACTTTGTAATTCACAATGTATGACTGAAAAAAATTAATTTATTACTGATTTGATTCCATAACCTCGTTTCCTAGTGTCATCTATTACTCGAGTTAGATGCGTAAGTATGGTCTTCATAAATGGTCTACGAAGGGATTAAATATGAAAGTTTCAATTAAGCCATATATATATATATAGAAACCTAGGATTATCTCTTGTCATTTGTACAGCTGCTTGAAGTTTATCACTATCACACAAAACTGATGACAAAACCTGCCAAAATTGGTGGAAAATTTTCTTGGCATCAAGATTATGGGTAAGCAGCTGATAATTCACGTAAACAGGACATATAAATTATGATGATGGTAATGATTTTGCAATACAGCAGTTATTTCTCTTCATTAAGCATATTTAATAATTGCCAGTATAACATTGGAAAGTGTAAATGAAATAGTTCTACCATCACAAAGCCCTCCCCCATCCCTCCGTCCTCCCTCTAAATGATGTAGGATATGTCCCCGGAGCTTTAATAGCGCTCTAATCAATTACACATCAAATTGATGGGGAAATGAGTACCTTCACTGTTTTTTGAACATCCTCTTGATAATATAGATTATATCATATGTGTTGGTGGGTTTTGGGTCGGGAGATCTGGGCAAAAGTGAATGTTATGTATGTGTTTCATTTTCCCAGGAATTTTCATCTATTTTCAAAGTTTAGATAAGGCTGAAATTAAATGTCTTAAGTCTGTGACGAAGAGGATTCTAATCATTAATTGTAAAAAGAGCATTGCTGAATTTTAATTTCATCATGTTTAAAGTAACCTAGATAAATTAGTTTCATGATGTTCGCTACATGGTTTACTGTGAACAAACTGAATCTGTATTTATTGAGATTGATTTCGTTGTAGGTATTGGTATAAAAATGGATGCCTGTTTCCACACATGATGACAGTATTTATTGCCATAGATAAATGCACGAAGGAAAATAGCTGTCTTCAGGTAAAATGCATGACAGTACACACTTCATTCTACCATCTTTCAAATTGGAGGCCTCTCCATGATTCAGCCTCTGTTATTTATTTATCCATGCATTTTATTTTTCTTTCCTCAAACTAGATACCCCCTTAGCTTTGTTACGGACCGTTTCATGACTGTATCCTCCGGTAGAAAGTTTTCTTATTTTTTTCTTATTTCATATATATACATATATAAGTCTAATGACTGTCAGGCCTCTTCCGAGAAAATGTTGGTGTCTGGTAAAATTCGGACATAGGTATCTGGAATTTTGATTTTTTTTGTTAAATTGGTTTTTACAATTTTGAGAAATTGGACAAAGATTGTTTTTGTTTGAATTACATATATTTAGGTACTGAAAGGTTCTAGTAGATGTGGACGTATTGATCATGTTAAAGTTGGTGGACAAATTGGTGCCGACACTGAACGTGTAGAAGGTTTAACTAAAGTTTGTCCTCATGAATACGTCGAGATGGATCCTGGTACTTCTATTGTTTGATATAGAAATGGTTGACATTTAATATACGCCTATTTAACAAGTTTATCTTTTTCCATTGGTTCACTACGTTGTCTATGTCTTTTTAATTTCAAATTGTAATACATGTAGTAAATCCAATAAATGCATTATTATAATGACAATCATCAAAGTTTAATACGAAGTTTAGTATCCATATAACTCAACTCAGACTGTGAATGTTATATGCTATGCATTCCTGCCATAATGGTCTTTTGTATTTCATGCGTATTTTAGGCCAAATTTTCTAAATGCGGTACCCTCCGGGAGAATGTGTTTTGTCATCTACTTATTTGTATGACCTTGTGTGTTGATTTGATTTTAGGAGGGTCGTATTTTGGGGAAGGTAGGAAATGTTGTGTTTATTTTCTAGGAATTTTTTTCTTATCTATTACTTATATTTGATCTACTCACTTTGTTTCAGGTGATGCGTTATTTTTCCACTGTAATTTATTGCACAGTAGCGGGGCTAACACAAGTGATGATAGACGTTGGGCATTCCTTTGTGCATACAACAGAGCTGACAACAACCCAACAATAGAACATCATCACCCGTGTTATACTGCCCTGCAAAAGGTACCATGTAGTTGATACGAGCTGCAGTATGCGAACTTCTATCAATATTTTGACTCACCATTGTGTTTGAGAGTCGAAGTCTTCACTTTTAGATGAATTAAGATTGGTTCCTCATTTTCTCCCATGTATAAAAATGTCTGATTTTTTGATAGATTATGCCTCTCCAACTTTTTTCGCTACATTTACTACTACAATTTTTTTTATACTTTCTCTTTTATTTGCATGTAAAAATTAAAATGTCTAACATTTCGTAGAGCTCATGTATTCTGCTATTACTTTGACAAAAAATATTGAACTACATCATCATGAGCATGCAAGTTTATGTACTTATTTCGGACATGTTAAGTTCTTGGCTTTGTTATTGCCAGTGTCTGTATTAAGTAAGAATATCAAACAATGCGTCTCGAATATAATAAATTAAGCTATGTGATCACGTGGTTATGGTCTCTGACTGGTAATCACTGGTCCCTCGCCGCTGTGAGCTCGAATTCCAACCGCGAGCCCAGAAATAAGATAAATCAAGCTATGGAAACCAATAAAGGTTTTTTTCTATATCTCCATGGACTAGCAGTCACTATCTTGTTATGTGAATGATGATATCCTTCTGTTTTACTTTAAGTAATATCAAATTTTTAGTTTTATATTTTATTCGTCACATGTTAAATGTGGGTCTTAGCAATGGCTAGTTTAAGACGGCAAATTAAGACTACATAAGGTAATTTATTTCAGGTACCGAATTCAGCCATTTTAGGTTGCCAGGAAACTTCTTTGGAGGGAAAGTGGTTCAGAGATCCGGAAGTTGATGTAAATGTACACACATCTGGAAGAAAAATTAAAACCACCGAACATTCATTTATAAAGAATTGACGCATACATATGAGAAATAAAAAAAAGTATTCGTTTGGCGAGGGAGCGTTGTGTTACTCATTTCAAGGAATCACACTAGCAAATAATATGGATATTTGAAAGACTGTATTTATTATTTGTTTGACGTGATATTCAATGAATGACTATGATTAATCAATAGACATATGATTATATCTGTTTAATTAACATTTTATACTGTTGGTGCATGAATGATTTAAGAAGTAAAATCTGCATATATATAATTTGTTTGGAACTATGTTTTGTTGATTGTGTACATTGCAGAAGTACTGTCAAGCAAATGGTGTACACAAAGTTATTTCCAAATCAATAAAAAACATTCAGCACCACTACATATAGACAGTGTCTAGTTTGTGTGCCGCACAGTATCAAACATTTGTTTCAAAAAGTATATCCCTTTAAGAGAATTTTGGTTAAATGCAGTAAACACAATTTGACACAGACTATGTTGTACTTAAGTGAGATTTGACCAGCATGAATTGTAACGGGAACTACGACAGACAGACAGTGTGAAAAAACTTTGTTCAAGTTTAGATATTTTATCATTTCTATTGGTATACTTCTTGGTACAAGTCATGCCGTAGAAATAATAGTCTAAATATTCAATATTTACTAATATTGATTAACTAATCATATAATTAAAACAGAATAATTAGCCCATTAACATCGTTACATCGGACCAGCACTGTCTGATCTGATTGTTAAAATCGACAAAGCTACAATGTAACGGGTAATGCCTTTCCATCATGACATGAACAAATTTTCATAACTCATTACTATAGGTTCTTATTAGCCTGTCAACTTCAAGTTTCGTGGCTCGAAAGGTTATAATATATAACTTACCCATCGTACGGCATAGCATGCTGGAGTGGTCTCACCACTTAATCACAAGCAATACACTAATCACTCGTCACTTAACCAGTGCGCAGTAATAACTCCAACAATTTCACAGTCACAATTTATTAACACACTATAAGTTCAATGAAAACAATAAGTCCAAAAAAATAATGACGATATATTCACAGTGATTCACGTATGATATAAATTTAATATTTAATCAAAGTCGAATAAATAACAATACAATATGATAACTTTAAATACAACAGCTGTTTCTATTTACCAATGAAAACGTGAGATTAACAGTTATTATTAATTAAAACCATGAATAAACCGAGGAAAAATCCATTGATGACCGTCGATGACTGATGTTGGATAGTGATACTGAACGAAGAGACTGATCCATTTTGTTAATCGGTGATTCATTATAGTTTTCTTATTTTGATTGTGGCCTACTATGACCGTTGATTCAACTGATTTAATTCCATTCTCCGTTGTATCATGCACACACAACAACATGTAAACGGCGATATAATTTAGCGGTGTTTAACCTGTCGTCGATAGCTTGTCGTCTAAGAAAAAAGTCAAACCTTGTAATCAAAATTCGTAAACTTCCGGGGTGTGTGAATTTGAACGAATAAAATTAATTTCAAGGAAGAGATTAACTACATTGAGCAAATATGTTGTTGATGTTTGATGACAAACACAAGAAGCATCTGTCATTTCTAACTGACATAGAAATTTCAGGTAGGATTACACTATGAATATTGAATGTTATCAGTTTTCGCGACGACGGTTGCCGGAATTAGAAATCAATCTAAGAATAAAAGAGTCATAACATTTCTTTTCAATGCTTAAGATGAATAATATGAACAACCCATTCAATGTTTACATAGAAGTGTACAGAGTTCATTGAATGATCATAGTTGAATGTATTTTATTTAGCTTCGTGATTTTTAGCTGAGCCTTTGTTATCCTTGTCCTGTGACATTGGCTATACTTTTGAACTGTTCGTCATGTAAAATAAAAGTAAAACTCTATTAACCAGACAACACACCGTCATAGCTACACTGAGGCACATCAAGGCACGTACCTCAGTTAAATTTTGGGCATGTAATGGGAGAAAATGGCAGGTTTTAGTAAAAAAAATCTGGGGCATGTTCCCCTGGACCTCCCTAGATTGCCTTGGTTCAGATATGGGTCTAGCTACAGTACAGCATCACATGCCATAAATTTTGGGAGAATTATTCATTTTGCCTCATTATAAGATAACAATAATCAGTGATACAGATGAAGCCTACAGTTTTTAATAGACAAGCGATAACTTTTAACAATGTTTATTAATCTTTTTGTGATTGTCAAGAAGTTTTACATTTTAAAATGATTTTTCTTGTTTTCAGTTCTGCAAGAATTCTGTAAAATTAGTATTGGGTTTATAAAGAAAGGTGCAAATACCAAAGTATACCAGTCAGCAGCCCGTATGTATTTTAATTTTATGTGGTCCTTATTTACTTCAATTTATAGCAACGATCTATCAATAAACATTTGTGCATCTAAATATTCAACATACAAATATTAGAGAAAAATAAAAAAAACATCAACAGACTTTCATGGTGTGTATAAATGCCATAAGATGAGAATGTAGAGCCTAGCCATGTTCATATGTACCTGATAAACAAATGCATTTATTTCATGTATTTTTGCCAAATAAAGACCTAAAATTTACATGTCACCTTGACCAAATGACTTATTGAAACTTGATTATGAAGACTGAATTTTAACATTCTTTATTACTACTCTACAATTTACTTGTTTTTTTGTATAATGATGGTTAAAAGAGTGCACATGGAATCCACTTTTTTTAATGTGTATGTAATTAGAATGGATATTTTTGCGTGATCTTTCTTGGTATACAATTTAGTGCTCCTTTAGAATTTTTTTCTCGTATTTTCAGAGAAGCTCGGTGTTTCTGCAGAAACAGTTCAAAATGGTGTGGAAGGTTTGATGTATTTGCTGACAGAAAGTTCAAAACTAATGGTAAATATCAAGGGAGATAACAATGTTTTCTCTTCTAATTCATTTGTGTTGATTATTTCCCTTAATTGTCTGATGAAGTAATGATACATGTCCAGAATTTTTGTGCATGTTTTTATTCTGAAATTTGAACCACATAAAAAAATTAAGTCAGTTTTTGTTGACTTATCTACATATTAAAGCTATTTACCTATTTGAAGCAGTCCTGGATCAATCAATGCATTAAAGTAGGTAAAACATACAGTCCATTCCACTTTGAACTAGATCAGTTTTAGTGAGATACCGCATACAAAGAGGTGTTTCAAAGTCCATTTTTCTTCTTTAAACAAGATGAATGATGCTCTTGTTGTGAATCATGACACTTATACACTTTGCATCTAGAGGCAGATTCAGTCAACTGATCACTGGACTATTGATAAATAGGTGTAAAAAAAAATTGTTTGATTCTGGTCACATGCTCATCAAAAATAGGGTAGGTTGTTTGTTTTTTTTTTAAATTTTTTTATTACACTTTACATCTGCTAAGATTATTTTTGTGCAGAAAGGTAAAAAAGGGGAGATAAATGGATATACTTTTCCTTGGGCCTAATAAAAAGTTAATAGTCACAGGAAAATATTCGGGTAACTGGATACAAACATATTTTTTTTAATATCATAACCCATTGTTTCAATAATCTGGTTGAGCACATGTTTCTCTGCGGTAGCTTGACTGAAGATATTAAATCTGTCCCATGTCTGTGATTTGCATATCTAGTGGAAACAAGTTGTGTACCCTGTTATTCAAACCAAAAAATGCTGATTAAGTCAACTAACTACTATACATGACTGAAGTACTGTTGATAAATGTCATTAAACCCCTGACATACAAAAAAAACCAAATGAGCTTATTATGTAGAACCCTTTTATGTTTTGCATAAAATTTGGCGATTATGTTATTTTGCAAACCTGAACTAAATGTTATTTTTCTTGTTATTTTAGATAAGTGAGATTGATTTTCAAGATTCCATTATGACACTAGGATTTACTGAAGACATGAGACAGTCATTATTACAATTATATCTAGAACATAGGAAAGAAGTACGAGCTATTCTAAGTCAGATGTCTATGGAACTGCCACATTATCATAATTTAGAATGGAGATTTGATGTTGAGGTAAAGTATAATTTTATTGATAAATGGCTCTAATGATGTTGTTTTGTGATAATTATGTCTTCATTTCAACAAAGGGGACATTTTTTGTACATGCAGTAGATAATTACAGCATGTCAAGCCTTGATCTTCTTTTTATCATAGTAACTATCAAATTGAAATGAGAGGAATTTTCAGAGTTCGAAAATAAATCACTAATTAGCCATCAAATCTCTTTAAATTATGGATAGATTTTTAATATTGCTTGGTTAAAAGTTTTCATGAATTTTCCAGAACCTCCGTTTTTTCCCCAGGTCGCTACAGTTTTTATTGTTTTTGTGGCACCAATATTAAGATTTTTTCATTTTTTTTTAAATTTTCAACTTTCACCCGTGATATTGTTAGACAACATGATACAAATGTCTCCTGTATTTTGTGATTACAGCTTGCCAGTAGATCATTTCGTCATCAGGTTACCCCTACCGTAACAATGAAACTTCACACTCAGGATGGTGCTGCAACATCCACACAAGTGTTACAGACTGACCCTGTTAACCTGGTCCATCTTACCAGCGTTTTAGAAGAAGCACTCAAAGAAATGAAATCACCGTATTGTCGAAGAATTGTCAGAAATATCAAATAAATAATATTATTATGATTAAAAATGAATGTCACTATAGAAAGGTACTGTAAAAACAAGTATCGCTAAAGAAATTAATTATATAAATACAAAATTCACTATGGAAACTAATTATAAATATAAAAGTCACTATGGAAAGTAATTATGATCTTGTTGGAAAGTGATTTTGAAATTGATAATTCTGTCCCATTTTTCTGACAGTGATTAACGTTTAATGTTACTGCTGTATTATATTCATGTACAATTAGCTGGGACCTACACAGTATTCTTATTTTACTCTCCTAATTTGTCAACTACTGGATAAAACCATTGATTTTGGTTCACAGCAAAACTATTAAAACCATCTCTGATTGAGGTAGTGACAACATTCTGTTGGTTTTAAGTGAAAGTATAAATGTAATTTGATATTTAAAAAAAATGTTTTTGCATACAACCTGGAACCATTATAGGGTTACCTTTATCTCAGTTACAACTCAGTTAATGATTGTAATGATACGTAATAACACTTTTTGACAGCTTGGTACTGTATTTGTGACAGGTATGAACATTAAAGCTATGGACTGTGATAAACAATTATTATGACTTTTTTGTTAGTGTCAAAATGCCTTATAACCCAACTTATCAGATACCCCATGCACTTTCTGATAATTTATTGGCTGATGAAGCAGGATTATTGTATAAATGTCTGACTGTCAGAATAAACTTATTCTGTTATGTTTGAATTTAAGACCAATGTCTGAAATTTTTCATTTGCTTATGCAGGAAGAATGAAAATATATGGTCATTTTAATGAGGTCTGTTTGATGTTAAAGTGGTTGTTATAATGAGGTGGTCATTAAATGAGGTTTTACTGTATATTTATCTCTATATTGCATAAGATTTTTGTCATTCTGTCAGTTTATCTTATGTTCACCTCATTTAATGTCATTAGTGAACAAAATGTGTGTAAGGAATGTGAGTTCTAGTGGATATATGTATTTGTATGTGTGTTTAATGATCTACAACTTGTTATAAAATGTGCTTAATTATCATGTTGTCTGTCATTTTGTGAGCCCATCTGTACAAAATGCGAAAAGTTGTATATTATTGGGGTAATGAGTCTTCTGTATGAAAATTAGGTCACCATGGATACCAGAGAAGAGATAAAATCTGATTGCCTCAAATGTATACTTCAAAATATTGCTAAATTTTATACATTTTACCTAATTATGCAATGATTTGAAAGCTGGCCAATTTTATAGACTTGTATGTGTTTAAGCATGTCTGATGATGTATTAGGGTAAATCGTATCTTGATTTATATGTCTGTACAAATACTCTAACAGAACATTTGAGTATTTCATGTATTTGCATGTGTTAGTGTGTTATTTCTGTGCAATATTGTATTTGTATAATGTCTGTAATGTTAAATCAATAAATTATTGAAAAGTTCTTGTATTGTTGCTGTATATTGAGCTACATTACCTATGTGATAAGATTTAATGACATTAAACTCTTCAAAGCATCATGATATGCATTTTGTACAGGCACAGCTCTTATTGATAAGGAACTAGCTGGTGAAAATGTCAGCATCTTGTAACAATCAACCTGTTCGAAGTCTGAATGACACAATGAAGTAAGCTGATTTTATTTCATGTTTGTAAACACAGATCATGTAACTACAACTAATATAACATCAAAATAGATACAAAGTGTACAGACTGACAAAATCAGGTGGATACAGGATTTTTGGTTAGGGTGCATAAAGACTAGATGTTTATGTAGAATATGGACACAATCAGCACATTACTGATGTTGTTTTACTTATACATGCTAGATTTTGAGGGGTGCACACCAGCTCTGCCCCCCCCCCATCTGCACTTGAAAATTGAACTTTATTTCAGTATGTAATAATAACCATCTTCTGCGCAAATATGTATAATGTATATAGTTTAATGGGCTCATTAAGACAAATATATACATGCACTTACAAGCTCATTAATGAGTAAATGTGAAGGAGACTATCTATTTACAAGCTCATTAATACCTAGATTTGAGTGAAATATCTACATGTATTAACAAGCTCATTAATGTGTAGATCTGAGGAAAAATGTCTGTTTACTGCGTCGTTGTAAAACAGAGGAAATAACGTGACGTGCTGTAACATAACATTATGAATATTTATATAGAGGTGGCACCTAGAATAATTAAAAAAACATGTTGTTCCGTTACTTCAGTTTTGACTGTTCAATGGGTTCAAAATATTCTTGATAAGAAATTCGCGTTTCATAAATTATACAAAAACATACAGCAAAAATGTATTCAGCACATTGGCGTCATAAGACTTAACGACAATTGTCGAACAATCCGAATATGACGTAATGACGTCACATATGAATTACGTCGTTACCAATAGCATTATAATGTGAAGACGCACGCACTTTTACAGATATTAGATTGATATTTTTTTACATAAACCTACAGCACGTGCTTGGTTCGAGGTAAAAGTGTTAATTACGTTTCGCCCGCCCGGAATGCTAATCCTCACTTCGTTTTTGTTGCATTCGTATGTTACAGGGCTGTGTATATATGTGTGTGTGATTATAGGAGTTTGTATGCCCTTCAGCCCGATATGCTGAGTAGTCAGAGCAGCTGACTTGCAAGCAGAAGGTCGCGGGTTCGAGCCCGCATCGGGAACTTTATTTTCCGCCTCCTATTACACATATAAAATTACTGGACTAGAATAATATTTTATTGACTCATAACTGAATCTGACTTACAACATTGTGAATGATACACGAACAACACTTTGTGTCAAAAATCATTATACGTTTTATTATGGATATGACATTTTCTATGTTTTCTCTGTGAACACAATAAAAGTAGGCTTAATAGAGTTCACTAAGGTCGTACTGTAATACAATACGATTCTGTTAAACATGGCGATCAATAACACACGAACCAAAGGTTGGCATAATAAAATGTAATTATCAATTAATTATTCATTATGACAACAAAACTACATCAAGCTAATTAATAAGATCACTAATTGTGATATTCCTCATACGGTGGAGAGATCGATTGCTTATCAATAACATAATTACCATTATCAATTAACCGCGATAGCACGATAGCAAGATACAAAACTGAATTAGTAATGAATTTTCTAGATATTATTGACCGGAAAGGTTGAGGTCTTTCTATGGGTTAATAAAAATGTAATATTTGTTCGAAACTAGAATTTCATCAGCACAGTGGATGAGTACCGAGCCCGGTAGCTTAGAAGTTCAAAACCTGCCATGGTCTCCAAGTGTCCTGAATGAAATCATCTCTGTTAAGATTTTTTCTCAGTTGAAAAGTAACGGTTCGTGGGTGTTTCAAAAATGCAATCATTCAATTCCAGCTTTACATAAACTCCTTCATTCCTTTATTACTTATTTTTATTATTGTCCAAAATCACCTCTGTGGTCGAGTGGTTATGGTTTGACTTGAAATCACTCGCCACTCACAAGTACTGCAGTTCGAATCCCTCCCGGGATGAAATTTCACATGTGAGGAAGCTGTCCAGCTAGCTCACGGAATCCTGGATTCTTCGCCTAGTGTTAAAGTTGAAAACTCACCTAATGACCCTGGCTGTTGGTGCGACGTCAAAACTCCAGTGTCTAATATCATACATATTGTGTACACGTATTGTAGCCGGGAGAAATATCGTATATATAGCGGCATTGATTTTTTATATTTAAATGATTACATTTGATCATATAACGATACAACAAATCATCTTGTATATCCTATATCTGTAATTCATCGACAGACCCATTTAATTACAATATATCATATTTAATCTGGAACAAACTCTATCGAGCGCAACGTTACGTGACTTGTTAGCAATTAGATCAATCAAACAATACGCTATAGAGTTATTTCCTGTGTTAATAACATTTCCTGTAAGATAACAAAACGTGCTGATATTGATTTAAGGTTTAAAAAGCAAACGAAACTATAATATATTATTTAAAATATCTGTACGTGGAAAGCATTCATTTTATTTTTAGAGCCGCGGCCGTGGTTCAATAGTTAGTGCGCTGGACTTGTAACCCGGAGATCTGAGTTCGAATCCCTTGTTAGGTGAACCAGTCGCCGCATATAACTGAAAAATGGCGTTAAACCCCAGTGACAATAAGTCACATGAAAACAAACCAAAGTTCATCTTTAAGGTACAAAGGAACGTTGAAATGTTGAAGCCTATTTGGGCTTGAACTCAGAACAATTAGCATAGTAAACGGACTTAGCTCAACCCAGCAAAATGTATTAAGGGTGAACCCAAGTACATGACAGCCCGAAATACATGTACACGCAATGTCTGTAATTATATTAAATTTCATCTTATTTTCCTAAGCATTCTAAATATACAGTATTTACTCTGAAGTTTATGTACGGTAGCCATCACTTTGGTAAAAAAAACATTTGTTTTAGATATCAAACCATGCTGAGGACACGGTAACATTTGATATATTGTCGTTTTGGTGGTGAATTTAATAAAACATGCGTGTACACTGATACATGCATAAATTATTTTTTGTTTAACCTGCCCATATTCACCATGTTTTTCTTTAAAATATTAATTTATCGTAACTGTAAATGTTATTAATGAATTCGTTTTAAATAACAGTAAAATATCATTTGTCAAAACATGAACGAACTTTCAGTGTCCTAATAAAACAGACATTCATTTGATAATAATATTTATAATAATAAAAAAATAGAACACTTGTAACTTATTCAATATGTTCAATACATGACAGAACTATTCAAACATCAGACTTGTACACTGAATATTAAGTGCTTGAATACAGACGAAATCATATGTCTACAATTTTCGCGCCTTATAAAAAAGTTCGACGTGTATGATATTCCATACCCTGTACAAACCACCAGACTGATTTAAATGGAAGTTTGTTTGAGGTTTATTTTGTGTAAACTATCGGATGATTTGAATAAAAATTCAATCCGCCCTTTTATCAAGTTCGATAGCGCACAATAAATTCAAGTATACTGCGATAAACTTTAGCGATCTTTAATATAAATACCGTATATATCCTAGTCTGTGAGCACTGACTAACTTACAACAGGGAGCCGTTTAAGGGTGAAAAAAATGAGTCACTACTACTTTATTCTCATAGTCATATTAAAACAAAGTGGAATAAAACCCCTGAAAAACGGACTCTCTGAAAATCGGATGATTTTTATCAATAATTCGATGAAAACTGGTATTCTCACAAAACCGGACTTCTGGTCCAGTCCGGATGGTGTCCAGTTTTCACGGGTTTTACTGTTTATGAAGAGATACAAGTTATATAAACTATACACCAACACTGCGAGGTAGACGTTCACAATTAGATTAAAAGCATCAGTACTGTCAGAGATCGAATTGTTTAGGATCTCTCGTGGACACAAAACTTTACTCCGTAGATGAACACGGACATTCAGGTTGTAAATAAAGTATTCTTAACTCGTACAGAATACTTGCTGTTGATTGATTGAACCGGCTCGCGTGCTGACCTAATAGTTTTCCGTAATAAGTCAGTAGCAATTTATATCCAGTCAGTAATCATAAATTCAAGATAAAAATGACTGAGATGGCATAAAAGTTCGGTAAATTGATTCATGAATGGTACTCGGTAAGATAAATTCGTTACACGGCTTCTTACTGACCCGATACGGTGTGATGCAGGGTCCGTAAATAAAAATTAGGCCTAATCTCGCCTAATTTCTGTGAGTGTGCATCACGTCTCAATGCAGTCATCTGATGTTTTACAAATACGATACCTCGTCAAAAAAAGTTTATATCAATTTTCTATAATAATTTTGAAATAGGGTTTAAAAAATCTAACTAATCCATATCATGTGCGTGAATATGTGTGCAAGCTTGTACAGTGACATGGAAGAAGATTTGGAATTCAATATGCAACATTATCCTTAAATTATACTTGTAAACCTTTTACAACTTCTCGGGGAAGTAGGAATCAAGTCTCAATCAATATACAGTTTAGATCGTGGGGTCCGATTTTAGGGTATAGTTGGTATTTTCTGTCAAAATCTGTGTTCGTATGAAGTGCTTAAGTCATCTTCGATTGCTGTCATGGTGCCCGTAAACAAACGCCATCTTGTCACGTGGTCTTAAATGTAAAATGACCCGGATAACATTGGCAGACGAAAAAACTGATGTGCATTGTTAACCTTATGATATATGTAATATCGGAAATGTAAAACGTACTGAATTGCAAAGTATATTAAACTAAGTCTTGTATGTGGAGTTAACAACTTGACGAGGTTTCAATTAAACTGGTAAGATTACAAAAATTAAATTTTATTCGACGTTCTAAATAAAAATAGTTTTTTTTCAGCTGTTTAATAAAAATTTATCACATGAGCTGTTAGCATTACAGTAACTTTTAATAAAAAAAAATAAAAAAAGTCACGAGACGTTCATATCTTAAAAATCTGACTAAGTGAAAACGACTCCGTTCTCGTTTTTCTATCTTGTCTGGGTACATTTAATTAATTATCTTAACATTCCGACTTGCGTCTTTCAATGAAAAAAAAATACACGTATGTTGATGAAGTGGATACAAAGTACAGTTTAAATAATTACGAGTTTTGGATTGTCTCAAGTCTCGCGTTCTCTAAAATAATTTCATCGATGTTCAAGTTAAATTTTGCAACAAGCTTATAACAAAATCAGCGTTTAAGAACTTCCGTCTGAATATTAACCTATATGCAAAGAAGCCGATATGACTTATTTACAGACGTTCGTTAACATCCATAGCAATTTTAAATTCCTTTGTAATAAATATTTAGCTTTGTTGTGCGGTTGGAATATATTCAAACTGGAGTCTACAATGTTTCCATTATATACTCGGTTATTATGTATTAATCATACATATACTGTTTATGTAATCAGTTTTGAAATGTTTAAAATGAATGCATATACTCGTACATACATCAAACATGCGTCTAAAAGAACTAGATCATAGTACCGACTATCACAGATTAAAATGTCTGTTATTATAAAGTTATATCTTTGCACACAGATACAGCTTTTATCTCGAACCAATAATAAAAGATCCATTTTTGTGTCTAACTGGCTTGAACTGATTAAACACTGAGATTATAGATTTGTTAAACACCAAAAGTTAATCTGATTTCATTCAACAATGAAGTATTGAAAATTACAATCTGAATAGGACATTTTAAATATTGTCATTTAGATGTAATACATGTAACGTAAAGCCATGGTCAATCTGTTAAAAAGCCAAATTCTTTTAGATATTATAGCACAACGCTTAAAGAGGGTTACTTGTCTGAAGATCTTGGTCAAAGTTTGCACAACTTGGGTTATAGATGGTTTTCAGAATGCAGCCTTGTCATTGGTCAACGTTTAGTCTGGTTCCAGAACTAACCAATCAAATGCTTCTGTTTGCAGACTGGTCACTGCCTTTTAATAGTAACGATTTGAATAGTATTCCGTACATGTGTTTTGTCAACGACGGTGTCCGAAGTGTTCCAAATTGAGCGTTTGTTAACTTTGAAGGACTACCAATTTGAATTATTTTAATCATAAACTACCTTTATGTATCATAATAAACGCGAGCACTTTGGTTTTATTTTAAGCCAATATTGAAATAGTACACTAGGTCTTGGGAGAGATTTCCTGGTTTTTATAGGCTGAAGTTTATATCTACATTTTAATGTTACTCTTTATCTATAACTGTATTCATAAATCTTCAATTTTCTACACTTAAGTTATATTATACATAATCAAACATTACTGCTTGTATTCTACTTCAAAGTATATTATCAATAATCAGTTTGATACATGTAGGCCTTTCAGTTTGCGACTGAGAGACGGAAAATCCGAAAATAGATCTACTCTTCATTTCTTGGGTAAAATTTGTAGAAATGATTGTCCTTTACACTGCATTTTTATGAGTCGTTTTTATCTGCTAGGCAACGACATTTTGCCATATTTTGACTGAAATAATCAAATCAAGTAATTATGTAAATTTGTTCATAGGATTAATGTTATTAAAATTTAAATCACCAAGTTGTTGATATCTGAGTTAAAGTTTGCTAGTATAACACTAATATACAAAATTTTTGTGTCCGGCATTCAGTCTTACACATACCTTGCCCATTAATTTTTTCATGTCATATCTGGACTGGTTACTTGTTATATGACATAAAATATAAAGAATGTTTTAAATCGAGTTCGTAATTGATGAAAGTTGTTACACTTTGTTATTTGTTTGACTTACAGTTAAGATTTTTCATAAATGTAGGATTTTATTTCACCATTCTTTTAATTGTATAAATAGTAGAAATGTTACCATTTATAACATAACAAATCTTTCAGGCATAAGGTACACTAAAATAATATAACAAATGAATAAAGACTTTATCATGTTGAGCATGGATTAAATTATATTAAATCAATTAAGTAATGTATACGATGTGTATTAAAAGTTGATTTTTTTATTCTAACACGCTGTGGGAAAGTTTATACGGTTCAACACAAGACTGGGAGTATGAAACTTGTTCAGGCTAGCTTGTCTATATATGGATTGAAATATTTCTTATCGATCTAAAATAAAGTGAAATACCGCACTTCGAATGTTGATGTAGTTAGGGTAAAGTGTTGACTTTAAGGTTCAAATAAACGCAGTATTCTCAATACGTAAACTTATATTTGATGATGAAGAATTAGAGACCTCGGGCATGACCCGATATATTAGTGCTATAAATGGGACAGTCTTTATTAACATGTTCATATGGTAAATGGAGTTAATTGACGATTAAAACAGGTAACAATTATTTTATGTTAACAGCTTATATACATTTGTGTTAATCACAGTTGAGTAAGTTTAACAGATAACTAAAAAAACTTCGTATTGTGTTTAGTGCCTCTGTCATGAATACGTTCATAGTTGAAATGTACATTAATTTTTCATTGTTTAAGTGAACGGAATGACAGGTATACATGTAAATGTCGCTCTGTTAATAGTGTACTTTTGAAAGGTTAGCTCAACATAAAAGTAACATTTGACGTATGATTTAATGACAATTTTCTGTTTAGAAAGCCCGCAAAATTCTGTAGAAATTAAACCTTAGAGTAATATAGATGTTATGGATTTATGAATCAATATTAGATATGCTGCTAGGCGACACTGTATAATGGGTTATATAATAGTTTGTGGATTTTGTTTAATTAATACATAACAGTGGTACATTCAGCTGCTTAATTTATAAAAAACCCTAGATTTCTAAACCTTAGTGCAAACGGGGGCAGGTACAAGGTTTTTGGTTAGGGGATGGGGGCGTAAGGTCAGGATGTTTATGTATAATATGGACACAATCAGCACATAGCTGACGTATTTTTTACTTATGCTAGATAGATCTTAGAGGGGGCGCACGACGTCTCCGTTCCCCCTAAATCCACGCTTGGTAAACATGCTACATGTGATCATAAGGAAAGCATCACAACAAACATTACTGACGTTCACACCGGTTTTCTTTTAGTATGAACATTAGATTTTGCGTTCTTGTACATTTTTTCACAACTATAATTATATATATATTGTTATGAATTTTACCCTACCGTATAACTGACAGTATATAGATACATCTGATGGGACTGGGACGACATACCGATATATCGTGGTACGTATCGTATCGCCCAGTCTGTATCGGGAGTCAGCAGTACAGCCAAGCATGTTTAAAATTTATTTTACGTCAAAATCCAGTTTGAACAAGTTTGTCAATATTTAGCGTTTCAATTGAATTATTATGCTCCAAAACTATCACCTCATGTGTAAAATGAGAAGTTGTAAAGTCCTCATAGACAATGAAGGTTGTTTTTATTGAAACATTGTACCGCGATACGTGTTCGTACCGTTCTTACAATATCACGTGACGTATGGTATTGTTATCGCCGTGGCGATACGCGGCCTTAACATCTGCAGAAATTAATTAGACCATGCCTGTATCCCTCCTGTGTATAATCATAAAATTTATTCATATAATATCACATACACGCTATTTCTTCCATTTAAGTCAATTCACATTCTGTATTAGAATTTATAAGAGATTTATCATTGGCTCAACATGTCATTTCAATAGATACCTATTGAAACTGAGTGTGTGCTAAATTGCGAAATCTGATAATTATTTTTTATATCTTTGTGTTATGCATGCAATAATTAATTCTACAAATTCGGTGATTAGCTTGTATTGGTTATGAATTATAGAAGATGATTTGAGATAAAAATCTCACCGGTCTGATGTTTGTTTTCTTCTATAGTCTGAATATATTCCATTCATCTAATTTGATAGATCTGAACAATAGCATTATACCTTAAAGTGAGGTTGTCACTTTTATTAATCGATTGAAAGTAAAAGCAAACTCCGTTTGATCTCAAATTACATTATATACACAATGTATTACAATAGCGTTCGCAAATATTGATATACAGAAATCCATAACTCTCATTTTTTCAGAATTGAAGTTCAACGCTGTGCGGTGTTTTGATCTTGACTGCGTTTTACAATTGAATTTCTTATATTAATTGCTTACGACGTTATAACGGATAAAAGTGTATGACTTCAGCATACAAATAAAGAAGCAGACTGACGTTTTCCCACTTCCATCTCGCAAATGTGTCAATATCTCACAGGCAGCATCAAAGATCCCAATGACGTAACTAAATCAACTATAAATCAAACATTCTGTGAGGTTATGTTGCTTTGCTGTACTGTCTATTGATCGTTTTTTAGGTCCATAAAATATGCTAAACGATCGTTTTAGACATGTTTAAGTATAAAATACGAGAAAGTCACGATATCAAAACCTTACATAAATAAGCAGTATTACATATTGTGTGGTTAATACTAAATTAACGTCAGTCCGTACTTAAGTGTGTATGAGCATACATGTATATTAATGAGATTGTACGGGGTACCACGTGGTACGAAGTGTAATGCCAAAACAACTCTAAATTTCGCTTCGGTCAAGATATAGTCAAATACTTGTATAAGTTGAAACTAAAACCCTAATTCGTATTTACTCGCAGTTCTAGCAGAAGTTGTAGTGAATTCCATCGTGTAGCATAATCAGATATGACCAGAACTATTTCAGCGCCCATGTCATGTTTATTTGGATCTTTATATGTTAAAACTTCCATTAAAATGTCAATGCGTTGAAAGATCGCCGTGGAATAACATTTTTTTCCAATGTAAAATGAAATATGATATGATACAAGATGTCAAAATAAGTTATAAAGTAAAATGTCACTATGTTGATAGCGAATCTATGACATGTTAGTATTTAGTGTGCATAAACTGCGGTATAAATTGATATGTTTGTACCAGTAATCATGATAAGGCATAAACTTATAAACAGTTGTGATACTCAAACATATACATATATACATGTAGATTATAAATTGCATATTCATTATTTAAACACAATATTCAGCGGTAACATAAGATGGTAGTTCATGTATTTGTGTACGTATGAACGGACGTAAAAATTATTTTAAAACCTTCAGTGGAAGTCATCATGAATTAGCCGAAAGATTAATGTTTTAAATTCATATTAGTCACACAGACGAATCAATAGAGCTATATTCTGCTTCTAAACAGTTAAAACCGGAAGCATGGTGCATAACAAGCGGAATAACCAATACATATAATGAATTACGGAAAAAAACATGGAGTGAACAGTCTTGTTAACATTATATCCTTAAGCATTGATTTTTTGTATTTTCAGATATCGTGAAATATTCAACTACCATTTGTCGAACTCGACTAGGAGTAATTATCCGGAAGTGACGTCATGAGTGCCAAACGTAAGAAGAAGGATGATAAGCCGCCCCCGGCAACAGGTTCAGGGAGCAAGATCGTATCGTTGAACGATTCCCTAAAGAAACACATCAAGCGTATAGAAGGGAACAAAGTTCACCTACGGTTTGGAACGTGTAATATTAAATCATTACCTTTGGAGGTATGGACAAATGAGGAGTTAGCTGAACTCACCATCAAACTGAACTGTGAAAACAACAGACTGAAAAGATTACCCAAATCAGTGGCGGTGTTGGAAAATGTCGAGTACATCAACGCAAGAAATAATGCACTAAGCACATTTCCTGGATCCGTATCTCGACTGAAGAAACTCATTTTTCTTGATATTACAAACAACAACATCAAGAAGTTACCACCAGCGATCCATAAAGCAACAGGTTTAGCGACATTGTATGCGTCCAATAACAAGATTCGAGCTCTCCCAAAGAATATTGGTAAGGCGCCATCTCTGATGTATGTTGATTTATCCAGAAACCAGATAAAGGCGTTCAAGAAGGGTGTGTATGAGCTATCTGCGACAGTCATCTTGTCTCATAACAAAATCACGGATATGCCGGCTGCAGCAGTTAAGAAGCCAAACATCCAACGATTAGATTTGTCACACAATGGTATAAGTCATATGCCGGAAACCATCGAAAAGTTGCAGCGTATGACATGGCTTGATTTATCCCATAATTCATTGGATGATCTTCCGCCCCAAATCGGGAAGGTACGCTTTCTAACTTACTTCAATTTGTCACATAACAACATAAAAACTTTACCGGAAGAACTATGGCATCTTGGTCCAGCAATGACCACGCTACTTCTCGGACACAACGAAATGGCGGTACTGCCCGACGATATCCAAAAAATGAAGAAATTGAAAGAATTAGATATTTCCGGTAACCAACTGGAATACTTACCGGAAGGATTGAAAGAATGCGGGTGTCTGCAACAGCTGAATGCATCTGAAAACAAACTGAATTCTATGAAATTCGCCGTGTTTCTAAAATCGCTTGAAGTGCTGAATGTGTCGAAAAATGGAATTGAAGTGATACCTGTAGAAATTTCCTCAATGAAGAACCTTGTCACGCTAGATGTATCGGCAAACAAAATCAAAGTTTTACCAGATTGCATTGGAAACATACAAACACTAAAAAGACTGTATGTGGCGAAAAACAAACTGACCGTTTTACCAGACACAGTCGGTGTAGGACAAGTATTGACTCATCTTGACATATCCGACAACCGTATCACTTCTCTTCCAAGTGATATGAGAAAACTACGGAATTTAGAGGAATTTCGAGTTGCAAATAATGAAATAGCTGGAATGCCGCGCTCTATAGATTTCCTCTATCAGATACGAGTTTTGGACATTTCCGGAAACGGATTCACTGAACTGAATGTGCCTAAAACTTTAACTGATTTAAGACTATCAAACAATCCCCTGACGGTCAATTTTTCAGATCTACGCTCAGCTCTTGTCGTCATTGGCGATAAAGATCATCTTCGAAATCTGACGTCATTGGAATTGTGCAATCTTAGCCTTGAGGAAATTCCACCAAGTGTCTACAATCTGAGAATGCTGAAACATCTTAACGTATCAAACAACAGCATTAAGACACTCGGAGACAACGTTTGTAAGTTAAGAGGTCTAGAGTCTCTTGTTGCGGACCAGAATTACTTGACGTCACTTCCGGTAAATATAAGCGTTCTGCAAAGACTGAGCAACATGTCCCTTGCTGACAATAACATTGAACAGTTCTCTCCAGGTTTGCTTAACTGCATGGCGCTTGAAAATCTGAAGCTTTCCTCGAATAAGTTGAAGACACTTCCAGAAAATTTTGGACGACTAAATAAACTAATTAACATGGATTTATCCAATAACGAACTATTAACTTTCCCAACAGATCGTATTGATATCTTGGCTTCTCTCATGGCCTTGAACTTAAATCAGAATCATATTGACGAAATGCCAATAGATTTCCCGTATTTGTACAGATTACGCGAGCTGCGTGCAGCCGGTAATGACCTTGAAGGACTTCCAGGTGAATTGGACAAACTGAAATCCCTCGAAATGTTGGATCTATCAGACAATATCATTGAAACGCTACCGGAGAGCATATGTAAAATACCTAACTTAAAAGACTTGGATGTTTCAAACAACAAAATCACCCGAGGGTATCCGAAAGCTTGGGAGAATTTGAGAGCCCGGGCAAATGTCAGCATGAATGAACAATCGTCCGTAAAAACTCGCGAACAACGAGACCGGCCAAAACCAGTAACATCAGAAACACAAGTGAGTCCCAAGTCGGGAAGGAAAGGGGCGGGTAAGAAAGGGAAGAAAGGAGGGGCTAAATCAGCCCCACCAGTTCCTATAGCCAGTGCTTCGGGCTAGGTCAGACAATTATTATGTTAACTGTATTGTCTTATGCAAAAAATGTTAATTATACAAACTATAGCAGTAAATAGGTAAAAGACATTCAGCTATGCGACTAATTCAGTACATTGTGATAAATTAAATGTGATAAATGTGAGTTATGTTGTATTATGTGTATAATCAGTGAGTGGAGAGGGCTTTGGTTGATAAACACGTATAGGCTTCATATTACATATCTTACATGTACTTCAAAGCAGTATAGTATTATTTTAGCTGTACTCTAGGAACAAGCGTGCTTTTAGATGAGGATAAAATCACAATGAAAATATTTCATATTTCGTGTCACTCTCTAGATCTTTAGCTGCTTACAAGAAATTCGAATGACTGACATATAGGGCACCATCAACAAATTTCTAATTATTCAAATTATTGATTAATGTTAGTACATACTAACTTATTTTGGTTTTCAAGAATTGATATGAATTCTTATCTGAAGCTTTGTAATGAACATGTTCCAGTTAAGACTTTCTTGAAAAACTAAAATATTAATCACGGAATAATGATACAATTATCATTAATTGGTGCAGCTAGATATAACTACAGTAAAACCTCGATAATGAGACCACGCCGGGATCGTAATTATGAGGTGGTCTCATCATCAAGTTGAATTATAGGGGAAATATTAAAAGCCAGTACGAAAATAAGCGATCGTTATAACAAGGTGATCATATTATTGAGGTGGTCGCAATGTGAGGTTTTATTGTATGCTATTTATCTCAGTATTGTACTTGAATACATCACAAATTGAACATGCAATAGCAATATATAACAAACCATTACTAAATGCTTGACATGATGTTCAGTAAATGGAAATTCTACATGGATTAAATGAAGCATACATGCTGTATATCCCATCTGTGCAAATACTTTATATGTAAACCATCCTTTTATATGTATTCGACATTCAGGCATTTATTGTCATCAAACAAATTATAGATGATAAACTTATTTAGTAGAATTTCTGTTATATCATTGTATACATATTATTTGTTAGATTATTTTGTTAATAAAGTATGTATATGTAGAGATGCGTCTGTGTTGAATTATAACAGTCCAGTGTTTGCCTCTATTTTAATCTTATCAGTTTATACAAAATAAAACCAGCTGACATAAAAATAATAGTAGAACATACACATATACATCAAAACCTCAGTATTGAGACCACCTTCTGCACCCGAGAATTGGTCGTAGTAATGAGGTGGTCTCATTATGGAATTAAATTATAGGAAAGTCTTTGAAAGCTGGTCCGAAAATAAGCGATCGTTATTATAAGGTGGTCTCTATGTGAGGTTATGCTGTACATAAATACAGCCCCTCCATGTAATAGAAACTATATACATGTATTACGTAGTACAACAACACATTATATGTATCATAAAGTCGTCTAATGACCCTGACTGTTGTTGCGAAATTTAATCGCAGTAAAAAATGAACATATGTGAAAAAAGTTATAATGCTTGAGATCTCCCCTAAAATACATTCCCCAACGTAAAGTTTTAGAATTTAGCCGCATAGTATTACTACGGTAAAACCTCATATAGCGACTACCTCAATATTACGATCACTTTCTTATCAACAAAAGTGCATTCATTAGTACATCAATCCATTCAAACTGCCTAAAAAACACACTTCTTCCCTTACGCACAGACATTAAGATTTGCTGTGGCCTATTATGTGTTGATAACACAGCACTATATGAAAGATCAGTTGCATGCCTCACTAGTGTGTTGTGTCGAGCTATTGTACGCCTTAAATAAACGAAGGGGAACAACTCGAATAAAATTCGCATGTAATAGAAAACCATTAAGCATTTGATAAATATTTTGCATAATAAGAATCAAAACACAGGCATTAAATTATTGTTTGCAGACATCTCAAACTCATTCTCAAGTAAATTGAAAAGTAATTTTTATTGTCTTATAGAAAACAATCCTCCCAGCTCTGAAGTAACAACAAAAACTCAAATAACAAATATATATTTACTCCGACTATAATAAACAAACCAAGGATGAAATATAAATAGTGTAACAATTAAGTTCTGCATGTGAATGGCGTGCATAATGGTAGCTACGTCTTTGTCTAAAATGATCACTCTGTTCACATACTACAACTTGTCAAGAATTTCATTCGAAATTCACTGGATTTAAGTCAATGGAAGAATTCTAAAATACAGTAATATTTAACCAGGATTAAGACCCTCATGAACCCAGTGGCACTGATTAATAGCGCAGATCTTGGGACATCATGGCTTTCAGTTGGCTCAGAATAATGAGCTTTTTAACTTAGGGTTTATAAAAAGAAACCCTTTGTCCATCCATCAAGTTTATCCACTTTTACATTCAACTCCTCAAACTTTGAGCTGATAATTATTCATGAATTCCTCAAAGTCTAACTATAAATCACAGAAATAATCACAACAAACATTACACGTCCTCACCCAGAGTGACCAAGTTGAGAACTGAAGTTTTGTATCAATATGAGACAAATTACATTGGTCACATGAGCGCTATTACTGTCATATTTTAAAACTATTACTGTCATATTTTAAAGCTATTACTGTCATATTTTAAAACTATTACTGTCATATTTTAAAGCTATTACTGTCATATTTTAAAACTATTACTGTCATATTTTAAAACTATTACTGTCATATTTTAAAGCTATTACTGTCATATTTTAAAACTATTACTGTCATATTTTAAAGCTATTACTGTCATATTTTAAAACTATTACTGTCATATTTTAAAACTATTACTGTCATATTTTAAAACATTTTTTATTGACGATTCCTAATTGTGTAAGAATAAACAGAACATTCAATAACATAATTTTAAACACACCATCAAATGGCTGCTATTTCATAATGCTGAATTATCAAACAATTTAACATTCCATGAACAACTGGTACAAACACAAAGTCTTGTTTCAGAATACAGTAATATTTCACCAGGATTACAGTAAAACCTCGGCCACTTCAATATTATGACCACATTGTTATAATGACTTCTTATTTTCTGACTGGCTTCCAATAACTCCCTGTAATTCAACATGATAATGAGACCACCTCATTATTACACCATTTTTTGGGTCCCAAAGGCGGTCTCATTACTAAAGTTTAACTGTACCTGATGGGACTGTAGCACACTTAATAAAGTAATGTACATGTATTGTTAATTAATGGTTTCTTATGATAACAATTATACATATAATTCTTTTCTCCCAACTCAAGTCTTAAAAGTATTCCCCACAAGAAACTTCCATTCTGTATGCAGATTTGAGACGTGAAATATACTCAGAACATTTGCAGCCATTTGATGGAAGACTTAAATCAGAACACATTGTTCCTCTGAGTGAACGTAAAGCCTGTAGTTTAGCCTCTCCTGACATTTTACGTAACATGTTAAATCTGAGGTGATTCTGAACATTCTCTTCTTCTGGGTAGTAACTAAACATTTCACCAATCATAGAATTTGAATAGAAGAAGTGAGGCAGGATCCCTGTCTCCAGACATTCTTCAAGTAAACATATAAGTAAAACAAGTGCGCTCTGTGCTCCATCTATCTGTATGTCTGGATGTACAAAACATGTGTACATAATCAGATAGCATGTAATCTGCTTCAGATGGTAAGACTGCAGAACTGTACTTATTTGAGGAGGAGGCGTTACCATGCTTCTTACATTGGTTATGTATGTTTTCAGGATCCGAAGTGCTGTCATGATGTAGTCCTGTTTGCTATGATTTCGTGCAATGTCGAAAATGAATCGCTCATATGCAACAGAATTGAGAAGCCACACTAATTTTTGGTCGGCTATTTCAAGGGCTTTTGCAGATTCCTCTTCCTTCCATTTGCAAATTGCATGAATAGGTGCATTAATATTCTTTTCACAATATCTTGTGTCAGCATCAATCTTAAGGCGAAGAGCTGGGATGATATCTACATCGACATCACCTGGGAATTCGGAAGATCTCTTTGATGGTTGTGGTTGAAAGTAGCGCCAGTCCTCATTTTTGAGATGGATAGTAATATTAAGTGCTGGTGGGTTATATTTTCTTGTAATAGAGAAATCAAATCCACCATCATCTCGGATCTTCTTTTCCACCTCCTGAATTGATTTATCAACCAACGACTGAAAAACAGCTCTATGAAGTGTTTTAGAGCTTAGAAAACAGCCATCTCCTTCCTTTATGAATACACACTTTCTCCATAATGCAGGACATTTCTTTTGGATTTTAGATTCATTCTCAGAGACTTTTAAATAACAAAATCCGGGAATGGGTCTTCCATCTTTCTTTATTGAACATTCTTCAAGGTGAATTCCTTCAATGTGAAACTCGAATCCAACATCAAACTCATCTGGAGCAATGACCTTCAGACCATCTCGAGCACTACCTTGGAGGATGAATGAATCTATTTTTAATTCTTTATAATGGGCTGCAGCTTGTCCTCTCATTTCAACCTGAAGTAGCTTCAGTACTTTATCTACTGCTCTACAGGATCTGTCCCACTGCCTTCTTTCACAATCAATTTCACCTGTAAAACATGAAGATAACAGAGGGTGAAAGAAACAATTCAAATATTGAGTACTAACTACACCACACCAACCAGTAAATGGTGTCGACTCCTCAGCTGGTTCATACAGATAATAAACAAAGATTTCAAGGGCTAATTTGAAAGTTCTGACCATATTTGCACAGTATTTGATATAATATTTTGGTTCACTATATATATCTAGACATATTTTAATGGGATGGTAAAAATCAAATCAGAGTAATGTCATCAGATAAGTAAAGCTATTCCACAATACTTGTAATGTTTTATTAAAACTGAAAACTTCTATATACATGTCACAAAATTTATTTTCATATAGAAGGGCATAACTTAAATGATCATTTATATGAAATGTAAAACATTTCAATCACATTTCAATTACACTGTTTGTATTTCAAATGAGATAAACTACAGTCAAACTGGTTAACAAGGCCACCGTTGGGAAAGACAAAATGTGGCCTTTATTGACAGATGGCCTTTACTTGGGGATCAGTTTGTTCTAAATAATCTATGACAGTTTTCAAAGAAAGGCCTTAATTCATGGGATGGCCTTTATTCAGAGATGACCGTTTGAAAGAATTGCCTTGGAGGTGGCTGCAAACACAGGGTTGACTGCAGCGCTTGTATGCTGAGACCAGTGTATATTGGTCCTAGTTGTATGTTACAAAATAACAAGACAGTCTTGAATGAACATCCTGTTAGAGCAACTTTTGTCTTTCATATTCACCTACATACGGTGACTCTATTAACTCTTTTAACCACTTTCTGTCACATTCACCATAATTCACCACACCTCGTATCCACTGATTAAATTCCCCCCCCATATGTACAGCTTGAAGTCTGCCAACAATACCTCCCTGAAGAATAACCACAAATATAACAATGAAAAACATAGTTTAATTAACTGATCCTTTCAAGTATTAAATTTATGTTAAATTGGATATTTTAGTAAGTGTAATATTGCTTAAACAATTCATATAAATGAAATAAACACCTCATTTCAAAATTACACTTTTTACTTTATTTGACATAGATGCGTCAATGTAAGAAAAGAAACACAATTATTTCTTATGTCTTAAACCTGCTCAATCACAGTAAGTAAGAAGTTTGATTAAATTAAGCGAGCATAAAAGCCTACTTCTTCGTCACTACCAGAGGAACTTAGCTCATCTATGATAGGTGTCCGTCTCGGTTCTGGTAGTGCAAATGATGCACCCTGTGGGGGAGCTGCCACTTCTTCTCTGTAAAAGAGAAAAGTGCTTTTTTCACTGGGGGTTAATGTCGCACCAACAGCCAGGATCATCTGAGGACTTTCAGAACTTTAAGGGTAAAGGAAGACCCCAGGCACATACCAGAGAACCACCAACCTTCTGTAAGCTAGCTGGACAGCTCCCTAACAAGTGAAATTTGGTACCGGGTGGGACTCAAACTCAGTAGTGAAGGGCTAGCAATTGTCAGAGACCATAACCGCTTGGCCGTGGACGCCTCACTTTGAAAAGTTCACCCTGAACAAATTTTTCAATTTAGTAACATTAAATATTACAAAAAACATTCTAATTTATGAAAGACACATGTTGTACCAGTTTAGATGAAAAACATGGTTTGCCAAAACATACAGGAGATGATATTAAACAGACTATCTTACTTGTCTGATAGGAAATGTTGCCCAAGTTTTACCAATCCATAAATACCACCAGCCAGTAAAGCTGCTCCACCCACAACCAAACCAGTTCCTAGCAACAAGTCTGAAAGATTGGAAATATAAGATTTTAAGTGTAATTGTTGCTGTTTGTAATTTCACTTAATTCTGTAAACAAATAAACTTTACACTGTAACAATGCCTTTTGGAGTTTGACTCTTTTGATAACTTTATAATATGAAACACAATATGACATAATTACAGGGTATCTAATAAGGTTTTGAACAACTGCCTCTAGACTACATCGTTCCCTGGACAGAAGTCTGAAAACCATTTAATTTACAATAACATGATATACGCATTGATAGACTGGTTAACAAGATATACACATTGATAGACTGGTTAACAAGATATACTAATTGATAGACTGGTTATCAAGATAAACACATTTATAGACTGGTTTACATGATATACACACTGATAGACTGGTTTACATGATATACACACTGATAGACTGGTTAACATGATATACACACTGATAGACTGGTTAACAAGATATACACATTGATAGACTGGTTAACAAGATATAAACATTGATAGACTGGATAACAAGATATACACATTGATAGACTGGTTAACAAGATATACACTGATAGACTGGTTAACAAGATATACACTGATAGACTGCTTAACATGATATACACATTGATAGACTGGTAAAAGGTAAGTTGATGCAGTATTTCTGTTTCTACACGAAATAATCATACCTTTAGCAAATTTCTTATCTAAGTATTCCTTCAGTTTTTTGCCATTTTGATGATAAGGAGCCAGATGAAGCAACTTCTCTATGTATTCTGAAGCAGCTTTATAACTCTGAAGTATCGAACATTATGATGTAAAGATGAATAGCATTAAGTACCATTTCAATCAATATTCCAATTCACAATTACAATAAGTATCATCAATAAATGTATTTTAACACAACATGACAACAATATCTTCTTTTAGGCGTAAAAAATTGTTTGTTTCTGGTTACCCCACCTGCCCTATTTTTTCCCGTCACCCGAGACTTTTTATTAGAAACAGTACACCCACTGTCTCACTTTTTTACCTTTCTGCATAAAAATCTCAACTACAGCTTTCAAGAATAATAAAAAATAAAAAAATCCCTAAAAACCAACCCTATTTTTAATGAGCAAGTAACCAGAAACAAACATTTTTATGCCTTACTTCTTCCAGGGCTCTCCCTTTTGGGGGACTGGGGCCCTGAGAGGGAGGAACTTTGCGTCATTTTAAGTTCAAGGGTGAATTTCAAGTCTAATTAATATATAGGTGGGGGAATTTTTAACAAAAATAGGGGAAAAAAGTATATTCCAGAGGAGGAATGGAGCCGAATTTTGGCCCCAAATTCGGGAGATCAAGAGCCCTGCCTTCAGTATGCTCACTTAGCAGAATAGAGAGACCAGCATGTCTACATTCTTCATGTTTTTGAGTTCAAACCTGGGCCACGGCATATTTGGTTGAAGATATAATGGCTAGTACATTGTTGGGATAGGGTATAATGGTGTATTAAGCCCTAAATGGTCACACAGATCAAAAACATATTGTCATGTGTACATATATATGTGCATGTACATAATAAATGTGGTCTTGAGCATTGTAGGCCTAAATCCATCACTATACACCTTACCAACAATGTACCAATCTACCATGTAGCAATACAAATACTAGCCCTCAGTAATGGCCACAAAGCACGTGGCCAGTCATCTCCATATATAGCTAGTTCTATCATCAAACATGACCAGTTATAATTGTAAAGAGACCTCCATGGTTAAGTGGTTATGGTCTCTGACTAGTAATCACTAGCCCCTCAAATCTGTGAGTTTGAATCCCATCTGGGATCAAATTTCACATGTCCACCAAGCTTACAAAAGGTCAGTGGTTTTACCCAAGTGTAAGCTTGTTATCTTCCCCCACTGTTAAAGCTGGGAAGTCGCCAAACGACCCTGGTGCAATGTTAAACTCCAGTGAAAAATAATTAATTGTAAATGAAATGAGTGAAACCAGCAAAGCACAACAAAAATCGTACTTCCATCCTTGTATGTCCGACACCAAGATAAAACAAACATTCTTGTGTTGTTTCTGTAACCCAAGTTCTGTCCATCAAATCTGATATAAAAACATGCAGTATCGTTCAATTCTGTCATGTTACTTGTTAATTTCATGCATCTATAGCAAAAACACAATTTAAAATCACACAGGCCTTATACATGAACAGTAATTTTATTTGCATGAAGTATGATTGTAGAATGTTAAGTCAATGTGATGCACAGGTATTTGCTGTGTTATATTGTTAGAATTCAGTTGGTACTAGACTTTTTTCTACCTATAAAACTGTATGCATATATTTTTGTAAGTGTAAATAGTTTATACCATTGAGGAGAAGAATGCCATGCCTGATGTCACTTTTTGACCTGCAACGTACGAGGCATTGGGCATATTTTAACTGTGCCAGCTCATTTGGTATTCCCTGGCATTCACCTTCCTCATAAATCCTTAGGGCTTGCTAGAAAAAAACAACAGTAAATAAGGAAGTGTTTGTACACAAGGCCAGGAAACAATTATACACATTATGCAATTATAATAACTGTGTTAAAGCAGTGATATTATTAGTAAAACCAAAGACCTTTATTTCATTTGTATTATCAGATTATGGCAAAATATTATAAATTAAGGTATCACACGTCTGATGTCCAAAATCATTATCTCAAAATGGAGCAGACAGATTTTGGAAACGTTTATAATTTTAATAGGTTTCCATGATAGAAAATGATTTATTGTGCGATTTTTAAAAAAAAAATGACACCTTTCAGATGTTATCCCTTTAAAGTTGTATTTGCTTTAGTATGAATTCCATATATTTCTACGAGTCACTTTTGATTCCTTATTAATAATTAATACAGCCCCACTTGCTACGGATCTAACATCTGTTCAGACTTCTGTCAAAATCAACATAAAAACAAAAGTTGTACAAGGGACCATGATACAGCTCTGCACGTGAATTGATCCCATGTTTTACGTACCTGCCGGGCATCAGCATCAACTACACTCTCCAAAAAGTACTCCATCGTAAGCCGTCTTACTAAAAATTGAAAGAAATAACTTCAGCAAACGATGTTAATCTAGTCTCTGAATGAGTCGAATGAACGATATGTAATTTAGCGACACTGACACGTTGTTCGTTGCTGTACGCATGCACAACAATTTTATCAGGTCAATAGTCCTTATTAAATACGTCCGCGAAACTTATCGAAATTAATCTGTACGAATTATCGGACAACATTAACTACTGACCGAGAATTTGATCACGACGGCGACATATTATCAGCTCATCTTGATACTCGCAACCTTGCAGTATAAGGTTGCATTTTCGGAAAATGCAGTGATACGTGTGCTACACTGGTTCCCGTTTCATGTTGCAGTTCACCAAAGAATCCAACGGGAACCAGTTATACGTACGCAACAATGCAGTATGACGTTCCATTTTCAGAAATTGTGTAGCGTTAGAGAAATGATAAATTCGGTTTCTTGTCAAATTGTATTGTCAACCTTGATTAGTTCTACTTAAGTTCTACACGTTATGTAATATCTCCCTATTATTGTACACAGCAATAGCCTACTTCGTGTCTAACTTTTTATCTTTTTTTCGTCATGAAATTTGAAACATTTAAAAATACCATTAAAATATACATTTTGTACTTCACATTTTGGTCTGAATTCTAACATTTCTTAACTATTTCATCAATTAATTTATTTTGATGAGTAGCTTTTCTATGAAAACATGTTAATTGTCATGGTGACCAATTTTTCCTGTTTAAGAAAGAAATACAATTTGAAAGCTGATAAGTTGATGTGTATTTTTTTCTCAATGTTACTAGTGATCAATTATTGTTCTTTCACACCTAATAAGTACTGTGCTGGTGGGCAATTCATATGTGAATCAAAATTTACTGGCAATACTTCAATTAGAGCACTTTTCATATGTTGCAGCAATATTTTGCCAATCTTTTATTTGCCACAATCAGCTGGATTTTAAACAGTTAGATAATAGTATAAAAGGCTGCAGCCATGGTCCAGAGGTTAGAGCGCTGGACGTGTAATCTGAAGATCTGGGTTCAAATTCCAGTCTCGGCAGGTCATACCCTTCTATGAAAAGTTGACAAAAATGTCGATTTTCCTCCATATGTGGAGAAGTTGCCAGCTCCTTGCGGAAGGGTAAGTTAGTACTGGTTAGTATATAGTCCGGGAAAGCTGGTTAGGTGAACCAGTTGCCATATATAACTGAAAAATTGTTGAAAAATAGCGTTAAACCCCAGTGACAATATATGTCACATAAAAACAAACAAACTAGTATAAAACTGGTAACAATCAAGAACTTATCTGCAGTCTGTATTATCTTCTAAGCCATCTTATCTTCTCCTAAGCCAACGGAATAGTACATATTTTCAACTTGGTGAACCATGAACCATACAATATATTTATCATTGTCTGTAACTTTCACAATTACACAAGGATTTCATGCATCTTGGTATGCAATAGCCATAATTATATTCATTATTGTCACAGAATTTATGAGACATGTATCCAACAAGTTTAATGCCTGATCTTCTGCGTCAGAATAATCAACTACATTAATTTTGTTCTTGATCTTGACATTCTTTTCAGAGTCCTTCAAGTTCAATTTCGCTTCCCATTTTTTTAATATCATTTACATGTATATCAGAGATAACAACACTGTTCTTGATGTTTCTGCCTGACAAGAATTTCCCCCTTTTTTCATCGTATGTCTGTTTCTCTTAAGTAGTTTGTTCTTAATTTCAATAACTGCCATCAACCACCATCTTACTCCAAGAAATGTGCAAACAATTACAGCTTTTCCAAGACCTATACGCTAAAATATTGTCAGCGTACGTCGACTCATTCAGTAAATAAGTGATTTTTAAAATATTTAATAGTTAACTTGCCTTTTTGTTCTTAAATCAACGCTAACAGTGTTAAAACTTCTTCGATAACTTTGTAAATGGCTATTCTAAAAAAGGGAAGTAACTGTACAAGATAGAATAAGCTAAAATCTGTACCGTCAGTGTCACGATGAAATTGAAATACATGTACGTTAGTCTGGATTACCTGCCCCTGACACTACGTGCAGTGTCGATGATTATATTAGGCAGGGAACCAGACCACAAGGATGAACAATCATAACCTTCCTTTGTACAAAAACATGTGAAAAATTGTTTTAGTATGTATACTGTTTTAAGTCAAATTTGAATGTTAATTTACTCCATCCACTTATTTCAAATGCGACAAAGTTTTAAAGATATAATTCTTACACATCTTTGCAGATATAACCCTTAAGTTTTTATTTATCACACCAGCATAATATTTGTATAGTAGATCCACAGATTCTTGGTATAAGTAGCATACGGAGCTAAAATCTGGTTTTGTGTCAAGCTCCAGTGAATAGATCTCTTTACTTGTATTTCAAGTATTACATACATGTATGCTTACTGGACTATCATACATTTAGATGAAGAAAGACATTAATCATAAGATTAAAACACTGAAAGCATTAATGGTCACAGGGTCTTTCTATTTGAGTGACACTGATGGTTAATACCACCACGATTCTTTTCAATTTCTTTATTTGAGTTACTTCCCTTTGTTGTTTTCATGAAGAATTTTAGTACGCGTTTTTCACTCATCATTTTTTCATATGATATACATAAAATAATGTAATTTTAGTGTTCAATATTTCATCAAAACTCATGTATTCAATCTGCAAAAATATGCTCATACTAGATATTGACTTCGAGTATTTGTTCGCAGTATCCATTTGTTCTAACCTTCTACCCAAGTTTTTTTAGAGAAAAGAATCTAAGGGTAACAATGACAGCAATTAAAAAGAACAAAGAATTGAGTATCAATCTTTTTTTGTTATCATTTTCGAATTTTTAACGCGTAAAACGTTCGGACATGACGTTATTATCAGTTTATGTGAGCGTTGTATTGTACTTATTATGTAACATAAGTTGTGCATGTGTTTAATACAGAAATACAGTCAACGACGAAAGCGAAATTTACGTGTGTAATGCATCAATTACATGATGACTAAAATCATAATCAGAACGTAGGTCTATCATTCCGTAGTGCATTCTCTACGAAAACATTGATAAATATTGAAAAAAGCGTGGATGAAATTATCGAGTTTATAATTAATTACATAAGTTTTAAAAAAACTTCGGAATTCGTTTAAATGACACAAACGGGAGAAATGTGTGCACTGCAAGAAAGTTAAAACTTTGTTGTTGCGATTTTCAATGAAGAAATCCATATATCTGAATTTGTTTCAATCGACATTCTACAAGATTAACAAAATATCCAATAGTTTCAGTGGTTGAATATAGTTTTTTACTATATAAGTTTTTTTGTATGAAACGGAATAAATTTCCGATTTATCTCGATCTTTCTGCTTGTATCACGTGTCATATGATAAAAATGATGATTCGTTTTCTTTTCTTACCATCCTGTCTTAAACATTTCATATTCAGTAGCTTTTGTCATCAAGAGCATCATTATCACGAGCTCCTGTCTGACGTTTATAAATAGTAATAGAAAATCATAAAAATAAAATTTTTAAGATTGAAAATAAATTTTCCCTACATTTGTTTCATAATTATGTACATACGTACAAACAAATACGTACCGAAACAAAATTACGAACGTATTTTTTCCGTTCCTTTAGCTGATAGTCTTTACATAATTTTAGGAAGTGTGTCTAATTAAAATTCTGATTTAATCGTAGCAAATGACTAAGATATTGTAGTTCTTTGTAAGGAGTAGATCTTCATATCACATTGATCAGGGTCCCTATTGCTGAAAGCTATTCTAAACCTCAGGTTTTGAGAAGTCGTGTTCTTTAGTACAAAGTTAAAACTGCCTGACTGCTTCCTTTCTTAATATATTACCTTTTGTCAGATTGAACGAGTTTGTTGACAGTGTAATGTTTTCAGTTTTGAAATGATTACTAATTTTCGTTATACACAAACCAGCCGTTTCTTTTTTGTGGAAATATGAAACCAAATTTACTTCCTAGTACAAAATGAACAATGACTGTTGACGAACGAACGAATATGTGAGTAAACCACTAATGCAGCGTAAACAAACATAATAGTTTGATACAACACATCACCTATGACGTAACCTTTTTGGCTCTGATTTGAACAATGCTAAAAATAAATAAATAAATAAATAAATATTTATATTCGTATATTTTTAAACTCCACTGTTTTGACAGTAACACAATTATAATTAAAGAAAATTACGATGGCTGTTTTTTTTCTATAGTCAACGGTTAATATTTTCCTTTTTCTATAAAAAATGCGTTTATTTATGAGAGAATGGGTAAATATAACTTCATTACCGAACGAATGAGGATTTCTATTATTACTTTCCTTAAATAAGATCAAAATAGTGTTTCATTTTGTGACATGAAATCATGGACTTCAGATTCAGTGAATATATTATTCAAAGGCAAATAATTATCATGTTACTTGTATGAGCAAACACTATCGTGATGAAGTCAATGAAAACAAAACATATCTTGACTACGATCACACACACGTGGTTTTTAATAGTTTTGAATTGATTTTATTGCATTTCAAATTTTGTAAAATTCGAATGATATCAGGTGAACGCTTAAACATCCTAAAAATTATTACTTTTACGTTTATACTGCTGCATCGTGGTAAGTTCCTAGAGCGGCATGTGTATCATAGCGTCCGTGTATACCGGAAATCAACGATACGGCTAAACTTGTTTCTTTTTTTCATTTAACGCTAAAGCCTCATACTGATAAAAATTCAATGTCCATGACATTTGACCTATCTCTGAATGGAAGTACTTAGACGGTATCTGTCCGTCCGTCCGTTCGTCCGTCCATCCATCTTTCTATCTTTATATTGATTAAAGTCTTGAAATCAAATTTGTCAATAACCGTTAAAGGTTTTTATAGTTATATTATATATATATAAATATATATAAAACGTCACCGAGTAAAGGCCCTCTATCAATAAAGACCACATTTTGCCTTTCCCATATATATATATACATGTATATATATACAATCAAACCTGGGAACAAAGGCCACCCTTGGGAAAGGCAAAATGTGGTCTTTATTGATAGAGGGCCTTTACTCGATGACGTTTTTTTTCAAAGAATGGCCTTTATTTACAGGACTTTGTTTATTCGGAGATGGCCGCAAACACAGGGTTGACAGTAATTAGTCGTGTTAGCAAACACTTCATTGTCTTATGTGGCCGGCTTAACTTTTTGGCGATGTTGTTATACAAAAATTCTAAAATGCGAGACCTCATAGATTCTGCTCCTTATACATCAAATTTATACATATATTGATTGGTAATATTTTAATTACAGTTACAGAGTAACAAATGGGTTTTCTGTTATTTTAATACTCGCGTATTTGAGTCATACAAATTTTTAGCTTCCTGGGTATTTTACAGTAATATTATGCGCCTACGACGTTAATTTGATGATAAACGTAGATTATGACTCATTCTGAAACAACGCCGTACTATGCTTAGTTGACTGATGTCATGAATGGAAGTTTGTATAAATATTTCCAACTGTACAGTTTTTTCTTATTTTTTTCTTAAATAGCTAATTATGTCATATATGCATTGAATATACCTTCTCAAGTAGTCTTACAAAGTGACATTTTATGCTTATTTAGTTGGTTGTTGAAGCTGGTCCGTTCGTCCGCACCGCTAGCGACAGTACCAAGTGTGTCGTATACTTTTACTGATTTATCATACTCTCATCAAACAAGCGAGTGCTGCTTAAAAGACTTGAATGTCGACCAACCAAGCCAAATTTGATTTCTAAATGTACACTAAGCATGATCACATCTTGTTATAGAGAATTACCACAATGATAAAAAGTGGTACTAACCAGGAAGGCTTTCAGCCACAACAAGACTTACGCTCGTATATACAGTAAAACCTCAATAAGGAGCTAACACTGAAGTGGTCGCAACATATTACTATAAATTGATATATTTACACGTATTGATCAGGGATTTCTATTTTTTTCTCCAGTAAAACCCCACATTGCTACCACCTCAATATTACGACCACCTTGTAATAACGACCACCTTGTAATAACGACCACCTTGTAATAACGACCACCTTGTAATAACGACCACATATTTTCTAACCGTCTTCAATAACTCCCCTATAATTCAACTTAACAATGAGATTACATTATTATGACCGATTTCTCGGGTCCCGAGGGTGGTCTCATTATCGAGGTTTGACTGTATTCGAAGATTTTTCTGCCTCGTTAAAACTTTAAACCCAGAAGGAAGGGATTATATGTTACGATATTATTGATCGTTTTTGTTTTAGTTGCCTATAAATAGACAAACGATCATGGATTATCTGGGTTTCGAAGTAGGGAAGTTTTAAAGTTTCAAAGAAAATCTGATATAAATATTAATCGAGATATCCCGTATTGAAAAAATAAAACTATGTAAAGAGGTTAATAGTTATTTTACGCTTTTATTTCTCATTAAAAACAATAGAAATGAAGCGTGATTCAAAAACAAAATAATTATGAAGCAAAATATCACAGCACTGGAAGTAGTGAACACAGTATTGTTAAAACAATCGTTTAATTTCGGATTTAAACCGACTAAACCCATACTACTTATGCAATTTATAATTTTGACAACAAAATACTTCAATTGACCGAATGGATATTGTAAATGAAGACAGACTTTACGATATCGTATACAAGTACATTCTTTGTTCTTTTGTCGAACTAGGAAACGAGTATAACACAAGTAAAAGTTAACATACATATACTTCAATCAGGTGGTACACCTTTATTCAACTGTGATTCTGATATAAGTACATTATGTTTTATGAACAAGTAAATATATAACATGAAAAATTTGTACATAGCAGTATAAGAATACTGAAACAACAACAACAACAACAACAGAGATAACAGAAGCACCATGTCGATAGTAGTGATATTACTGACACCAGGGGGCGTACTATAAGAACGCTCTACTTCCACCGCGCCCACAAACAAATTTCCAATACTTTTCTACAGATTTGGAAGAATAAAAACACACAATTAAGGAAAAATCATGCCAGTATTATAAATGGACGTAAAATAATGTAAAAAATGGTCGGTATGTTGTATTACACTAGCCAGTTGTGCATGTAACGTATGGGACCATCTTACATGCTTGTACGTGGTGCATTGTGCAACATTTTTTTCGAACGAGATAATTCTTATCTTGAGTATGCATAACTAAATTACATTAACGTTTAAAAACGCTCGTGAGGAATTTGGAGCGGTCGTATAAGACAGGGGTCGCTTGTTAAAGGTGGTCGGAGGAACAGTTTTTACTGTACAAACTTCCTACCATACAGAACTATTTACATAACAGAACTACTTAGTATTCCCATAAATACATATAGGTTCATACACATTTCGCTGATATATAAAGGAGATACAATACTTTTACATGACAATATTTAATAATAAAAAATAAAACAACCAACCTATTAGACAATAGAAATCAAATAAAAACCTTTACATTGAGGTAGTAAACCATTCACGCAGTTGGCATAATCTTAATTCTAGAATTTATGCTCATTAAATATAATTCGGTACCATATCAACCAGTATCCACATAAGATTGTTTCGGTACAGTCTTTCTAATAATGTGAGATACTGTAACACTTCTCTCTATGTGGATTTAATAAACAAACAGCATGAAAAGGGATGCAGAACTTCATTACAGTTCACCTTCAAAAATTAACCGATAGAAAGTAATTACATTCGAACATGTAGATTTCACAGAGGATATTCTCAAAGTGTCAGATTGAAATAAGAACAAGATGCCAAACTCACAGCACACAATATTGAGATCAGTAAATATGAATGAGATATAATGACAATATTACAGTGATTTTGTTACCGCGATTTATGAGTTTCATACATACACATTTCATGATTTTCCGTACAGCAGATATGATTGTTATATTCATAGTGTACATACGTATTGAGCAAATATAAGGAAGCATTTAATACACTTGCATTATAACCCATTTGAAATTTGAATATAAAAATCTATGATATAAACATGTCTGAATAATGAACTGTTCACAGATCAATTAACAAGGAATTTAGAAGACACTGACCGCAGTCAGCACGTGGGAAACACGAGTGGGTGGGGTATCTTTGCATTTTATAATTAACCTGAAACGAAATGTGAATACAACACGAACATTTGTACATTAAAATTACTTTATCTCGGTATCAGGATACTATCGTTACATTACGGTCCTAAATTACGCAGTAAAATATAACAAACTGTGTTATGTGATCATGATGTGGAACGGGGTAAGTCTGATCTACATTATTACACGTGAATTTAAAGCGTGAATTCATTCATCCAAACAAGTCGACATCTATTTACAAACTAAATATACTTGTAAAATGTAAATCGTTGTTGCACAACGTTAAACATAAATACAATACTTTCATCTATACATATACCAGTATACATATAATTATTTATCTATGTTTGCTATCTATGAATATATCTATATGCTGTGCTATAATTGCATCTTTACACGAATAATAGGCTTAAAGCCTGATTTTCCAAATAATTTATCTAACATACGTGTTTATATAATACATTATATAATCATACAAATATTACATATTGTTGCCCTACTTACAGTTTTATCTATTTAATGTATGCATACATTTTATTATTTGTATTTACATATTGGTAGATGATTTCATTTGCCCTATAAATTCACCGATGTATAACGTATGTGATACAACTTATAGTAGAGTTATATTTTTAATATTTTGTTTGATGTTGATATAACAACCGGTTTCTAACTTGAACCTGACTCTGTTTAAAACAATGTTCCGGGAGACTCCGTGGTTGAGTGGTTATGGTTTCTGACTTGTAATCATCAGCCCATCACCGCTACGAGTTCGAATTTCACACGGGACCAAATAACGTACGAGGAAGCTGTCCAGCCAGCTGACGGAAGATCGATAGTTCTACCCAGGCGTAAGCCTGGGGTCTTCCCCCCATTAATAAAGTTGGAACTCCAGTAGAAAAATTAAAACAACGTTCAGATATGTCTGATACATCTTCATTCAGAGTAAATAATATATGGACGACCGGATGTGGCCATTTTGATTCTCGCAAATATGAGATAGAATGTATATAAAATTACACTAGAGGCGTTACAAGTTTGATAATGCAATCATTTATCCGCACTTGTTGCAAGACAGTTGACATTCTTTTAATTCATGTTTGGTAAGCGATATATAATTATATTCGTGGGGTCAATTGCGTGTCATGGAAACCAAATACTTGATACGTGCCTTAAATCTCGAAAATACCGAACGAATGTTCATAAGCACTTGAGATGGAAGTGTTTGGTCCTACAAGGCTGAGTTTGATTTTCTTGGCTTGGTTAACGGGTATGTATATAATTCTCTGTAGTATCAAGTCTTGGTCAACAGTTGTGCCATTTGAACATTCATGATTTACTGAGGCTAGACTTTGTGGGCCACCTCGGCTTCCAATCTCATCGATACTGTATCCGACACTAATACTAAAATACAGTAAAACTTCGTTAATACGAGCATCGATATCATAAGCCCCCGACTGATCTCGAGGGGTTTTTAAAGTCCCGTCAATTTTTGCTCATAGTTGTATATAATTTTCAACTAACAAACAAATACCTTGTTATTACGAGCACCACGTTTATATCGAGTATTTAGTCTGTTCCGATGACTCCTCGAGATAACGAGGGTTTACTGTCAACACGATTCTATCTCATGTAGTAGATCTAACCATTGTTACGGGTCTTTTATCAGCAGTGAAAACGTCACATTGTAATCAATTTACACATATACAGATATAAACAGATACCTTGATCAATGCTTTTTCTATTGTGATAAAAATGTAGTTTATTTACATGTAAACTATAATCACACACATTATTCATCATTTTTACGATATATTTATCATTATGATACGATAATTTTCTATTGAATGCGTGTGAAAACAAACGAAAAATAATCTTGGAACAGAAATCACGGTAAATGTGGAACTCTATAAATAAAAAAAACAAGAAAGCTCACCGTTTGTTAGTTTGTCTACAAGAAAACCTTATGGCACCATACACGAAGTATATTCCCCCTTCAACAGAGATTATTGGACTTCTCGATTTCTCTTGTTGATCTGTATTTCCTGTTGGATTCCATATCATTCTATCATCGGCTTCTGTCATAACAGGTAAGCAGAATCAGCAATGATAAATATGTTTACGTGCTTATTGTCCTCGGCACGTGCATTGATAAAACGTAATTACATGAAAAAAATCTTTGCTTTTTAAAATACCCATAGTCACTGATATTCCTAACAATCTACATCAGTTGGGCATGAATACTGATAATACACGTATATGTACAAGCAAAATTAAACATTTCAATCAATCAAGACTTTCAAGAACCAGACGAGAGGTTATAAATGTCACTTTAATAAAAAGAACACCGCTAATATATAATACATGGGATTTGATTGTACGGATCTAACACTGATTATCTAACATCCCTGCCAATATTAAAAAACGCCAAGTTTGATAGACAATACATGCATGTTTTTGGTTATTTGTCTGAACTCCACTTTAATCCCACTTACCCTCTTTGCGTCCAATCCAATGTCCGGACCACCGTCTTCTATCCAACAAGGAGTTAATCAACACTTCATTTTTGTTAATTTTAGCTAAGGAATTCTCCAGTAACGTATCTAATTTAACAACATTCCCTGTTTCGTTCTTTTCGCTATTTTGCACAACTACCATCCGGAAATTTGCTCTCTGCTGTAATTTGTATAATTCTAGAAAGACAGGAAGAAAAAGATTTCATAATTTCGGTTTTCCGACTGTTTTCAATAGTACAGTAAAACCTCGTTATCTCAAGGAGTCATCGGAACAGGCTAGATGTTCGAGATAAATGTTGTGCTCGTAATAACGAGATATACGTTTGTCTGTTGAAATTATATACAACTATGAATAAATATTGACAGGACTTTCAAAATTCCTCGAGATAAGTCGGATGCTCGTAGTATCGATGCTTTTATTTTATTATTAAGTATTTTGTCTATGCACGAGCGGAAAGTCAACTTGACCAGCTTTCCTGGATTGTGTGTCAGTTCCTTGCTCTAGTAAATTCTTTATTTCCATATTCGGATCAGTGAACGAGAGCAAATATAGCGTCAACCAAATCAGAGAACATACGCTTTCCAGTATACGAACACAGGCGCCCGAGATCAGTACACGCGTGCGCGACAACGAGCAAATTAAATGTACCAGAATTGAATGTACTAGAATTGAAATTTGCGAACTTAAAGCCAGTCGATCACGCTAGGGATTTTTGTAGACGAGATACGGCCTCAACTGTGAAGATAAAAAAGGCATTTTGTGGTTTTAACAGGCAAATTAACCCTTTAATATAAATTAGCACACACGAAGTAAAAAAAAACAGAAGTATTTTTAAAATGCACTCACTTTCCTTAAGCTTTGTCAGTCTTGTATTTTGAATATGAAGATCCTGCGAAATAAACAGTAAAAACGTCGTACAAAATAATAATAAACGTAGTCTTACTTTAGATTTTATTATATATTAGGTTGGGGTGTAGTGTTTGGGGGTAGGTGGGATGTTTTTTAGTTATGTGCTTTTTTTCTAGGAATTATTTTCTCATCTGTTTACATCGCGGATCAAAGACTGTTGTACAGGTTTAATTTAATCGAATATAACAAGCCGTTTTTTATGATAACAGTTGTAGCTAAACAATGATATAATGCCACCAGTAAAACGTGTTAAAAGACGAACTTATATTTAATCTGTATTCATACCGAACTTTACTCATTCGTAAAAAACAGTATTACCGCCGAAAACGATTCTCCCATCTTAACAGAAAGTGTCGCAATGTCCCGAACACAGCATTCATTATTCTCGTCTCGTATGAAGAATGACAACACATCAGCGCTCACGTCTGAGCAATCAGCGCACAACACTTGTCTTCTCGTATCTTTTCGAGCCTCTTGTGAACCCATGTACCGTTCTATGGACTTCTCTACATCAATGTCATTCACGTGACCAGTATTTCTGGTTATACTGTAGATCATGGATACAGCAACGCACAGTATGATCACCATAAACATTATTGTCAGCCACATTAAGCTTCCCTTTAGCAATTCTTGTTTTCTGTTCATGTCTGCCAACATTGACTTATATCTTTCTTCAAATATTTTCATTACGTTAGTTTCGAACTGGAGCTCGTGGATGGAGCGGTCACGTTTTAACAATCGTTCTATGTCTTGGGCTTTAATTTTAGATGACTTTGAAAGCCTATCGTCAGGGACATTTATGTAAGTACATGGGCTTGAATTGTTCCATGAACTGCATAAATCATAAGACGGCATTTGATCTGGAATGTTGTAAGTTTTCTGGATATTACGAGTTTGTGCTGTGTGGTCATTGTACTCATTGTCGATTTGAGATCCACAATATTTGCTTTCACTTTCAACTTGAGACTGATGTGTCTTCGCTTGGAGCTTGTCTGAGTATTTGTCATTAGTACAAGGCTGTTTAAACTTATATGGAGACTTGATATCAGACACGTAGCAATCATATTTATCTTCATTTTCAACTCCCTCCTTACATGCGCAGCTGCATTCAGTTATTTGATATTTCTTCTGTGGTCGTTTTCTGTCTATTCCCCGATCACATGGAGTTGTTTCAGGATTGATTTCATCAGAAATTTTGACGAATGTTTCCTTAATGTGATTATCAGAATCATTTTTCAATTGTCTCATTTCTGATAACAAATTGCGATTGATATCAAACTCGGAATCTGAATTGGTTGTGGCGTCAGCATATTCGAACTCCATTTCCTTTAAAGGAGTGAGTTGTTTTTCTTTGTTTTCTGGTTCATTGCTTGATCCCACGGTGGTCGTTTGTGTTGATTTAGTGTTTGCGCTTCCATCCGAACTTTCACTTAAATGTCGATAGTTACGAAGCATCCTTGCATTGGTTGTTTTATTTATCTGAAGATTAAGCATAAATATACCCAGTAAACATCTTATTCCACTAACTTATTCACCAAGATACTCCGCTATCTATCTTAATATAACTTGGCATGGTTAGTTCAGTTCATTCCGATGCGCGAATGGTGTTTAATTACGTTTTTTTTCCAAACTAAAACATTGATTCATCCGGTGTAGCCACATCATAAGTTTCAACTGATAACATGAACATATATGTACTATCAAATAAATGTACAGATATCTTGGTTTCGGTTAACGAATTGAATTTCAATTACATTATACTGCAGATAGAATTCTGGGAAAGGATGTGCGTCACATCCTGTATTCGGACTCTGGGCCATGAAAGATACTTTCTTATTATTTGTGATGATTGAAGATGTTCGACTAAGAATAATTAAATCAATCCTACCACGTATTTTATTGCATTTTTGTCAAGCCGAACTCTGGCCAATACTTCATCAGTAAATAAATTTTATGAATAAATTTATAAACTCTTAATTAGATCACAAGGATACTCTCAACATATTATACGCCTTTCAACTATGCTCAGAGTAAAATTAGACTTTGCTGTGAAATGAGATATTATATTTTAAGCTTCAGTTATTTTATATGTAAACATTAAATTTCTTTTTGAGTTTGTCCGCATAAATAAGCAGGTGAATGCGTAACGTTAGGTTTACCATGAAACATATCAGTTTATCTGTTGTGATCGAAACTGGTAAACCAGGACTATAACTGGATGTGAGCTAAATGCATTAAAAAACCAAGGATTTAACAGAAATTGTTTAAGAAAGATTTAATGCTCTGAGTTTATCATTTAATACTCTAATCAAATCGTCGTGAGTTGCAAAGGACGGACCTATACATTAGAAAAATTTAATAATTCTGTCACTTCTCATTTTGGAAACTCGTTTGTCTAGTCAAGTTAATTGAATGTAATATCCTACATAAATGATTGTAGTCTCATGCATAAATGCAATGTTATTAACAGTAAAAGCCTGCATTAACTGTATAAGCATTCTTTCTAATGTTTAACGCCTACTTTATTATGCTAATTCAGTCGTTCAATTCAAAGAAAAAATAAATTCATCGATTGATTTTTTTAACCAATATTGACTTAAATCCTAGAAGATAAGCGTAAGATAAAATGTAATAGTATTCGTACATTTCTTGAGAATTGATCGTGGTGCGTAATTTAACTTTATTACAAAAAGTATAAAACGGCTACCCAAGCGTATGAAGCATATTTAGATTTTCTGAAAATTGATAGCGTGTTAAAACCGTTATCTAAAATTCAACTTATATCAAGACATGTACTTGGTACTTATTCAAGGTTAGGACATGCATATTATTTTCTAAAAATCGCCGCAGAAAACGGATAAAATGCATCATGTCACATAGAAAAGTCGCCATTTGTTCTGAAGACTTTGTTTCTCGACCATTGAAATAAATGAACTCGTTAAAATACCTTATCCACAAGTGGCACTATTACCCTTTTAGCACTGTAAGTTTCATAACATTGCAACATTTTAAGCATAGTACTTTTATAACATTGTTACCTTTAAAATAATTTAACTTTTATCGCGTAGTAACCTTTCAAGTTTTTTTACTGAGTTTTACGCCTTTTTTCAACAGGAAACGATAACTTCTCTTCATGTGGAGGAAAATCGATTTTTTGTCAAATTTTCATAAAAGGGTATGACCTAACGTGACCGGGATTGGAACCCGGATCGCTGGGTCACAAGTACAGCGCACTAACCATTGGACCACGGTCGCAGCTCTGTAACCCTTACAGCATTGTAACTTTTATAACATTGTAACTTTTATAACATTGTAACTTTCATGACACTGAAACTTTTATAACATTGTAACTTTTATCACATTGTATCTTTCTTAACACTGTAACCTGTACAGCATTGTAAATTTTATAACATTAATTGCAACTTTCATAACACAATAACTTTTAACGCTGCAACATTTATAAACTGAATTCCAGCTTTGCACAAATCAATATAAAATGAAAATGTACATGTAGTATCATAGTTTTATCTATAGTTGAAAAAAAATCATAACTATAAATAATAATAAAATATTTGATATTATACAAAATCCGATGTGTTATATATCTAATATTAAATACGTCCAAACTATAATAATAATACGCAATACCTCCGAGAGTAAATTTTAAACCTACATTCGGAGTGTGACTTCACTAGACTACCGCGTTCCCAAGTTTAAATTGCGATATAGTTGCGCTGCAGTTTTGAAAACCTACCAGGAAGTAATGTAGGTCATGGGCTTTTTAGAAAATTTACGGGGATTTATTCAAATCTTTTCGGGTTAAAGATTGAAAAATGGTAAATAGGAAGAACTGCCAATCAAGATGACTATTAATAGCTTTCAAAACATTGTGTATAAGTTCTAGTCCTTGAAGGCGAACATCAATTTAATTCAGACCCAGGCCAAGTATAACCTTGACCTTTGACAAGCTGTTCAATGAACACCAGATGTCATACCAATTGGGTCCACCTGTTCAGATTAAATAGACGTGTGCAGCGTGCACATTGACTCGTTTTCAATTTTGATGACGTTGTAATGTAGCTTACTTAGTCTGCTCATTAAGTTTGTAAACACACTGTGATTATATAATAAACAAGTTCGATCGCATTGATATGGGCCAGTCTACAATGGAGGACATTTTAAATTTAATTAATACTTTATATTTATCTTCTACGTCAATATTCATGCAACATCTACGTCCATGTTGATACAACATCGATCCATGAGTTATTAATTTTAGTATTTAAGAGCTAGCACAGTATATGTGTGGCGCGAGTACAGTGTGTGCGTGCGCGTGTGTGTGCGTGCGTGTGTGCGTGAGCTAGCACAGTGTGTGTGCGGAGCTAGCGCGGTATGTTTGCGGGGCGGACTCTGGTTAAGAACTCACAAACGACTCAAAATCAGTTAAATAAATTGTGAATCATCAGCTGTATTGTGTTGTTCTTCCGTCACTACTTTACAGCGTCAATTAACGTTTCCAGTATTATTGTTAATAGTATTATCATTAAAAGACTGTGTTGCGATCATTTTATGATCAGATTATGTAATCTTGTGACTATTGACTCATTTCTTCCGTTAGCATTTATTGTAAAAGTGTAAAATATGGGATTTCAGTCAATAATAATTGTTATTTTCCAAAAATGTAGTCTATATTCATTTTTTTACTATATATGTACTTGTATGTAGGCCCTATTGAGTATCAACATTTTGCATTTAATCTATTGATAAACCTACTAATCTAGCAAAAACGTACTCACATAGACCTGCATTATGTAAGCCTATTTACTTACTGCGCATTAGAACTTTGACATAGAGATATTTGATAGCGCTTATTGTTCAACTTTGATCAAGGCCGTCGCTTTTTTGAAAATTTGCATATTGTGGTCTCAATCAAAATTGAAAAGTATTTAATTTTTGCTGCATATAATTTATGCCATGTTTAAAATCCAATCAATTCACTTGAAGACTTCCAATAAAGTGATTTTTTTTTCATGTTGTACTTATACAACGATCATACCCGTGTATCTTGTGTTCTGCTTACATTCAACAGTCTAGATCTTTTTAGAAGTGGAGGTATATATTTATAGATTTGGTATGGAGGTTGGTTGTGTCTTCAATATGACCCCTATTGATTTTTCTGGTCAGTTGGTCAAAGTTCAATGTCACCCTGTCCATGATCACTAAAAACTTGTCCGATCAATAAATAGAGAACGCTTAGGCATACAACTCACGTAATCGGTGTGGAGTTTGGTTGTGGCCTGTAGATGACCCCTATTAGTTCAGTTGGTCGAAGGTCAAGGTCACCATGTCCTTGACCACTAATAGTTTTTTTCGATCAATAACTAGAGAACACTTTAGCCTACAGCCCAAAAAATATTTTGCAAATGTGATAAAAAATAAGAAGTATGCGAACAAATTATGATGACAGTGACCTTAGACTCAGCACAACCCTCGAAATTCTGAAAAAAATATCGCTTGGAGCCCAGAATGAAAGTAACAAAGTAAAATAGCAGACCCTATTTAGTTTGAATTGGTGTGTTCATTAGTTTAAAGTTAATCAGTCCGTGGAAAATGACGAATTTAGTTGATGTTAGGGGTGGGGGCATGTACATATTTCCCAAACATCTCTTGTTATTATTATAAAAATATTTGTAATCAATAAATATTTACGAATCATTATGATATTATGATATCACGCAACTAAAGCATGATAAAAAACAATGTCATGGATATAATTGAAACTTCAAAGCTGTTTGAATGAGATACTTAGTTGCTTTGTGTTAAAATGATGCATCATTTGACTTACATGTAAAACGGGTTTCCGATGAGATATCTCCTTCCTGTACTTGGCATATGTATATTAGTTATTTCTATCGCTAACTGAAGTAAGATTTAAATATAGTTTGTTCAATCTGGCTTATGTTTAATCGTTCGGTGCATTGTTTGTATAGGTTATATTTATGACTAATTCAACTTATTCAAAGGGGGTCTAAATTAAGACAAAATGACATAATTAAAATATATATTAATTAACCAATACCAAAAAAAGAAAAAACATATTCTATAATAACAACGAGTGACGCATTAAGTGTTTACATGTGACCGATATTGGTTGTATTTAACGTTGTAGAAACTCAATACAAGATTTGAAGGTTATTCTTTGTTACATTTTTGCTCGAAGTATTGTAAACACAAAATCTTGATCGTTCTGATTTAACTATCACCGCTATAAATTGTACTATTTACGATTGGAGAAGATTCCTTGAAGTTGTACTGGAAGTTTAATTCAAGTTTTTAGATAACAGAGCAAAACACACTGCATAAATTTGAATGTCAAGATAAGTTTTAACGAGTTTTCGCTGAGGTAAAGTAGAGATTTTATCATTGAATTCGAAAGCACTGCAGAAAATGTAAAATATAAAGTTATTGACACAGTTTTCATTTCCATAATATTCAGATAGGTTAGATAACACTGTCATAAATATCGTATTCGTTTACATTTTAAGAATCACTACATGGCCGATTTTATAAATTAACGACAATAATTCTATGGTCCTGTTCGAGCAAGTTGATGTCCATTGAAGTTATTAACACTGTTCAACTTTTTACGGTATAAATGACATGATTTAACTTATAATATGATGGCATGCACAATTTAAGCTTTTGTTCAACGGTCATACATGAAGTGTATTTGTAAACCGCAACAGAATGTAACCAAACATGTAACTTCACATGAGGGGTGAGAGATGCTGATTGAAAAATCAGAATGATGATGGAATGTCAATGAATCCGTTAAGAATACATGTATATACTACCTGAAGCTACATTCAGGTCCGATGTTTTTGCAGGACCTTAATAATTCACCACTAGTACTTGGGTAACCAGATTGATACAGGCTGTGGTTCTGTAGTATTATATCAAATATACAGAAAAACCTTGCATTGCGACCACTTCAGTATTACAACCACCCTATTATAACGACCATTTTATTTTCCGGCCGGCTTTCGATGAATCTCCTATAATTCTACTCGGTCTCGTTATCGACGTTTTACTATATATTGTATTTACAAGGATCTTATGTAATTTATGTTCACACTGATAAAAGACAAGGCCAACTTAGATATAAACCTGATAATATAATTCGTCAAATAAAATCACACACACGTATTATTCTACGAAACAACAGGGAAGTGCGTGCATCTAACAAATAAATGTTGTGTTTGTTTCTTAACCAATTCAAACAATCGATTAGAATTATTTCTCGGTAATTTTGGATCATTTCCCAATACATGTTTTTTTTCAGTTTCAATTCCACTAAAGATAACTGCAAATCACATATAACCGTATATACATGTATAGTGTTCTTATATTCAGTGAAATTTACATAATTTCCAGCTGTAATACAATCATTCGCCTATCTTTAACCCGAAAAGATTTGAATAAACCCCGTAAATTTTCTAAAAAGCCCATGACCTATATTACTTCCTGGCTTCGAAGTCTTTACCTAACCTACTTCCCCGCAAATAACTGCCAAGTTCCTCATTCAAATCAGCGTGGGAAGACGAATTGTTAGAGAAAGAGATAATTCACCCGCCGAAATTTATATAATTGCAGCGTACGTAATGACCTGAGACCAGTAAAACAACATCGTTAATTCTTATATATCCTGAGTTCATTGCCACTCTGTAACGTACGTACACATCAAATTCCTGACGTGACCAATGCTTGTATGTTGTCAACCTGTTTATAATGTTGTCCGTGGTACTAACCTGTTCCTCCTTATCCATGAAGTAATTGTTCAAATTAACTGTTGATCTAACCTCCTAGGAACAACCTTTGGATAGTTTGCGCTGTTTCTGCAGCCGTTTTGGTCGGGTTTGAACTCATCAACTTCTAGATCAAGTATTTTGCGCTCTATCGATAAAGTTAATTACAGGATGTTATTGGTATCAAGGAGATATGCGTCCTTTGGTGATTATGAGGAACTTGGCAGTTATTTGCGGGGAAGTAAGTTAGGTAAAGACTCCGAGTACGATATGTTTGGGTTAAATGTCCTCTATATAAGTACATACACGCATATGACTTAAATACTGTTGAAAACAGGGGCCTCGGTCGTGGTTCAGTGGTTAGTGTGCTGGACTTGTAACCCGGAGGTCCGGGATCGAATCCCGGTTGCGGCAGGTCATACACATCTATGAAATTTTTACAAAAATGTCGATTTTCCTCCATATGTGGAGAAGTTGCCGGCTCCGTGTGAAAGGATAAGTTAGTACTGGTTAGTATACAGTCCAGGAAAACTGGTTAGGTGAACCGGTAGCCGTATATAACTGAAAATTGTTGAAAAACGACGTTAAAACCCAGTGACAATAAGTCACATAAAAACAAACCATGAAAACAGGCGTTAACCACGAAATATCTATCATTTACCAGTAGCATATGCTTATCACTTTAACTGATAGCACATATGATACGTAGAATTAATTTTTACTGGTTGAATACGACATAAATCAGGACGTCGTGAATATGCGAATTATTCGGTAAGTACATGTATTAGTATAACTACTAAAAAAATACCGTGAAAACAGACGTGTATCTATAAACGTACCCTCTAATAATATTCGATTTCAATTAATCACGTAGGCTCCGTGTACGAAGCTTGAATTTATGCTCTTATATCACCTGAATGAACTCTATTAAAGATTGGATTTAATGTTTTTAACATAAAATCTGTATATGGTCGGATTGTAAATGGTATTGTCAGGCTTATTCTAAGTATAGATAATATCATTACAAGTCATATTGCACTTTCTTAAACACAATTAAATCCCCCTTGCATTGCAAAAGTAAAACAGTGATATGCCAACAGTAGAGTTTTTATTGACATAATCTCATTGGCTTTTATTGCAGAAATATATATTTCTTCTAATTTCACCTGGTACATAGGGATCCATAACAGATATTCATTATTTTAATTAATTAGCATTATCTGTCACGGTCATAACCTCATTCTAGCTTTTCATTTAAATGTTGTAATAAATACAATCGGTTGTAAGTGAATATCTGCAAGTGGCAAACAAAAGCTGTTAAGGAAGAGTGGCAGCAAAATATCAATGACACCTACAATCACTGTAGATTATACTTCGCTCTTGTTAAACTCAAGGACAAAATTATTCGCTTACTAGTTTTTTACTAGTTAATTTTTTTATGACTAACGATCGTTTCAGTTTTAAAACTGACTGTTTCGCTTAAAGAATCGAATTACAAATGATATCTATGTTTCGATTCCGGGACTGGCATACTATCTGAATAATCAGGAAAACTCTTCATAAACGTTTGCTATCGTCTAGCGACACCTACTTTCCTGTACCGAGACACTAAAACAAAACTGCTGACAGGTCACTGGCGGTGGTTAACCCGAAATGATAGAATATTCTCCCTAAAGATTTGAAAGTTGTAGCATCAGAAACATAAAACTCACTTATTCGGACCATTTTACGATGACTAGTGTACCATTTGACTTTAAAATACTGTACTGCATAAAATTGTAATATAGCGTTCATTTCATGACTTTATGTAAAGTGCAATTGAGTATTTATAGTTCTGTGCTATAGAAGTGTTTTTGTATAACACGATCAAAGGTGAACTGTTTGAATTTAAGATCGACATGAGACAGATCTTAGACGTATCATACTCAAACGAGATCTTAACCCGATCAAAAATCTCCAATTTTATCTTCCACAACGTAGTTACTTAACACCACCTAAAGATTATGCTGCTTGTTGGACGTGAAAACTTTAAATGACGCAGAACTTATTTAGTATAATGTCTAATACCCGCTCCTTAGATACTAGTATAGAGTAGGATATATGACTGCTTTCTGAATCTTGGTCATCATAGTCTAAACACAGACCCCAATAAGTCGTCGCGCCAACAAAATATGTTACACTTTAGGCTACCAAGTTTTATTCATAAGTTCATCCACTTTAGATGTATGATAAATGGTAGCAAAGAAGTGAAAATAGCAAACAGCCAATTAAAGGAATACGTACATAACAGTCCCATTTTACGGCAAAGTTCTGTGACATGAGACTGGCACGTTTTTGCTGAATATGAGTAAATGAATACTGTTTGATTCAAAGAAGATGTTTAACAGTTGTACATAATTCATCATGGAAGTATTAAGATGTTTGAGACTGGGTTGTAATATTGAATATACTAAGAAAGCGGTAAATTCAGATAATATATCCGTGGATAACAGATAAGTGTTTTTATTGCCAGTCAATTTTACTGGAGAATAAAAAATCGATGAACTATTCAAACTGCAAATGTTTTCGTCTTCTTTTTTGTGCAGTAATGTTTACGGTGAATGATATGATAGACACACTGTACTGAATCATATATGTTCAATATTTTGTCATGATTTATATCTATTCTTGTAAATAACAAAAAAAAAATTACTAAGTTGATATGTATAATCCTCCTTCGTGACATGTTACATGATAAAACTTTATGAGAACACGTGGGGCCTCTTCAGTCTCTTATATCAGGAAGTCAGTTTCATGTTCGTATAATCCATGTGATTAAAAAACAGTAAAACCACAATAAAGAAAAACATTTGTCACCAAAGTAAAAGCTCTTTATCTTGTGATTGTCTTAATATTAAGACTGTCTTAATATTGAAATTGTCTTAATATTGAGATTGTCTTAATGTTGAAATTGACTTACTTTTGAGATTGTCTTGATATTGAGATTGTCTGAATATTGAAATTGTCTTAATATTGAGATTGTCTTAATATTGAGATTGTCTTCATATTGAGACTGTTTTGATATTGAGACTGTTTTGATATTGAGATTGTCTTGATATTGAGACTGTTTTGATATTGAGATTGTCTTGATATTGTGACAGTCTTGATATTGAGATTGTCTTAATATTGAAATTGTCTTAATATTGAAATTGTCTTAATATTGAAATTGTCTACATATTGAGACTGTCTTGACACTGAGATTGTCTTAATATTGAGATTGTCATAATATTGAGATTGTCTTGGTATTGAGATTGTCTTAATATTGAGATTGTCTTAATATAGGAATTGTCTTAATATTGAGATTGTCTTAATATTGAGATTGTCTTAATATTGAGATTGTCTTGGTATTGAGATTGTCTTAATATTGAGATTGTCTTAATATTGAGATTGTCTTGGTATTGAGATTGTCTTAATATTGAGATTGTCTTAATATTGAAATTGTCTTAATATTGAGATTGTCTTAATATAGAGATTATACATACATAGAACAGAAATCCCTGATTTCATCAGAACTTCAGATTTCTATTTTTCTAGGTAAAATTTGGCAAATTAAAAATTGATGACAGGATTACGTCTCCAAATAGGCAGAGACAAGCTGCAAATGAACAGTGTGGTCAAGTAAGTAAGTCTTGGACAGTAACAAAAAGATCACAGCAGTCAAATGAGAAAACACTATTCATGTGTTTTCATAATTTGTCAATTTTTCAAATGGAAGTATAAATATATAGAGCAACTGTTTGCAAAGTTGATTGAAAAAAGCATTCCAAACTGTCGCCTCAGGTATTCAAACATCAAGAAAAGAGGAACAATTCTAGTTAGGTAAATCATCCACATTCTGTGAAAACCACAGGTGCCAGCCACACCATAAAATATGACCTGATGTGTCCAGCTGCTGTGGTGAAAATAGAAGACAGTGTAACCAAAACTACATGTATGCATATCTAATTGACTGACATACTATAAAAACAAAACAACACATGATATATTAAGTTCACATAAACATTATAAAATAAATCTATAAAGTTAACAATATCAGCTTTAATATGAGGAGATACTAGAGACATATACATGTATTTATAAATAATGTTGCAAATCATTAAATAAAAAATCTAAAAAAAAAATACAAGATCAAAAAGTGAAATAAATGCATAGACAAACATATAGAGCCTTATTTAATAAAAAGCTAGAAAGTAGACAACAAATAAAATGTCTATAGAACTGTACATGAAGATACAAGTGTAACCTGCTTTTGTACCCACCCACATAAATTGTAGAAAGGAGTTTATTTTTTTATCAGTCAAAACATGTCATACAATATTAATGCCATTAACACAAAAATGTACAATGAAAATCCATCCTCTAAGTGCCGATGTCTCCAGACCAGAACAGAAATGACACAAAATGTCATACTATATATTGACCTATTCAAATGAAAAGAAACAGATGGGAAAAAATAGCAACCAAATCAGATATTTTATTATCCCATGTCATAACTAAGTCAAATAATTCAGTGTGAACATTAACATACATACATAACTAGGTATATGATAACAAGTTAAGTATTTTAACACGTCAATATTCAGAATTCAGTAGATAAAATTGTTAAAATAAAGCACACAAATTAGGTAACACACAGTATCTAACAAAAAGTAATGCCCGTGATTTTACCATTATGATAATGTAAATAAAAATTTCAATTCATAAAAATGTGCAAAGAAGTGTTGACAATACATTGCATTTTAATGAATTTGATCACATAATCATGATCATTAAATGCTTTGTGAAGACTTAATGCTAATTAGAATTCATGAAAGCATTTGATTTCATGGAATAATTTATTGTTTGTTCTTCTAAAGGAAACACAAAAAATCAATAATTAATGTACCAGTGCTATTTATATACACTATATGAAGTGTTATATTACATATGCTACACAATTAATTTGAACCTGTGCAATCTGTCTTGAACATCATTAAATAATTGAACATATTGCGCAATTAAGAGGTGGTACATAACTGAACACAAAACATTTTGAAATAACCATATATAGCAAGATTTATAAATGGTATGGAATTCACATTTAAATTTAAACACAGAATTTAAGCAACAGATACATATTGATTTTACTATTTATCATAATTATTTTCAAATAAATTTTTTTTCTAGATTTAGGACAAAAAAAAAAACACACACACAAAAATCAAGATTGAAATCCCTCTTAAAGAATGTAAACTTGTGAGACTTAATACTGATACTGGCTGGGGTCTATGTGAACACTATTCTGTGTATAATCTGTAGGATGCATGTTATAATTCATCATCTCTAGATAACTTGTACTACTGGGTGGTAATACCAAGTTATTTATTGCTGCTGGTGGCAGCTTCATCATCAGTTTAGGATCATCATGTAGAGACATGTTTGTATCCTGATAATGATGATCCTGTTCATCTTTATGAAAGTTGTTTTCAATATTTGTATTTGGTTGAAGTTCACTGATAACTTGATTGTGAGAATAATTGTCGTCTTGATTCAAGGTCTTTTCCTTATTTTGTCTGAGATCTATGGCTTGTACTTGGACTTTGTGAATCTTTAAGGAATGTTTATGAACATTTTGTTTCACAGCACATGTGTATGAACACATTGGACATTTATACGGTTTCTCTTTGGTATGTGTACGTATATGTTGTTTCAAGATGGCACTGTTGAAGAAGGATTTTCCACATTCGTTACAAGAATACTTCCTGTTAGTGAGGTCATGTCGTTTCTGGTGACTAGCCAAGGCACGTTTATTCTTACACAAAGCACCACAAATGTGACAGACTTCAGGAGCATTTAGATGTACACCACGTTTATGTGACTTCACATGGTGTATGGACTTAAAAGACATTCCACAGATATCACAGGGATGAACACGAAGCTCCTCGAGTTCCTTCTCTTCCTTGCCACAAGCTACTTTCTTATGTAGACGAAATGAATCGTACCGATTATATATTTTACCGCAAGAATCACATTGGTAGTGACCTAAAGTCCAAATACTTGTGTTATGCTTTGTTTCACGTTTATGTGTCCATAGCTCTTCACCTGAAATAACATGAAAAGTTTTCATACAACACACATTTATACATCAAAGTTTTGATTGTTAATATTCTGGTATATTTCAGTTTTAGCAAACAAGTTTATATTCATCACATGGTTTGGTTTCATTCAACAGAACTGTATTCATTAACAACATCTTTTATACATAACAGCAAACAAAAATCCAAATGTTCAGCATTAAATATATATTTATGTATAGGAGCGCTTATAGCCTCTGACTAGTAATCATGAGCCCTATACCACAGTGAATTTAAATCTAACCCAGAATCAACTTTCACATGTATGTGAGGAATGTTACATTACAGAAGGTCGGTGGTTCTACCCAGGTGTGTGTCAGAAGTCTTCCTCCACCGTTAAAGCAGGAAAAGTTGCAAAATGACCCTGGCTGTCGGTGCAATGTTAAACCCTAGTGAAAAAAATTATGAATAACAAACACAAGCAGAACAAACGATACAATAATTTCAAACATACGAGTTTCAAATTCCACATCACAAATTGGACAGTTCCATTTAGGAAGTAAGTCTCTATGCACAGAGTATAGATGACGTCGGAGGAGTCTATTATTAGGGTAGTATCTATCACAGGCATTACATTTCACATGACCCATTCCTGCTAGTTCCTCCGGTGTATGGTGTTTCTTCTGCTCTCGTTTTGGGTTTAAATCTGGTGGTTTATGATTTACTTCATTTCTGTGCTGCCATAATTCATCCTCTGTAATTGAAAAGCAAGACCCTTGCACAGCATATAAAGATGGTAACTTGATTATACATATATTCTGACATGTGTACAAAAAGCAAAGTTCATTTGAATAAATACTTATTTTTTTAATACTTGATTTCCGGTAAGACAAACATATCAATGACAATATTCTTTAAATGAATAATTGAAACCTGAGGTCTACAATATGTTTCTTTTTTAAATATAACAGTATCTGTGATGTATCTGTGGCAATGACTTATGTTAGTAGGATCATAGACCTAGAACACAATGGAATTTGGATCATAGACCTAGAACACAGTGGAATTTGGATCATACACCTAGAACACTGTGGAATTTGGATAATAGACCTAGAACACAGTGGAATTTGGATCATAGACCTAGAACACTGTGGAATTTGGATCATAGACCTAGAACACTGTGGAATATATCATATCTATAAGGCCTTTTCAGAAAGTAGGTTACCTCCCTTGCAAAAATCTGTTGCATTCGGATTCGTTCGGACACTGGGTAGTATGTCTGATAATGTTGTCTTGAGACTAAGAAAACTGATATCAAAACTGACTATGTGCTGAGGTATCAAGAAAGGCGTTAATTGAAGATAATTGATAATCACATTAATCAACTGTTTAAAAAAGGTGTTAACACAGACAATGATTTTGACAACTTGCTGATATCAAAGCTGCAGATTTTACTAAGATATAAATAAAGAGACTGTGTGCCGATTTTGCAAATTTGTGACAATTAACAGCCATCAAGACAAATCTCAGAGATAAACATTTTCATTTATTAAACTGAAATGCAAATCAATGGATTTTTTTTTAATTTAGCATAAACACTTTAATACGAATTAGTTTTGATCAAACGAAATGTAACACTTAGCCAAATGGGCGTCTTTTTACCTCAATGAATGTAAACGAGTATATATGTATCAAGTATTGTTGTATCTTTCATCTTTTTTTAAATATTTGTTCTTTTCATGTAGTAGAAAGAGGAAAACGTACAAACACAAATTAATGTGTTTGAGTAACTAATACTCAACCCTTACATCTGTATCTTTAATCTATTTTTTAGCTGAGACCAGTATACGCATAAAACTTGAGCACACATTAAAGGTAATCTAAAACCTATACTACACAATAATACCACTGGTTTTTATCTCCTAATGAAGGGCTATCAAGGGCAGATAAATAATGTTTCTGAAAAAGCCTATAGTACATCATACATGCATTTTATACAGTCAATTCAAAGAAGGCCTGAAGGAGATTCAACAAAATAGATATAAACACAAATATTGCACTCACTATATTACTATATATTGTTAAACAGAGCTTACTTGTTTTAAATCTGCTTGGACAATCTTTACATTCAAACTCAAACCAAACATCTTTATGTCTTCTCTGACAATGTCTCTTCAGTATGTATTGATTTACTACATACATATCACAGAAAGAACATTTTACTTTACCCTTTTCTTTATTATTTACAGTTTTATCCTTCTTTTGTCCTGATTTCTTTTTGTCTTTTGTTTTTGTAGTAAGTTTTCTCAATTCTAGCTCAGACTCATTTTTAACAACACTTTCAGAATCAACATTAGTCTTCTCATTCATTTCATCATCGGTATCATCTACATGATCATCACTGTCTACTTCAGGTTTATCAATAATTGTTTTTAGAACATCTGTTGAGTCATTGTATCCATTCTCTTCCACATCATCACCAGAATCAGAAAATATGTCTGCAAAACCATTCTCCATCACTTCAGCAACCATTTTATCTGTCAATGCTAAAATAATGTACATATTTTATCTTGATGTTTATTCTAGGCACATGTAACTGAAACAATGATTTAATAGGATTTTTTCAGCATTTTGGGAACATGACCCGACCCCCAGAATTGGGAATTTTCGTGACATTTTGGACAAAATTGGGAAAAAGTCACACTGCATAAAAATAACATAAAATAATCAAATAAAACTAAAAAAAATAATAAATATTATATTTATTTCTATTTTTAGATACTGATAACTTTGTTATTTGAATGATTTCAAAATTCAATAAACATTTGAACTACTGTATTCTCAGTAAATAATTTTTTTCCCATTAAAACTGGAAATATTCTCCTTGCCATTAGGAAAAAACATTCTTTTTACCACTGGGAATGTGACCAAATATCAGTTGTTGAAATGGCCAAAAATATAGCCCTGCTTAAGAATTATATAAGTTTTAGTATTGATACTGATGTTAAGTCTAATGTATAGAGATATCCCATGTTGATCATGAATTCTCAGTTATTACGACCCATTAAAACAATACAGAACAACAAATTGTTACTGTAGAGTAAGTCTTGGAATTAATTGATGGAAGTTATTTTAGCGCATAGTGGATCGTAAGCATAGTGCCATGTGTCAACAATTTCAAGTGGCCTGATCTTGATTTGATGAGGAACAGACACAATATTACTCGAACATCTTGCAGTCATAGTCAGGTAAGATGAACAAAGAACTGACCATTAATTAAGTATGTTGTGAAGAATATTCATTATTAAATTGACAAGAAATATGAACAATAAAAGTACCTTTCATCCAACACTTCCATTTATTTTCTTTGAACAAGAATCTGATAGCATCTTCTTGTTCATCGGACACAAGCATTGTGATATGATGTAAATATATTTCACCCATTTCTGATATATGTCACTGTGTTAGCTAGATGAAGTCATCATAATCAGGCAGTTTGGTAGCTGTAAATATTTTTATCAAAACAATGAGATACTACATACAAGCTCAGTTTACAGAAATCAAATACTACTTCATGGTTGTATTTTTGTAGAGGATATTTTAAATACTTTGAGTGCTATATTCTTTGTTGTTGACAGAGGTCTGGGCTTGCCTGGATTCTACAAGCACTGAGAATGTTTTTTTTTTCATATAATGACAAACTAAATTAGAGAGAATAAACAATACATCTAGTGCAAGATTACAATAATTAAACAAGACATCGACAAGTAATTACACGTAATAACAAGTAAATAATATCAATGTCAAATGTAATTTTCAGATACTTATAAGTCATTGCATTCTGTATTCGTCCAAAATATAAATGTTTTGAATGCTAGCAAAAGTGTATCTAATTTTAACTGTATTGAACAACACTTGTTATTCTAATTTGATATAAAGAACACCACAAGAGTACACATATTCTATGGTCAATTAACTATTCACAGCAATGAATAAGGTGCGAAAATAACTCATCAGAGATAGAATATAACTACTTTTTACCTGCGCTCAGGATGGATTTTCTTGTTCACCTGTCCAAATTTTTGATTACCTGCCCTTGGATGTGTTAAAGTTGATGATTCGGTCTTTCGTAGTCTTTCTTGATTAATCAAACAAACACAAAATTATATGAAATCCACTTGAATCTTCATAAAATTTTCAAAAAGAAGTCAGTGAACAAATACTATGTTCAGCTTGTACAAACAGAATGTCATGCTTATATAAACGGAGAAACTTTGGACAAAATCAAAATTACGAGAATATGTTACAATTTTGTGTTCCTTTTATTATTCAAAGCGACCATGGTTTGTTTAAAGTTTAGTACAGTAAATAATACAAAGCGCTCGAAGATATATACAATCAAAATATTGCCAAATAGCTTTCATGTTCGTTTTTCGTTCCTTATTTACAAAGATGAATTCTAGATAGGTGAGTTATGCATGCTTATGTTTATAAATGGAGCCATGCGTCCCCAATTAAAACAGGTTCACTCTTTATTTGGTTGTGTGTCCGCCTACACTGCTACAGTGCTAGAGGCTCTGGGTGTCCACCCTAGTTTGGGCAGTGACCCCCCTTAATCAGTTTCAATGACAGCTTACTAACAGTGTTTTGGAAGCATTGCAAATTCTCTTTTGTAGATCTGGTCTTATTTTGTTTGTTTTTAATATTTTCCAAGAAAATTTCCAGACCCTCCTTTTACTTTTAGTAGTTTACCGGCCACATGAATTCTTTTCTGCATCATAATGCTGTTATTGTGTATTATTTCAATTGCAGGTCACGTTATCATCTTTATTATAATCATCATCCACCACCATCATCTTTATTGATCACTTTTATGATCTTTAAATTGTGAAATATGAACCCACAACTTACTACTATTATTTATTCCATTTATGGGAGAAAATAGCAAAGTTACATTTATTTAATGTCAGAAAATAATTTTGAGATTGCAGTACATCCACTTTGTTAAGATAATAATTGCCATCACTGTCCTAGAATTTGACAGAAGTGACATGTTTGAGTACACAATTGGCACATTTTGCAAAAAAAAAATGTAAAGAGATTCTTAAAAATACAGAAATAAAGAATATTATGTCAGCGTTTCTGAGAAATATTAGTTGACATCCAGTAGGCTGCACTTTCCCAAGATAGCAAGATAGACATTTTTCATGAAAGACATGGAGCTTGCTGTCTGAAATTGCATATACTATTTGAATAAGCGCATAGAGCAACTTGATTCAATAATTAGATAATAAAGTATGCAAATTGTTTAATTTCTTCAAGATATGTATTCATGTATAGTACCTATAGTAAGGCATTTCACTCTGTGATTCATTGATAAACAAATGAAGATACTACCTTTATGTCATTCAGGCTTCAGTAAGGATGGAGAATGATGAAGTTCTTTTACACCACATCACTATGCTGGTAACTGACCAACAGGAAGATGCCATCAGAAACTTGTTCAAAGGAAATGAGTGGAAATGTTGGATGAAAGGTAATGATTAAGCAATTATTTACCCAGCACAGCATGTTATTTTGGCTGACAGAGCTCAAAACCTAGGTACACACTGACGCTTAACAAAATGATATACAGAATGTCCTTATTTGTCTGACTCAACTTTAAAAGATGTTTTAATTTTTTTAATGTTTTACATTTTAGTTTTATCTGATGAACAAGTTTCATGTACAAGAAACAATGATTTATTTCCTGATGTATCTGGTCCCTCTAGACAAGATGAAGCTGAAGCATCACCAGTATCTGTTGATCATGAAGATGATATTATTAGTGAAAAAAATGAGGAAAACTATGCTGAAAGCACCAGGACAGACGCTCACCATTCTGTACCAGATTACAATGAAGATACTGACACTGATATAGCTGAACCAGTTGATGAAAGTATTGATAATGTGAAACACAAAGAAAAAAGTGTTAACAAACAGAGAAAATCAGTGAGAAGGAAGACTCCTGTGTCTGATAAAAAGGATGATAAAACTGAAATAAAAAGATGCAAAAAGAAACCTAAAGTGAGATGTTCAATTTGTGAAGCATATTTTGCTAATAGTACTATTTTAAAAAGACATTGTTTACGGCGTCACAAGGATGTATGGTTAGAATTTGAGTGTAAAGACTGTCCTGAGAAGTTTAAAACAAGTAAGTTTTGAATTGTCTTCAGAAATGTTCTAAATTTTATTCAGATTATGAAACCAATGCTTAAGTAGTTAGGTCTTAGTAAGCAAGTTTAAGTCATTTTACTAGTTGTGTGACATAGGTGCTGTGGTAAGTGGTAGCAACTACTTCAGTGCTTATGTTGTTGCTGAAGGAGTCATGAATCTTAACCCATGCTGGTTATTTATTTGTTTACATAATGTGTTTAAGCAGATCATTTATCAACTTGTATCTAATTCTTTCAGAGGAAGAATTATGGCAGCACAGACGTGAGGTAAAACATGAACGTCCTGATAAAATACCTAGAAAATATGACAAAGCAAACCATACCCCAGAAGAACTGAAAGCTATGGGACTTCTAAAATGCCAAGCATGTGATAATTTTTATCCTAACAGACGAATGTTAAGATGCCATATGTATACTTGTCATAGAGAGTTGATGCCAAAATACAACTGTCCTATTTGTGCAGTAGAATTTAAAACACGTAAGTATGAGATAACTGTAGAATATATGTCATAAACATTTTATCTGTATGTTTTCTATCAAAATGATACTAACTTGTATGTGGTATTCCTTGGAATAATTATAAGGCAGTCATCATTTTTTTATTATTAGTCTTAATAAACTTAATACAAGGTTTGAAATGATAGATTCATCGAAACCATTGTACAAACTGACAGTAAGGTTTATACATATACTTGTATTGGTTCCTTATACACTCATCTAGAGTTGACTCCCTATTTGCTACGGTTTTATTATTCAGGTGAAGAATTATGGAAGCATAAACGCCAGACTCAACATAATACTAGTCTGTGGACATTAGGTAACTATATGTGTGATACATGTGGTAAGATATTCGGCCGGTACGATGGATTGAGGGTTCATAAAAATACATTTTGCGGACTGAGAGAAGAAGAGATTAAGGTAAATGTGTTCAATACTTGCAGGGAATATTCCTGATGAAAACAGTAATCTGATTAGTCCTAGAAATATCCCCTGCCTTTCAGCTCTCTAGGTCAAGTGCTGGACTGATCAAAATCGTCTCAGTTTAAAACCTGTTGGAGGTACAATTACTATACATGGTTAGATGGTTAAGTCACTACCTTCTGCATATAACTGAAGTATTGTTGATATTAAAAAGCATATTAAGGTATCGTAAGTGGCTATATGGTGATATCAAGTTTTACTAATTTACAGTTTTAAAAAGTCAACCATAATTGTATACATTAATAAACCCACTATACAGAGTCTATTGCAAGTGATTTGAAACAAATATTGTACTTGGTCTGTCTTCTATAAACCAATATCGCACGTAATTTTCATATTTTTGAATAAAGATCACTACTCTGTATATAAGGATATATTACAACAATTAGACTTAAAATAACAATCATGCTATCATGCAGGGAACCGTGTCACAGATTTTTGATAACGCCCTCCATTCAATAGATATTTGACTTTAAAGAAATTCCGTAGCCTGAACCCCGCTGACAATTACGTAATACGTCATAGATAAAAAACGAAAATAAATATCAAAATTCTGTGACACAGTTCCCTAGATAAGCATTTCCGCTACAAAATACCGAAAACCGCTTTGAAATCCATCTTCAAATAAGGCGGCAATCTTTGTTCAAAAATAGCACCCTCTGCGTTTTTTTCTAAGCGAGAAATTAACAATAAAAGTGTCAGATCATTATCACCTTGTGTAATCAACAATTATTCTATAAATTAATACAGCCTACTAAAATTTGATAACCAATCAAATTCGTTCATCGTTAGCGGATCAATTAGTGAAACCGCCCACCATTTTAGATGACTCTAAAGAGCTTAATTACGAATTATTTGTCAAAATAGTATCATATCGTACCGATGCAATACACATTACATCAGATTTCTCGTCAACCGAGAGGCTCTCAACGGGGAAAACGGCTGATTGGGAAATCGAGTTGAAGATGGCTGGGGAAACCGCTGTATAAATTAAATGAAATGTAGCCATGCATTTAGTGTAAAAATAAGAACTTTAGATGTGATTGATTTGTAGAAAAGTGTCTATGTTTTATGTCTGTTAATGTAATCATTTAAAAACATACTAATATATAAAGGTAATTGGATACATAACAGAATAATATAAGATTCTCGAAAAACATGCACGTCCGATGTCCATAAGGCGTTACTGTTTTTCATCTTATACTTTACCAAAATATACAGAGTTGCCTAATAAAAGTGCACGTTGAAATAACTTTATTTTATTGATTACATTAATGAAATAGCGAAAATAATAATTTTCGTTGACCCAGTCTCCCTGTATTAATTTACTGGCGATTTAAATATATTTTAGTTTTATAACTTTAATTGTGTTTGAAACCTGACTCTGGAATATATAAATTTAATTAAACTTGCAAAAATAGTTCGTCATAACATTAACGGGGTAACAATCTTTGACAGCTCGTTTTCTTATCGTGTGCGTTTTATTGCAAGGTGCATGAAGTGTCTGCATACCATATTGCTGTTTATTATATCTCCCGCCAAAACATAAAGAAATATGTGATGCGACATATATAAGGTCTAAATTGACCCATATTGATAGTATAATTAACAAGGCGTTAGAGTATGATATCGATATCACACTTCAATAAGACCACCGTTCCGGATCAGTTATTTCATCATATATTTCATATTAAAAGTACATTAGATGCTAGTAGTCCAATCGACCAAGGTGTTAATGAATTCACACCTTTCTTGCACATCAAATGATTGTTGCAGTTATATATTTATTACGTAATTTTCCACCATAAAGTTTCCATTTTCACAATATATCACGTCACTATGGTCAAGTTTTTTACTTGATATAGATTTATGCAGTTCGGTATCTTTAGCATTCGTAAACCAACATCCGCGAGAAAGAGATTTCTTACTACATTTTTCACTTTTTGAGAACACTCTAACACCTTGCTTAGCCTTATTTTTCTTATTTCCCATTTTAATCCGCTTGATGTTGATAATCTGTCGAATTTCAAATATTTATGTTAACATACGCAAGCGATACCAAATTTAACATCGATTGATACAAAATTGCCCTTAAGGAGCCCCTAACAACGCCGCCTCCTAGATCGTTCTCGCTGATAAAGTGGAGTCGATATGGGGGTGCAGTTTTTATCGCGATAAAACACTATTTTGCATATTCGGATCGATTTTTTTGTTGCATGGTATGATAGTATGATATTTAATTATTGTTAATAACTTAAAATGTCATTTTCACTTATTTTTACGTTTGTAGCCACTTACGCTACCTTAAGCCAACAAAAGCAAACCAAAAAAATGTTATTCACCTATGTAGCATCTTTTTCAAATTGTACTTCAGTATATCAGCCTCAGAATTATGGTCCTTAGTATTCATGGATTCGATTTCTATTTGTTTACATGAAATAATTTGATACTTGTACATATTGACTGAATGCAGGAATCACAGTGATTTCCTGTTACAATTAGGGTTTGTATCTGCTGAAAGTAAAATATTTCTGTAGCAATGTCTCTCTGTAGTTATGATATCTGCACTTTATTTTCTTCATGTTTATCAATTTTTCTTGTGTATTTTTTTTAGAAATTGCCACAGGTGAAATGTGATATTTGTGGAGCTACATTTAAGTCCGAGCAGAGAGTGAAAGCTCACAAACGTCAAGTCCATGTTGAATCTCCGGAAGTGTGCCATATCTGCGGCATATTGTGTAAAAATAAACGTGGTTTGACGCTACATCAAAAACGGCATGATGCAAGTAACCGTAAATTTGCGTGTGATGAGTGTGGGAAAGCATTCTTCAGTACCACATTACTTAAGCAACATATTCGGGTTCACACTAAGGAGAAACCGTACAAATGTCCATTGTGTAATCATAGGTGTGCAATAAAACAGAATGTATTAAAACATGCCGCAGTAGTACATAAAACTCTTGTTGTTCCCATAGATCTTAATAGGGATATGGAACATTCAACTGTAGACATAACAAAAGTACCTGATGCTAATACAAGTTGCTCAGATGAGAGAATGGAGCAGTATGAAGATACGTCAGTTAATGATGTTGTACAAACAGGTGTTCAAACTTCCACACAAGTTGTTATTGCATCCTCTGCCACTGCTGCAACATTGAATACATCATCCACTGAAACATCACAAAGTGTAGCTGTTAATAACTATAAGCACATTCAAGATTCTTGTCATGGTAAACTTGTTACAAAAGCATCAAACAATCAAACATATTACAACTTGGACTCGAGCATTGCAGTTACAAACACTGTCACTTATTCTCATGATCTGATGGACCGAGGCGGACAGGAAATATCTGTAAATGGTCCTGTAACAATCACTAACACAAACAGCCATGAGCCTGACAATTATTCTCCTGTGATCAATAGGTTGAACATAGAACCTCCGATTATATATTTACCAAATGATGTCACTGGTAGAGAGGAGTATCAAAAACATATTGTAGAAAATGGTTCTGTTGTCATGGTAACTAAAGCAGAACCAATAGATTACTCTGAAATGGATAAATACCAGATGACCCAACAAGTGTATTCCCAGCAACCAGGACAACATCAAGCTTTAGACCCACTGCAATATTCATATAATTGGGTTCAATCTAACCATAGTTGAAACCAGTACAATTCATCATGTGTGTTTCTCATGATTTTATTTGATGCAGAATCTTGTATGAATTTTGTTACCTTATTGACATGGTGCGACAGTGTTGTAATATATTAAATAGGATATTTGTATTAGGCCTAAAAAAAGAGGTTTGTTTCTGGTGACCCGAATGACTCAATATTTTACCTGCCGACTCATAAGATTTTATGACATCCAAATGGTAGTGCTATATTGTAATTTTCACAACTCATTATGGCACACATATTCCCATACAGTATTGCTGATATATTAAAAAAAGATTGAATTAAAAAATCCTTAACCCACCAACCCATATTTTTGGGGGCATTTAAACGGAAACAAACCTTTTAATTTTTTAGAAGTTTAAGAAGGACATGGACAAGAAATTTTTTTGACCCAATTTTTGTAGGAAGAGAGTCAATTGATATTTCCGAGTATTGATGATATTTATGAATGGGACTCAAATGTTGTATAGTAATGAAAGTATTTTTTACATATATACTTGACCGTCATTATTTTGTTTCTTTTTTTATATGTTTTACACTATTGTTCAATTATTATACAATGTATGCAATAATTGTTGATAATGTTGACTTTTTTATTATGCTGTTGCTGGAATCAATCTACTTTTTCCTTTCATGGTGGATCTGGACCCATTTGGACCTCTTCTGGGCTTTTTTTACTTTACAGGGTTTGAAATTCCCAGTTTTTGTTCGACTTTGGAGATTTTAAATGTCATAATTGTTTAGTATAAACATGTTATTGTGCTGTAACATATAGGCATTGTCTATTTTTTAGTTATTGTTGTTTTATTCCAATTTTACTCATTTCTTTTACAAACAAAACTTTGCTTAATAGAATAAATATGACATCACATCCTTGGGAAAATTGTTCATACTCTATGCAATGTAATTGTATCCTTTGTCTGGTGTAGACTTACAATCATCTGTTGAGCAGTCAACTCCTCATCCATCACACTACAGCTCTTCTTATTGTTATAAATCATTACCATATGTAAGATGTGCCTACAGTATTCTGCTCACCGGTTAGGTACACTGGTCACCATTTATAACTGAAAAATGTCGAAAAACGGCATTAAACCCCAATGACAATAAGTCACATAAAAAAAGTTCTGCTCATTTATTTCCCATGTTTACAACAAAATACATTCTGGTATACTGATATCAGGTGTCTAAAACAGACCCTGATTATTTTGAGATATATTTATCTGTATACATTATGCAACAACATTCTTATCAATTACCATTTCCGTGAGCCTCCATGATCGAGTGGTTATGGTCTATGACTTGTAATCACTAGCCCCTCTCCTCTGTGAGCTCAAATCCCCGACTAAATTTCACATGTGAGGAAGTTCATCAGCTAGCTAACCAAAGGTCAGTGGTTCTACCCAGGTGTTTGCCAATACATAAGTATTGTACAATATAAATGGGAGAAGCAAAATTATGTTGTTTTTGAGAGGTTGTTGCTCTAGAGAAGTTATATTAATAGTTAAATCGCAGAGTGAGAAAAAATCATGCTGTTTTTGAAGGGAGGTCATTGCTCAAGAAAGAACCATTCTGGAGAGGTTGCACTGTATATGTTCATAGCAAAATTAAACCTACTTGTGTACTTGAAAAAATCTTGAGAAGTTTCTCCGATCAGAAATGTTGTGTTTGTAATATAAGTGATATCTTATATGTGTATTAATTAGTTGAACAGTATTCTTTTATCATTTTATGTTGATTATGCATTTTTAATAATTTTATACATCCTGTTTATTTGGGCATGTAATGCTGTAAATTACTCTGTGTATCATAGTTGCCCCTGTTAAGAATTATCCTCGCTTAATGTTTGTAAAAAACTTTGTTTTGTTTTGCTGAATGGTGTAAGGTTTATGTTTCTCTTCCAAGACTTCATAGTAAAATGATGTGTTTTACTTATGTACTTGTGCGACAACTTTTTATTTGTTCTTTTTCAAGAGAAAAAGTATGTGGTATTTTATTGTGTTCAATGCTACACAGATCGATAAGAATTATTTGTACATGTATCTCATGACTGGACTTAAGGCTTAAAAAAGGGTTTGTTTCTGGTTATATTTTTGTGCAGAAAGGTACAAAAGTGAGTCAGTAGATTTACTGTTTCTTCAAGCCTAATAAAAAGTCTCGGATCGCAGAGAAAATTTAGGGAGATCAGATAACCAGAAGGAAACAATTTTTTATGCCTAGTTGTTTTGTTGACAAATAGTGACATAGACATTCATACTTAGACGGATAGGAATGACTGCAAAGTCTTATGTTGTTTTTTTTATAAAATAGACCAGCACTTTTGTGCGTCAGTACTTTTTCAATGAACTTCCTATAAAATCTTTATTGTACATTCCATTCTTTTAACAATAAAGAATTATTTCAGATATTTCTTTGTGTGATTAAATAGTTTATTAAATGTATTACACTACTGGATGACAATGATTCAACCAGTGAATACCTATGGTACCTATAATACAACAAACATTCAAAAAATCGTTAACACTATCTTTAGGCCAGAAAAAAGGATTAAGTTCCAAGTATTTAGAAGCATTATTCAAATAATTCATGTTAGGCTAGAAAAAAATAGTTGTGTCTCCGCTTATTAGACCAACCATATTTTTTAGCATTAACCCTAAATTTCTAATGGCAAAATCTAAAGTACCAAAGTATTTGATGATGAATTGTACTGCAAAAGTATGAAAGATATATTCATGTTCTGTGCATTGAGTGTTCATTATTTCTGGCCTAGCTGTTTCCACGCATAACTGTAGTACTGTTACATTACAGTAGTAAATTTTTCAGGCCTATTGTTTCTGTGGAATTTCTCTGAAACGTTTGAGTGGATTAAATAAGATACAAATGAGAGGTTCTCGGAAGGTCGTCTAAGAGACTTCATCACAACAATTTTCTGACAAGCATTCATTAAATGTTACATCTTTGTGCAGTATGGTAAGCTCACAACAGTATAACCCTGCAATAGTTGATTAGAGCACTATAAAACCATTTAGTCCAATCTATCAATATCAATATTTTGCATTGTTCATATAAAAAATTTCTTAAGAGTATTTCATACAATGACACTTGAATGGTTGATATCATATATTCAACTGAATAAGTGATGTCACCTTTTAAAGTAGATGGTGTGGTGTACATGTAATAATGAATTAAATAATGGTAATCATATTTTCTGACCATGTGTGCTGTTACTGGGGGAATGAGAGAGAACAAACTAGAGATGAAATACATAATGTATGCTGTAAGATCAACAGTTTAGAAGCATAGAACTATATGAAGCTTGTAACAATTAATCAAGTAATATATGTAACAAGTTTAACTGAAGCAAGCAAGGATCTATTCACCCACATAAATGTATATATATATGAATGTGTGTTATACATGTATATATATATATATATGATAACATCACACTTATATTAACAATCAAGCACAGACTATTTTACAACTCATGATTCTTACATCATTATCAGGTCTAAAATACTAACATCAACACATACTAAATGCAAAAATAGCGTAACTCACTCTAGAGTCATAAATATAGATTAAATAATTCAACAGAGTAGAGTGTATCAAACAACATTCCTGTAAAATGAAAAATTAATTGGCTTAAACCCAGTATTGTACTAGTCCAATAGCAGCAAGCTTTTTGTATTATACACTCAAAACCAGTCTTAATAGGGCTGTCATTGATTTGAACGATATTAATACATTAATATTTTTTTATGCAAATCAATTTTTTACACACATAACTTGATTACCAAAATTCTGTCAGAAAATTATGGTAGACACTGAAAGTAAATGTTTGCATTTTGAAGTGGGGAAAAAGCTTTGTTTTAGGACTGTTTAATGAGAATATCTCGTTTCAAAGTTCTGATAATGGAACTATTAAAAAGCAAATTATAATCATAGCTTATTTCTTCCGCAGAACATAGAAAAACATTATTTTAGTTATACATACATACTGAAATATAAAAAATATATGAAATGAGGCATTATTGCTCTTTCATTTACGAAACATAATATATCATTGACTGACATCCAGATATATCTATATCATTGATATGAAAAACACTGAATCAATGACAGCTCTAGTTTTAAATAAATTCTTAAGCAATTAATGAAGCCAGAAAGTTAGAAAATAATGAGAACAGAGTTATAACACAAATGAACCATTATCATTCCACTGCGATTTCACAATAAAAGCACATATATTATCTCTTACATTCAACAACAATCAGATAAAACATAGTTTAAATAAAAAACAAGGATTATACATAAAACACTCTTATAAGATCAATAAAATTACAAATTTAATTTGAAAGACAATAAAAAAATAACACTGAAAATGTACATAACAAATTATGTCACAAATTATTCTTAATGTATACTATATAGTAGTTTAACAGCATAAATATTTGATTCTATGTGTCTGTAGAGTAAATGTAGATGAATATTCTAAAATGATGACTTCTAACAAATATTGTATAAAACAATAGAAATGAACAGAAAAAAAGGAAACAAGGGGACCTAAATGGCCCCTATTTCACAGAGCTAGGTCCAATACACATAACAGTAATCAATAGTCTGACCTCACTAAACCAAAACTTGACAAATATTTCTTACTAAAAATACAAGAAAGTAATCAATAGTCTGACCTCATTAAACCCAAACTTGACAAATATTTCTTACTAAAATACAAGAAATTTTGCTAAAGCCACATCTCATATCACTAGGTCATCTTTTTGAAATTGTTAGTTTTTTGCGACAGTCTCATTATGAAATCCCACAACCCTAAAAAGTTTTAGAGATTTTGCAAAAAAAAAAATTTTGTTTCATTCCTTCTTCTAGCTAGCATACAATATTAACAAAAAAGCTTACCTACCTACACACAGTAAAAAATTTTGGTTGCACAACTGCAAACCAATATTTTTTTAATAATGGCCTCATTATGATTGCTCCAAGTATGTAGATGTTAGAACATAAACAAACCATGAAAAACAAACATTTCTTATAAGCACATTGAGGGGGAATAAGTTCTGAGTATTTAGAAGCATTAAGAATTTACTTATATTCATAAGATCCAATCAGCAAATAAATCAATTCATGTTAGGCCAGAAAAAAAATAGCTGTGTCTCCTCCAATTACTAGACTGACTATATTTTTAGCACAAACTGTAAAATTTCAAAAGCAAAATATAAAGTGTGAATACAATTGGGGATGAACTGAACCTCAATTCTCACAAAAGTAGTTTTGAAAACAAATTGGAGAAGTTTTCTGGTCTACTAACTGTAATTGTTTTGGTCAAGTAACCCTAAACTAGATTTTTTTTTCAAGCCTTTCTATCATCCCACAATAAATGTGATAAAGAGATTCATAAACCTCAGATTTATTAAAGGGCAAATAAATGGTTATAGATTTTTCATGAATAAAGCATTTAAATGGATCACAAAAACAGTACCGATATATAAAACCATATAATAACACAATACAATACAAATAGACCACCTTGACCAACAAGTACAACTAAGTGACAAATATCCAATCAGCATATCTATATTTAGTATTCTATATCTACCATGTTGGACAATAAACAATAACAGTCTATCAGCTCTTACAAATGTAAAAAAATGTGAAAAAAAGTTAAAATGTTGAGAGATTAGGTTTCGTACTGAATTTAATCGGTCAAGGAGGAGAAGCAGATAAAACATCAAGCAGGAAGAATAAGCGAGAACATTCACTAACTCACTAATTTGATAAGATATCTGATGTCCAGAATTCATACTCTTCACTTATAGTGAAAATTTTGCACCATAGTAAAAAAAAGCTAAAATCATGTTTTCATTTAATATATTATAATATGTATTTTATCAATCAAGTAAAAAATAACCTATCAATTAATTGATTAGTATCAATTAATCAGCATCAGCACTTAATGCTTCATTATAGACTTTGTATGTACAGTCAGTCATCATGTGAGGGAGTAAACAGGGAATACAACATGAAATATGAGTTTGTGGCTATAGAAAGAAAAATATAACAATTCAAGTGACAAAAAATATTTCTGATGGATTAACACATGACAGGTACACAATCCATAAGTAATTTCTTTATCCACTGGAGATTTATATTCAGTCAAAAAAACGTTAAATACATTCATAAAACTTTTACACTGAACTTGATCTAGTTTCTGAAGTTGCTTTGTATCAGTGTTCAAACTGAGTTTTTATAAAGCATTAGCCCAAACTGTACAAGGGCTATTGAAAATAAATAATATAACATAAGCTCGAATACAAAATTTTGAAAGTTCACTAGCCCGAATAAAAATTTACTAGACCTGGGCTTTGGGCTTGTGGTTTAGTGCAAAGACTGATGTGAGCAAAACTAACAAGAATTAATATCCAAATATAAGACATACAGGAGGCTCTCAGAATATATAAATTCTTAAAAATACAGGAAAATATGCAAGAATTGTTAAATGACCTGATGTAGTTCTGCAAACATAATTCTATATTCATAATGTGTATATACAGGAAAAGCCAAACCAGATATAATTAACAACAATAATTAATAACACAACATTGATAGTACACACGAAAAATTCATGATAACACACAAGTCTACAGAAAGTAAAACTCCATCAGGGTTGTTTAAACATCTTTTATTTTCAGTTTCTAAGCAATCTTTACAAAGTCAGCAAATTAGCAGGGTTAATTTAAAGTCAGTCACAGTGAATTCTATTCTAAAAATGCAATTCCTCAACTTAAAATTTCCTCTAGTAAGTTTGGAGAACGGAACTGAAGTTCAATGAAACTGCAATGAAAAAATCCACTTTCTTTCAGATTTGAGCCCAATATGAAACTAAAAATGGTAAGGTTACTATTTCAAACATGATCTGTCATCTACTGGTTAAATAAAGATGTATATGTAACAAGTGCATGTTCAATGTTCCTATTTATGAGGAGAAGCTCCCCAGTTATATTTGTAAGGATTAGTTTCACTGGCACGCTGAGGGAACGACATATCACTTGGACGCTGAGAGAATGACATATCACTAGGACGCTGAGAGAATGACATATCACTATGTCCAGGATATCCACTAGGATGGGATGGTAAATTAGACAGCATGTAGTTTTTCCTACTTGCGTCCAACACATTATCATTAGATCTTATAGCACTTGGCATACGTAAATCTTGAAGTTCATTTAAATGAGAACTTTCATACAGTGAACTTTGATATTTATCTTTAGTACTCTCATGAGCAGCTGGCATATGAAGATTTTCAGGCTCCATGGTACGTCTTGGATCTATGTTCTGTTGTCGTACGCTGGATGAACGTAAATCCTGCACACCTTCACTGAGAGCACCGAGACTTTGTAATGCCTGTATTTCACGCTCATCTTTAAGCAACATTTTGTCAATACCAAACAAATCTCTACGTCCGGAATTGTATTTTTGTAATTCCGACAATGAATGATCAGGATGTGGATCGTATTGTTGAACATTTGGTCCTGTTGCAAGAGATGTGTCCTGCATGCTTGTATGACGAGGGTCTTCTGATAAGTCAAGAGCCATACTATTTGGTTCTGTATTATGCGAAGGATTCAACTCTTTTGAAACACCAACTGACAAATCTACAGCTTTGGCTGCGGTTTTATGTACTTTCTGTGCATGTTTATGAATATTCTGTTTGATTGCACATCTATAATTACACATAGGACATTTATATGGTTTCTCCTTTGTATGAGTACGTATGTGTTGTGTAAGTAAAGTGTTATTAAAGAAAGTCTTTCCACAATCATCACATCCAAACTTCTTGTTTTTCATATCATGGCGTCGTCTATGAACCAGCAGGGCACGTTTATTCTTGCACATAGCTCCACATACGTGACACACAACTGGAGCAACCACATGTACGCCTCGTTTATGTGACTTCACACGCAGCATCGACTTAAACACCAATCCACATATATCACACGGGAACTCTTTTGCTTCTTCAGCCTCCTTCCCTTCAGTTTTACAAGATAATTTATGTTCTCTGAAGGAGTCATAGCGATTGTATATTTTACCACATGAGTCACATTGATAGTTACCAAGAGTCCAAAGGCTTGTTTTGTGCTGGGATTGTCTCTTATGAAGCCACAATGCATCACCTGTGTAAAATGTTTGATAATCATACACTAGTAAGTAGTTCAGCCACAAACAAAGTAAATCAAATTATTAAAAAAGTAAATGAATACACATCAATACAATTAAAGACAAATTTCTGTCTAGAAAACAGTCTTCATAATTTTCTATTGAATAAGGTTTTACATAATAACATATGTAAGCCAATAAGAAAAAAGAACCTCACCTATTTACAAACAAAGAGCAACAATAACTTACGAGTATCAAATTCAGCACTGCATACAGCACATGTCCACTTTGGTAGAAACTCTCTGTGTACTTTGTACATATGTCTTCTCAGTGACCTTTTATGAGGATAAAAATTACTGCAGACTTCACATCTAATGTGACCCATAGCTATCAATTCTTCTGGTGTGTGTAACTCTTTACTACATGAGGAGAGAATTTTTCTCGGTTCATGGTTAGCTTCTCTTCTGTGTTTCCACAATTCTTCTTCTGTGAAAGTAAAAGAAAACACGTGGAATTATGATTTAACATCTGCTTTAGAAGAAGAGAGAGTGAAAATATTGCATAGTTGTATAAATATAAGCATATTAATACATATTTAAGACATAATGTCTAGTCTGAAAGATATCATACAAGCAGTTTTAAAACAACCTGGCAGAATAACTAAAGCAACAAGACCGATATTTTGACATAAGTCAAAAGGTTTGGTGTTTTTTTAATATTATGAAGTCTAAAAATGTCATATTTAGACAAAGTGTTTATTGTATTATGTTCCTATAATATTAAGCAAATTTAATAACAATTTATAGCTATGAACATTGGTAATATTTGGTTTAGACATGAATTTTAAATAGTTTTGTAAAAAGGTCACAGGTGCCTGACCTATTTTATTCTGTACTGAACATATTTACAGAATAAAAAAGGTCAGGCACTTGTGTAAGAAGTCACAATAGCACAAAATTTACTACTGACAAACTTAAACTTATTTTAACTGACCAATAACAAACTTACTAGTCTTAAACTTTTCAGAGCAATCTCTACATTCAAATTCCAGCCACATTCCTTTATGTCTTCTCTTGCAATGCCTCCTCAGTATTGTTCGAGTGACACAGTATGTGTCACACAATGCACACTTAAGTCTATTGTCTGTTCGACTCACACCTTTTTTACCTCTTCGAGTCTGCCTTGCTTTGCTTACATCTGTGCCTTCATCTTGTGCAATTTCAGACTTTATGTCATGAACATCAGATTTGTCTTCAGCCATATCATAATCCATGGTATTATCATCATCATCATTATCATCAGTGAAACTAGATTTCATTGTGCCTCTTGACGCATTTAAACTGTGGTTATCACTAGGTTCATCAACAATATCATCAACGTCAACTATTTCTGATTTGATTTCAGTGAACACAGAGTTATCAATTGCATAATTTTCACCCATAGTAGGAAACACATCAGTGAAACCACTCTGTATCAAATTGGCAACATGTTCATCAGTCAATACTGAAAGTAAAATATATCCTCAATTAGGTCACAGAAAAAAAGGTTCAATTTGCAAAATATTTATCAGAAACAGTTAGAATCTTTGTGTTAAAAAATAACAGTAAATATACAAGCAAACATAAAAAACATATACAAAACTAATTAATTGAACAATAGCAAAAATGCTTAATGGAAAAGTTAAAGATTGGATAATTATCTAGTTATATTAGCATAAATATGTACCTTTGACCCAACATGGCCAATTTTTATCCCTGAATAATAATCTAATGGCATCTTCCTGTTCTCCAGAGACAAGCATTGTGATGTGATATACTCCACCCATGCTGACCAACAACCACTAACAAAGTATACAGAAATATAGAAAACTAGAGAAATAACAATAAAAAGATGTAACTTTCTGTAAGCATGTCATTGATCAGAAAGGTATTGAAAATTCTTAATTAGTCCAGTATCTTCTATTACAATATTTATGTAGTGAAATGCTAATTAAGACCAAGGCAAAGATTTACAAACCAAAGACCATAATGCAGGACATGGTTCTGATAGCATAACTGACAATATAAAATTATTAACAGTTTAAGTGGACATCTGTAGTTTGGTGATCGTTATTTATTTTTTGCACTACATGAAACAATGTCAAACATGCTATGATAAAAATAAAAAGTGCTCTGTCTAGCTTTCAACCTGATCCTATATTTTACCCCTGGCCTACAAGAGTTTACAGTAATGGAAGAGGAATATGTGAAATGGAATGTACAGTACAAGATGCATTTATGTATTAAGCAACATTTCAGTAAATGAGGAATTGGAATTAGCTAAACATACAGGAATACTCTTTGTATTAGTCAATGCAATAACGAAATGAACACAACAAAATAATGAAATTTATTTGGCGTACTTTATCAATTACAAAGAATAATAATAAGGTTGACAACATAAGTAATGTAAGTAGACGATAGGCAAAATGCAAATTTATTCATATTCATGCGGTCGCGAAAACTAGTGAAAACATCACTACATGATTAAGCGACGGAAACGTGCACATGACAGCATGTCAACTAAATGAAGTAAACTTAGCATCCATGGACAGCATACATAGGAGGATGCCAATCAATGATAAGGCTTGTAATTTCAACACTATTTCCTCCTTAATTGTTTTGCCAAGGTTGTTACGATTATTCTACAAAACTGAGAACATGTTCTACATTCAAGCACCAGTATTATTCGGACATGCAAGTCGAAGACGACGAAGTTAACCCGCGATTAAATAGAGTCTGACATGAAACATGAAATCGCAATGATATGATGGAATGTTCCAATAGGTAACTACATTTTGTATTCATTTGACACTAAAGTATTGTTCGGGTACTCAAAGTGAACAGTTCTGATTATGTGTGGCGCTATCGAACATGTTCTCGGAAAAGTAATCAAATCAAAACAACCTTGGCAAAACATTTAAAAGATTACATTCATACTAATTATGAGTTCCAAACGCAAAAGTCTAACGCTCCGGGAACGCGTGGAATGCATAAAACTGCTTGATATGGGAATGCATGCACGTGACATAGCAAACGAGTTCGGTGTTGGACGAACGCAGGTGATGATGATTCGTAAACGTAAACATGAAATAATGCACCAGTATGAGTCTAATGTTAATTTAAATATGAAACGAGCCGCTAGCGTTAGAGACACAGTGTACAGTGAACTGAACAGTCTTGTGTATAATTGGTTACTTGATGCAAAATCGCGTCAAATGAAAGTGACAGGGTATGTCGTCCAGCAGAAAGCTAGGAAATTCGCGAATGACCTGGGATTGAATGAATTTAAAGGGAGTCAGGGATGGTTATGTGGATTCTTACGACGAAATAATATAGAGTTAAAAAGTCAAAACATTGAAGAGGATCACTATGATATTCAACAATGGAATGACAAAATATTGGCATCAATAGGGCAGTACTCGCCTGAGAATATATTTGCAATGGCAGAGTTTGGACTTTTTTTCAAGGACTCAACCGAGTCATTAAAAAGAGGCAAGACGTGTGCTGGTGGAGATCTAGCAGATCAGCGTATTACTGTGGCATTGTGCTCATCCATGACTGGTAGGTGTTGGCAATTTGGCTGCATTATTTGGTTTTCAATTACCAACTATCAGTTTAAATTTAAATCTGTCTAATTCATTAATTTCTTTGTTCTATCTATCACAATCTCATACATATTTTACGAGGATTATGACAGTAGTGCTTGGTATAGAATTTAACAGAAAAGAAATATTTTTTAAATTGCAACAAATCCTTTTTTACTTAGGTGTATGACTGTATGCATTGTTTATTATTGTTGATTGGTATATTGTATAAACCTAAGAGGGAATTCATTTGAGCCTTAAGTAACCTAAGAGGGCATTCATTTGAGCCTTAAAACAGCATTTTGACTCTTTAAATTAGTAAAACAAAGTTTTTGTCTCATGAGAATTTGTACCAAAGGATCAAATTTACAATAGAATAAGAAGGAAATTTTGTTGACTCTTCAAATTGTTATCAGTCAAGGGTCATTTTTGACCCTCAACTTTTGATGTCTTTGATGTAAACCGTGACTTTAGAAAGATATTGACCCCAACAAACAATTGTTTTTAGCATTTTCTTATCTTAAGTAGAAAATATGCTACAATCTTCTTTGTTTGCAAAGCCACATAAATTAAATATGAATGTACTGAATGCTTAATTTTTGCAGTGGTAATGAATAAAAGAAACTCACAGTATTGTCACATATTGTTATGTTTCTTCAACCTGAACCTTTCTGGTATTTCTTTGTTATTGCTTCCTACTTTAGGTGAGTAGGTCTGACCAGAAATCCTCTGAAACAAGCAAAAATCCTGTGCTGTAACATTTATTTCAGGGTTGATAAATGTATGATTTATATTTGTGCTTGAAATTATTCCACCTATTTTCAGGTGAGAAGCTGACTCCACTAGTGATTGGTAAATTTCAGAAACCTGAGTTTTTGAATGGAGATGAACTACCTGTACAATATGAGACTAACAATAAGGCGTGGATGTATACACCATTGATGAAAGACTGGCTGAAGTCATTGAATCATGAAATGCAGGCCAAGAAGCGTAAAATACTTCTATTCTTAAACAGTTCCCCAGTACATCCTAGCCTTACATTCAGTAATCTGAAACTTCAATTCATTCCTGCTAAATCACTTATAGAATTGCATCCAATGAATGCTGGTATAATCCAGTCTGTGAAATCCAAGTATCGTATACACCAACTCCAGCATGTTCTTCTAGAGATCGACAAAAATCCAACCAAATTGGGACCAGAGATCCTTCATGAAATATCAATTCTTGATGCAATCAATTGGATATCAGCTGCATGGCAGGAGACTAATGCAAATACAATAGTTAAGAGTTTTATGAAGTGTGGGTTTAACATGGAGTGTATCAGTACTTCCGGAAGAAAGGATTATGTAACTAGTGAGTTGGATCAGGAGTACAAGTACCCGCCAGAGCTACACAAGATGTCACTTGAGCTTTTCAATTGTTACATCACTGAAGTAACTACAATCGATGAGCAATTTGTAACTTGTGGCAATGAGATGACAGAATGGGACCGACCGGCTCAAGAGATTCTCTCTTGTCCTAACACCACTGGGCATGCATTCAACACAGATTACAGAGTTAGCTCATCAGTCAATCCTGACTTGCATCATATCACTATGTTAGTCTCAAGTGAACAGGAAGATTCCATCAGGTTGTTATTCAGGGATAAAAAATGGCCTTGCATCCTCAAAGGTAGATATTCCTATATGATTACCAGTACTGTAGACATAAATTACTATAAGGTTTAATCAAAGTTTTGTATTGATGGTAGACAACACTAACTAATTTAGGGTTAAAATTGAGACCTTTTGTGTTACAATGTATTCATATCAAAATTAGATTCCACTTTTGAGTTGCCACATTTTTTAGATATTTATATCTTATAGTGTCTCTCATTTAATTATGAATCCTGTTAAAAAAGCGTGTAATTTAATTTCAGTTTTGTCTGATGAGAATGTTGGCAATTTAATTCAATGTGGCTTCACTGATTTGTTTCCTACAATGGAGAGAGATTCTACATCAGAGGCTGAGTTTATTGAGATCAAATCGGAAGTTGTCGATGAGGATGAAATAACTGCTGAAGATGATAACTCATATATGCATGCTTCAAATTTTAGTGTCTCAGACAGTAATGATAATGTCACGGACTTTGGTTTAACTGCATACAAACCAGACTTTGATAACAAGATAGTAAATATGCATGACAAATCTGGAGTTGAACCTTGTGACGTAATTCAGGACAAAGTAGGAATTGAATCTGATGATAAGATGAAAACAACAGGAGTTGAGCCTTATGGTATGATTCAAGACCAAATTAAAGTGGAACCAATTGATATAAACTCTGAAAATGTGCATGACGACATGGATGAAGACAATAATGAAAGTAGCTTCTCATCATTCCAAGGTAAGTTTATTTCTGTTCTTGTTTTTTAATTATACATTTAATTCGAATAAAACTGAACAATTTCAGTCAAGATATTCTGAATCAGCTAACATGATTTTATTCATTTTCACAGAAGAAATGTGGAAACACAGACTGGTAGGTTATCACAATCCACCTGCTGTATCCTCCGCAAGTGAAGGGTCTCACTCTCCAGAGAAGTATATTGCTATGGGTCACATTAAATGTGAATACTGTAATGATTTCTTTCCTCATCATCGTTCACTGAAAAGACACATGTACGCTGTACATAGAGATGTTCTACCTAAGTGGAGGTGTGCGATATGTGGGGATGAGTTTGATTCTCGTAAGTTGTTTTTAAGCATTATATAGCATTTATTTGTGATACAAAATTATCATATCTTAAATATTGCTTGTTTCTAGTTAGTAAGTTTTGTCACATGTGTTTTTTATTTATGTTAATAATATGTGTACCAACACATTGAAGAATGTGTGGTGATCAATTACAAAAATGAATGAGTATTCTACTCTCATTCTACGAAACAAAAACAGGTTAATATGTCAGTTAATTATGTATGCAGGTGATGAATTATGGATACACAAGAGGCAGTCTCAGCATAGTTCAACTATGAGCAATGCCCCAAATTATCAGTGTGAATCTTGTGGCAGAATCTTTACACGCTGCAGTTCATTCAAAGAACACAAAGTGTCCTGTAAGACTCAAGAAGAAGCTTTGATGGAAACGACAGAATTTCCTTGTGAAGTTTGTGGTATGCTGTTTAAATCAATGGCAAGAGTGAAACGTCACAAACGTCAAGTACATATTATAGCTCCAGTAATGTGTAATATATGTGGAGAAACTTGTAAAAATAGAAGATCCTTACTTAGTCATAAGAGACGTCATGATAGCAAAAACAGAAAATACGGATGTGAAGAATGTGGAAAGACTTTCTTTAATAACACTTTACTTACACAACACATACGTACTCATACAAAGGAAAAACCATATAAATGTCCTATGTGTAATTATAGATGTGCAATCAAACAGAATATTCATAAACATGCACAGAAAGTACATAAAACAGCTGCAAAAGCTATAGATTTAACTAATGAAGTATCTGTGTGTGACAGTACAAGTAATCAAGCATAAAGCAATCAAGCATAGAAGAACATTTACCAGTTTCAGGGTTTATAGATATAATTACCGGTATGAATGAATGGACTGTGTTCTTCCCTTTGGGAATGTTTATAATTGTGGTTAAATTGTTTAATTGACTGTCTCTATGTTTAATTTTATTTACTGAAGATCTACTCTAGAGAAGAGATTTTGACAAAACCTGTGTGAACAACACTGCTTGGAATTAAGGTATGACCTGAATATTTACAGAGGTCTTCACACCTTATGAATGGAGCATAAACGTTCCTTGTGGGTGGGTTCTTATTTCCTGTTTTTTTAATCTTTGATATAGCAGGATGAAATATTTAAGTGAATGATATAGGGCCAACTTTATGTTATATGCATAGTATGTAACTGTCAAATTCTGACAGATTCATATTGTTTTATAATCTTCTACTAAATATACCAATTACGTGAACCATTTGTTTAGCTTCAACAATAGATTCTGGCATTTATCAAAATTATAATAGGTTCACATATTTCAACTGCATTGTTAATTGACATATCACTGGCTGGAGGCATTAGTTAGGCATCTGCTGGTCTTGAAAATTTGACTTAAGACATTACTTCATGCAGAATGCTTTCTCTCTACACATATGATTACTGTTACTTGCTTGCCGATTCATGAGGAACTGGTTAGTTCTGGTAGATAACCCAGGAGTCCTGCTTACATCTATTGACTGTTAATGTTATACATAGCAGAACATGAATTAAAAAATCCATTCAGATGTTAATGTATTGTTTAATTAATTTGGGTAATATTTAACCAAACACTTCGGTATTTTAATGTACAATTACTACTACAAGTAGGTGTACACTTATAGGGATCATTATTGCAGTATTTACAAAGAGATCATAGTGGACTTTAGTATGTTGATAATTACAGCCATGTTAACAAAACTGTTGAATTGTACAATTAAATGTATAATTTTTTGCTATTTATTGTCCCTGTAGAAGTACTTCATTGTGTGTTTTATATATAAAGATAGAATCAAGTTTATGCTGGTTAGTTGTTCTGTATGCACAATGTATGAAGTAAACTAATGTACTGAAGCATTTATCATTCTTGCAAATAATCAGCAGAAAAAATGGAATTTATTGTCGGTTTGTATGGGGCTTTATTTGTATATGTTGGTAGAGATTATCAGTAGCTTCATTTCATACCTTTAAAAAACAATGCCTGAGATGTGTTTTAAAATGATTTATATACCTTTCAGAATCAGTGCCATACAGTAACATTCATATTATTACAACTTGGACACATAAACAACATTTATATTTAGTGAAGAAGAAAGACCTTGGCTTTTAGTAGTTTATTTATCGCAAACAATGGTCAGAACTCATTAATAATGATGAATGTTTGTATAAATAACACAAAGAATGTTTTCTTACAAAGTATAAGACAGATCATGATATTATCATATATACACAATTAGTACTTCTGTACATTAAGTTCAAACAAACAAAACCTCTAATCCTGTATGTAGGGTAGATTTAAAGTATATAACACATTAACAAAAATATCAAATGCATGCAAACCTGGCAGCACCATTTAATTAAATCTCTATTTAGTCTGAACTTTCTAAAGGATACTGGTACACTAGCTTGATAAGTTTTCAGTTATTTATTTAAATGGCATACATATATATTACACCTGTTTTAAATGGCAAATACTGTTAACTTTGAAAGACATCCATCAAATGGTGTTTGGAAATATTCTAAAATAATTTAAACAATCATATTTGAAATAAGTTTGTTAATGTAGTTAATGGGAACTCATTCAGTAAATGTAACTCACAATTCAATATGAATTACCTGTGATTTTTGGGGAATTTTCAAAACTACCTGTGGCTTTCTGAGGGGGAATAATACAGTGCTATGAATCAGAAAAAGGGGAAAAATTTGAAAACTATCATTTATGTATATAGCACTTAAGGGGAAAATATAACTTTGGGGCTGGGGGAAAACGCTGATATTCAGCTGTAAATTGTATGAAAAAAAGTCACTGATTACTATAATAGGACAAATTCAAATTGTTTCCATTTAATAATAAACATACCTTGACATTTAAATGAATGCATACACATACAAACTTATGTATGTAAATTACAACTCAGAATATCTCAAACAACATCACAAAAAAGAAAAGTAAAGTAAAAATTATCTGTAAAACGACTTACAGAAGTAATAAAACAAAAGTCAATCTGAATATAACACACCCATGACTGAATAGTATTTTTTAAAAAGTCATAGTTAAAATTATGTAAAAAAAATGACCTGCAAATTAATTCATTTGCAGCTACAGTGTATCATTATTGGTATCTATGTTACACACATAGACAATCACAAATATTTTTTCTCACAAGCAATAATATGACGTAAAACTTTCAAGATGAAACAAGTACACATACATTGTGAAACATGACAGTGTCTCTCCAGTACCTAAACACATCATAATGCATGTTCCTGTTATTGATAGTATTGGATGTAATTTGCATACAGTATGGTTGTGGTTAAATTAAGATGATCACAACATCATGGCAAACCATGATAATATAAGTAACATGCCACCATATGGTGTAGCCTTCCTTACTCTTCCATCACCAGTGATAGCTTGGTAGTAGCAAGTTCCTGAGAATATCACCATACCAGTCACCATTAAAGATCCCACCTGAAAATGATGTGAAACTGATTTTGAAATGTATGAACGATGAATTTATTACAAGTATATATTTATTACTTAAATGCACAAATTGTAATCAATGAAACTCCAATAGCAAAATAGGACAACACTTTATGGATACTAAAAATGTCTAACTTATTCAAAACAGTACTACTGTTATATACAACACAGTATCAAATACAACCACTCCCAGTGTAAGATTGCGGAGTTTGTTAAGGCAAACTTCTTAACAAGTACCATAAACAATTACCCAGGCTAATGACTTGTTTATCTATGGTTTTGGCATGAAATTAATTTATTCATGTTACAATAACATTATGAGTGATAAAGTATAAGGATGTAGCTTGTGTGATTTCCAAACACCATTCTTTACAACACTCATTAGAACCGTCTTTTCCGGGATCTTTCCTTCTATATGCAATATGCTTACTACAAGATATTATGTAAATGGAAAGTTACAATCATGCTGAAAGGCTGTAAGTCATAAAAGTTTCATTTATATGTACAGATAAGGAAATCCTTCTGTAATCAAGACTATAATGTATAAAGATGCAACATACCAATACAGGTCTTCCAGTCATTGGGACTCCCAATAATGCAACAGAGTGAAACAAATGCATTTTATTTCCTGATTCAAACACCTGTAACAAATTGCACAAACATAATCCAGTATTCATCATCATTATCAACGTCGTCAACATCAGAAACCTACATAAGTGTAAATAGATACATCTCATAGTTTTGTATAAAACAGCAACATGTAATGTAACTTAACTGTGTGCTTTATTGAGTGATGATACTTACAGCTTTTAGTCTTGGTTCATCTGTGTTTGAATGAAAGGCTGAAATGGTATAAGGTTTGATTAACTCTAATGTGAATGTAACAATCCACAAATGGAAGTAGATTGCACTGATGCAAGTACAAATAGACCAAAAGTCAGGTGAAATATTCATACATGGAAGAACATAGTGATTTCCTGGGGACTCAGATAATTACTTCATTATACTTTACATCCATATTTCACTGTCTCCATAACATTAATAATGAAAGAAGGGCTACTTCAATGAAAAATATATTCTTCACTCTATCTGATACTTTGCTATATCCAAGTTCACCATAACTGTGTTTATCCGTAATTAAATCAAAGCAAAATGTGTTCTATAGCACCTGTATAATAGGCAAGACAAATTTGGCTAACATTTCAATCCCTAGCAAACTGGATAGTAAACATATCTATGTTTTGACAGAAGTTAATAACTATAATATCAATCACAGTATCAAGTATATTTGTACAGCTTAAAAGTAAATTAGGAGCCAGGAAAATCTATGGTCCTAATTGGGGATTTAGCCCAAGACCCCTAGCACTGTAGGCAGACATTGAACCAAATCACTACCATCAACCCAACAGCAAGACTGTTGGAACTGGCCCATATTCCTGCTATCACTATAACTTTCTACTGACGCTAATTTAGTAAATAGAAAGTCATGAACAGGGACAACAATGGTTATGAACCAAATGGCTGCAGAGACTGTTTCTTTCTATCATCTTAATTATGACATTTTACCATGAGCTCCATACGCTGACATTATAACAGCAAGCCCGCCAGAGAGCCCGGCCACTCTCACAAATCTGCTGCCTGGTAAACTGGAAAGTTGCATGTCTTTTTGTACTTCAACAACAACTCTTTCAACTTCTTTCTTCGTTGGCAACCACTGACCTATACTGGAGACGAAACCGCTGAAAAGTTCCGCCATTGTTAAATAATCATAATGATCCAAAAACGAAATTAGATGACTTTTAACGAAAATAGTCAGAAATGTCAATGAAGTTCAAATTTCTTCATGAAGAAGAGTATTGGCTCACCGTCTATGCTACCCCAAAGAAAGAATAGTCTCAAGGATCTTTCCTGTAGTTATATTATTTCGGTTCCTCTATCTGATTTAAGAGCGTTTCCGCTTTCATTTTACGAAACGATCTGCTGTGATTGCACATGTATATTTCTGTAAGCCTATATCAATGATTTCCTATGAAATCTATTCATATAACAAATTTCTTGAATAAATACTTTGTTTATTTCAAATCATGTTGTTTAGAAAGTTATATGGTCCTTGTCTTACGGCTTGTCGAACATGTACGACTAAAAGTGGGTATCCAGCAACATACTTCGTTACGACTCCAATCTTCTATGTTAATGCAGGTATGCTTTACGGTTTTTTTTATTTAATACTTATTTTTTATCCATATTTGGTAACTGTATTCCTTTCAACAACTTTGCAATTGGTTTCCAAATATAAAATGACCTTGAAGTTTTATTCTACTTATTTTACAGTTGTTTTATCATTCATAATGACAAATTATATTTGTTACAACTTACATAATTTACAATAATTCAATGCATTTAATTCTACGCAGTGCTCTAATCTTCTGAGCGACCCTAAACTTACCAGTGTTGTAATTCAGTGGACTGATTTCTTACTGTATTCAAATGAGCTATGCTATACTATAGACTGTGTGTGATGGCACTGGTAAAAATAAGTCCAACTTTCACATTCTATTCAGTTTGACCTACAAAATACATATCATTTACAAATTAATACAAATCTAGTGTCAAGATAGGCCCCTGCTGTATACATACATTCAGAAGTTCTTATAATGAAACAATTTAATTTAATTCAGACTCAACTAATTCAAAATTTTACAAATACATTTATGATGTAGTAATTGTTTTTATTTCAGCTCCTCATATTGGACATTTATATTCATCAGTGCTTGCAGATGCATCTGCCAGATATCACAGAATTCAGGGAAAACATGTCCTCTTCTCTACTGGTACAGATGAACATGGTCTGAAGGTATTTTTATATTCATAGTTATATAGCTTGTTTATTTGATGAGCAGACCTTTTACTTTCACCCTGAAAGCATGAAGCACAGTATTGAGTGTCTTGTTTATTGAACAAAAGTATTTGAATTATCTTATATTTGTATTATTGTTATATTGTCTGGGACTAACATACATGTAATTATATTGGTCTCAGTTATTGTGAAGACCTACAGATTAACATTAAGTTACATCTTGCCATACTAAGAAAATTATCATATTTTTATTTGGACATGGTATGCAATCCAGTTGTTTTCTTTAATTACAGATTAAGCAAGCTGCAGACCTTCATAAGAAACATCCCAGAGAATTTTCATCCAATGTCTCTCAAACATTCAAGGTACATCGATGTTTAGTATACTATTACAGTAAAACATCACATTGCAACCACATTAACCCTTTGCCTCATAAGCATAATTTGGACTCTTTCAAATTCAAAGCAAAAATACAAAACATCAATTTATTTAAGAAAATTGGGTTATTTCTCACTGACAGAGTGGAAAATATTGTGGCAAAAGAAGCCATAACTCATTACAAGCAATGGCTTTGTTTCGATAATGTTTTCAAAAGTGGTCTGCTTCATATGCAGGGAAATGCAGTATTTTGAGGTAAAGGTTTAATGACTGTTTATTTATGGACTGGCTTTCAGTGAATCCCCTGTAATTCAACTTGATAATGAGTCCACCTCATTATTACAACAGATTTTCTCATTCCGACGGTGGTCTCATTATCGTAGTGTTACTGTGTATTGTTTATTAACATAAGTTTCACTATCTTTGAATTAGGGATAAATACTAATTTAGGGAATGCTGACAACTGAGTTTGTTTCGTCAGTTAATCCAGAACTACTAGTTCAGGTCTGTTGACTGCTACACATGAATAACTGTTTGAGCATTTTCCATTCAATATATTTTACATTCAATGAAGGTTTCTTTCATATCTTGAAATAAAACCTTGTACATTTTCATATATATTATAAGCAATAATTTGAATATGATTGTAACAATACAACTGTCGAAATGCTTGAATTTGATGATCAATTTTTTCACTGGTCTAAGTATAAATATTTTTCAGGTTATGTTTGATAGCTATAACATAAGTTATGATGATTTTATTCGTACAACAGAAACCCGACATCATGAGACAGCTCAAAAGTTCTGGGTAAGCAATTTGTAGATATTTTACACTTAATGATTTAATTATAGTCAAATGTTCCACAAGAGACAAATCTTTAAGTCATTTATAAAATCACAATTTTAATTATACTGGTTTATTTCTTATTTATGCAAGCAATCAGAGTTCACTGAGAAAATCTAATTTTATTCACTTCACAATGAAGTGTTGAAATATTCCTTGTCAAACACTTGTAATCTGTCATTTCATTGTTTTCAACTGATTGCATTTTAATTTGTATACTGTGGATATCCCAATGCATGTACTAAAATATTTGGAATGTCAGTTTCATAGTAATCTTTGTAAACATGCCAAATATTCTTTAACACCCATAAACCTGTGTAGTAGCTCTTCGAGGTGTTTATTCATTGTATTTTCATATATATTTTCATCACTGGTATATTTTTTCTCAATATGTTGAACACTGTAATAATGTACCGCCATCATTGTACACTGTAAGAATTTTTAAGCACTGGTGGCAAGTCACATTTTTAAAAAAAATGTTGGGGAGTGTTCATTAAGGGAGATATGATATTGTTTATACAGAAAATCTGGTACTTAATAAATTTAGCTCAAGTACTGATTAAGGCCTAAAAAATAGCTTGTTTCCACTACCCTGACTGACTCTATATTTTTGCTGCCAACCCTATGATATTTTTGGTCAAATTACAGTTTTGCAAAATAAAAATAATGTCGGCTTTATTCTGGAAAAAATAGAATAATAAGAAATACCTAGCTACCGACCCAATTTTTTTCAGAGACTGTAGCAGAAACAATCTATTTTTTAGGCCTAAGAAATTGTATGTTGACAAAGTAATTGTCTGATATTTTGCATTATTTGATTGATGTTACATTATGTTCAGAAAAGATTGGAATCCAATGGTTGTATTTATAAAGGAAGTTATGAGGGCTGGTACTCTGTTTCTGATGAAGCTTTTTTATCAGACCTTGATGTGAGAGATGAAGTTGATAAAAATGGACAAACTGTGAAGGTAATACATATCTTAGTTTATTGTAAAAATATCTTACTGGTGTTTATCTCTTATATCAAAACAATATACAATGTACATGTAGATAATATTCAAAAGATTTGATGAGAATGTCAAAGTCTTGTTCTCACTGAAGTTTGCCTGATTATCTCCCTTCAATAACTTTAAGGTATCTATTGAAAGTGGGCATCCTGTTACATGGATGAAGGAGGACAACTATATGTTTAAATTATCACAATACAAGGAACAAATTCTACAATGGTTGGACACTGGTGGTATGTACACATCCTTCTTATGTTTGTAGCTACCAAAATCTGGCCAAACAGTTGTTTTAAAGACAAATATTAGTTTGTTCTTGCTCTCAAATTGGCATTTAATAAAAGGATTGTTTCTGGTTACCCAACCAACTCATAAGTTTTTACAGCATCCAAATCATAGTGCTATATTGTAATTTTCACAACTCATCAATATTATGGTGCACATATTTCCATACAGCGTTTCCGATGTACGTAAAAAAAATGAAATTAAAAATAATCCCTACCTACCGACCCATATTTTTTGGGGCATGTAACCTTAAATAAGCCTTTTATTGGACTTATGACAAAGTATACATCAAATATTTAGTTTTTTTCCCATTAGAAAATGAGCCAACAGATAACTGAAATATAGATGAATACAAATGGTTGATTCAAGTTAAGATATTGTCTGCACACTATTGAAGCATCATGTGTGTCTTTTATTATGTTTTGACCATGTTCTAAGGGTTAATTATATGGCTGTACGAATACATATGCTATAATTATTTCACAATTATGAAACTCTGTCCCTGTCTAATGGGTAAACTTAGCTGAAGCTGTTCATGTTTTTTATCTCTTGAATGAACGTGTAACTTAGGTAATGTAAACACTGTAACGTTGAATGTAGGTTCTATAATTGATCTTTCTCTCAAATTATGTTACACATTAAAGTTGTGCAGCCAAGTAAATTTGATCCTGATGTGAGAATGTGGGCAGAAACACTGTCAGACCTTTCTGTGTCACGGCCGTCTAAGAGATTATCATGGGGAATACCAGTACCTGGTGATGATTCACAAACAGTGAGTATTGCTTATTGAAATGTCAAAATCAATGTCAATACTGCTTATTGAAATGTCAAATTTGATGTCAATATTGCTTATTGAAATGTCAAAATCAATGTAAATTTTAATAGAACTTAACTGTGATTGGTTATCACATGGAAAATAATTAGTAGTAGTTTAAGAATCATAATCGTTCACAATGCCTTTAGAACTATTCTGGTTAATTTATAATTAAGTAATCCATTATTCGTGCAATATTACCTTTTTCGTTATGATTTTTCTTGCTCAGATTCCAAGTTTTTCTCTATATTTGTTTATTTGCACCATATGTAATCATAATAATTGTAGAACATTTTGCTTTTAGTTCAAATTGAAATTGTTGACAAAGATGAATAGAAAAATGTTATTTTGTCTGGAGCCATGTACAACTGTACATTAACTCATGGTATTATGTTTTTACTGAAATTGTGTATGATTTGTTTCAGATGTATGTATGGTTAGATGCTTTAGTTAATTATTTCACAGTGTGTCAAAGTACAGATCTGGAACACTTATGGCCAGCTGATGTTCATATTATAGGAAAAGATATACTAAAGTAAGGTTTTACTTCAATTTTGTTTCAGTATACAGTGCAACCTCTCCAGAGCGGCCCTCTCTTGAGCAACAACCTCCCTTCGACAACAGTATGATTTTAACTATTAACTAAACCTCTTTAGAGCAACAAGCTCTCAAGAACAACATGATGTTGCTTCTCCAAAAGGGTGTTGTTTTGTACAGGTTGGACTGTATAAAGAAACATTTTTTTCAAATTGAAGACTTGGATGATTTATTGTTAACACAAATGTATACTTTAGTTTAATTTACAAAAAATATGCATTGCGTACTAATTTATTACATAATTAGACGAAATATATTATGTTTGTTAAATGGAGAATCTATTTCATACTTTGGTGTTGATTCAAAATGTACCCTTAGTCTAAAAGGGTTTCATTTTAAATGCATAGTATATTCTTTTTAGACGTGTTATTCCTTTATACAGTGAAACCTTACTTTGTGACCACCTTAGTATTAACACCACCTAATTATAACAACCACTTGCCCCAGACCAGTTTTCAATATTGTCTCTGTAATTGAACTTAATAATCAGACCACCTCAGTATTATGACCAATTTCTTTAGTCCTAATGGTGGTCTTAATATCAAGGTTTTACTGTAAACACTGTTTGGTTTATTGTAGATTCCATGCTTTATATTGGCCAGCATTTCTGATTGCTGCTGGTCTAGACCTGCCAAAGAAGATATTCTGTCATTCTCATTGGTTGATTGGTGGTATAAAGGTAATTATCTGATACTGTGTCTATATTATGCCTTAATTGGTATCTTTGATTATCTCAAGAAGAGTTACCAAAACATTAAACATAATGATACTTCACAATGAAAATAGGTGGAGGATTCCTTGTACTGGAGCTGAGGTTTGGTTCTGGTAGTTAAGTAGTACTTGCTATGATATATACAGTCAAACCTTTGCACAAAGGCCACCCTTGAGAAAGACAAATGTGGCCTTAATTGACATGTGTTCTTTATTTGGAGGTCAGTTTGTTCTAAATAATCAGTGACAGTTTTTCAAATGTTCCTATGTGTTAGATGGGCTTTGGGTTGGGGAAGGTGGGATTTTTTGTGTGTTTTAATCCTTTCCTTACATATATTCAACATGTACAGCAAATACATTTGTTGTCTTATTGCATGGGTGAAAGTTGAAAATTTTGAAAAAACCTGAAATCTTAACCTCAGTGTGGCAGAAACAATAAAAACCAGTAGGGTCCGGACCTGGGAGGTTCCAGAAAACTTTTAACCATGTTGTTGTTATCAGTACATAGTAGATTGAGAAATCTTTCATTCTGTTCACACTGGCTCTAATCCCCCTGTGTTTGTAGATGTCAAAAAGTAAAGGTAATGTAGTTGATCCAATGGCAATTAAGGAGAAATATTCAGCCGAAGTATTCAGATACTATTTGTTACGAGAAGGTGTCCCACATGCTGATGGTAGTAAGTAACAGGATTTAGGTTTTATATTTTGCTACAAGAAATAATTTTGCAGCATTATTTAAAGCAATAAATTATTGTCTTTTTATTTCTGTACTTTGTTTAACATAGATAATTGTGTTGTTAATTTGAAGAAAAAAATGGATTCCTCATGTACTGTTCTGTGAGTAGATGAATAATTTCATAAATGTTCCATAAGGACCCTGTTTGTTAGAAATAGAGTTTGCTGCAGAAGAAAAAAAACTGGTCTAGTACTCTTTATTACAGATTATAATGAAATAGTTGCCATGGAATATGTGAATTCTGACTTGGTTAATACTCTTGGAAATCTACTCGGTAGATGTACAGCAACCTCAATAAATCCACAACAGATCTACCCCAGAAAACATGAAGACACATATTTGTCTAAGATAACAGCATCTGATAGAGAAACATTTGAAAATATTGATGTACTTGTTGGTAAGTACCTATGAATCATCTTTGTATGATGATATTTCAGTGTAGGATTTGGTGTTCTCATTAAGACATTCTCATGTTAGTTACAGTTTGATGCTATACAAATTCATACGTCTTAAAATCACTAATATAATTCAGTTCTCATTTCACGAAGAATACAGTCAAACCTGTGAACTAAGTCTACCCTATGGAAAGACAAAATGTGGCCTTTATTGACAGGTGGCCTTTATTCAGAAGTTAGTTTGTTCTAAATAATCAGTGACAGTTTTTCAAAGAATGGCCTTTATTTACAGGTGGTCTTTGTTTGGAGGTTTGACTGTATTTTGCAAATTTTCTAGTTTTACTTGATTGATTTTCTAGTCTCTTTTTCTGTTTCATTGCTGTCCACTTCTGTTTATTAAAGCTTGTGTATGTTAGTACATATCTCAACGAGCTTGGGACGTTATCCTTCTAAACTTCACTGAAGTGTTCTGCATGTTCAGATAGTGCCCATTTACAACAATATTTTATAGCTATACAACTCTTTTTATTTTTCAGATACTGTGTGTGGATATTATGATGATCTTTTATTTAGTCGAGGGATTGACAGTATAATGTCTTATCTTCGCTGGGCCAATGGTGTTGTTCAACACCATGAAATTTGGAACTTGGTTAAAACTAACAATGAGGCGGATCTGTTGCATGCTAAATCTGTGATTCACATGGCTTTAGAAACGTTGAGAGTTTGTGGTATATTACTGCAACCTATAGTACCAAACTTGTCCACAAAATTACTGAATAGACTTGGTATTCCAACAGACAAGAGGACTTTTGATAGTGCTAAACAATCATACTTGAATTCCCCAGATGGTTACCCATTAGGGCAGAATGAAGGTGTTTTACTAAAGAGGTTTAAAATCAACAAATAGATTTTATATGTTAATACTTCAACAGGTTTTTATTCTTCAGTTCTTATATAAAAAATGAGCCAGTCTTTAAAACAACCTTTTTCTCTGCTTGTAAAAATGGATTCTTGATAGCACAAAAATGACTTAAACATGTCAAAGAAATGTAAGAAAAATATCATGAAATAATTAAAATTATTATGCTGGGTAGTAATATGATTGTTCTGCAAGAATAGTCTTAAAAATGAGATTGACTGCCAAAAAATTGGTCACATTGACACATGATTTTAACAATTGAAAGTTGACATACTTCAAAATTACCAAACTGTTGAAGAGAGGAAAATCATTATACATTAAGCAAATGTTTTATTATATAGATATTATTCATTAATTTTCTATCAAACAAATTGATCAAAGCAATTTTATTTTATGATATTAACTGTTGAGGATTATGTTTACCTTACTATTCTCTAAGCATATTCAGCGTTATATCATTAATGTGTTTTTTAGCTAATAATAAATAAAAAATGAGAAACAAATGACTTTGTTTATCTTTTATCAGGATAATGATTTAAATGAACTCTTATTTACCAATTTTCACAGAAGTCTTAAACAATCACAGACATCAAAACAAACTTATTACAAACAACACAATTATTACATCTGTCACATTTCTAACTATACTGGGTCATTGTTCTCGAACATTTAACTAAAAGGACAAATATAGTATACAGTCAAACCTGTGTTAGCAGCCACATCTGAATAAAGCCCACCCTGTGCAGAAAGGCCAGTCTTTGAAGACCGTCACTAATTATTTAGAACAAACTGACCTACAAATAAAGGCCATATGTAAATAGAGGCCACATTTTGTCCTTCCCAAGGGTGGCCTTTGTTCACAGGTTTGACTGTATGAAAGTATATGTTAGTGTTATAAAACTTAAGATGAGTGTCCAAGCTCAAATTTTTATTTTTGTTCTCAACTTACATCAGATCAGTTTGTATGTTTCACATAAATGTATGTAAACAAATATTTTGATTTACTTGCTTAGAGAATACTAAATATAAAGTGGTATAATCCTGTCATTACTAACATTAGAATACTTAAATCTCAAAATTGACATCGGAGCTGGGAATCTTATCACAAGTTTTATACCCTCAGACCTAGATAGAGAAAAAAGGTCGTATAACATTTTCAATCAATAATCGAGACCTCGACACTGATGAGAACTATCAGCAACTAAAACATATACTTTTATATGTTTTTATACACCAAGTTTCTACATTTCGTAATAATGTAACTATGCCTAAAATTTTTAAACCTGAACAAAAAAAGTTTGTTTCCAGTTACATGCCCCAAAAAATATGGGTCGGTAGGTAGGGATGTTTTTTTATTACATGTTTTTTTACATATATCAGCAATACTGTATGGGAATATGCGCACTGTAATATCAATGAGTTGTGAAAATTACAATACAGCACTAAGATTTTGATGCCATAAAAACTTATGAGTTGGCAGGTAAAATATAGGGTTGGTCGGGAAACAGAAACAAACTTTTTTTAGGCCTTATCAAAGGTTTAACTTGATAACATAATGTTTGGTCATCACAAAATTGACGAAAGGACAATAAACATGTATAAAATGAGTAGATAAAACACTTTCTATTTGAATTTTGATTTTATTATCACACCAATAATCAGTGTTTATCATAAAATAACCAAGTTCAATCTACACAGAATGCAAAATTAAATAATCACAGTCCAAGCAATGATACAGAAGATAAACAAACAACATGTACAAATTCAATATTTCAGGTCTATTTGTACAACAACTTTGATAAAAATATTTCAATGTCATGTTAAATTTATTCAATTTTAAGGCAATTCAGCTAAAAATATTTCTATTTCTTGTTTAGAAAGATTCATTTGATCATACAACTGGTTCCTAACACTCTCAACACGACTGATTTATTCAATCATGATGTAAAACTTGTCTTCCAATACCCTTACTGTTAGAAGATTTCTGTAAACTATACCGGCACAGGAAGTATAACCAAGTCTGATGACTGATCAGCCAGTATAACAAAATTATTTCCTGATTGGCTAAAATGCTTCATCCAATTAATCTTAGATGTATGTTGCACTTCTGACAGTTTACAATTTTCTGTTATCTCTGAGTTCCTGGAGTGAATAGGTGTTGTATGACCATTGGTTGCTGAATGTTCACTGGAAACATTCCCTTCATTCATCTTAGCAAGGTCCCATGATGCTATAACACAGTCATTTCCTGCAGATAAAATCTTAGAGGGAGAAATAAAGCTAACTTGAGACACTCCTTGAGTATGGGCATGCAGAGTGCAAATCTCTGATATATTCTTCTTGCTTGCATCAAAGATAGACACAAAACCATTTTCCAAAGCACTTGCTAAATATTTCCCATCTGGAGACATGGCTAGATGATGAACAAATGGAGGATTTACCATATATGCTCCTAAATCTGAAGGAGCATCCTGCAGTTCCTGCATATTAAACTGATTCAGGCACTTTGGACGTGAGAAATCCCAATGAATTAAATTACAGTCCATACCGCCAGTGAATATTTCCCATGGTTTACGCATACGAAAACAAACTGTTGCACAAATGTTAGTATGTTTCCTACGAAGAGTTTTGTACACCCTTTTCTCCTGCATAGATATAACCTTGACTTCTCCAGAATCATCGCAAGCGGCAAGATATCCCTCCTTCTCATCTAACACAATCTGATTAATTTCTTCTTCATTAAACTGATATGACTCTACTGCACCATGTAAATTCCGTGCATCAAATATTTTCACGGCATTTCCAACTGATGCATAAAAGATGTATTCTTTAGTCTTAGATATAAAGATGCTCGTACAGTCATCAGTCTCAGAAGATATTTTATGTTTTAAGAAGCCATCATTATTCCATAAACAAATTTCACCAGCCTCCCCCCCTGAGATTATCTCAGCACCCCCATCTTTGGCATCTACACACAGAACTGAGCTGGTGTGTCCTCCTTTAAGTCTGAGATTTAATTCTGCCATGTCCTAAAAATACAAAATTGATACGTGAAATGTATGAAATGGCTTTTGATTATGAATTAAGATCAATAGTAAGAATTGATACAACATATTGTCCAGTTAAAGCGAGTATCATGAGTCAAAAGACCAATTATCTCACATATATAACAATACCTGATTACCTCAGTAAAATAATATATAATTTGATTAGGACTTATAGGACACAAGAAAAGTATGACATACACCATAACAGGAAGCAATCACACACTATTTGTAACATTTCAGGCTTCCTGAAAGTTGCCCAATAGTCAGACATGACTGGCAAGTAGGTCCAATAACATTTCAGCGAGTACCAAACCAGATGTCCAGCACTCTGGCACAATTTACAGCATTTATCACTTATTTTTTAATACATTTGGTCAGACAATATTTCATTTGGTCAGACAGAAATTCTAACTTTGCCTGACCAAATGTCCAGCAAGTATTCCAGCAGTTTCAAGAAGCCTGACATTTGCTATTGTTACAGAAGATGTATTTTCAAACTATTTGTAGTATATAATATGTTCCAAATGGGATCAATATTTCAATATCTTCCGACAAATTTTGATTCATAACATCAAAATATAAATTCAAACTCTTCACCTTAACTCAGAACCTTTCAACTTCTAAGTCCAAAAACAAACTGTATGACGTATTTTAGTTTAAGTATAAAAATGTGAAAAACTTAGAAATATTTAAGCTTAAAAGGCCTTATTTCACTAGAATACTAATATGTCGATATTTGTATTGATATAATTTCTATATCAAAATTCAACACAGTTAATTACAAAATAAGTAAAAAAAAAATTAAAAAATGTATTAAGTTACCTTACTCGTCTAAATTGATATACAACAGAGTCAAAGCCTGTACACAACAGAAACGAAAGTAACCGAAATATTAACTGTCCGATCACTACTTCACAAATCCACGATTAGCCAATGGCCTACCAGAATCAAGAAATCAAAACACTGCAGCCCCTTCTAAGTTCAACTTATTCTATACTATATTTCGAAATATAGACAAATATTACGCCAGCATTACCGAAATATAAATTAATTCGTTTTTCACCGTTGTCCCAATCTCGTTCCGGAAATGATTTTAGGTTGGTTATAACACAGACTGGACGGTACTTGTTACCGTGTATAAAGTGCGAAGTGTCAAACGCGGAAATTCCGGAAAACGCGGAAATATTTAAGTAAATATTGGTCCCAGGTAAAACCTAGAAAAAATAAAAGTAATCATAAATGCAACATTTTACAACCGACCTTAATAACAATAACACCATTGTAAAGGGGATGCTCTAAGATTCTATAAAATGCACGAATAAATCTTGACAGTACGAGAATTAGACTGTAAAGTGCGCTTAAACTCGGCATGTATCACTACTAAATTATGAGATTTTTTAATTGCCCGGAAAAGATAAAAGTGGTTATAAAACAACAGGTTGTAGCCGACCTTAATAAAAATAACACCATTGTAAAGAGGACGCTCTAAGATTTTCGAAAATGTACAAATTTATTTTGAAAGTACTAGAATTAAATAGTAATGGACGTTTGACATTGTCGTATTTTTTTCTTTTTTTTTCACTACCAAATTATGAGCTTTCGAATGTCCCGGAAAATATCAAATTGGTTATAAAAGCAAAATTTTTCAACCAGGCTAAATAAAAATGGTATCATTGTTAATTACAGCACCGTTTTTTTTAAAAAAAAAACACGACGTGGTTTTCTTACGACACCGTTTTTGCAAATGCCATGACGTGCTGTTATTACTACACCGTTTTTTAAATAAAACGCCGTGCTATTCTTACGACACCGTTTGTTAATAACATGACGTGCTGTTCTTATGGCACCGTTTTTGTAAATAACATGACGTGCTATTCTTACAACACCGTTTTTTTTTCTTGGGGATGTTCTAGGCAATTTCCAAAAGGATGACTACATTTTTTTCTGGGTCTAAGTGATGGAGCCATGTTTCATCAATCGTGATTATTCTGTCTAAGAAATCGTCTCCCTCCGTATCATAACGCCGTAAGAACGTCGTAGTGCATTCAATTCGCATTGCTTCTCTTCTCCCCTAAGCCTTTCTGGACCACGATTGCATATACATACTCGTGTAATACATGTACGTACAAAAAGATGGAAAAGCAGAAAGCTTTTATCTCACAAAAATGTTCAACTTATTATTTCAACAGTATTTGTTACAAATGCGACGTAGAGATAGACACTATAGCTTGAATGTGAGACTGTGTGATGACAGTGTGGAGCTAACAAGAAGGGGGACAACTATACCGATCCAAGAAAGAAACATGTGTTGAGTTATGTCCCTTGATTAAGACTGCTACGGTCAATTTAATATTAAAAATTTATACATGCAGAGAAGTCATTCATTCTAACCATAAAAGCACTTGTTAGGTCATAATTATGGCCTTCGTACATAACTAAAACTTCGTTTTAACATATAATTACAATATGAAGAAGTATTTCCCTTATCTAGTATTTCCAATCCATCTCAAGTAATGGACCACTAAACAAAATGACTCCTCGTTTGATAGTGTTTCCGTTTGGCATACTTCGATCATCTTTGAAGTTATGAGATCCGCGTTTAACTAGAAAGAAAGTGGCCATTTCAGCTAAGTGAATTGGTACGTCAAAGCTGAATAAGAGGACGGCAGTGAATTTTGTTAACAAGCGAATGTACAACAAATAAAGCTTGGTCAAGCTTTCGAAAAACGCAACATAATATAAAAACATTTACGATGATAGAAACATCTTTGAGTGTGTGGGGTGATTCATTGTCACTCGTCAGTTTTCCGCCAAACTTGTAAGTGGTGTTTTGTGTTGCCTAATGGTGTGCTGTGTTGCCTAGTGGTGTTTTGTGTTGCCTAATGGTGTGCTGTGTTGCCTAGTGGTGTTTTGTGTTGCCTAATGGTGTGCTGTGTTGCCTAGTGGTGTTTTGTGTTGCCTAATGGTGTGCTGTGTTGCCTAGTGGTGTTTTGTGTTGCCTAATGGTATTTTGTGTTGCCTAGTGGTGTTTTGTGTTGCCTAATGGTGTTTTGTGTTGCCTAGTGGTGTTTTGTGTTGCCTAATGGTATTTTGTGTTGCCTAGTGGTGTTTTGTGTTGCCTAGTGGTGTTTTGTGTTGCATGATGGTGTGTTGTGTTGCCTGATGATCTATACTGTGTTGTTTTATTGTATACTGCTTATCTGATGGTATACTAACGGAGTGTTTTGTTCCAAATGATGTGTCGTGTTGCTTAAAGGTATGCTGTGTTGCCGCATGTTGGGATAAACGACTTTGGAACCATTGTGTTTAATGAATTCAACTAGCAAGGAATTGCTATTTGTATGTAACTAACCAACAAGACAGAAACGATATTTTATAAGATGAAATGAAACAGAAAACATGTTCCATGTATTGTATTGCCAAATGATGGAAGTGTTCTATTTGCCATGTCATGTTTTATAATGATTCGCTACATTATGAGAGTTTTGTACCTGTGTCAAACATTAATATGTGTGCTATACCACGCGATACACTAGCAATAAACTATAATCCCGATGCTTGTCATACACGTGCTAAGAAAGTGTCAGGTTAGTTTGTTCAGCGGACAAGTTTCTCGAAAATTAGTATTCTGGGAAAATGACGTTTGTGCATGAGTGTATCGTGCAAAACATCTGAGAATAAGAAATAAACCAAGCACTGAATAGGTTTGATTGTTGAAACATTTGGTGAGAATCATCAGGTCATAAAACCTGCTCAGAAATTCTCACCTGTAAAAGTACCAGTTTTTCTTTTCGTCAGTCTTGTTAATCAAACAGATAAGCACATGTACATCAAATATATGTGGAAGATTATTTAAACAAAGCAGCTAAATTACCTTAATTACGCGAAATGGATTTTTGAGTTTTGTTTTATTATACATGTTTTGTACAACGACAAGTATTATAACAGCAATGATCGCTGAGGGATTACACTACTGTTTGACTTCTCTCTTGGTAATACAATTATGATCACAGCCGTTCATGAAACAAGTGTATGTACTACTGTTCTACAATGACAAGTAAGTATTTGTGTGAAGCACACGATGCTGATCACGTCATGACCTCATTACCAGACTTATTCCCCTGAACTGATTATTTTTTGTGTTCTTATCATTTCGTACTTGTTGACTTTTCCTGTATCGCATTCTGTCCCGTTTTTTTTGTTGAGATCAACTGCCAACAATTGTAAAAAAGATGAACAATTCTGTCTGTCAGTCTAAAACACTTGTATTCGTTCTTTTTGTCATTCATATAATTAGCGTACGATAAAGCGTTGACTGAATGATTATATACCATTACTGCATACATTTTTGTATGATCAGTTAGAACAGTAGGTATGTAGAACTGAAACAGCAAAATAAACGATGCAATTTAGTCACATTAGTTATAGCGTCATTTACAGTTATACATGTGATTACTTAATGGAGTGGATTTATTCCAATGTTCAAGTTCAAACTGATTATAAAGAAACCGAACCTGGCCCTCAACAAGACACTAACCATGTGCTTAATAATTGCTTTCGCGATTCGTTAAAACGAGGTAGATGTGATAAATTAAGCCTTGACATTGACGGCGTCTCCGTGATTGAGTTGTTATGGTCTCTGACGTGTAATCACTAGCCCCTGATCGCTGTGAGTTCGAATCCCGGCGGGACTAAATTTCACCTGTGAGGAAGCTGTCCAGCCAGCATACGGAAGGTTGGTGGTTCTACCCAGGTATAAGCCTGTGGTCATCCTCCCTTGTTAAAGCTGGAAAGTCGCCAAATGGCCCTGTTTGTTGATGCGACGTTTAATTACAGGGTATGTGCAAAATAAAATTTAAAATTTAAATTCCAGTGAAAACAAAATGACATTGACGATACGACCCTTTATATGGACACAAAATCCTACTTCATGTAGACTGTAGCTATATTTATGTTAAATATACCAGTACGTGGAACACTGTGTTGTAAAATCTATCTTTGCATCAAACATCAAATATGCAGAAAATGATTGCCATTGCAAAACAGTAAAGCTACAAGCACTGTTCACATTCCCGCTGTAATCAAGTACATATTTTATTTTGTTGTTTGTTTTTTCTGTTATGTGGTATAATTTGTGGATTCTTTGAAATCGTATATCGAGGCAGATGTACTTAAAATCTGCATCTGAGATGTGTTTACTTGACACTTCATACAAATAATTGTAACTATAAGTCAGGCTTAATGCGGTTGCATGGAAAAATGGGACTCACTCTCACATACACACACGCACACGCACACACGCACACGCACACGCACACACACACGCACACACGCACACACACACGCACACACACACACACACACACGCACCCACACCCACACCCACACACACACACACAATGTATCAATATTTGACTGTTTTAAAAACTCAGCACAATATACATGATGTAGAACACATGAAGAATGCTCAGGGGTGTTAAACTTTCAACTTTCACAACCTTCGTGTTTTATAAATATTATTTGTACTTACATAATAATTATATGATAGGATATTCTCATGATAAATTTGTGCAAATATTCCAATTTGTTCAGTTATTCAAACACTTCAATAATGATGAATGAAGGTCGACATAATATTATATACGAAAAACAACAACAATATTTCTCTTTAACCCCGGGCTACCTGTTCATATCTGTGATACAGATCTTGTGGTAAGACTGAAGTTAGAAAAAACGGAAACCTCCGGCGTATGTAATGTGTTCATATCAAAGTGATATAGCTTACAACAAGACATTTTGTATGATAATGGTTGTTTTATGTAATGCTGTATGATTTATACACTAATACATGTTTGTAGAATTCGAGTACTTGATATATTCGAGTGTGTATATATACAGATATTTGGGGAAATGACAATTATCCTTGCAATCTAAATTCAAGCTCTGTATGTTGAATAACAAATTCAACCGCACATTACTACAATAAAACGCGATGTACGATGTAAACGCGTCTCTTTATAACAAAAAACTTCAATACCGTAACTTTTAATTGAACATTTTGATCTATAAGTTTTGCAATAACACTATATAAATGTGTAGCCAGGTGTATACATTCATACAAATTCCTTCCAGCGTAATGTATAGTCATTCTTCATCCCTCTGTTCTTAAACTTCACCCTCTCTCCGTCATACTCCTACCTCCCTCCTTCAGTCTCCACCCTTCTCTCCTTCACACTTCACCCCCTCTCTCTCTCTCTCTTTCAGTCTCCAACCTTCTCTTTTTCACCATTCATCCTCCCTCCTTCACTCTTTATCCCTCACTTCTTTAACTTCAACCCCTCATCTTCACACTTCACCTCTTCTTCAATTTCCCATTCTTCTCTCCTTCACACCTCCTACTCCTTTCATTTACACTCTGCCCTCCCTTCTCCGCACGTCATCCCACTCTCCTTCACACACCATCTTTCTCTCATTCACACTCCGTCCTCTCTTCTTCGCATGTCACCGTCTCTCATTCACACTCTACACACTTAACCCTCTCTCTTTCACACACCATCCCTCTCTCTTTCACACACCATCCTTCTCTCATTCACACTTCACCCCTCATTCCAGCACTTCCCCTCACCCCTTCATTTTCTCCTCTCTTGCTCCTTTATACTTTCTATTCACATTTAACCAATCACATTTCTTCCCTTTATCGTCCTCTCACTGCGTCACCATTCTCCTTACCCCCTTATCATCCCTCTATCCACTTTCACCCTTTCCCTCCAACATGCCCTCTACATTAATTCATTTTTCATGGTATAGACATACAAAATACATAAAAATATTGATTACATACTGCAATGTTGTAGCAAAACATATACAAGTAATACATAAAAGTTTTCATCACAAGCTTTTGAGTAAATGCCAGCCCATTATGTTATCTTATATTTTCTCCTACGCCGACTATTAACAGTCTGCCGGAGGTTATACGTATAACATTCTTTATGGTTTTTTAATAACCTAATGAAAAGACCGTGTTTTATCAAGACTAGCGTTTATCATGAATAATAAATTCTAAGCTAGTGTCTTACAGGCAACTACATGATTCCTGATACAATATTACTCGAGTGATTTTTACGACTGCACTAAAAACATGGAGGCACGGTCACGTGAAACAAGAAATGCTTTTAAAAAGACTAACGGCGCAGAAATGAAAAGAGAAATTTTGTTCTTTGATGTTATTTACACTACTGAAACTAAAAGTACGATCAATGTTGTTCTACTTATGTATCTTGACGATATGCATAACTAGGCCATAAAAACGCGTCGTTGATGCTTACAATCGATCGCATTGCAATAAATGAAGCATCTTCAAAAATAGTACACAAAAAGTAGTTCTGCAAATAGTTGCATCATTTCTTCCTTGCATATCCTAAACACTTGCTGAACGTATTATCTTGAAAAATAACACCAATATTGAATGGTTAATGTACTAAAATATTCTCTAAGATCGACGATTACATATATGTATTATAATGCGGATTAATTAGTGTATGCGGAACAATAATTCTGAAAGAAATGTGTAACACCCGGAAGCGGGCATACACATTTACGACGTTGAGGCTTCCAGCTTGTACTAAATAATTATTTTATTTTGTGGACGAATATTAAACGATATCCACGCAAACAATGAGAAACTGAATTCACATCAAAAATCAAATGTTAAATGTTTGTCAAGAACATGTGTAGAACTTTATTTCGACTGCCTAAGAATACAGTACCGTGCATGTTTACTTTACAAATTTTACTAACAGAAAACGTAAACAGTAAGCAATTGCAAACCCATTGTAAGTTGGCGTGGCCTTAATTATTCCACGCTTGTAGATTTCACCCAATAGAAGGAAGGATTTCCCCTGAATCATCAACGCCTCATTTTCCGCGCAAATGAAATTATCCAATAGAATGATGAATTTCTACTGAATCGTTTATACGTTGTCATCAATATGTATATTACACATACACATTATTACACATATTCAACATTACACATATACAACATTACACGTAAACACTCACATTCACGACAAAACAATGGTAAGGATTCGTTGCTTAGAAGATAGAAGTATATATGATAATAACGAAAATAATAATATATCATTTTTAAGCAACGAGATTGACTCGTAAGATATCAATACATCCATCTAAGATGTGAATAAATTGTTGAATCGGGTCAAGACTGATATCAAAGCGATAATCGGGATAATATCATTTCGCCAAAAACACCAGACTCTGGTGATAACAAGTTATCAACAGGAAGGTCAAATATCGCGATAATATCGGACTATATATCGGTGTTACAGATGAAGACGCTGGTGGAGTGCTTAATTACGGTGACATCGCGATGAATTTATTAAAGAAAAGTATCGCTAACTTGTACTCCAAGTGATCATACACAAAATGATACAAACGAAGTTTTTGACGATACTGTCTGTATAAACATGGAGGAACAGTTGCTAAGAATTCTGCTTATGACGATGCAGTCTACTGAGGGAACTATGATTCCTTTCGCACATTTAATAGTTTAATGTGTTTTGCATGGTTTCATGAGATGCAATACAAATGAGTACTCTAGTAATGTAGTAATACTCCACCAAATGACTGTCGTATCGTTTCTAATCAACTCACAGTCGTTCCGCTGATACCACCAGGCTCAATTTATGTAAAGTGTATAGTTAACGAACCGTCACAGGACGCTACAGTGATCTCGAGAGTAGAGATACAAATGAAAAATATAGCGCGTTAAAAATCCGGTTTGTACCGGTACGAGCCGGAATTAATAAATATTATATAGTATGAGTTAGTGAAAGCCATGGTTCTGTTATATTTTAGATATGGTGTAGAGTTGCAGATATTTGGTGTGACAGTGTAACATATTCTTATTAGACTTGGCACGTAAGTAAAATATGCATTCAATTCATAATACTTTCAAACGAAAGTTAATTTGAATCTTGCAGTCATGCCGAGGGTTGTTTATTTTAGCAAAACTACTGTACGAGTTTATAAAATATTTTTTATTAAGCAAATGTATCTAGATTTATTCATTCGATTAGATTGTAGCACTAGCCTCTTTTAATATATTTATTTTTTCAAACGCTTATTTCTTTGCTTATTATTATCATTATTATTATTATTATTATTTACATGTAGTTCGTAACACAACACAATAGTTCTGTATAAACATGCAAAGCAAATTATATGCGTAATTACACCTGCGTGAGAATTCACGCGGGATTTTAACAACACAATTCATACATTCGTACATTTATAATTTAGATTGTTGGACAACGGCATTCAACAACCAACAGTTGTGGCTTTATCCGCAGAAGTACATAATTTATGATAATACCATTTTCTCAATTTTCGTTTTACGCCGTATTAAGGTCTTGATAAAATTATTTATTGTAGATAAATATGCATATATGTTCATTTTTATATTCATTTTTTGTAGGATTAAATTGTGTAATCTAAGAAATGCTCTGATAGCTTATAAACTTCGTGCAGTTAAAGCAGTTTTGAAGTTTAATTGCGGTGATATTGTTGCGGTTTAAGTGGGTTTTTTTTGTTTTAATTTGATATCTTTCATCTTCATTCTCCGGGAAATTATCTGATACAAAAACTGAAACCCTTTATAGTGCACTCTCTCCAGGGCGGTCATCTCTTGAGCAACAACCTCCCTTCAACAACAGCATGGATTTTCCCACCGTACGATTTAACTACTAATTTAACCTCTCTAGAGCAACATCTCTCAACAACAACATAAGTTTGCTTCTCCCGAAGAGTGTTGCTTTGTAGAGGTAGCACTGTATTGTAAATTCAAACGAAATATAATTCGTATTCACGACAAGAGACGATTTGGTTTCGTTCATCCACTCATAAATAAATTCGCGATTTGAATTTAGAGAAATTGGGTGTATTTCAGCTAGAGTATTATTTGATGTAATATACTTCATATTTCACAATTACCCAGTTGCAATGATTATTACACAATTGATTGCCAATGTATGTCTTTTTAGAAAAATTCAATCTATTACAAGATTTTATATAAACTTAGACATTGAGAATTATGGATTTAATTTATACTTTAATGTACACGATACTTAAATCTAAAACCTTTTTTGTATTGAAAGTTTTTTATTAAGGACACTAACATGGAGTAGACTAGACTTAAAATGAAATGGATACAATGTCGTTTTTGGTCCTTTTACATATAGTGACCGTCGTGGACTCGTGTTATAATGAATTGTCTGAGAGAAATTAATATGTTGTATAGAAATTGTATTTGTAGATTTCAACAGTACTTTAAATATTGACGTATAGAAATTATTTTCTTATTTTCCTTGTATTTAATCTCGCATGCCTTTATAAGGACACAAAAGTATTTGTCGTAATAGCATGAAAAAAAAAGTTTTATATCTTCATTCTAACATAAAGAACTCGGTAAATTGAAGTTGTACAAGTAAATACTGGTTCTATAGAGGACAAAACGAACCATAAACTCGAAATGAATTTCAATTCTGTCACTGGTTGACAATCTGCAGATTAGTGAGGTAAAAGGATTCTTAAATGTTTGTTTCTCTAAAATATGGTGAGAGTTCTTTTTTATTATTACGAATGTTTTCTTTGGTAGTTATACCATGAAACAGCAAGGAAAATATTTTCATATGTTTACATTTTGCACAAAAGTACCAAAGTATAAAAGTCCAGGCATTTGACCGTTTGGTTTGACCATGGTGGCTTTTCAGCTTTTTAAAATTCAGCCAGCCGGTTTACAACCATTTGACAAAGTATGCCAGTCACCGTATTTTTTCTACATATAATCAATTTCATTGTTATTTTCCTCCGTGACAGCGTCACCATTATCACTATTATCATTACCTGTGCTTCGTTACACGACAGTGAAGCCTTTAAGCATATTTTATAACGAGATATGAAGCTGTTACCCGACTGAAATGAATTTTATATCTGCTTTCGGGTTTTCATTGTCACATACCTACCAAGTGAACTTTTATTAATTTAGGTTATACTTATATAAAACATACGTTTGTATCATGTTATAAAATACGGTGCGTACAGAATGAATTCTGGTGGTATCAGTTTATCATGATACGAAATTCAAAACTTTATAAAGTACTTAGTTACCATGACAATTTATGTACATATATGTTATAGTACTGGTACTTTATACGACTAAGTAGTACATTATTTTACTATGTGTCCCATTCACCGATGTTGTACATGCGGATTTTGTCCGTTTCCTTCTTACTCTTATTAGTCTTCTAATTGTTCTTCTAATTTTTCTTCAAATTCCTCTTCTAATTTTCTTCTTAATTGTTCTTCTAATTTTTCTTCAAATTCATCTTCTAATTTTCTTCTTAATTCTTCTTCTAATTTTTCTTCAAATTTTTCTTCTAATTTTTCTTTTTAATTGTTGTTCTAATTTTTCTTCAAATTCTTCCTCTTATTTTTCATTTTAATTTTTCTCCAACCTGTTATTGTTCAAATTTTAACTCATATATTTTAATTCAATTTGGAACATAAATCGTTGACCATTCAATGAAGTGTTTTTAATGTTTTACCACATCCTTTGCCTCAGGTACACAAGATTATAGAGTCCAAAATCCTAGTGAGATGATCTTTTTACATTTTTACCAAATAATTAATTTTTAAGCCTTCGTGAGGCGATTCTTGTTGTTAATAAAGAAAGTCTGAGGAAAGAGTGATGAAAAAATATTTTAAAAGAAATCCTGGTGTTCAACTTAACCACTGTGAAATCTCATGCATACATCACTTGCACCCACTGTGAAAATATTCTCAAATTTGCTATGTATTATACAAAATTGTGGATCTTCAACTGTCGACCTTCTTGCGTGTATGATTTAATAATAATAATTAATTAAATTTTATCAGCGTTTATATATAACAGTCATATAATGATACGGTTTTAGGATAAAATTTGTCGTCATTTGAAATTAAAAATGAAGTAATCTGCTTCATGTTTACATCATGTTATTGTAAAGTCCTGTCAGATAAAATCATATAAAAATATAATGGCCATCCCAACGTTCACCAGTCACGTGTTATATTGTTTTAATAAAATTTTTAATTGACGTTTTTATATAAATCTACTTTCGTCTGTTAGTTTGTTACTACGTGTATATTTTACATAAATGTGCCAATTACTTGGTTTATATTTAATTGATATCGGAAATGAACTTACATATCTACATATTTATACAAAGTAGATATGAAATAATATACTTTAGATTTATTTTATTATTGTTTTAAAATAAGTATTTCAGTATGAGGTCGCGTTTAAGTAGAGCCTAAATATTATACTATTGTAACTCATACCGATTGCACTCAAACTTTGGATGAGTATTGAAATAGTAATCTTACAACATTTGAGAAGTATATCTTCAAACGACTTGTTAATAACAACAATTTATCTACACTATTTACTACTCTTTAATACATATCTTTTTTCTCAAAATATCATGATTCTAAAGGGTTATTCATTCAATTTAAAATATATTCATTGATTCGCTTGTTCTGCCTCACCCAGACGTTAAAAATCTTATATTTACTTGTTGTATTTCTCATTTGTTATCTTCATTATTTGAGTGAAATAAGTCTAGTTGAGCACAACGGGATCAGAATCTATAATCTGATTTCATTTGATAGTAATCGTTTTGAAACTTAAAATATAAAATATTTGAAGTACTTAAATGTTGTGATGTGTTTATTTTTTCAACATTTATTGTGATCTGGAGATGAGTAAAAAATATAAACAACGTTAGTCCCGCATTTGAAGACATGTTTATTCTTGGATCAAGATGTTCTAGTCAACATCTAAATAATTATCTACAACTTAACATTTATGATTAAAACACGACCCTTTTAAGTGACTATTTTGTATGTTTTTATTAAATATGATTTTCTTGGGTTAATTTGAAACAATTAGACGATGATATAGTTGTACCATCTTGTGTTTATTTCGATTGATAAATTCATGGTCGGTCATGAAAATATATTAAGATCATTTTTTTTCATAAGTTAAAATTATGAATATATAGTACCCGTGTATTCTGTTCGTATTTAAATTTTAATTGTACGTACATATACAGCTGTATTTTGTTGAAAACTACTTTATCATGGGCCTTCACTCGCCTCTAGTTCAATTCCGGTGTCTTGCATAAATACTTTACAAAAATTGTGACATAAAAATGTGTTGAGTTAATTGATGTTTTCATCTGAAAATAATTCAAGGGGAATTAAAAAACCTAACTCTAAACTTTATTCTTTATGCATGAAGAGTCACCGGCTCCGCTATCACGATATTAGGTTGCTATGGCGACGAGAAAGCATATAATTTCTTTTTCTAAAACAAATTTCAGTATCTTTATAGATTAAGTTGGGATGGATATGTATTTACGTAAATTTTCATCGAAATGATACATCATATAAAAAGGCAATCCGAGTACTTGTGGACTAGCCCTCGTGTACACGAGTCTACATCCGTGGTTTATTTACTTGCTGATGTATGAAGTTTAATGTACGGAACATCCATTCAGGTTGAATACGCGAATATAATATAAGTATGTTTCAATTCAAATTATAATGTATAGTACATGTACTGGGTATATTATTGATTATCATAGACGCTTGACAACCCGGTCAAAATACTCATATATCAATGGAAGCGCCTAGATCACGTAGATTTTTTTGTATATACGTGTACAAATGTATATCAATGCCATAGATTAATGTGAAATCAATATGTTTATTAATTTACAATTTGATTCATGCGAATCTTATCTGGTTCTAATAAAAGACCTCTCGACTTACAATTTCATTGAACTTTTCAATTTCTTATCAATGTATAAATAAAAACAATGAATAACTGACCAGATAAAATGGTCACGGAGCGGTTAAATGTATGCAGCTATAAGCCATTAAACGTAATATTCTGTTTTTCTTCTTGAAGACAACATGAAAACCTGATATTTATGGCACGTATTTTTCAACATATGAAACACTATTCGACAGCGTACTAGTACTGGGTACTCTAAATATTTAATGTAAGCCGACACAGATGTGCCTATGTTTGATTGATCAATAAAAAATGCAATAGAATATTAACCCTTTGTTCAACGCATCTGAAGCAGACGACTTTTGAAAACATTGCGGCAAAAAAAGTCATTGCTTGTAATGTTTTCCTCTCTGTCAGAGAGAAATAACCCAATTTTCTTAAATAAAACGATGCTTTGTATAACAGCTTTGAATTTAGAAGAATCCAAAATATGCTTATGAGGCAAAGCGTTAATACTTGACTTTTATATTAATTTGCACTTAGCAGCCCTTGTGTTTAAAGCGCCGTTTTAAGTTATGCTTACGGTACAAACAGAATGTATACAATAGTATTGTACAGTCAAACCTGTGTTTGTGGCCACTTCTGAATAAAAACCACCCTGTGAATAACGGTCATTCTTAATATGGAAAATATGGAAAAGCTGTCGCTGATTATTTAGATCAGACTGACCTCTGAATAAAGGCCGCCTGTCAATAAAGGCCACATTTTGTCTTTCACAAGGGTGACCTTTGTTCACAGACTTCACTTCATTTGTTAAGACTAATATAACGGTTGTGATTGTCTTAAATGAGAAGTAATAGCCTCAATCAAGATGCTTTTGATTCTATCCGTCGATCTATCAGGTATGCCTTTGGTGATACACCCGATCTTTAACAGTGCAAACATTCAAATACCTTTCTGGCAACCAATTAGACACTGCAAATAGCACTATGTGCTACAAATTGACCCACCATTGATATATCAGCAGGTATAAGAATTGACTCAGTCAACAGTCGTGGGTACATACCAAAATGTCGTCGTAGAGTAAACGTGTTTACTTCAGCAAAACAATTACAAATGTATTCGGTCAGACGTGCGGTCAAAGGTAAAAAGGATACAACAAAGAACAAATATGTTGATGTACAGAGATAACATGTCAATCATAATAATCACCAAATCGTCTACATTAAAGTCCAACACTTGTCAGCGATTAGCTTAATATAATACAAATAGTAGTGCGGATGGTAAAGGGTCAAATGAACCACAAGTCAATGTGAATGAATGATCTTGTTTTTATGTTTGGATTAATGTGGGCGACATCACTCGTCGCCGCTGAAAACATTGGAACTTGAAAATGATTAATTTCATGTGCAAAGTTGGGCCTCCGTGGTCGAGTTGTATGGTCTCCAACTTGTAATCACCAGCCCCTCACAGCTGTGAGTTCGAATGGGGTCTTGCTTTACCGTTAAAGCTGGGAAATCGCCAAATGACCCTGGTTGTTGATGTGAAGTTAAATTCCATGGTATGTGCAAAAATGCATTTTTAAATTTTAAAATTAATGCGCGTAGAATTTATTACTGAGTGGATCGGAAAGGGAATTATTGATTTTATGATGCTAATAATCTACAGACTGATAAATACTTACCGTCCGACGTGAACTTCTTGTGGCAGTTATTGTCGGAATTTAAATATTGAATAGATATGAATAATTTAAGCGATTTTTAGATGATTTTATCAATAATTGTTGCTGAAAATATCATCGGACCAGAAATCAGAAATCCGGATCTTTTCTCAAATAAAGGAGTAGAATTTTTGGGTCGTAATAATACATGTGTGATATTAAAAACAAGTAAATGTCTATGGTAAAGACTTGACGCACACTAATTCAAGCTACCTATAAATGAGAATACACAACTCTGTGAGAATCTGCATGAAACATCTCCTATCTATACATGTATATACATGTTTATATTCTTTATATAGCCCAGTGATGTTGCGTCCTTTAAATGGTTCGCTGATTTTCTATTGTATGCAGTACTCAATAATTTTATCAATATTGTGATAGTGACAGTTCTACTATTGTAAAAACTCAGTAAGTGTTTATCATTAATAATGCACGAGTTTTGAGACTCCCCCTTTATGTCATGATTATTCATTCGTACGCATTCGTACCACCAGGATTTCAGTAATGAAATGTATGAGTATAAAATAATTATTTAGCATAGAAAGTGTTCATTTTGATATCAGCTTTCTATCGCGTGAACTCTCAACCATGAACTATGTAGTAGGCTAGTGTACGTTCTACATAACCTAGATCATTTCTCTCTTCCTGTAGCGTAAATATTATCTATGTCAGTATTAATTTCCCCTAAAAAACAACGTTTATACGTCTCAGATTTATATCAAATTTATTACAATGGGGGTAAATAACACGGTCTGTGGATCTCTAAGTAAGATGGTAATCTTATGTACAAGATAAAAACAGACATTCATTTAACACTTTGGATGGGGCTGAGTCTAATTCCCTGCGGTAAAAGCTCCACTAAGCATTCTAGGGGTAGTAGAGTCTCACAGCTTTCAGAAAAACTACTTCCTACCTGAGCTCGTGACCTCGTTATTGACTATATGTATGTATACTGTACGTAGATTCCTAGCGCTTATTTACGAAATCACCTTTTATTTCGCGTCAAAATTTGCCAGAGTTGTATGATTGAACTTTTCATACTGTGTATGAATACAATGTGTTAAGTTACATTTTAATGGTTTATTTATTTTGAATTGGTTCAGAGTTTTCCCAGTGATTCATTAAATCAGTCAACTAGAGTTCCATGCAAATCATATCGACTGTATCAAATCAAATATCAATTTTTGCATACATGTAGTTATTTTTCGTACGTACATGTATAAGTATATACGCTTGCATTGTACAAATGTAATTATGGCTTAAAAATCCAACAATTAATGTAGTTATACATGTATGTCATATATCTGTCTCATTATGCATCAGATTTTGTACGAATTGGTAAATCAGGAATACAGACCGAATTTCGATCATGAACAATGTCATAACATTGTCTACTAAACATTCAAAATATCATATTCTTGTTTATTAACATTTAAAATATCATATTTTTGTTTACTAAACATTCACAATATCATATTCTTGTTTGCTAAACATTCACAATATCATATCATTGTTTACTAAACATTCATATCAATATCATATCATTGTTTACTAAACAACATATCAAATTGTTTACTAAACATTCATATCATATTGTTCACTAGACATTCACAATATCATATCCTTGCTCACTAAACATGCACAATATCATATATTTGTTTACTAAACATACACAATATCATGTTCTTGTTAACTAAACATACACAATATCATGTTCTTGTTAACTAAACATACACAATATCATGTTGTTGTATAGTGATCATGCACAATATCATTGTTCTTGTACAGTGGACATGTACAATATCATATCATTGTATAGTGATCATGCACAATATCATGTTCTTGTATACTTTCGATGTATGAAGTATTTTCTAGAAATTGTTGTCTAGATAAAGTTGTTGAGTATACGAACGCTAAACACTAAGTACTATGATACTTTGATCATACGCTGATCCACATAGCAGACAAAAAGACTAATGAGAAAAGTGTGTGTCAGAGTAGTGTGACTATCCGAACAGTTCAAACTTTAATTAATAAATGGATATAATAAAAAATAAAAAGAAAATCTTTCAACTTGTTAGAAAATTGAATATAAGTCAGGGAGAGCAGTGTAGGCTTGAATTTCATGTTTGATTGAAGGTAAGAATTTGATACTTAACAAACGCATCATCTGTGTATGCAATTATTATTGAATAACACTAAATACTCGGTAATGTGATAACACGTGTCGGCCGTTAAGTCTGGTGTCTTTTCTGAAGTTTTTTACTAAATTTCGATTATTCCTTTACAGTAAAACCTCAATAATGCGACCCTGTGTTCTCATTATCAAGTTGAATTATAAGGGAGATATTGAAAACCAGTCCGTAAAATAAGTGGTTGTTACAACAAGGTGGTCGTAATATTGAGGTGGCTGAAATTTGGGGTTTTACTTAATTGGTTTGATGCGCACGCAGTTTTACGAATCTGATTGTGTGAAATATATCTCATGCTTAACAGTACGTGATATCTACTTGAACAGATTTGTTCATTGGCGTTTCATTCATTCGTGTGTGCTTTTAACCATAGGTGGCTAGCACGTTGAAGAGAACATTCCTGAATTATTTTTTTGCGCTGAATCAGTGCATTTTAGTAATATTTATGTGAGCATGCTTTGTCATTACTGAACCTGTTGTAGTATGGTAATTCTGGTTGGTGTGTTGTTGCGAGGTCGCGTTCGACTAAACGAAATTGACGATTTTTCGGAGGAAAAAAGACGAAATATCTGCTTCATTGTTTAGAACTGGACGAAATGTTTATTGGTTATGTATAGTATAATGTATTAGTTATCCGTAGACACCAGTTAGAAATTTGAGTGATTTCTGAAAAAGTTACGTAGTGTTAAATACCCTTGTATATGTATATATATGATGTATGTGTTTTTGGTATGCTTTGGACCGTATTTTTTATGAAAAGCAGATTTTTGCACTCGGTATCCCCGAGTATCATTCAGCGGACAAAAATTAAAAGCGAATTAAAAACCCCTGAAGCAAGGCCTTACTTATTTTTGACCGAATATTCAACCTATGTAACCTATTTTATACGTAGTCTAGATATAAATGATAGTTTTTATTTACTTTTAACCGGCCAGGTTTTTCAGAAAATAATTTGTTTTCTGTTGTTATGAATCAGCTGTTATATACCGATAAATCCTTCGGTTATTACTTCGGCCTTTCAAGTACCTGAAAATGAATAAATTGTCCTCATATCATTGAAGTAAACAAAACAGTGATTGGACATAATACTAGCAAATGCTTAACACGGTCATGTCAGGGTTTTAAACCATACCGAGAGAGGAATTAACGTAAAGGTTTTGTTTTTTATCGGAGCTATGTTCAGTTAGAAGGTCAATGAACAGTAAAAGTGAAGATACTCGCTTCTTCATGACATTTATCAGGTCGATTAAATGGTACATTAGGTTAATAATTGGTCACTGAACAATCTATGTAACTTGCGTAATGCGTTTGACCTATCAGACATTGCTACCAGTCTAAAAGGTAAAAACATAGTAATGCGCTATAGAGATGTAAATACACAATTACTTCAGTAATTGATAAAGAAATATCTAACTCGTACATTGACTTCTAATTTATACTGATGCGACGTAAAATCCTATTAACATAACTGCATTTACATGTTTTTGTTGCGTTCATTAAACCTTAAAATCTAGTGATATGAAAGTTTTGACGTGCAAAGTGTCTCGTCTTACATCTTTGTTGGGAAAAAACTTTCTCTCACTTTCGTTTGTATGTCTGATCTAGTTTTTGAATTTCAACAACGTCTCACCGCGTGAAGAGTCCAGTAAATCTATCATAATCAGCTTCTTGCACATGCTTGTAGTCAAACTGACCAGGTTATACATGTATGTATGTATGTCAGGCAGAACTATGGTAGACAAGCTGACTAGGGCACGTGTATGTCAGGTAGAACTAAGGTAGATGTACCAACCAGGGTACATGAATACATGTATGTCAGGTAGAACTAAGGTAGATATACCGTCCAGGGTACATGTATACATGTATGTCAGGTAGAACTAAGGTAGATATACCGACCAGGGTACATGTATACATGTATGTCAGGTTGAACTAAGGTAGATATACCGACCAGGGTACATGTATACATGTATGTCAGGTAGAACTAAGGTAGATATACCGACCAGGGTACATGTATACATGTATGTCAGGTAGAACTAAGGTAGATATACCGACCAGGGTACATGTATACATGTATGTCAGGTAGAACTAAGGTAGATATACCGACCAGGGTACATGTATACATGTATGTCAGGTTGAACTAAGGTAGATATACCGACCAGGGTACATGAATACATGTATGTCAGGTAGAACTAAGGTAGATATACCGTCCAGGGTACATGTATACATGTATGTCAGGTAGAACTAAGGTAGATATGCCGACCAGGGTACATGTATACATGTATGTCAGGTAGAACCAAGGTAGATATACCGACCAGGGTACATGTATACATGTATGTCAGGTTGAGATAAGGTAGATATACCGACCAGGGTGCATGAATACATGTATGTCAGGTTGAACTAAGATAGATATACCGTCCAGATTAACCGAAAGTAAGGACTTGTCGATAATTTGTTACAAAAACATCTGATTAACCTGTGTCTGACCTTTAACGTGGGAGCAAATGTTCGGTCGACTGCCTGCTGTATAGATGATGATAGACAGCATGACATGAAACAAACAAACAAACAAACAAACAAACAACAATATTCGGTGAAGGCATTGTTTGCTGTTTAATATAAAAAATTACATTTGTTTAGTAAAACTTCGATACTAAGACCAATTTTTGGACAGGTAAAGTGACCTCATTATTAAGTTGAAATGTTGTAGAATCAGAAAACTGTTCTGAAAATAGTAATTGTCTTAATAATGAGGTTGTCTTAATTTCAAGTGGTACCTCAGTGAGATTTGCTTTGAAATTTTTACTCGTAGTTTGATATTTTACTACAGATCTATAATATTATGTTGTGATGTTACAAGTGTATGCTTTATTATTTCTGATTTAATAGGCACTGAGGCCCATGTGAACAACATATTAATATACATATATACACAGATGTATTGAAATATACGGAAGTAACAAGTTGACTGAGAATTTGTATAATTTTACATTAGTGTTAATAACAAGATATGTACAATTTAAGCATAATCGGAGAAGGTAGACAAAAAACTAAAAAATGAAAATTATTGAGGTTTACATTCATACCTATTTTATGATAGGTTCACGTAAATGATACAAAAAGAAAAGAAAGATTGGCGGTGAATAATATATATACATGTATGGTTGAATGACCAAATACACGTGACAGTCTGCTGATAAGTTAAAAATGTAGTAAACGTAATATGTAGGTGATACGATAACACGCTAAGAGAAGTTAGTGACTGAAAGATCGACCTTGAACTAAATCGACGTAACAGACGACAGGGAACATACCAATCCATTGAGATTGTCGTGTAACTAATACCAGCACTTCTACGCACATGCGCGTACTTTTACTTTCTGCTTTATTGGGTATTTAAAGAAATGAAATATACAGTTGTCCTTATTTGACATACTTTATTTGATGAAAGTGATATTCTTCCAGTGTATATTACATCAGTTCTAATGTAGAAGGCCGTAACGAATCCTAATACATTGTATAGTGTTCATTTCGTTATAGACCGTCAACGAGATACAACACACTGCGAGCGATGAAGTCACGAGATATTGATGGCGGTTGGGCGTGGGTGGTGTTAGGAAGTTCGTTCCTGCTTCACGTGATGTCATACGGCCTTGCCTGGAGCACGGGCGTCTATAATGTGATATTTCTGGATGTTTTTGAACAACCGAAGTCGGTTACAGCGTGGGCGGGTTCCCTGCCGACTGCTATGATGTACGCAACAGGTACATGCATTGTTTTTAACCTTATTCCTTTTTGTGCAACATTTCATCCTTTTCGAAAATATATTAAATAATGAACAATTCAAGACACACAATCCATTTTTTGTTAAAATCTCACCATTGACAATGCATGTTTTAAGTTTCCAATGCTCCTACAAGCAAAAAAGGAGCAATGTGTTATTTTATACTGTATTGTCGTTATAATATAATCGTGTTTTTTTGCATAGTATCATGTTACTACGTCTGTTAAAACGACTGTGATATGATAGCTGGCTGGATTTTTTCCTATTAAAATGTATGAAATTAGAAAAGCTTACGGACATGCACACAGTCCATGTCTTTTGTGAATTAAGCATGAAATATTTCAGGTCACAAAAGATCAATTTGCTAAATTAGTACAACGTATGATCATTACTTGCTTTTTTCGATTAAGAACAGCTGTCACAGTAACCACGTGATCAACATTGCCTTAAACCAGAGAATAATTATACTTGTTTTATGTGAATACGCTTCGTGATCAGAAGAATTTATTATCATAAAACGAAATCTGTATTCGTCAGTTTTCATACGATGTATTAGTGCAAAATAATAATAATCAGGCGCGTACCCGGGCTAAATTGAAGCGGATTCATGAATATGACACGTTCAGAAAGGAGCTAGTATAAACCCCTCTCAGTCAAGAATTTGACTGATTTTAATTTCTTATTAAAGTCATTTTATCATATCTATATAATTTATACCACATGTTGTTATTTTTTTATTTCTTGTTTTATTTAGTTTTGTTTGGAAAAGTGATTTGGACTCAGCTGCGTACTTGCATATTAGCATGTACGCGCCTGGCTATCATTGTTTGTTTTTAAATGAACTGAAGTATGCAAATGTATACTCATGTACATTTTACGCGTATTTGATACAATTATCCTGAGTTCAATTAGAACGGTTTTCGTTGAACATAATTCACCACAAACGAATAGCGCCGAGTAGAGACTATCGGCAAACGAGTATATTGATCTTTGTGTAGTGACTATTGACCAATGAGTCTATTGATCAATGAGGAGCGAATATTGATTAATGAATCTATAGATCAATGGTAAGCGATTATTGACAATCTTTTGATTATTCCGTAGAATCCAGTGATCAAGAGGTTGTTACTACAGACATGGTAATTGGCAACGTCATTATACGCTTTCTAGAGCGTTCCTTCTTTTGAATGATTTTCCCACAAGTTCACCTTGACGTACTTTCCCCGTCCTACTTGTATCACTGTGTTTAAAAGGCAGGCCATACATGTTATATAATGTTGTTGTGCATTGTTGTACTTGCAGGACCAATCGCAAGCATGCTAACGAACAAATTCGGATTCCGTCGGGTCATTATGGTTGGTGGCGTGATGGTCAGTGCTGGCCTCTGTCTAAGTTACTTCGCCGACAATCTATATGTTCTTTTCTTCACATTCGGCGTTCTAACCGGTACGTATTAATATTTTCTATTATTTTAGATTCAAAAGTAGTTTAATGTCTTACTGCATTAACTTGACTTAGTTCATATAGGCTGTCTGATCATTTATAAACCTCCTGAAGAACTTTATTTTGTCCTTGTTTTGAATATGTCTGGAATCTGCATGACTTATGTACGTGTATTTGTTATTGTATTACAGGCGCTGGACTGGGCATTGTATACATTCCATCAATAGCTGCTGTATCATGTTACTTTGATGAGAAAATATCTATCGCTGCGGGTATAGCAGCATCTGGTGTTGGTGTTGGAAACTTTTTGTACCCGGCACTGATTCGCTGGCTGTCAATATTTATGATTGGAAACAAAGTTTGTTGATACTTGGTGCAGTGTCACTTAACATGTGTGCTTTAGGGGCTGTGATGAGACCTATAAAACGACAGGAAATCAAAGAGGACCAGCCGATCCTTGACATAACACCATTTAAGAAAAAGGGATACGTAATGCTGTGTTTGAATGTTTTTTTATTCTGTTGTGGTATATCCGCTCTCTACATTCATCTTGCGGCTCACGGTGCGAATATAGGAATTGATGCTGACAGAAGCGCTATGCTAATATCAGGACTTGGTATTGCAAATCTGTTCGGAAGGCTCGCGTACGGTTTTGTGAACCAACACCCCAATGTAAATGTTTTTGTTTTATATGGTGTATCATTTTTCCTTTCCGGTGTTAGTATATGCCTCGTTCCCACTATCAAGACATATCCGGTTTTAATGACATGCGCAGTTTTCTTCGGATTCCTTTCTGGTTGCTTTGGAACATTACTTGTCAAGATTTTAATAGACTTGCTTGGTTTACGAAGGTTTGCCAATGGATATGGATGTCTACTTCTCTTCATGGCCGCCGGACAACTTATTGGAGCATCTCTTGCTGGTAAGTTAACTGCTTGGTGTATGGTGAAAGCACTGAATTGAAATATAATACTCGGGAAGTAGATAGTGTCTGTTGTCTATATCTAGATGGCTACAAATATGTGCTTTAGAATACCCGTCTCCTTTTTTTATCTTAGATCTAGGTCTAGGAGCAATAACAAGGATTGACAATGGGCAATACTGTTTACGTAAACATTCATATTCAGCTTTTATTTCGACAGGCGTCGCAGAATGGATGGAATCCATACGATGCAGAATGTTGGAGAATATGGCTTTGAAAAACTTCTGGTGGTCACCTACTAACTACGGGGTTAAAATGATGTGCTGCTCTTTTCTACTGTCCTATGATCAAGATAAACTGTTGTCATAGTTATAGTGAATAGACAACCTGGCTGGTAGATGGTGAGAATATGCTGTGGGTCGCTGAAGTCGTGAATATCTTCAACATGGCGGCGAATATTTTTACTCCGCTAGAAATATAGCCCGAATTATTGCTAATTCTTGCTTCTTTCTGAAATTCGAGTATGAAATAATTTTATTGCACTCCATATATAAGGCTAGTTTATTTCACTGGTATTTTCAAGACATTCCTGGACCTCTGGTTTCTTAAACATTTCAATGTAATAAAATGCGATAAACGAATACATTTAAAGCTATCTGGTTTTAAATATCATCATACTGTAGTGGTTAAGTTTTGAATCGAATCATTTTTTTTTCAGGAATCATCTGTATTCGTTACTAAAAAAAAATTTTTTTTCAGACTATATTTTTTAGAAGTTTGCTTCTAACATTTTTTTTGTTTCAGCCTGGTTTGTGTCGATGAGGCACAGTTTGATCCGATAATTTGATGAATATAACCTTTTTTCATGTAGTATCACCATTTTAGTTGTCTTTAAAATGTATCACCATTATTATAAGACCGGCCTAACCAAACTTGAGCTTTTGTGATCAATTTTTGTCCGTTTCTTGACCGTCTGTAAAGGTCGGTCCTCCACAAAAGAATTTATTTATAATTATCGGGGGCTATGTATATATACGATATACGTGTTTTAGACCATGCGGCCATTTTAAGCCTAATACACTATTATACACCATCCCTTTAACGCGCTAGCCCCTATGTTTATAAATATTTTGCATGGTTTAAGAAACGTGATCAGCATGCTAAGATTTCACTAAATGATATTTCACCTAAAGTCATTATTTGATCTTGAATCAGTAAATAAGTCACGGAGTGAAACTGTGGATAAGTCTAGATAACACATTCTTCCGGATACTTGTGAAGCTTCGTCAAAATACAAAATGTACTTGTCTGGAAATCTAGGTCAAGTTTGATACGTTGTCATTTTGTGTCAAAAAAATGGATCACTCGGTCAAAACTACGAACAAGCTGATTCAACAAACTAGATTCATTTTTACTCCTGGTGTACCTTGTTCGGGATCATGGTTCACATAAAAAGGCTTGGTTAGGGACATTCCTTGGTGTGTGCATTGGTGAGCGTAGCTTGAACAATATGAGTCGTTTAACGTAATAATTATTTCTTTGTGAACCAATCTACCTGTATTAACTATTGCTATCTTGGTTACAGGAGCAATGTTCGATATCACTGGATCATACACAATGGCTTTCGTCGTTGGCGGATCTCTATGCATTCTTAGTGCAATTGTTATTATTCAACCTTATCTATACGTGAAACATCACCCACATGACTCCGAAGAGGATGTTATTGCTGAGAAGGTGGTACTGGCTGCTTCTACTGACATTAGTGATATACGATATGCCTCACACAGAGATCTCGTGCAGATGGCAGTCTCACTAGAAAGTTTATCAGGGGCAAAGCGGGCACTTGATAGGACTGTAGTACATAGATCTACCGTGTCTCTAGCGGTACCAAAAGAGAATTCATACAAAATAGCAAAGAATGGATCATATCTTCCAGTTAATAAAACTATCGCTGCCTTAAAACTATCACTTTCTACGGAAACAATATAACGGACTATAGTTAATCTATCTACGGACAGTTTTATTTGTCATGGACTTCAAAAGTCTCCATGGAGTTTTTAGGAACATCTTCTTTCATTGTTGACATACTATATGGTGGGTGTTCGAAGGCAGCAAAATCATAGACAAAATTTTGAATAGATTTTAATATTATAAACATATTGTTAAAATTCCCGGTATATTTAAGGCTTACTACCTTGTAATTAAACAAAGAATATTGGATTGGATAACTTAGGACAGTCATCATGCATGTATAGTACTCTTTGTACATATCATTCAATATTTCACACCTACGCTGATAGTTTACCGCATTACAGTTTATTCAAACACGAAACAGGAAATCATTTGAAGTGCAGTATGCGCCTAAAGTATACAATTACTACATGCATTACAAATTTTAGAATATGCACCAATATTTTAGCTATTGAAACGGGACGATTTAACAACGGCAACGACGTTATCGCACAATCTAGATTAATATCTGTCTAACGATGGTCTTCAGAGAAACGGACATTAACATATTATTTCCTTTGTTTCTTTATGTGCTTTGACTTTTATGATCATTTCAAGATAAATATATTTTTCACAATTATCAAAATAACAGTTACAATTTAAATAAGATAATATCACTATTTTCCTTGTAGACTTTGACTGCACAACTATGATCTATGATGTATCTGTATAAAGATATCATTTTTTTACTACCTGTACTATTTATGTAGTCAAGAATGTTACCTTGTCATAAAAAACGCCCGCTGTGCATAATGAGAGACGCTCTCAGCAGGGGTCCGATAAGCTTTGATTACACACTGTATTATAAAAGAAATTCGACTTTAAAATATCTAAAAGAATTATTAAGTGAAAAAAGGATCAAACCTTCATTAAAATACTCTAAAAAGAAAAAGTACATGCGTATCTTAAGACATTTAACTTTTGAGTGTAAATGGAGCAACTTTGATCTTTGTATCGGAAATGTCTCAAGTATCCCTTTGTTTCAATACATCTCAATGTTTTCCTTCTTATTTCATTGTAACCTTAAGGTACCATTTTACCAAAATAAATAAAATATCCTTGAAAAGAAAAAAATAATAATCATCGTTAGAGCAAATTTGATATTTCAATTAATAAAAGAAATATGATGGTATACAGATTTTTCTCCTATACCTTCCCATTGTAATTTTATTCACCACTGACGAGCGTGGATATACCTAAAAGTTGGACGTGGTAATAGTTTTATAGTTATTAACGTCACTGAAGAGCTCTCATATTTACCAAATTCATGTTTTGCTTATTGTTAATTACATATTTACACAATAGGAGTTACCTGGACATTAACTCAGTGCTTAAAAATACACACATATGTATATGCTTGCATTTTAATTGATAACTTACATATAAATATATTGGGCGTAAAATCAAATCCATTTCATTGACGTCTGCATTCTTTCTTATGTCATATTAGTTCAATATCAACTTTGTCCTTGAACGGAAGTTTGCGCAGAATTGTATTATGGGAGTGACGTCACATAAAGACCCGTGATTCTGTTTTTGTCCACCTGATTCACTGTCTCAATGAACTTTTTCACATTTTTTCTGCATTATTACCGAATGATAGGTTTGCAAATGCCATGATTGAATGTTGTTTTTTTTGTGTAAAACATTATTGTCACGTGAGCGTTTTGTCACGATACGGTCACTTCAATATTTGCTAATACACGTACAAAAAAGTTGTTTTGATCTTTACTCAACTTTATACGTGGGATATGTTATTATGCAATGATACAATTTTGTGTTTGCAATTTTGTGCGGCGATGTAGCCATTGTATAATTCTTGTATAATTTATACTGTGTATAAGTCGCTTATGTACTTGTTCACGTGACCACGCTCATCATATTGATGATTTACGAGTCTATACACTTAAGTATGTTTTCAGCGCTTAGTAAAACCTCACAAAGTGACCTCTTCAATATTACCACCACCTTGTTATAATGACAACTTATTTTCGGGCCGGCTTTCAATAAATATCCTATTATTCAACTTGATAATGAGACTACCTCATTATTTCGACCAATTTTTTGCGGTCCCGAAGGTGGTCTCATTATCCAGGTTTGTTTGTCTTCAATTTTGTTTTTACCATAGGCTATGTTTCGTCCCGCTGGTTATTTTGTATTGTAGCTGAGTTTCTTCTCTTGAGGAAAATTTCTTACTCTTTTGTATCCCGTGAATGTTGACTTTATTTAGGATAGTTGTACCATGCTATACAAATTGATTGTATACACTTTATATTTTCTTTTTCTGTGAAAAAAATTGACCGAAACTAAAGTGTTTTTTCGTTGATATTTTCGTTTGATAAAATCTGGGACAGAATAAAAAAGGATCGGCCAAGATAATGGGAACCAGGGACTTTTTGCGCCAAATAGCTGCCGTCTTATGCCTTATGTCTTATGTCTAGATTATTATAAACAAATCTTAAAATATAATTTAATCAAAATTGTATAAAGACATCTTTTATGCTATTTTCTGTGTTAACTGTACATGTTTCAACCTTTCAAGCATCGTCCGAGTGTTGAAGTAACATGTTTTATGGTGAAATACATTAAAACCTCGATATTAATACACATGTACCACTTTTGGGACCAAACACTGGTCTTAATACCAGTGTGGTCTAGTTATCAAATTGATATCTTGAATATTATAGAAAATTATATTTTGTGGTCTGAAAATGAAGGGCCTGCAAGTAGTCTTTATATTGAGGTAGACTTAATAATGAAGTGGTTATATTAGAGATTTTACTTTTAGCGATATTGTATTCATTTATGTTCGGATGTACTTCTTACAAATATGTTGTCAACGTTGCATTTATGAACAGTTTATATCTCAATCATTTATCACGTATTGATTTGTCAACCTTGTGATCTGACGATCTGATGTTTTTAATCACGTTTATAACCGTGCTGGGCAATCTTACCTCATTCCTGATTGAATATTTTTATGGTAAAAATTGACTTAATTTCAATTGACAGAATACTGTGTATATATCCATGTTTCATAGCAATGACGAGTCCCGTCAATATAATTATTAATTATATCAACTCATACTGCAAAAAGATTTGCGATACATAAATACAATTAATCTTATCAAATTTCGTTATTACATGTTGCAAATCCGTTTTTTTTTCTCGTATTCATTTACCATTGAGTAGTGCGTTGTCTGTTTTGAATACGTTGAACGTATCTGAGTTAAAGTTATGGTGAAGTTTTACTGTACGCCATTGTAAATGTTAAATACGAATTTTCTGTTTTAACGTTAGTAATACGATACCATTATAATTCGCATGGACGGGGTCTTTGTTTGGGCCGATACACGATATCACGTGCATTATAATAATTATGTTTTTTTTTAATTTATCTACATTTGTGTAAGCGTAATATATTATAGAATTTCTTAACGTTTCATTCACAATTGTTTACGCAGTTTTCACTCTAAGGTTTAGTATTGTGAATAATTGACTTGTATGTAGTGGGTACATTTTCTTTTGCTTCAAAGCGTATTCACACTTTAGGAAAGCTTTATGAAACCATTCAATTCATGAGAACGTGAAATATATACTCGTTTTAAAGAACATTCCAATTGTAACATTGAATGCTTTATATCTGTTGTGTAATGTTAGATATTGTGTTGTAATGACTAAATATATAGATGTCATATTTACTGGTTATAGCATGAAAATTAATACCAAATAACAATACATCTATTCACCTGTGATTTTCAATAAGTAATAGCGCAATTTTAAATAGATATTACATAAAGTGCATATTAAACTGCTTTTGTAATAGTTTTATTTGCGGCAAATTAATATAAAAAGCGAAGTTTACTTACGTATCATTACACATGCGTTTGTAATCAATCAATTTTATTAAAGCAAGTACAAATCAGCTTGATTTCTGTCGACACTTTACTTAAGTGCAGTTTTCCGACAATCATGTATCTTTATGTAATATAGAATAGTTTTGTATGAAAGATATATTTTTGTATTTCATACACGCTGCTCGTGTTATAGAGGTCACAGAGTACTCTGCTATATTGTCCAAGATATTGATCTTTCTCGTTTTTGCAAATTTGTACATGATTAGTTAAAAACGTGATGTCTAAAGTCTTTCTTCCTCAACAGCTTGTATAATTATTCGAGAGATTCGCGCGGAAAAGCCGACTGTTACTTGTGAAGAACAAGGTCAGCACTCAAAGGGTGTTGTTGTGGAGAGGTTGCACTATACATGTATATGTATTAACATGTGTATTGCAAAATACATATTGCAAAGTTGCTACAGGGCATATATTTTTATAAAGATGGATGATGTTAATAGTACTTGTTCGAAAATAAATCGATTTTCATTTTTGTTAGCACTGATTGGTGTTGACAACTAATTTGTATCATTGTTGTTAATGTTGACAACTAATTTGTATCATTGTTGTTAATGTTGACAACTAATTTGTATCATTGTTGTTAATGTTGACAACTAATTTGTATCATTGTTGTTAATGTTGACAGCTAATTTGTATCATTGTTGTTAATGCTTTTTTTTCCTTTTTGCTGGCGAAGTTCAGCCGTCCTTGTATAATATTGTTGATATATGAAAATGCATACACGGTGATGCGGTTTTGTTGACTTGGTTTGTAAATAACATCAATTATTTTTTTGTTAATTGCTGTACAGTGTTTTTTTTATATAAACTGTTTTTGTAGTCATTAAATATCATTTTTCATGTGTATGCAAGAAATTGTCATATTTTAATATGAGGGCATATTTATGCTCAATAAAATGCTGATAATGTCGTTTTCTTGTTTTGTTTTCTTGGTGCCAGAATGAATTGCTCAACATATTTAATACTCATATTTTTGTCAAATAAGACTTTTAAGTAATACTTATCTATAGGAGCCTCCAAGGTCGAGTTGTTATGGTCTCTCACTAGCGATCACTAGTCCTTCACAGTTGTGAGTTCAAATCTCGCCCAGGACCAAATTTCACACGTGAGGAAGCTATCCAGTTTGTGCGGCATTAAACCCCAGTGTAAAAAAATATATGTATTTGCAATCAAGGGAGACAATTCTATTTTAAAAGACGTCGGTACACATTCTTTACGGTACACGGTAACTGCCAGTGATATTTAATAAAATCAATCGTTTTTACACACGAAACTTGATCTAAAAAACTATGGTCTTTAAAGAATTGATTCATATACGGGATGTACCCGTTCTATCACAAGAAGAATGTAGACTGTGGTAATTTTGCGCGTTATGAATGAAGTAGGCTTACATGTACCATACATGAGTGTACAGTCATACCTAAGGTAAAAGACCACTAAAAGTAGAAGTGAAAAATGATTTTTCTGCACATTTGAACATTATTCTGACGTAATTTTGATATACAAAATGTATTACATTAATACATGTGTAATAGTTTTTTTAATTTGTTCCTGGTTTCGCTAAAACGATCTTAGTGTTTATATATTTTAAAATGTATGGTATACTCAAATGGTGTGTATTAATTTGCCGAACTCCTTTAGCTTATAGTAGATGACGCAGCTCTGGCAAATATGACGATCAAAATATTACACAACTACTATGTTGCATCAAAGTAGACAACAATTAAAAATTATCCGTAATTAAGCATTTAAGAATGACTCGCACAGGAAAATAAAAAGCAACATACGTTTACTGATGAATTATGATTTAATATTTTAGGTGTTTTCAACATGAGTAAAGAAGATAAAAACAAATTAATTGAATACAAAATATTATTCATTCCCTTCATCATGTATCACTAAACTTTCATGGAAAACATGATTGGACGAAATCATAACAAAATTTCATATTGATATAAATCAGTCTACTTATCGCAAGAGCAGTGTGTACTTTGAGCTGGAGATGATTTTAAATATAGCCAGATTGATACATATACCATACTTCACTTAAAATATAAACGTAGGTTTTTGTTTTGGTGGGTTTTATAACGTTTAGATAGTCGGGTTCAATCAATAAAGGTACTAATATTGAACAGACACATGACTGAACTGGAATAAATAATATTTTATTTACAATTCATGAATCAAAAAATTAGGGCTTAAATCTTTCAACATTGGACATGTATGTATAAGTATTCCGTACTTCCATGGATTTGATGTAATAATCATGATATCAGAGACGCATCGTGTTGTTGTCGGTTGTATTGTGGGATTCATGGATGATGGTGGTGATGGCGATGACGATGTTGCAAAGTTGAAAGAAGAAAACCAAAAACTTTCTGAAATTGATTAAAATGAATCAGCGATAATTACGCTACATACGCTTTAACTTAAGAAGAAAATTGGTCTAATTTATGAAGCTTGAAACGTAAATTGCACATCAAATCTTTACGAAGCGTGGTGACCATTGCAGCGAAAAGAATCATTTTGAATATTGAAAGAAGACTTAAGCATAGAGTTCACGAAAGGTTCCAAATTTACTGTTTATAATGTAAAACTCACCATGCTAACGCAGCCGGAAGTAAACCATACAAATATGGCGGCAGTCACGCGACCGAAAAATTATCCACTGATGGTGACGTTGGAAGTTGAGTCGTTATTCAAGGAAATGATGACGATCAGAATGAGGAAAAGGAATCCGAAAATGTATACTGAAGTATGAAAATGTTAAACAAGTCACGAGTACTATTCATATCTTTGGAGTACCGTTTACATGTCAAGAGCATGTAACATTAAACGCTAATACTATTAAACTTTAGTGAGTTAAGCCATCGTTTGGATATATATAATGAATGACGGTTTTTCAAATGAAGCATAAGAAAAAGTAGCAAGTGCTTAACTAATCTACCATATATCTCCTTATGTTCTAATATATTTCATTGAAATTGCTGTACTGTGTTTTACTGGACAGCGTATGCATAAATCCATATAAATATCTACTCATACTCAAACATTCGTTTATTTAGTAAATAATAACCAGATAACGAAAGATAAATGAAAGAATAATTGTATATATTGTTATAATTATATGAATACAAGATTATATCATATTACTGGAGGCTTATGTAAAGGCATGTTACTTACATGAGTTGTTGTTAAGTCCATATCCACCGGCACCGTAGGCAGGGACGAAGCTAGCGTAGCTCCCGTAGCTACCATAACCATAGTCAGCAACAGCCATACCAATCACCATGGCAACGGCAACAATGACAAGGGTAATAGACTTCATTTTTCACTGCAAATTTAACATGCATAGAAGAATATGAGCCGTATGTGAATAAAGCAAACATGAATTTAAGACAGTGTATATACAAAGAATTTAATGATAAATGGTGAAACATATGTTTGCCGCTTTATACAGAAAAAGAGACGAATTTCATTTCAGGCAATTCATTGTAAAAACTTGAAAGAAACGTCTTTTACAAACACATGTACATGTACTATAATCTTTATGTGCAAGTCATAATTAAAATTGCTTGTATCTGGTATTAGAAATAAAACAATTCGGTACAATATCGAAAAAAAAATACGATCCAACAACAATATACATGTATATATTCATTTGGTTTTACTTAGAGAGATATCTGAGAGTACATGCATTCGGTACTTCATCATATTTATGTATTCAGTGTATAAGCACTTTACATAATAAAGTTGGTAACGCGTAATTTTAAACAATTGTTCTTTCCTGGTCACATCATCGCTAAAAACAGGACAGGTTGGCTGGGAAAGTATTGTTTTTTTATTATTTTTGAAATCCGCTGTTGATATTACTTTTGTGCGGAAAGGTAAAAAAGGTGAAACTGTGGATGTACCATTCTTCGGCCTAATGAAAAGTCTATAGTCGCGGGGGAAATAAGGGTAGCTTGGGAAACCAGAAACAAACATTTTTTATGCCTTGCAGAGGTTGTACAGCCTGAGGAAATGAAATCTGCATCAATATGAGAGACACTCGTACATGTATTCGTCATTCCAATTGAGTTTGTTTTATCCTAATAAACATACATTTGTACATTATTACTTATACATTTGTTCAGTTTAACTCTCGAAATTCACATCCTAATTTTGTAAAATAAAACTTAATTTAATGTATTAGTGTTACACATACGGTTCAGAAATATAACGTATATAAATGAAATTCATGTATGTGATCTCAGATGAGAATTCCCATAAATGTCTTTATTGCAAACTTTATAACGCTCGTTCAATTTTTACGTCAAATTTGAAACAAAATAACCAGAAATTCACGCAATTCATAATCAACGATATGGTGAATATTTTATGACTAGTTCGGATGTAGAATCAGATAATAGTATTTATAAGAATATGTTGTTTTTTTAGATTTTGCTGTGTATTTATCACATTGTCAATACATTAGTTTAAAAATCTTACAGTGCTAAATAGTTCTTCATTTTTGTCGATAAATTCATGCAAAATTAACAATTAGATAGACAATTCGTCTGCTTATGCATTATATCATGCATTTTAATTTGTATTAAATATACAAGAATTCAGACTGATTTATTTACGTTCCCAATTGTAAATTTGATGGAAATAATAATTTATTCACATTTACATTTTGTATGACGTGCCATTACTTTATTTGTATTTAAGTAAAACGTAATGATTCACGAAGCGGAAATGAACGAAGATAAAAGTTTACAGCTGAAATAATTAAATACAGAGACAATAACCACATTGAACAATTTGAAACAATCAGATATTTTCATAAAGTAGACAAAAACAATTAGGCTAGTGACATTTATACAGTATAAACCACTATCGCACGTGTTTAAATCAAATAACGAAAACGGCGCGGATAATTCGTAAATTCGTTTTCCGTTCTTGAAACTATATTCACTCGAGCGCATTCGGCCTACAACATCATTTTATAATAAAATTTGTGAAATAAAATACGATAGTACATACCTCTGTCTTGTGACAATAAATGTAACGTTCTACTCCCGAGACAAGTAATTTATATGTACCCGGAAGTCGATATCAGCGTTCATGTAACTCGACTTCCGGGTATTACGGTTAATTTTACATCATACTGACATTGGGTTGTCGGACATTTCTCCATTCGCTAATACAATTATTGATGTTCCGGTGCGTAAACTGTATTTTTTACATGCAGCAAAATCTCCTTTAAAATTCACAAGCAATATTGGTTGCAAAACGAGCACAGTGGAATTTGTGTTTTTTTTTCAGGCAATATCGTTTACCATATTATGACTGATTTATTTGTCTTCCATCGTTCAACTGGATAAAAAGACCATCAAAATATTAATATCTTTTTCTTATCACAGTGTGATCTTAGTATCGAGATTTTGGTGCACAGTAAATCCGAAAAATCAGTCGTTGTAATGAGGTCGTTTCAGTACCATTATTGGCACTAAAATCCCACTGTAATAGTGTCTGCTAAACTGGTTCCCGTTCCATGGTGCAGTACACCAGAATCAACGGGTACCAGTTTATAGTGTCTGTGCGTAAGCAGAACTGTTCTCATATTTATATTTTTAAGTTTGGAGATATAGTCCGTATGAAAAAGAAAATATCGGCAAGAATAAAATGACAGATACTGATAAAAGTCTACAGTCAGTAGAAAAAATAAGGTCTGGTGGGCTTTAAGTGTAAATCAGGAACTTTTTATTTACCCTTAATTATCACTGGCATTTTCATTGTAATTATTTTCAGTATAAGTGAATAAACTAAGTTTTCTACGACATGAAGATTATGTTGAAACAGAGCATCCAACAAAATAGTACAAATGCATACCATTACAATTGTTTTGTTTCTTAATGGATTAATGCCATGCTTACTAATAAATTCGTTCATGATATATTACCCAATGTCTATAACCCTCTTTGTCATTTTATAGCATTATTAGTCATTCACTACACTGTATTTTTACTGTTATTTCAGTAATAGTTAAGAACCTTCGTTGTGTAGACTGGTTGTTATATACAGTACACTGGTTATGTAGACTGGTTGTTATATACAGTACACTGGTTATGTAGACTGGTTGTTATATACAGTACACTGATTATGTAGACTGGTTGTTATATACAGTACACTGGTTATGTAGACTGGTTGTTATATACAGTACACTGGTTATGTAGACTGGTTGTTATAAACATATATAATGTTTTATATACAGTACACTGGTTATCTGGACTTGTTGTTATATACAGTACACTGGTTATATGGACTCATTGTTATATACAGTGTACTGGTTATGTGGACTCGTTGTTATATACAGTTTACTGGTTATGTGGACTCGTTGTTATATACAGTGTACTGGTTATGTGGACTCGTTGTTATATACAGTGCACTGGTTATGTGGACTCGTTATATACAGTACACTGGTTATGTGGACTCGTTGTTATATACAGAGTACTGGTTATGTGGACTCATTGTTATATACAGTACACTGGCTATGTGGACTCATTGTTATATACAGTACACGGGTTATATAGACTGGATGTTAACGAACAGCGCAATAAACAGTAAAGAAAGAAATAAAATCAGCAACAAGAAACATCAGAACAATTGTTTTGTAGCATTTAATAATATATTTATAGATATATATTTTATTAAAACACATCATACCCTAAGTCAATCTACCATACAGAGTAAAATAACAGATAACACCAAAGTACTAACAAAGTCAACAATGTTAACAAGTCTAGTTATCATTTAACGGTGTTGTCTAAAACATAAAACATTGTACAACAAGTATCAAAGCTGCAGAATTGTTTTCATACTATTTAACGATATATAAATGCGTGTAAAAATTGACTTTCACTAATGCCTTCTATAAAACAGTCTTACAAAGAAACACATCAATTATTTGGCTAACTACAACATATTCTAAGAAATATCCACATCATTGGTCAAATGTACTTTAAAAGAATTTGGATTTTCTGTTCTATGTCTAAAATTAGATTTGTTACTTTTGTTTATTAACTCTAAATCAAAAATCAGCTGTCAGCTTGAGAAAATGACAATCATTCTGGATGATTAAAGTGTGCTGGAAAACAAATTCTGCACTTTCAATCATTCAAAGATGGTAAAATTCAACTGTACTCAGAATAAAATCATAATTATACATGTTTATCCAAGTAATCACTAATTAAAACCATTAATCTTACAGTTCAACCAATTGCAAAAAAAGGAAAGTAAGAAACTTAAATCAATGCTTGTTTTCTGTCAGTTAAAATTCACATATGTCAGTGAATGAATAAAACCACATTAAAACATATAAGAGCAATATGGTAACAATGTTTTAACATAAGAAAATTTCAATTAAACAAAACAAACTGTACCATAATCAGGAACAAGTAAATGATGGACACAAATTACTAAATTTGACATTGACCAAATAATTACAGCATAATTTTACCGCACATAACAAAGTGTATCTATTATTTTACTACTATAATTCTACATCATTTAATTAAATTACAATCATTCATCACAAAAGCTATGAATGTTTGAATATTGGTACATAAACAACATGCACACACACACAAACAACATGACACAGACAACTGATCATCCTGAGAGCAGAGAGAACTAAAAAAGATTTCATTATCATTAACTGACATGATAAATTGCTAATCTACCCAAACTACTGACTGTGTTATATCAAATTTCAATAAATTTGAGTCTTAAAATGAGAAAGTTTACTGCAAAAAGAAATATTTCTCACAGATGTGTATTCAGTAAGAAATAACGATTTGCACTAAATATCCCGACATTATTTTACAAACATTTAAATGATTCCTCACAGTACATGTACTATAATCAAGGACACTAAACATGGCATTTTTGATTTTTTAACCACATAAATGCATGTTAAACGAATATTCTCTCTGGAGCAAGAAACATAGTAGTTTACAATATTACATAGTAAAATAATCTATATCATGTAATATGACAGTTTTTATAAAATCCTATCCACCATTTAGTGCACAAGCATCATCAGACATCAAACATGTATCTGCATGCACTAATGAATGAAGGATTCAATTTCAACTGTCATAGGAATTAAACACATCTCTGAACTTATTTTTGTAATGTCCAGTTGTTAATTCTTCAAGCTGCAAGGTTGAATAGTTTCACATAATAGAACCTCCAAACCATTGAACCAAAACGTATTGATGCCAATTCAAGCTTTAAACAAATAAACGAACACATATCAAATTTAATTTGCACATTTTGTTTCTACTTCATCAAAATGTCATGTCACAAGGTTCTTTTCGTTTATCAAAACAACAAATAAAAGTGAATAAAATGAGTAGTTAAAACATGTAAATGCTGGCTACATGCTCTCAAATTCACAATCTGGACGACATGGTGACTAATTAGCGTTGTTGAGAGATTTTGATAACACAAGAAACTGGCGATATTGTGGCACTGACCAGGAGACATCATTAAGTTAGTATAAATAGAAAGGAATTAATTTTAGTACAACACAATTATTGTATCAGTGTTAACAGGAAATGCAATAAATCAAATAGAATGGCAACAAAATCAATGATTAATTAGATCTTGAAAAAGCTACTTTTTCTTATACAATGACCTGAAATGTATTATCAAAGCAATAATAAATTAAGTCTCCAATCACCTGTATGCCATTAGATTAGTTGTACAATAGTACATAATGCAATAATTGAACGGGCCACAAGTATATTGAACGGGTCACAAGTGAAAAAATGGACCACAAGTGTAAAGAATGGGCCACAAGTTCAGAGAAACAAGAAGAAAGTAGTCCTATAAAGTACAAAAAAGATGATTCCAGCAGAAATTGTGTATCATAAAACATACCAACTTGCACAGGTACTTGACACAAAACCAAATTTTAGCTCCAAAGGCTACCTATACCTAATAAAAAGGGGTTAGGTATTAGGTATATATAGCCATTGGAGCTAAAATTTGGTTTTGTGTCAAGTACTTGTGCAACAAGGTAGATGAAGAATATCAAGCAGAATGTGGAGTATTGATATAACAGTGTTTTACAACATAACCGATCCAAACGAAGTGCAAAATTAGAATGAATAATACCAAGCAATTAATAATAATACCAAGCCATTCAAAAATACAAAATTAGATGCATACTCAAAAAAAGCTATTTAAAGTATTTTTTACCAATAAACAGATAACCTGACTATATCTGTATGATGCCAGGTATTCATTCATATCAAGTTGACTGATATCCAGGTGAAAAGCTTGGTTTCTAAATGGGAATGTTAGACAATACAACATGAAATTGAAACATATAAAACCGATATGAAAATGAACAGAGATCCATTGGATGCAGTGAAACAGGGTTTTCATGAACATAGACTAAACATAAAAGGCACAATATACACTGGTTTTGCTAACACCAAAATGTGGCAATAATATATTGCTTCTTAACAAACAATGAAATTATATGAATCTACGTTTAAATAATGGGACAAACATGAAATAATCTGAATGAAGTAAGATGTTTGCTAAGAATAACAAACTGAGACAAATGAGAACACAGAAAAAAAAACATGTGAATTATTGAATAGTCAGTGACATGATTTATATCTAAGTCAAATTTAAAATTGAACTTGTTTTTATTTGGTCCAAGAAAGAAAACAAAGCATTTGAAATACAAAATGAGGATAAATTTTAGAAGAACTTGGTTGAGGTTCTAAAGCGGGAAATTTTGTTGTAGATGATAAGAATGAGAAATTAGAATCAGAGAGAGCATATAGGCAACATAATTATGTATCTGACAAGAAATTTCAATGTTTAATTAACAGTAGTTCCTTCAGTAAACACCATACAAAATTGTGATTACACTTGTGAATCAATAATTAATTCATTCTTAAGCAACAAAATCAAAGCTTCAAAGTCATATTACACTAGTATTGATATATTATGGTTATTGTACTACCTTTACTGAAGAAGACTATTGTAAGCATACAGGATCAAATGCAAATGCTAAGGTTATGTGAACTTCTTTATTAGGAATATACTAGATGCTAATCAAACCAAAGAATTAAATCTTTCACAGCTAAAAATCAGCCACTTTTTCAATTGAATGTATCATTGATCAGTGGTTTCATTTTTTTTTTGCTCTTTACTTTCATTTTAGCATTATGTTGTTTCAGAAAACAGTGTACTTCACATTTACGAAAGACATAAGCTCTGGAATTTTACAAAAAAGAAATTACAGCAATTCCTAAAAATGTATAAAATGTATGAATCACTCTTAGTTCTAGTTAAATTCTCAAAAGCCCTGTTCACATCAGGCAAACAAAATAACAATGAACTTTTCATATTGAGATAGGGTTATTTAATGAAAATGAAAGTTAGTAATGCATGTATCAAACAGATGTTAGCTGACACTTATATACATAATATGCATAAATAAATCTGTCCATTTTATCACAATGTAAGGGAAAGCAATGATTCAACATGTTCACGCTAATTCAAGTAAAATTTCACAAAGCTAAACTTACTATTTATACAAAGACATGTCATACACAAATTGTTTCTAAAATTTATACATATAAAACTTAATGTAAGATTAAAATATCTTTAAGATCTAAATTCATGCTGTCTCTATGAAAATTTTAACAGTACAGTCCCTGTATAGGCAGGTATATACAAACAACAATACAGGAGTAAATGCAATGGCATTCATTCTTTGAAATTCAATATATTCAAAAATGAGATTTCATACAATACCAATAAAATGTATGCAATTGACAAAACCATGATTCATTTATACAAATTTATTACCTCTCTGGATAATGTAGGAGGTTTTTTGGTATAAAAAAGACTGTTTAAAAGAACATGTTCAGAAATAAATCATAAGGAAAACATACTGGAATACTTAAAATGATCAAAACAGGAATTTTGTGTCATCCATCACTCTGTAAAATCATTTGAGGTGTAAAGTAACTTTGTACCAGCTAAAACAACAGTTAACACTTGGTCTTTGTAGGTAAAAAAATGAATATTTCATTATAACTCACAATATAAAAAGGTTCCATAGGAGAAATTCATTTACTTACATTTGGCAAATACCTAACTGCAAATAAATAATGGACAGACATAATATAAGAAACAACAGAAGAAATCTCTCAGAATTTCATCAAAAATAATGAAACATGACTAACAGGCTATTAGCAATTTGATAGAAAATCAATAATATTGTTCAATTCTTACTATTTATTCATCAAAAAAATTACTAAGAATGTCAAAGAAAAAACTGTATGCATTTCTCTCATGTAACTAACATTACTATCACAAAACTGTAGGCTAACAAATACATAATTTTACACCCTCATCAATCAAGACCACACTAGGTATAAAATAGATATCATCTCCCATTTCATTACACAACAGAACTCCACCCATCTTAATAAAAATACGTTAATACATCAGTAAGATATTAACTCTGACTGATTGATTCTCAGTTACAGTAAACTGATTAGAAATCAGACAATTTTTCTGCATTAACAAGAACAACACAGATAAGAGAAACAACTACATGTGTGTATCTGTAGGAGAGATCTGTTTGATCTATCAGAAAACACCTGGTTACAAATCTATAGTCTTCTGAAGTGAGCTTGTTATTGCCACTAAATATATTAACTCAAAGAGGGATGGCAAGATACTGCTACAGTTAACAGAGAAACTGACTTCAAACTCAAACAAGCTCATCATTAATTCTAAAAGAGAAGTTCTGTCTGTTATTTGCCATAACTTCCACAGACATTAAACAACTATAACATTTTTTACCTTTTCCAGTTCCTAGAAACTAGATAATAGAAACCACAACTTCTGAAGAAAGTAGAGGTAAATCAATGAGATATTGTGCAATTACAATCAGTAAACAAGTTACATAATAAAAAATTTGAATACAAATTAAAGATTCTAATCTTAAAAAATTGTGAAATATAAAACATGATTAAACCAATACCATAGTACAGTATTCTATAATTCAATACACTAATTCACAAATTCAGAAAACTTTTTTCATCATATATTTCAACAACAAATACCTAAAAAGCAATAAAAATCAATTTCAGATTCAACCATCAGGATATGTTTCCTTTTTAAACAATTTTTATCTATTTTCCTTAAATTGGTTTCTGAAAAATGGTTTAGTCCACCAAAATATTAATTTTATCATAGCAGCAGCAAAAAGCAGTAAAGTAGTACAGTATGTCACAATTCTACTCAATACAGGAAAGGTAACTGAATCCTAAAGTTATGTTTGCCAAGTAATGACCTCCACAGCTATACATGTTATATGCTAAATGTATCCATTTACATGAAGTATCACTGAATGATGAGATCTAATCTCAACATGATCTCATTTATAAACTATGAAGACAGACATCAGATTGGCATATACACATCGTCATTAATTTAAAATACTTAGTCCAAGTTTTCATCATTCTATTCATATCGATGACATTATTTCTATCCGACATAGTGAAAGGAAGTTTAAACAACATATTTCCCCATTCATAATCAAGGAAAATTGAAGTAAGGGGCAGGAAGAATGTAAAAACAAAGTAAACAATAGCTTCAACACAAATATGTAAACCACACCAAACCAAATAAAGTCATATCCTTGAGAAGGGGATGATATAAAATAAGAAAAAAATAACAATTAGACTTTATAGGGAAACAAATAAAAATACATCAACCCAACTTTAAGATTTATCTCATAAAAAAATTCAATCCAGGTTTCTTCATTAAAATATTAGATAAAACAACTGCATCATGTAGAATGATTTACACTCAGAAAAGTTCAAAAGACTATTGCAACAATGTTTATATAACACATCTACATGAAAAAAACAATCTTTTATAATTGGTATTACAATCACATCACATAACAATTCCATTATCATGTGACAAACACACATGTAAAAGATGTAATTCTATTTATAGCAATAAATGACCATGTGATCTCTCAAGTGCGCTTCATGATAATTTGCATGTGGACTGCCTAATATGGGGACTGTACGCATCTAACGTCATGCGTGTGAATTCTGCTTGTGACATATATAGTCACTATAACTACATGTGATTTTTTCACTACGATAACGAGTCAGACGTATACTACGTCTAATCTCATTGTTTAAGGGTCCCTTATAGCCCCCTTTCCTGAGTAAAGAGTCAATTGTTTGTTCACGGTCCCATCCTGAAATAAGAGAAATCATGACAATATAATTCACAATTAAATATCATAAAAATTGCATTTTTCCTCTTATTTTTAAGATAGCTTTCAACAGATAGTGAAAGCTGAGTTTTATATTTTGAAAAGAAGTGAATAGAATTGAATTGAAATAAATGAAATTAAATCTATCAAAACTCTGAAATACTTGTAAATAATCAGTTGTCAGTCTGTTCAGGCTATTAAAATGGTTATAAAACAAACGCCCTAAAATTGTCAAGTTAGTCACATGAAGCTTATAACAAACCAGCACATTTCACAGTAGATAATGGCAATTATTTGATCATCTGCACTTCTGTTCCATTTATTTTACACACAACTGAAAACATCCTCATCTGATGTGTCAAACAGATGTGGGAGATAAATAACTTTAGATCTGATGTCTGGAATCAATCTCTAAAATAACATTACAAAGTCAGGTAATACAATATACAGAATGCTGTAAACCATATGACCATACCATAAAACTATTAATATACAGACATATCAAATGATACCTTGTTCACTGGCAACCTCTGGTAAATATGTGGCAGTTTTCTTGTGACCTTTCTCATTGATGAATTCAATTCTAACGCCATTTACACCAACCTAAGACAAAAATATGATAATACTATAATAAAAATGTACTTTGTGTTATACAATCATTTCTGACATATTTTAGTGCTTTTATTCCCTATGTTCAAGTTACAGTGGCTTATTAGTGATAAATTGACTCATTAATTAAGGTTTGAAGTTCAAATTGAACTAGCATCAGCACCTAAACAAAGTTTATTCATTCTAGATTTCCATACATGAAATCGTATGTGTAAACCACTACACAATGTCAAAGTCCAGTTAGCACGAAGGTATCAAGCAACACCTATAGAACAAAATGTGTGTTATCATACTGGGAATAATTCAAAATAATTTACCTCCCAGTCTAAATAATCCCTGGCTTCTTCAAAGTGGGTGAGAATTGAGACAGAGCAATGAAGTCGTGGAAACTCTTCCTTAGTGATAGGACAAAACCGACTGTCACGCATTGCACTAAAATACACCAATAATATATTGTTATCCATGAGTTCTACTCACATAATAAGAAAAAAAAACAGGAAAGGATACAAAATACTGAAGGCCTAATTAAGACAAGCTAATGTTGAATAAATTAAGCAATCTTAGTACAGTCAATCCAGAGTTAACAGCCAATTGTGAACAATGGAAGATTTTAGCATACATTTATAGATATAACCAACGAAACAAACTTCTGAAAAAGGTCAACTGTGCATAAAAGCCAAATTTTTTATCTCCCATTGTTGACCTTTGTTCACAGGTTTGACAGTATCTAAATCTTATGTTGGTACATGCAGGCAGAATAAGTTTAAGGATGTGAAAATATTTCAAATAGAGGTGTCATCTATGTTAGTCAGTCAGATGAGATAATTCAGAATGAATGTACAATAATTAAATGTCTACATCATACTATCATTCTATGTGTGGGTCAAAGATCACACATGTCATACTTTGTAGGATATTAAACCTGGCAAAACTGCAACTGAAACACAATAAACTGAATAATACAAAGTTGAAGATGTCTGCATTATACATGTAGTAAAACATTACCACATATTCTTATACAAGAGATCAAAGCACACCAAACTTAAAGCAAAACTGGTTTAACAAAAAATACCATACCTAAATATTTTCAAGGATAAGATTGTCTGCAGGTGAACCCAATCCCTCTAATTTTCTTAGATAATAAACCATGATAAAGGAACACTACTCACCTTGTGACAGCATATTCCCTGAGACCACCATGTAAACTTGTGGCAGAAAATGTTCCTATACAACCTCGCAACCGACGTTCCTTCCCAGCCTTCCATGTCACAAATAATGGGCTGAAATGAAGAGTATTATCATTATAAAAGATAAATAAAAAATAACAGTTTGGATAACTTTAAAAGTCAAAATCTGGAGTGAAAAATTATGCAAACACCCCTTTAAAAATATGGACAAGAAGAACAGTTCATCCATAATCAATATATCAAGTATTCAGAAAAACATTCAATAATGATTTAATTATTTTATACACAGGCACAAAATTTACTTTGAAATTTGTTTACACTGAAATTTGTTAGCTTTTGTCCAATACTAATTACTATATGCACAAAGAGTGAGATGACACAAGTGTGACACAATAATATAGATATCAAAACACAACAGTATTCGATACACAGTACTGAGAAATACTATAACTAATATACTTAAAACTAAATTGATTAGCATTATGTAAGCTTGAGTTTTGATAATTTATTCACATCACTTCTAGGCTGATAAGAATACAAAATAAATATTTAAATTCTTTCCAGTATTAGAAAATGGTAGATGGTAACAAAACTGGCAGTCAAGAAATAGCAGAATGAACAATGTCAATTATTATTTTTTTTTGCAAGGATTTGCCAACAAATGGCAGATTTATCATATTATACAGTCAAAGTATTACAACAAAATGAAACTGGCAGAATAATTCATCATCTTATGTAAACTGTACAGATGTGCTGATACAAATGACAGGTGGACTTACATTGTAAGGGTCGGTGAATGGTCTCACACTCACTATGTGCAACATGAGTTACAATAAAGACAAAATGAAATATTTAATTTGTGAATGAATATCAGTTCTGTATATTAAACATTCTAAATCAAGTGATTAATTCTCTGCATATTATTACAAAAATTGACATAAGCAATGAGCTTTCTAGGCCCTTTTCACCTATAACTGTTTTGCCAGTCACAAGTTAAATGGTTCACTACACTAAAACAGTCGGTGTATCATTGACTTGAGTAATAAGCCAACATTTGTTACACCAATAATGATAAAAATTCAAATGAACTAATTTAACAACAAATCATATTTGGAAGTATTGACATGAAATGCCAAACATTGTCCAAACTCAAACATTTATTTTTATGGGCACAGTGAGCAAAGGTATCAAAGACAAGCTTAAACTTTAAAGCCATACAATGAATGATCAAACAATCAAAACAAAAGGACTTTTAATCAGCTGTTCACAAAAAAAATGAAAAAGGATGGATTCTTACAACGTATGTATCCTTGTAAGAGAAATGAAATAAGCACTAGTCAAACCAATCCTGTTTCATCTGAATAGATAGATCATGAGCTGCAAATATCGCTAATTAGTCATACCAAATTCTTTGTTGCCATTACAATGATAGTACCCCCTATCAATCGTAATGAATCATTCCTCATACATGTACAATTTCCAATAAACGACAGAATTTTAAACCGATTACCAAAGAAATGCCATCTTTTATACATGTACATAACTAGACATGAGACTATTTATAAAACATATTCGATATCACAAAAGAAATGAGAGTAGAAATCAGTAATATACATATTGTTTGTAAACATGGACGAGTCCACTTACTATGAATCGTTAGAGAAAGACGGCGTTCGTGGAGTTTCGTAGCTGTGTAAATGACTATGAAGAACGTCAAAACAGTAGAAACACATCTGTGGAGATGCCACTGTGTATCCATTTTTCAATCCATTCATGTAACTTGACGTTCCATTGCAAGAAACAGACGGCATAGAATTGTTTAATTTCTGTTTCTTTACCCCACAACAGCTCGCAGCCATTGTGAATTTTCTAGCTAGACGATCGGAACTGGTTTACAGATATTAACGCTGTAGTGGTGTTAGGACGGCTGAAGAAATCGCGTACCAGTCAGATGAAGGCATGCGTCCTATAAATTTACTTTCACATTCGTGTGCCCTAAACTAGGTTTTATTTTTTTATGTCTGTAAGAAATGCATCAAAATCATGTCCAAAGGAGGCATTCCAATATTTTTTGTCCTCTTTGTATTTAGAATTTTCATCCAAGAAAAGTCATTGAAACGTATCAAGTAGGACTGTCTTACGTGATATTTTCGAAAAATCTCAGTAACTCTATTAAAAAATCAAAGCACTGAAAGAACTGATGGGAACTGCGCTTGATTTAGCTAGGTATGACCAGATGCACTTTCCCCATATGATTGTGCAAATTACGTTAAACTATAGATTGACAGAGAGTTCATAGGGTACGTCCGTAATCCATGGAAAGATAGTATTGTATGGGGAGCGGGATTTTTTCTGGTTAATTCCAGGGACTATACGTAATAACGTTAGTATAATTGTACTTGATAATTAGAACACGGCAAAAATATACGAACAAACCAGAAGGAAAATTTAAAAGCGAAATTTAAGTCACGTATTGGTTAAGGAATATGTACATGTTTACGCGCTGATGAAGTAAATTATGCAATCTACATTACTAAATTAGAGTTAAAAGCATTATTCCCATGCACATGAAAAATATGGGGCGTCGTGTTTTTCACAAAGAATACAAATTGCGAAATTCAATGTTATTAATTTCCAATAGCATCTGATGTGGAATATTAATGATATGATGTGTTTATATTAAATTTAAACAACTTTTTGGTGTTTGATGTGGTTGCTGTGCATGTATACAAGTTTATGTGATATATATATGCATGTTGTAGTTTGTATGCCTGTCAGCCTGATTAGCTCCAGATCAGTCATTAAAGCAGCTGACTTGTAAGCAGAAGGTCATGTGTTTGAGCACCGCATCGGGAACTTTACCCTGAAAAAAGTATTTTTGCGCATGTTATAAGTTGGGGCCATTTTCTTTTCGTTTATGGCTGTCCAAATTTAGGCGTGCTTAGCCAATTCAATGATGTAAATTTCACGATGTTCCAAAAAAACGACAGCATCGAAAAACGAAATTGTGTGTTGACTTTTCTTTATACAAATAACTATAGTTTTTCATTATATGTTACAATTATCGGTGTCATTATTGTTTTCCCTATGCCTAACAGATGTTCCCTTTTTTTTAAGCGTTTTTATTTGTGTTTTAGTGCACAAATAAATGCCAGATCGTCGGTTTCTCTAAGTTGTAGTATTACCGCCTACATTTTTTATTCGGATAATTGATCCATTTCTGATCGAGGAGAATACCCTTGCTTGATTCATGTAACTCAATGTAAGATACATTTAAATGCTTAATTTAAAGTCAAAACCATTTTTTTTTTACATTCTTGTAGGTAATCAATAGCAATGACAACAGCAGCTCGGCCAACTTTTGAGCCAGCTAGAGGTGGAAAGGGTAAGGGAGAAGGTGGCGACCTTAGTGCATTATCTAAACAATATTCAAGCAGAGATTTACCTGGACATACTCGTTTGAAATACAGGCAAGTGGCATGTTGTTTATCAATAACTTTAAAGGTCTACTAATATCTAGTTAGAAATTATGCTGAAGATCCTTCATCTGTTGGCAAATAGCACATTAGCTTATGATTATATATTATTATTATATAGCTCCATGAGTAATGTTGCATAAATGAAGGAACATTATTTTTTTGTATTTTAATTCCATTCATAACTAGTGCCTTACTAGAAACAAAATGAAAATTTTACAAGGGCAGCAAATGTTAATTTGTTGGTTTTTTGCATATTTTAATTACTTAACTATTTTACATTTGAGGTTATAATATTTTCTTCTCTTTTCAACAGGCAAGAAGGTCAAGGTACATCAGATGAATTAAGAAGTAGAGACTTTAGACGTGACCTTGAGGACAGGGAAAGGGCTGTCAGGGAAAAAAGAGACAGAAACAGAGGTCAGTGTGTTTCATTATTCCGCCTGTGTCTTTTACTATCATTTTGATTAAAAAAACTGATTGATTAAAATCAAAATCTGAGTAACTGACAATAAACAAAGAACTGCTCCTTATACTCCTGTTTCTTACATCTAGAGATTGTATGTTGTTTCCATTGTTGTTTCCATTGTTGTCTATTAATAACTTGATGATAAATTGTATGATTCTGTTGAACATGCATGTTTTGTTATAGTAAGTTTAACCATACTGTTTACTTAGTATCATTAATTTACATTTATTTGGTTATGTACTTTCATTTATGTAGACTCTGGAAGTAAGAGACCAAGATTAGAACAAATTCCTGCAGCAAATTTAGATGCTGATGACCCTATTGATGATGATGTATGTATAGTGTTACCTTAAATGACAATTACATATAGTCCAGATTAATCTTATTTGAAATACTTTGTGTATAAAGTTAAATTGTAATTTTAAGCTATATGTCTGTCTGTTATTGCTGGTGTATGAAAATGAAATGATCTTTTTAATTTTTGCAAAATTGTTTGGAATTCTAAAGTTTATTATTTGCATTCCAGGATGACGAAGATGAAAGTTCTGACGATGAAGATGATACTGCTGAACTTCTTGCTGAATTGAATAAGATAAAAAAAGAAAGAGCCAGAGAAAAAGCTAGATTAGTAAGCATTACCACAATTGTTGCATCTTGAGAAAGAAAATAAGTTTTATACTGCAATCATTTCCAATCAGTCAGTGGTTTTACATTTCAACTAATTACACTATTATGAACTACAGAATGATGCAGCATTTTGGTATGTTTCCTCTCTTCTGTTGTGTAAAAAGCAATATGTACATGTTTGTGTATTTGTTGTGTCATACTTTTTCTATGTGCTTTAGGACATTTTGAAGAGATAGACTTTATATGTACTATCAGAATTAAGAGTTGCTTATTGTTTAGTAACAATTATTATTTAGTATTAATCTGTTACAGGATGCGGAAAAGAAAGTTGAAGAAGAGAGAATTCGAACAGAGATCATTTTGAAAGGAAATCCTTTACTTAATCAAGATAAACCTGCTGAATTTAAGGTCAAGAGAAGGTAAAACCTGTTTAAATATTCAATAAGGCCAGCTGTATATGAATTCTGAATGTGTTCACAATTGAATTATTCTGAAAGACTTGTCTAGATCAGCACAGTCTTCCTCTGAATGAATTATTAGCATTTTCCTTTGTTTCTTTCTGTAATGCATTTTAAGTATATAAATTGTTATGAACATATGTTCTGATACCAATAAATATTCAAAAATTCTGTTTTGGAAATAATAACATAATGTTTAACTAGAAGATGTGAATTTGACTGAAAAATTGTTTAATTTCCTGACAAATTTTCAAAATGTAGTGGAACTTTCAAATGATGACAATGGGCTGAACATTATTTTATTTTTTTTTAGATAATTCATGAATACTTATCTGTATTTTTCAGATGGGATGATGATGTTGTTTTCAAAAATTGTGCAAAAGGGGATGAGAAGAAATCATTATTTATTAATGACACACTAAGATCTGAATTTCATAGAAAATTCATGGAAAAATATGTGAAATAGGTCATCAAAAAACTTGTATTGGATACATACTTAAGTGGAAAGTGGATGCATGTTTGCTGAAAGTGTTCAAGAATTGTTGTGATTTTGATTTAATTTGTCATCTTAATGCAGTACGAAAAAAATGTTGTGATTATAGTTTAATTTGTCAGTGATTTAGAGCATTAAATAAGATAAATAAGGGACTTGCTGGAAATAATTGCGACTAATTATTAATCAATACACGCACTTGTTAGTGTTGTTTAAGAGTAAAAACTTCTATTCAAAAGAAATTGGTTTAATCAGAGAAGTTAAAAGTCACTTTCTGTGGGCAATATGCCAAACTTGGGTTTGTTAAAATCCATGCACTGTTTTATACAATGAGGACATTTTCAGTGCAAGTTCAGTATCTAAAGAAGAGTAACATCATTCTGTCTAGTGTTAAGGCAGTATTTTTAAATATAGGGTGGAATGAATTGGTGGTAGTTGGCTGTTAGAATAAGCAGCAATTTCAATTATGCCATAGCATGCTTGTGTCATTAAAATGGTTCTGGTGTTCTATTGATAAAATTAAGATCCAGCATTGCAGATTTTGTTAAATTTTTTACAGGTCATCTTTAATTGATCATTAATCTCTAAATCATGTGAAACATTTATTGTAAGTTTTCATTTTCACAAATTATTGTTTTATCATTTATCTAGTAATCATTGTAAGCCATGCCATTATTTTGTAAATAAATAAACTCTGTACTTGTGTACAATGTGTTTTGTTTGATATTCATTGCATATTTTGTTGATAACACTGTGAGATCTATACACTGCAATAAAACTGAAATAATGAGATCACCTTCAGGACCAGAAAAATCAGTTATGATAATGAGGTGGTGTCATTATAAAGTTGACTTATTGGGGAGTTATTGAAAGCCAGTCCGAAAATAAGTGAGGTTTTACTGTATATGATAAGGAACTGTGATCTGTCAGTTGAGTCCAAATTACATGATGAAATAAACAGGTAGGCTATTGGAGAGCTCTGGATCAGGTCAATGGTCAGTAATACATTAATGTGAAATATTGTTTGAAATAGGTGTTTAAAACTCATTTTAAACTATTGTGAATAAATATGCGAACAAACACTCAAGCCCTTGAATATTCTGCAGAAACTTGTTTCTTGCTCTTGGTTAGTTGCCAATCTTTACTTTGGTATTAAGTGCATGTATACGTACTGGTGCTGACAGACCATCACAGGGGAATGTTACTTTACAGTTTTTTTAAAGAAAGTGTTTTACACTAAACAGAGGTCAATTCTATTTATTTATGCATTTAGCAACCAATGTTACATAAAATGAAATTAGTATAGCAGTGGTAAATACATAGATGACCAAAAATTACCACTTGCTAAACATATGAAGTACTGTGTAATTTTCTAGATCAACTAGTACAGGGAATCTTTAGTACTTCATGTTTTATGTACTGTATGAAATGGCTTCTACATTCAACTGATTAAGGTGTAATGGAATAATAACTACCTTCTTACAAAATCAGACCTTTGAATACTTATTGTTCAAATAAAACATGAACAAAAGAAATCGAGCACAAAAGTACAATGACCGTTGTTATTAATAGGACGTTTTGGATCGGACTTTACCCATTCCGGTATATACGTGTTAATTTGGATTTTATACGCTTCTGTTTAGCCTCTTCATAAGGAGTCGAGAAACGTCCTGTAACAACAGTAAACAAAGGTAAAACTTTAATTAAATTGAATATTTTGCGGTGTTTTTCATTGATTCTCCTCAAGTTTGTAGAGCTTGGTGCGAATGTTTTAGTTTGCCATTTGTTTTGACAAAGCGCCAACATGGCGAATTTGTTTATGGTCAATGACTCATTTATTTTAATTCTTACTAATAGCTTATGTGCTATTCATTTTTAAAATCAATTTCATTTCGTCTTACGTCATATAATTTTTCAGACTTTGCAAGGCGTCTGATTTTTTATTGAAAGGAATGTAATATAACGATGATAAATGTTATGCGTGAAGATGTTTACCCAACTAAAAAGATTGACATTGACCTGAGACATGGGTCAATATCATAATGATAATTGGTGTTGGTTAATGTAAACAAAAATTGTAGAGGGTTTTAAAAACTACTTCTGTGAATCACCAAAGTCATTATGTATGTCAAATAAGTTGCCATTCTTTAGTACATGAATGGCAGAAAATACATCAAATCTAAAGTTTTGGTGCAGGTTGTGCCTACAAGTGTGAGCCCTGGAAATATTTTGATATTTGTGATTTTTTTTACATTGTAGTAAGGGAACATCATGCCAAAGAAAGGTAAAAAGGGTGGGAAGAAAGGCAAGAAGGGTAAGAAGAAAGCTAAGGGACCAGCCAATGCAGAAGATATTGTTAAACGTTTACTTAAATGCTATGAGAGGAACTGTGCTCTCACTGACTCCAGAATGTGTCCCAGAGTTGCTGCAGCTCTAAGAGGTTGTAGTGAAAATAATGCTGTCTTGTCACAGGTATCATGTTAATAACAATACCCACTAAAAATCCAAATATTTGTATAAACATCACTGGTTTAAGAATTGAATATTGTATTACATGTATGTAAAAATCAGAACCTTTAACTACATTATTGTATAATTAACACCTACAAAAGGTTTCCTTGGATTGAATATTATTATACTACAGATACCAAAGTTTTTTGAAATCCTTCTTACAGCCTTGTGTTCCATACTTTCAAATGTTCAGTTGTGCATATGGTTACATGTTATCTTTATTTCAGTTTATTTTGGAATCTGTAGAAATGGAAAAAGAAGGAGCCTTGCCTGTGTTAATTGAGCCATTGTTAGCAGCACTGAGGCAAGAGAGGTACACTTATATCAAGGATCTCTATGTATGGAAATATCCAATGTCATATGAAAACACTGCTACTCTGGTATGCTATGTGATTTATTTATAACTACATTATCCCTTTACAAACCATCAATTTATTTAAGAAAATTGGGTGATTTCTTTCTGATAGAGAGGAAAACATAGTGGCAAAAGAAGCCATTACTCATTACAAGCAATCGCTTCTTTTGTGACAATATTTTTAAAGGTTGTCTGCTTTAAATGTGAGGATAGTTGCATGATGGAATTTTACTGTAGTTTCATGTGCTTGAAAGCTTCATCTGCATATAAATTGTTTTGTGTTTGTTAATGTGTACCTTGTGTCTTGGTTACTTAATTTATTCTCTGATGTTTTATCAGACAATGTAAGTACATGTATCCTTAACCATTTTCATCTCTGTAATTATTCAGACTCAAGCTATTGTTTGCTGTCAAATCCCTCCAGAATACCCTCTGAACATAGGATTTAAATTACAATCATTTTACCACTACTGCTTTTCTGTTATTTATGTTATTGGCTGTGATACTGATAAGTTATGGTCTATTTGGCAAAAAGTCATTATTTTGGTTACTTGACAAAAATTGGGATGGTAGGTCACAAAACTTTCCTTTTTTGTTTTTCTAAACATGCCTTTTGTACTTTGGAGGTACTATTTATCAAAAAAAAAATTTGCACTTTAATTTTGCTAAATATGAAACTTTACGATCAGTTCCTAAATTAGGATCAGTTTGGTAACTGTTATTACAACTTTTTTTCTGGCCTCATACATTGATTGCACAAATGATAAATTTGAATGTTTCAAACTTTTTGTTTTCTGTTCCAGGCTCTTCTACTTGAGAAACCATTTTATCCAATCAGAATGCTGGAAGTAATGGATTGTTTATTAGATGCTTTAACAATAGAAAGACTTTCACGATCATTTAACATCGCTGGACTTCTTACCAAGGTTAATGTGGATTATAATGAATTCGGGGATGAAGGGTGTAAAAACTTTTGTAAAGGTTTGGAAGGCAATACAACAATGTTGTCAGTGAGTTTGTGTTATTGTGATTTGGGTATCAAGAGTGGATCTATTCTTGGAAGGATGATATCTACCACAGCTGTCAAGTAGGTTTAGTTTTATTGTGTGTTACTTATTAACAGCATTCTTTTTTATCCATTGTTTGGACTTAGATAAAAACATGTACATTCTCTAAATTATATTTCTAATTTTTTTGCATGGAAATATACTTTTCAGGGCTTTCATTTGACCCTGAAAACAGCATTTTGTCTCTTGAAATCTGTAGAATAAAGCTTTTGAACATTGTGTATTCGTACTAAAGGGTCAAATTTACAATAAAATTAGAAGAAAATTTTGTTGACTCTTCGAATCATCATTTTTGACCCTCAACTTTTGACATCTAGTGAAAGTCCTGCTGTATTTCAGTTTTAAATTTAACTTTCGATAATTTCAGGGAGTTATACATAGATGGTAACAATCTAGAATGTGAAGGAGCCATGGAGCTAATCAAACTATGTGTGGAACAAGCTGAAATGGAAGCATTAATGAGAGCTGAGGAGGCAAAGAGGAAACTTGAGGAAGAAGAGGCTTTAAAAACAGCAGGTGAGTTAGAGATTTAGTATATATAAGTCATTTGATAGACTGATTAGAGAATATGTTGTGATATAACTTCAAGGGAAACATGGGAGATTTGCAATTTCTACGGTATGAACATCTAATGTTGTGTAAACCATCTGTACATCATGTATCTATCTTTTGTAATGTTTTATTCGGATTGACTCTGTGGATATCTTCAAATATACACATAATACTTTCATGTGTTATTATTATTATCATAAAACAACTGTAAATTAATTGTATTCACATACTTACATGAAATTTTTTTATAGGATCTTGACAAAGTCACTCAGGCGAAATAAAACTGTTCCAGGTTTTTAGTTTTCCACTCTATTGGGACATGTTTTTAAATATCTTGTTTAATCATTTTCAATGTCCTTTGAAAGAATTCCTGATCTAATAAAGTGATACAAATTAAATTATTTTTTTAAAAGATTACAAGTGTTTAGATGAAAGTAACTTTTTATTTCATACATTGAAATTTGAGACATTTATATGGTTTTTGTATTATTATATTATTTGTGTTGTACCCATGTTATATACATGTATCTGTGTTACATGACAGAATCTTCTTTCATTTTGTATCATGTTGTCTTACAGTAAATATATATGGTAGAAGGCCAGGTATATGATCCATCACATATGTATATGCATTATTTAATTTCTATATGATTTTATTCTGTATGAAATGCATTCTTTTCACATGCATATTTTTACACAGTGTGTATTTAATCTTTTTTTCATAATTATCTTTTTATTAGCATTAAAAAGATTTGTTAACCATAGTTTAGTAGTAATTATTTGTTTACTGATTTTGCTATTTCCTGTAAGTTTTGCTCATTTATTAATTTATACATTTATGTTATAAGTCAATATATATGATGATTGTAGAGACAAAATTATAGAGAATGGTACTCTATATTAAAGTTTACTGTCAAAGATGAACAAATATGTCATTGTAATCTAATTGATTGATCATTGACACAGTGTGATATTTCTCTCTACTCAAGCTTTCAACTGTTATACAAAATGAATATCAGCTTTTCTCTGCTTATTTATTTAATTACTCCAAAATATCACATACCTCAAGTATTCTTTTCCTTTTGTTTTGTCCACAATTTATTTCCCACCATATATTACATTCATACTGTCTGACATACTGCTTTATTCTCTCCCTGTCTGTAAGTATGATAGATAAATTTCCAGTGTATTAAACAGATCATCACCTCATTTTATTTATTTTGCAGTTTTTTTATTTATTTATTTTTTTTATTAGTCAGTCAATGAACCTGAGTGAATTTAGAAGATAGAATATATCGTGGTGATTTTGTCCTTCAATTGCAATATGCAGTTGTCCCGTTGTTTACTGTATTACTTGTTATATCTTTGTATCAACAAGAACTGTATCCTTATTTTTCATTACATGCCAGAATTCTTGTTTTTCAGGCATATTTTTTTTTACAAAATTTAGAGCTGTGTTGAATAGAAAAATCTGTTGCTAGTTCATTGCTAATGTAAAATTAATGATTGTAGTCAATTTTTTCTTTAAAAAAGCTCGTCTGTGCATCTAATATGTCGGAGTAAGGAAACTTTTTTACATTATGTTAAATGTGCACAGGATTATATTCTGCTACCTATTTCTGCGTGCCCAAATACATATCATTTTTAATGGTATTTTTATGTAAATTTTTTGTGTAATAAATCTCTGAATGACATTTGTGTGGATAATTAATGTATGTTATAGTAATGTAAATGTTATTATAACAGTGATGGATGATGCTGATGATTATGACAACTATGGTAAGATCAAGTTGCTGTGGTTTCATGTATGGTAATTATAGTCACATGGTGAAATATTTCTATCAGTCAGTTTCTAGTGATTTGGTGTCGATTTGTATGTAACTTATTAATTTTTACTTGATTACTTTCCAAAATATCTACACTAAAGTTTCATTTACTTGAAGTCTCATTTGAAATTTTATTTAGGAAAAAATAAAATATGTAGCTGTTTTTTTACACTAGTCTCAATTGCAAATTATATTTTATGAAATAGTTTCACCATGGACTGTAGATGATGCTATTTTTAAAACTTGTGATGCTGTTTTTGTATAGCTGATGTTTGTGGAGAAAATTAAAACCTATTTTATGATTGAAAACAAATGTTTTGTCATCCATCATAAAGAACCTACTTTCACGTATATATCATTTTTGTTTCACATATATATCATTTTTGTTCACTTGGGTGACAAAATATTTGCCGTGTAGAATTTGTTCTGTCGGTTTTGCATAGTTATGTTTTATCATAAGATTGCTAAATGCTGTGTTTGTAGATAATTTCAAATTATTTTTAAAAAACAAGTGTGAATATAGAAAAGCTTTGTACTAAGAATGGAACGTTTGTTTGTTTATTGTCCATGATGTTTTTTTTTCATGGTCATGAATGGTTATTATTTTTACATTTATTCTCCGTAATTCCCAAATCATATTGGTTTAAGTTTCTCAGTATATAAGATTATGAATCTATGTGTAAGCCTTTTACTTGAACCACAGCCTGATGTTAAATATGAAATATATTATCATCTTGATGGGATGATTTATTTTGTTCATGTACCAGTACATCATTACATTTGTATTAAACTTTATGAAATTAAGACGTTCAGCTGTGGTTAATAATCAGGTATGCGTGATGAAGCAAGCTTAGAAATGGCTCGGATTGTGTTTATATATAACTGTGTTTGTCTGTAAAATAACCAGATGTTTGTTATTAATGCTTGTGTTATTTTCAGATTGCAGAAAGTTAGTTTATGATGATTAAAAAGTTTTATTTTTTATGCTAGTGAAAAAGTAGAAAAGACCTTTGTGTTATTATTTGGGTTGAATTCTAAACAAATGCCAGACATTGTCATCAGTGGACCAGAAGAAATGTGCCATTTATGTACAGTTACCCTTTATTATGAGGGATATTAGCTCCATTATATCAATAACCATGTGCTAGATAATGACCCTTGTTTTCATATGATCACTATTTATTAGAGCTGCGAGGTTTTATCTGTTTATCAGTATATTACGATACGAGCTAGAAAATATAAATGTCACAATGCATGTATTTTTTAGCATATCGATATTATTGGGTTTTGCTTACATAATTGAACTTTATGTTTATTAATGTTAAAATTAGTCAACACATCGAACACATTCTTACAGGCTGCCAATATTTTTTGGATATACTTATTTACTAATTGTTTCTACCTGTGTGTATTGTGTGTTTATTCTTGTAGACTTTGACTCTATTTATCAACATTATATTGAAACCTTATAGTGAACTCTGTGTTACGATAATTAATTATCTTGTCTTGATGTAAAATTATCTTCCATGGAGTCCACAGAGATAAACCCCTTTCAGTTATTCTTAGCTAAAACCTCATTTCTAAAAAATGAATGTACCTATAAAGTCTTTGTATGTATTCTGTGTTCTGTTATATGTGTATTACCATAGATAATCTTATCTCCTGAAAGCATAAATATACCTTGCCATATTCAGGGCTTTTTCACAGGTAGGGAAAGGAGCCCTTCTTTAAATTTGGGAAAAATAACACAGTAATTTTGCAATAAGGGGAAGAAAAAAACTTGATGTAAACTGATTTTAGGGTCAAGCTGCATGATTTTAAAGTTTTTCTTTTGGGGAAGATGCCTATAAGCGGCCCCTGCTATAGAAGGGAAAAAACCTGATATTTTTTTGCAAATCCTAACAAATGATAGGATATTTACCTGTATAATTGTTATTACTGATTATTATAGCTAAGGAGAACAAGTTGAGATATGCTGCTGATAGTGGAAGTGAAGCTGGCAAGATTGCTGAAGTTGAAGCAGGTGGAGATAAGAAGAAGAAGAAAAAAGGTGTAGTACTATTAAATCCTGTTTTACTCTGAATTTTCAAGCGAACGTTATCATAGACATAACTATATCTGAATGTATTTTTTTACTTATTATATAAGTATCAAAGTTCCATTATCAGAATGAAATTCATTCATACATGGTACATGTGTATGGACATAATGGATTTTATTATTTTATTCACAAAATATATAAGATGAATTGAATACATGTACCAGTAATCAGTTACATGTATATACAAACATGGGTGATACTGTATTTTATAGTAGAAATTTTGTATTTAATAAGATAAAGTATACTCATGTTTCTTCTTTATGTGTCTAAGCATAGATAGAAAGTTCATATAGAAATTCATTAATAACTGGATATTACTATCTAGGTAAGAAGAAGAAAAAAAAGAAGGAGCCCCCTGCACCCCCTAGAGTTGGTCCGTGGGTACAGAAACTACATTTAGCTGATAACGCTATTGACAATTTAGCTTATGGAGCTAAATATGCACCTGTAATCTGTATGAGACTGTTCAAAAAGTAAGTTTTATCTCAAATGATATCTACATGTACATTTTTGTGGTAAGTTTAAGTCCTTAAATATACATGTGTGCAGATTAAACTAGGCACTCTTAATAACCAGGTTTTGAATTGAGTTGAAAAGTACTGTTATTAGATTGGGATAAATTAATTCGACAACTTCAAACAATTGGTTTCTGTTCAGTTAGTTAAGTTTATATTGACCAAATGCTGTCAAACTAGATTTGTAACAAGGTTTTATGGAAACCTAGCTTGGTGACTTATTTAGGGGTCCTTGGGTCAAGGTCTCTGTTTCTAAAAATAGCAAAGTAATTTCCAGTCTATGAACTGTTGAAAAACTTGTTTTTATGGTATTGCTACATTTTTTGTCTTTAATCTATCACTTGAAGTGTTTTTACTGTATCGTCATTGAAATGAATGTTACATTAAAACATCTAATGGACTTATACCTTTATTTTGTTATAGATTATTAATGCATTCTGATTGTATAGAAGAATTGGATCTAGAAGATAACTGTATCGGTGACTTGGCTGGCAGAGAAGTGCTCGAAGCTTTAGAACATCGTAAAGAAGGTAAGAAAATTTCCTCTGATTTTGTGGAAAAATTACAATATTCCAAAGTTTCAAGGACGTATGGGTGTTGTTCATAGGATTATCTTAATCTATATTGTAGAATTTGATGATTTAATGCCAAAATTGTGTCCTATTTGTTGTATTTGACAAACCATGTACATTATTCTTTTTTTCATTTTATAGAAAAACTTGGTGGTGTTAAAGTAAGAACTACACATAAGTTGAGTACAGATGTGTTCAACAGTATTGTCAAATTAGGTTCAGGTCTGAAGAAGAAAAAGAAGAAAGGAAAAAAGGTAGGTTTGGATTTTACAGTGATCGTGGTATTTATTAATCATTTAGGTAAACGTGTAGATATTTGGTGGCTTTAACCTATTCTGAACATTGTTTCAATTATATACAGGGACAGTTAATGTAGACTGTTTTTTTTACCAAATTCTGTACCCGTACTAATCTTTTTCTCCGCAAGTAACAACCAACTTCTCAAAATGAATAATCAGAATGACCGTAGGTAGCAACCGTGGTCCAGTAGTTAGTGCGCTGGACTTGTAATCCAGCGATCCTGGTGCAAATCCTGGTCACGGCAGGTCATACAATTCTGTGAAAATTTGACAAAAATGTTGATTTTCCTTCATGTATGGAATTGTCGGCTCCTTATGGAAGGGTAAGTTAGTACTGGTTAGCATACAGCCCAGGAAAACATTAGGTGAACCAGTCGCCGTATATAACTGAAAAATTATTGAACAATGGTGCTAAACCAAGTGACAATGTCACATGAAAACAATAACAGATACAATGTCTTCAACGAAATCATGACACAGAACTTGTGCCACACCCAAGGTTCCAACTAACAAACCCAGTCCTGTAGATTGAATGCTCTGTTCATTGAGCCAAATTTGCGGGCTTAATCCATCAGAGTGAGACTTTGTAGTTTAACTGCAGTTGTCCACCATGTAAACTTCAATTTTTTGGTTGTCAAAATACACCTGCGTCTTCCAATAGGCAAATTAATAATTTAGTCTGATTAGACTACAACTTCATCTTTATGATGTCCATGTGATGAAATATTAATTCATCAGTCCCATTTTAATTTTAAGTATTCTTATTTTTTGCAGAAGAAGAAATGAGGAGATCACAATTTCAAGTTTGTATGTACAGATGAACAAAGTACAGTGTGTTTGAGCCATAATTAGTCTCTATCAGTTTAAAAGCTTTTGTGAACAATGTTTTTACCCATAATGAAACAGTTTGTAGTGGTTAGATTGAATAATATCCACACTGTGTGGATATCATACTTCATTATAATCGGAATAGTAAATAATATAATTAATACATTAATTAATAAATAATACATTAATTTTCCTATGAATGAAATATTCAGAATTATTTAGTCAGCATTTCTTAAAACTTGAACATATATCTTGTGCTTTAAGTTTTTAAAAATGTAACTATTTTACTGTGCATTTACTTATTCATAACTTATATACGTGCATGTATAAAACCAAAGAATTCAACTGTGATATGTATGGGCATTTTTGTGCCAATTTTATTGATCTGTGAGGACCATACTTTTTATTGTGATTATTTTGCATTTTGACTTCCACCACTTGATTTTTTATCTTCTGTCTTGCTTCTGTACGTTGTTTCTGTTCAAAGACTGTGTATGATAATTTTGTCAGTGTGTTTTATTTCATACAGTGTATATTGGTTCACAAATTTTGTCTTTTTTTGAAAATTCACTGCAACATCTTCATTCTTTTGACTCATTTAATGATATATATATTCAGATTATCTGAGACATACATGTATTTAAGTCATTTTTCTCATATAACATTTAGAATTTACAACTTTTTGAAATGTTTCAAAGTATGCGTGTAGTTTTAAAGTGCTGTAATTCCTTTAAAATATTCATTCTTAGTAACAAAATAACTGACTGATGTCATTTTCATGTGTTTGATTTCTCTTATTAGCAACATATGCATATCAGAATTTCCTTTCAATGAACCAAAATTGAACACTTAAGCTTCTAAGGAACTGTTGTTGTAAGTGAATCAAAACTATTTCCATTTCTTTTCTTCAGTTTATTATATACAGTCTATGTCAGGGCATATAAAATTATGAATTAATTTTTGTGTATTTTCTGTTGTCACGTTTTGTTTTTTGTTATTACTTTATAAAGTTTACACATTCTAAATTATGTCTACTTACTTATTGTAATATTTGTTACTTTATTATAATCAGTCAATTATATTGTCTCAAAATAAATATGAGTACTTGGATTATTGTTATTCTTTTTTTCACTGGGTTTCATGCCATTTTTCAACAATTTTCAGTTATATATAGCAGCCAGTCCACATATCCAGTTTTCCTGTTCCTTGACTGTAGCAAAGCACTACCTTGCCCTTCCACAAATGGCCGGCAACTTTTCCACACATGGAGAAAAATCGACATTTTTGTCAAATTTTCATAGGAGGGTATGACCTGGGTGGGATTTGATCCCGCATTACATGTCCAATGCACTAACCATTGGACCACAGTTGCGGCCCATTGGTATTCTGTAGAATCATCCAATGTGTTGCCCTTTCATTTTAAACCAAACTGATCTTGTTCAGAATTATACTAACTTTGCCGGGGTCTCAATATACCAGGTACTGGTTACATAAGAATTCCTTCATCATGCAAGACTCAATGTGAGTGGACGTTTTCATACATTAATTCATGATATATAACAATACATTTTTAATAAATTCCAATTTATTACATACATTTACAACCAAATATACAACAATGTTATTATTATATACAGACATAAAGTCACAACATTTTGGCACAAATTCCTGCATAATTGATGTGTAATTGGATGGTGTTACTATTTTTTGATGTAAACTTTCTGGCCTCTTCCATCATAACTGTGCAATCAATAAATGATGTAAATGTAGTATGATAAACTACAATTACAAGAACTATGTAAATGTCTGTAGATCTATGTATCCAAGTTAAACAGAAACCAGACTAAAATAATGTATGCAAATGTATCAATGTCACGTTGTATCCAGCCAGTAAGTACGATTCTCTAACAAGCTGCGACCATAGAGATAAAAATGCTGATATTATATGAATAATACAACAGAATATCCACCATTAACATGATGAAAAATGCATCAGCACCATCTACATAACAAGGCATTAAATCTATTTTAAACTTATGTCAGCAGTTCACATCTTCCATACAAGGAATATTACAAAATATCAACATTTATTTTAACATACATCCTTCATTCACAAGTTGTCTTTGACAATCACATTCTCCCAGTAACAACTATGTCTAATTTTAAATATGACATTTTCAACCAAAATAGATATTAAGAAAGGTCAAGAAATGTTTCAAATTAATAGTAAAAAATCTTGCATCATAAGGACCAAAAAATTCAGAGCTAATCGTTTTTGTAGACTTACAGACAAATTCATGTCTTACTTGGAGTCTAAATTTTATACGTTTTTCACATATCCAATGACATATTTTGAAGACACATTGTACCAAATAATGATTTAAATCATGTAATGAAAACACAACAACATCAGTACCTTCTAAATTATACTAGATATACACCATTTCTAAAAATCATCTTTGAATTGATACAGTTTACGGTAACACATAATGTTATGTAATTATCCAAGTACAACAGCATTTACCATATAATGACAAAATATCCTCTATAGAATACATTATTACTGCCTGACGAAGTCAAAATACATATATAACTGATTACATCAAACAACATTCATGATAAATGGCTCCTTGAGGATTATAACTGCAACAAGCACAGTTGCTTGGATACAAGTTTATACAATGACTACAGAACTAATTGCACCATGAAATTATTCCGCTCATCTGCTTCATGTCACAACATTCTGTTATCTCCCTGGTGATTTATGTTTTATCACTTTTTTGGTTCTAGTAGTTTTCATGAGGTTGTAATTTTCATAGACACAGTATCTATTGGATACAAATGGAATGTAAAATGCCCTGAAGACACGATGAGATCTGAAATATACAGATAGAGGATTAAGATCAATCAAACAACGGCTGGCAGATAGAGTACAAATGTGGTATTAATGCATGTGTGCAATGCTTATTTTATATGTTTCTCAAAAAAAAAAAGATCCAAGGTCATCAGAAGTAAAAGAAAATGAGATATCTAAATTAAACTGCATGATGCAAACAAATACATGACTACCATTTCAATATATGGCTCCTTCACAGTACATGCCATATACACATAGATATGAATCTTAAGTCAATCCTTTGCCTCATAAGCATATTTTGGACTCTTCCAAATTTGTAATATATAAATGATCAATTTATTTCAGAAATCTGGGTTATTTCTCTCTTACAGAGCGGAACAAACACATTGTGGTAAAAGGAGCCATTGTTTATAACAAGCAATGGCTTCTTTTGCCACAATGTTTTCATAAGTTGTCTACTGCTAGATTTATAAAGTTGAAATTGTACCTTGAAGCATCCAAGAAAGGAATGGAAACAAGAATTTTCCATTCATCAGTTTTTGATGCATATCTAGGCTCCAAATCTGTCTCTGTCGGCATGTCCAAGTCTACCAAGTAGTGACACTTTGATATGTTCACCTTAGTACAAATAAAATATCTATGTTTGGTATTTCTAATTGAAATTTTATCATCAAAAGGGCAATCATGATACACCTCAAGTATAAACTGACATGTGGCTATCTATGAGCAACACATAGAATTATGTATCATAATATTGTAATACTCATCTTGTTATAATTTTATTATAATTTAAATATTATTTCAATTTCTTTTTCAAAAAAAAATATCGCAATCCTTTTGAATTGTCCCATATTTCTCAGTAACATCCTGACATTTAATATTCACATTTAAGAAACTCCTCGCCATTTTTTATGTCACGGGCATACATTATCTTACACAAAACTGTCATCACTTACATATCTGGATGGTTCCTCTTTATTCATGTCATTCATCTCACTAGGAACCAGTCTAGTAGCATGGGACTCCTGGGGATAAGGTTTGGGGAGTTGACCCTTGAACTCAGACTGGAGAAACTGCAAGTTCCAACTGAAACAATAACAAGGCTTGTATAAATAAATACTAATGGTATGATATCATTACAACATGTATAATGGTTAATACCTATGCACCCAATGGGTCAAGTATTATTTAAACACACAAAAAAAGTTAAACTGTCAATCGAATTATTGACATACACAGCTAACATACAGCTAATTACAGGGTATTGATAAAGGATGAGTAAATAAGTGAAAATTTTGAAAAAAAAAATGCATACAATGATTTTTTCCAATATGTCCCATTAAGCTCATGTAACATTATTTGTACCTTCTTCCTTCTGATAATCTTTGAATGTTTGAAATAAGTTTCATAAATACAATCTGTACAAGAAACCACAATCATAATGCTAGTCACATTATTGGACAAGACAGATTAGTTTTGGAGAATATGATTAATGAAAATTAGAAGAATTTGATAAATGATACATACTTAGGTCCAGGCAGGAAGAAACTACTGGGGAACCTGTACCACTCCTTACCAACACAAACATTCACAGGACGGTCTCCAGATAAAGTATGAACCTTAGGATCAGACGATATCTTGTTTAACTCTACATACAGGTCTAATGGTGCATGGTATCCTGACAAAGTTAATAAATAAAACATTGCAACAATAAACAATGTTGAGGATGATAAAACATACAAGCCCCTAGTTTATACAACTTGAGAACAATCTCCAAGCTCAAATCTCAATTCCAATCTCAAAGTATTATGGTTGAAAAGATGAAGATGATTAACGTTTAAATACATATTCAGGTTGATCATTTGGCCCTTTATTTAGCAATATCTGGATGAAGTATTAATATACAGTGCAACCTCCCCAGAACGGCCCTTCCTTCAGCAACACCCACCCTTCAACAACAGCATGATTTTTTCCCACAGTACGATTTAACAATTAATTTAAACTCTCAAGAGCAACAACCCTCAACGACAACATAATTTTGCTTTTCCCAAAGCGTGTTGCTTTTGAGAGGTTGCACTGTAATATTAAAATATTAAATAGACAAGAAAACGTTGTACAGGGTAGATTCCACAATGACTGCAGTCCAACAAATAGAACATATCAGTAAAAGTTCATGAAATTGTTTCCGTCTTCATTTTAAGTAAAATGACATGAAATTCAACCTAGCCATATAATTATGAAGTGTATCTGGTAAAATTTGCAGCTGGATTGAACAATCTTCAGAGACTGTTAATTGTTAATCTTCCATATTTCAACAGAACAAATGAGCACAAGTGCTGAAGTGTTTTACTATAGTTAATTTTAGTCAGGCCTAAAAAAAATAGGTTTGTTTCCAGTTACCCGACCTATCCATCTTTTACTTGCCGACTCAAAAGTTTTTACAGCATCCAAATCGTAATACTATATTGTAATTTTCACAACAGAGTTGCGATATATGTAAAAAAAATGTAAAAGAAAAAATCCCTACCTACCGACCCAAATTTTTTTGGGCACGTAACTGGAAACAAAGCTTTTTTTTGTTAGGCCTTAGTGAAGATAAATCTCAACCATACCTTGATATACAGCAACAATCCTTGACACAGACATTAATGTAAAGAAGATACCAATGAATACAGAGATCCAGCTCGTATTTTCAGCGTAAGTCCACATGTTTTTTGATGGAAATAATTTTTCCCACCATTTCTAAAACAGATGTACAGCAGAACCTTGATAATAAGACCACCCTTGGGACCCAAAAAATCAGTTGTAATAATGAGGTGGTCTCATTATAAATTTGAATTATACAGGAGTTATTGAAAACTGGTCCAAAAATAAGTGGTTGTAATATTGAGGTGGTTGTAATAATGAGGTGGTTGTAATATTGAGGTGGTTGTAATATTGAAGTGGTTGCTATGGGAGGTTTTACAGCACATTCTTCATCCGATGGACAAAAAGTTATGATAACAATGATTTGAAACATGCATGATATCAAGATCTAAAAGCTAGGAAATATTAGGAAATGTTAGAAAATATAAGTAAGTAGGAAATATAAGTAATAATTAATCAAGTAAGTTTTGCGTACTATCTCATAATGAGTGTTATATAATTGACTTACTTACAAAGGGAAAGTATATAATGATTTAGAATGCGATTTTATGAGATTTCACACAATGATGTTATACATACTTGTATATAGTCAACAGTGACAGCAGCAGATACACTAATCAATGGATAAACTGGAAACAAAAATCTCTCCTCCTGAAAATAATACAAAACCATTACATTAAAAACTTACATTAATAATCATAAGAATAATACATTTGTCAAATCTTAGTGATTACATAACCCAGTATTAATTTGTATTAACATTAAATATACTGTCAGATACAGACACAAACACCTAAATACCCTGACAGCATCATAATGTAAAGAGCTGGCCATCATATGCTTGGTTATTATAACAACTAAGAACAGAAAAGTCCAAATTTAGTAATAATGTCAAGCATTCTCTTTGTTGAAACAATTTATTCCAAGAATATTTGACATATTTACCGATAGAATATGATTTAGTCAGAAAAATAGATTTCAATCCAAACTACAATACAAACAGTACATGTTATATTTCAGAAAATTGGTTGAAACATCAGTATAACAAAACAAACTCTGGTTTAAGATTACCTTATGAGGTCGTGTGAAGAATATAATATACCAGAGGTACATAGCTGATAGAGCCAGCCAACATGGAATATACTTCTCTTTCTCCTTCATGAATATGAGAGACAACATCTGTATGGAGTAAAAGGATAATGATGTAACTCAGTGAACAAATACCATTAGCTATATCGCGACAAATCTTAAATTTTAAGAAACAGTCTCTTATTCATTGTCAGTGAAAGTTTGTAACAAACAATTAGTACAACAGTAACTATGAATGCACACATGATATAAATGGACTTCTTCGTATTTTTCTTGTATTAAACACAAACTTATTCAAGTTTGTGCTAATCTGAATACAAACTACAGACTGTTAGGTAATATGATATCAATCTAATCCTTAAAAATGCCACATGACAGACGAATCAGATAACTTTTTATTCATATCTGGGTGATTTATCCTTGAAAATTCCTAGTGTAATGTTTTGATCAGGTCTAGAACAAGTAGATTCATCTTGTTTTTTTATCATAGTATGACAATATCTCCATCTTAAAAAGAATTGAATTATCTGTAAAGCATTTATTATTATAAAGTCTTGCATAAAAGTACTTTGTATGGAAGGCATGCAAGAAAGTGCTTGGCAAGGATATATGAAGTTCACAATAAATAAGAATGTGTACATACCACAAATGGAAGTGATACCAGAGACAGAACAAATGCCACATTAAAGTTTAACACTCCATTAATGAAGTAAAATGAAAATGGTTCCACACCTGGAAATGTGCAGAAAAAAATGTTTACTTCAATAAGGACATTTACCTAAATAAATGAACATAAACATAATTGAACTGCAAGCTAGAATGAGTTACAGTATAATACTCAATGATACATATTAACCAAATCTATGAAAAACAAACAAATGAAAGGCTGACTATATCAAATGTATCACGTTTTACTTGATTGTTTTAGAAAAAGAAAAAAGTTAGATTCACAACAATATTATTATTACAAAACTCATTTACACATTTAGTAATGACTAATTCATCTCTAACAAAGCTGTTTATAGACTTCAACATGAAGATGCTTACACACATTTTGTATTTGTATCATCATACAAGATATACACTTACCATATAGATCAGGACCATGCTCTGTGAATACATTATACATGACTATATTTAGAGGTGCCACCACCCACTTCCCATAAAAGTGTTGATCCACCTGTATTGATGGTAACTGAAAAATCAAATAAAATCAAGATAAAAATGCCACTATTTCAAAGCTTCCCAGTTCAATCCTATTCCCCTATTTACCACACATTCTTATAATATATTTATAGAACATTAAAACAACAATAATTCTAGAGTATGTAAATTAAATAGAGATAAAAGCATTATGTGACAACATAGAGATTTTACATCAGAACTTCAGACTTTAAACACAAAATGTACTTCCTTAACATAATTTCTAGCTGAAAGCTCCAAAACGCTCACATATATTTATCCACATGCAGAACAACTATTTCTCTCCTTACACACATGTAATAGGTAAGTTCAAAGAAATAGTCCTGTTCACCATCAGACTAACTAACGATCAAACTTACCAGAAAAGAGACAAGAGCCAGAAAACACCAAAGTATGAACAATTTTATTTTCTGTTTACGCAACAATATGTCAACAGCAATAGGAGCTCTGAAAAATGAAACATAGTTACATCATGCGCTTAAATTAGATATAATTATCAACATGAAACTAAAATCAGTTTTTTTGCAAGATCAAAATGATAAACAAAGGGTTTATTCACAATGTTAGGGGATTATGACTTTTATTTAACCTACATCAAAGGGAGGAAATAACAAATTTATGTTTTATGGCATATACAGGTATGTTATATACAATATTAATTGTACAAGATTGAACAACAGAGCATATTTGAGAAGAATAGAAGTAAAAACATGCAAAATATGATCAGTGTATAAAAGAAGAGTAATATTTTCATACCCAATTATTCCAGCGAATGGCCAACCAAGGATAGCACTAGCAGCTGTTGCCATGATGGCTACCTGTCATAAAATCAGAGAGAAAATATAAACTTTAATAAACAAAATATACACAGGTACACAAAATAAGATTTAATGGGAAGGTTTCCTTATGAAATTTTGAATTTATCTCCATGCTTAATTTTTAATATAAATACTTCTGAATGATAATGAAAAGTTTCATCAATCATTTGTTGCAGAAAACATAATTATCATTGTATATAGAGTATGAAATTAAAATATAGAAAATATGGAAAATACTGCTATAATACTTTATTACATGAATATAACTATATACAGTAAAGTCACATTGTACATACATGTATATACAAATTACCATGACATCAAATTTTTGTTTTCTAGCATTATATATATAAAACGGAAAGAAAACAAATGTTTACGCACCTCATATTTCTCCAGATACCATCCACCATAACTCAGGAAGGTCATATACATACAGAAACTACTGGGTAGATAGGCAGAGGAGGATATGAACATACCAGTGCTCATAATTTGAAAACATAACAAAACACGACCAGTGTTGTTACCAAACTGTTTGCATATACCTCTAAAATACAACAAAACATAGATTAAAATATCACATGACAGGATCTAAATAATGTGCATGTTCACTTGTGTTAGTTACTTTTTTAATGTTATGTGCCAGCATATATTCTATATTTTACCAAAAAATGACAAACTTCTCTGCAAGAAATAGAGGAGACTGTTTGCATCAAATAATTATGGAGAACAATTGAATAAACTCACTCAGAAATGAAGGTCATACAACTGTACAAAAACACAGACTTATTACACTGCAATACAGATGTTATAATGTGAACATGCAATGAGACTTTGACACATGTCTGTTTCACTTATAAGCATAATAACATTCACATACTTTGTGTAGCCCTGTTTTTAGAAACACAGAGCGAGGAATAAGTAGCTAAATGTAACCAATAAATTTCCAACTGACAGACTGACCAACCTACAGCCCTACACACTAACCATTGATTCATTGATTGAAAGGTGAACTGGTTGAAAACCAACAAGGTACTTACTTGTAAAAGTACACCTCGCATAATGTACAAGCAAATGCCAAAACACATCTCAAGACAAAGAACAACATGATCTGAAATTTTCACAAAATGTTGTAATAAAAAAAACCATAGTATTCAAATGCTATACTAGTAAATGGTATGTTGGTTCTATATACATGTATTATATGCATTCTGGATATACAACAACTGATGACCATTGCTAAAGTTGTGATTGAGAGGGCTACATTGTCAATAGAAACATTGCAATTAATAGACAATATTGTGAGCTTTCAGGGCAAAAATTTATTAATGACCAGGGATCAAGATTCACAATTTAATCTAAATAAACATATTTCAGATAACAAGGCACATTCTGTTTAGATAAATCAATTAGGCCCAGGAGAAACAAGAATAAAGGTTCTCTTCAATTTGCATTGTGAGTCAATGTCTTCAAGAGAAATAAACATAAGTCAATAAGTTTAACAATAAATGAGCTTACAGGATTCGGTGTAGCAAGAAGTGTGTACAATCTCATTGGTAAAGTATGCAACATTATATATGCATAGGACCTAATGGCATACACAGGTGAATACTCCCAGGTCTGAAAACCCTTACCAAACATCAAATAATGTGTCTGAAACAAAAAAAAAAAAATTCCAAATCAAAATTAAAATTTTCCACCATATGTCATACATAATCTTAGTCAGCTACCATTATTTGAAATAATTGTTTTCAGTGTCTGCGTATCAAACTTTTCAATCAACAGCGCTGCATTATACAGTCTGGGGAACTGACAAGATGAGTCAAATAATTTACAAGAGTAAGAATTAATTCACTGTGTCATTCAACATCAGTAATTAATTATATGTTTCAGCATACCATCAAAAGGGAATATGGCCAACATTATTAGAGAAATAAAAGTTGAAACAAGTTGCAAACAACTTCTCATGAAGGATGTCAAATCACTCTGTGAACCAGTAACCAGTCATGCACATCTACTCACTGGTTCCCAGTAGTTATATGTCTCATCACAGTCACCAACAATATTCCAAGCTGCCGCACACAAGCGAGCAGACATGATGATCTTAAATGCTGTATAAGCACCAGGAGCCCAGGGTCCATTATCTTCTACTGCAACAACATCTTTCACAACTGGTACAGAAGGCTTCACTACTTCTCTAATAAAGAAACAAAAAAATAGGTTATTAAAAGGTCAATATTCTGATAAGGATTGAGAATATAACAAAAATAGCACTATATCTCTCCCAGCAGCCACGTAGATCAGCCCATTCATAAATCAACATATTCCCCTATGTATCCGTCAAGACACACACCATTAGATTCAAGCAGACCGTGTGAAATGAATTTCGTAGAGAATTAGACTCTCAACAACGATCGAAGACATTAACATATAAACATTGCGCAGTCATTAATACTCTGAACAATCGACGATTGTAAACTGGTCAGTATTTATCCGAAAAATGTATTGTCCGAAACCATTCATGATTATCAATTAGCATCATCTCGACTGAATGACAAAAATGAATCACTGGAACAATTAACTAGAGTGGACATTATGTTAATGTTTTAATTACTTTTCCTTCTGCTTATTTGCTGCGGTAATTCCCTGACTGGCTTCTTTTCGCCCGGCATTTCTTTTCTTGCTCACGGTCGCGGACATTTTGTAGGCCACACTCCACCAAATTGCTGACAGGGATTACGTCGACTACAAGGTAAATTCTACTTGGCGATCTCTTTACCAAAATATTCAATAATGATTCTTATGATGCTATTACACCTTCCTTTGCGTGTACACAGATAGATACAGTAAATACATCATATTTTCATTTAATACTTTGTGTTAATATATTTCCATTCATTCATCGATATATTTCATCCAATCAAGCTGGGACCAATATATGTATATTGTATACTGGTCACAGATACAAGTAGGAAACACACATCATGGTCATTCTTTAGAAAACAAATCAATGAAACAATTGGAGATGTTTCCAACATATTCAGCTATTTATACTGGTATGGGTGTCAAGAATTTCTGTTGGGACAGCTTACAGCCAAAATGATTCACTTCTATTATCACATACAGGGTATGTTTATTGGTAACAACTGACTAATAGCTTCTGACACTGCTACCAAGATGGTAACTTTAATTTTTTTATGTCTCATCTATATGAGATTATAATGGTAAAGAATCAACAGGTCATATTTTCAGCATGTGTCAAGCTTTAGTAGACAAATACATAACTTTTGGTGTCATAATACTGCCAGAAATGCCTGTGATAATCTTCAGCCAGGTGTAATAAAATGTAGAAAAAAGAAAGGAAAAACAACAACTCACATATTTTAGTATTTAATTTATTTTATAAGATCACATTCAATTTACTCATAAAATATCACAATACAAGTTTTTATCATTTAGCAGGAGTCTGATCATTCTAAGGTTTGAGACGAGAAACTGAATTTAGAGTAAAATGAACAACGTATCATAAGGCAGTATCTAATTCTTGTCAGTCATTGGCAATCCAAACCATATGAAAAGGATGCAAAGAAAACAATAAAACTAAATATGTCAGCAAAAATAAAACATGTATGTCTTAGGCTCTGACAAAAAAATGAAACAAGTCAGTTCACAAATGTAGCACACTAGGTACAGTCACTCACTGAACACTGAACAAAGAAATTCAGGACAGACAATTGAAGAATTGTCTGAATTTCTGAAATCACACTTAATTTTTATACCACAACATATAAACCCAGTTCTCACTTCACATGATAATAAGGTACTGCAGTATGCACCAGTGACAAATATATACACAAAATGTACTAGAAATTCTAAAATTTGAAAACATGTAAATCAAACTGTAAAACAATGACAATTTTATCATAGTCGCTCATTCATCCCTGCCTCCAAAGGGGTGACTTATTCAAGAAAAGGCTATAAAAACAAAGTATTAAGTCCAGAAATCATCCAATACTCTACAAACAAGTATTTCATCATTTTCTGCCATTCTCTTTGCTGCTATTGAAATTCCAATTCTTTCTTACAAGAATATCTACATTTTAGAACACAAATATGACAAGGCTGAGAACACATCTAATGCTATCTCATAAACACGTCAGTATTCCTAAAGCTGGAATTATCCCTGAAAAGATACAGAATTATATTACCAGTTTATCTGTTACATCTGTAACTTAGATAGGTTAACATATTTTCAACAATTATACTGTAATAAATTCAACAGGATCATCTAAGGTTTTATATCCACAATGTCCAAAATTATCATCTCAATATGGAGTGGATGGATTTTTTGAACCTATAAAACTTTCATAGGTTTTCATAATATAGAAAATGATTTGACAAGGATCTAAAACGAAAGCTTGTACATTGTGTAACACAATGATAATACTAATTACACACACACACTGTGAACAATGCCAGGTATCTGTATTGCAGAAGGATTTACCATGTTTATCAAATAAAAAACTATAACAAGACTTAAAACTGTTACACAGACAGAAAACATAACTTACTTCATGCTATCAACATGTGTTTTATATTCCATTATAGTGTTAGGTGGTAAATTTAGAACTCTTTTCAGGGTATCTCTGATTCTTGACGTAGTAACCCCATCACTGGCAGTTCTATTCCACAGAGACAAGATGTCCTCCTACAAGTAATATAAAATTATCACTACAAATGACACATGTGTAACAAACAATTAACTGAATACTACAATTAAAACAAAAGTAATTTGATAGAAACTTTGGAACTCAAACCCACATCACAGTTCAGTTAAAATTAGTAAAAACATGTAAACAGCTGCAAAAATAATGCTTTTTATGTTATGCTCATTGCATCAAATATAGTGATGCGGATTAATAAGTTAAAACAACATGAGCTAAATTATACAGAAAAATTAATAACATTGCGTCAATATCGGGCATAAATTTATGTAACTAGATAAATCGATAAAAAACCTTGTTTCTGATAAAGATGAAAATTGATTAAGAACGCTGAATACATGAAGAACTAAAAAATTAAACTTATTTGACATTATGATGTTTTATTTAGCACAAGACAAGTTTATAACTCATAGAGATTTAATCTTACAAATAGAAACAACCAAGTGAAACTTTTCAAGTTGTCCATCATTCTTTTACAACAGAACTGTGTCAAACTATCGCAATTATAAATTTACATTTACATGCATGAATTTAACACAACTAATGAACTATTAACTACAAAGGAAAATCAACCACTTCGATAAACAATTAAGATTTCACAACATAAACATTTTTTACTACCTTAAACCGAGGACTAAAGCCCTATAATAGTAATGTATAAGTTTTTCCTGAATAAATTAAGTGGTGTTAATAATGACTGCCTAAATAGCAAGAAAGGGACCTCTTTGGTCAAGTGGTTACAGTCTTCAACTAGTAATCACAAGCCCTTCACTGACAGTTTGTATCCCCACTGGGACCAGACAATTTTCATAAAAGCTGGAAAAGTTGCCAAATGACCCTGACCTGTTCCTGCGATGTTAAACCCCAGTGCAAAACAAGTAAGTCCCCTACCCCATCAAGAAATTCCATATCGTATAAATTATTCTATTTAAGTTAATTTAGTTGTCAGCAACTTTGATGTTTAATTATACATGATAAAGAATTTAAAGATACTAATTTTTCATAAAAAGGTGACAATTTACAACAAATTACAATTTCCTGATTAGAGTAATCCTAATTTAAAAAAATCTTTCTTATTTCACAAAATAAGGCCTAATTGAGATATTGTTTGCTGCTGCTGACTGATCCTACCAAAAACAATTGCCAGTCAAAAAAAATTTATCACTACAAATTGAATGCATGTTATTTTCAAAATTTCCTTTTTATATTACTGAAAATATTTCCTCAAGTTTCATGGTCATTTTACATATATCTAATATAAACAATAGTACTCTGTCTGCAACGGCAACAAGCAATTATTTTAGGATGGCCTTATATAAATCACAGCCTATAAAATGTTCCATATTTTGTAAGATTTTCAATATTCTACTTACAGCATATCTGATAGATATAACAGCACCACAGATTTCCTCACCAACCATAAATTGTTCACCAAGCATAGCTAGTATAAGGTTCTCCCAACATCTTGATGCAAGACCTTTCTTTAACCTAATAATCCACTTACCACCATTTTTATTTGCACTGTCCTGAAAAAAAAACAGCACATGAAATTTTCTAAAAACTACCATGATTAAAGTCATGAACAGCTTTTGCAGAAAAGCAAAGTTTAAGGCAAACTGTTAGAGCATATTATGTTCATATATACTGACCAAAGTTTGAATGTTTGTAATACACATGAGTACAGTAAGAAAATTGATGAAAAGTATTATTTATGTTATTGTAATGAAATCATAGATGATGAATTCATGTAGTTGCAATCTAAGGCTCTAACATGTTTAAAATGTGCATACTTAAGCAGGGTTTTCATTAAGAAATTAGATAACCAGTTTTTTGCCAAAGCAACAGATATATCTGGCAAAAATTGTTTGCATTTTGACAAAAAATGAAAATCTTGGAAAAACAACTCATTCAGACGTGTTTTTAAGTGATGGTTTCAATCAGCAATCGGTTTTTAATGAAAACCCTGCTTGAGCACAGAATAAGAAAAACAAAATACTACACATACATACCTCCCACATTGGTCGAATTCCTTCTTTAAAAAGATGATAGTCTGTATGTCCTGTGAGATCACTGGGTCGAGCAATGTGACAATAATGTCGCCAAAACTGTTCCACTGAAGCAAAAGTTCCTATAAGTTTTAGATTTTGGTCATAACTAGTACTTTTATTTCCCTGAGATTTCCTTGAATACCAGAATCCATAATTATACTGTAAAGGATGTTCTCCTGGGCCAGGTTTCTAAAATATAGAAACATTGTTACAATTCTAGTATTTCTGCATTCAATATCATACAAAAATGCAAAGTAATATCAGATACTAATTATAGCCTAAGGACGGTACAAAAATTAATATTACAGTGTCTTAAGGAAACTTACCATGATTTGATTATTACTCTTGAAATATCAAATATAAATTGTGCAAGTGAATCATCTATCTCATAGTATTCAGCTACTTATTTTAAAAATTTGATTCCAATGAAAGAAAGTCGTCTTGTCATATCATTGTAAGCCTAGAAGGTGAATGTTAGTGTCAAACCCTGAAGGAATGATTTAGTTTTGTGACAGTTAGGATTCAAATGACAACCTCAGAGTCACATCAGGAGTCAACCATTTGACTATTTATCCTGAATACCTTCCCTACAAAAACCACTTCGAGTTACAATACCGGTGGAGGTCTTGGTGGAGATTCTGGTTCCATCTTATTTTCAGTTTCCTCTTCACCAGATCCACTGCTGTCCTCTGCCTTTAAACTGCAACATAATACAAATTTTACTAACAAATTGTTTTAATATTTTTTAATTTACTTCATTATTCATACAAATAGCTGTGTTGTGATTAATTTATTGTTCACAAAGGTTTCATTTAAATCAGTATTGTCTACGAAAAGGTATACAATATACAATGCTCAGATAGATATAAAAGCTTACAGGCAAAAAATGTAGTTTCCATGTCTTTCCAACAATTGAATGAAATAAAAACAATAATTTAAGTATGTTTTACAAGTTTATATCAAATCATACAATATTACTCCATGCAAAAAATATGTATGTGGACCTAAGTAATATAATGTACACATAGATTATCATAACTCATAAGTATAGGAATTTTCGAACAAAAAATATAATAACAGACAAATAAGCACATCCTTAGTAACTTAGACATTCTGTAAACAAGTTGACATTCATTGGAAATGTTGCGTAATTTCCGTTCATTTCAAAACCATATTGATAAAATTGTTGCTGAGTTTTCTAAATTTATTTGTTAGATTTCAATCATACCACAAACAAACATGTGTCATTTTGTAGTCATAATAATTTACAGACATTAGATCTTGTATTGTTTCTGTCTTTCGCTACCTAACATATTGAACCAAAAACTACTTCTTTAAATATTGAAAATAAACAATGTTTAAAACATACGTCCAAAACGAATAAATATCCGAATTAATGTTACTTCACTCATATAAAGATCGATCATACTAAACTTGTAAAGACTATGAATATACCACATTTACAACATGCTAGAGGCACATTCTTACAAATGAGGGTTAAAATTATACATACGCATCAAATTTGTTATTCATTTTATCGTAAAATATGTTGTTTTCCTCGCCGTTGTTAATCTATGTCATAGAAATGATTTAGTTCCGCTCGTAAAGCGTTTTAAGATCAAGATCATTTGTTATGAGAAGTCATTTTTCATTGGACAAATTTTCAATGAATTTATGTAACACATAACTTGATTGGTGCTAAAAAATCACATTTTCAAGATGGCAGCGTCCACAACTTCCAGCACAAAACAAAAACTCCTGTCTTTAATTGAAGATGTTGAGATCGTTTCCAGGTACACCAATGGCAACGAACGAAAATATTATTCACCTTCTACGCTCGTATCTTGCGCTTTAATTTCTAGAATTATGATTAAACCATTTCCTATCTTGAAGTCATTATCGGTGCAATGCAAATTTCTAATTTTCATTTGCCGGGTAATGATCCATAGGTCCCCTTGATTTGTACTTTGTGAAACATGTTAAAATTGTTACTAAACTTACTGAGGATTTCATGTTTTTTCATTACACTGACACTATCATACCTTCATTCAATCATGTTTTAAAGTTTACATTTTAATATTTTTGATGGCCCAGTTTTTGTTGGTTGCTCAAATGTGTCAAGTACAGCAGATTTTGAGTTCTCTGTCTTTTCAGTAGCATTGTTTTTATAAGTGCTTGGGTTGTTCTCTTGATTGACTAATTCTTTGTTTTAAGCTATTTTGTGCATTGAATGAACAATTTTGTCAGTTCTGGTCAAAATTTATTTATTGCTAAGATAGTTTTATTACATAAGTTATGTGTAGCTTTATCAATGTATTTGACAAATAGTACAGTTATGTGTATAAAAAGTCACTGAAAAACACTTACTACTCACAAGTTGAAATTTCGCATAAATAGAACTATCTATACATGTACTTGTCAGTCTTGTGACTCTGACAGAAACATTCATGAAATCCGAACTCAAATCGCTTCCTGTAATTCTTTAGAATATAGTAAATCTGAATTTTTCTATTGTACTTTTGTAGAGAGTTGTTTGAAATTATGAGTACACCTAAGGGTCAACAAAGACAAGGAGCCCCTGAACCATCAGAGCTGATACAACTTCTTGTTGATAAAGATAAAGAAATCAAGGATTGTCTAAAAACAGGTTTGTAATAATATTGACAGACTGCTTAACTTTTATCCAGAAATTAAAAAGAGACCATTCAGTTAGGACCTCGAATCCTATTTTGTTAATTATTATGTTGATCAATGGTCAAAAAAATAAACAAAATACTTAGTTAAGTGTTTTCAACAGTGATTCAAAAGTGTATGTAAACAAAAAAAATTGCTTTTCATCATTGTTTTTTATCATGTAATGCTGTCCTTCTTTGTTGAACTTGTTTCATGACATACCTTTTAATAAGGTTTTAAGATACATTCTCAACTGTGATCTATTTTAATGTGGAAATTCTAGTTAATAATAATAATGATTGAACATTACTTTCACTATTCAGTATATACATTTATATGCATATACATTATAACATATTTTCATTATTTTATTTGCATTTTTTGTTCAGCTGGTAAGCAAGCAGAAGTACAGAAGACTATCGATGAATTGAAACATGAAGTGGATAAACGAGATCTTGATATTAAGATTCTACAAAAAAATCTGAAGGAAGCTGAAAATGTTTTGGTATAAAAGTTTTGTGATTAGTTCTTATATTGCCTCATTCTACGCTTATCTCAGTGCGTTTGCATTTTCAGACTCAAATTGTTGACTGATGATGTTACATGTTTCTTTTAGTCAAATTAGCGTCATATTAGGCCTGTAATTACATAATATAATTATTTTTACTAGTTGTTTTTTTCTTCAGTTATAATACTTATGACATAAATGGAGTATGAAGTTTGTTTTTTTTTCGACTCAAGTGTCATCAAACTGTTATGATATCTAATTGATTCCTTTGGTTAACCAGTCGTTAAGAGATTAGTTACTGCAAACTTGCCTAGTGACATTGTGGATTCTGGTTAATGATGGCCATCTTGTTATATCTACTGGATCTATTGATAAATATAACCATAGTAATAACTTTTAACTTGTATTTTGAAAATGAAATGATCAGTTCGTTTTATTTGTAGTCTACCGCTATATTCCAAGCCAAACAAAAGTTGGATTCCATCAAACAAGCTAGTGAAAAGAAGATATCGTCAGAGGAGTTGATCAAGTTTGCTCACAGAATTAGTGCCAGCAATGCTGTGGAAGCTCCTCCTACATGGGCACCTGGTGATTATTTTCTGCATGTATTACATTGTTCCGATTCTTAAAACCTGACCTATTCTGTGGGTCTCTTATATTTTCAATCTTGTTAAGACTAAAGTTATCAATAAGGTTGTTAAAGTGAAAATATACTATGCATCAATTCATTCATAGATGATAGCTTACTCCTATGTTTTCCATTTTTGTATATTTCAGCTTTACATTAATATGAAAATTTTGGTGTATCAATTTGTATTGATCGGATTTCAGGTGACCATCGACGTCCATATCCCACTGACTATGATATGAGATGTGGTTGGTTAGCTAAGATGAGTGATTTACCTACACATACACCTACACAGCAAGCACAAGGTTCATATGGTGAACCTATGGCTTCCAACAGGAGTAGTGCTGTACCTGGTCAAGGTATTGTTAAAAAATTATTGTATAATGCTTTATCGTTGCTCAAGAAAAGTGTAATGATTTTGCGTGTGGTGCACTTTTGATTATTGTTACTTGACCAGTGTGGTGGTCCATGTGTGAATATACCCCATGCTTAAATTAGAATAAATTTGATTGACTGAATTGATAACCTTATTGATCTTATGGTCTGACTTTGATCCATTTTAGTATTTTGGGTGTTAATTTATTGATACACCCACACTTAACCATTTTTTTCAGAGATGACAGTTCCTCCTCCTCCACAGCAGCATTTGTCTGTCTCCTGGCAGAATCCACCAGATATGGGGTCATCATCGGCCCCGCTACATTCCCATCATGGTCTGATGGACTTTAAAGGTCACAATAAGGAGAATGAAGAAGTAGAACTTATGTCAAGTGACTCATCAAGTAGTTCAAGCAGTGATGAATGAACTAATTTAACCATTGTGCGATAGATTTTGACCTTAATGATCTGAATTATGACCTTTGCTGAAGGCTCAGGTTGGCAAGAAGACAATGATAGGCTGTAAGGATAGAAGTCAGCATATCTTATGGTCATTAGATCTAATGGCAGCAATGCATGACTACTGGTAAAGTCAATGGAATGAATTGCTGGTCAATTCTGTATTGATAACAAATGTTGAAATGTTTTCATAAATGGCATATGATACTATTTGTTAAACCATTAATTTAATAGGTTTACTGGTAATATAAGTCCATGTACAGGCTTCTTGAAACTTCTGGAATACTTACCTGACATTTGGACAGGCAAAGACAGAATTTCTGTCTAACCGAGTGAAAATTTAATGAAATATATTATTAATAAGTGATAAATGCTATAAAAGGTATTGACTACCAGACATCTGGTACTTGCCAAAAAGTTATTGGTTCTGCTCTGAATTTGCCTGACATGTCCGGCGGTCAGGCAACTTTTGGGAAGCCTGCATTTAGTGTACGAGAGATGTCAGAGTTTTCAGCATTCTTGTAGAATAAATGTGTTCTAACTAATCATTGTATGTTGTAGGGTTAATTGTTTGACTTACTTTGGATAGTGAATGATGTCTCTATCATTCAGTTGAAAATAGAATATTGTCCTACCAGATGTTTATATTTTGTTATGGATTAAGTCATGAAAAAATAAATGTTGTAAAGTATAACAGTTTTATGTGTTCAAATATGTAATGATTTTTGTCTGATTGGGACAAACAGAAGAAATAGTGGAATAGATAGATTAGATAAATTACTTAGTGTTAAATCTTATTCTTGGTAATTGTTTCGAATTGTCATCATATATGTGTATATGGTTTACAAACCACTGTTAATTTCAATTTGTTGCGTATGTCAAGTTTAGCTGCCAATTCAACAAGCAACACTAGAATAAACATTCAGTATTATATCACACCTATGAAGGTGATGTGAACTCTGGAACTGATACTTACATTATCAAGTTGTTGTCTCCCTTTAATCTTTTGTAAATGTAACCAGTATGTGGTTTTCTTTGCCACTGAAAACCAAAGACAAAAAGTGGAGTAACCGCACCCATCAGTACATTAAATACAATATGAGGTATGTGCTTAAGGGCATAGACATATATTTTCTTTAAATTAAAAACAAATCATTAGCCAACATCTAATGTAGACTCTTATCACTCAAATTCCTGGATCCATCCTTATTGATGATAAGACAGAAGCACACACAGATCATATAAGATCATTTTATTGATTAACCCCCCCCCCAGTCATACTGCCAGGTCCCTATTTTCATGCACTCTTTATCAATTGAAGGACCTCATATGTCTTGTGCTGATTCAAATACAAGTAATTTTCATAAACAATCCTTATATACGTTTGTTCTGGTATTTTAATACCATAAATGAATGATGACCCAGTATTTCATACACTGGTTCCCATTGACTCTGTCTGTACTTTGGTGCACTGCAACATGGAATGGGAACCAGTTTTAAGTATTTCATTGACAGCTTCAGTGTTTTGGTTTATGCTTTTTTCGTGTGTATGTAATGATGATGGATTCTAATTTGGTATCTCTGTTGGTAATGAGTTGGTATGTTAAGATGTGCCATTATGTTACGATCAGACATATTTACACAATAAATAAAGACTTCAAACTTATCAATGAATGAAAAATGTAGCAGACTTCTGTTATAGATTACTTTTTCAATAAAGTGCGGTGGAAAGGAGCATACTTTTTGACTCGTTAATTTGTTTAAAAGTATTATTGTATTAAAAGCATGTTTACTTTATGCTGGTTCCTTATTGATTCTTGCATTACATGAACAGGGGACGGGGTACCAGTCTTCATTATCTTTTATTATAACTGCTATCAGCAATTAGCTTACCAATTAGCTTGTACATTGTACTTAACCAATAATATTTATTGATCAATTTTCGCTCACTTTTACTTCTATTATTACACCATGTAGTTAAGATTGTTTAAATATTATCCTTCCATTTGTTGCTACTTTGTAAACTTTTAAACAATCATGGTAAAATGCCCGTATCTACAAATCAATGATCGAATATTTAAATTTCACTGCAGACTTTATTTTGCAATAATAGGCATGGACGGATTAAAATCAAATTGCTTTAACTTGCTGTAATATTATAATGGCTTAACAAAATTATTATTATCAATTGAAATTTCAATCCTATTTATTATTCCAGTATTTCCAATAAAATAAAATTACGTTGATTTATTGAACTGATTAACATCTAAATAACAATCATTTATCTATTTACATTGTGGTGACATGTCTGTACGGATTTTTTGTATCCTACAATACACAGATTTAAACCTGTATAGGAATAATTTGAAGCTTTTTTATCAGCTATTAAAATACACTGAGGTCGCTCTAAATCCATATTACAATACAACGAGTTTAGTAAAATATCGATGCGTTAAAATAACTACGGGTCGAATCAATACTGTGGCACATTATGACCGTAGTTTAGTAATGCATGAAATCTGTCAACTTTTATGCATCTATATTCCCACGCTGCACGTTAAAATAACCACGAGCTGGTAACTCATTGTGTCACTTGAACGATGAACGTTGTATGAATTAAACTATGATTTCACTTTTTGTATTCATAGCACATTGGTGTTCACTAATATTGCTAGTGTGTGTCACTCATGTACATGTCTCATAGAACATACTCTGATCAAATGATAAAAATATATTTACTAGAATATTTCACCGCCGTAGCTACACTGAGGCATACCTATGCGCGTGTCTCGGTTAAAATTTGGGAAGGTATTGGGGAGAAATGGCAGGTTTTAGAAGATTGTTTCGGTTCAAATAAGGGTCTAGCTACGGCACTGTACTTGGTGGAAGTTATTAATCGATTGGTGCATCATAAACATAACCTTATAAGTAGTCCCAACTTACGAAATATTCTTGTAATAGAATACGGGACATATTTATAAAAGACACGCGTACATATGCACTGTCTGATACGATCGGTTAAGATGTGTCGCTCAATTGGATACAGTCTGTATTTTAAGTGTTATGTCTTATATATCAAAACTTGTTCGTTATCGAACTTATTGGTTAGCATTGAATGAAATACTAGAGTCTTACAGTATCATTCAATACTATGATAATTAGTGTGTAACATAACTGAATACACGGATTTTACAAAAAAAAACACAGTTGGAATAAAAATAAAAGGTAAATAAAAACAAGAAAAATAACATTCTATTTATCGATTTCTAATTTTTGAAATTTAGCGCAAATTTAGTTCTTGTCGAATGCGCGTAAAATTTCTGTTCTTATTTGAATGAAATGAGATAATTTTCACGTGGCGGACGTTGATTAAACAGCAAGTTCTCATTTTAGATATTTAGACGTTAAAATACGCTTCTTGTTTCACTCATGTAAGACAGATAGCATACTTATGAGTTTTATTTACTCTCAGATAATGATATAATCCTACAATCTGTTAAGATTACGCAGGTAACTAAAAAAGCGGCTAAATATTTCACTGTATAAATATGCAGCGGATTTGCACCACAAGATTGACAGAAAATCTCTTATATAATGTACTGCAGTCGAATTAAGATCTGAAATTTTGGAATTAAGATTTTGTCATTTGTCGTAAACACATTGTATGGCGGTAGCTTTTCAATTAGGTAAACATATATTTGTAATCATTTGTACACAACCTTGTTTCTCTTTGAATAATTCTTCATACGATTTATTTAAGACTATGGGTCAAACATTTATGTAGGCTATACCTACCACCTTTCTGGTGACTGGCCCTTCTTCATTAATGTACTTGATAAGTAGGCCTACCGATCTTATACATTTATATCTTATACCCTGTATTTATGATCTTTAACAAATTAACATGTTGAAATTCTTCCCAATCCATAAGTTTCTATTTTCATTAGATTCTTAAATTTCCTGTCTAAGGTCAGTCCATGTTTCGTATGATCTACGCACGCACATGAAAATGCCGTTAATTTCGTCTTTCATCGGCTTCTTTCTGGATTTAAATTGTATTGAAATACCAGGTACGTATTGTTACCTGCAGTTTGATATATGAATATTCGTAGTTATCTGTATCCTTTTCAAGCACGTATAAGTAGACAATATCAACACTTAAATTTTTCAAGGTGGTTTGAAATGATAACCTACTATATTTACTTACTCTTTATACCATTATTTATAACGTCTTATATTAAACAAATAACCCCCGAGTATCAGATAATCTTACCACGTGGCTGTCTGTAGTAAATAAATATTTTCAAATATGTCGCACTGTTCAGTAGGACTGTGTACTGGATATAACTTGCGTCTAAAATTTATTTAGAAATGAGCTAGCTCCAACAGTAAAAACTAACTCGTCGACACCATTGCTCCGCTGGACTAGGATAATGGAAAGGATATGATTTCTTTGTCGTCTCAGCTGTATATTTTCCAGGTACATAGTACATATTTATAAAAAAAGTCTTGCATTTATTGTCACTTAAGATAGTTCCACCAACCATCCACATTTTCGTTTATGCGTACAAATATGACGGCGTGTCATAAGCGCTTATGAGGTGTGACGCCACTATTGACACGATCTCAGTATTTTTGAAGAAGTACGAACAAAGCCTAACATGTCACAAAACGAACATTCTCCACCTGTGATAGTTTGTCATTAGTAGTGCCCAGTAAGACAGGTTCTATATGGTAAGGTCGCGACCTTGGTCCAGTGGTTAGTTCGCTGGATTTGTAACCCGGCGGTACGAGTTCAAATCTCGGTTGTTGCAGGTCATACCTTCCTATGAAAATTGGACAAAATGCCGATTTTCCTCTATATGGGGAGAATTTGCCGGCTCCTTGTGGTAGGGTGAGTTAGTAGACATACAGGTTAGTATACAATCCAGGAAAATTGGTTGGGTGTACCGGCCGCCGTATATAATTGAAATGTTGTAGAAAAAAATGGCGTTAAACCCCAGTAACAATAAGTCACATAAAAAATAACAGAATTATAATTTATATTATGCGTAATTTGTCGAATATGTCGACCGGTCGTCCATTTTTATACTACAGCTGAATGGGTTTTGCGTCCGCGAGTATCAATTTTTCTTCTATTTCCACGTGTTTTAATGAATAAAAATACTATCAATCACCGTAATACTATTGTTTAACCAATAATCAATGCTACGTCTTCGATTTTAATACACAGTGAAGTTCTATCTCTTACATCTCATTTTCTTTACTTTACTTTACTTTCTTATATGCGACTAAAAACTTGACTATGTCAAACCCAAATAAAATAGAGACCTTGATTTAATTATGTGGAATAAGGCAATGACTGTCAGAAGTATTTCAAGACTTAAAAAAGTCCCACCTATTGATTATGAAGTATAATCTGTTGATCTGTTTTTATGCAAGTCATCCGATATGACAAATACAAAAATGTATGACATATTGGTATCAAAACAAGTACATGTCGTCATTGCTTCTCATATACAGTAGGACCCTTCTAATCCGAACTTGTTCGGACAGACAAAAATGTTCGGATTGGAGAGGTTTGCGGAGTACAAAGGTTCTGGGTTACAAAGGTATTTTTGCATTAAATACATAACAAAAAATCGGGACCAGCTGACGTGTTCGGTTAAGAGAGTATTGCGGATTGGAAGGGTTCGGATTAGGGAGGTTTAACTGTATTTTGTATTAGTTTAAGTGTCAGATCTCTCTGTGTGAACGTCTATTTTAGCTTCAAGTTGAGGATTTCGTTATAATCCCCCCCGCACTGTCAATCGATATTTATAGCAGGAAACAGTTCCACATGTTCCAGTCAATGTAAAGCAAGTCTGAACATAAGAATTCGCCATCATTTCACGTAAATACAAGCATGTGCAATGTGTTTCATTATTAAACGATTATTTGTGTGTAACACGTGCGTATTTTGGGGTCCATAAATCACGGATTTCACGATTTAGAAACGTTTTCAGATTGTTTACACTATTGATCCACGGTGCTTTTGTTTGCTCTTTGTTTGATGGTTTGGAGTGCTTCTTGTAGTTTATTACAGACTTGTCTATCATTCTTCGTTTTGGGGAAATTACGAATATATCCATGTGTGTAGCTACCTCTAATGGCGTACTCTTCACCTCGTCACAAAATCTTCTGAATTTATATTGTATGGATAAATTCTCCAAATATTAGCATACCCTTTTTTCTAACTCAATTTGCACCCCCGCAACAACTCACATCAGACACAGTATAGCAAACACTGATAATGATGATGATGATATATTTTATCATTCTATAATGGATGTTGCTATCACAAAATTACAGTGAATTCACCGTTCTTACCTTTGATCCACCCTGTACCTGTCTCTGCTATGAACTTAATGTGCACTAAGCATTGTCATCAGCGAAGTAATTTTTTGCTTTCAAGATTAGGCACGTCGACTAGATTTTCATTTACAAAAATGAAGGGAACAGTCTGAATTCATACAGACACAATAGATTTATCCAGAAAAGGACATTATGCTTATGATTCTTCAATTGAAAAATAATATCACTTATAGACGTTATTCAAAAAGACACGATCATAGGGGTTCGTACCAATTGGATTGTATTATCAGGTCAAATTCATAGCGGCGTAAATGTTTATTAAACTAATTGGTACGAATCCCTCTGGGCATAATGGGGGAATTGCCAGTCTAAAGTTCTAATCAGTTTATGCAATCTAATCTCCATAGATTTAAATATATTTATTAATGACAGCTCTAGAAATCGGTTAAATTTAGGCTTAGAACTGTACTATTGTTAAACTATTTTCAAAATGTATTTTTATCAATATTTCCATGGAACATTTGCTATCAGTCAGCCGCTCAAGGTTACGGTGAATCTTGGTCAACCCAGATACAAGTACATCGATATTAGGTACAAAGTTAGTACATGTACTTGTCTTTTATAATTGAAATTAGACTCATGGTGCGCATGTTGTATATCTTAAAATGTCTTAGTAAAAGATGAACATCACTGATATAAACATAAAGTACAAAAAAGTACCGGCATTATTCCAGCCTGGTTAGCTTGCCACTCAGTAAATGATCAATGAATGGGTTGTAAACGTCAAGATATTCCCCATGTACGAGTTTGAAAACATAATTATATAAAAGGCTTACAACTTCAAGTGCCAAATGCTGTTTTGGGATCCTATTTACTTTTGAATTAATTCCAAAAGCATGGCTTTATTAAAAATAAACCTTATTATTAAATTTTAAGTAATGTGATATTCGAATGAAATGTAAATCAATTGATACAGGAATGTTCAAGGAAGATGAACCACGTGAAAATCACTGAATTGTTGTGAAGAGATATAAAACATAAATCGCTCGTATTTAATAACTTAGAGCGTGTTTAAATCATAATGAGTTTTTGATTTCTTGTAAAGTTTTTTTAACTGAAGCCATTTACTCATTTTAGAGTAAGCTTACGGTAAGCTCTATTGGCGTCATCGACAACATATAGAGTTCACATCTAAGCTCTTTACGTTTAAGCTCTATGTTTTATATGACATTGTCACTGGGGTTTAACGCCGTTTTTTTTCAGTTATATACGGCGACCGGTTCACCTAACCAGTTTTCCTGGACTGTATACTAATCAGTACCAACTAACCCTTCCACAAGGAGCCGGCAATTTCTCAACATATGGAGGAAAAGCGACATTTTTGTCAAATTTTCATAGAAGGGTATGAACTTTGACTAACTGACCACAAATTCAACAGGGGTCACCTACAAGACACAACCAACCTCCATACCAAATCTGTAGGTCATAAGTTCAAGCGTTTTCTAGTAATTGACCGGACAAACTCTGGTCTACGCAGACAGACCGATCGACATGTGCAAATCAATATACCCCCATTTCTTTGAAGGTGGCATGATAATGAATTAAAGTTGATTACATAAAACGTGATACTAAACATGAACAGTTGCTCAAAGCTATTTTTATACGCACAATATCTATGCATACCGTGTCAGGGAATTATGCTTGCAAATCAGAATTTGACGACCATCGATAAATCAATTCGTATTATTTTGATCTAATCTAGTGTACGTCACAATAAGAGGATTTTGATGAATAAGATAAATACTCGATCTCTGAAAATAAAAATAAAACATACACCGACCTCAGTCTATCTACTTTGACACATCCTGTTTCAAATGGCTGTTATAAGATCAAAGGCCCATCTCTTATCTTCTAATAACAGAATCAGTTTTTCCTGCTTATAAAATGTATTTCATAAGCCAACTCATTCATAATTCATGAAGACTTTTCTCGGTGAATCACCTGAGCATATCTGTCAGTTTGTTGTTTGAATTGTTATTTGTTTTATAACAGTTTAAATCACTAGATATGTTTGGTTTGTAGGCCTTATTCACGTTGTCTGATCAGTGACAACATTTACTATTAGTAAAAACTTATAACCATGACGATATTGACTCCTATTTGACGATTCTCGCAATGTTCAACATACACATATTTCATGAACTCCTCATGAAAAAAGCATATTCAAATGATGGATTATTTACAGTGCAAGTAAATTGTTGCAACGTATTCTGTTAGTGGTTGCAGCTTATTTGAGAGACGTTGATTATACATTACGAACTGTTTTATTCCATCCTAGATGAATACAAAAACTATGATTTGGTCTACAAAAAGTTTTTATCATGATTTTATGATTAGTAGTGCATGTATAATATTTATTGATATTCCTTCGACGTTGAATGCAAATGTTTCATAGTTAAGTTCCGAACTACACATTTTTCTTCCAAGAAAACGGTGAGCCAATTTATTCGACATGTTTAGCACGCACTAGTCAGATATTTTATAATACATATACAAGTTAATACATATACAAGTTAATACATATACAAGTAAATCAACACAGTGTTTAGTAAGAAGTCATAAGTTCGAATTATTTTCTGTTATAACAAACGTATAAATAATTGATATATTTATCATTGGTATAAAACGTCTTGGGGGACGGTAAATTTCAGGAAGATATCGGAGTAACTATATTTTTATTTCGTAGAGAGAAACAAACTTTATTGATATCACTCCATAAATGAAAATACACGAAATGCAAAAAATCACGCATATTTCGGTTTCCTGGCAGACAGAACTAAAACCCTACAATACGTATTTGCGCAATATCTCTCGTCCGTCCGTCTACATGAACAGTTTAATTTTACTTCTTTTTTAAAAACTGTATTTCAACAGATTTGTGCCAAAATTTCGATTCAATTTTATAATTATCTTCCTGTTTATTTGTGGACCCGATCCAAGTCTTCCGACCGTACTTACAAGATAAAAAAAACAAACACAGTAACACAGTAATTAGTGATAATAATCTTCACCGACATATATCTGGTAAACCCCTGTTATGCTACATGGATACATACTGTACTATATTTACATGCTTTTGCTAACGTTTGATCATGTATACAACATTTGACTTATTTATTCTATATGTACATGACTACATTTATGCATATGTTCGCCTGTAAATAGTACAAACACTATAACAGGTAGCCTGAATTCATTATGACAATCTCGTAATAAGGATATTAAATCACCATAAATAAATACATTTATCATACTTATAAGACCATGAGTCATATACGGTAAAGGATTATGATTTGTAAGACTTAGCAAAGACAGATCAAAATATTAAAAGCTGGTCAGACCATTAAGATATTACTGGTCATTCGGTACGAACTAAAATTAAATCTCCATTGTATTAGATAAATGAAAGAAAGTGAAACGTACACAAAATACCACAGTCACAAAACAAGGCATCTTTGATGTGTTGATTATATAGAGAGAAGTAATCGTGAGCAGTTCTGATTGTCTTAAAGACATAGTTATTAAGATATTGGGAGGGTGTGAGCTGTTCTAATAGTTTGTGGACATGGTTGTTTAGATATTGGGAGGATGTGAGCTATTCTTATAGTTTGTGGACATGGTTATTTAGATATTGGGAGGATGTGAGCTATTCTTATAGTTTGTGGACATCGTTATTTAGATATTGGGAGGATGTGAGCTATTCTTATAGTTTGTGGACATAGTTATTTAGATATTGGGAGGATGTGAGCTATTCTTATAGTTTGTGGACATAGTTATTTAGATATTGGGAGGATGTGAGCTATTCTTATAGTTTGTGGACATTTCTGTTAGGCATTGGAAGGAGTAGATGTGAGCAGCTCGCTCTGATTGCTCTATGCACTGTAGGGAAGTAGATGTGGGACGTTCTGGTTTTTGCTTACTATTTATTTGTAAATGAGAAACATTAACAACACATTGGAAAGTTAATTGAGCATTACATAAAAAGTTTGTCAACTTGAGCTATGCAATAAACACCTGTTTTCCTGAAACTGTAATTAAGGATTAAACCTCAGCATGACATATTGTAGATTATATGACATGATAGCAACCACATTTTGATGAATCGGCTTTCAATATTTCTTCTATATTTGAATTTGAATGTAAAATAAAACCACGGTAATATTAAGACCACTTTCATGGTCCCCAATTTTGTACATCGAGTTTTCAGAACATGTCAATTTTATCTTTTCTATCGGAACTTATGTAGGACAATTTGTTGATGTTATTAATAATCGTCAAAGATTATTATAATAATGTATTTGGGCCGTGTTCGTTGTATTTTTGAGCAGTGTAGGTGAACCGCAATGTGTCATATTGTGGTTTCATAAATAAACGTACTTTGGCTAACTTTCATAATGCGGACTTCGCCCTAGATTTTCTCAATCTTTACTAACATTTATTAATACTATTAAAATACAAAACCAGAATTTATTTGTGAACTGAAATAAATAAGTAAACGACACTGGTTTATAGCTAGATCAAATTTAAAATGAAACCAAACTAAATAAATTGGATGTCCACATTTTGAAGCCCACAACCATTTTGTATATTACCGGGAATATTGTGTTATAAGATATACGGTGATTCATTATTCCACCCATTTATTCAGCTGAGCTGGCTTTTGTCACATTTCAAGTAGACCTCTCATGGAATTTAGTTGCATCGTGTTAGACCTTATTAATGATGTTACAAGCTAAACAACATATTCACCTTCGTATTTCAGCATACCCTACCAAAGAAGCTTCTACGATCGTACCTTTATCCTCAGAAGCGCCAATAAAGTTTGTATTTAATTTCCATTATCTGTACACCTTCCGTGCTAGTTAAATACAATGGCCACCAGTGGTGGCAAGAGATGTCGGAAAGAAGAACTACTCACGTGTCAGCGACGCTTGGAATATTTGAGCAGTCGTCTACAGGACTTAGCTATTGAGATCGGAGATGGAAAAGGCGCGGTATGGCTTCAAGAAAACATGTGGTATGTTCATAAATTGAAAATATATTTATTACCCTATATTTTAGAGAACCAGGTATAAACTGAAGCTACTTCAATTACAAATAATTAACTAGTATACAGCCCAATATGCTAGTCCAAGCAACAACTAAGTTCATGTTGTGCTGTATGCTCACTTGGTGTTCTTATTTAACTTTCAATATCTGTAATCTGATATTTTCCATTTATTGTCAACCTTTGCAAGAACACACTATAACATCCAACAACACGAATAAACTTGGAGAACTTCAACATTTGCAAACCCACAATTTGACGAAGACAAAGTCTGATTTTTCGTATTTTACATTTAACTCGAAGGTCATTTTTTCTTAGAAAATTATCCAGTGTTTGGCAGATTTACGTTATTGTTGAAAACTTTGTGTAAAGCTTTGAACAGAAACAGATTTCAGTGTTTTATAATTTCAGGTTTCTCAAGAAACCAGCTCTATACTTTGATGATGTTTTATTTTCTGTGGGCAAGATTTGTAATCATTTAGTGTCATACCTAACTTTTCATAAACAAAGGTGAGTAAAAAAAGAACTAAATTTGTTTGGACCCAGCATCAACATGTATTGAACATTAGACATAAAACAAAAATTGTTTTCTACTGGTTACCTGACTTACCATGATTCCCCCCAACCCTAGGCTTTTCATTAGGCCCAAGGAATGGTACATCCACTTTTTTGCCTTTTGACAGAAGAATAATCTCAACAGCGGCTTTCAAGAATTATTCCCCCCCAAAAAAAATTTTCCTGACCTACTTGCCCTGTTTTTTTATGAGCATGTAACTAGAAACACAGAAACAAACAATTTTTACACCTTATTACAATATTTACAACTGCCTGTTGCTTTTGTCAGTGCTCTTGGGTTTCTGACCAGGGTTCAAGGTTATAAAATTTGAGATCGGTCTCTGAGCTTAGATCTCATATCTTGTCTTTCAATCTTTCAAAGTTAATTAGGATCAGACAATAATGATATTATTGATATATTATACTGACAGCATGATTGACCTGAATACTGCTTATTCAAACATTTATCATCTCTATCTCTTCAACCATAATACTTTGATAATGGAATTGAGATTTGAGCTCAAAGATTGTCCTCACGTTTTATAACTTCAGGGCCAGAGCTAAGCCATCTCTGAATAAAGGCCATCCTGTGAACAATGGCAATTCTTTTGAAAACAGTCATTGATTATTTAAAACATACGGACCTCTGAATAAAGAGCATCTTTCAAAAAAGGCCACACTTTATCTTTCTCAAGGGTGGCCTTTTTTCACAGATTTGACTGTATGACATGTTTTTGGAAACATCTTTTCAGAGTATAAGCACTAAGTATGATTTTCAATTTAACGATGATTGACATAAAGTTGTGTTAAGTTTATCCTCGTTTATCTTATTATTACTTTTTGATTTATATACATTCCTTTCTTTATTTGTTGATCTGTCCTTGTGTACCAAGTACTTACAACACTTTTTCCTAAAATGAACCTTTATTGACGTCAGTACCGTTTTTTTGTTGAGCCCAGATAATCTTTCTGATGTAATGGTGTTAACTAAAATATGGTATCCAAGCATTTTTTGTCGATTGTAATTATGTTGAGAAATAGAAACAAAATATAACCATCAATTACTGCTATAGGTAAGAAAATATAACTGTAATATTTAAGGTCAGGGTTAATACATCAGATTATCTATCAAAATACACCCTTAAAAATATTTGCATCAGTTCAGTAATTCAACTTTATCATAAAGCATTTTGTCATTTGATAACTGAATTAATTTATACTTAAACTAATCTCTTGTCTGTTTAATTTAAAAATATAAACATTTAGTTTGTTGATTGACGTCATAAACATTGGATGCTTTCACAAACTAATTTTCTATTATGTTGTACATAAAATAGATCTAAAGGACCCTAATGCAGTCCTTAATCTCAGCTAGTCAACATCTAAAAACACTGAGATTACAAAAATTTCTATCAGACAGCTTAAGCATCATGTTTACAAATGTTTGATCTAGTCGTATAACTTATTGACAGATCATGTTATATTACCATATTAAAAGTGTGAAGGACACTTGTTAATATTACTGATGGTATAAATCAGACTTGAATTTGTTGTAAAATGAAAATTAAATTTATGTGAGTTAACTTGACACTGATTCAACATACAAATTGGTTTCATCCATTTATTCCAGTGTAATTTAGCCTGCATGTACCACATTTAAAATAAAGTTACATAAAATTTAATATATTTAGAATTAAATAAAATGAATTATACCATCTGTTTGTCAATAGCAGTGTGTGAATTCAGCTTTTGAAACTTGTTTGTCAGAATGCTGTAAATACATGTACCATGCAACCTCTTCAGAGTGGTCCTCTCTTGAGCAACAACCTCCCTTCAACACAGTGTTTCATTTTGAATCCAAAATGTACATCCCTGGGACACACATTTTTGGAAATAATGCATCCCAACCTGAAACCAATGGGTCCAGTGTTTCATTTTGAATCCAAGATGTATGGGTCCCAGGGACTAACATTTTCAAAATCTTTGTGTCCCGAGCAAAATCTATGCGTCCGGGACGCGGGACACACAGCAAAATAAAGCACTGTCAACAGCATGATTTTTTCCACTGTACGATTTAACTATTAATGTAACCTCTGGAGAGCAACAACCTCTCAACAACAACATAATTTTGCTTCTCCTAAAGGGTGTTGCTTTGAAGAGGTTATACTGTATTTTACAAGATACTTACTTGTATTGCAATATATAGCAAACTTGTACAAAGCAATTATTACTTACTTGTTCTGGATATTTGGCAAGTGGATTCAGTCACAGACAGCAAATATCCAAATGATCAGTTCAAATTATTATCTGCCTTGACTGGCAGTCCAGTGGCCAAACTTGTATGTTAATGAAAAGCCTTAAATTATTCATGTAGAGACCTTTATTTGAAAGTGGTCATTAACTCATGATTTCCTGTATATTTGAAAGCGTCATTAATTCTTGTTTGATTCTTTAAGCGTAAAAAATTATTTGTTTCTGGTTACATGCTCATTAAAAATAGGATAGGTAGGCAGTAAGGAAAATTTCTTTTTGAATCTTTTTATTATTCTTGAAAACTGCTGTTTTAAAGCTGATTATTTTTGTACAGAAAAGTAAAAAGGTGAGGCAGTGGATGTTGAAAACGGTGTTAAACCCCAGAGACAATAGGTAACATAAAAAAGTCTTTGGTTGGTTTGGTATCCAAAAACAAACAATTTTTATGCCTAACTAGTATTTGAATGTAGTCATGTTAGCTCAGTGATTACTGTTTTCACTTTATCATTATTTATATCTGGTTTCTCTGTTACAGATTAGCATCAAACTTTCCCTTCGTGTCATATATGGGTATACTGTATGAAGTGGGGGAGATATTAGGTTGTGTTCGTGATTTGTTGTTAGTTAATCCAAAGGAAAGCTTATCAGTCAAACAGTAAGTAGTGGGCCTCAAATTCAATTTGACAGTGGTGTAAACATTCTTAAAATAGATAAAGGTATATCCTAAAATAGATAAAGGTATATCCTAAAATAGATAAAGGTATATCCTAAAATAGATAAAGGTATGTCCTAAAATAGATAAAGGTATGTCCTAAAATAGATAAAGGTATATCCTAAAATGGGTCGATGATTGAAGCAAATGCAATTTGTATCAAGATTGATACAAAAGTATCCCTGGTGTAAAGGATCTCCTGGTGGGTTCTGAATATTCCAAGCTTTGTTCAAATTCCACAGGCATCTTGTGATGAAACAACATTGTGATGAAAACATTGTTTATGGGATTTAATCTTTAGCTAGTCCACTTTGTTTAAGAACCATTACTGGTGTCCCTTTTAAAGGGGAGTAGTGTTTTGAATTTCAGTGGGAATAAAACTTGACTTCTCAAGTTCGAACAGCTGACATCTGTCTAATATCACCCCTTTACTATGGCTTGCATTAATGTTTCTAATGCTATATGTAATTATGCAGCATTTTTGAGTGTATTTTGTTACATACTTTTATAATTTTGTTTGGAGTGTATATGTATTTTGTTACATACTTTTATATATTTTTTTGGAGTGTACATGTTTTTTGTTACATACATGTACTTTTATAAATTTGTTTGGAGTGTACATGTATTATGTTACATACTTTTATAAATTTGTTTGGAGTGTACATGTATTATGTTACATACTTTTATAATTTTGTTTTGCGTGTACATGTATTATGTTACATACTTTTGTAAATTTCAGAACACAGATTGATCTATTCTGGTCGGACTGTACGCCATTCCTGTTCGTTTTTGAAAATAGTAATCATCTGTAAGTACTGGTTTCCAGTGAGATTATACACTATAAGGCTAGTGAGACCACCTCATTATTACAATAAAATTTTTGGGTCCCGAGGGTATCATCATTAGGGTTTTACTTTATTTATTTTAATAGTTGTTTAGTGCAATGGTACTGTCATTACATAATTGTACTTTTATTAGGCCTAAGTTATCCTAACGCACAGAAGAAACACCTTTGTAATGAATGCATATATCCAAATACTTTGTATTTAAGGTATAAATAGTATGTTCAAATTAATTTTGCAGCTGTATATTGATCTATCAGGAATTGATTCCTGTGAGTTTTTCACACAAATTATTGCCATACTTTTCCTTATATCATAGACTATGACATACACCTTAATTTGTTATATATTTCAGATTATTAAGTTCAGACCAGATACCATCATATATGAAGGCATTGTTAGATCTGGTGCCTTCTGTTATACAAGTTGGGATGTGTATGTATCGTAGTCCAGATTCTAAACTAAGGTAAGCAACAATCCAAGTACAGTCAAACTTGTCTGTAAACACCACACTGGGAGAGTAAAAAGTAGCCTTATTGTAATCTAGCTAAAAAATGATTCCTAGAAAAAAACACGCATAAAACCCCAACTTAAAAATACCACCTTCCCCAAAACCTACCAACCCAAAACCTACCAAAACACACGTAAACACGCAAACAAGGAGGACGAAACACTGTCTGCTGGAACCACTTTGGAACAGTCTACAGCAAAGCTACACCAGTTTTGTGGGCCCTGCCTTACACTCACTGTAGGAAACAAAAAAGTGAAGTTGTCTTTTTATTGTGGTAATGATAAGCTATAAATGGTTGGATTGGAAATATTACAACTGTGTTTTATAGCCATTTTCTTAGTTCATCATTTGTTGACTGTGGAAGAAAATCATATCTTCATCATTCATAGCGTATTTTAATTTGAAACAATTGGACTGACTTAATTGACTGGTTGCCAGGTAACTGAGGTTAAAGTGACATACCAGTACTTAGCTTATATGAAATAAACTTTGTTCTATGTAGAATTAGAAGATCAAGTGTTGATGCTGGTTCTATATTTCAGAGGATTTGATTCTTTTGCTGAAACTTGTATCAGGTTATCTAAAGCTCTTGTTGAACCCGGAGTGTTTTTGTCAATGGTGTAAGTATAAGTCATATCATAATATATGTACTTTAACATAAGGGAATAGATAGTGTTACAACCAAGTGTACTGGTACCTTTGGCTATGAACATGGCAGTGTGTTCATAATCAGAGATCAGTCTGTGGAATGGTTGTTCTATTGTGTTGCATTGCATTGTGTTGTGAAGATTGCTCTTAGAAAGTTTCAAACATTACTGGTTCCATTTTAAGAAGCAGAATTTGCTATGATTAAAAACTAATATGGTTGTGATCATTAATATACTTAATTGATAGAGATGAGGGTATATATCAGTATCATTCACTCCTCAGAAAATGTTTTGACTGACTGATGTGATATGTACAGTATTCATTAATGATGTGATTTTCATACTGTAGAAAACTGTGTGAGATGCTTTGTTGTGTTTGTGGGTTTCATGTACATGTATAGTTATACTATCGTATTATCATTATTTCCACTGTAAGTATATACAGTAAAGCCTCGATAATGAGACCACCTTCAGGACCCCAAAAACCAGGTCTCATTATCAAGTTGAATTATAGTGGAGTTGTTGAAAGCCTTTCTGAAAATAAGTTGTTGTTATAAGAAGGTGGCCATAGTTGCTATTTGAGGTTTTACTTTACTCCCTAAAGTTATCACAACTGCTGCCATGGTCATTGATTTCAAGCTATAATTCTTATTGAATTATTTCCTGGTTTTGTTATATTTTATTTTAAACCATAACAATTGTTTATTATTACTCATGTTTTTTCAGGGAGAGACTGGAACCTATTATTGTGCCATTTCTTAGACAATGGATTCTGTTTGCATTAGAACTTGTTCAAAATGGAGTCAAAGCCAGGTTTGTCAACTTTATAAATACCTGATTGGTGATGTTAACATTTTGTGAATACAATCTTAATAATTTGTGTTAAGTTAAATGTTTCTTGTTGGGCCATATTTTGTATTTTTGTGTTGGTTTTGATGAGATATTATTTTGGGTAAGGTGGGATTTTTTGTGTATTTTTATTTCTGGAAATCCCTCTTCCTTCATTTATTTATATTCAAGATGGAAGTTCCTTCATGTTGTGTACTTAGACTGGAACTAGATGTGTTTAACAAACAATAAAAAAAAATGTGTACTTAGACTGGAACATAAAAAAATGGATAATTAGTTTCTGATGGACGTGTGATCTTTTATAAAGCAGGATTTGATGAATTGCATACATGCAGATCAATTGATTCTATCTTAGTTTGAAGATTGCTTTTCTTTTTTCATGTCATTGTTCAGGACAGATCAGTGTTTGTTAACTCCAAGAGTATCCAAAGAATTAAATGAAGCCAGGCAAGAAGTTAGTCGTATGGAAGATGCAGACGTCACTGTGCCTAAAACATTAAATGCTCTGTCTTTATCATCAGACTCGTAAGTATCAATAGCTAAAGCATTAAATAGTCTAACTTCATCATCTAACTTGTAAGTATGTCAAATATTTTTACCAATTTGTCGGTGCTGTTATATTTGTTCGTAATGTAAAAATAAAGTATAGGAAAATGATAGTAAGTGAGGTATAACATTCTCAACAACAAAAATCCAGCTCTCCTTTTGAAACTATCACATTCAATGTTATTGCATACAGTAGAATTGTTTACAATGTACACCCACCATTAAACTTCTGTGAACAAGGATTGAGCAAAGTTGCCAGCTTTTGGGGATTGTTTGGGGGGATACCTCATCTAGCCGACTGTATCCAAAATCCTCAGTAGCTCAGTGTTCATATATTGTGTATGTTATATACACTAAGGTACCAGCAATATTCAAGTAAATTTATTTTTTGTTTTCAGTTCGTTGCCTGATGAAGTTGCTGAGTGTTCACTTGCTCCATTGAAAATTAGAAATTCAAGTCAGGTGCGGACCTCGTGTCAACCTTTCAGATGGATCGATGCTGCCAATTCAAGACTGGCACAGTGTCCAAATGAGATGAGAAAATCTTATCTGGAAGAAATCGCGCTCAGAGAAAATCAGAAACTTATATCAGACATTTTTATCTTATATGGACAACATCCCGCTTCTTGGGGGGGTATAAAGATACACTGTCCACTGACAAAGCGTTATGATGAGATCAAGGTTAGATTGTTCATAAAGGTCAAGGTCGGAGAGAAATGGATTGAGAAGGAAGGCAAATATGACGTGAGTGATAATTAAATTTTTACCTGCACCATAAACTAAATAACATTGTAGGAATGTTTGTATCTCAAGTATATACAGTTTAACCTGTGTTTGCGACCACCTCTAAATGAAGACCACCATGTGAATGAAGGCCATTCTTCGACAAATCATCCCTGATTTAAAACAAATTGACCTCAGAATAAAGGTCACCTGTCAATAAAGGCCAACCTTTTGTCTTTCCCAAGGGTGGTCTTAGTTCACAGGTTTGACTGTTACACAAAATACATGTATAAACTTCCTGAACGAATCTCGTGTGTAAACTTGCTGGGGGTTGGTATGTTAATTATTCATTAATCTCACAGGAATCTGCTATTATTTGGGTATGCATTTTTTTACACAGGAATTTATAAGACTATTAATTTAGCAAAAATGTCTGTGTTATGTGTTTTCTATATTCCATGCAGAACCATAGTTTTGTTTTCTGCATAGAAATGTTTCTCAAAGACTTGAAGTCCTTTATGCCCACACAATGTTTGAATTCCATTATTGAGTTACACTTATGTTAGTATTCAGTTTTTTTTGTTTTCTCTTGCAGGAGAGTTTCAATAAAGGTCATTTCCTCATATTTGCTGGTTGTAGGCTGGAAGGATTTGTTGCAATAGAAGAACGACCTTTGACTACAAAGGAAATAGGACCAAAAGGTGGACATATGACAACATCATTTGATCCAAATATGGAAGCCAGTATTCCAGCTGGCTCATTGTCTAAAGCTGCTCTTGTCAAAATGATGGTACACATGATTTTTCATTTACTTTCATACATGGATAGAATTTACTGTGATATGCTTAGGACTATGAAGATATACTGTAACATCAGTGTTCAAATGAAAGCATCTGATTGGTTGAGTCTCAACACTGTATTAAAATTGGCCAATGGTTGACTTGTATTCTAAGACTGGCTTGAATGCATAATTTTTGTAACCCTGAACCCAGGAATAATTAAAATACTTGAATCAAGTTTGTTTTGTCATGTAAATGTATTAATTCAGGAACCTTCAGAATATGCTAAGATAGAAAATTTGATCATTGATGATCTGTTTTTTAATGTTTTATTGTCCTTATTGTTCTGATTATTAAATAACTCCTAGTATTTTTTTGGTCTATGTCCAGTCATTTCCATTTTCTGTTGTACAATGTTGTTGTTTTCTTACCAAGGTTCAACCAACAGATCGCCCGACAGAGCAACAATATCGTGACACTTGTCCTGATGATTTCCAGCATATTAAATCTACATCAAATGCCATAGAAATAGATGGAATAAATGTGGAAGAGAGAAACATTGCTCTAAAAATTCCTTTTACTGTACTGAGAGACCCTAATACAAAAATTCTGGTTCTGAAATATACCAGTGACACAATGGAAGTGAATGAAGCTGATGGTATCCTAGAACAAGCTGATGATAACTGTTTTACTGTCAATTCTGGAATTGGAGGGTAAGTGTTTCTGCAAAAAATTTTGGTAAAGGTATAGATAAAATCCAACTTGTGAACATATTTGTTATAGAATGTCCTTTGTGTTAGGTTTATTTAATATCAGGTATCTTATTAACCAATCTAAACCATTTCACCGCTTCTGTCTATAAGTACTGATAATGAAGATTTCATACATAATTTAGGATGTAATTTAGTGGTGAATACTTTAATATACTAATGCTATACCTCTCAATGCACAGTTTATCAATGGAGCATTTTCATTCACTACATTTTTGGGAATTTTTTAACACAATCATATAGAAAATTCATTAAGATTCTGAACTAAAGCTCATTGCTGTTGTCATGGTTGCGTTTTATGTCTTTAACAAAATGTTATATGTTTCCAGGACAGTGTTAGCTACCGTAGATCATCGTACATACAGTAGCGGTACGGAAGCCAATGTTCGACGTGAAATGGAAGTTATTCTGGGAAAGAAACAATTGTGTAAACTTTTAATCTTTGTCGAAAATCAAAATGCTCAAAAAGAAAACTTGGACCAGTTTGTGTTTAGTGTTGTATGTGCTGAGAAGTACAGAATATCTGACGTTGTCAAAGACAAAGTAAAAATTGGAATGATTGAAGTTCCAAAGAGTCAGTCACCTGACCGTCTGCTCAAGCAAGCAGACGATATCAAATTAGAAATTAAAGGAAGTGTATCACTGGACCCTGATATTCCTGAGGATGCGTACACACTTACCTACCTGGAGGGCTCAGACAACTATGTTAGATTTCCTATAAAGATCACAGACCTTAATGGAAGACTTACCGTAGTGTTACGACTTGGAAGAGATAATTCTGTGCTGCATACATATTTCTGCAATATTCAAGACTTGATGTCTTTATTAGGTAAGTTTATGAAGTTATAGCAATACATAACAGTTACAAGTGTATGATGGTATAACTTTTTATAGAAAAGAATCGTCCCTCTGAACCATGGCAGGTATGTGTAAGCTGTCATTGTTGTGTTGTTAACTTATTTTATTTCCTCAGAACTTTATGCATATAGAAACATTTCATATTATTTAGTTATTAATATTGTGATGTATATAAATGCCTCGTATGAATCTAAATACATAGTACTTATTGTTACACAATATTGTCAAAGGTTGGTTCCTTCTTGAAAGATTTGCCATCACTTTGTGTTTTAGAATAAGACATAATCATAAAATGTTATTATATAAATACCTTCAGTTACTTTCAACTATTAATAAGTAAATACACTAATTTTCTAGGATGTTTCTAACAATATGACAGCTGCTACTTTTGTCAGCTAGGGGACCCTGTTTGCCAGATTGCTATTATGTCATTACATGTATTATTTTGTGTAGTTCTTGATATTGCTCATGTGAAGAACTTTTATTTTGTGTATTCAGATATCGTTAAAAATTAACATTATTCTGCCAGTATTTTAAAGAATCCTGATGTAATCACTTGTTTAAGTCAAGTTTTTTAACAATATCTCATCAAACCATAGCTGTGATAGATTTGGTAAAATGTCTAAGAATCATTGATAGTTGTGTTCTGTATATAATGTTTTATCAACAACAGCTAGACAAAACTTTATCATTGATTTACACTTTAAAATGGTATTTAACTTTCTACAAATTGATTTCTTGTTTGTATGTTTCTTTCAATGAAAATTAATCATGCACTGCTAGTTTTGACCTGGTATATTAGTAATTTTGTTGTTTTTACTATTATTTGTGTTGAAAGTTTTTTTTTTACTTTTTTATTTGAGAATTATAAATTCATTCTGCAGTGTAATATAGATTGTAACATAGAGTTGCTGTGATAAATATTGTATTAGAATATAGAACTAACAGTAAATATATTATTGCACAATTTAACATAGTTACCAGCAGTAGTCTCCCTTTGATGTTTCTATGAAATAAATTTCGCAAGTCACACTCCATCTTCACCAGAGAGAAAATGTTCTTTTTTGTTTTATTACAAATTTTTTGAGATTTTATTTCAAGTTAAAATGCCATCACAGCAGACATATTGATATTCCAAAAACATTCGGCAGACATTTGTGTAATGTGTTTATGATTGCTTTATACTACGGTAATGCTTAGTGCCTGTAAGGTTGTTACCCATATAGTGGTGACACCTGGTGGCTGATGAGATTGTTACCCCTACAGTACTAAACCTGTTGGCTGGTGAGGTTGTTACCTATATAATGGTGACGCCTGGTGGCTTTCGCAGTTGTTTCTCTAATCTGTAGATTGCAATGTATTTACAGTTGATGGATACGTAGTGACTTCCCCTCCCTCCTCACCGGAAACAGAGGATGATGTATTTAGTAATTTAGATTACGAAGGTACGAAAAAACAGAAAGTCAATTCTTTGTCTGTCCTTGCAGTAACTTCTGCTGTTCTGTCACTGCTTGGTGAAATGACTGATTCAGTTTTAAACTTTACGGTTTTATTGTGAAGTTATCATGCCCACTAGTAGTTGTTTGTGAAGGTTATAGTGTAGTATACCTTACTGAGTGGAAGTAAACAAATAACTCTTAACATTCTTACTGGTGATTTTTAATCATAATGTATTTTCTTAAGAAGTTATTTGACATCTCAAATTTCTAATCTTTAAATTCCTAATCTTTAATGTTTATTGTACATATAATAATTACATTTCTCTTATTGATTTAACTTTAGACTCTTCAGTTTAACAAGTCAGACTTGATTTATATGAATATTAGCAAAACATTTTTTGTTCTTAAAGTTATGAATGTTTGCGATGTTAGTCTGTACAAATCACTAGACTAGTTACACAGGTGATTCAAGGATATTCTAATATCTTTGTACTATATGTACCACATCAAACTCCAGATATGCTTGTTCATTGTACTGAAAATCTTCCACATTTTGTTGAATCAGAAGTTATTCACCAAGTATGTGATGAGAACTGGTTTATAAATGGAGACAATATCATTCTATCTTTAACTACATGTTAATATACTTGAAATCATGGAAACTACTAAATATATTGCATACGTAGAATCACTAAATTTTGTGCTTATTCTAACAACTAAAATAATTTGAATGAAGACAATGGTAGTTAGAAATATTTCTGCTATAAGTAATAGGAGGTCATCTAAGTACTGTGATGGGGGGGGATTACATCAATGGATTTTGTGTCTCTGTGGATGAAACCTGGATGCAGTATATACTTACTCTGACAATTTGGTTAAAGGCTTTATATCTAAGGCCATTTGTCCTCCAACTTTGTTTTCAGTGATTCATGTAGAGAACAAGGTTAGTACTGGTAGAGAATCTGGGAACACTGAATATCACAACTATCCATCAGTACATAATATAAATACTGTTGAAAATAGCTGTAAATCCTTAAAATCTACGATCAAAATGATTGCTTATAAGTGCGTGTATTAAGAGAATACTGAATCTTTGTTAGTCAGTTATTAAGTTTCTAAGCTTTAGTTTTGGTAAAATCCCATTTTAAGAATTTCTGTTGAAAATTTGAGGATTTTTTACTTATAGTTTTATCATTTGATACCACTGTCTTTATTCAAAAAATGGTGTTTTTGTTTATTTCTTTTCTGATTGTTTTATTTATTGACTTGTTTGTTATTTGTCTAGAAAATCCCTGATGTGTTGAGTACTAGTATGTTTTGTTAAGTTGTGTCTATTCTAGTACTTTATACTCTACTAGAACAGTTCATGAATATGTTAAAAACAAACAACACAACAAGATTTGTAGATTTTTCTAAGTTGAATAAAAATTCAAGTTCATCTGAGTACATTAAAAATGATGTTTGAAAAAAATCACAATCTGCACAAAGTTTGGTTTGTGCCATTCTCCTCCTTGTAACCAATGAATGTAAATAGTTTTTTTGTCATTTTGGCTGATTGTTTCTTACATCTTTTATAGGTTTATTTTCTATTCTATTTTCTATTGCCTGACAGAGTTATGGCCCTTGGATTTCATGGATCTTGTGCTTTAAATGTCATGGCTTTGGATTCCATTTCTTATTCTGTAGACTGGTCTCCATACCTCATTTCCTGTTTTACATCCTGGGCCTGTAGAAATCTGTAGTAAATCCATGTTGGTTTGGTTTCAGGACGGAAAAATATTCTACTTGAAAAGGAAAAAGAGACGGAGGTTGTTAAGGAAACAAATAGTATGTTTATTATATGTGTACCCGAGTTTTAGTAGCATTAGTCACTGAGGTTCTCCTATTTATACGGCTTAATATTTAAAATGCTCATATTTTAATTCTAATGAGAAATATATTCTTTTTACATACTATCTGTTATAATATATACTACATGTATAATAACTTACTATATTATGACCTTTATTTAATATTCCTGTATCTACTAACTAAAAAAATTAATTACCCAAAAGTTTGCTGAAAGAGGTGAAAAGTTTTAATGATCAACCCATTAATACCATAATTTCTACAGTATGCCTCTTCAATATTGAAATTAAATTTTGATTCTTTCTTTTTCTTTGCTCTGACAAAGCAAGAATGAATGAAATGATTTAATCTAAATCCTAACATCTAAATGTTGCGTTTAAAAGGTTTATAAGGCAGTGCACAGTTTATACACATGATTTATCTCCCTTTTTGATTCTTAATGTGACTTATTTTCTGTTCTTTACAAAATAATGTTTTTTTTTGTTTGGGTATTGCAGTTTTTCCCCTAAAACATCACTGGTGAAAAAACTGATTAATGTAAAACAATATGAAAACTGTCACTTACTTCAATCACCTGTTGTTTGTTTTGTTTTTTTTTCATTTCTATTATTACTTATTATCTAATCTATTATTACCTTTTGAGTTTAATTTTATTTGCTCTAAGAACTGGTAGTAAATCTTACAAAGAATTTTCTAAAATCTCAGGATTTTCTCTTTGTTTTATACATGAAGACTAACGAAAATATCTTGAACATGATCAGGATTCTGTGGTATATGACTATGAGAATTTTGCATGATAATGTTATCATGAATTCATCTTGTAGAGAAAGAGGGCAGACTTTTACGTACCAAATCATTGCTAATTGATGGATTTGAAGACAAGTGTAGTTGTGGTATATGTCAATATATTGCTTTTTTTAACCCGTTTTTATTGTTTTTTCTTGAACAAGGCTAGAAAGTTGCATTCAGAATTGCAACATCATTCATCATCGAGATATTCATACATTGATGCAGTGTTTGTTATATATCCACAGTATTTGTCATTATGGCTCAGAATTATAGTTGTATAGTATTATGGAACTCTTGAATATTTTGTTCTTATTTTTGTTTGCCTTCATTCATAATACTGCTTAGTTTGGTTTTATTTGTCATTAAGTTTATTGCCAATCTAAATCAGAGTAGGTAATTCTGAATTGACAAAGTTTTTCTTATATATATTATGTTGATAACTACATGTTTCTTGAAAGTACTAAAATCATGCATATTGAGCTTAAATGATAGTAAAAGATTAGTATTACATATTGAGAGGACGGAATTAACAAATCAGTCTTTTTATTTCTTGATTTTAGTGACATTTGAACCTTATGCTTCATATTTATAGACAGCTGAAGTTTGAATTATACTGCACAATTAGTATTTTATATTACACTTGGCCAGTGCTAGATATATATTATTACCTATTCTTTATTTATGTTTTGTGATAAATCATATTATCAACACTGTTTTATTGTAATGTAGCCTTAGAATATGTTGGCTCTTGCTGTTAAGACAGACACAATAATAAGATCACTTTCTGTCAGTTTGCCTGTTGGTCTTAAGAGCGGAACTTTTCTGTATATGATACACAGGTTGTGAATTGTGTTTTATCATTGCTTCAAATTGCACATACCGGTACATGTGTACTTTTTTCATCAGATTTATTTGCATTTTGTCTGGTTATTCTTCGCTTATTTGAAATTCAGAACAGTATCATAGATAGCTGCATACACAATGATAGTGTAATAAAGGATGTCAACATTATATCTTTAATCACTCTTGCTACTAAATGTTTCATATAAAACATGTATTTTAATTTGTTTTTCTAATTTAATTTTTTGAATGATACATTAATTATTTGGATTGGAATTCGTATCATTAACTGTAACATCTTGATATCAATAAGTTATTTACATCTATCCCTTTTTATTTTGTTTATATGACAAAACAACAAAGGACAGAACTCATGATCACAACAATACAAATATCACATGATCACAACAATACAAATATCACATGATCACAACAATACAAATGTCACATGATCACAACAATAAAATGTCACATGATCACAACAATAAAATGTCACATGATCAAGACAGTACAAAAGTCACATGAACACGACAATACACGTGTCACATGATCAAGACAGTACGAATGTCACATGACCACAACAATACAAATGTCACATGACCACAACAATACAAATGTCACATGACCACAACAATACAAATGTCACATGATCACAACAATATAAATACCACTTGATCACAACCATACTTATGAAAATGTCACATAATAGCACCTAATAAACAGTGGTATCTGTTTTAACAGGATATATTGTTATGTTGGTGTTTCTGAACAAGAAACATTGTTTAATGTATTAATATCTGGTGATTATCTTTTACAGGTATACCACTAATACAAAGACAACAGACATCATCAGAAATACTGTCAGGTAATTACTTGTTCTTTGTTTCTTATAAGTGTTCAGTGCGACTGAAAGTAGATCATATTGATACAGTGTGACTTCTGAATACCGAACACCCATGGGACAAATAAAAAAGTTAAGTTTTCAGAATTTTTCAGTTTGCAAACAGATGAAAGTGTTGTATGTATTTATTATTAATACAGTTGAATATCAGTCGCTTAGTACCATTGCTTGTTCTGTATAAACGCTATACAAAATGACTCACAAATTTTGTTTAAGAATTTTGTTTTCGAGAAACAGTTCAAACCTTCATCATTTCAACACTGTTTCAATTATTTTCAATGTCATTATTATTTCATAAAAAACAATTTTTCAAAGGTATTTGGTGTCTAAACTATAAAATTGTTATTGAACAAAACCTTGTAATTATAACAATCTATTGTTAACTGCCAAAGATTAACCAAATTAGTACCTAGTGTATCTATCAATGATTGGGCAATTAAGTTTAACAACCCACATATGATACACTACCTCTTGTCATTTCATTGTAAATTCCTTCTTATTGCATAATTACAGTGTCCACTATTGACTTTATTTTGTTGTGTTTTGTTGTGTTTTAACATAGTTAATTTTAATTTATTTTACACTCTGTGATTCTAATGCAAGTCAGAATAAATGCTCAGTACTAAGGTGTAACTGATGACGTTTTGCCTGAGAGTCTTGCATTGTTTGGTTTTCAGCAGTAAATTTATGTGGGAACAGTCTACAAATAGTCATAAAACTGTTCAGTGTTCAGAATTTGGAAGTTCCAGTATTCAGATATCCAGACTGTATAAAAATTAGAGGGAAAAATTGGGACCTCGAAACTTGTTCAATTTTCAGAGGTTTCTGGTTTTCAGAGGGTTCAGTATTCAGAGGGTTCCGGTTTTCAGAGGGTTCAGTATTCAGAGGTTTCCGGTTTTCAGAGCATTCAGTATTAAGAGGTTTCCGGTTTTCAGGGGGTTCAGTATTCAGAGGTTTCCGGTTTTCAGGGGGTTCAGTATTCAGAGGTTTCCGGTTTTCAGGGGGTTCAGTATTCAGAGGTTTCCGGTTTTCAGGGGGTTCAGTATTCAGATTCAGGGGGTTCAGTATTCAGAGGTTTCTGGTTTTCAGAAGGTTCAGTATTCAGAGGGTTCAATATTCAGAAGTTACACTGTACCTACTTAACATAAAACCAGAGAAAATAATTTGTCAAGTACCAAAATTAAATTTTACTTCTAGGATAATTAATCATGAAGAACCTACCTAGTAATGATTGTCGATATTTCGTTCATAGATAAACAGCTGAATTAAGTTATTATAAAAGCCTGATTATGGATTTATAAACTGTTACACTGTAGGTATTAATTGTAAAATTCCTGTATGGTAGATGCTTAATATTGACATTCTGTTATAAGTATGTCCAAACTACCATAAGACAAGGAGATTCTGACTTAAACATCTTACTTTGCTGAGAAACAAATTAAAATTATACGTGAAGTAATACAATTTATATGATTTGAAGTATAACTGATTTAGTTTTTGTCACGAGACCCCTGCTGGAATTGAACATGGATCAGAAGATTCAGAATCCACCATAAGATCCTTTACACCGCATATATTTTCATATCACTCTTGATTTAAATTATATGTACTTCAATTATTAACCCATTTTAGGATATTCTTTTATATATTTTAATAATGTTTCTGTTACTGTCAAATTGAATTTGAGGCACAGTGGTTTCATCAATTTTGTTTTTGTTTGTTTCCAGAAGAGAGTGAGCCTCATGATCAGGAGAGAGAAGGTAAGTTAGGTTTATGACTACAGTAAAACCTCGATATTAAAACCATCAATGGGGCCAGTACTATCAGTCTTGATACTGAGGTGGTCTCATTATCAAGTGAGGAAATAGAGAGGAAATATTGGAATCTGGTCTGAAAGTATGTGGTTGTTATAATGAAGTGGTTGTACCACTTAAGTGGTTGCTAAGTGAATTTTTGCTGTAGTTTGATATAACAGTACATGCATATGTGTCTCTTATAATCATTTGTCAACTCAAAAATGTCACCAGATAACAAAACAAAAATATCTTTATAAATGGTTTGCTTAAGTTTTTCTCCTAAATCCTCTGTTAATTGTCTGTTGTTCTGTTCATGTGTTAATTGAGTGGCATCCTGTCAGGTTTTAATTGATTCATGTCCATTGAGAGCTTAAGGACGTTGTTACTAAGTAAGTATGTACATATATCTCTTAGCTGACAGTTTCACCTGGTCTGATAATTTCCTGTTGAGAATTATTCATTCTCTCAATGTTGAACGCTCCCTAATAGAGCAGACTTATTGATCAAACAAGGAACGATAACTTGCATGAAAGAAAACTAATAACTAGGAATTTGCTGTCTGAACTATGGCAGGCTAGCATGTTGAAAGCATGGTATATAATGATGAATCAAGATCGAAATGCCACACAGACCAAAATCACTTGTCATATCCATATTTATACATATACCATATATGTACATGTATATATAAGATAAGTGTGCTTTTTGTCTGTGTGGCCACTTTAGGCCTTAATACATCATTATACACAATCCCTACAACAAGTCCCCTATGGTTTAATGCTCATCAGCCAACAATGTACATGTTTATTATACAACGTACATGTTTATGATACAATGTACATGATTATTATACAATGTACATGTTTATGATACAATGTACATGATTATTATACAATGTACATGTTTATGATACAATGAACATGTTTATGATACAACGTACATGTTTATGATACAATGTACATGATTATTATACAATGTACATGTTTATGATACAATGAACATGTTTATTATACAATGTACATTTTTATATGATGTATATATCTAATTGATATGTTGGTAGGATGTTACAGTGATAGAGGTAGGACTTCGTATAACCCAGTGTTTTTATTCACCTTTGGGGAAAGGTGGTGAGACCCTTAGAAAGGGGAAAAATAGCATCTTGATGGGAGATTGGGGAACTATTACATGACAAAGTATACATATCCTTTCAATAATTAATTACCAATAGGTAATAACCTTGATAAATGCAGACAGTGATCAATATTATGATCTTTTTTATTGAAAATGTCTCCAAGAGAATTAGATTCAACGGAAGGATTTTTTCTATGAATTTAGGAGAAAAAACTCACTTTTCAGACGAGGGGAATTGGGGCAAATTTTGGGACCAAATCAGTCCCCAAAAAGCACTTTAATCTGTATGGTGTTCTGTCATCTGGCACATTTTCCTGGACACTGTTTATATGACTTTTTGATACTAACAGACCTGAGTAATCGTAATTGTACACATCTTAATAATGTTCACATATGTAATACTGGTATCTGAAATACAATAATAGTGATCACATGTGTGATTCTGTTTGATATGAATGTCTTCGCTATGCAAAACTCTAACTTACTAACAATTCATTGTAACATTGGAATGTCTTGCATAAAGTTAACTTTACATCTTATGATTGATACCCTAAACAATTTTTGGGGCCTCTGTGGATAAGTGGTCATGGTTTGACTTGTAATCACAAGCTTCTCACCACTGTGAGTTCAAATCCCATACAAGACCAAATTTTATGTGTGAGGAAACTGCCCAGCTAGCTTTCGGAAAGTTTGTGGTTCTACCTGGGTGTAAACCTGTAGTTTTCCTCCACTATTACAGCTGGAAAGTCACCAAATGACCCTGACTGTTGGTGTGCCATAAAACCCCATGAAAAAAAATTCTTGTTTGATTTAATGCCTGTTATCAGGCAATTTACCAGTTACCTGCATTCTGCATCTTTATTCTCTGCATGGTGAACTTGTGGTTTTGGATTGATATCAAGCACTCAGTTACATGTTTTTCTGTTTGAAACAGCTCATACCAGTTGGTGTATATTTTATGTCTTGGGGTAAAACATTGAGAAGACCTTGTTTCTGTACAATAAAACAAAATAATTTTGTTTGTATTGTTTTGTTTTGTGTTGTATTCTGTTATGTTGTATTGTATTGTGTTGTATTGTAAAAAAAACAAAAATGTTGATTTTCCTCCATTTGTTGAGAAGTTGCCAGCTCCTTGTGGAAGGGTATGTTAATACTGGTTAGTATACAGTCCAGGAAAGTTGGTAAGGTGAACCAGTCGCCGTATATAACTGAAAATTTGTTGAAAAACGGCATTTTATTAGTTCATCATTCAATTTATGATTGAAATTCCTTCATTTAAGTATAATGTATTTTGTTATCATTGTTTGTTCATTTTAAGTTATATTAAGCTTGTATCAACCATTCTTGCTGGATAAATCAAGTTCTTTTGTTTAGTAATTGGGTTGAATTAAGGAAAAATTAAATTTACTTTTTTTTGGTTTCAGCAAATTTGAAAATCTTAAACCGTAATAGTTTGGTGAACCTGGCAAAACATGTGCTGACTGATGAAGGAAGTTTATTGGGTATGTGTCTTGGTTTGAAACCAGAGAAGATTAGTCAGATATACAGAATGTACAGACACAGCAGTTCTTTAGCATCCTTTTACATACTGTATGAGTGGCGGGGACGTAAGACAGACCCTGACCTTGCGGATAAACTCATCAAAGCCTTATTTGACATTGGTAAGCGGGACTTAGCAAATATTGTGTCTGAAGTTAGAAAACAGAATCGTGGATTGCAAGCAGACGACTTCTCTCACTTTGATTCTAGAAGACGAACTAAAAGATCGTGATTGTAAATATTGCTTGTTCTACATATATGTATATAGTAAGTCCTCTTTTTGAAAGAAGACTTCTGAAGTAGAATTATTTGTGTCTAAAGTGCCAATTTATCATGTTAATATTTTACTTCAGCCACGTCATGTTGAGTTCAGTTTTTTCACAGTATATTTTGAGCCATGAAAACATATTTTTATACAAATTACATTCACATATCTTGTAAATTTTACCATTTATAATTTCTGCTTAATTTATCAGATGTTTTACTGTTTTTATGCCTGAAAAAGCTTTTATCTAGGATCACAAATTATTTAGTGTTATGCTTCTAATATGTTTAGAATAATTTATCTCATAATTTCTGCCTATAAGAGGATAGTTTATAGAGCACCATATATTTCTTAATAAATGCACTGAGGTGTTACAGTTTATTGATCGTTATTTTCAAGTTGTCCACGTATCATTTTAATGATCTTTTTCTTGAGATGGGTCAATAAATACTGACAAATTGTTTTACAGGAAATATTCAGCTGTGTTTTTTTTAAGAGATGTGAAAATAAGTCATCTTGAAAATGAAAAGTCAGTTTTTGTTTTTTATAACAAGTTTGTTTTTTTTTTGCCTCTGCAGTTTTGCTGAATTATTGAACTTACTTCGTCAAAAGTTTCTTTACACTGTAAACATCATGAACTGATTCACTTGCAATATTAACATGTTCTTCTCATCTGAATGATTTGATGATTGTTTTATGTTCATCTATTGTCTGTCTAACTGTTTAGTCTCCTCACCTTGTACATGTTGTACACATTGCTCGATCAATCTTTATGAAACATTTCCACTGTACATGGCTATAAGATTTTCATCTTTGGGACAGAGTGTGCTAATTATGGCCCTTGATTTAGGTTAACTTACAATTTGGTTTTTGTGGCATTTTCTTCATAGGTCTGAATTGCTTGCTCTGAAGTTATATCTGTTTTAACATGAAAAATTGAACAATTATCATTCAGCCTCTGATGTCAACACTCCATTAATAACAAATGGCAACCACAGCCCACCATACTTGACCCTTCTTTTCATAGCTTTGTAGTTCTGAAAACATCCCGAAAGTTTGATTATCCCAAAAGTTTTGATATGATCACATGCTGTTGTTTTTTTCATGTGTCCAGGTGAGTCATCATGAACCCTCTGTGTCTTATCATTGCTTGTTGATTGTTTTGTTATACAATGCAATTGCTTCTAGCATATTTTCTTGAAGTCTTTTTCATATACATTTGTACATTGTTTATGCATTGACAGTAAACAGATATACAGTGAGCTATAATTTGTTCAACTTCTCTCCAGATTGTTGTAAATACACCAGGTCATCCCTATATATGTCCTACTCCACCCCACCCCCCTGAGTTCATCACATATTTTTGCAGATTATTTTTCACATTTTTATAATACTGTAAATGTCTGAACTAACGCTTTGTCTTTGATGCATTGAACATAATTTGAGCACTTTTACAGTGGAGGATGACCCATGGTGAACACCTGGTAGAACCACCGACCTTCTGTAAGCTAGCTTGACAGCTTCCTTGCATGTGAAATTTGGTGATGGATTGGATTCGAACTCATAGCTGTGAGATACTAGTAATGATAAGTCAGAGACCATAACCATTCAGCCACGGAGGTCCCTGGTCATTAATAGATGAAAGTTTCCACCGCTGAATATAAGGAGACTTCTTCATGATATAATTATTTTTAAATATATCTGAATCAAGGCAAACAGAGCATAAATCCATATTTTCCGCTCTCATGGGTGGCCTGTGATAACAGCTTTGTGATATATATACTTACTTTCTCACAATAAGGAAATAAATCTTAACTCTTGTATCAAAACTCTGATATCTGATTGGTTGATTTTGAGCTCAGTTTTACTATTGACCAATGCTAAAATTGCATTCCAAGATGATTCATAGCATTGAGCCTCAGTGCAGTATTCATAAACAAATACAGACATGTGATTCTGACTTTAATTTATCTTCATTTACCAACAATAATTAAAAACAACCTATTAATCACAAAATTAGCAATCTTAATTACAAACGCAATCACAATATATGTCTATCATGTTCTATCAATTATTAAATCAATTATACAAATTTAGCAATACACAATTACAACAATACCAATTAACTAATTAACCAACCAATCAAAACAATGTCACATTCAAGTATAAAGAGTTTGATGTTTCAAAACATACTACATGTATCAAAAATAAAATAGTGTCAATTTTTTTCACAGCTGTTTTTTTCACTGGAGTTTAGCATGGTGCCAACAGCTAGGTTCATTTGGCAAGTTACACCTGGGTAGAACCACCAACCTCATGTAAGTTTTGCCAGACACACATGAAATTTGGTACCAGGTGATATTTGAACTCAAAGCTGAATGGAGCTAGTGATAACATGTCAGGGACCATAACCACTCAACCATGGTGGCCCCTTTTCACAGCTGTACAGTAAGGCTGAATGACATGTATTTTGTTGGTGTTTCCTCATGTATATTATGAATAAATTAGTAATTGTTTCTTTGCCAGTCTAACCTTAAACTACTGTGGTATCATTTAATTTCGCTGGCATGAAATTTCATGCAAATGCACGGTTGTAAATTTGAGCATTTTGAATTTCAGAAAAAAAAGAATTTAAAAATCCAGACACTGAAGTAAGTCATGCTGTTTTTCGCTACAGTGCGTGTCATCACTGGGCCACATACATTTTAATTACAGCGGCGCCCTTTGTTACCACAATCAATAAACAATATGAAAGCTGTCACTAATAATTGCTTGTTAATTGTCACTTAATTTAGATAAAGCATGTCTGAGATCAAAGCATGGATTAGTAAATTAGGCAATTTTCCGGTCCACATTTTGTTCTGGCACCCGAGCAATTACTAAAACACAACAGTCAAAGGCGCGAATAATTCGTCTTCACTAGGAACGGTTTTAAAAGATACAATTTATAATTCGTTTTATTCTCTTCTGTTCTACACGCTCTCCATCGGAACCGGGTCTTCCTGATCCAGCCGATGCTTCCACTCCAAAAGAGAGTACCAATAATTAAATATGTTTATTCTTTCTTTGTGGGAAAATATCATTAACGTTTTTCCCTAAAGGTATGTCTCTTTTCTCTCTTAATTCTCAAAAAAAAGCTTTACTTCTCATCAATCGGTAGTAATATAGCCAGAAGTAGATACACAACTCAAGTGACATGGTTTCCGGCAACGAAAATTTTGGATAGTCACTTCTTTTTGGATGGTCTTTTATTAGTGCGAAATAGTCAAGAATTCGTCCTGCGCAAACAGAAATGATACCACAGTATACGTCAGGACACAGAAATTTATCATTTCCGACATGAGGGACATATTACCATGCACACAGTGGAATCCCTCTAAACCGGCTGAGCCTGGGTCAGATCATTTGGCCAGTTTAGAGGGGAAACCAGTTTATAGAGAAACCGGTTTAGAGGTTTCCATTGCATACTTATATATTACTTACATATTCAACTAGACAATATTTCCAAAAATTCTAATTAAAGGTGGGGACACAAAATTTTATACGTAAAAATTTGCATTGTTAATCATTAACAAATCATTATTGTAATAACAGTGAAATTATTATACATTCAACATTCAAATCTAATACATATTTATTTATGTAAAAATGAACGTTTTTAATTTGGTCAAGAAAAAATGGTCAATGTTGGTTGGAGGTAAAAATATAAACTTGATACACAATACATGACCTGTCTCTCCGAATCTACAACTACAGAACAGAATGTCATATTACTGGAAGTGATAACATCAAATATGAGATGAGCACAATTATATAGTGTCCTATGATATATCACAAATGTTCAAAATATGGATATGTGGGAATATTTCTTATCACAAAATAGTGTGTCATTTCCCTTCCGAGAATTTTATCAATTGTGTCAAGAAAAAAAATTTCATAAGTAGTGGAGTATAATAATAGAACGTTAGACGATAGACTAGAATGTTGAACCTCAAAACTTTTATGATCAATTAGAGAATAGTGGACTCCATAGTTTATGATGTTTAACAATAGAAAACACACAAGCCACGCTGATATATAACATCTGTATGATAATTATAAGGGACGATCATGTACACAATATGTAAAAGAGGTATGACTTTTGACAGTATTTACATGAAAATCAGACTCACAAATGTCTTAACTCCCGAGTGACCTCAAAGTAATTCAAAGCAATAAAATTTTACCATATCATTATACACCGAGGTATACGGTATTATAAACTTCCATGTATACACTAATTTATGTGTAAACATTTCTTATTTATATAATAAAAAACGGAAAAAAGGAGATATTACCTAACAGATTTCTTTTTCACTGGGGTTTAACGTCATACCAACTGCCAGGGTCATTTGGCGACTTTCCAGCTTTAACAGTTAAGGAAGACTCCAAGCTTACACCTGGATAGAACCACCCACCTTTCTATAAGTAAGCTGGATAGCTTCCTCACATGTGAAATTTGTCTCTGGTGGGATTTGAACTCATAGCAGTGAGGGGCAAGTGATTATAATCGAGTGACCATGACCATTTGAGCACGGAGGCCCCCTCATAGATTTATTTCAGTAAATGCGTACCAGGATAAAACGTATTGATAGGCAACATGTTGCATGATAAATGAATGAATACACACAAAACTTTGCAAATGCCATGTTATACACGCCGTTACCAGACATAACATAAAAAAGTGAAAATATGATTTTTTTTACTGATTTCCATAGTGGTCCCTGATACTGGAGACATGTCATGAAAATTAATTTGATTGACAATCCAAAATATTCCAACCAATAGCTTTTACAAACAGAATTACTAGAAAGTTATATGAAAACAGTTTCAAAAGAAGTCATTCAATCAGGTGGATTTCACATGCAGGCAACAAAAAAAACATGTATATGAATAGTAATTGTAGATTTATCACATGAGTAACAATACTTCGTATAAAACGGTGATTATGTGTAAATATTCAATAATACTTCTTTATCTTGTGGTCAGGTACCGGAATACAAAAAATATAAACACATAAAAACAACACAAGAGGAAGTAAAATCGAGCTTGGAGACCAATATCAAAACAGAAGCATTTGATTGGTTGTTCTTGAACTTGGGCTAAAAACTGACCAATGGCAAGGCTGCATAGTCTCTTAGATCATACGAATTTTTTCCCCATAAGTAGCAAATGACTAAACATTTCCCTTGAATAAAAACTTAAGATTAATAAAAAAACCGCCGTAAACACAAAAGTGAAGATCTGTAAATCAATCATATAACTTATACAAAAATGTCAGAATTATAACAAATGGAATATATAAAATAATTCTACAAATTAACACTCAATTATTAATTCAATATCACGGCCTAAAATAGGCCTTTCTCAACAAATAAAACAATAGCATCACATTATAACATTATCCCTATTTGCAATGTTTACTTAGACTATGAAGCATTACAATATTTTTCATCTTATTTCTTAAATAAGGCCTTCTTTAGGCTGAAATATTGAATAGGAGCCGTAATTCAAATTGTTAGAAACAAAAATCTTCCACAACTATCATATACATCATAAAATCAACACAAGTATACTTGAACATAAGACAAACTTCTAAAAACTACTATAAAATATTGGATATTCATTATTACACATACATTCAATCATATGGCACAATTAGATTAAAATACCGAACTAAAAACTGTTCAAAGGGACCAAACTCCCTAAACTTGTGTTTTTTTTTTTAAATCTAGGAACTTCTCTCATTTAATAATAACTACACTAAGAGGTAAGGCTAGGAAGTATCAAGGATGTATTAAAAATTTAGATAGGAAAATTAACAGCCTACATTACACAGTATGTTCTACATAAGTTTTAAAAAAAGTTGTACTTCATTTCCGTATTTTATAAGATCAAATTCATTAAATTTCATGAATGACACTACAAGAATATCCAAAAATTTTTATTACTGTTTCTGTATCTAATCATGAGTTCAATTCGTTTTTAAGATGTTGATATTTTAACTGCATGTCTGATAACTGATCATACCAGTCAACTCTTTCAATGCTGATAAGACGGGTATACCTGTCCACATAAATATACACATTTGCCTACATGACAGCCATTACCATTTGCAGATCTGGTGAAGCCGTCATTTCTTAAAAATTCCCCGGGAATACAGAGTTAAATGTAGGCACTATGTAACTAGCACTGAAAGGGTTAACATGTACGGTGGAAACTAAGAATACCGAACTCCAATGGGACCGGTAGAAAAGTTCGGTTTTCTGAGGTGTTCGGTTTTCTGGGGTTTCTGTAGAAAAGAAGAAGGAAAATTGGGACCAGCTTGAATGTTCTGTTTTCCAAGGATTCCGGTTTTCTGAGTGTCCAGTTTTCTGAGTTTCCACTGTATATAGAGAAATAGCAAAAAATAAAACTACACTAACACTGAAATATATAACACAAGAACTAAAATAAACAGGTAAAGACTATTACAGGAATATATTTACTACTCTAAGTTAAAAATATACGATACTAAAACACACAATATGGAGAGATAATGATAAAAACCTAAAGCTATGAAAAAAATAAAGCTACATGATTTTGTAAGTACAGTATAGCCCCTGAAAACTGGACCCCTTCTGGACTGGGCCAAAGTCTGGTTTTCTCAGAATTCCAACTTTCAGAGAACTATTGATTATAGAAGAGAAAAGATGGGACTCGATAAATCATATGATTTTCAGAGAACTCTGGTTCTCAGGGAGTCCGGTTTTCAGGGGTTATACTGTAGTATTTTGATATTTATCACGAACACGTGACTTCACTATAAAATAGTAAATATATGAGATGGTAAAACATTTTACTATAATATTGACAGTTAAAATAATTCTGACAAATACCCAGATATTGTAGATAGTGAGCAGTTGAAACAATCTAAAACATTATTTGCATCATAAACCAAAATCTATAGCAAAGCTAATAAACTTGTAGATAAGTAAATGTATGAGCCATAATTAAATAAGTATCATATATGGGCTATAATTCAACAAAACAGTTATACATGTATGTTCTATTAGTCACTGCAGTCATATTTCCACAATCATTCCAAAATTTGACAAACAAAAACAGGGTGAAGTATTGTACATATAACCAATAGTAAAAACTCATACAACATGGCAGACTAGTAACTAGACTGAAAATCAATGGCATTTATTAAAGACAAATATTTCTAAAAACATGATGTCAGTATTCTGATGTTTGAATTATGAATATATCAACTATATGGGAGAAATATAACAATAAATCAGATACATGCTTGCTTCCAAATATTTCTGATAAAAAAGATTGTTAAAAGTATCTTTAAGATTGACAATCATACATTAGAGAAATGGAAATCTTCAAGACTTTCCTTGATTAATTAACTAATTTTTTGTTGGCCTATGCCACTTATCTGTTATATATGGCAGTCAAATGATCACAACAGTGTTCCAGTTTTGCCAATAAAGACCAACAATTTTCTAGGAGAGAGCCCAAACTTACTTAGAAAACCACAAGAGCTTGATTAAAAGACCAAGCCATTGTAACCAGGTAACATTTAAGTCAATATAAATTTTCATAACAATTTTTTAGTTTCATCTTTCTCATTATCTTCCTTGCCATCATCATTATCATCATCATCATCATTCACCTTTTCTTCATTTTTTGATGAATCCTTGCCTCCATCAACATCTTTTTCTAGCAACCCAGTCTTTTCATCAGTTGTTTCATCATCATTAATTTCACTGGACTTACTTTCACCTTTTTCCTCATCATTTTCAGTGATATCAACATCATTTTCAGAGTCATTTCTTTTTCTACCAACTTCTTCCAACAAAAGTTGGTCACTTCCTAACTGATCAACATCAGCCTGACTATTATTAACATTTTCTAGGTCACCGCTAACATCTTGACTTTTACTACCTCCATCAGCAAGCTTCTTATCTCTACCAACATTATCAATAACCATTGATATATCTTCAATCGAGTAAGTCCTACAATTGTCACCATCTACACTTTCATTATCATCAGCAGCACCATTCTCATCAATAGATTTCTTGTATGCAGTTTTAGCTATTTCCAGAAGATGTGCAGTCTCAGTTGCTCCAGTCTGTTCAACAAGTTTTCTAAACATACCAGTGGAGTTTTGTAAAAGAAGGTAAGGAGCATCAAATTCCATTATTTTACCGTCATCTAAAACCTTAAATGATAAACACAAACAATGTATGATTACATCAGTGATGAGAAGTTCCCACAACAAATAAACCATTCTCAATAAACTTACATGTTCCAGTTAATAATTGTTGTCCAATTAAATCTCAACACACTATACAATCATACTACCATAAGACAGACAGAAGTTTAACCATCATGACAAAAATCAAGTTGAGATTCACAGTAATAATGATTTATTACATCAACACTTCACTGTAATTAGTAGATTGTTTAGTGCAGTTTATTTTTTTTAAATTTAAGTATCATAATATTTAGTAGTTTTAGCAAGTAAAATCAAAATCTACAAAAGTAAAAATTTAATGAAATTGCAAAAAATTATTAGTATTCTGATTACTTTATCAAGTGGAACCATTAGACATTTGTACCTAATTGTACAAACATTCGTGAATTTTAACCACTGGGTTAAATCTGAGGTAAGGTAAAATTATTGGTTTAAGTTCGGAAGCCAGTGGTTAGATTCAACCAATATTTATACCCTTGTGCGCTGGGAGAAAAAATAGTAGAATCAAGACAAGTGAACTTTCACTTACCAACACCCTATCAGAATCCATGATTGTATGAAGTCTATGAGCGATGGTTAGTACCGTGCAATTACTAAACTTCTCTCTGATGGTGACTTGGATCTGGGCGTCAGTTCTATAATACAAACACAGTTAAACAAATGGCAGCAAGGTGAGACACATAATACCCTCCATGATATTAGAGGATTGTAATAATTATTATCAGTACTTTACAGTACATTGGTAAATTCTGCTTGTCATTATGGTATGGACAATTTAACAGGAACATTAAAGGACTTATACTGTACACTGAAGAAAGTTTGTCATAAAACAAGGAGGCAATGAAATCAACAAAAGGCATGAAGCAGATAAAAATAGACTTGAACATCAAATGGTTCCAAATAGATAAGAAAGTAAGATTTTATTGTGGAGAAAACATGAACAGAACAGAACAATGCGAAATGACCACAATCAAAATACTACCTCATAATGTTTTTCCAGAGATAATATAAACCTTTATAATGAGACAACCTTTGGGGCTATAAAAATTGGTTGTAATAATCAGGTGGTGACAGGTCTTATTATAAAGTTGATTATAAAGAGTTAGCTAAAGCCAATTTTAAGATAAGTGATCATTATAACAAGGTGGTCATAATACTGAGGTGGTTGATATTTGAGGTTTTACTGTTTATTATAATAGATTATATTATATCAGTCACCTTGGATCTACATTGGCAGTGGCTTCATCAATCATCAGAATTTTATTATTGCGCAATATAGCTCTAGCCAGACATATCAGCTGTCTCTGACCTACACTGAAGTTAATACCGCCTTCGGATACCTCAGAGTCTAAACCATGAGGTAAGTCTTCTATGGCATTCTTAAGTTGTACCTAAAATAACATAAATATTGTTACACTATATAGTGTCACCTCTAACATTCCTATTGAAGTCCAAACCAATTGGCTAGGCACACATTGATCTACAAGCTGTACTTAAGTGGTAGCTATTAGCCAGCAACACCATATATCACCAACCTACACAGGCAGGCAGGTCACCAACCAGTCAATATAAAATACATATCAGTTACATGAGTACCAAATACATCAAATTCATGATATTGGTTACTTAAGCCTACTTGAATGTTTAAACATTCTAGATATTCACATGAATTCAACAGCCAGGGTCATTTGGCTTTTAACATTGGAGGAGGACCACAGGTTTTAGCCCTTGTGTATAACCACCTAACCTTCTGTAAGCTAGCTGGACAGCTTTCTTACAAGTGAAATTTGGTCCTGGTTTAGATTCGAACTCACAGCAGTTATAAGACAGATACCATAACCATTTGACCACAGAGGCCCCCATGTAAACATTTTGAAACTAGCTGATGGTAAAAAAAACTGTACCCCATGGTATTACTCCTGGATTTCATAAAAGAACAGTTCTGACATAAATACTAAGAACTCAAAGCTGTATTCACACCTACCTCAGATAAAGCTTTCCATAAATCATCATCATTGTGCATACTGAATGGATCCAAATTTCTTCTAAGTTTACCCGTAAACAAAACTGGATCCTACAATAAAAACAAGATTTACAATCATACAAAGGAAAATAGAAACTAACAAATAGCTTACTTGAAAGAATAAGTATTTTTAGGATAAGACAAATGTACAAACTCTTATTAACTTAAAACATTCTAATCAAAAACTTCTTAATTTACAAGCACAAAAAATCATTGCAAACCATTATAGGATCATAGAATCTTTGTAAATCATGACATTTTGATTTTATTGTCATGAATGGGAATAATTGATATAGGTGTCAAGACATCAGATATACAATAACTGACCTGTATTATGATATAAGTTAACTTGTATAACCTGTGGAATGATAGATAAATGTTTACATGTATTACCTGTGGAATGATAGATAAATGTTTACATGTATTACCTGTGGAATGATAGATAAATGTTTACATGTATTACCTGTGGAATGATAGATATATGTTTTCTGAGATCATGTAAACCAATCTTCTGTATAACTACTCCATCAATTGATATCTGACCAGTTGGTTCCACAAGACGAAACAACATCGTTATCAGAGAACTTTTACCAGCTCCTGTCCTCCCAACAATACCGACCTGTAATATGCATAAAATATGTATATTTAATATGAATATAAGGTTTTTTTAAATAAAAATATGACATAAATAAACATGAAACCACAGACTCATCCAACATACAGACTGGAGACAAATCGTGTTGAGATGTTTCCTATACTTTTACTTTTCACATGAGTTAAATAGACTGCAAGGTTTACAATTTAAATTTGTATCAGTTCAATTTATCTTTGTTCAAGAATTAGCACTGATAAATGAACTTTTAGGACAGGACAATAAAAACAAAGTAAGGGAGTTTTATGGTATAAGTTCTCAGAGGAAATACTATAGATCTAACAGGTATCAGAGCACATACTAAGAGTATAATAATAAGAGAATATAATAAGAGTATATAAAAAATTACATCACAAATTGATTCCAAATACCAATTTCCCATAAAGTTAAAGGGTTTTAAATACAGTATGGACAATAAATGGTAACCACTGAGTACAACATATTGGACATTTGAACTGTAATAAATTTTACACCAGATACATTTTAATAACTTTAAGTAAACCTTTTCTCTGGCTCTAATTGTAAAGCTAAGATCCTTCAGAACTGTAGGAGCATCAGGGGAGTACTTCAGACTAGCACCACTAGCTGATATAGCACCATGTTCCGGCCAGTCTGATGGTGGCTTATCATCATCATCAGCTTCCAGAGGGGCCTCAGATGGTAGGTTAGAATAATCTAATACTCTTTCTACTGATATCATCTGTAAGATAATATATCTTTGTATGAATTCTAAATTTTCAACTTCAATCTCAATTTTTTTCTCATTTTTAATCACAATTCATTTAAATGATAAGGTCACTGATGCAAGTCAAGAGAATCCATTAATAACATCCAGATAATTATGAACATTTTACCAGTTCCAGTAATTGTTGGCAAAATAACACTTTAAAGAGTGATTAGTTATAATCAAAATTGTAAGTATTTTGAATTTTCATTATTTAGTTATAAATGTACATCAATTTTAACCCATAGAAATTGATAAATCCACACTAATGTAAATACAGAATAACCCCTGAAAACCAGACCCCTTCCAGACAGGGCCAAAATTCCAGTAATCTGAAAATTTCAGAGAACTATTGATTATAGAATTGAAAAAAAATGGGACTTAAGAAGTTATACTGTACATGATTAAACTGTTTGTATCATTACCTGATTTTCCACCTCAGCACTCTGTCTAACACCCCACTGAAACATTCCCATCAAGGTCATAGCATATGTCATGGAGAGCCCGACCAAACCAGCATTCAGACCTGTAATATAAACACTTGTATTGTTATAAAGTGTTCATATTGTAAATAACAACTATAGCCTATGTAATGTTGGTACATAATAAATACAGATTGTACTCTATATACTGTAATACACTTACCACACTGTGTGAAGTTTCAGACTGACTTTTAAAGGGACCATGTAAAGCGCAATTGAATATAGTGTCATAAATTTTTGTGCTATATCAATGGACTTGTATTTGTAATGTTTATTATTTCTATATTAACAAAGCCACGGATGTAAATTTAATGGGAACTGGAAAACAAAAGCACTAAGAGCACCTGAGTGTGTAAAAGCAAATTAGGAGTCGGTGCATTTGTATACACAAGCATTAATGAAACAGGTGACATATAAAACAGCTAAATCAGGCTGAATAACACATCATGAATACAAACAGTTATTATGGTATTGTTTTTTTCATGAAGTCTTACTCTGATTGCAGAAAAATAACACAACCTAGTAACTATGGTGTTGCTTTTTCATGAAGTTTTACACTAACAACAGAAAAAGAACACAGTCTAACATCTGACAACTTACTGTCAGCAGCCAGTACACAGCAGAATGAGACGGCTGTCACAAACATAGCGCATAACCAGTCTAGACGTATAGCGAGCCATCGTGAAGACGTCAGGAACAAGAACCAAGCTTCCGTGTGTAAATCTTGATGATTATCAAACTCTTCTATAAACTTATCCTGCACACCAAATGCTCTGATTGTATGAAGACCTTGTAAGGAGGCACTAAGGTGTGAAAACACAGGACTTCGAGCTGAAAAGTCATAAATAGTACTTTTTCAAACACAGTGAAATAAAAGAAAAAAAATATTTAAATCAACCACACATCAGGTTATTAATTCTTGTCTTCCAAAGGTTTATATATAACATAAATATAACCAATCATAATTAAATAAATGCTGAAAGACTTCCATAAACAAAACATATCCATCGCTCATGATTTCTATATTTAAATAATGTATACGACTGATGAGAAAAAAAGGTCTCCAGATTTCCTAAAATACAATTAGGCTAGACAAAAAACAAAGTCATTTTTAAAACTACATCAGCAAAAATAAAATAGAGTAGATAGGTCACGAAACTTATCCTTTCAAATTTCTTTTTTGAACATAACTAGAGGTACATTCATTCCTAAGTATTTTCGTATCTTGGATTATAATGCTAGAAAAAATATATGGTTGGTCAGGTAATTGTAAAAACAATTTTTTTTCTGGCCTCAAGTATTCGTCAACGAGATGAGAGAATTTCACAGGAAATAACAGTAAAAATAAAACAAACATAACTCACTTGTTCCTTCAAGCCTTTTGATATGCCTGGATGTACGAATGTAATACTTCCTAATGACTACAAACAGTACAATAAGGGGTCCCACAACAATAAACACCCATGGATTGACCACACCCGCCACAATCACAATACCAATGATGAGCAAGGCACACTAGAAATAGATTGAACATATTACATTAGAAGTATCACTATACCAATATAATATATAACGATAAAATATTGTAACATGCAATAAAATGTAACATTAACATTGAATTAGAAAATGGATCCAAATATCACAATTTCCTCAATTCTAGATTCAACTAGGCTCTATATACCTGGTGGTTCTTTAAACGTACTGATTTTTCAGTCATTTTGAGTTTTGATTCACTTTTAAGTACAAATCAACTCCTTAACTGAGTAAGAATAATATAATGGAAACTAATCTACCTGATGTGAGCTACAGGAACCAGAATTACATTTAAACACCTGAGAAAGTAGACAAGCAAAATGAATAAAACAAGAATTGATCCTTTTTTTCTTATCTTATTATCATACTGTATGTGTGATATTCACCTGAACAAAATCAAAGAAAGTAATCGGTAATAAATCATCCATGTGTCCAACATCCTTTGAGAATCTATTCAAAATACGACCTGTAATTGTAGAAATGACAAGAAATTAAACTAGCGCATATCATTACAATGTCTGCAATTTGATTGGTTGACTATCAGGCAAATCTAGTCAAAAGAATCGATAATTCACAACTCTTGGTGAAAAGGCAGATTTAAAAAAAAGTTTATGAAGACCTTTTTGGTTGAACTAGGAAACACTAGCCCCTCACCACTGTAAGTTCAAATCCCACACAGGACCAGACAAATTTCGTAGGTGAGGAAGCTGTCTAGCTAGCTTATGGAAGGTTAAGTGTTCTACTCTGGTGTAGGCTTGGATTCCTCCTCCACCTTTAAAGCTGGAAGGCTTCAAATGACTCTTGTTGTTGGTTAAAACCCAAAACAATAAAAGAAACTTCATGTACTGTCACTCTGTTCAATGGTCAATAGAGTTAAAACTTGTAGGTGACCAGACAATGCTGCAAAAGATGGATGACCACTGTTACAAATAAACAAGTATATATTGTAACTACTAACCTACAGGATTATTATCAAAGAATCCTATATGAGATCTAAGTATACTGGCAAACATTTTATTGTGTAGGCATTGTGAGGCGTCTACAGCTACTTTGAAGAACATGAGGGCACGGAGTAGTCCGAACAGAAATACGCCTACAATGATGCCACTAAATACAGCAACGTTGTAATGTGTGTCTACTGTAGGGATAGTGATATTAGAATTAGAGCTATTTGTAGCATTTACACTATCCATCCAATTCTGTAGTCTCAACATAGCCGCATGCCGAGCCTCTTCCTGATTGGACCTGTTAAAGTAAACAATAGACCATGACTTATCCATTATTTGACTTCTTCATACAAGAGTTTGATCCTTAATGACAGGTTCATTAAATGTAACAGCCAACCAGGTTTTAACTTTCTCTAATGGCAGCAGGAAAAAGCATCTTTATGTCAAATATGCAGAAAGTTATCAGAATTATATTTCAGACAACCAGTCTTTAAAGATTTAATGGGCCGTGGTCCAGTGGTAAATGCGCTGGACTTGTAACCCGGAGATCTGGGTTCGAATACCATTAAGGCATCATACATATAACATGTTCTTTAGTACAAATCTTTTAATGTGATGGGAGTTGTATTTAACACATAAACAAAATAACAAAGCTTTAATATGGACGTAAAAATGAACAAACTAATATTATGTAAAAAAATGCCAGATTTTTGGTACTTAGGCAATATTTCAGAGAAAAAAATTATATAACAGTTATTAAATTTAACAAAGAACTTTTTTAACTGAAGATAGTAAAAATTGATGTGGAACTATCAAGAAAAAGAAGTTAAACAACTGACGTGGTTATCATATACTAGATGTATACTAGACCAATACGTACCAATACGAGAGCCACCAATCACTGAAGATATATGAACACTGTGCTGCCAAACACAGGATAACAAGTACCAGAAACTTGAATATACCCGCACCAGCCTTAAAGTACTGATAATATACTCCCATACCAACAGTACCTTCATGTCGCTCCTCCTGCTCAGGTAACTGTACAGCTTCAGCCTGGAATATATATATATATATACAGTAAAACCTCGATAATGAGACCAGCTTTGGGACCCCAAACAAATTTGTTGTAATAATGATGTGTTCTAATTACCAAGCTGAATTATAGGGGAGTAAATGGAAGCCAAAAATAAGTGATTGTTATAACAGGGTGGTCATATTATTGAGGTGGTTACTATTTGAGGTTTTACTGTAATCTTAGTACATACATATAACACTAGAGTGATCCTTACTAGTCTAAACTATATTCTATACTGAATAGGAACAGGTACAGTTTCCTGTTGTGACAGACACACACACTGACAAGTGTTTGTGATAGGTGGGCTTATGGAAGTTGGTGGTTCAAGCCAGGTGTACCCTGTGTCTACCCTGGGGTCTTCTAACACCATTAAAGCTGGAAAGTTGCCTAATAAGACTGGCTGTTGGTGCAACATTAAACTCAAGTTAAAGAAAAGTCTGCGTGATCGTTTTCAACTACAGTGCTATTTATCTGTATTTTCATAATATTGACAATACAAAAGACAAAATTACATATTTACTACAATTACTATAAGCTCTATTCACCAAATAAAAGATTAACATACAAGATATTCCAGTTGAAATTGTCACCTAACTTCTTGGTAATTGTTTACTGTTATATCAATACATTCACATATTTCACTAATAGCTAATTAAAGCTCAGAGCATAAGTATGTATCAATTCTGCATTTTGGCAATTAATATTGTTTTACTAAATAAAAAAATAAGACGATAATTTGAAACAGTCCCATAGATACAGTCAACTTGTGGTAATAGACACCTATGAACAATGGACACCTGTCTACAACGGACAATTCTGGGTTTTCTGCAGGTTGTCGATTGTACACAAGTTTGACTGTAGATATTTTAAAAACTGTACAGATTCTGTATTCATACATGAATTGTTTAAAAACAAAACTTCACCTCAAATTCTGTTCCTATGGAAGTAAGAGACATCATTGAACCTTGAGGTTCCACAGTTGAATGACGGGAACATGACGAATCTAATCGAACACGATGTCGTACATTGGTCCCGTGACCTTTAACATGATCATGTTTTCTGTAATACAAGAGATAAAACAAAACTCTAAGTGGTGACAGACAGCTGCTCTCCGACTGATTAACTTCCTGTACTTAATACTCAATAACTGAAGTAAAAATACACCTCAAGGCACAGACAACACTTGGATCAATACATAAACAGAATTCTTAGAAAACTGACAAAAAATATCTCTATTAACGAAAAGGAGAGTTAATTTATCATGTAAGAATCACTGTGATATGTTTTACCTTAAATCTGCAGATTCATAAAAATCAGGTTCTTCTGTCTCCTTCTCATCATGTTTCAGTAATGATGAAAAATCAACTCCTGATGTGGATAATTCCTGGAATGTTCCTTTCCCTATCATATCACCCTAGAGAACAACAAATATTCCGTTACCATGGGGACATAATTTAAAGAACATATTGTAGTACTATGATATAACAGAAGAAGAATATCTATTCACAGGCAAACTTACGCCCTAGGCTTTAAATGAATCAGATTGAGACTAAACAATATCTGAGATATTTTATCATTATTTAACCCTTTTAAGCATACTTTGGAATCTTCCAAATTCAAAGCTAACATACACGACATCAATTTATTTAAGAAAATTGGGTTAGTGGAAAACATTGTGGCAAAAGAAACCATTACTCATTACAAACAATGGCTTCTTTTGCCACAATATTTTCAAAAGTCGTCAGCTTCAGATGCATGGGAAATGCGGTATTATGAGGCAAAGGGTTAAGGATAATGTATCATTACTATAATGTATGTATTACAGACAAATTCTTGTCTAAAATCAAACATAAAAGCTCACATCATTGATAACCAAAGCTCTGGATGCCAACATAGGTTTACAGAAGTATGAGTAAATATTTAAACATTAAACTGACTCCGAATGTTCAATCGATCTCCTTTATTACTGATAGAAATTCTGTTAGACAAAATATATGTAGATTTACCTCTTTCAGGATGACAAAATATATGAAGAATTACCTCTTTCAGGATGACAAAATATATGTAGAATTACCTCTTTCAGGATGACAAAATATATGAAGAATTACCTCTTTCAGGATGACAAAATATATGTAGATTTACCTCTTTCAGGATGACAATCTGTTCTGCTTGTTTAAGGAATTGTAGTTGATGTGTTACTAATATTCTTGGTTTGTCCTTCAGATAACCTTGTACCACACTGTAATATAGTTCACACAAATATTACCAACATAAAGTAGAAATTCAGATCATATTAGATCATATTAGATTCATTGATATAAAATTAAATGACAGTTAAATGTATCAAGCAGACCAACAAACAAATTAAAATCAACAATAAACAAGAGGACCAAGATGGCCCTTTATTCACTCACCTGAGTAAAGATTGCAACTTCTTAGGTTTTACTCTGATTTGATCTGGTGACCTAGTGGGCCCATGTTCTAACAAACTCATTAAAACAAACTTTCTTTTAAAGTTTGATGAAGATACAATCAAAACTGTGACCTCTTGAATGTTAATGACCCCCAAAGTGTGGACCCCAGATGCTGGATGCCGGATATTGACTGATCTTAATAGCTCACTGAGCACTATGTGCATGAAAATACAAAATGTGTAGATAATTATTATCTTTAACCGGCAAAAGCTTTAACTCAGAACATTGAATTTATGCCATTAGCTGGGTTTAATATTTCATCAGTTTAAAATCTGAACGATTAGGGTACTTCAAGTGGTAATAATGACAGAAGATTCAAGTTTTGAGAGAACATTTTATTGAGAAACTCACTTCTCGAAGATATGTCTGCCCACAGCGGCATCAACAGCACTTAATGGGTCATCTAACAAGTATACATCAGCATCCATATACAGAGCACGTGCCAAACTGACTCGTGCTCTCTGACCACCACTAAGACTCACACCACGGTCACCAATCAGTGTCATGTCTCCATGTGGCATAATTTCCATATCCTGTAACATAAAAAATCATGGTTGGGTGTTTAAAGTGCAGTCAATCCAAAAATCATGTAGTAAGTTTTAACTTACTTGGGAGTGTAAAAATTTTTGAAAGGCAGATACAAAATGGTGGTCGTCCTCACAGAAAGTTTGGTCATCCTTAAGCCATTTCTAATTGACATCTGCCTTCTCTGTGCCATTGACAGACAGCATGATAGATGTAAACAAATTTTGACCATGTTTCGAACTCAAAAATCTACCATCAAACATACAGTCTGTGTTGCAATAATACTGCATACCAGTCTACACATATTTTGCTACTTAACTAAGAGCATTGCTACACATATTTATTGAAGAGAATGAGTTTATATACCAATCAAAAATATTGTTTTCTTGCAAAAAGTAGAAGATGAGACTATGAAACTTAATTGTCCGGTCAGGCCACTTAAATTAAAATCTTGCACATCCAACCTTGAGATTTAGTCTCAAATACGAGCAGACAAGTGGAGTTTTACACCCCTACATTACTAACAAAATTCAAAGTTGATGAAGCAATATGAATCTTACCTTGTTTAATGCACAAGCCTTCAGGATTTTGTCATATTTTGCTTTCTCATACTTGTTACCAAAGATGATGTTTTGTCTGAGACTGGCTGAGAATACCCATGGTTGCTGGGCAACATAAGCCAAACGACCTTTAACCTCGATACTACCATCCATGAGAGGTAGCTCTTTAAGCACAGCCATCAACAGGGAGGACTGAAATAAACATGAAATAAATGGTAAATTATCTATACATAACCCATCAGCATTATCATACAGTGTTAGGCCAATCAGATAGAATGATAAATTGAAAAATTGAAGACTGAAAACTGACAAATCTTTGTTCTGCTTATTGGATAAATCTGTAGACCCATTAATACAAAATCCCAGATAACACACTACACAAACATAATGATATCTACCTTTCCAGCACCAACTGGTCCTATTACAGCCAGTAATTTCCCCGTGTCTACTTTAGCTGACACATTTTGTAAGGTCATCTGTTCCACATTCTAAAAATAAAATTTCATGCATCTAACAAAGACTAAAAGATGTTCTACAGTTTACGAATAAGAACACTTTGATGTAACAAGGACTAACGGACAAACAATTATAACATACCAATTATATCCTAATAAATGCCCAACAACTTATTAATGCCACCAAATATTAATTCATATCAATAAAAAATGAAGAATGAAATAATTTGATTACTCAAACATTGAAAAAAGAAACTGTGTCCTCTATAACGTCTGAGATGTATACTGGGAATACTTTCATAAAGTGAACTAAAAAACAGAAAAGGAAAATCTTGATATTCAAACCTCATAACAAAATTACAGGCGACAGTTCCACATAGCTTTGTTCACAGTTTATATTGTCTCATTAAACAGGAAAAGGCAAAAACATGATGACAACAATCAGATTTTATAAGAGAGGGGCGTAAAACAATGACTGCCACTTTAATTTGACCTAAAATGGCAACAGATTTTTATAAACAAACCTGGTCCCATTTGGCAGATACATTGTCTATATCTATACTAGCATCAAGTACTAGATCGTCTTTCACCTCATCTTGTCTCTGGTGTTCAGGGAGTTCGTCAAGCAACAAAAATGTCTGAAATATCATCATGTACAATTAATCATCAATTAAAATAACGTTGTGTACCATTAAATAGTGATTAAAATATCATTAATTACCATTAAATAGCAAATAAAATATCATCATGTACCATTAAATAGCAATTAAAATATCATTATATACAACTAATTATCAATTAAAATACTTTATTTACGTAAATCAAGATATACCAGTTGTACATATTACTGTTTAATTTACGTATTAACAATAGTTTTAACTTTCTTTAAAATATTCTACAAGAGAGAATCATTAATTATTGAGATTTATGTTAAACAAATTAAACAAACAAATTTTAAACCACAACAAATTTGATATGACAATAAGAAACAAAATGCTTTGATTAAATACACCCAGAATAAACTGTATTACTTTGTGTTAAAAGATAGCCATTGGAAAATCAAAACATTTCTATAAAGTTCCATTTACTGTAATTAATAGTCGATTAGTTAAGAAAACTTTATTAATTAATTAATTAGAATAAATTAATATCATTAAAATAATCATGTTACGTGATATGTCATTGCAATGACAAATGATTTTAAATCGTCATAGGAACATACAGTCTGAGCAAAGGTACAGTAGTTTTGTGCGGAGCTAACAGGGGACATAATGTTATGACTCTTGATATAACTGAACTCAGCACACAGAAAATATAAGAATCTCATAGTGGTGAACTAGCTGCCCCGACCTTTATCAACAGTTCAGTGTTCTACAACCAACCTGGCAAGGCCTGATAAAAAGGTAAGTACGTTTTTCATATTTCATTGCATGGTAAGAGACAATAATACAATTTATTATATTATCAAAGTAATACAGATTGAGTTGAATAGAAAGATGCGTATTTCAATTTTGTAAAACCAAGAGAGAATAGAACTCACCACACAACAGATAGTGACAGTGTCTAAGATTATTAAAACTTAAGTAATTGCAAAATGTAAGGATCTGGTACCATGAAAACATATAAATTCCCACAACCATATAGCTTCTTGAGTAATAATGATGCATTTATGATGTAGTACATCTGTATATATACCACTAGAATACAAGTGAATGACTTGTATTTACTACAGTAATTTGAAAAGCCAAAACCTTGAGTCCAATTAAGTTCCTAGATGTTAACCCTGAATTCATAATTGATGTGTAAGTAAAAATTGAAACAGTTTAATTTAAAGACAAAAGATTGAGGACATAAATGTATCATTTTATTTAAAACATCCATAATGTTGAAAATAAATCTTAGAAATTGTCATTTTTATACAGTCAAACCTGTGAACAAAGGCCACCCTTGTAAATGACAAAATGTGGCCTTTACTGACAGATGACCTTTATTCAGATGTCAGTTTGTTCTAAATAATCATTGACGGTCTTTTAAAGAATGACCTTTATATGCACGGTGTGATCAAAGAATGACCTTTATATGCACGGTGTGATCTTTATTTGGAGGAGGTCACAAACCCAGGTTAGACTGCATTTGACAAAATTCTAGGTAAAAATATCAATAGAAACAAAACTACATCTACAGCAGTTTCATGAGCTAAGCAGGGTTTTATTGAATGCATTTTGTGAGGAATTTAAACTGGAATAAATACTGGTAGAATATCGTGACATGCTCCCAAGTTTTAGTGACAGAAGGTATAATGATAAAGCTGAACAGAGAACATGTCTACAATTATTAAGTTGACTGCCATATTGGATACACCTAATCAGAAACATCAGGTGTACATTACTGTGAACACTGAATGTATGGTCAGTTTTTAAGGTGTAATGAGTGGTCAGTTTCTGAGGTAAGCATGTGTGGTCAGTTCCTTAAGCATATCTGAATGCAAGTTTCTTTAGTATAATTGAGCGGTCAATTTGTACTGTATCTTTGAGTGGTCATTTTCTGAGGCATTCTTGAGTGGTCAGTTTTTGAAGTATAATAGAGTGGTCAGTTTTGGAGACATCATTGGGTGGTCAGTTAAGGAGGTAAACTTGAGTGGTCAGTATGAACAAAGAAATTCTACATTTTCAACAATGCATTCATCTGATAACTAAAAATTAAGTGAGAACTGTATGAACAAATTAAGCATGAGGACGTTCAAAACAAAAAAAAACCCAAAAGATTGGTAAATGATCAATGAAACTTCAGAACTTCATTAAATTACTGAACTATAACATATCAGCAGGATTATGTTCAAGACTCCTAACAGTTTGCTGGGCTTCAATTTTTACCAATTTGATATTTACCCGGAGTCTTCAAGCAGTATCATTTAGGTCTCCAATGTTAATAGCCGGTAAGAACATGGCTCGTATGACAAAAGAATCAATGAAAAGTCCCATACATGGTATCATCACAAAAATACTTTCAGGCAATAAAGTTTTTCCATAAATATTTGAATGAAAGACAGTAAGAATGAGTTATAGAAGTCTGGTCATGTTTTGATATGATGTTATCACATAAACTATGCAATACGCTTTTTGTGGAGTCTTCCTGTATTCCCGTATTGTTCAATAAAAGTATGAACAAAGAAATTCAATGTGTTCATTAATACACTCATCAGATCATACAATGTAAGTGAGAAGTGTATGCATAAAAGTAAGCATGAAGACACATATTCAAAGCAGATAAAAAAATCCTAAAGGTTAGTAAATTATCTAAGAAACCAGTCACTAAATTACAAAATCACAACAGATCAGCAGGATTATTTTCAAGAGTGCAAATAGTTTGTTGAGCTTCATTTTTTTACAATGTGATATTTACCACAAGTCTTTGAGCAGTACTACTAATGTCTCCAATTATGTAAGACTGCAAGAACATGGCCCGCATGACCAAAGCATTTACGAGAAGTCCAATGTATGGTAAAATCACAAAAATACTTTCAGGTAATAAAGCTTTTCCAAAAATATTGGAATGAAAAACAACAAAAATGAGTAATAGAAGCTTTGTAATGATAAAATATGATGTTTTCGTATAAACTCTGTAATACGCTTTTTGTAGAACCTTCCTGTATTCTGACCTGTAATAATCAAAGTTTATGATATCTGAGATGTGGTAAATTGTTCTAAATGTATTATACAATACACTCACATCACATGACATAGAAATGCAACAGGATTGGACAAAATGGTCACATGACATAGAAATGCAACAGGATTGGATAAAATGGTCACATGACATAGAAATGCAACAGGATTGGATAAAATGGTCACATGACATATTTTAGCAAGGAAGCAACAGAACAGTCTGAAAAAGTGCATTTTTTGGACAAATCTAGCATACAATAATAAGCAATTTTGTCCAGAAATCTGGGACTTGTATAGGTATATACAGAATGTGGTGATTATATGTCAAGTCTCAAACTCTGATTAAAAAAAGATACAGCCTAATACAACTTTAAACAGATGTGATAAAAAAAACATGCAATGAACTGATGGGAAATGTTAAAATGTGTTTTATATATAAGCAAGGAAATAGTGCACTGGGGTTTAACATAGAGCAGAAACAATCTAAGGTATACATGAGGCATACATTACCTGGGACCAATATACATATGTATACTGATCCCAGGCAATTATTGATTTCCTGTAAGGAGCCTCAAATGTAATGACTGATTTACTCATATCTGGTCATGAATTTTGGGCCAAAACAGTTCCAATAGTTTTCAGGAATGATATTAAAGCAAACAATAAAATGTGGGCAGGTTCTAGTTGGACAACAAAATGAATACTTAAAATATACAATACAACAATTTTTATTAATGTTAACGAAAAAATGCACTCCTGCTTTGTCAGATTAATATCAATATCAGCTGTTCAACACTTATACTGCTGCAAACACTGGAAGAAGAAAGGAAGAATTTGAGACTCAGAAAGTTAATTGCAAGCCTTTAATAGCTGAATAAAGAAAGTAAAAGGTACCTAATTTACAGGAACTTGCAACAATTGTTCATTTTATGTAATAATGTGTTTATTTATAACTCTCTGAGGGAGGTAATAAAACATTCTAAACAAGAAGGTCTGTCAGGAACCTGATGGAGTAGAATTTAGACAATGTCATTTTTTTACATGAAATATAGAGTTTACATTTCACCCGTAAACATACAATAAATCCAAAGCTTTGTAAATTATCTATGAACCCAGTCAATAAGTGACTGAAACACAACACATTAGCAGGATTATGTTACAGAGTGCAAATAGTTTGCAAGGCTTCAATTTTTTTACAATTCGATATTTACCACAAGTCTTTGAGCAGTACCACTTATGTCTCCAATTATATAAGACTGCAAGAACATAGCCCGTAAGACCAAAGCATCTACGAGAAGTCCGATGTAGGGTATAATCACAAAAATACTTTCAGGCAGTAAAGCTTTTCCATAAATATTGGAATGAAAAACGACAAAAATGAGTAGAAGGAGCTTGGTAATGTTATCATATGATGTATTCAAATAAACTCTGTAATACGCTTTTTGTAGAACCTTCCTGTATTCTGACCTGTAATAATCAAAGTTTATGATATCTGAGATGTGGTAAATTGTTCTAAATGTATTATACAATACACTCACATCACATGACATAGAAATGCAAGAGGACAGGACATTATGATCACATGACATAGAAATGCAACAGGATTGGATAAAATGGTCACATGACATATTTTAGCAAGGAAGCAACAGAACAGTCTGAAAAAGTGCATTTTTTGGACAAATCTAGCATACAATAATAAGCAAGTTTGTCCAGAAATCTGGGACTCGTATAGGTATATACAGAATGTGGTGATTATATGTCAAGTCTCAAACTCTGTTTAAAAAAAGATACAGCCTAATACAACTTTAAACAGATGTGATAAAAAAAACATGCAATGAACCGATGGGGAATGCTAAAATGTGTTTTATATATAAGCAAGGAAATAGTGCACTAGGGTTTAACATAGAGCAGAAACAATCAAAGGTATACATAAGGCATACATTACCTGGGACCAATATACATGTGTATACTGATCCCAGGCAATTATTGATTTCCTGTAAGGAGCCTCAAATGTAATGACTGATTTACTCATATCTGGTCATGAATTTTGGGCCAAAACAGTTCCAATAGTTTTCAGGAATAATATTAAAGTAAACAATAAAATGTGGGCAGGTTCTAGTTGGACAACAAAATGAATACTTAAAATATACAATACAACAATTTTTATTTATGTTAACGAAAAAATGCACTCCTGCTTTGTCAGATTAATATCAATATCAGCTGTTCAACACTTATACTGATGCAAACACTGGAAGAAGAAAGGAAGAATTTGAGACTCAGAAAGTTAATTGCAAGCCTTTAATAGCTGAATAAAGAAAGTAAAAGGTACCTAATTTACAGGAACTTGCAACAATTGTTCATTTTATGTAATAATGTGTTTATTTATAACTCTCTGAGGGAGGTAATAAAACATTCTAAAACAAGAAGGTCTGTCAGGAACCTGATGGAGTAGAATTTAGACAATGTCATTTTTTTACATGAAATACAGAGTTTACATTTCACCCGTAACATAAAATAAATCCAAAGCTTTGTAAATTATCTACCAGTGAATGAGTGACTGAAACACAACACATTAGCAGGATTATGTTACAGAGTGCAAATAGTTTGCAGGGCTTCAATTTTTTTACAATGTGATATTTACCACAAGTCTTTGAGCAGTGCCACTTATGTCTCCAATAATATAAGACTGCAAGAACATGGCCCGTATGACCAAAGAATCTACGAGAAGTCCGATGTAGGGTATAATCACAAAAATACTTTCAGGTAATAAAGCTTTTCCATAAATATTGGAATGAAAAACGATAAAAATGAGTAGAAGGAGCTTGGTAATGTTACGATATGATGTATGCAAATAAACTCTGTAATACGCTTTTTGTAGAACCTTCCTGTATTCTGACCTGTAACAATCAAAGTTTATGATATCTGAGATGTGGTAAATTGTCCTAAATGTATTATACAGTACACTCACATCATATGACATAGAAATGCAACAGGATTGGACAAAATGGTCACATGACATAGAAATGCAACCAACAGGATTGGACAAAATGGTCACATGACATAGAAATGCAACCAACAGGATTGGACAAAATGGTCACACGACATAGAAATGCAACCAACAGGATTGGACAAAATGGTCACATGATACATTTTAGCAAGGAAGCAAGAGAACAGTCTGAAAAAGTGCATTTTTGGGACAAATCTATTATACAATAAAAAAGCAAGTTTGTCAAGAAACCTTGGACTTGTATAAGCATGTACAGAACATGGTAAGTGAAGTAAGTCTCAAATTCTAATAAAAATGGTACAGGCTAAATACAACTTTAGCCAAATATGATAAAAGCCATACACTGAACCAAAGAGAAGTATTAACATGGGTTTTATATAAAACAAGGAAATGGTGCACTGGGGCTTATCATAAAGCAGGAACAACTAGCAAATTACAAACAATCTGTTCCTCAAAGTTCAAATATAGAACTCAGCATGGCATTGTACACTTTTATTTAAACAGCAGTAGTCTGGCTGGAAAATACTAGCTAACAAAGTTTGCTGTGAGGCAAGTACGACTTTAACAAGCAAGTGAAAGACGTGGAACTTGACAACATGCAGAATGTGATAAATGAGGCAACAATATGAATTTATAAGAACAAAAAATGATGGAAAAAACTTCCACAACAGAATGACACAAAACCATATTAGTAATAGACTCTCTCACACCATGTTTATACCAGACTCTCTCACACCATATTAGTACCAGACTCCATATTAGTACCAGACTCTCTCACACCATATTAGTACCAGACTCCATATTAGTACCAGACTCTCTCACACCATATTAGTACCAGACTCCATATTAGTACCAGACTCTCCCACACCATATTAGTACCAGACTCCATATTAGTACCAGACTCTCTCACACCATATTAGTACCAGACTCTCCCACACCATATTAGTACCAGACTCCATATTAGTACCAGACTCTCTCACACCATGTTTATACCAGACTCTCTCACACCATATTAGTACCAGACTCTCTCACAACATGTTTATACCAGACTCTCTCACACCATATTAGTACCAGACTCTCTCACACCATATTAGTACTCTCACACCATGTTTATACCAGACTCTCTCACACCATGTTTGTACCAGACTCTCTCACACCATATTAGTACTCTCACACCATGTTTATACCAGACTCTCTCACACCATGTTTATACCAGACTCTCTCACACCATATTAGTACCAGACTCTCTCACACCATATTAGTACTCTCACACCATGTTTATACCAGACTCTCTCACACCATGTTTATACCAGACTCTCTCACACCATGTTTGTACCAGACTCTCTCATACCATATTAGTACAAGACTCTCTCACACCATGTTTATACCAGACTCTCTCACACCATATTACTACCAGACTCTCACACAACATGTTGATGATAAACTCACTCATGTCATGTTAATCTTAGACTCCATGAAGATCCAGCAGGTAGAAAATCAAGTAAAACACGACTTCACAGGACAATAGCATAATTGCACCATAAGAGAATAATAAACAATGACGAGAATGAACTCAAGGTATTTTCCATTCTAGAAGAAGAAATCAGTGATATAAAGAAGAATAGCAGCAGCGAAATAAAGCTGTGTCATCGACCTTCTGAATGAAACATTATGTTAACAGTTTACCTATAACCGTACCTACATGGAATAGAATGCATATTGTGTATTGACTGTCTGAACTCAGTGACTTGTCTATAACCGTACCTACATGGAATAGAATGCATATTGTGTATTGACTGTCTGAACTCAGTGATTAGAGGAAAAAGATTTCAAATTCATTTTTGTTACAAAACTGAATCTAATGAAAAAGTAGCATAAATAAGGACAATAAATATTATTCTACTTCACAGTAGAAAAAAATTAATACTTAACTAGTCACATGTTTTATGAAAAATTAAGTTTATATGCTCCCACATAACTGATTTATAGACAATTGATTAGAAATGTATTTAACATGTTCCCAGTTATAAAACACATTTGTTATGGTGATTAAAGGTTGTTTCTATGGTAATAGTGTATTGTAATACATATGATGTGTAAGTCTACAAGTATCATGATGTGTAAGTACCTTAAGTCTGCTTCTCTGTTTTTTTACAACCTTTTTTTACAAATATACAAGACATCTTAATGTCTTGAATAACACATCAATTTCCAAATAAAGCCCCCATCCAAACTGGGAACCAGAATGCTTCTGTATAGCAAATAAGCTGCATGACATTATACAAATTGCAATAATACCATGCTAGAACAGATGCAGGAAATATACATATAAAATGTATGTAATTTTATCACTCACAGTAGAATCAACTTACATGTATACGTCTGACAGAGACCATAAATTCTTGAAATCTTTGTACAAACAAAAACAATACACCCATCATTGTATGGGACAGCAGAAGCAACAATGGCAGACACCTGTACAATCTCTTTGCTATAATATGTCCTCCATTCATAACAAATGTTACTATGACAACTAAGTACATAAGCCTCGGACCAAGCACCCAATTAGATGCCGAAATGCAAGACATCACCATGGTATGCCATATTTCCCGTCTCTCTTTGCTGAAAAAGATGATGATGACAGAATGTGTCAATCCTATCAGCCTTAAGTTACCTCAAAACAAAAAAGTATACAGTAGTGTCAAACCAAGTCATAAAAACTGTACAGCACAGTTAATAGTACTTTAACAAGACCAATAAATGTTCCCTATTGGAACACATTGAAAGGGGTCCCCAACTTAAACATACATATAAATGAAACAGAGCCCAATCATATAAAGCTTGGTTAAATTTAATCACTGGGTTTTTGAAGTTTTGTTGAGAGGTTAACCAAATGTTTAACAGAAACAAAATGGCTGCCTTTCTTGTACCAAATGTCAGTGGACCTCAGCAATTCAGATAGGTAAGCAGACAAACAGAAATCCAGATTACTTCATTACCAATATCAGACATGTGGGCTTAACCAAAATTTTACTTAACCCAAAAACAACCCAAATTTTAACCGATTGATTAAATTTAACCAATATTTATACAACTTATGCCTATAAAATAGAAATGTTCTCACACGTAGTTTTCATAGGCTAAAAAAATAGCATATCCTTTTAGTTCAACAAGACAACTCAGAAAAAAACTGTTACAGCATGGGGAAGCAGACAGGGACATTAGTAATTCAAGATCTTTGTTGGAACGGTTATGCTGACAACATGACAGACTAATGAATGGATGAACTGATAAATAACTGGATATATAAACTACTGAAGATTTACCAATAGAGAATGAATGCAAAAAAGGACTTGCAAGGATATGCTGACAAATTGCCAGACAAACAGATGAATGAATGTTATTAACAGACTTGAATTGCCTGATGTATAAATTGCCAAATATTTACCAATACAGGACAAGCAAAAGTAAAGACTTGCAGGGTTGTGCGGACAAAATGACAGATGAATGAATGGACAAACAGACTTGAATTGCCTGATGTATAAATTGCCAAATATTTACCAATACAGGACAAGCAAAAGTAAAGACTTGCAGGGTTGTGCGGACAAAATGACAGATGAATGAATGGACAAACAGACATAAATGTTAGATATCATCTGAATATTCACCAGAAGGGGACTAACAAGCTAATGACATGCATGAAAACAGTAAATAACAATATTCTTATTAAATATCAATGACCATATCTGGATAGACAAGATTTAGAAAACAGGGTGCTGCTTATCAGATAAACAGACAAATTCACATACAATTAGTACCAATTAACCAATTTTTAACAGTTCACTTGACTGCCAGCATTATGTTGTAATCTTTACAACTTTCAAGCAATAAGCTTATAATGAAATCCGAACACCAAACAACACACGCAAACATATTATTATATACAAATATGAATTGCAAAATACATAAATTACATCTTCTATATAAGAGGCGGCCATATAAAGAAATGATCAGTATCATCATTAGTGAATACAACATCTTTTGTGGATGTCACGTGACAGAATGAAGCCTTGGCCACAGAAAACTTAAAATTCAAGTAGAAACATTTAAACAATTCTTCCTTCATCCAATCATGTTTAAAACACTATGACAATATTCAAACAAATCAATCACCCTGTCAATCAATTAATTCATTAATCAATTAATTCATTAATAAATTCACCAATCGATCAAATCTGATTGTAAAGTGTTCCTAACAATTTTAATGCAGGAAATATGCATTATTATATAATCATTATTAGTTATATTAATAGTGTTATCACAATGCCCAGGTAGATTATAATAGTTATTTCCTGTATATATACATACATGTATGTTTATACCTGTATCTAAAAATGCTAATAAGTATTTTGTTAAGACCAGGTAACTTAAAGAAAAATCTCCTACTAATTTCAAATAATCTTTTTAATAAAAAATAATAAGATACAAAGTAAGGTATGAGTCCAAAAAAAAGATGTAAAATAAAATAATGAGGCAATGTGCTCATTTATATCATATTGAAAACTATTATCATGAAAATGTGACCAATTATAAATGCACAGAAAATAATAACACATTTTAACTCATTTATCAATGAAGAGAGCATGGTTATACAAGGATGTAGTTTTATGCATCAATAATTTGCATAAAGAAATGCTTTAACTTGCGAGATAATCACAGCAGCAAAATCTAAGCTGAGATTCAAGATATAACAATAGAAAAGCCGAAAGTCCAAACTTATCACACTGTGTCACATCCTCAAGCAGCTATTTGAGTTATTTCATGAAACATCTAATATCACTTTAATGAACAATGACAGGCATTGGGTTGACAAAGAAATTTGTCTACCATGTCATATGAGAAATTAGCCATTTAATACTTCATAGGCAAAAAAATGAACACCATGTTTCATTGAACAACCCCTAAAAATGCAGGTTTTGGTAAGTTGGCAGTACTTTTGTATCAGATATTTTTTTAAGCCATAACCACAATAACCACTAAACCACAGAGGTCCCTGGTCTTTGTTCACAGGTTTGACTATAAATGAGGAGAATCATTCATACATACAATATTTTCTACATGCACTTACACCAATCCCACTGAATGCAGGCACTATAGCAAGCATTTATTAGAAAGATGGCCTGAACTAATTATGTTTACCTCAATTCTCTCTATCACCACATTTGTCTCAGAAATAAGGAATATTTGATACAATATTGTCTGATGAACCAAGGCCTGTACAAATCTGTACACCAGAGGAATACATGGGAACAAATCTTGGGGTCGTAAGTTGGATCCCATCAGAATAGGGGCCAATAAAATTAAGAATGTCAAAAGACGTGGATACACATCAAATGACATCATCATAGATACACCAAGGTAGGACCTCTTCAGTCTCCAAGTATATTCAGATCTGTAAATAAATACTTATTATCCATCATAGTACTTCTAGGGAATACATGTTCAAGGACAAATTAATAAGCCATGCGATGCTATCAAAAAAATAACACCATAATATCAGTCAATGACTATATTGCAAGGATTCAAGCAACCAAAACCAGCCATTAATGGCATGAGGAAGAAAGAGCTACATCATCATAATAAGAATATCTTTCTTTTTCTTTGTGTTTAATGCTTTTTTCAACAAATTTTCAGTTATATACAGTGGAAACCCTCTGAACCAGTTCCTCTATAAAACGTTTTCCCCTCTAAGTCGGCCAAATATTATGGTCCTGACTTCACACTATATAATTAAAAATCCCCTCTAAACTGGCATCCCCTCTAAACCAGTCAGGCCCGGGAAATTGAAGATCTAAGATATCCTATGCCCTCCTCATGAATATTCAGTATGTTCCATTCATTGCAATAGAACACCAGAAAGTAACAACATGTTAGATGATATAGGAAGAACAGACAGTTTCACAAATTGTTGTTTTGTGTCTCGAGTTCGGTAAGCATTTGGTCAATTATACAGTAATCTAGATGTAGTTATCACATAGTGATCATCCTTATTTCAGGTCAGCAAGAAGTCAATGACAGAATCTATCAGACAGGGAGGGAAAACAGTGACATACCCTGAAATACTAATGAATGGATGAAGATGATGATTTGAAAGTCAGCATAACTGATTTCTATAAAGTTAAGGATTCCTTGCAACAAAAAGTCTAATTTTTGGGAATTATAGCAGAGAAATATGGTAATTAGCAGCCATTATGTCCCAGCCAGAAAAAGCAAGCAAAGTTAAAAGTTTACACATCTGATTATCTTCAGGTGGGGGAGGGTGTGGTTGAGTGGTTAAGGTTTCTGATTTGTAATCACCAGCCCCTCACCACTCAGTTCAAATCCCAGCTGGGACCAAATTTCACAGGTGAGGAAGCTGTCCAGCTAGCTTACAGAATGTCAGTGATTCTATCCAGGTGTGACAATAAACCCGCATGAGAGAAAAAGAGAGACTAAGAATTGAAACGTTTCAACTGAAAATAAAATCACTTCCGACAAAGTGTTTTCCATTGACTTTGTACAGGTGCTTGGATTGAGGAAAACGTAAGTAATGACTGTAGCTTATTTTTCATGCTTAACCAAAGGGCAGGGACACAAATTATTCATTTTGAATCAACCGTATTTAATAGAAACACTTTTATTTATTTAATCTCCTAAATATCAACAATAGTCATCTTAACTTGTCATTATCATAATGATCCTCCCTACATCAGATTAACAAAAACAAAATGAAAGCTGACTTGAAATGACAGAAGTCACAACTTCTTATGGAGTCAACACGTGCTACCAAAAACCATCCCTTTGAACTCAAAGAAAAGAATTAAGAACTATATTTAAAAATGCAATGTAGACATATACAATGTATTAAATAGATTAGTTAAAGTATAAGTGACATATGATCTGATTGCGAATATTCACTGCGAAACATGCACACATGCACTCATACACACAACACACAAAAAATGAAGTAACAGATTAAATAATTCTTTGCTCACTACAACAAAAGGAAACCATATATTTGTGTGTTAGGAGTAGCTGCAAGTGAATTACCTGAATTCTCGATCTCGACACCAAAGCCTCAGATATAGCAGTAACATTATACAATACTGTCCAGTGTACAATTTGTGTGTTGAAAAGATAAATGTAGTTTAAAGATAGGTACAACTGCCTTGTACGCATGCTCCCATCAAAGAGCACATAAGCCAGAACAACAAAATATGTCAACAGACGAGGATTAACGTCATATGACAATCTTGTCGGACCTTGAAGAAGTAACCGATAGAGATTCTGTAAATATTCTGCCCTGTAAAGACAGTTAAAACCTTTATCAAAATAATTTTAGGGGTTTAAGGAACTACGATTTGGTTTAAACAAGATTGAGGTTCAAATCATATCATATGTCATTAGCTCATATGTATAGCTTGGAAAAGTTCATAATCTAGCCATGATGTGGAATCTTAATGCACAACAATATTTTGTAAACAGATTTTGTCAATGTGCCTGATGAAAATTTAGCAAAGTGTTACTTCCAGTTCATTAATGAAGAGAACAAACTAATAAAGAATATCTTTTTTTCACAGACAACAATTTGAAAAATCAAGAAAGTATAATTGTTGGCAAAAAGAAACTACATTTTTGTATGAGTTTTACTAATACTAAGATTAGGTCAGAGAGTTAAACACCAGAACCAAAGTCAGAGAGTTAAACACCAGAACCAAAGTCAGAGAGTTAAACACCAGAACCAAAGTCAGAGAGTTAAACACCAGAACCAATGTTAATAAATTCAGCTTCATAATATTTGCTACATAAACAGAACATTCTGAATGTGAGAACACCACACTGGAGGTTACAGCAGGCACATCATGAGAATCATTCTTCATCAATATTGAACAAGCATTGAATCAGCCAATCATATAACTAATTCAATGTAAATAGACCAGTCTCATTATATGCCATTCTCAAAATATGCCAGTCTAACAATACACCAGTCTCATCATATGCCAGTCTCAAAATATGTCAGTCTAACAATACACCAGTCAAACAAACCCATATCTAATAATTCGTCAGCTTTACAATTCTACCCAGAATTAATCTAATACTTACACAGAATGGGTGGAGTGTCTTAGAATGGGTGGGGTACCTATGTACATTGTTAGTTGGCCAGTAGACATTAAGTGAAATTAGACACAGTACACACACTTATTACAGAGAAGAGTAAAAACAAACAAACACATTGACCAAAAACAAACAAAATGAAATTTTCACTTAACATCCTATCCATTATACAACAAAATCATCAAATTTGGGTGAGAGAAGAATAGTAAATGCATTTCATTATACAACAAAATCATCAAATTTGGGTGAGAGAAGAATAGTAAATGCATTTCATTTTCAATAACTAAGAGCTTAACATTAAAGGTATAGATGCACTGAAGCCGAAGAAGATTATAGGATAGGATCCAAGTTGAAATTCTTCACTAACCCTTGTATGAAACATAGCTAGCTAGACATATAATAACAAATATTCCCAAACAAATGCCCCTCAACTAGTTAACATCCCTGTCCCTATCAAGAAAAATATGACATCATGACCCATCAGACTTACTTTATTATAAGGCCAGGAAAAACCATCTATCTTTGTGGTTTCCTATCCATATTTTGTTGCCGACCATATATAGTTCCTAACAAGAAAATCCAAAGGGGACAAATCGTACTTCCGTAGAATGGTGTGTTTACAAAAAAGTATTAGAAAAGTTTTGAGACCTACCTACCATGTATTTTGTACAAGCAACCAATGCACATTGCTATCTTTTTCTATCTTAACCTTCAAAATTTAGTAATTCAACAAATACAACAAGATGGCCATGATGGCCCTGCATCACTCTCCAGAATAAATGTAAGTTAACTCGTTACTAAAAAGGCAATAAAGGTACACTTGTGGGCAAATAATGGGGAACAATAATAAACCTGATAAAGGACCATCAAAGGATACTACAATGAAACACTGGTGATGACGGGAGGTTGCTACAAACCAAATTTGGTTATTGGTTCATGAAAAGAAGTCATTTTAAGGAATTTCTATTTTAAAGCTCTGGCAGCCCTTAACAAATGGCTGACCAAACTTATTTGAGCAAACTTGACAGAGGACCAAATAAGGATGCTACAAACCAAGTTTATTGATGATCCATCCATTGGTTCATATGAAGAAGACATTTAAATTATTTCTATTTTTGGCCCTGGTGGCCCTTAAAAGGGGCAAGCCATTTTTATTTTTGCAAATCTGATAGAAGACTATCTAAGAATGCTACAGACCAAGTTTGGTGATGATCCATCCATTGGTTCATAGGAAGAAGATGTTTAAAGGTGTTTCTATTTTTAGCTCTGGTAATCCCCAGAGTCCAGTGACAACTGATATAATACAAGCAAATTGCAGTCAGAATGTCATAAGAATTTTACACAGCAAATTTGAAGTAAATCTAAACAGTACTTTCAGAGGAGAAGACCATTGCTGATGCCAGACAACAGATGCTGGAGCATACTCCTACTCATCCTAACAGCTCACCCTGAAGCTTCAGTTCTGGTGAGCTAAAACTCATTAAAATACTACACACAAAGTGCATCAGTTAGAGAATAACATTCCAACTTTTCCCTATTTAAAGCTGGACCCTCATAAACACCCCCACATGTTTTTGGTAGAAAATATACAACTTGCCAAAAACGAAAAGAAAACAGAAACTGTACTTTAACCCTTTGCCTAATAATACCACATTTCTGAAGCAGACAACTTTTGTGGCAAAAGAAGCCATTGCTAGTAATGAGTAATAGCTTCTTTTGCCACCAGTTTTTCCACTCTGTCAAAGAGAAATAATGCTTTGTATATTAGCATTGAATTTGGAAGAGTTCAAAATATGCTTATGAGACAAAGGGTCAATATTTCAAGTCCCTCTTGAAAAAAAAAGTGAAATTACCTTAGTCTGATGTAAATACATGCACTAAATTTGAAAAGCTGAAGTTTAAGATCTATTGAAAAAAAGCACCTTTTTGAAGTTATTTCCTCAATTAAATGCCCCCATCTGCAAATTGTTATGATGTAGGGGCTTTCATTAAGGGATATTTGGTATAAGTCAAAGAATATAAGTTTATTTCCTGATCAGATTATTGGTATGTCAAGCTAGTTATAATTTCATGAGGGTTAATATCCTTGGTTGTGTATAAATTACCTCTATTCTGTTATTGGATACTATCAACTCAGAAATACATATGACATTATTCAACACTGTCCAATGTATGACCTTTCTGTTGAATTGGTATATTAAAAGTAAAGTTGGATATAAACTCTTTGATCGTAGACGTCCGCCACCAAGTACCGCAGCCAAAATCACAAAAAGATTCAATACACGTGGATTAACATCAAACGAGAGACATGTTGGACCCTGAGCAAATAATCTTTTGAGATTCAGCATATATTCCTCCCTGTAAAGATAGTTTTGAGCTGATATAACCAACAAATAAAATTAATCTAAGCAATAAGCAGAAGACAAAAGCAGATGACAAAAGCAGATGACAAATTTGTAAGAACATGCAACACATGACATCTAAACACTATTAAAGGTCTACAGTGAACAATGCAATCATAATCATTAATTTGTAATAGTTTTTTGGGGGTCTTGTATTCTGTCAATGAATATTGCCCTGTGCAATAAAACACCAAAAGTGCAATAAGTTACATTCTAAGAGTAACTGATGGTTTATATACAACATTTCAAAATAATGCAGAATAATATACAATAAAAATAAAACACCATCTTAGATCTTTTTTGAAAAATGATATTCTATCATATTATTTTTATTAACGGTGTGATCAAATAGATTTCCATCAGGAAAAAAACGCATGAATATTCAATTGAAAGTTTGTCAAGTCTGTCCTTAAAGCAATGTTCATTGTGCACTGAACAAGCCAAAGAGCCAGTATCAGTATTATTGGGGTTTAATGTCACAGCTGTATTGTTAAAAACAAAGTTCCAGACAATCATAGATGATTAACTACACAAACTATTTATGAAAGCATTTATCAGCAAGCAAATTAATCTGATTACATCTCTAGATAACAGAAGCATACTAAACATTCAGTTAACAACAGAAAGCAAGTCCCATATCAGAACCTAGAAAAAAGCTCCACGTACGACATCCATAACTTTCAAACATATAAGGGACCATAACTCCTTGAGTAGGACCAATAGCAGAAGCTGATACAATTTTGTCTGTTTTTTCTATGACCTTGACCTATAAGATTAATTTAAATCCAAACTCAAACAACAATACTTTAGATTTTCACAGATTCTTATTTGCAGAGTTATGGAACTTGAAGTTTGTACGTCAAGATTACCCTTCCTTTATAGCCTCAATTAAACAAGGTCTACATGGTCAGAATTATACAAACAACAAACACAATCAACAAACATGCAAAGCAATGGCAACCGTATTCCAGTCAATTGAAACAAGGTTACAGAGGAAGAGCAAACACTGATTGATGATTCAATGATATTCAGGTACATATAAGACATACGGTGTCATATTAACCCTTTGCCTAATAAGCATATGTTGGACTCTTCCAAATTAAAAGCAAATATACAAAACATCAATTTATCTTAGAAAATTAGGTTATTTCTCTCTGACAGAGTGGAAAACATTGTGACAAAAGAAGCCATTGCTTGTTATGTGTAATGGCATCTTTTGTCACAAAAGTTGTCTGCTTCAGATATGGGGAGAAATGGGGTAGTATGCGACAAAGGGTTAAACATTAGTTTAGGGTCTATCAATGCATGAAACCAATAAAAGCATTTGGAAGCTACTGATTTATTGAAAAGCCAAACTGAGTATTATATATCACTCACAAAAACACACTCTCTACAAGCTGTTAAACAATAAAACATTTAACAGACTATCGGATTTACCAGAAATAAGTGTATGCTACAGTTTATATTTTCTTCGACAATCAAGCCATCAAAATACCTTATATAAATATATAGCAATTTCAAATTCCTGACAAGGTATACCTCAGTTCTTAAAAAAAGCATTTATACATACATAACATGCCAGTCCCAAATAATTGCTATAATGTTGCCTGTTGAGAATAATATCCTGAATAACTTCAAAATTCATCATGCTTATTCTGTCAGTGATGGTAACCCAGTGATGGTTACCCGGTGATGGCTACCCGGTGATGGTTACCCAGTGATGGTTACCCGGTGATGGCTACCCGGTTATGGTTACCCAGTGATGGCTACCCAGTGATGGTTACCCAGTGATGGTTACCCGGTGATGGTTACCCAGTGATGGTTACCCAGTGATGGTTACCCAAGACTAAGCAGAGATGATAAAAATAAGTTACAAGTGATTTATGGTTGACCATGGTTTATCAGATTCAAGTTTCATTATCCATGGTTGTGATAATTGACTGCACAATGTTTAGCATCATCTTAACATCCACAGGTGCTGTTTTTATAACAGTTATATGTAAAGCAGTGATATAATTATGAAAGTACATGCTTGTATACATATTTCAGCACTACACTACATACCTAACGAGCCACAATGTAAACAACAAAATGTTATATATTCAACACATACCCTGATTCTTTTAACGCTAACTAGACCAGCAATACCGTTACTATATCCTCCAATCATTAACTTAAGAAGACTTCTTCTAACTGCATTGAACAGAGCAACAGTTACAAACAGCCAAGCTGATGTAATAGACTGATGTGTAAATACATGCAGCAAGATGATAGGTAACACGCCAAGATGTCTCCCATAAAAGGAAATTGTCTCCCAACATGACTTAAGATACATGAGAATTATCTGTGACTGCATTTCTGACCTAGAAAAGAGACATTTAACCAGTTCTAAATAAAAGTTTTGTGGAGGTATAATAAAAAGGTCAAAGTCAAAAGTACACAGTGGTCCCACTCCAAAGCAAAAACAGTAGTATACAGAAATCCAAGTATTCGATGGTGCTATGTGAAAATACTTGAGCTGATCACCTTGTTCTACATGTTTTATTTCACTGTTGAGATCTCAGTCAAGCGCAATATATGTTCTTATTTAGTGTGACCCTTACCAACTGCCGTGTGGACCATGCTGTTAAGGGATTTGTTACGGGTTAGAGTGGGCCCTGTTGACATATTTTTGTGTTTATGTAAGGTTATGAACTTTTTAGTTAGTGAGATAGTTAGTGAGATAGTTAGTGAGATAGTTAGTTAGTACTATGATGGTATATTTGTATGTAATACGTGCAATGTGAAACAAGACAGAGTATTTGTGGTATTTCCTTGTATTCCAATTTTACATATAATATTAGACTGAAATGATATTATGAGCTATCTAGCATATGCAAGATAAATGTGGATACTATCAAAGCCCACAGCAAACAGTACATGCTCAACAATACAATAGTAATAAATAAAGTGATGAATATTTCACTAGTGCATAATTATATTTTAGTTCCAGAGCAAAGGGGAGATAACAAGAACAAAATGTATTAAATAAGAGTCTTACAACTAAATGTATTTTTCTTGATTTTTTCATTCACCAAAGTAATATATATTAAATTTATGAAATGACTGTATTGCCCGGGTTTAACATCACACCAACAACCAGAGTCATTTGGCGACTTTTCCAGCTTTAACAGTGGAGGAAGGCCCTAGGCTTACACCTGGGTTAAACCATCGACCTTCCATAAACTAGCTGGACAGCCTCCTCACATGTGAAATTTGGTCCCAGGTGGGATTCGAACTCACAGTGGTGAAGAGTTAGGGATTACTGGTCAGAGACGGAGGCCCCTAGGAAATGATTAAAGACATGATGATAAAAATAAACACTAAGAGCCAGTGATGTAACCCCTAGAAACCAGATATAATCATGAGAACCAGCAGGAAATGTACGAAGATAAATCAAAGCACTGAGAGAACTACTCTGGCTTGGCTCTGCAGTGTTGCAAGTTCTATAATCCACCTTATCTAACTTCTTCCGATGTTATAATTACTATTCTACCAACATGAACAGTATGTGTTATAAATGGTTAAAGAGATAGTTTTCTTATATAACATGACAAATACACCAGCTAGCTTAAAGAACAAAAACCTTTAATTTCTGCCATATCAGCAATTAATGGACACTGTATACATCAATTCACATATAGTTTATATGAAGACCGGAGGCTTATCAGTGAATGTTTTGCTCTCAGCTGTACCAGTGGTTAGTTAATGATATGCATTGTTCTAAAAATAGTAACATTGTTCTAAAAATAGTAACTTGAACTGGAAACAATCGAACAGTAAATACGAAAAGGAGGCTAATAAAAAATTGCAGTAAAACTAAAAAATATTGTTCATATGCAACCCTAACTAGTCTGACTCCTTTGAAGCCAGTCAACAAAAAAACAATTACACTACAAGACATTATCACACATTCTGTTTGGTCTTATGCGGGACAAATGATCTAACTTCTGACAAACACTTGTACATTTTGTTCCTAACAACTCTACTTCAAATAAGTTAAGTATAATAAGTCATATAACAAACATACAGGTATCACATACAGCATATTGCACAGAAAAGACATTTTCTTATACATAGAAGCAACCAATACAAGGAGGAAAGCAACAGTAATAAGAATTAGCACAGGGTTACACCTTTATACAATCAATGTCTGTATTATACATGTTGTCACATCAATTTTACAAACACAAATTATTACCTTAATTCTCTTATTAATGACATGAAGATCAAACATTACTTGTATGCCCCTCATCATAAACCGTAGCAAACAAAGCCGCAACTTCTCAATCATAATTAATGTCATGTACAATTTTTGGGCTTGAAAATGTCCTACAGTCAAACTAAGGCAGATCATGATGGGTAACATACAGTAATGTCTGCCGTTTGTTGTAAATGTCTCCCAGGCAGCTCGTATTGTATTTAATCTACCAACATTTTTACACTCAGACCTACAATGAAATAATCGCCCAAAATCAATCCTAAGCTTCATAAACATCTATCATACACTCCAAATGCAAGAGTTTTGAAGTCCTAAAATAACACAGCAAATTAGATGAATAAGCAGGACAACTATCTTATTAAATGATACAAATTGAGCAAGCTTCAGCATGCTGAAAACGGGCAGGGGTGATATGATGAAATTTGTGTAACTATCTAACCAGGTCAAATGCATGGATACATGAATATGTCACAACATAGAACATTATAAAAACATATTTCATATTCTACAAGTGACAAATGAATCAAAGGACAACTATAAGACAAGTGATCTGGCAAGGGCCATTACACGTTAATGGAATCACAATACATTCTAAGAAGGATACAGAGACAGGGGTAGATAACAAAGGTTTATAATGTCATGTCACAAGGACACTACTGGCAAAGTAGAAATAAGACTAACAGTTCTAAGAAACATTAATTTTCAGGGTTCAAGCAAACATCAAATTTGTCATGTAGAATTGAAACGTCACAACAAAATAACATTTAGACATATGGAATTAAAACTCTTTCAACAAAACAACTTTTTGACATGTGGAATTGAAACTTTTTGAACAAAAAACATTTTAACATGTGAAATTGAAATGTCAAAACAAAATATCCTTCAGACAAGTGGAACTGAAACATCGCAACAAATCAGCATTTTGATATGTGGAACTAAACATCGCAACAAAACAGCATTTTGATATGTGGAACTAAACATCGCAACAAAACAGCATTTTGATATGTGGAACTAAACATCGCAACAAAACAGCATTTTGATATGTGGAACTAAACATCGCAACAAAACAGCATTTTGATATGTGGAATTGAAATTTTTCAACAAAATAATATACACATGTGGACTTTGGCATGTGTCAACCAAATCAATAAAAAAAATACTATAAGCATTGTGACATAAACAAAACAATCACCACAGAAAATATTATAAACAAACCAATAAACTCAGTAAATATCATAAACAAAACAATAAACTCAGTAAATTTCATAAACAAAACAAAAACTTCAGCAGTAAATTACACAAAACAATTACTTGAACAAACTTCACAATTGAAACAAATAACCTCTGAGCAAACTTCATAAACAAAGCAACAACCTCTTCAGTTGTAAAGGAGAAACAAGTAACCATGACAACATCTATGACAAAATATTTACCTCAAAAGTTTTCCAACCAAAGCAATTTTTGTAGACAGAACAATTAGCTCAGAAGCTTTCTCAAACATACTTTTCACCTTTTACCTTCAAACTTACTTTTCACCTTTTACCTAATTTTCTATGACAAATCATTCAACAGAACATCCCTCAGTAATGAATTAATACAACATACATATACAATAAACCAGATTTGACCATTTCTTCCCTTACACCACCTGCTCTAAGCCAATCAGAAAGGAGAATGATCGAAACATGGTGGACACAAAAAAGCCCAAAGCGTCTCCCATGGCGAACATCATCTGCCATGTTTTTGTCAGGTTATCTGTTTGTAAAATTGACATACCTTTTTAATGTATGAAGCTCGAAACCAGTTTGTATGCTCCTACGGGGTAACCAATATTTAGAATATTTCACTCAAAAACATTAGCTTTTATTGTTCAGAAATTAGTTTATTTCTACAAAAAGGAGGGATTTGTTTGATGAATATTAAGATAATTTAATTCATCATGAAATCCTTCGTTTCTTCTGAATGCGATACTTCAATCTTTTAGTTATATGTTTTACATATGCTCTTTTGGGGCATTTATATATCGTAATGTTTTACATATGCTCTACTGGGGCAGTTTATGGTCGTTTATGGAAATGCTATTACTTGTCCAAACCATTGTTTGTTCTAAGCTAGGAGATGGTAAAGTCAGAAAGGAGACAAATTTGATACAAACATCACTGAACCAAATATTTTATACACTATCTGGTGCGCAAAAACCTGGTGATATTCTAAAGAGGCTACAAGAATTTCAAAGCTACAAAGTGAAACATAACATGTTAAAATTAATAACAATTTCTGGAGTTTCATAAACATGCCTAATCTAGCAAATCAGATAAGGGCAGCAGTATGAATCTTAACACAAGGAAATATCAATCATGTATCAATTACATACATTGATAGAAAAGACTTAAAAAGAGTGAACAAGTGAACAAGAAAGCAGCATTTTACTTCATCAATGTTCAAGACTACTAAACCATTGAAAAAAAAAAAAAATCAAATCACAAACTGAGAAATTGCATATCAGTTGCCATAAAAATAATGTTGTATTTTAAACAAGTCACATTATAAGAAAACTTTAGCGAAAACCCTTATCATCTGTCCAGGAGAGAAACACAAAATAAATTTCAGTTTTTTGGAACTGATACAGAACATGATACTGAGAAGTATTAGTCATAAATTCTGATGTGAAATTCAGAACAGGTCTTTGTCCATAACTTTGCATAAAGTTTTTAGGCAGACATAAAACCATCCACCACAAAGAGACACAAAACTAAACAGTATATGACTAGCAACAGATTGGGGGCTGGTAAAGTAACTTAGATACTCCCTGCCTAATATCAGTACCTTAAATCTTGTGACTGAAACACACAGAAGAAAACCTTCCTTGACACCACGTTGTAGAAAAATACATAACACATCTTCAAGCCACCACGAGTAGTTACACATGATGAAAATTACATCTGCTCTGAGGCTGTAACCCAGAGCTATGGCAACAGAAAGAGTTGAAAGAATATACAAATCCCTTATACTGTAACAAGCGAGACTTTCTAACAATGCTTGAATCTTCAGAGTCTTCCATATTGCTGCTTGTTCTGAACTAGAAAATAGTAACAAAATGGAGACAAAAATAACTCATAAATGTATTTGTGTGACTTGTGAGCAGAGCAGACAATATACGCAAGTACTCAAACGAAATTGTCACAGAGTAGCATTATAACTTTACATGACATTTGTACAAATATTTTGTACAGTGCATGCCACAAAGCGCAGAGGGTAACAAATCCTTCAATGTCACAAGAGTAATGACACATAACTTTTAATAATACACAGCTTTGTACAAATCCAAGAAAATACACATGGCTAACACTGATTCATAGCATAAGCAATGGGTAATACTATGGGTGCATCTTTTAGCAGAATTTTACAGATCACATATTTATCTGATTGCTAAGCAACAGAGCCAACAGAAAAATAAATATAATGTAATTATATAACAAGACACTGCGTTCAACAAACACATAATTATGCTCCCTGTGGCATGCTTAACAATAGGCTTCGAATCTTAATGAGGTCAATTTAGTTTCAAATAGCAATATTTGCCCAATATATTCCATATAGGAAAAGTCACTAAGTCCATTTAAAACATTTTAAGCCCTAATCCAGCAAGGTCAAATGGTCAAGGTCAAATCAAGGTTGGGTGATATGGCTGGATTGGCCATGGTGCAAGAAAACAGTATAAGTATCAAAGCAATAGACGTAACGGTAAAGTCTAGTTAACCTCGTACGGATGAACAGATGGATGGACAAGTCAATCACCATGCAGCCGCATCAGTAGATGCAAGGGGCACAAAAATAACACATTAATGTCTTTTGTCTTTGTGTGACTCGTAAGCAGAGTAAACGCAATACACAAGTATTCAATCAAAACTGAGACATGGTAGCATTTTAAAATTAAAAGGCCTTCCAGTATCATTCACAGCAGTAGAATGAACATTAGCAAAAGCCAAGCCAGAGTGCAAAGTGCAGAGAGCAACATGTAAGCAAAGGGTAATACAGTATGTACATTTGTAACACAATTTTTCAGCTTCCATGGTCATATGATAAATAAACAACTTGAAAAATCCAAAAACCTCTCTAATATCTGAATATTTCTGTCAGTCCAAACAGAAAGGTTCTACTCTATCACATCCCTCAACTACTGAGTACACAAGTATTCTTTGTTCCTGATCAAGTTTCATGGAACATCCAGAAAAAAACAAAACACATCAACCTCTCCTAATTCTAAGTTGAATAGAGCCTACAACATTTGTGCAATCATTTATAAATATTTTCATCTCTTTTTAAAAACTCTAATCACCATCACATAAGCTCAGATATATTGCACAATTTCTACCAGAGTAAGTTGGGACACAATACAAGAAATAGAGAGAAATTAGCAACAAAAAAGAAGAATGAATAAACCATGAAGATAAACAACACAAAATGACAATTTTCTCATCTAGGTAACAAACTTTTATTCATTTTAATGTGACAAGTGTATCTGCAGAATTCTGCACAGCTGAAGACAGGTACAAATTTGAGGCTTAATACCTAAACAGGATAGATAGATTTTATTTAGAAAACATGTAACAGCATTCCCAAGACAAGTAAAGTCAAATACCTTTTATTCACTCATATATGGTACATTCTTGACAAAAATAAGGACATACAAACATTAAAAACACTACAATAGTTAGGATTTTATGCAAAATTTTGTCCATATTTGTCAAATCTTAAAATACCATTCAATGACAGAGCTGTACTTACAGACTTGATTCAGAACAAGCATGTATCTACACTCAAATGGTAAAATTCAATACAGCAGCAGACCAACAAATACTGGAAAAAGAGTAACCCGGGTGATGTGTATACAGCATTGTAGCAAAGGGATTAAAGATTTCACGAAAAGACTTATAAGCAGCGATAAAACATTCCATAGCAAATAATATATATCCAATCACTGACTAGCAAGCATATTGGGTGCCTGAAAAGTAACATAGGTATTTCCTGCCTCATACCATCGGCAGTAGTAACAGACGTGTAATGTTAAAATTGTAATAAGTATTTAATTAATTGTAAAAGAAACATCCAAATATAACCAAAAATAACCTCAAATGAAAAAAGAATTAATGAGAATACAACCCCATTCAACTGATGTATACTGGAGAACAAACAACTCTTCATTCCAGTGAATGTCCACAGCTTCCTCAAAAACTCACAATTGTAAAACAATAGGGACAAAAGCTTTAAAAAGAAGTTTGCAGTGGTTTCAAGTGTATAATTTGTCACAAAATTAGACCAAAGTTAAGCTCCTACCCCAATCCATTCCAGAGAAATTCATCAAATGTTAAAATTTGACCTGATTTCTTTCAGTACACAAAGATGCGGCCACACCAAAATGGCCTAAATTCACATACTAATGCAAGATTATCAGTCTATCACAGGTCATATTGAAGAATAAGTCCTACAAAGAACAATTAAACATTATATTATATTAATTTGGGTGTTTTAAATAAAATTTATTACAATTTCACCACCAATAGTCCCTTACTACTGCCTGTGCCTTATATCAGTACCTTAATTCTTGTGACTGTAACCAAAATCACAGAAAATTCCTTGATGCAACGAGACACAAAGAAACACATGTGTTCAAGTCGGAACGAGTAGATATACATGATGTACATTACATCCGCTCTTACATGGTAACCCAGAGCTGTGGCAACAGATAGAGTTGACAGAATATACAAATCCCTTACACTGTAACAAGTGAAAAATTCCAACACAGCTTGAATCTTGCTAGTCTTCCATATTGCTGCTTGTTCTGAACTAGAAAATAGTAACAAAATGGAGACAAAAATAACTCATAAATGTATTTGTGTGACTTGTGAGCAGAGCAGACAATATACGCAAGTACTCAAACGAAATTGTCACAGAGTAGCATTATAACTTTACATGGCATTTGTACAAATATTTTGTACAGTGCATGCCACAAAGCGCAGAGGGTAACAAATCCTTCAATGTCACAAGAGTAATGACACGTAACTTTTAATAATACACAGCTTTGTACAAATCCAAGAAAATACACATGGCTAACACTGATTCATAGCATAAGCAATGGGTAATACTATGGGTGCATCTTTTAGCAGAATTTTACAGATCACTTATTTATCTGATTGCTAAGCAACAGAGCCAACAGAAAAATAAATATAATGTAATTATATAACAAGACACTGCGTTCAACAAACACATAATTATGCTCCCAGTGGCATGCTTAACAATAGGCTTCGAATCTTAATGAGGTCAATTTAGTTTCAAATAGCAATATTTGCCCAATATATTCCATATAGGAAAAGTCACTAAGTCCATTTAAAACATTTTAAGCCCTAATCCAGCAAGGTCAAATGGTCAAGGTCAAATCTAGGTAGGGTGATATGGCTGAATTGGCCATGGTGCAAGAAAACAGTATAAGTATCAAAGCAACAGATGTAACGGTAAAGTCTAGTTAACCTCATATGGATGAACAGATGGACGGACAAGTCAATCACTATGCACGCTGCATCAGCAGATGCAAGGGGCACAAAAATAACACATGATGTATTTGTGTGACTCGTAAGCAAAGTAAACGCAATACACAAGTATTCAATCAAAACTGAGACATGGTAGCATTTAAGAATTAAAAGGCCTTCCAGTATCATTCACAGCAGTAGAATGAACATTAGCAAAAGTCAAGCCATAAAGTGCAGAGAGTGACATGTAGACAAAGGGTAATACAGTATGTACATTTGTAACACAATTTTTCAGCTTCGATAGTCATATGATAAATAAACAACTTGAAAAATCCAAAAACCTCTCTAATATCTGAATATTTCTGTCAGTCCAAACAGAAAGGTTCTACTCTATCACATCCCTCAACTACTGAGTACACAAGTATTCTTTGTTCCTGATCAAGTTTCATGGAACATCCAGAAAAAAACAAAACACATCAACCTCTCCTAATTCTAAGTTGAATAAAGCCTACAACACTTGTGCAATCATTTATAAATATTTTCATCTCTTTTTAAAAACTCTAATCACCATCACATAAGCTCAGATATATTGCACAATTAAGTAAGTTGGGACACAATACAAGCAATAGAGAGAAATTAGCAACAAAAATGAAGAATGAATAAACCATGAAGATAAACAACACAAAATGACAATTTTCTCATCTAGGTAACAAACTTTTATTCATTTTAATGTGACAAGTGTATCTGCAGAATTCTGCACAGCTGAACGCAGGTACAAGACTGAGGCTAAATGCCTAAACATGTAACAGCATTCACAAGTCAAGTAAAGTCAAATACCTTTTATTCACTCATATATGGTACATTCTTGACAAAATGAGGATATACAAACAGTAAAAACACTACAATAGTTAGGATTTTATGCAAAGTTTTGTCCATACTTGTCATATCTTAAAATACTATTCAATGACAGAGCTGTACTAACAGACTTGATTCAGAACAAGCAAGTATCTACACTCAAATGGTAAAATTCAATACAGCAGCAGACCAACAAATACTGGAAAAATAGTAACCCGGGTGATGTGTATACAGCATTGTAGCAAAGGGATTAAAGATTTCATGAAAAGACTTATAAGCAGCGATAAAACATTCCATAGCAAATAATATATATCCAACCACTGACTAGCAAGCATATTGGGTGCCTGAAAAGTAACATAGGTATTTCCTGCCTCATACCATCGGCAGTAGTAACAGACGTGTAATGTTAAAATTGTAATAAGTATTTAATTAATTGTAAAAAAACACCCAAATATAACCCAAAATCACCTCAAATGAAAAAAAAATAACGAGAATACAACCCCATTCAACTGATGTATACTGGAGAACAAACAACTCTTCATTCGAGTGAATGTCCACAGCTTCCTTAAAACACAATATTGTAAAACAATAGGGACAAAAGCTTTAAAAAGATGTTTGAATTGGTTTCAGGTGAATATTTTGTCACAAAATGAGACCAAATTTAAGCTTCTAGCCCAATCCATTCCAGAGAAATTCAACAAAGGTTAAAATTTGACCTGCTTTCTTTTAGTAGACAAAGATGCGGCCACACCAAAATGGCCCAAATTCACATACTAATGCAAGATTATCAGTCTCTCATAGGCCATATTGATGAATAAGTCCTACAAAGAACAATTAAATATGATGATACAGGTCTAAAAACTATTTCAGAAGACTCAAATATTCATCAAATTAGCATTATTATTTTTAAATGGGAATTTTTTAATCTTACACTGCAATAATTGACAAATGTTACATGATTTCATGACATGGTGGTAAGCATTTAAAAAATTAAATTCTGATAATATTGGTATTATTTATATACATTCTCTCTCATTTCAGTACAAATTCACAGGAATGAAGAGTTATATGCCTTTCTGGAGTAAATACATACATATATATATATATATATATCAGTTGAATAGGGTTGTATTACATGACACTTCTTTTTCAATTAAGGTAATTTTGGGCTTAATTTGGGTGTTTTAAATGAAACGTATTACAATTTCACCACCAAAAGTCCCTTACTACTGCCTGTGCCTTATATCAGTACCTTAATTCTTGTGACCGTAACCAAAAGTAGAGAAAATTCCTTGATGCAACGAGATATAAAGAAACACATATCTTCAAGCCGGAACGAGTAGTTATACATGACGAACATTACATCCGCTCTTACGTGGTAACCCAGAGCCGTGGCAACAGAAAGAGTTGACAGAATATACAAATCCCTTATACTGTAACAAGTGAAAAATTCCAACAATGCTTGAATCTTGCTAGTCTTCCATATTGCTGCTTGCTCTGTACTAGAAAGTCGTAACAAAATGGAGACAAATATAACTCATTAATGTATATAAAGAGTAGAAAACATACCAAGTATTCAGACAAAACTGTGACAGTGTAACACAATACCATTTTACAACATTTGTATGACCCATGCCATAAAATACACAAAACATTTCAAAGTCACAATAATAATGAAACTTAACTTTTAATATATTACAACATTGTACAAATCAGAAAAAAATACATATATGCTAGCATGTAAGCAATGGGTACTACAGTATGTGCATGCATAAAAGAACTTCATAGAACAAATATTTATATCATAGCTACCCAATAGAGCAAACAAAAAAATTACCGATTCACAAATTAGAAGAGGACAAGAAAAAATGCAAAACCAAGAAATCACAAGAAAAGTTCAATCCATTAGCATGTAAAATATACTGCTAATCTGGAATATGATGTGAAAGGCTTACAGTAAATAATACATTTCTCAACTCTTGAACTACTCACAGTCTTCCTACATGTGTATTATTTGTTCACTCATGTTTCAGGGCACATCAGAAAAATACAAGACACATTTTCAAGTTCATAATGTACACATCACAAACATGGTTTCTGGCCTTATTAAGTAACCCAGCAGAGTAGCTGGAGCAGTAGAGACATAGGTAGCCATGTACCTGCCTATACCCAAGTATGCAGCTGAGTCCACATCATTTTCCAAAAAAAAAAAATATGTGGTATAAAATCAATAAAATTCTTGACTGAGATAGGGTTAAACTAGCTACTTTCAGAATGTATAATATTCTTGAATCCACTTCAATATAGCTTAGGTACATAATATTCTATCACCATAGTAACGTTTTTGGGACACTTATACATAAAACAACTGGAAACAACAGACAAGAAACATTCTAAGACAATGAAGTAAATACCTCAAACACTAATAGTAACAGACGAGTGCATATTAAAGATTTTGAACTACAGATTATGTCTAATCCACACCAAGACATGCAACAAATAGATGGTAAGTTATCACAGAAACCTAACACACCACAAGCCATCTCTGAACTATAGGAAAGTTGTTGATGTTTTAAGCCTAAAAGTAGTTTTATCTGTTCATATACACTGGAAGTGATATCAACTTCTTCACAGTTTACATTTTTAATCAAATTCTAAGATGAATAACAACCTACAACATTTATGCAATCGTTCAGAAGCATTTTCTGCTCCTTTATAATTCCTATCATGTTAGCATAAGCAAACTTGATTAGATAGCACCCTCTGCTAGAGTAGGTTGGAACACACTAAATGCAAGAGTTAGAAATTAGCAACAAGAAGAAAGAGTGAATCAACCATGAAGATAAGTGACATAAAATGACAATTTTCACATCTAGGTAACAAACCTTTATTCGTTTTAACGTGATAAGTGTATCTGCAGAACGCTGAATGGCGTAAGGCATGTATAATGTAGTAGCTAAACGTACAACGTAGTATAAGCCTGTTGCAACAAACACTACCTCAGGTAACAACGTTCCCCCAGTGAATACAAACAGTGAAAACACAGCAACAGTTATGATTTTTATGGATACATAAATATGTCCAAGTAATACAGCATTAAGGTATCCAAGAATCATCACTTTCTTTGATTCGTTCCTGCAAAGTGATTGAAGAACAAGAAATAAAATAAACATTGTATCAACACCAGGTTGCTGCTGCTATGAACAATTATATGTACTTACCAGAATATAACAAACCAGGAGAGTGCTATTTATAATTTTAACAAACATCAGACCAAAATCAATCAGAGAACCACCTTGGTTCGAATTCACATTCACCAGTAATGCTGAATAAATCATTTCTGTACAAATGCACCACAAAAACCAGCAACACTTAAATTAATTAAGCTATTTTTCACTGGAGTTATGTTGCACCTACAGGACATTAGGCAATTCCAGTTTTAACAATGGTGGAAAATCCCAGGCTTACACTAAGGTAGAACCACTGACCTTCCGTAAGCTAGCTGGACAGCTTTCCTACATGTGAACTTTGGTCCCAGGTGGGAATTGAACTCACAGTGGTGAAGGGCTAGTGATTGCAAGTGCAAGGCTATAACCACTCAACTATGGAGGCCCATTCAAGTTAGCTAATATCACATTCACCTAGGTTCACAGATCCGCTTGGAAGAAATGATAGATACAAGGTAACAACATTAAATGCCCCGACTAGATCAAGTATAATTAAGTCACAAAAAAGTTCAAGAAATACCATTCAAGCAGATGAGTTTTTGTCTAATTTTTATATAAATTTGCCAGCCCCATCAAATGACATACAATGAGTTATTTGTTAAACCAAAATGACAGCATAAAGCTAGATGTTAATGCAATAAATAAGGCCAGATTTTGAGAGCATGAAGATCAACTTATAAGACTAAGTAACAAGCTCTACATAGGTTATCTACAGAGATTTTCATCAAATTAATTTATTAACGACAAGAAAATCAATCATCATAAGTATTGCTTAGAATGGCATCTAAAGTTAATGTAAAAAGAAACAAAACCTTAAAAATAGTGGTTAGTTTTTATAAAACACATGTAATGGTACATAGATTTGAAGTCACATATCATTGCATAATAACTTTATTAAAAGGACTGAATGCATACAAGTAAAAAATAAGAAACATGTCATACCACGTTCAGGGACCAAAATGGAGAGAACTGAAATGGATGCTTAGCCTGTGTCATCCCCGGTATTGATAAGTATGATATATGGCATTTCATTTTATTATGTGTACATGTCATTGGTCACAGTGATTCAGATTGGCGTCAGCAATTGGCAAATCGCCAATAAAAAATTTAAAGAGCCAAATATTTTTTAAGAAAGAAGACAAAATTACCAATGAAAATTAAATTTATGGAACAAACTTGCAGACAATTTTTTAGAAAAATATGACAACACTCCTTCGAGGATCGAAAACACTTGGCATGAAGCTCATCGCAGTAATCTCCCTTAGTCAATCACTTAAATGCTTGAAAAAAGCGTTTCTGTGTAATTTTAACTTTACTATTGCAGAGGGAATTCAATATGTCTTATGATAAAGTAAATTCTGACATTTATTTCATCAGATCATCAGGACCTTATGTTAAGAAAACGTATCAATGCCTCGTATTATGAAAATGACTTTCCATATGAAAGGGCAATAAATTCATGGAAACACACAAGTCAACAGAAAAATATTTTCATAGATCAGATTAAAATAAAACTTTAAGAATGAACGTATTGAATTAACCGTTGCATTGAACATTGCCGTGACTGCATTGTTGCACTGCAGTTATTCAAAACATTTAACATCTAAGATCTTAGTAATTTTGAGAAAACTTTATCACCAGTGATTTTTTTTTAATTAAAATGCTTTATTTTACACGTCAATTGTGGACTAAGATTTTTTCAAGTTTAGGAAAGAATGGCCTATAAAGCATCCAGATGTAGGACAGCTGTCATAAAAATATAATGTTTTTCGTTTTTATGTGACTTATTGTTACTTGGGTTTAACATCGTTTTTCAACAATTTTTCAGTTATTTTTGGCAACCTGTTCACCTAACCATTTTTCTGGACTGTATGCTAACCAGTACTAACGTACCCTTCACAAGGTGCTGGCAACTTTGCTGCATACGAAGGAAAATCAACATTTTTGTCAAATTTTCATGGAAGGGTATGACCTGCCGTGACCAGGATTAGTTGTCACAAAGTATAATACATATTCATACAAAAAGTATAGCTTATTATTGAAAAACTGTAAAAAGATAAAGCAGAGGTTGCTTCAAATAGCCAAAGACACAAGTGACTTAAGTACATAATTTAAACACACTTAAAATACAATGAAGACCACTTTAATTATTTATACTTGATGAATGATGATCTTACTACATTTTAAAACATGAAATTGATTGAACAATGTGATCATGGGCATTTAATTTATCATCAAAGCTTGAAGATTTGTGACTGACTAAACAACATATTGTAACTGACCATGATGAAATAACTACCTATTTAAATTTATAGGCAATAAAGTCAACCTCCTTATACGTAAAAGGCCACAATAAACAGTTACATTATTGTTAAATTTTAATATAAAACATAGCAAGACAACAAACAAATTGAAAACAATTTTATTATTTCAATAAATTGCCAGGACTGGTGCTTTTACAAGTAGATTTCACAATCAGTGATGCAGCAAGACTGTGTAATTAGTGTTTTAGTAAAATCATGTTAACTCAGACAAATTCAATTAAAACACCATTGGAGAAGAGTTAAGGGATACAGTACAACTGTAGGATTTAATACTAAAGTACCAATGCTATCAATGATGGGATAGATCACATTACAATATCACCACACGCAAAGTATGGACAGATTATCTTACAAACATTACAATAGCAATATTCAGGTAATAGGCAACTAACCTCCACTCTACCTAAAGTGACTTTGGTATCAGCAATACACTGTATAGCAAATGGCATGAACAAAGTAGTGGACAATCTAACCACAGTGTATAATGCCGTGGCTACAAACACAATCTCAGATCTCAGGTCTCCACCCATATATACAAACGTCAAAAACACCACGAGACACACCAGTTTTACTGACACAAAAAAGGGTCCGAGCAACAGACCTCTAATGTATCCTAGAAGGGTCACTTTCTTTGATTCAAGCCTGCAATATTATTGAAGAAATATTTACAAACTGAGAATGTTTCAAATTACTAAGGAAAAAAAATGTATTAAAAACACAACATCAACTAAATTGTTAATTAAAGCAACAAGGCAATATTAGTATAAGGTCAAACAGAACTAAAAGTGTTAAAGGCTACACTAAAACTACAAGCCACACAAACACAAATTCTTATCAGTCAATCTATGCATGACAAAATGAATGAACTACAGGCAAAATAAACAGCAGCATTTATACTTCCATGAAATTTTAAAGACAGCATGAAGAAAGAAATACCAAGACTTTCAAAACAAAAAAAAAAAATATAAAAAAGTAATAAAATATGTGGAAAAAAGTGCAGTTCCTTGTACCAAATTATTAAAGAAATGTAAACATAAGCGTGAAAATCACCATTACATGCTAACATGAGGATTGTAATGACAATCCTGTAATACAGCCCTGTCTTGAAAACTATAATGATGATACCTTATTTGTGAAAAGGGGTTCCTTGACTTAAACACTGAGACCTAGATTTAATTTAGAAATTTTTTGAAAAAGGTTTTCCATTTCTAGATGAACAACAAAATCTGCAGGACACGATCACAAGAGCTCACAAAGTGCAGATTCTGTGCAAAAATCTCGTGGTACAAGTAACCAGATTTTTATAGAACTTTTCATGAAATAAAAATTTAAGACTGATAAATAATAACCATGCAAGTCCAAAACATTATGTATCTTGCAATGAAAAGATCATAATTTCATATCAGACATTGTTGTACAAAAACTTCAAAAACATTGTAATCTGACTCCTGACAATGCTAACAGGATGAAAAATAAATCATTAAATAACAGTCAAAACTCTTCATATCGAAATTCATGGGACACAAAATTGTTCGATGTAAACAGTACATGTATAAATAATAGGATAAATTCAATGCCTGCGTTTAATTTTTGAGAAATCATCAGTTAAATTGTGTTATTTTGTGCACTGTATAGGAACTGAACACAGCAATTCTACTTGCGGTGTATCTATTATTGCAATACGATACATATACATGTATGTAAAAAACACTAATAAACAAATAAATACAAACAGAAACTAATTTTATAACCATGAGTAAGGACACTGACATGTTGACATAATTATCAGTAATTAGATATCGATTTTAGAGTTCAATACAGCAAATGTCTATATCAGGTGAGAAATTAACAGGCATTTGTTGGAGGTAAAGACGGTCATTGTATAGTTGAAAATCGATGTTTGGGACCAAAAATCTACTTCCATATAAAAAAATGAGAAGAAACAATTCGAAATTTTCTCTTATATGTAAAAAAGTATAAGACTCAGGGCTTTATTTTTATTTCAATATCAGCAGCAATAAAAAAAGTGAGTCCAATACAAAGAGTTTCGACTTTATCTTTAGACTGAAACCAAATATGAATGTGATAAATCTAATGAAGACGCAGAACAAAGTGATACAACATGCAGTTTTAATTATGTAACCTGAAGTACAACTTGGAAGAAAAAACTGTTCAACATTTTGATAAGAGAAAGTGTCAAATTAAATGAGAATTAAACAGTTCAACATGCCAAGCAAAACAAGAAAACCAACGAAAGTTGTCCAGAAGATATTGAAGCATGATAAAGATAACAATACAGTCAAACCTGTGAGCAAAGACCACCCTAAGAGAGATAAAATTTGGCCATTATTGACACAGGGCCTTTACTTGAGGTTCAATTTGTTCTAAATAATCAATGACGGTTTTTCACAGAATGGACTTTATTTACATGTTGGCCTTTATACAGAGGTGGCTGTAAACATAGGTTTGACTTAAACAAAATAAGGCATCCAAAAGCAACACCCGATCAAGACACTCAATAAAATATTCTTTATATCAGGTGGGAAAGCAAAACAAGCATCGAAATAAAGGGCAAACATGTATCATTGTTTCAAGACCAGGTAAAACACAACCTTGTACAACAAGATCATATTCAAGAGAGATTCAACAGATTTAATGCTATGTACCCATAGAAACAAGCCTAAAACAACATCAAAGAAGACAAAATATGCATAAACAAGTTGAGAATGAATGTTAAACTCACGAAGCAATAAATACACGAGACTATAGAAAAGACTGACATCAAAAACCAGAAATAATGCAGGATTGAGGTAACATTAAACAGACATGGATATCAACAATATGTAAGTAAAGCAGAGATACAGGTTTAAATATTCCTACTACAATGTATTAGACATACAGGTAAGACCACATTGAAAAATGTCTGTTTTCTGTTATGAACCAAATTTGAGAACTTAAGCAGGAAAGTAAGTGAATTCTTGTTGTTTTTGTTTAAAACATTTCAGTACATTGAAAACTGGCTATTTATTATTTCTTATACACCAGACCTTAAGCCGAAAACCATTTTTTGGGGGGTAAGCAGTAACAGCAAACAAATGCATTTTTAAATGTGCTCTTCAAGCTAAAGATACATTAGAAGCTACAGGGAAATATGAGAAGATGCTGAAGCTGATACAAAAGCAATGCAAAAGCATACACAGGAAATTATAACAACTGAGTATTTCAGCAAAGCAATAAAGCAAGATTCTGAGTAAATGAATTCTATGCCTTTTGAAAGCCTCGAAATTGGATATAGGGCAAATTGTTGGTACAAATAATAATATACAAGAGGTGACTGGCAGCATCTTATATAAAAATTAATAACTGATAAACAAACACTCAGGGAAAAATAATTATATGACTTAAACATATAATCAAGAAAAAGTTATACCTTAGAGGCAACATGCTTGTTATAACATCAAATTAAAAAATAAATAACAGCAGCAATGTATTGAATAGAATATATCCAAATTCCTTACACAAATTTGTTTGTATCAATCTAAAACACAGTGACTAAGACCATTAAGTGCGATTATATGAGCATTTCTCACAATTTTCAAATATGGGAATGATTTACAATGGTAAATTATCCTACAGGACTAAAGTGGATACATTTCAGACATATGATTACATTTTCCCCAGACATTTATTATAGATCAATGCATCAGTGAAGACAACCAAAAAAAATCACAGTCCATGCTTATACAACAGGCTTTACAAAAATTATGAAAGTAAATTTTTCCAACACAATCTACCTTTACCAGGGTAAAATTACAAATTCAGAGCACAGCTTAAGCTTTCAAAACCGCTAGATAGAAATTGTAAAATCCAGAAATTTTAAAATACACTCAAAGAGAAAGATGTCGTACTTGTCTGTGACAAACTTTACTCATTGTAACTGTTGGTGGATTCAGAGCAAAGTCATAAAACTCACTGAATACTAAGTGAAGTAAAACAGGTGATCTTCAAAGTATGGCAAACAAATACATATAAGTACCGTACACTTGATATATTTGGTTGAATTCACATAAAGACAGGTTATAATAATCTACAGTAAACCCCGATAATGAGACAACCTTTGAGACCCAAAAATTTGGTCATAATAATGAGGTGGTCTTATTATCAGTTGAACTACAGGGAGGGTATGGAAAGCCGGTCTGAAAATAGGTGGTCATTATAACAAGATAGTAGTAATATTCAGGCAGTTGCAATTTGAGGTTTTACTGTATATGAAACTTTGGTAAAAAATGACCTTGCCAACCAAATCTTTTACGGATAATCATGGCAGGGTCATAAATTACACAATAAAATAACCATAAGTAAAATATCTTATATTGTTTATATGCAGTATGTTGTAAAAGTATTGGAATGTAATGATAAGATATCAATAATGTTGGATTATAAATAAATTCAAATTGATAAAGCCAGAAGTTAACAGGAAGTATAAACAATGAACCACTCCTCATCATAAGGGAATCTATGACACAATCAACATTGAAGATAACATGCAATTTCTGATCTCATGAAATATTAAAATTCAGCCTTATAACATTAGCTTTTGGAAAGAATTATAATATTAAATGTGATTTCTAGGAAAAGGTGTTTGAATTAGGCATATTTCACTGTGTTTATACATAGAAATAGGCTGATAATTGTTAACAAAAGAATAATGGTACATTTAATATTATAATTCTCCCATAGCAAATTTTCTCAACAATACAGTATCACAAAACATGTGAATAATTAAAATTATACACATGACAGTTTGAGAGATGGCTGATAAATTATCAAACAGGATATGATTTTTTATATCAGGATGTGAAACCATATTAATGTAATTTATTTATGTAAAATCTATATTTCATTTAAATATGCTTCCCTCAAACTGTCATAATGAATAATGTCATATATGTACAGAAGTGATGACAGTATAAGTATAACATTCCTACATTTTGTATCATAGAAGGGTAGATAAAATCTTACATAAAACATATCCAAGAAAAAATAATTTCAGCTTTCCAATATTTAGAACAACAAAGTCTTACACATTCTTATAAATGCATGATTCAAACAAAAGAAATTGGCAGGTAAGATTTAACACAAATAATCATTTTCATGCCAACAGACAACACAGAATTTTGGTTCATGAAAAAGAACTGTAGTGTTCAAAGCCAAAGGGAGGATACTCCACACAAGTTATTTAAAATATACCACTGATTATCTCCCTTAGTATACTTCCTGGCAATATACAAAATGTAGAAAGTGTAAATAGCCATACTGTAAGTCATTAATTTGATCATGACCCATTTAAGAGATCGAAGTAATAACTGAGATCTGAAAATAATCTCAAATCTCAATCCTCAAGACCAATGTCAAGGTTACTTTCTTAAAATGCTCTCAAAACTAAGGTTAGCAATGTTGAAGTATCTAAAGTCATTTTTACTGAACCTCAAATGTCTTTGATAAATATCATACACTTTATGGGCCACTTCGTGAAGAAATGATATAAATCTTACCTCCTGACTTTTCTCACAATGTCACCAAATGGTTTTTCCCAACAATACATTTTTATCACACGCATGCCAGCTATGATTTCGTTCATGAGGCGAACACGTTCATCAGTGAACTTAGCTGTCTTTTGTCTTAAAAGGAAGAAACAAAATATCAATAAAACTGACGTATTGACTTGTGGAATAAAACACTCTACCCACCATAAAACAATACATTAAATCAAGATGAACACACACGGATATTTACTTCTTTAAGTACATACTCTGACCAGCCATCGAGAGAATACCATGCCATCTATGAATATAAGAACAAATAAATTCTATGTTCAATTATCACTAAGAAATTTAGAAAATCATTAATTTTTACAATTACACACTCTAATTAACAAATCAAACAAGTTTCAGATGTCCATGTACAAGTTTCAGTACAGAGCAGTCAGACCAACAAGAACAATGCAAGGTGAAGGTCAGAGGTCAATAGGTCAAATTTGTCTGAAAAGCCAGTAACATGCATATGGACAGAACAGGACAACATTTTTAATTAGTTACCCTAATACACATCAAAATAATTTCTAGTATAGAAAATCAAACTTGGGTCATATATGGCAAACAATGGCTCCTTGTCACAGAAAAGGCCGAAACATTCCAATTTGTACAGGATGACATTAAAATAAACAATGAATACATTAAAGTACATGAGGTAAAATATTTGTTTATCATTTTAAATTTCCGACCATGAGCTGAATACACCTAGACTGGTACCTGAATTTTGAGAAAAGTTTTCCCATCCAACCTTGAACTGGTACCAACAACAATAATACAGCCAAACCTGCCAGAGTTGATGGTCCAAGTTCTCTCCATAAAATGACTAACACAGCTATAGCTTCTAATGGTCCAACCCACAGAAAATGGAGAAATATCACAGCCTGAAAAAAATACATTTCTCCTATTCTGAATCATATTATGTTTACTGGGTTCATATCAGATGCTGGACAGTGACCAGTATCTGTACACATCACATAGACTCTTTATATGTAAACAAAATCATATTACATATAAGTGTTCTGATTGCAGCATTCCAGGCAAATGATAAAATTGTGAAATTAATAATCAGATGCATATGTCTTGCCTAAAATATTGGTGCTTACTACATAAGTTTACCCTCCTGAAATGTCACACTGGGGGAAAAGTGCATCCTGTCTGCTTGGTTATTTCTTACTGGGATTTTGTTGAAAAAATATTAATGATTTATTTAACCATGATAACAATTATTTTCTGCCATTTATATAATACTGAGCATCAACTTATGCATGATTTAAGTATATTTTTCATCTTTTATCCCATTTTTACCAAAATAATGGTTTACAGACAGCACAAAATTTGTCGGGCTACTGGTCACATTACATATTACATAATAAACAGGGTCATATTTATCCATATTTTTGTAGACTTTTGTGGGTAATATGACTTGTACCCAGTATCATTTTTTGTACAAAGAGATCAAGTTAATTGGTGTGAATCTTCACTTTAATTTGTCAATCAACAAAAAATTGGCGATAACCTCAACTTTTTGTTCAGCTACTGGTAGATACCCAGTACTTAAGTTCTTTGTGGCCTTTGGCTGACTACACCAAACTAAGATAGCACTACTTTAATAGGATAACCTCCTCAGGGTGTAAGTCTCAGATTTTTCCTATGTCACAATCACAGAACAAACATCAGAAACATTTTGTAAAACATTGTTTGTTTATAAAGTGATGTACCATGTACTGTACCACTTCAATATGACCACCATTTGTGCCTAAATCATTATCATAATTATCACACTCAGGAGGTCTTTTATCTGGTTGAAATAGTAAAACATCATTACTAAGGAAACAAAGTTTAACTAAACTAATTAACATATATAATGTTTCATAGATAGCCTTGCTATCTTTATTGACTTGAAAACATTTGAAACTCTTCAAAAAATGAAGGAAAGAAAGGTCACTGACCTGATCAAATCTGTTCACATCATTTGACATGAGATTTACGATCTGTCCTGTAGTTGTTTTACTCAGACCTTCACTACTCAAACGTAATGACTGAAATATACAACTACAACATCTCAGAAACTGTGTGAATCAGTAGATGTGCTTCTTCTTTAAAATCAGGCTACAGGCTCCTCTATCAAGTCAATATTAACTTTTTTTTTGTCACACATGAATCTCAACATGTCCATGCATGTCAGTTTCATGCCTGACACAATCCATGTTAGCTCGTCCTTATTACAGTGCATGCGTAATTTCTAATAGTGTTAAAGACAAAAATTTTATTTTGTATTTTCATCATATATTTATTATTGTCAGAATGGAATTTCTGCTGATATTAAGCTTAAAGTTATAAATAGATTTTTATTGAAATGTGTATGGATGAAAGTTGAAAATCCGAACATCTAAACTTTAGTACCATGGAAACAATAAAAACCAGTACAGTCTGGTCCTGTAAATACACAAAAATTCTGGCACATTCCAGAAAACTCACCAATGCATGTACAGCTTGCAAAATACAAATCATATACAGAGCTTAGTGATACTCAGTGCACACGATGGATTAATTATACAACAAAATAGATTTTCTGTCTCGAGAAATTAGCTGTCAGCCTCAAGCCATTAAGTACAACTCACAGATCTATTATCCAAGATCTTAAGTTTCAGGCTGAATAAAAAAAATGGAGGTGATTTCGTGGTCATTGATGTTAAACATAATATAGTCTGATACTGGCATATTAGTGTTTATAAATCCTCAACATTTTTATCTACAATACTACTATCACTGAGGAGAAAAAGCCAACTATCTCTGAGTGTATTTGCGACAAAAGACTTATCATTCCTATAAAAGGAAAATTGCCATCATTCAAGTCAAATTTTAATCTTCAGTCATGAAGACAAATAATAGTTTGCCTAATAATTGTTCCAGACAGGGTTTTTCACCAGATATCTGACAGCAACAAATCAGATGACAAAAACTTAGAAATCACATTTTAGGTGAAAATGGGGGAATAATTAACTTCAATGTAACACTCATTCAGTCCCAAGTAACACTGTAAAGACAAACAGCTGGTCAACCTACTGATAAGCCATTATTTCATTAAGTACATGAAGGTGATAGTCACAAGACAATTAAGTACCTGATAAACCAATAATAAGAGAATATGATGTTCTCATTAAATCAATTGTACAGATGTACAGACAATTACACTAGGAGTTTATGTCTATCACTAAAATACTTGTCGAACATGAAAACACTTTCATCCATAATCAATAAACAAAACATCAATATAGTGTTTCAAGGTTAAAATTACACAGCTTTTGTAGCAAGGAAACTCTTCATATTGAAGTCTGAAAAGTGAGTGAATACTGCAAATAATCTTCAATATGAAGTCTGAAAAGTTTATTTGGATGCTTAAGTAAATGAAAAGGAAACCTGTAACAATAAAACTAATGCAGTGTAAAGAAACATAGTATCTAATGTATTCAGCTTCGTCTCTATGGTCTACGCATAAGGAGCGTTGCCAGTAACCCAGTCAATAGTCATATGTCATACATGTATCTGTTATACACATTTTAATACATTTAAGAACTGTTGAAAAATATCCTCTTTTACAAATATTGGTCATTAAAAATTCAATTGATAACCATGAAATACTACTAATAATACAAATATGCTTATTTGTACAGTATCATCTATGTGTCAGCTTTTAAACTATCAAAAATTCATTTTTAAGAATTTAACTACAGACAAACCTGTGAACAAAAGTCACCCTTGAAAAGGCAAATTGTGACCTTTATTGACAGATGACCTTTATTTGAAAGTCAGTTTGTTCTAGATAATCAGTGATGAATTTTCAGTGAATGGCCTTTATTCACAGGGTGATCTTTATTCAGAGGTTGGCCACAAACACAAGTTTGACTGTATTAATATTGTATTGAACATTAAAATTGTAACGATTTTACTAACTTCAACCAATCATCCGGACTGATATATACTGTAGATATAAGTCAATACTTGCCTCATACCAGGACCAGGATTTGAGAGGACAGTGATCCATGTAAACAAGCTTTTCATTTGTATTAAAGAACATTTTTTACCATAATGGTTAATTCATACTGTTAAGCTAGTGTTGGTGCATGTTGCATTATCTGGGTCTCCATACTGTACTATTTATAAACAAGCCTCTAGGTCAAGGACCAGGGGAACATTCTCACAGACCTTGAAGCCATTTTATTGACAGATATTTGTCACGGCTTTAAGAAATAAATTCTGTTCTGTTCTTAAAAACAGAAGAGCAATCTTACAACATACCTTTCTATACAATAATGAGCAACAGGCTATTCTCATTTTCATGCCAATCCTTTGAACACCAAAAAAATATGGATGATGAGCTATAGCTATAATGATAGCACAGAGACTGACACCTGCCGCGTACAAATAACTCTCTGTTGTCGTAATTGTTGACTCAGGGGTGAAGTATCGAATCAGGCCACCTAGTAATAGAGGCTGTATAACTTTCGTTACTTCCTGAAATACAAGTAAACATTTGACGATGTATAATTCTTGCAGGGTTTGACACTAAGCTCACATACTTATGAAATGCAAGAAAAAAATTACATCAACCTGCAAAATTTAGTGAGTTACAAATGATTCAGAAATGGTTTCAGAGATTGTAATTATGTGTTTCAAACTGCAAAGAATACTTTGAAGGGATGTAATATTCATTTCATTATTCGAGTTGAATGCTTTTGAAATATCGTACAATACGCATTAAATATTGAACAACCCTCATAAAATAAGTGATAAATGCTGTAAATCGTGCATGACTGCCAGAAATCTGGTCTAGTACACGCCGAAAAATTAGTGGTCCTGCTCAAAATTTGCCTGACATGTCGGATGGTCCAGCAACTCTTGGGAAGCCCGAATGGGTATAATGTTTTACCTCAGAAAAAAGTACGATTCCAAACAACATATACTCCAGACCAAACATTCGTATCAATGCTTTAAACAAACTAGGCTTTGATTTTCCACCTTTTGATTTCTCTACTTCTTTAAGCCATTCCCTGCAATACGATTAATCAATCAGCACATTCTTACAGGTACAATTATTTCAGAACAAACAAAAAAATCAACACATTTTTACTGGTGCAATTAACTTAAAACAACAAAGCACTTGAAAATGAATTAACTCAATATATATATATATATATATATATGTATACAGCTAAGTATAAAACATTTTGTTCATAATATCTATGAAATTTATAATAATGTCATTATAACCATATAAAATAATACATCATAATCCTCAAAATTAAGAACACCTTCGGGACCTGAGACATTGGTCATGATAATCATGTTTAGCAATTCTTAAAAATTTAAAAAAAAATATTTTTTAAAAATCATGACATTACAAAGCACGTAGCCTTAGTAAATGATTACATAAAATACAGACTTAAAGCTCTAAGTATATGTTAGTGTTTATTAAGAGAAATGAAACAATTAAGAAACAATAAGGACAGGGTCAAGCTCTAATTTTCAGAAACATAGTTCACTAGTGAAGTGATTGTTATCTGCGACTTAAGTGACTACTTACTTTTCCAATCTTTCACCGAGTCTTTCAGAATGGTCCTCCTCCACAACATTATACATATCCTCGATTTCCAATTGTCTGGCATATCCTTTCTTAAACAATGGGTTCATCCACCTGTAAAATAACAACATGTTTATATACAGTAAAACTTTTTTTATGAGCATCAATATCACAAGCACTCAACTTGTCTCAATGAGTTTTTAAAGTCCTGTCAATTTTTGTTCTTAGTTGTGTATTATTTTCAACCAACAACAAATACCTGGTTATTACAAGCACCACATTTATCTGGAGTATTTAGCCTGTTCTGATGATTCCTCGAGATAACGAGGTTTTACTGTACTTTATGTTCATAGTAAAACAAGTTCCTGGATTTGTAACCGTGAGCTGGACTGTGGTCCAGTGGTTCGTGTGATGGACTGGTAATCCGGTGATCCACGTTCAAATCCCAGTCATGTGATATTTTCCTCCATATGTGGAGAAGTTGCTGGCTCCATGTAGAAGGGTAAGTTAGAACTGGTTAGTATACAGTCCAAGAGAACTGGTTTGGGGTACCAGCCACCGTATATAACTGAAAAATTGTTAAAAAAGGCATTAAACCCAGAGAAAAAAAGAGAAGTAACTGCAACTTGAAACTTTATTCAGAACCTGTACATCTAGACTACTAACAAATCAATCCATCTGTCTATTCATTCTCTATTTACCTTACTACTTCATTCATTCATGCTCTGGTTCATTCTGTAATTCATATGTTTCTTTGCAAAGCCATATATGAATAGAAAACAATTATCAGATATGTGCAGTCAATAGTTTTTTCCAACCAGTGCCGCAGGATATCGACAAATACTGTCTGGTCTCGAGTGGGATTTGAACTCATAGTGGCAAGGTGCTAAGTGATTACTAATAAGAGATCATAACCACTTGATTATAGACCCTGTCATTAGCTATTAAGTCAATCAAGGGTACATATAAAGGAAACAATCAACATTACAATCTGCATAACGTATGAAAGAAAATCTGTGTTTTGTCCACCATTTTGAAAAAGACGACACTTCTAGGATGTGTTTTTTTTTCTAGAAATTCTTTGTCTTATCGTACATGTACATACACGAAACACAACAGGGGTGTAGCCAGCTTTGAATGAAAAAGGGGGAGAGTGCCCAGGGGTGGTTAACCACTCCTGCTGCTATGGGTCTGGGTAATTTTTCAAATAAGAACTAGAGTGGTGAGCTTCGAGTTGTATTTGGAGGGATTAGGGGCACTGCATATGATCTATTTGAACCATACATTTTATTTCAAAGCACTGTTATTACATACCATTAAGGTCTAACCCCTTAGTTTTTGACTTAGATGCCATTTTCCGCCATATTTATACATTCACTTTCACTCAAAATTGATGCTACATATAAATGTGCATCGTTGGCTACGCACCTGCACAGCAATATTTATATAAAAGTTATGTACTAGATTATGATAAATAGGCATTATAATACAGATAATGTGTCACTTGACAGAACATATAAACAAATAACCTTAAGTCCTTGTAACATCAGAGATCAGCGATAAACTGATATAAACCGCATAATATCTGTACGGAGACCAACAAAAGGTGGATGGAAGTATTGCAGTTAGGATGATTTCTGTATTAATACACTACACTAAGTAATCTACTTAACTGAAAAGTTGTAGAAAAAACATTCAAAAAGTTTCAGCCATTAAGTCAATTAACTCAATACTAGTTTTATTTGTTGTAACTTAATTTCTGAAAAGCTGTTAAGAACTTTCTTTATTGTAAGAAATATTTAGATCCGATTATTCAACTTTAAATTGCATTTAATGGTTTGTTTTATGTGACTTATTGTCACTGGGGTTAAATGCTGTTTTTCAACAATTTTTCAGTTATATAAAACCTATTCATCTAACCAGTTTTTCTGGACTGTACACTAACCAGTACTAACTTCACCTTCCACAAGGAGCTAGCACTCCATGTATAGGGATACTTGGCTTTGCTCCACAAATAGTTGCATTGCATCAGAGTTATTTATTTATACTGTGTTTAATCATTTAAGGACCGGATATCAACCATTTTAAATTGAGGTCATTTACCCACTTAAAGATGCTACTTTTTGAGATAAAATTCTAACCGTACACATAATGAACAGATTAAATCTAACCCGATGATAAAATTTAAAAATCTGAGACACATTATTTGTATCAACAAGAACAAACTTACAATACATGTACAATAACTTCTAAAAATACCCTTCATCTTGACCTTTTCTAAAACTTCAGTCGTTTATTTGAACAAATCTTGATATTATATAGAATTTTGATATTGAATTTCAGATTAGTATTGATAAATAATGTCATTTTACAAGGTTGTACTGTAAAGTAATGAAATGTATGGCTAAATTATGCAATGAGTATTTAATACAGTAAACCCATATTACTTTGATCACCTTCATGACCTGAAAAATCGGTCGTAATAATGACATGTTGACAAGTTGAATAATAGGGAAGTTACTGGAAGCTGGACCAAATATAAGTGGTTGTTATAACAAGGTGGTTGTAATACTGAGGTGGTTGCTATTTGAGGTTTTGCTGCATTGACGTTAGCCCCGAGAAAAATTCATCATATTTAAGGTTACTTGACCAAAAACATTTGAAAGGTGGATTGAAGAACTGTTCTTATTTTTTCAAATAGACCTTTTGTGATAATACAATGTGCAACTCATCCCCAAAAATTCTCAAACTACAAATTCTGCCATAAAAAACTTTAGCAACTTCTACAGCGAAAAGTATGGTCAGTTAGATAAATATAAACACATTTTTCTCTGCCTTAACACTAACACATTCTCTATTTATAACACTTACACTATCATAAATAGAAACAACGGGAAAATAGACATTTCCAATGAGTCAAGCAGTACTACATAGACACTTATTTAATATTATAACAATCAGATGAATATGAGCTATAAATTTAAAAGCATCATAGTTTACACCCTGCCGGAACTATTCATGACTATTTAAGACTAGTTAGGACTTGATCATAATGTTGTATATACTTAGCATGAAACAATGGGATATTGTCCCAATGATTTGTTTACAGTTATATTGTATTTACACAATACATGTATTTCATTTCCGAAATGTAAAAATAGCATACAGTAACCTATAATGTCACTTTGAATACTTAAGAAATAACACAACACAAAATATCAATTCAGCAAACTTATCATACAAGACAACTAAGGAAATCTAAATAAGTACTATCAGGTTTTACGCATGGTTTTAACAATACTTTAGTTACATTGCATTAAAGCAAACAGGAACATTAGAGTTTTATTTGACAGTTTAATACATGTATTTGTCCAACTTGTTAGACTGTTTGTGAAAGCAAGACATTTTTTTTATTAGGCCCTGTCCAGCTCAGGTGATGGTCAGTCCAAAATTCAATGATGAAATCAGCTGACTAGATAGCCAAATAAGTCAGGCTAGATTGAAGAAAGCCAATAAAAAAATTACTTCGATCTATTGTGATTAATTAAATGAAATCTCTACTGTCAGTCTCCAGTTGAAAAATTGAAATCTTGAAAAAGACACAGATTTTAAAGGATGATTCAGACATCAAATAACAACAACATTTCACACAGTTGAACATTAATTACAGTATACTACGTGATTCATATTTTACTTGTGCAAAAAAATATAAAATTACAACATTATTTCTTTAAATGTTTGTTCTATTGGCCTTATTTTGACCATACCCTTCATCACAGTTAATTTGTTTCAAGTTTCAAGGAGACGTGATTGGTGCACGCACTTTCTGAGGTCATTTTACTTCTATGTATAAATAAAAATACTAACTCATACTAGTGGCATATGTGACACAACACAATATTCACAGACAATTAAAACTAACTAATGTAAAACTTTCTCATGATATGTCGTCATTAAATGATGGGGAAATGTTATACATTTTGAAGAGTGTAGCATTGTTTTTATACCTAAATGGTCAACTAAAGTCCAATTACAGTACTGCTGAACAAAATTTTTTCACATAAATTGTGCAACAAATTTATTACTCACTATTATACTAATCACTAAGGATGACATGTTTCCTGGTATACTTGAAAGAAATACTTTCATATTACAGGAACAGAAAATTTAGACAGATGTAGTGTTACCATGATATAGATCAGACAGATCTTTTAATAACTGAAAACTGGACACATTTAATCAGAAATTAAAATCTAAGAAACAAGCTTTAAGACTAAGTAACTAAACTAATCAGAAGTTAATTTGATTAGGGACACAAGAATGTTAATCATTCAATTAAAGCAAAACATTCATTTACATCATTTGTTTTCACTGGAATTTAACATTACACCAACAGCCATGGTCATTTGGTGGTTTTCCAGTATTGATAGTGAAGGAAGACTCCAAGCTTACACCTGGGTAGATCCACTGACCATCCATAAGCTAGCTGAGACAGCTTCCTCACAGGTGAAATTTGGTCCAATGTGGGATTTGAACTCACAGCAATGAGAGGCAAGTGATAACAAGTCAGAGAACATATAACCACACAACCATGGAGGCCCGACACAACTGATTATTGTGACTGTACAATTCATTCAATCATATTATACCAAACTGACATAAAATTTTGATTTCAGCACATAAATTTAACATGGAATGTATTTATTTCTTATTTGCCTTTAACAGTTTCTAAATGGGAGGAGAAGTACATTATTTAGTGTTTGGGGCAAAGGTGAGAGCATGGTTACTGCCCCCCCCCCCCACACACACAAGCACACCATTATCACCATCATTGTATGAATATTGAAACAGAATCAGTCCAGGTGATCGCCACATGCTGTTACATCCAGTTATCTCCGAGCAAAACTTGAAAACTCAACTTGACTCATGAAGACTTAAGGCCTTATCAGCTAGTGTCTAAAATAGTTTACAAATCCTTGTGAAATATCAATCCTGCTTAGACAATATTATCTTACTGACCTACAAGAAACGAACATAAGCTACTAAACACAAGTACATTGGTTGATACTTTTCTCCTAATTTGTAACATTGTATATTTTATTTGAAAGATAACCAAATCTTTGTAATCTTATTAACCATAGTTTCTTCATGAGGAAAATTGGGAAATTTCACTCCAAAATTTCCAAAAGACATTGTCGACTTTTATATCCTCATTGCGATTAAATAAAATACTCAAAACCACAAGACTTTAGTATCAATCACACAGATTTTTTACAGAAAAGCAAGCTAAGCAGGTGTTTTAATATGACAAATGAAAGAGCAGCTTAACTCACGGAGTTGAATAGATGGGCCACAATGTCTGATAAAAAAAATATAGATTTAGTTTCATAAATAAAATGTCACAATAAATTGGAAATTTCATCAGACAGAGCCGAAATCAAAATGAATAACATAATAGCCTAGAACCAGGCAGCCCAGTAACTTGATATACCAGTAACAAAAACAAATATTGCATTCAGTTATGTATAAATATTTACAAAAAACGCCTCATATAAAAAGTCCATTCTTGTAAATTCTATACATAACTATGTTCAAAACTTTGAAACTGTTTGACTTTACAGGCGTAAATTTTGTTACCAAATATTTTCAAATAAACATACTCACTTTTACATTTCACAGACTTTTTTAAATGCAATGAGATAGGGTTTGAAAATTTTTTAGATGCCGTGTATATAATCTGAATGACTATAAAAGCATTTTGAGCAGCCTCTGTGGTCACATGCTTATGGTCTCTAACCAGAAATCACTAGCCCCTCACAGCTATGAGTCTGAATCCCATCTAGCTCACAGAAGGTCTGTGGTTCTACCAAGGTGTAAGCCTGAGGTCTTCCTTCACTGTTAAAGCTGGGAAGTCACATAATGACCCTGGCTGTTGGTGTGAAGTTAAACTCCAGTGAAAAAAAAATATAAAGAATTCATGGCAAGTCACCATGTGGAGAGCATTAATTTGGAGGAGAGGGCATTTATTGGGAAATATGTGACATTGTTACAATTTTTTTCAGTAAAATATCTGCACCATTGATTAGTCAGGACAATATTGGGTAACATGTCTGTGCATTTTTACCAATCGTTACTACATGCATTATGCTTAAACTTCAACATGTAATTATGTCAAATGTATTAGTAAATAGACAACTTTTGCAAAGTAAAGTTCTAGATTAAATCATGAAATAACAAATAAGAATTGTGTATAACCAAGGGTAGACATGCATGAATGCAGGAAGTAACTCAATACAGAACAAAAGGGAGATTAGCAGGTGATTAAAAATTAATCACTGCAGATTCCTAAAAAAATAGTTTAATGTTTATGTTCATTTATGGCTAAAATAAACCTGTCATTCTATAATTAAATATTTAACAAACAGATTATGAAGGGAAGTCCAATATTTCTATGTTAAGGCCATCCAAAATCAGGGCTCTCATTTGACCCTTAAAACAGCATTTTGAATTTTGAAATTAACAAATCCTCTGGCTCTTGAGAATTTGTACCAAAGGGTCAAAAATACTAGTAGGAAATTCTGTTCACTCTTCAAATTATTATCAGCAAAGGGTCATTTTCGACCCTCAACTTTGTTGTCTAGAGCGCACCCTGTAAAATGCAGTGTGAGTACAAACTACATAACAATGGTGTTTGTCGATTATGGATACACAACAGAACATAATTTTGTTGATCATGAGTCATCTTCAATTTTGTTGGATGCTACATCAAATTCAAAGTATAAGCTAGATAGAGTCAGTTTTTATCATACTGAAAAAATAGTCCTCTTGTTCTGAGTCAAATTTAGGCTTTTTTGAAGAACTTGTCAAAAGCTTTGGCACAGTGAGTCTTACAGAACATAATTTAGATGCATCTTTTTATATTACAATGATGGGACCTGCCTTAGTTTCTATTTAGCAGCAAGACTAGCAAATTCTTACTTATTCGCCGGATGTCTATTTTCATTCCAAAGCGAGGCCTAAACAAAAAAAAAAAGGTTTGTTTCCAGTTACATGCCTAAAAAAATATGAGTCGGTAGGTAGGGATTTTTTCTTTTAGTTTTTTTTTTACATATATTGGCAACACTGTTGTGAAAATTACAATATCGTACTAAAATTTGGATGCCGTAAAAACTTATTGGTCGGCAGGCAAAAGATGGGTCGGTCGGGTAACTGGAAACAAACCTTTTTTTAGGCCTGATGGTTTCATAGTTCCATTCTCCCATCTTCTCTTTTATAGCCATTTGACATTTCTCTCAGCATAACCTCCTTTCCAGAACAAATCTACTATTTGGACTGGCTAAATTTAGCCAAAAGTCAATATCTTCTATCTACTTGTCAGTCCAGTATCTGTATAAATCATGCTCAGACAATTTCATCCAGACAGCAAAATCCATGAATCCAAGAGATCTAAAGAGTCTCTATTCTTCCAAATACATGTATTAATATATCATAATTAAACCATGACCCATCAATATGAAAAATCATAAGTATTACAATTAACATGTAAGATGATCACAGACTATTCTAGTTAATGAAATATCTGATACAGCTGTCCAATTTTGATACACGATAACACAATAACAGCATTTGCTTACTTTTTAGTAAAAATTTATCATGGAAAGAAACCATATTCAAGAATAAATCAAATCAAAGACCTTTACTGTAAAGTATAAGCCTGTAATAAAATTATAGATGTAACTTCTTATTAAAGAAAGTTAATTAATTCTAAACTGACAGATAATGACTATCATTAACCATTAAATGATACCAGTTATACGAATCAATTATAATAAGTATGTTGGACACATCTAATACAAATCAGTTTAATATCAATAAACCCTACTGTGGTAATTCGATTGAGTACGAAGAAAATTGGGGACGAATGGGAAGAAATGACATCAAACTTATACTTACCAGTAAAATAGCTTTGAAATAGGATTCGCCCTTAACATTGGGTTGGGATTATGATGCCTTAAAGATTCATCCATGTTATGTCTCTAATTATTACAATCAATCCTCAATTAAATAACTTTCGGTTTCACATGTCGGCCGAATTCCTCAACATCCTGTTAATTGTGTTACACAAGTTACTGAAACAAAATTGGCTAAAAGCCGTACATTCCGGAACAAGTCGGTACAAACGATTTTTGCGCTACTGATAATATACGCATGTTTTAAAGGTAGTGCGCAAATAGTCTCAGTGATGAACTTCGATTTTTTTGCGAGAACAACCATTTGAAAATAGAAGCTTATTAAAGTTAGCAACTATACTGTGGATATTGCTATCAAAATGCTAACAGAAATGAGCTGTTCATTCTCTCAATGGAGCCTTTCAGGCTTATATATAGATACTAAAGTTAACCACGCATTTTGTGCTTACTTAGTGTCTGTCATTAAACGCTCCGCATTTTTTGTAAAAGCTATTTTTGTACATCACGTCATATATGAAAAGAAGAGCGTTAGATAATAGGTCTATTTATTACGCGGAAACAATATCAAGAGTCGTAAGGCTGCAATACGAAAGTACGGCCCTAGCCTCACTAAAATAACCAACCATGCGCATGCATCTCATTAAATCATTTATGAATGCTATGCGTTTTTTTCTACTAAATATTTTTCTTTTCTGGGTTTTCAAAGTACACTGCATTGCTAATATTTTTAAATGTCTCACGGTAAATCTTTTTTCCTATCATGTGTAACAGAGTTGTACATGTATATATAACTTATGTGTTTATAGTAGTTGGTAACAGGACCATATGGCCCAACACTTTATGGACCATATTTGGATGTTATGGCCCACATATATATTATATAGTGGCTATTGTTATACTTTATGTTATGCCGCCCATTGTATCAAAATATTCGACTAAAATACCTTGGCAGATGTTCTTGGTCTAGTTTACAAAAATTTAATAATTTAACGTGAACAAAAAGTAAAACTGGCTCGTTAAATATAGCAAGATTTATAAAAGAAGCATTATGCGTACGAGATAGTACCTTAGTAGTTAACCGATAATTTGTCTTCTGATCGTTAATTATGTGCTTTTTTATGTTGTATTTTTTCTCCTTATTATGCGAGTATTTTTCATTTATGTATGTATATTGTCACGGTGTATATACACTATTGTAAATTGCTAAAGGCAAATGTCTTTGCCGATCGCTAATATACTTGAAACTTGTTTATATGCCCGTCTGCTCAGTTGATAGGGCAACTGACTAGCAAGCAGAAGGTCGAGGGTTCGAGCACCGTATCGGGAACTTTATTATCTGCCTCCTATTACACATAGAAACCCATAAAAATTATGGAGGTTCCAAAAATCTGTCCGCTCCATATTGAAAAAATAATTATGGGTATAAAACCTTAAGCATAAAACAATAGACTGTGTCATGAATTGTTCTTTTATCATAATGAATCAGCAAAGCCGAAAAGAAATTAAAATTTGCAAAGTTCGTTGCTAATACTATATATATATAATAGTTCAACATTTTTAGCTTTGTGTAGCCCTTACTTATTTGGCTTTCCGGTCTTACGATTTCATAAACTGGAACCCGTTGACTCTGGTTGTTGCACAGCAACATGGAACGGCGACCAGTTTAATGATTTCATGAATGAATTCGGAAGGGCGATCCTTAACAAAGATATTATTTTAGTGGCCGATGTTACCTTCATCAGGGATTCAATACATGTAGACTTTCATTCACACAATGAAATGTAGACTTTCTGCTTTCATCTAACTATTTGTGGGTTAAATTTGTAATAAAGAATTGAAATGACTAAAATCCACGAATTAGAAGACTAGCTATTGACAATCTTTAAAATATACACCGCGTATTATGAATCCGATTCAATGTAAGTAAAAGGTTCTTATAGTGAAAGGCTATGTTTGTTGGTAATGATTATAGTACACAATGCGTCCCGCCGTAGAACGCGCCAGCACGGCTTGAGCCTATACATTAAAGGTCTTTTGTAATAAGCGAAAGACACTGAAAGCTGTTGAAACTTTTTTTTGGAAATTTTACTGAGATCTGGAATAATTATGCGTCTTATACGCCATTTAAAACGAGGTTTGTGAAGATTTAATACGTTACTTTTTTACCTCAGAAAGTTGCTTTGCTACTTGATGCTTGCATATCAGAAATGCGTTCCACGAATAAAAATCAGTTAATTTTAGATAGCATAGGATTACCACACACACGTGTATACTGTACAATATATATTTCGTACAGATTGAATTTATCATACAGTTCAATTTTGCCTGGCGCGTATGTTATCTCTATGATCTTTTTGATTATAAAGATATTTTTTCGACGTCGTGTTGTAATGCTTTGTTAGAAGTTTTTATAACAAATAAGAACTACTGTAATGTGTTCTAACTTTTATTATTTGTAACTATATTTACTGAACATTGATGAGATGTTAACCTTATGGAAACTGGTAGTAAAAACGGCGCTAGGCTTATTAGTGCTTGTTCTATTATACTGGACACAGGTATAGACAGGCAATAATGCAACAGTTGTCTCTGTTGAAAACACAATGGAAATATATTTTTTTAACATCGACTTCAAAGTTTGTTAATTTTACACACTTTATGTACATATTCTTTAACATAATCTGTTTGATTTGAATTTTGTTTGGAAATCCTTTGCATTTTTTATGCATGAAAAAATAAGAAATTTTCATTCCTGACAAAATTTTACAATGGCCACCATGATTTCACATAGAATGTATATATTGTAATAGAATAAATTCACATCTAATATGGTGCATATTTTTGTTTAACTTCTTCACTTCATAGTAATCACGTACACACAATGGTACGGTCCAATGAAAAGATTCTAACTGTGAAACTGCGCTGAACAATAATCAATTTTCATTGGATAAATATTTATTAAAGACTTTTTAAATTAGTCCTAAACTGTTCTATTTATCATTTTAGAGTCTTGGAACTTCCGTAGACGCCATTTATTTGCGATCGTATCATTGATATCTCTATATACAGTGGCTAGTGTATTATTTTTTTCACCGATTCGGAACTTCAAAATCACCGGACAGGCAATATCTGAAAATGGTCAAAATGTGTTTGTAGTTAAGGCAAGAGATGGGGAAACAATTATATCCAAACTGAGAGGAGAATTAAAAACTATGTCTGACTTTAGAAACTGTAGCATGGACAAATACAGGAACATAGCCACAGCACGGTGTATACCATTGCTAAACGAAAGTATAAATGATGACGTCACTAATAACAGATCGGTAAGGAATACTGACTGTGATATACACTCTGTTTTCTATGACTGCTCCGCATTGAGATACTCGTATTTATATGGCAAAGGAAATGTTTCTAAAGAAGAAAAATGGTTCCCGCTCGCGTTCGCAATGAAAATTCACAACGCCCCGAATCAAGCACATCGGCTTTTACGATATATTTACCAAAAACATAACCTGTATTGTATTCACGTGGATGGAAAATCTTCAGCAGATAATTATATCATGTTTAAACAAATCGGTGAATGTTTTGATAATATTATTGTGATCGAAGATAGGGTAAACGTGGTATACTCAACAATCAGGCAAATTGACGCAGAAATGAAATGCATGAACGCAATGACTAAACATGAACATAAATGGAAATATTATATTAACCTTACAGGACAGGAATTTATGTTGAAAACAAATTTGGAATTAGTCAAAATACTAAAACTTCTAAATGGTACAAATGACATTCTTAGCAGACCAACCACACCTGAAAAAACACTCTACAGACATAACCAATCAACGTATATTATTGGAAACCATTCGTTAAGAACTACAAAACAGAAGTCACCATTTAGCGAAAATATTGAAATAAGGACTGGAAGCGCTTATGGATTATTTTCTAGAAACTTTGTTGAATTTATACTGACAGAAAAAATTGTTGATAAGATATATAGTTGGTTGAATGATACATGGGCACCTGAGGAGCATATTTGGGCAACATTGAATTATCTTCCCCAGGCCCCAGGTGGTCATCGGGGACGTACAATGTCTTCGGGATCCTTCATTTCACGGGCAGTCAAATGGCAATCGTTTTCCAATTGTGGAGGAAAGTTTGTACGTAATGTTTGCATATATGGTACAAAAGATATTCCATGGTTGCTAAGCAGTCAGAAAGTTGTAGCCAACAAATTTTACGAAGAATTTCAATCATTAACTTTAGACTGTGTTGAAAATGAAATGTACTCACGATTGATGTCGGGTGACACTAGTCAATATTTTAACTTAAGTGAATATGGTATGAAATAATAGACACGTTATAAGGTAATGATATATGATATTAAATATACATGTATATGATATGATTTGATGTGATATTTGATATAAGATATCACATATTTGATATAAAATATATTATTTGGTATAAAATATGATATATTATTTGATATAAGATATATTATTTGATATAAAATATGATATATTATTTTATTAGATATTACTTAAGATATATTAATTGATATATGATATATTATTTGATATAAAATATGATATATTATTTTATTATATATTATTTAAGATATATTATTTGATATAAAATATTATATATTATTTTATTATATACTATCTGATATATGATATATTATTTGATATAAAATATGATATATTATTCTATCATATATTATCTGATATATGATATATTATTTGATATAAGATTTATTTGATGTAAGAGATAATATATTATTTGATATAATGTATGTTTTATGTATGTTTTGATAGGATCTAAAATATGACATGAGGAATGTAATATGTAATATAAGATACATGTTATGTGACATATGATGTATACATATCTTTATTTCCTCAAAGTATGGTGAGCAATTGTCATAAAATTATTAAATAATTGATACTTACATAGCAAGATATAATAATAACTGATCTGATTATCCTCAGTTGGCAATGCATAACTTTACAGAATTGGCACTGAAATTGTACAAGTAATGAAATGTTTTGTATGCTTCGTAACCAAGTTCCTGGATTATAGTTTCATAGTTGATGGTGTGTGAGCTTTTTTCCTGATCAATTAAATAATACAAAAAAGCTTTTCACTGGTATCTCCACATAATAATGTTTTTGCAATTGCAAGTCATAACTTCTCGTTCCATCCTCACTCTGTCTTTAAGTAAAGGATACACTGATTATGTCAGATTCTCCCACCCACTCTATCTCTTTCCTTCCCTCTGCCTCCCTCCTTCCACCCCTTTCTCCCTCCATTTTCACCTCTCCCACCTCCATCTCCACCTGCCCTCTTCACCAATCTCTCCCTCCTTTCCTCTTCACCACTCTTTCTCTCCTTTCCTCTTCACCACTCTTTCTCTCCTTTCCTCTTCACCACTCTTTTTCTCCTTTCCTCTCTTTCTCTCCTTTCCTCTTCACCACTCTTCTCTCTCCTTTCCTCTTCACCACTCTTTCTCTCCTTTCCTCTTCACCACTCTTTCTCTCCTTTCCTCTTCACCACTCTTTCTCTCCATCCATCTACCTTCAACTCCACCTGCCCTCTTCACCACTCTCTCCCTTCCACTTCACCACTCTTTCTCTCCATCCATCCATCTTCACCTCCACCATCCCTCTTCACCTTTCTCCATCTTCATCTCTCTTTCTCTCCCTCCTTAACCTCCATCATCCTGCTTCACTTTCCATCTCTCTCCATCTTCACCTCTGTCTCCCTCCACCATTCCTCTTCACCTCTCTCGCTCCCTCTTCACCTGCACCCATCTCTCCCTCTATCTCCCTCTTTCCCCTCTTCTTCGCTCACTCTCTACCTCTTCACCCTCGCCCCTCTCTAACCAAATCCCTTCTCTACGAGTACAGACACATAAAATACTAAAGATAGGATTTTTAACATCTACGAGTATTGCACAAAAATCACTAAATACATTCATATGAGATTTTTAAATCAATTCAAAATGCACAAATTATCAACATACATTCAATGAGAGGAATACTATTCAAAATGATCAACAAGGAATAAGTTTAACATTAGATACACATTCAAAGTATCAATATCAATTTCTATTTTGTTCATCAGAACTTAATAAACTCAAAAAATAATTTCCAATGAGATAACTTGTATTTCAACATAATTGAAGAATCAACAGAATGTCATAGGTAGATAACACAAATTCATTAAACAAAATTTTATACAATGAAATACTTATATTTTTTCAGGTGTCACTTTTCTTATAAACGATCCTGACCTCTTGACGCTTACATACAACGCTTGCATAGAATGACTTCCAACTTACAAACATAATGCAAAATAAGTATAAGCTTAGTTGATTTATATAATAAATATCTATAAATGTATACAATGAATAATTAAAGTTAGCTATAACATTAATAGGTCTAACTTAAAATATTGTTTGTTGTCTCTGTACCCTAGTTAGCTTGCTTGTTTGTTCAGGTTTGTCAATGACTGTCAACGGACAAAATCATAACATTTCTGTAAGCACCAAATGAAGTTTTATGCAATACAGTAAAACCTCACCTAGTGACCACCTCAATATTATGACCACTTATTTTTGGACTGGCTTCCAATAACTTCCCTATTATTCAACTTGATAATGAGACCACCTCATTATTACAAATGACTTTTTGGCTCCTAAAGGTGGTCTCAATATTGAGGTTTTACTGTAAATTACAGTGTATTCTTTTTCCATGAAAGATCATCCTTTAAGTGTAAAGTTAGGCCAGAGAATAAACCTATAATTAATGAAATAACAGTAATGAAGCAAATAAATTTCCACATATGACACCTAATACTCGTCATTTATTTGTTTTTCCTTTCTAAAAATTTAAATTATCACCTTGACACTGAAAGCCTCAGTTATGTCACTGACCATACATATTTATAGACTTCATTTCTTCAAAAAAATAAACCTAATTAATTCTTGCTAAAATATAATACACTCACATCTGTGGTTCTCCTTCTTATTACAGCTGTTTAAACTCATAAATACAACAAATTTCTACCACAATAGTAATTTTGATTAATTAAGTAAATTTAAGTAAATGAGATAAGATGATCAAATAAGCCCAAACGATTTGTTAATTATTTAAAAATATAGTATAACTAATATTGATGATATCAAGGTGAATAAATTCAGTCTAACGGAAGAATATACATTCACTGTGTATTCAATGTAAAAAGTACACACTAGGATTACAGTATTTTTTCAAGGAGTTGTAAAAAAAATAATTGTTTTTTTTTTCACATCAAGAAACATGTTTTTGTTATCATACAGCAAAAGAAGCCAGAATAATTTTGCCAAAAGGTGCTTTAAGTTTTTGGTTCCACATAATATCTACATACAGTAAAATCATGATATGAAGACCACCATTTAGACTCAGAGAGGTCATAATATTGAGGTGGTTTGACCATAAAGTACAAACAAAGAAAACTTTACGAAAACTGGTCAAAATGGAGTGGTTCTTATAATGAGGTGGTTATTATATTGAAGTGGCATAAATTGAGGTTTTACTGTAATATAAATAATGGTCAATCAGTCAGAAGATATTCAATTTATTCATAGACAGATTATTTCACCTAATAATTTTAATTTTTCTTAAGCAGTGACAGTTAAGCACTAGACATGTCAATGCACCGATGTCAAACACAGTAAAACCTCACTCAGTGACCACCTCAATATTAAAATCACCTTATTTTAACAGCCGCTTATTTTCAGATGGGTGATAATATATTTCAACATGATACTGAAACCATCTCCACATTAAGACCGATGGTTTTGTTCTCAAAGTGGCCTTTTAGTAGATTTTACCTGCATATTATCTAACTTCAATACATGAAGTAAAAAAAACACTACTTAATATTGTACATTGAAATTACTGAATAATCATTAAAAATGTACATATTTGGAATGATTACAGTAATGTAGTTAGTAAAATTAATGCACAGGGTAAAACTTAAACACATTTATAAAATATAACATGGTACATAAACATTTGACTTTATTCTAACATAAAGAATACAAACTTAAATTGACTGAAAAATATTTAAACAAGGATTTTAGTAGAATATTCTTAACACCAAAAAATTTTGTCCAAAATAAATAAAACAACAAACATTTTTACCAATTTTTTGTAATGATTTTACATTAATGTAGCAGTTTCATACAATAACAAAGATGCGTTAAAAATAATTTAACGTTGTCTAGAAGACAAATATACAGTAAAAAATCAGTAACACTAAACAAATGTTTGAAACCCACCTGTTGTTATAACAATCATGTACAAAAATTAGTAACAGAAAATATAAATAATATCTGTCATTTGGAAAAAATGTGTTATTGTATGTTAGTACACTTAAGTTCCACTTAAAGACTGGTCTAATATGACCAACTTGATATTATGACTGGTTTTTCAAAGCACTAAATACAGTATAGCCCCTGAAAACCAGACACCTTCTGGACTGGTACAAAAGTCCAGAACTAGTTTCTGAGAATTCAATTTAAACTGATATAAACTGAATTCCGGTTTTCAGGGGGTTTACTCTGTATTTCTGTAAAATCACAGTATGAAAATACGTCCATTCCAATATCATGTAATATGACTACTTTCTGAAGAACAAACATGTCAAATTGTGTAGTTTTAGAGTCTAATAAACAAAGCATCTGGTTTCTATTTGTGTCAAATTGTTGGTTTGTGTTTCCTGAGACGACATTGTTGTTGTTGTTATTGCTTAACTTCAATCAAATGCTTTGTGTTAACAAGGGAAGAAAATTGTTTAAGACAGTTTGTTAAACAATATAATGATTAAAGATCGAAGACATCGTAGGATTAAACAATCATTTTATCTGTTTAATTGACATTAATGATGACGGACAACCATACAAAATTCGAATGCTCACCTAATCATGAGATTAGTATGTATGAGTTAGTGTGATAATTGTCACAGTATGAATGAGTTAGTGTGATAATTGTCACAGTATGTATGAGTTAGTGTGATAATTGTCACAGTATTTATTTATTCAAAATTAAGACCAACTTGATAATAAAACTACTTTCTGTCTACCTGGTAGTCTAAATAGCAGAACTTTACTGTACTTGGGTAACTGTAAATATAATCAAAACACAAATTCTTCCCTTTAAATACAGTAAAAATATCAACTAACACATTTTGCAATAATATAAATTAGAGGTAAGCACTATAAATTCATACATAATATAACTACCTATACATGCTCTATGAATGAATTAATGACCTTTTATATTTATTTATTTCAAATACATCATGGGTGAGTATTACTTACTCGTACCTCCTTCTTCCACACCGAAATTTCAATGCAAAATAACCCATTTTGCAAAAAAAAGGGAAAAAAACAAAACTACAAACAAACAGGCAAGTAAGAGCAGTAAATGAGCCAGTCATCACACCTGTAAAATATCACATGTAATCAAAAAGAAAGCAAAGGTTATATGATGGGAATAAACATATTATACAATTATGATTCAAGGCTATTCATGTCATATATGACAATGAAATCTACAGGTGAGAATACACAATATGAGATAAAATATTATTATCATCCCTTATTTATAGTTTCAGATTACAAAGAACAGTAACCACTATCAATTTCTATCCAGAGTTGTCGTTCGTAATCCCTTACTTACATTTCTGTCAATGTATAAGCTTTGTACAAAATTCTTGTAAAACAAGAAATCTAGTAACAAATGGTACAAAATTGCATTATTTCTTGATGGGAAGTGTTGTAATTTCAGCTATTAGGTCACAAGGTCCAATCACTTCAATGGAAACAAAATGCTGATGTTGAAAGTAATCGTGCAAAATTATGACAACACATGCACATTAAAAGAAAAACAAAACATAATTTTGCATATCAGAGGGAAACTATAGAGGATTCAGTCATATGTTCTTAACTACTTATCAGAGGTTGACAGGGATGTATTTGCGGGGTAAAAAAAAAAAGTCTGGATAGAGATTGTAACCACTATACCCATTAGTTTGCGCCCATAAAATGCTGTGAATTTTCTAATCAATATGCATGTTTAGAGCATAATTTCATTTCTTCAAACCTCATGACATTCTGTTGTAGCACCTGCCATTTGTTTTCTCACATCACTCCTCAGGTAATTTTATCTCAGTAAATAGAAAAACAGAACTTCTTTGCTTAAATGGAAACAAAGTCTGATTTTTATTTACTTTTTAGTCCATTTCTCTCTATTATCTATCAATTCCATACTAAAATCTATCCTTTCATGATTTTGTCTCCACTATATTAAAATCAAGGTGGTTCTGTATATATTCACTGGACAGTTCATGACTTCAGACTACTTCAATGATGTGTAGTATAGATTATAGAATAATCAGGTACAAAAATAATGCAAACAAAACCAAAATTATACAAAGAAATTTTTTATATATATAAATTACTAAAACAAATTTGCTACACATTCGGTAGGTTCTCAAAATCCTTGAATAATGCCCAATTACAAAGAAATTCTGATGACCTCACATCACATCACCTAAGTTGGATAAAAGGCACAAACTTACAGAAAGGAAAAAACTTATAAAAAATACATGATTAATCATTCAGAATCATAGACGTCCAGTCCAACTTAAGCTTTTAGAATGTTGTATGAATTGGTAAAATTCTGTAAATTCACTACAGACTTGATGCGAAAAATGACAATTATTCTATTCACAGCAATTTTTCATTTGTCTGGGATTTGGGACAAGTGGCTTAGGTTACAGACAATATATCACTATAACACTTTACAATTACATGTATATTATAAATCTATAACATTACTTATATAAGTCATAATGATAATAGAAATGAATACTATGTTGAATTCATGAATTAATGCATTTCCGAAACTTCAAGTACAAAAATTCAGTGTTAGTTTAATCATTAGTTCAAATCAAGTATCTCCTGTATAAAAAATGTCTTGTTGACAAAATGCTTTTTGAGTCAGCACTAAATCACACCATTAGATTTTTTGTCATCTCTTTTTGAAGGTTCACTAAAAACAATGTCATCATCAACAACATCAAATTCTTCATCATCATTAGCAGCCTCTCCATCATTCTCAAAGCCCACATTATCATTCCCATCATTCCTTGTTTCTATGACAACAGCCTCTTCAATGTTGTGATTGGCTGACTGTTCATTTCTAGAGTTCTGATTGGCTGATTCCTCCACAGGTGATTTGCCAAGAGATAGTAATGGGTTTTCTTTGCCAAGATTTACATGACGAACTCCACCCGTAGCTCCATATTCAGAATCTGATAAGTCAGAATCATCTGTAGAGGCATGACTTGTGTTCTCATTTACACGAGATACTCGTGTCTGAGCATCTGGTGCAGGTAGACCTACATTATGAAACATCACATTTAAAACATATATCTATCTGATATAAGAATAAACTGACAAACAGGTTCAGTAAATTGAAACTAGAGCTCTGCAGAGTGGCACCAATGCTAGTCTGTTTTAATCATTCTATTTAACAAGCGATTTTCAAAATTCTAATTTAAAAAGGGGCATAACTCCAAAAATACAACATTCAGAATAATGCCCTTTGCCTTGAAACTGCACCTTGTCATGATAATCAAGTATTCCAAAAGTTCTGTTAATATCATTATAAGTGTTTGAGTAATGGGCTACATTAACGTTTGTGCATGACAACAATGAAAATGATGCAGTAATCATTATACTAGACTTTTTCTTCAAAACAGACGAGCTAAAAATAATCAACATAAATACTGTTTTAATTGGAATAAAAATAATCCATAACTCCCAACAGCATTCATTTTTGATTTCATCATTTTCTCGGATTTAATGACTATCAGGAAAACTGTTCAAATAGCAGGTATAATAGGCATGGATTTAAAATACACAACCATTTAATTATGAAGTCAGGTGAATAAAGTCACACATTTACCTGAGTTATCAAATGTGGACCTTCTATTCATTGGGCCAGAAGAGTTACTAGCTCCAGCACCAAGTAATGGTGTTCTTTCTGATGGACTCTCACCCTCACTGTCTGAGTTCTCACTATCAGAGTCGGGATCATCCCCTGGTATCACCTTCCTCTTACAAATAGGACAACTTCTCTTGTTCTTGGTAAGCCATGGGTCTATACATTTTGTATGATACACTGAAAATGGTTATCATAAAATGTAAGTATACGACTGATGACAAAAAATTCACTGGCATCCCTGTCTACAAATATCTCAATAGAAAAGAACTTTACATATATTTAAGCATATAGTGATGTAAGTTTTTTTCTTCCACTGGAGTTTAACATTACATGAACAGCCTGGGTCATTTGGCAACTTTCCAGTTGTAACAGCGGATAAACACACCAGGCATACATCTGGGTAGAACAATCAACCTTCCATAAGCTGGCTGGACAGCTTCCTCGTGTGAAATTTGGTCTCCGGTGGGATTAGAACTCACAGCAATGAGAGGCTAGTGATTACAAGTCAGAGACAATAACCACTCAACCACGGAGGCCCCTATATATAAGTTCTATCAGATGACAACACAGAACTGAATCATAGGAAATGATACATGTGAAATAAAACACATTGAACTGCTATGAACATTAGTTGGCAAGTTCTGCTCAGATGCATTAAAATATTGTTAACATTTCATTGACTGGTTTCAGAGGAACATAATTTTATTTCATCTAATCCATTCCAACAGGAATAGAATTGCTTCCATTCCATAATTTTAAAACTTCAAAAAAATTTCATTTAAAAGTCATTTAAAGTCAAGCTTCAAATAGAAGAAATTACTGTTAAGAAAATTCTAAGAAAAGTGCTATAAACAATTAGTTACCATGACTACAAGGTAGAAGTCTGATTTTATCTCCTTCCTCATAATCGTCCAAACATATAGCACAAACATCATATTCATCACCTGAAAAAATTAAACAATAAATATAATATAAATTATCATAAGATAGAGGGCTCTAATAGTTAATCATTAATAGTTAATCATTAATAGTTAATCATTAATAGTTAATTCCTTAGCTTGAAAACAAAGTCTCTGTATAACATGTGTAAGTAAGAATTAAATAACACAATGTGACCAAATGAGTAAAAGACATTAGAACCAACTTATTTCAAATAACAAAATAAATAGAAATATACTTCATTCATTAATATAAGTTAAATGAAAGAAAAGATCATAAAATATATATATATATATATATATATAATTTGTACAAGCTAGATTAAATGATTCATACAAGAGATACAAAATACAATCTATAAGCAAACTACTTCAACCCATTCATACAATAGATTAGTTTATACATGATCATTTAGCAAAAATTACAAAAATGTATCAATGTGTACTTTACATAGTATGGAAAATAAACAACATACGGTACAAAAGAGAACTATTGACTATACAAGAGAAAAAATGGTACATGAAAAAAATCATCTGATTTTCAGAGAACTCCAAGTTTTCAGGGAGTCTTTTTTCAGGCGTTATACTGTGTCAGATCTACGTACACAATGGTGGATCTGGTTACCTTTCTTAAACTTCTTCTGAGGAATCTTTTTCAAATGCTTAATTGATAACCGTGACCGACGTTTACGTCTGAAGTCCCGACACCATTTAAAAACCTGAAAGAGATATTTATTTATCTAATGATAGAACATGAAATGTAGAAGACAGGATAAAGCAATACTTTACCTACAATAGCTGTTTGTGTCCAGTGTGAATGAAATGATCAAAATACAAATTCTAAAATGCATGCTGTTTAGCAAGAGCAGATATGAATATAAAACAGACAGAGGTCAAAATATACATACCATGACACAATTGCCAAAACTGAATTTACAATCATCAGCACAAAAATTAAAAACATAAAAGAACAATTAACTGATTGGGTAGCATGAATCAAGACCATGAATCTTAATTATGCATTACAAAAAAAAAGCAGAATAAACTCTGTCAAGTGTAATGCTTAGTTTATAAGTCAAGCCTAAGATTTTCATGGTTTCAGAATAAATTTTTGAATTCCATCTAACCCTGTCAGGAATTTCACAATATTATACACTGACATGATTGCCACATAAATCAGATATTGGGCTCCTGTAGCTGGATGCATTACAGTACAATAAAATGTGTCTAGCCTTAGAAAACTTTAAGTAGAATATATTATCTCCAGATTTTTATTGGTTAGTGGTAATCAACTCGTTAAAGGTAACTAATTTCCTAACAGCTGTATTTGAGATGAAAAGCAAGTGAAAATAGAAAGTAAACAGAACAGAGTGACAGTGTTACAGTGAAAGTTTAAAGTAATACTACATCAATGAAAGTAAGTAAATGTGAGAAAAAATAAAACAAAAACAGATAAAAACTATGTGTATTTGAGTAATACACAAATCATGTGTATTCAACTATTACATATGTCCAGTCATGATCAAATATTGCTGAACATCAGTAAAGGGCTTGGAATTGACACAATGAAGACACAAGTGTTATAGTACACTGAAATATGTTATCATAAATACAACTAAAAACTAATCTTCATAAGATCGAACATTATTATTTATTGCCCATTCAAATAAGTCAGAAAAAAATTACCAATGTTTAAACTACAATATGACAACAAACAATACATTAATGATTTTGTCCCTCATATGGTGCTCAAACAGACACAAGTCTAGTATAAGACATTATTTTTAATAGTTTATATAATTTCTCCACATAAGGTAATTAATTATAAAATCACACTTCTTGTCCTTGAGACCAACAGAAAAATTAAACACAGCAAAATAGTATCAGAAGGATTTAAGTACAAGACAGCAAAGACCAAAATGGTTTTCCTAACATGTGTTGGATGTTTATTTCTTTGCACTGGATTTTTTGTCACACCAACAGCCGGGGTCATTAGGCAACTTTCGAGCTGTAACAGTGGAGGAAGACCCCGGGTCTGAGTAGAACCACTGACCTTCAATAAGCTAGTTGGACAGCTACCTCACATGTAGGTTCACATGGGGTTCAAACTCACAGTGGTAATGGGCTAATGATTAAAAGTCAGATACCATAACCACTCGACCATGGTTATATATATATAATACACAAAATCTTTACAAAGCTCAAACTACAGCATTCTTGGTCCTAAATAATTCAAATTAATAGAAAATTGAGACCATTATATCTAACCAACCTTTAAACTTGCGTTGAAGACAAAGAGCTAATTTCTCAACAAAATAATTTAGATGAGGCATTAGTAAATTTCAGCTTCTTTAACATGCAAATAGAACAGAACAGAATAACCTGCTCACCATAAAAAATAACATAAGTATAAAACATGTCCCCAATACTACAGCAAAAGGCCAAAGTAGATACGGATTCTGTTGTCTTTGTATGATTATCCAGTAACTGAAAATAATATATTATCATTACAACAATAATTACTGTAGTCACACAATAAATAACAGAGAGAATATTCATTTAAATCACTGAACATACAATCAGGTCAAGTATTACACAATACAATACTCACATATGCATTCATGGATGAAAGTTGAAAATTTTAAAAAGCAGGAAAGCTTACGCACTATGCCGTGGAAACAATAAAAACTAACTCAGTCTGTACCAGCAAAACAAGAAATTCTTGCCTATGTTGGAAACCTTTCATGTACATTCATTTATTATGATCATAAAAAGTTCAACATTATGCAAACATAACACTCTCTGAAAATACACTTTAAAATCGTCCACCCAGCTTTTAGGCTTATAAATCATTTTGGGTGAATCTATTCATAATATCGAATTAGTGATGGGTAATCTTTGATTTGTTGTTCGGCACACTTTATGTACATGAGATGTACCACAATTATATGTCCAGAGTTAAATGGCCATTCTCTCTGCATGGATATAAAAAGTCTCACCAGGAAAACAATCATTGTGATAAGGCAGAGTCCGACCACAACCGCAAACAGAATAAAAATTACTGGACCAATAGTCGGGTAACCATGATCCTCGCTCTCAATCAATATCTCAAAACTGAAACATGAGTATAAGATAAAATACATGCTTGAATCAGGTCAGAGAAAAAAAACAAATAACCATGGTGACTTGACTCATCACCACCCACCAGAAACAAGGTTACAGTAGTAATACATTACTAGCTTGAAAATATGACAATTGTCAAGACTTTTGTACAATTTTACCTATCAAAGTTTCAATATTATAAAATTTAACAAATTTGCCAGTTGTCATAAAGGCATATAGTGCAACAATACGTCACTGCATAGGAGCAAATTTTAAACTTTATGTTTTTGTAGTTAAAATCATGCTGCAGGCATATTTATGTACGCATATATAATAAATATATATACTATTAATATTCAGTATATATATATATATTTCTAAGTCATATACTGATGGTCACCATGTTTTTTTTTAAATTATAAATTCATCATGATTATAATTTATGTATATGACTTAGAAAAAAACCCAGAAACTAGAAGTGAACAATTATGAAACTAGAAAACTTCAAGTATAATAATACACCAGTAATACACCAGTAATACACGAGTATAGTGAAGGAGCTGAACATCAAGTTTGACTGAATTTCAAACACTGGTGACTAAGAATTTGAGCAAACAAAAATAAAGTAGTTAGACATGGGGACAAACAAAAGTGATGTCTATATGTCACTGAAAGGCATAATAAACTGTAATTTATCACAGATCAAACACTACTTACCTCCCCTTGGAATTTTCAAAAACTGTACAATTATAGCAATAGTTTTTACTTAGTAAGATTCCATCATCATATCCAACAAAGACAGATGGAATGTTTATACCTTCCCCATCTAAAACATAAAATATTAAAAATTTGTACTTGATTCCATACTATACACACTGTACATAATAACACATCATCCCAAAATTACACACACTGAGTTGTGCAATATTTACACATGAAGTTTCATATAGATATGTAAAATAATGCTACATAAGCTATTGAATCTGGTAATCCAAAATTTTAAAATTCAGTTGTCATTTTTCTATACACTTGATGTGAAAAAATGGCAGTCAACACTTGTTCAAGACAAGTCTCACATGCCCTGTTGTCAGGCAAATGGCTTAAGTCATAAATTGTTGCTACAGACAACAGTCATTTTAAGGAGTCAATTTAACATAGAACAATTTTGTACAAACAATCATCAGTATTTCAATTAAATGCTGTAGTGCTCTTAGGTTACAAACATACTAACACATCTCGCCATAAACAAATATAAGCCATACAAGTGAAGATTAAATCTAGGGTGGTGAGACAAAAACACAGACAAAGGATATCATAATATGGTCAAATAATAAAGAAGAAGCGTGCGTCTCTTCTGGGTTTGAATCAAGCTATCAAGTGCTCTACTGACCATCGTAGCTGGACAGGTTTTCAGTGGAATACAACAAATGAACTAGGGATAAAATTGGACACATCAATGCAAAGACTAACATATGGATACTATAACACATGTGAAGGAAATGTTCATCTGTTTGTCCTGTGTTCACATATTTCGCTAGTTCACATGAAATAACAACAATACTTAAAACAACATAAACTGATTACTTCATAAAAGACAAGCATTAAACACATGTAGGTCAAAGAAAATTATTCAACTCATTATGTATGTATTAATTGGTTCATAAATTACAAGGAAATTACCCAAAATCTAAATCAAAGTCTTCCTTCATGATATCTGGTATAGTTATGGAAAATTAAAATACCAGCTTTTCTTTATAAAATATGATTTGATCAGCATTAGACCCTCTGTCAAATAGTGAAATAAATGAACTATAAACAAATGTAGTTAAAATAATGAGTGAGCCAAGTAAACATGGTTCATTTTTAAGCAACATTTTATCCATTATAATTCACCAGTGAATTTGTTCAGAAAAGAAGGAAGCTAATTTCACAAAACAGTCAATCCAGCCACCTCTAAACAACAGACACTGTATAAACAAGGCTGGTCATCAACAAACATTATTAAAAAAACACAGGATAAATACTGGCCTAAATACAGATCAACTGGTCACAAAGGCCACAAGTCATTTTACTCTATCAATGTATTTATTTACAAGTTTGACTGTATAAGCTTAAAACGTATCATTATTACTCATATTACCTCCCTGCATATATGCAACACTGTTATCACCAGGTGAGTTGTAGACTATAGCACTAATTGCCCATCTCTGTATATTACGAACCTACATAAAGAATAAGTAAACATATGCCAACAGGCTAAGAAATGATTTCGATACAAATACATGGTAATCAAAGTCTTACCTCCAGACATAGGGGTCACGCTATTATCATCTTTTCTGTTATAAACGATGGCTGCAGCAAACCATTGCTGAACACTGCGTACCTATCAGGCGAGAGGCAGATAAAGGAAAAATAGTGACAGATTATAGATGCAATAGTCAGGATACTTTGAATACTGTATCACTTCATTTAAATTTACTCTGGAAGATAACATTCTGTTCAGATGAAATGCAGCTATTACAATAAAAGACATTATATCATAATTCAGAATTAAAAAGAAGCTACATGATTGGTCAAATTTCAGAGAGAGTTCTGACACAACCAATCAAAAACTTGGATTTAAAGATTAGTAACCTAAGTCAATAAATAATAATTACTATATTCAAATAAAAACTTGTACCATGAAAATAGTGGCTTCGAAACAGTTTGATAAATTTTTTTCCCTTAAGAATTTAAGTAAAGCAATACAGTATCCAAATATAGCAAGCATGAGAGCTTTTCATACATGTACATACAGGAAGCTGAAGGTCTGATGGGAAGTGGAGTGCAGATATTGATACGTTATCATTAAAGATCTTGTATAGCAAAATATACATTAAATCTTCATATGAATGAAATGTTGAACATAGGAAGTAAAAATATCTAAGAAGAGGTTAATTTTATTTGACATGATCATCAAAATTTTAAGCAGATTGCTTGAGGTAAAAAAATCAATATGATTTTTTATGTACTAATGTGAAAATTTTGTGTTCACACAAATTCATTTTTACACATGCAAAACATCTGGCAAGTCATCACGAAATATGTTCACTAGTAAACATGCATCAGATTGATTTCAAAGTATAAAATAAAGCAGAAAACAAACAAGATACAGGAGTGTGAAGTTTTTTATGAATTTTCCATCAAGCTAGAATAGATCAAAGGTCTTCATGTTATTCTTACACTTGCTGTGGTTTTAAGAAACAAAATGTTGATAGATTTCGTATAATTGCCATACATTATATTTCTAAGATAACATTTGCAAGTGATGTGGAAGACAAAATACATAAATCAAATGTGTGGGACAGGTAAAAAGTATCATTCATACCCCCTTGCATAGCAACAAGGCCATCTAATGATGCCTTAGAGTTATATATAATGACAGCGTCATAGTTAGCCCTTTGTGCTTGTGTTACCTTACATATGAAATAAATGTATGCTGTTAGTAAAAGCAAAATTAACATAGGACATACACGATAAATGAAGTGCTGACAGTTTTCAATGAAAGTTAAGTATTTTCTAGTAAGATATAAACATACTACTAGATAAAATAGGTAATGTTGTACAGTCACTTCAAACATAACACCTCAACAATTTCAAATAAACTTTCATTCAGTTCATTGGAATTGAGTGTATTTTGATCTCAAAATAATTTGAAATAAGAACTGTTCCAACAGTATCTAATATAGTATTCATACAAATCAAAATACACTAGCTTATAAGGTAAGCACCACAAAAGCAGTCTGTCTTTATAAATGTGTGGTCCTGTAGTGATTTCTTCTTTGCTAAGAAACTGGGAATGAGACTCTAGTCTTCAAAGTGAAATGATTACAACAGAAAACAAAATGAACATCATCCCCTCCATAAAAAATGTCAATTTAAAGTTTTTTTAATTTCTTTCACTGGGGTTTAATGTCGCACCAACAGCCAGGGTCATTTGGTGACTTTTCCAGACATAATGGTGAAGGATGATCCCAGGTGTATATCTGGGTAGTTCTGCTGACCTTCTGTAACCAACTGAACGGCTTCCACACATGTGATGTTCGGTGCTGGGTGAGATTCGAACTCAGTAGTGAAGAACTAGCAATTACTGGTCAGAGTTCATGACCGTTGACCACAGAGACCCTAATGCTGTTTTTAAGACTAATTAATAAAAAAATGAATAAAATGTTTCCTTTACCTATTTAGATGTTATCTGATCAAAATATACACTAAGATACTTGATCAAAAGGTTATACAGGTGAAATTTAGCAAAGTTCTCAAAATAATGCAGTTCTATCTTGTGGATACTGATCAATAAAACAGAGAGCAGCAATATAACATGACTGATATGAATTACACTAATTTTTTTCCCTATTGATGTTAAACAAATAGGCTTACATTGCTACAAATCTGAAGTACCTTACAGCATTTTTATACAAGATACAATGGACTTTTGAACCCAGGATTTAGACAAGAGAGTTATTTTTAAGACTAAATCACACAATGAGTCACTTACCTTATCAACAAATGAACAATTATCTCGGGCTATCAAAGCTATCCATACAGATGAGTTATTTGGAGGGGGTTCTACAGGCCGACAAGCATTGAATGGGTTCACATTGTACACATAACCCTGAAATACATTTAAAGTACAGTAAAAATTCATTTAGCAACCACTTTAACATTATGAGCACCATACAAATGTGACCACTTATTTTACAACCAGTATGTAAACTGGTTATATTAGATGATACATCATCTAATTTTTAACTTTGTATAAGCCACCACTCCAATATTAAGACCACATTGTTATGACCACTTATTTTCTGACCAGTTATCAATATTTCCACAAAAACCTGCTAACGAGACCACTTCAACATTAAGACCAATCATTTGGTCCCAATGGTATTCTTAATATGAAGGTTTAACTGTATGATCAAATTTTAGATTTGTTTAAATTGTTACATACCCACTACAGAAATATGATGGATGGTCGCCAACATGGTCAGGAATTTCCCTGATGCAGGTTTCTTGCACCCCTGACATGATATTCAGCCAAAGGACTCGCATTGAGAATGTCCATCGTATCATCGGGACCTCTTCCGATTCGGAATTTGCTCTTGGCATTCTCTGTGTGGGACCCCCAAAATTCCCAAGGGCCCCCTAAGATGTTGGAGATGGGAGACCTGGGAACCCTCAGGTGAAAAATCTTAGGGAAAACTCTGATGGTATAATAGAGTTAGGAGAGTGATCCTGTTTCTGATAAAACTCTCTTATTTATCAACCACAGTCTTAACAAAACCTCAACTAAAATTTTTTAACTTAACAGCTTTAACATTTTGATTTAAGCTACAACATTCATTCATGATATATATGAATACATGATAAATAAAAAAATTAATTCAAATACTCTATGCTTAGTGTAAATTGGTAAAATCTTGATGAATATGATAAAGAGTATTTACATACAAAATTACTTGTGAATATCATCAAATATAAAACATCAACAAACCATACCTTTATCCCATCATCAGGGACTGATGGTCCAAATAAGGCTTCTCTGTCTAGAAATGAATCTACTGCAACCGATGTGTTGTCTGATTTCTGTAACAACAAATAATGCTAAGCAAACATATGAATTTTAAAATCTGATTTAACCTAATAACCCATTGAAGAATACACTGATTCAGTATAACATTAACATTTATGAGGACATACATTTCGATACATTAAATATTAACGACACCCAATGTAATGCCTATGAATAACTAATGTCTGTAACAAAAACAACAGCCATCATGATGAACGAACTAATTTTGTACATAAAAATACTTCCTTCTTCCCAGTGCCTAAAGTTAAATCCTCTGAAACTTTGCATCAATAAGATACAGAACACAGGGTTTTCATTAAGAACTGATGGCCAATTGAAACAATCGGTTAAAACCACACTTGAATCAGTTTTTTCCAAGATTTTTTAAAATTTTCGCTAAAACATGAACAATTTTCGCCAGAATTATCTATGCTTTGGCAAAAAATCGGTTAAAACCCTGAAATCATACACAAGTTATACTTACCATTACCACAACATTAGCTTGAATATAGACATTCCATGATAAAAACAACAGCAGGAAGGGGAGTGGCTGAAATATTGTGTCCATGGTTTATGCATTCACCTGAAGTATACAAAAGAAATAAAACTTATCAGTGCACTGATTCAGGATATAAAAAACCAGAACCAAAACAACACTGGTACTCGTACTGGTACTGATACAGGATTTTACTCTGCATTTTGGGAAAATGACTCAACCCTCAGATTGGGAATTTTCACAACATTTTGGATGAAATTGGGAAAAGTCACACCGTATAAAATAATAAATATTATGTTTATTTTTGTTATTAGATATTGATAACTTTGTTATTTGAATGATTTTGAAATTCAATAAACATTTGAACTGGTGTAAATTATTATTTTTTGTCATTTTATTTCTTTTTTTCTCATTTGAATTGGTAATTTTCACCTGGCAATTTTGAAAAAAATATACTTTTTGCCATCGGGAATGTGACCGAATATCGGTCATCAAAGATGGCTAAAAAAACCTAATATATCACTTTCGATGTCTATTAATGAAGAAAGCCGAGAAATAACTGTGTAACATCATACAGCTGTTACAAATCACTATTAAATCAGTGACCATGGTGTTACTTGCCAATTCTTTGGTGAGTGAAAATGATTTTTTGGTCGCCAGTTTTTGTTTTGTATTTGCAATAGCTATCGGGCAAGTGTTAATCTCCAAGACAGTTAAAGACTACTTCATTTATCCAAAATGACTTGGAAAATAACTAAGGAATATTAATGCTAGATGCCATTTTCACATGTCAATCAGATGCTTTTTACCACTTTAAGTTTAGCATGTAAAGAGCAGATTATACGATCTTCTCCAAAAAAAAAATAGCAATTTTGAAAAAAAACTCCAGGGTTGGCCCGTTTCACGAGGTAGGTTTGGGTTGCCCAAAACAGGATTTTTTTAGATCTTACTAGAAGAAAACCCAACACTAAATTTCATTGGAAATGACAAATCTGTAGAAATACTGACTTGATGAGAAAATCCACAAAATTCTTCGAGTGTTATCTATGTGACACATAACAGAAAATGTGAAGCAAGAATACTGTACAATTCAACAACTCTGGTCATCCAAGTTTGAAGTTCACAATTTTATAAATTCTATACGGTCTAAGTCACAAATACTGACGTAAATTAATGATAAAACTCTGATCCAAACATAGGATTGAACCCAAGACCCCTAGCAATGCAGGTGAACATACAATTGCATCACTAAATTGAATTAACCCAACAGCAGGATTGTTGGCCTACAACCACTACAAAATGAAACAGCAGTTATGAAGAATGACACCATGTTTGTCATAAGAGATTTACATGGTCTGAACCTTTAAGAAAGAAGCAACACAATCAAAATTTAAGTTCAAAATCTGGAGGCAACAGATTACGTAATAAAAGGGCGAGTTCACACGGATTTCGACTTTGGTGAAAGGAAGACAGAAAGTTCATGATTTGTTTCAGTTCTAAATCAGGTGGTTACAAAATTGTAGAGCTAATACGTAGATAAATACACATAACAAATGTTTGTGTGCGATTTTATACTGCGTTGACATACCTAAAAATCCAATCCAATTCTACATTTCCTCATTTGTTTTGATTTATTTTTGTCAACAAACAGTACTCGCCTAATGGCCGTCTTATGATCCGGTGCGCTGCGTAATAAAAATAGAGACGTGACAATTGCTATTTCCTGTTCGCCTTTAAAATTTAGTAGTATTAGCAATGTATGAATATATCGGCGAAAGAATCACGACCTAAGTTATTCTTTAAAATTCATTATGTATTCGTTACCAAACCATAATACCAACAAACCAACCGGGTTCTACTTCTATTTTTAAAGACAAACTAGAAAAATCAAAGCACTGTATGTACTAAAAACTTATAAGTGAAATTATCAACGCTTTTGATTGGTTACCGCACGGACCTCACTTAAACTGACCGCGGAGCCAATCAGTCATTAACATAATGAAAAAATGATAGTAAATTTCATTATGAATACTTGTACTAATTAAGTGCATGTGAAAACATTTTGAATGTATAAAAGAGTGTGTGACAAATTATTTTATGAAGAATTTTTAGAAATAAAATTAAGGTATGGTTTCTGTCCAGGACACACGAGGGAAAACTTAGTAACCCAGAATTTTGTGCATTCACATGAGTCTGATTTAATAAGGATCGGGAATTACATCGCTCATTCAGGAGTAGTGGATTTATTAATACAACCCCGGAAATACCTAAATTAGCTTACCCCGATGGTTCAACCAGGTACTTGTGTTCCTGTATCTGCATATGTAAGCCCGATTTGTCAAATGTCGTATGAACTAATTATATTCGGTTACATTTCTAAAAGTTTTGAGAAATGAAAAACAGACTAATTACTTTAATTAGATTGTTTCCCTCTTTCACAAAGTATATTTTGTCGCATTCTTTTGACAAATTTATATATCAATGTTGAAGCGGAAATTCTTCCTTATGCCCCTTACTCATCTGACTTAGCACCTTGCGATTTCGTGCTGTTTCCTCATCTCAAGAAAGAGTTAAAGGCAACCGTTTTAATGACTTTGCTCAGGCTTTGTTGCACAGTTATATTTCAGACTGGTTTCGCAGTGATTTCCAGGAACGGGTTGTGCGGCATCGTCGTTGTGTAGAAGTCGGCGGTGAATATTTTGAGAAAAATACAGTTGATGTCGTTATTCATAATGTGAGCTGCGCCGGTGGCACGTATGGTCACGTCTGTTATCATATTGCAATTTGCTGTGTGTATCAGATAATAATTTTGTTAAATGTAAAAAAGTATCATTGAACCTCAAACGGAGGTTTTTTAATGGCGAAGTTTTGGCTATACCCTCGCATAAGGGTATATATATATAATATTTTATATAAATCAAAGTATGCTCGTTCCTAAAGTATTATTTAGTATGTTGTTAACCTCATTTTTATATTAATATACACGTAATATATTATGTATGTAAAAATGTAAATATGTAAAATGTTGAGCAATTTTGCATTTTTCTTGGATAAACTATACTTTATATATCGTGTTTTATATACAAATAAGAAAAGAATTCATATATAAAAAACACGTGCGAAATATCCCACTTTCCTAAAAATACTAACGTACCCATGTATGCTTTTAATAATGTTCATGTTGGTACTTTCGATTTAATGATGAAATCATTGAACATTTCTTCGACTGTTTGCGTTTCATACTCGTACCTAGTTAAACACTGTATAAATGTCGAAAAGACTTGACATTAATACAGATACATGCATTTATATCCCGAAAAAAATCCTACCTAACGAAAAATGTGTGGGTTGTTCTATATGAGCTCAATGCACAAAAATTAAATACATTGTACATTGCACATTTATATTCACTTGTGTATAATTTCCGGCTATTGCCCTTACCAATCTGGTATTTCATAACAATGTCGATACTTCTCATTTGCACCCTGTATCACGATATCACGATATTACGATATCACGAGCTCCCGACTTATCTCGAGGAGTTTTTAAAGCCCAGCCAAATTTTACCTTTTGTTGAGTATAATTTTCAAAAAAAAAATAATCTCATGCATTTAGTCTGTTCCCACGACTCCTCGAGATAACGAGGTTTTACTGTAATCCAATATTTAATACTTATACTGCAATATATAAAAGTAACAACGCCACCAATATGTAAGTGCGCGCGCGTGACTTGCAACACAACCTACATGTTATCATGCGCTATGACAAAAATAAACGCGAGAATCTCTCATATGTATTACAACTGCTATTGCCAACAGGTAGAAACAACCCAATGTTGAGGCAAATTTTCATAATTATTTGTGATATCTAGATCAGTGTTTAATTAAACAGTTAAATATTGTTTAAAAAATGGATAAATACTTAAAATTCAAGTAATGGATCGATAGATAATTTTAAAATAGGTGCACTTTAGTCAGAATGGAATATTAATTCATTTTGCAAGAATAAAATACAAATAAAAACAAAATTTAAGCATTTAATGTTTACATTGTCGCAAGAATAACGTATATCAATGTGAGTATGCTTGTCAGTTAGTTTGGATTTATGGTTTATACATTAGTGGGTACAATATTTTTTTCTGTTTCAGCATAAAAATGACGATTTCTACACCAGCGATTTTAGGTGTACTGTTTGCTATTGGATTGTACGTGTTTCTTGGAAGACAAGACACATTCTATAACCATAGGGAAATCCTGGCGGATTCTCTTGAAGACGAATATGACTACATTATTATCGGTGGTGGTTCGGCAGGTTCCGTCATGGCGTCTAGACTATCGGAAGACACGGAGAGTAAAGTTCTTTTACTTGAAGCTGGAGGATTTTATGACGAGAATCCAGAATTTCATGTTCCCATTTACTGGCTAGATCTTGAAAATACACGACATGATTGGGAATACTACACAGAACCGCAAAAAGTTTCGAACCTGGGTTTAAAAGACCAGCGTAGTTTCTGGCCTCGTGGACGTGTTCTAGGTGGAAGTAGCGTGTTTAATGCGATGCAATATACACGAGGAAGTAGATATGAGTACGATGAATGGGCCACCAACGGATGTAATGGTTGGGCATATAAAGACGTCCTCCCTTACTTTTTAAAATCTGAAGATGTACAAATTAATGAATTGAAAACTTCTCAATATCATAGGTCTGGCGGATTATTGGCTGTGTCCGGTGGTCGTGTTACAGAATTGTCTGATTTATATATGAAAGCTGGAGAAGAGCTTGGTTACAAAATTACTGATTATAATGGCGCGGACCAAGAAGGCTTCAACAGAATCCAGTTAACTGTCAGAAATGGAGTTCGTGATGCTACCGGTTTGGCATTTCTTGGTCGAGTTGGTAAAAGACAGAATTTAGACATAGCAATCAATAGTTTTGTTAACAAAATCGATATAAAAGGCAAAAAGGCTGACGGTGTTTCTTATATCAGAAATGGAAGGAAATTCTATGTAAAAGCCCGCAAAGAAGTCATATTATCAGCTGGTGCTATTAATTCCCCTCAGTTGTTAATGCTTTCTGGAATTGGCCCAAAACAACATCTTGAAAGTTTGAATATTCCTGTAATAGAAGACTTACCAGTGGGAAATAATTTACAAGACCATCAAATGGTTTTCATGTTCAGTAAAATCAATAGATCAGTAAGCCTTTCTAAAGATCTTTTGGACAGTTTTTGGACTCAGTTTCAGTATAATTTATTCGGTATTGGACCCCTTTCAATTGCTGGATCTGATGGTTCTGGATTTTTCTATTTGGATGAGTCGAAACGTGGTAAAACCTATGTCGATATTCAGGCAATATTGTTTAGCAAGTTTATTGATGGTAATTATTTTAATTTCAAGGATGAGATCGCAAAGGAATATTTGGCCAAAAATGGAAACGTTGAAGGATTCAATTTTATTGTCAGCGTGACGCATCCTAAGAGTACGGGAACCATTCGCCTGAGAAGCCGGGATCCATTTGATTATCCAATACTAGATCCACAGTATCTCACGTTAAAAGAAGACGTCGATGCTTACATCGGCGGAATAAGAATATGGGAGAAATTCCTCGAGACCCAAACAATTAAAGCGATAGGTGCTGATACTAGTTCTATGAAACTTTCATTTTGTTCACAGCACAGGTTCCGTTCTGATGCATACTGGGAATGTATTGTCCGCCATCTTGCAGTTACGGTTTATCACCATTCTTGCACGTGTAAAATGGGTTCCACTAAAGACCCGTCCGCCGTTGTCGATCCTCAACTTAGAGTGAAAGGTATTAAGGGTCTAAGAGTTGTTGACGCATCTGTGTTTCCGCGTGTGACATCGGGAAATACAAATGCCCCCGTGATTATGATCGCTGAAAAGGCCGCTGACATGATCAGAGGTATTGACTCCGTAAAACAAATAAGACAACAATTGCCAAAGGATATTTAGTGACATAACATATCATTTTAGCCGTGAATTATAGCTTATACATGCCTTAACAAGTTTAAATTGAAATGCCCCTGCTATTGAATGTCGACACGTATAAAATTGAACCTTGACTTCGTTTCTACATTCATCCTGTTTTGAACTCGAAGCACTAAATATGTACTTAAAACTTGTTGTAAGGACACCTCAAGGTTATAGCACGGAAGTTTAAGTCCAACCAAGGAAAAGTTTTAGTTTTCAAATTACATGTTTATCGTAATACATTTGTATTTATGATAAATCATTGAATGCGATCATATTACATTGCTAATAATGTGATATCTTCAGTCTGTATATTTATTCAAGCAAATTATAGTCGTATGTGATGAAAACTGAAAGTAAAACAATGCGTACACGAAGGAATGTTTATCGTTATGTGTCACGTTTTGTGTTATAATTTAAAGTAAACTGTCTTGTTTATGATTATATGGCAAATCTATCCTACTGTTCATTTCATCGAGGCTTTTAGGCCTAAAATGTGTGAATAGACACTAAAACTTGTGCTGTTTTCGTCTATCTCACTGAAAGAAACTCGAGATAAGCAATGTAAATGACAAACAGTGTATGTTATAGATATGGATAAAAGATTACGAATTCGTGGCATATCATACCCGGTTATTGTGTATTTAATATTTCGTTCACGTTGTTTTGTATGCATGTATTTATGCAAATTAACATTTGTGTCCTTACATAGCATGGTTACTATCACAATTATCATGTAAGATTATGCGCGTACCATTATTTATCAAGCGCCATAAGGGGATATCTAGAATAAACAGGACATCGGTGTTCGACTTACAAAACCTGAGATAATAGCAAAGTAGTTTATCAGTGTAGCAAAAAAAACATTCCTTCTGAAGCGATGGATGTTTTTGACCAGGTTTGATTATCTTGATCAGAGTTTGAAAAGTTCTATCATATCAGATAAATCTGGAAGCAGTAGGTTTGATGTATTAAAGCTGAATTATGAAGATTGAGACGTTTGAGCTGTAACCTTTTGTTTTTTAGTGTTAAAGACTTGACGTCTGAGCCGGTCCCAAAAGTAAAAGTAGGACAAAATCTGGCCAAGACAGAGTTTGTACATTGACCAAGGAAAGAACGTAACGTCAAGATGATTTTGACGAAAGCATGAAACGCACTCTTCAAAGATTTCATATATGTATTGCCAAATCAACAGACTGACTTTATTAACTATTAGTTCCAACATATACAATTTAGATTACCTCTCACTGAGGTGCATTCTATCTGACTCAGCATACCTCCCACCTGGACGACACGACTTCTTTCACAGCCCATCCAGAATATCTATACAAATCTTTGACAGTGAGAAAACACCTGAAGGGCACCGCGTGAACATTTGTCTAGTTCATAATACACAATAATTGCAAAACTAACAAAACTATTTGCATGGTGCTCACGAAATTTGCTCATTAGAACTTACGTCCACAAAACACGAGTGTTTTATGCTGCATGCTGCGATGGGGAATAAACAGTAAGACAATTTATTAACACGAAACTATTAAGCACGCTTTCAACCGCTGGTTATAAAACTGTGTCTACCAATTCTCTATACTACATGATCACCAAAATACCTCTTACATAGAAGCACATATCACGATTCAAATACAGTTGCTTGACGGATACACTTGGAATATAAATTGATGAATCACAGCATAACATGCAAATGATCTCAGTATCACACAGTGTAAAATAAATCATACACGCACCAACGTAACAGTGCATTTTAATCAGAATAGAATGTTATTTCGTTTTACATAAACAAATTGCACGATGACCCAGCCAACGGATGCGATTGTTGGGTCGAAAAAAGATGATCTGCCGTACTTTTTAAAATCTGAAGATATACAAATTAATACAATGAAAACTTCTCAGTATCATAGGTCTTGCGGATTATTAGCTGTGTCCGATAGTCGTGTTCCACAATTATCTGATTTATATATGAAAGCTGGATAAATGCTAGGTTACAAAATTTTAATGGCGCGGACCAGAAAGAATCCAGGTTGCTGTCAGAGATGGAATTCGTGATGCTATCGGTTTGGCATTTCTTGGTCGAGTTGGTAAAAGACATAATTTAGACATAGCTATCCATTAAGCAATATAGGAGGTCATATTAACTGATGATTACATGAATTGATTTGTCTATATTTTCAGATTACTGTTGTAATCATCTTGGTATTAAACACGTTGATACTTTTCATTTGTATCTTGTAAATCTTCAACAGAAATAGAACAACTTGTACTGCAATTGATAAAAGTAACAGCGTCAACAATAAGTACATATGCGTGGCCTACATTACAATCTGTAGGTAATCATACGCTTTGACAAAAAATGAACGTGTTGATCTCTTAAATGTTAAACAATTTTCATTGCTAACAGGTAGGAACAAGTCAATTTAAAGGTAAAAATTCATAATTTTCTGTTATATCTAGATCAGTGTTGTAATTATTGTATAAAAAGTGATAACTACTTCATTTTCGAGTAATGGAACGATGGATAATTGAAAAATAAGAGCACTTCAATTAGAATGGAATGATATTTCGTTTTGCAAAAAAAAATAGAGGTTAATACAAAATTTACAGCTTTTAATGTTCACATCTTCGCAAGAATAGTGCTTTTTCTTGTAAGCATGCTTATTAATTAGATGAACTATGTGCGTGTGTGTGTGTGTGTGTGTGTGTGTGTGTGCGTGTGTGTGTGTGTGCCAATTCTCTACATAACATGATCACCAAAATACCTCTTACATAGAAGCACATATCACGATTCAAATACGACTGCTTGACGGATATGTGGATATATATATTTATATACACACAATACTTAATTTCAGTATAAGATGGCGATTTCAACACCGGCGGTTCTAGCTGTACTTTTTGCTATTGGATTGTACGCATTACTTGGAAGACAAGACACTTTCTATAACCATAGAGAAATTCTGGCGGATTCACTTGAAGACGAATATGACTATATAATTGTCGGTGGTGGTTCGGCAGGTTCCGTCATGGCGTCTAGACTATCGGAAGACACGGAGAGTAAAGTCCTCCTACTTGAAGCTGGAGGATTTTATGACGAGAATCCAGAATTTCACGTTCCCATTTACTGGCTAGATCTTGAAAATACACGACATGATTGGGAATACTACACAGAACCGCAAAAAGTTTCGAACCTGGGTTTTAAAGAGCAGCGTAGTTTCTGGCCTCGTGGACGTGTTCTGGGTGGAAGTAGCGTGTTGAATGCGATGCAATATACACGAGGAAGTAGATATGATTACGATGAATGGGCCGCCAACGGATGTGATGGGTGGGCATATAAAGATGTTCTCCCTTACTTTTTAAAATCTGAAGATATACAAATTAATGAATTGAAAACTTCTCAATATCATAGGTCTGGCGGATTATTGGCTGTGTCCGGTGGTCGTGTTACAGAATTGTCTGATTTATATATGAAAGCTGGGGGAGAGCTTGGTTACAAAATTACTGATTATAATGGCGCGGACCAGGAAGGATTCAACAGAATCCAGGTGAATGTAAGAAATGGAGTTCGTGATGCTACCGGCTTGGCATTTCTTGGTCGAATTGGTAAAAGACAGAATTTAGACATAGCAATCAATAGTTTTGTTACCAAAATCGATATAAAAGACAAAAAGACTGACGGTGTTTCTTATATCAGAAATGGGAGGAAATTCTATGTAAAAGCCCGCAAAGAAGTCATATTATCAGCCGGTGCTATTAATTCCCCTCAGTTGTTAATGCTTTCTGGAGTTGGTCCGAAACATCATCTTGAGAGTTTGAATATTCCTGTAATGGAAGACTTGCCTGTGGGAAATAATTTACAAGATCATCAATTGGTTTTCATGTTTAGTAAAATCAATAGATCTTTAAGCCTTTCTAAAGATCTTTTGGACAGTTTTTGGACTCATTTTCAGTATAAATTATTCGGTATTGGACCCCTTTCAATTGCTGGATCTGATGGTTCTGGATTTTTCTATTTGGATGAGTCGAAACGTGGTAAAACCTATGTCGATATTCAGGCAATATTATCTAGCAAGTTTATGGATGGTAATTATTTTAATTTCAAGGATGAGATCGCAAAGGAATATTTGGCCAAAAATGGAAACGTTGAAGGATTCAATTTTATTGTCAGCGTGACGCATCCTAAGAGTACGGGAACCATTCGTCTGAGAAGCCAGGATCCATTTGATTATCCAATCATAGATCCACAGTACCTCACGTTAAAGGAAGACGTTGATGCTTACATCGGCGGTATAAGAATATGGGAGAAATTCCTCGAGACCCCAACAATGAAAGCGATAGGTGCTGATACTAGTTCTATGAAACTTTCTTTTTGTTCACAGCACGAGTTCCGTTCTGATGCATACTGGGAATGTATTATCCGCCATCTTGCAGTTACGGTTTATCACCATTCTTGCACGTGTAAAATGGGTTCCACTAAAGACCCGTCCGCCGTTGTCGATCCTCAACTTAGAGTGAAAGGTATTAAGGGTCTAAGAGTTGTTGACGCATCCGTGTTTCCGCGTGTGACATCGGGAAATATAAATGCCCCCGTGATTATGATCGCTGAAAAGGCCGCTGACATGATCAGAGGTATTGATTCCGTAAAACATATAAGACGACAATTGCCAAAGGATATTTAATGGCATAACATACTATTTTAGCCGTGAATTATAGCTTATACATGCCTTAACAAGTTTAAATTGAAATGCCCCTGCTATTGAATGTCGACACGTATAAAATTGAACCTTGACTTCGTTTCTACATTCATCCTGTTTTGAACTCGAAGCACTAAATATGTACTTAAAACTTGTTGTAAGGACACCTCAAGGTTATAGCACGGAAGTTTAAGTCCAACCAAGGAAACGTTTTAGTTTTCAAATTACATGTTTGTCGTAATACGTTTGTATTTATGATAAATCATTGAATGCGATCATATAACATTGCTCATAATGTGATATCTTCAGTCTGTATATTTATTCAAGCAAATTATAGTCGTATGTGATGAAAACTGAAAGTAAAACAATGCGTACACGAAGGAATGTTTATCGTTATGTATCACGTTTTGTGTTATAATATGAAGTAAATTGTCTTGGTTATGAATTTATGGCAAATCTATCCTACTGTTCATTTCATCGAGGCTTTTCGGCCTAAAATGAGTGAATAGACACTCAAACTTTTGCTGTTTTCGTCTATCTCACTGAAAGAAACTCGAGATAAGCAATGTAAATGACGAACAGTGTATGTTATAGATATGGATGAAATATTACGCATTCGTGGCATATCATACCCGGTTATTGTGTATTTAATATTTCGTTCACGTTGTTTTGTATGCATGTATTTATGCAAATTAACATTTGTGTCCTTACATAGCATGGTTACTATCATAATTATCGTGTAAGATCATGCACATACCATTATTTATCAAGCGCCTTAAGGGGATATCTAGAATAAACAGGACATCGGTGTTCCACTAACCAAACCTGAGATAATAGCAAAGTAGTTTATCAGTGTAGCAAAAAACCATTCCTTCTGAAGCGATGGCTGTTTTTGACAAGGTTTGATTATCTTGATCAGAGTTTGAAAAGTTCCATTATATCAGATAAATCTTGAAGCAGTAGGTTTGGTGTATTAAAGCTGAATTATGAAGATTGAGACGTTTGAGCTGTAACCTTTTGTTTTTTAGTGTTAAAGACTTGACGTCTGAGCCGGTCCCAAAAGTAAAAGTAGGGCAAAATCTGACCAAGACAGAGTTTGTACATTGACCAAGGAAAGAACGTAACGTCAAGATGATTTTGACGAAAGAATGAAACGCACGCTTCAAAGATTTCATATATGCATTGCCAAATCAACAGACTGACTTTATTAACTATTAGTTCCAACATATACAATTTAGATTACCTCTCACTGAGGTGCATTCTATCTGACTCAGCATTCCGCCCACCTGGACGACACGACTTCTTTCACAGCCCATCCAGAATATCTATACAAATCTTTGACAGTGAGAAAACACCTGAAGGGCACCGCGTGAACATTTGTCTAGTTCATAATACACAATAATTGCAAAACTAACAAAACTATTTGCATGGTGCTCACGAAATTCGTTCATTAGAATTTATGTCCACAAAAACTCATGCTATTTTATATTGAAAGGCGGCATGTACGTTTGCCGGTACGATGCATGTAAAAATAAACGCAACGGAGTTTAAGAGGTAACTGACAATATTAAATGTGTTTTCATTAAACACGAGTGTTTTATGCGGCATGCTGCGATGGGGAATAAACAGTAAAACAATTTATTAACACGAAACTATCCAGCACGCTTTCAACCGCTGGTTATAAAACTGTGTCTACCAATTCTCTATACTACATGATCACCAAAATACCTATTACATAGAAGCACAGATCACGATTCAAATACAGTTGCTTGACGGATACACTTGGAATATAAATTGATGAATCACAGCGTAACATACAAATGATCTCAGTATCACACAGTGTAAAGTAAATCATACACGCACCAACGTAACAGTGCACTTTAATCAGAATAGATTGTTATTTCGTTTTACATAACCAAAAATTGCAACGGATGTGATTGTTGGGTCGAAAAAAGATGATCTGCCGTACTTTTTAAAATCTGAAGATATATAAATTAATAAAATGAAAACTTTTCAGTATCATAGGTCTTGCGGATTATTAGCTGTGTCCGATGGTCGTGTTCCACAATTATCTGATTTATATATGAAAGCTGGAGAAAAGCTTGGTTACAAAATTTTAATGGCGCGGACCAGAAAGAATCCAGGTTACTGTCAGAGATGGAATTCGTGATGTTACCGGTTTGGCATTTCTTGGTCGAGTTGGTAAAAGACAGAATTTAGACATAGCTATCCATTAAGCAATATAGGAGGTCATATTAACTGCTGGTGATTATATGAATTGATTTGTCTATATTTTCAGATTACTGTTGTAATCATCTTGGTATTAAACGCGTTGATACTTTTCATTTGTATCTTGTGTATTGACCTATCTTCAACAGAAATAGAACAACTTGTACTGCAATTGATAAAAGTAACAGCGTCAACAATAAGTATATATGCGTGGCCTACATTACAATCTGCAGGTAATCATACGCTTTGACAAAAATGAACGTGTTGATCTCTTAAATGTTAAATAATTTTCATTGCTAACAGGTAGGAACAAGTCAATTTAAAGGTAAAATTTCATAATTTTCTGTTATATCTAGATCAGTGTTGTAATTATTGTTTAAAAAGTGATAACTACTTCATTTTCGAGTAATGGAACGATGGAAAATTGAAAAATAAGAGCACTTCAATTAGAATGGAATGATATTTCGTTTTGCAAAAAAAAATAGAGGTAAATACAAAATTTACAGCTTTTAATTATTACATTTTCGTAAGAATAGTGATTTTTCTTGTAAGCATCTTTGTTAGTTAGATGAATTTTATATATATACAATACTTAATTTCAGCATAAGATGGCGATTTCAACACCGGCGGTTCTAGCTGTACTTTTTGCTATTGGATTGTACGCATTACTTGGAAGACAAGACACTTTCTATAACCATCGAGCAATTCTGGCGGATTCTCTCGAAGACGAATATGACTATATAATTGTCGGTGGTGGTTCGGCAGGTTCCGTCATGGCGTCTAGACTATCGGAAGACATGGAGAGCAAAGTTCTTCTACTTGAAGCTGGAGGATTTTATGACGAGAATCCAGAATTTCATATTCCTATTCACTGGCTAGATCTTGTTAATACAGGACATGATTGGAAATACTATACAGAACCACAAAAAGTTTCGAACCTTGGTTTAAAAGACCAGCGTAGTTTCTGGCCTCGTGGACGCGTTCTGGGTGGAACTAGCGTGTTGAATGCGATGCAATATGCACGAGGAAGTAGATATGATTACGATGAATGGGCCGCCAACGGATGTGATGGGTGGGCATATAAAGACATCCTCCCTTACTTTTTAAAATCTGAAGATATACAAATTAATGAATTGAAAACTTCTCAATATCATAGTTCTGGTGGATTGTTAGCTGTGTCCGGTGGTCGTGTTACAGAATTGTCTGATTTATATATGAAAGCTGGAGAAGAGCTTGGTTACAAAATTACTGATTATAATGGCGCGGACCAGGAAGGATTCAACAGAATCCAGGTGAATGTAAGGAATGGAGTTCGTGATGCTACCGGTTTGGCATTTCTTGGTCGAATTGGCAAAAGACATAATTTAGACATAGCAATCAATAGTTTTGTTACCAAAATCGATATAAACGACAAAAAGGCTGTCGGTGTTTCTTATATCAGAAATGGGAGGAAATTCTATGTAAAAGCCCGTAAGGAAGTCATATTATCAGCTGGTGCTATTAATTCCCCTCAGTTGTTAATGCTTTCTGGAATTGGCCCCAAACAACATATTGAAAGTTTGAATATTCCTGTAATAGAAGACTTGCCTGTGGGAAATAATTTACAAGACCATCAATCAGTTTTCATGTTCAGTAAAATCAGTAGATCTATAAGTCTCTCTAAAGATCTTTTGGACAGTTTTTGGACTCGGTTTCAGTATAACTTGTTCGGTACTGGACCTCTTTCGATTGCTGCAACTGATGGTTCTGGATTTTTCTATCTGGATGAGTCGAAACGTGGTAAAACCTACGTTGATATTCAAGCATTATTATCTAGCAAGTTCATGGATGGTAATTATTTTAATTTCAAGGATGAGATCGCAAAGGAATTCTTGGCCAAAAATGGAAACGTTGAAGGATTCAATTTTGTTGTAAGCGTGACACATCCTAAGAGTACGGGAACCATTCGCCTGAGAAGCCAGGATCCATTTGATTATCCAATCATAGATCCACAGTACCTCACGTTAAAAGAAGACGTTGATTCTTACATTGGTGGGATAAGGATATGGGAGAAGTTTCTCGAGACCCCTACAATGAAAGCGATAGGTGCTGATACTAGTTCTATGAAACTTTCATTTTGTTCACAGTACGAGTTCCGTTCTGATGCATACTGGGAATGTATTATCCGCCATCTTGCACTTACTGTGTATCATCATTCTTGCACGTGTAAAATGGGTTCTACTAAAGACCCGTCTTCCGTTGTCGATCCTCAACTTAGAGTGAAAGGTATTAAGGGTCTAAGAGTTGTTGACGCATCTGTGTTTCCGCGTGTGACATCGGGAAATACAAATGCCCCCGTGATTACGATCGCTGAAAAGGCCGCTGACATGATCAGAGGTATTGATTCCGTAAAACAAATAAGACAACAATTACCCGTGGATATATAAACTAGTTCAACGTTATCAAATTTCATAATTCATTCTATCAATGCATTTACGATATTTATCCACCTGTGCCCAATTGTAAAAGCATTGGTTAACTTTAACCGAATGGTTAATTTAACCCAGGGTTGAATTTAACCAGTTTGGTTTACTAGCCATTAAAAAAGTCCTTTAAATATTTAAAAAGGGCTGCCATTTTAAAATGGTAACCAGTACCAAAATGGCAGCCCTTTTTAAATATTTAAATGACTTTTTTAATACATATATATACATATTTACCCAGATTTAACCAGCATCTTAGACTTGGGTTAGATTTATTTGAGCTTTAACAAAAACAACATTTAGTTAAACTAAAACAAAATTTTCTACGCCAGCTAACCGAACATTTAACCAAAAATTTAACCCAAAACTCTGATTTAACCCATAGGTTAAAGTAAACCAATGTTTATACAATTGGGCGCTGAAGTTTAATTTTATTATTTGAGATTTATTTTCAAGCTCAAATCTCATTTTCTGTGTTTTTATTCTAGATATATTGGTAAAACGACATTGTATCAGAAAATTTTGTATTAAAGTGTTTCATGATGAGATATGAATAAAATTATCAAATTTCTGGTACAATGTATTACTGAAGAAACTATCAGATTGATGAAATGTTGAAAAAGGGACAAAAATAAAACAAAAAATGCTCTAAATATAAGGACTGGTCAAGCTTCATAATACAAATAGATGTGGTTCAGTGTGCCCATACCATATGACTTTGACGTCATTTTTTTGGTAATACGGCAAGCAAATTCATCACCAAATCTCTCGATTCAAAATCTTCAATTACACATAAGTTCTTTATTTCTTCATCTTACATGACCATATAAAGCAGAGGCTAAGGCCAAAAGTGTGAATTGCAAGCGTAACGTAATGTTTTTTCGATGATAAATAGTTTTTTATCCCAAAACGGGAAAATGTATTTAGACGAACAAGATTTTGCAGAAAAATACAGTTTCTCGTTGTCGGGCAAACTTTAGTTGCATATCAGTGAAAAGATATTCTTCAAACAAAAGTATTTATGAATGAAAACTTTCTGAATATAACATTCATTTTGTGACAGTTCTTGTTTTATGTTGATTATATAAGCAAACTATTTGATGCTTGTGTAATACAGACATCGTGTTGCTTATTTATAAATAATAAAATTATTACTAAAACTCATGCAAAACATACCTCCGGCCCGGGAATACCAACTTCGACATTTTTCTACTTGTATGCTTTCAACAATATTTAAGTTGGTACTTTGATGTAATGAAGAAATCATTTAACTTTTCTTGAACTATTTGCGTTTCATACTCGTATCTATTTAAACCACGTTATAGATGTTGATTTGTTGTTATTGCTGTCATTGCTGTTATTAATCTGGTGTTTCATATGTTGATACTTTTTTCATTTACGCCCGGTAAACTAGCTTGTTGTCAACAGAATTAGAACTACTGGACTCCCACTCTAAATAATCCAATATTTAATAATTCTATTGAAATAGGTAAAAGTAACAACGTCACCAATATATATGAATGTGTGGCCTTGAATACAATCAACATGTTATCATTACAAAAATGGGCGTGTGAATCTCTCACATATGTTAAAACTTTCATTGCTAATAGGTAAGAACAAGTCAATTTAAAGGTAAAAATTCATAATTTTCTGTTATATCTAGATCAGTGTTGTCAAAATTGTTTTAAAAAGGGGATATATACTGAATAGTCAAGTAATGGATTGATAGATAATTGTAAAATAGGTGCACTTTAATCAGAATGGAATATCATTTAGTTTTGCAAGAACAAAGTACGTATAAATACAAATTCTGTAGCTTTCAATGTTTACATTATCGTAAGAATAACACATATCTTTGTGAGCATGCTTTGGTTAGTTAGTTGAACTCTTGATTTATGGTTTATACATTAGTGGGTAGAATATTTTTTTCTGTTTCAGCATAAAATGGCGATTTCAACTCCGGCGGTTCTAGCTGTACCTTTTGCTATTGGATTGTACGTATTTTTTGGAAGACAAGACACATTCTATAACCATAGAGAAATCCTGGCGGATTCTCTTGAAGACGAATATGACTATATAATTGTCGGTGGTGGTTCGGCAGGTTCCGTCATGGCGTCTAGACTATCGGAAGACACGGAGAGTAAAGTCCTCCTACTTGAAGCTGGAGGATTTTATGACGAGAATCCAGAATTTCATGTTCCCATTTACTGCCTAGATCTTAATAACACAGGACATGATTGGGAATACTACACAGAACCGCAAAAAGTTTCGAACCTGGGTTTAAAAGAGCAATGTAGTTTCTGGCCTCGTGGACGCGTTCTGGGTGGAACTAGCGTGTTGAATGCGATGCAATATACACGAAGAAGTAGATATGAGTACGATGAATGGGCCGCCAACGGATGTGATGGGTGGGCATATAAAGACGTCCTCCCTTACTTTTTAAAATCTGAAGATATACAAATTAATGAATTGAAAACTTCTCAATATCATAGTTCTGGTGGATTATTGGCTGTGTCCGGTGGTCGTGTTACAGAATTGTCTGATTTATATATGAAAGCTGGAGAAGAGCTTGGTTACAAAATTACTGATTATAATGGCGCGGACCAGGAAGGCTTCAACAGAATCCAGATTACAGTAAGAAATGGAGTTCGTGAGGCTACCGGTTTGGCATTTCTTGGTCGAGTTGGTAAAAGACAGAATTTAGACATAGCAATCAATAGTTTTGTTACCAAAATCAATATAAACGACAAAAAGACTGACGGTGTTTCTTATATCAGAAATGGGAGGAAATTCTATGTAAAAGCCCGCAAAGAAGTCATATTATCAGCTGGTGCTATTAATTCCCCTCAGTTGTTAATGCTTTCTGGAATTGGTCCAAAACATCATCTTGAAAGTTTGAATATTCCTGTAATAGAAGACTTACCTGTGGGAAATAATTTACAAGATCATCAAATGGTGTTCATGCTCAGTAAAATCAATAGATCTATAAGCCTTTCTAAAGATCTTTTGGACAGTTTTTGGACTCATTTTCAGTATAAATTGTTCGGTACTGGACCCCTTTCGATTGCTGGAACTGATGGTTCTGGATTTTTTTATTTGGATGAGTCGAAGCGTGGCAAAACCAATGTCGATATTCAGGCAATATTGTTCAGCAAATTTTCTGATGGTAATTATTTTAATTTCAAGGATGAGATCGCAAAGGAATTCTTGGCCAAAAATGGAAACGTTGAAGGATTCAATTTTGTTGTCGTCGTTACTCATCCTAAGAGTACGGGAACCATTCGCCTGAGAAGCCAGGATCCATTTGATTATCCAATCATAGATCCACAGTACCTCACGTTAAAGGAAGACGTTGATGCTTACATCGGCGGGATAAGAATATGGGAGAAATTCCTCGAGACCCCAACAATGAAAGCGATAGGTGCTGATACTAGTTCTATGAAACTTTCTTTTTGTTCACAGCACGAGTTCCGTTCTGATGCATACTGGGAATGTATTATCCGCCATCTTGCAGTAACTGTTTATCATCATTCTTGCACGTGTAAAATGGGTTCTACTAAAGATCCGTCTTCCGTTGTCGATCCTCAACTTAAAGTAAAAGGTATTAAGGGTCTAAGAGTTGTTGACGCATCTATATTTCCGCGTGTTACATCGGGAAATACAAATGCCCCCGTGATTATGATCGCTGAAAAGGCCGCTGACATGATCAGAGGTATTGATTCCGTAAAACAAATAAGACAACAATTACCAAAGGATATATAAACTAGTTCAATGTTATCAAACTTTATATAACATTCTGTCAATGCATATTGTCCCACAGGAAGTTTTAATTTAATATTTAAGATTGCTCTTCGAGCTCAAATCTCTTCTTTTTTTGAGGGGGGGGGAGGTTCTGACTATATTTATAAAACGACATTGTAAAATTTTGTGTTAAAGTGTATCATGATGAGATATGAGTAGAATAATTAAATTTCTGATACGATGTGTTACTGAAGAACATGTCAGATTGTTAAAAGTAGAAGAAGAAAATAAATGATCCGAGTCTAAGGACTGGTCAATATGCATGAATGGTCAATATTCATATTCAAATGGACACTGTTGCATATCTGGGATGGAGCTAATCTTCAGACAAAAATTCTTTGTTTGTGAAAACTTTATGAGTAAAACTTAATTATGTGATGAATACATACAGTTTCTTAAACACGCATAAGAAAATAATTAATAAAAAATACAAATGCAAAAAGTTTTGAAATTCAGTTATTTATATTTACTTATCTATTTATTATGTATCATCCTTATTGAATCACCACCCATCTAAATACTATCTAAGTACTATCTAGGTAAAATCCAGTATCTTCAGACTGTCACCATACACATAGTAATGTCATAAGGCATATTATTGCATTTTACATGTACATAAACTATGTACATAGTTGAATACATCAACATTTTATTTTCATCTCAATATGTATATACTACGCGTATTTAATTACAATTTTTAGTTGATAACAAAGGAGCGTTTAATTTTCCTTGTTTCCCGTTAATATTTACTGATAATAATTGAACTTTTTGTGTTACTATGGTAAGTGGAAGTTATTTATTGTAACAATGTAGTCCTTCGTTTTATTATAAAAGTCCCATCTAGATATGATACTTTATGTAAAGTGATCATGTTATTGTAATAAAAATCCCCATCGCTGTCATGGTGTGTGTAACACTGACATGGGCCTCCGTGGGCGAGTAGTGCTGGTCTCTGACTACAAAACACTAGCCCCTCACAGTTCAAATTCAGTTCGGGACTAGACAAGTTTCATACGTGAGAACGCTGTCCGACTAGCTTACGGAAGGTCAGTGTCTGTACACCTCGGTCATCCTCCGTCATTATAGCAAGAAAAGTCAACAAATGACCTTGCTGTTGGCGTGACGTTAAGCCCCAGTGAAAAAAGGTAAATTGACATTCTCTCAAAACTCCTAAGTAGCGTATCAAAATGATTGACATTTGTTGCAAAATGAGAATTTAATTACATTACACAATATGGCGTGAACGAACACCAACCATAACTCCACATGCAAGGAAATTGTTAGCATGAAACCAACCAGTAATTTGTCTCCAAATTTCGATTAAATCATTCCGACTTACCGCAAACATTCTCATCGATTTAATTACAGGTAAACTTGATGCGATATCCAAATAATTATATTTTGTTTGATGAAAACATTTCACAGATACACATGAAACACGACAACTAAACTTCACACGGGTAATAAAATTTTATTTGTTTTTATAAGTAGGAAAAATAATCATATTTATGATAATACATTGATTCAATTAAAATATATTTGTAATGTTTTATTCGGTAGAAAAATCGAATAAAAATATCTTGTACCAAAAATATAGGCAAATGATCAGCACATACAAATGTACAATGATCATACTCGTACAGTATCCATCAGTAAAGGGAGAAGAATTCTCTGATATAGATCTAGATGGACGCAGACATGTACATGAAGCAAGAACAACAATCAAATATAATTAGATTACATCAAAATTGTATTTCACGTGGATAGTTCATGTCGTTCAGTTCAAATGGTACGCCCACGACTACAAAGTAATTTCTGAAGTGAAAAGGACCGTTTCAAAAGCTCTGACACATAAACGCTACAACGGTGATAAGAAGGACCTTTTTAAAAGCACTGACATATAAATTCTACAAAGGTGATAAGAATGATAATCAATGATGACAATTATGATAATAAATCTGTACATGTGGTTAGAAAAAATGTCAGTTGTTGTGATAAAGAAAGTAACCTCATCTTTCAAGCATTTTTTGTAAAATTTATGTAGTATAAGCAACAAGATTATATCTACATTATAAGAAAGAAGCATACATATGGTATTAAGAAAGAAGCGGACATATTGTAGCAAGAAAGAAGCGTATCGGATTATCGAATGCCTAGAATTTCAAACAAGGAAATTAAACAGAAAGTTGACATGAAATTAATCGTACTTACTTCGTATTGTAATAGAAAAAAATATCACAGATGTTCAAAATCATCATGTTTAAAAACGTTGAAATATTTTGTAGGAATAAAATATGCTTAAAACAGAGAAAAGGGATTGGAATGCATATAAAGACAACAATGTCAATGATAGAGTATTATACAGTGACATACTCATATATGCGACTCCAGAAAACATTCGGCGGTGCAGCTGAACCAGACAAATACAACGTCTCTCCAGCTTTTGGTGTTTGAATTTCACCTGAAAATGTGCAACCATTTTTCTTTAGCTCACCAACACGCTTCATCCTCGATCCATACTGCTCCTCTGTTGGAATACCAACCATCGCGTTTTTCAAACCTTCTGATCGCAATTTAAAAGTGATTTTAGTTTCGGCTGGAATTTCAAGATTTCTTGGTTCAATGATCTCGCAAACATGTTTAGATACAGCGTCTTCGTTACATTTTGGAAACTTAACAAACGTTGAATCCATGTTGCATTCAAGCATAAACAAAGCCGCATATTCGTATTTTTCGGTCGCTTCTCCTTCCGCGTAAACATCTAGACGAAAGAACCCGGATGATGGAAAACGAACATGAATTGTCTTTCCTTTTTCTTGCGCGGTAATCATTGTGCAGCCTTTCAGTTCAGTTTCGTAATCATCTGCAGATTTTAGTTCAGCGATGACGGGTATCTTTTTTGTTTGTTCCAGAAATATACTTGTTTCTGCACCATCTGATTTGAAAACTGACATCTTTTGAATAGAATCTGCAAAACCGAGTTCAGCATAATTTGGTTCAGGGCCCCACGTTTTGGGATGTCCTGGAAATATGATTTCTTTGTCGTAAACCTTTTCACATCTTAATGCATATTCCATCAACTTTCTAAACTTAGCATGTCTGTAGTCTTTGGCCTTTCCAAACAATGCTAGACTGTACTCTCCAGTGGATGGAGGTACGACTCTCACCTCAAACGTCTCGGAGTCTAATCTCTTCATACACCTGTGTTGGTTAAGTTCTTTGCCATCAGAATTGCGTAAATCGGCGGTAATGTTTGACAATGGGAACTTTTCTGTAGTGAAGGTGACAGAAACCTCGTTTTCAAAATAAACAATCGGTTCTCTGTGAGACTTCAGAGTGAAGCCAAGCTCTCTGGATTTCTCAGTCAAGCTCGGTTTCTTATTAAATTGTTCTATGGAAATGGGATTTTCCAGAAGCTGCCAAATTTGGTGAGATGGAAAGTGATCATAGGCATATATTTCTGGATCTGTTAAGAACCAGAACTCATCGAACTGGCGATTGAACTTACTGCTAGAATCAAGATATCCAGATCCCCATGTGCAATCTAGAAAACGCCATTCATCATTGATATAGACAGCATTCCAGCTATGATTTCTCTCCCCTTCAATGAATTGTTTATCCGGTTGATGGCGCAGTCCTTTTGAACATCCGGGTATTATAACACACGGAATCGAGGCTTCCCTAAAAAGTACATTTACATGCATATAACTAATGGTGCACGTGCCACAAGTGACGTATAATAGTTGGAAAGAAAAGGGACGCTTTAGTCCAAACATTGTAGCCCCGTCTATTTAAAATATATTATATAAACATACATAGCATATTGATCTATTAATATACAAAACTAAAGTATTGCTTAGCGTATCTATCACAGAACACCTGACAACAAGGAGGCAAATAAAAAAGCGATTATCCTGTAATAGTAGCAAATTAGAAATGACTGAATTAATTAAGAAGCATCAGTAAAACAAGATAATAACCGTTATCTAGAGAGATACCATGTAATTGGTTGCACATTCAGAATTGATTATTTACAAGAGGATTCAAACAGAAATAAGCGAGTTTTTAAAAATGAAAGTCGTAAGTGTCGAGGAGTTTTGTTTGTATTGACCTACATTCCTACAAAAGAAGATCCTGGTCTAATTTAGAAAACTTAAAAAGGGTTCGACAGTAAGAATGGCGTCTTCGAAATGAAATGAAGGACATTTTAATCAAATAAATACAAATACAGTCTAACTTGTGTTTGCGGCCACCTCCGAATAAAGGCCACTCTGTGAATAAAGGCCATTCTATGAAAGACTATCTTTGACTATTCAGAACAATATGAACTCCAAATGAAGGCCACCTGTCAATTAAGGCCATATTTTGTCTTTCACAAGGGTGGCCTTTGTTCACAGATTTGACTGTACATCATAAAATAGACAGATAATTCTACAGCTTTAAGCATTTTTTAAAACGGTAAAATATCATAAGAATAACAGGGCATACTTGCACAGAGCGGACATCAGATTAACATAACTGCCTTGACCTTGTCTCAATGTGGACACAGCATCAAATCTCAACTTATCTGATAATGTTTTATCTTTGTCGTACACATAGCTGCAAAATAAGACAATATATAAATAGTTACATGTTTTACGCATGTAGTCTGTTAATGTTCATTTCTATATGATTGTACAATCTTTATCTAGAGTTGTCGTTATTTGTCATTCACGTACAACTCTGTCAACGTCTAATAAGTAATTCCAAAGCATGCGACCAAGTTCACATCAGTTTCCATCTGAACCGAGTTTTTGTTTTTCTCTATATGGGCATTTTGTTGTCATAATTTTTCGCGATTATGTTCAGTGCTTCGATTTGTTTCCATTTATGCGATTGGGCTTAGTAATCTAAATACCAAATATAAACATAGTAATCTAAATACCAAATATAAACATACATTTAACGACAAAACACAGTGCCCGTGATAAGCAAAATGTTTTTTGTGATTTTCTTGTAAATTTTGTCATTTTTCGCCTCCACTGAACTGTACGAAAGTAACTGTTTCACTTAGTTGCTTAACTTATGCCATTTGTGGCTTTACTTCTAGTTTTGCGAGAATCTTGTAAAGGCTGAGACGTTGACAGAGATGAACGTGAAAGATAACGTACAATAATTCTGGTAAGAAATTGATAGTAACATTCAGAAAATCAATGAAGAAATACCAGCTACTTAACTTACAAACCAGTAAAAGAGATTAACAAAATTAAATAGAAGAGAATACTATTTACATGCCATAAATTAGTTAATGGAAAATTATTGTATTTACCAGGGAAAAATGCTTTCAAACTTTTCAATAAAAACTTACAAGACGTAGAACTAGAGTTAGGTACAGATATAACAACGAAAAAGACGAGACGATAATGACGCCAATACCAGAACTTTACCCTGGCAGTCATTTGTTATTCTTACGGACCACGAATGAACAATAATGCATTTTATCTAATTTAAATGTGTGATATTTAGGTTTAAAGGCAACACGATGTGTATTAAATCATCAATATGATACACATACTACAGGGCATACTAAAGCATGACTTTATGTACGTTGCTCGTTGCCTACAAATGAAGCATTTATAATGGTGAGCGATTTATCTAAAATTGTTGATGGTCGGTCAGTGGAAAGAATTCAAAAAAGAAATGTCAAGTGAACATATAACTCTTTGACCATCGTTCTAAAAGAATTGTTCATTTCTGACAATAGCGCCAACACTTCATGTTCTAGAATATCGTAAAATCTTATCTTTGCACGCGAGATCTACTAATAAATGCACAATTTGTTTATCTCTCGATAATACATACTAAACTACTTGCTGTAAGATATTCGCTATTTTGTAAATAAAAATATTTTAATACTCTTTGTTGTCAAAATACAAATAATATTAATATACACATATTTCGATGTTCTCTCAACCTCTGATCCAAAGGTCCTGAGTTCGAATCCCGGGATTAATATAAGCATATTTGCTAGTTTCGCAATCGAGCTAAAATAAATTAGTATAAACAAATGTTCTTTCAGGGGAGGTAATCAAATTTGAAAACCTGTGTCTAAGATCAGACGTGATGACTGCTACACAAATACGTACAAAACGTTAAACAACTGCGACTGTATTAGATGTGAGCAAAAATGATCAAACACAAGTTTAAATATTGACAAAAAAAATCAAGACAGCTTCAAAGAAGTCATGCGCCGTAACAAAAAAAAAGCGTAACCACTTAGTGCAGACGACAATCACCCAGCTACCATGGTTACAAAACGTGACAGAAACTGTACCTGTTGATGATACTGACAAATCAGAAAACAAACAAACAGGTAAAACATGGCATTAAATTAATCATATCAGAAGTATACGAGCTTTCTTTTATTTGTTTGGTTATGTATAAATTGATGTTCCAAAATATATCTTACGACGTAATTACATGTATAAACATTGTTCAGTAATACAGACAACTATAAAAGGCATCTTATTGCCTGCTTGTCTACATACATTTGGCTAACATTATATTTAAGAAATACGAAATACAGAACGATCAAACAATGGACGTGCATGTTTTAATTGTATTATCGTATAGTTGACAGAGTTTTCAATTGAAGTTGAACATAATACTAAATACTTAAAATTCAACATTTCAAATGTTTATCGTACAATCTACACAAATTCAACGTAACAAGTTTATCATGACGGATACAATAAATTCTGAAAATATGAATCATTTACTGGGATAGTAATAAACTTATCCTCGCATAAAGCATGCCTCGAAATCAAGCTATATGTATACAGTAAACCCCCGTTATAGAGACCACCTTCATGACCAGAAAAATCAGTCGTAATAATGATAATAATCATTATCAAGTTCAGTTATAGAGGAGATATTGAAAGCCGGTCCGAAAATAATGTTTTAATTTGTAATGTGGTCGTAATGTTGAGGTGGTCGGAATGTGAGGGTTTACTGTACGTGTCATGTATATAATTTGCGCTTATTATATTATGTTAAAGCTCTGCTGTAAGCTATGGACCGTATACTTGTACAACATGTGGCAATAATTTTGCTTTTTAGTTTCTTGTCATCTGACGGTAAATATTTTACTAAAATGATTGATAAATGTTTTGTTAAACCATAGTTACAGCGAGAAAGATGCTTACGGCTGTTTAAAGGCATATTCCTTCAGATGTATTTGTAATATTTAGAAGTACAGTAAAATTTTGATATTTAGACCACCTTTGGGACCTTTGGGAAAAATCCGTCTTCATAATTAGGTGGTCTCGTTATCAATTTGGATTATGAGAAAATTATTGAAAGCCGGTCCTAAAATAAGCTGTCGTAATGACAAGGTGGCCGTTATATGAGGTTTTACAGTACTTCAATTAGGTACTAATCATTTGATAAATTAAAAGTTAAGATGTTTCATTGATTTTAATACTCAATAAGTTAACCACAATATTTGATTACTACTTCAGATACATGGAACAATATTATCAATAGTCACGCCGCAGGTATGTGACAATCTTTTTTGTCTCAATCATAGTCTTTGTACAAGTGAATTAGAGACAAAAAATTGGTCACGCGCCTGAGTCACGCATTTAATATAGTTTATTATCTGTTATCTGTTCTATATTATTATTTATATTTTTTAAATGATATATAATAATAAAAATATTAATGAAATGTCAACAATTTTACATATATGAATGAAATTAAACCTTTATAGTATCTTATATAAGTTTTCCAGTAACGATTTTCTATTGACAATCTGATATAAGGTCCATTAATAGGGGAATTTAAAATTCTATCAAAGCGAGACAGACAAGTGATTGTATTCTAGTAATTGCTATAAAAATCGAAAAGTTACTACTTTCAACTTAAGTCAATTTGTAACTATATGAGTAATTTCCTGTGATACGCGTGATTGAACACCCCACTTAATTAATGCACACAATCCATTTCTTCAGAGACGTAGATCAAACATATTTCAAGCGACTTTAAAACCTTTTTAAACAAAATTATATAAGATTAACATTAAAATTGTGAGTAAGCAATACGCCCGAACAGAGTCACTTATACAGCACAATACTACATATATTTGTTTTTCAGTTAATGTAAAATGTGTGCATAATTATCATGAAAAGAACAAAACGTACAGCTTATATAAAAAATCCATGATATATAAAACCAAAAATTTCACTTAATGTACTGTACATGTAGTGAAATTTTTATTTTCAGTAAAACATCCACTAAACAGCAATACAATGTCTGACCGTGGTTCCCCATGACATACAATGTCTGACCGTGGTTCCCCATGACATACAATGATTCTTGTCTGCGCGAATTAACATTCATGAAAACGATTCAATCATCGACATGAAATAAGTAAATATTTGAGTAACGTGTAGGTATGAATGTATTTAACACTTCATATATTGATCATTGCGAAAAAAAATGTCAAGGGTAAAAAGTACAAATCTAATCAAAGTGATATCTGGGCAGGTGATGATTCTCCTGACTTACCTTATGTTGTTACAGACCCAGTAGTAGAATGCTCGTACTTTTTCCAAATCAGATTTCGCTACGCTACACAAATGAGCGGCCAGTTTATCAACAGAGAGACGGACAGATTCTGGTGTCTGCAAAAATAATCATCCAACATAAAAAGTGATAGGAGTAGTGAAAACGTAAATATAACATAGCCACAAATTTAAGTACTAAAAGACTAAATGTCATTATTGTTTTGATTTTTTCTGATCTTTAAACAAAAAAACTGTGTATTATTCGGTCTGGTATATTTACTAGCATTGAATTATAAACATTATGAAAGTAAACTTATATACTCTAGTCTCCAGTCAGGAATGGCGGTCAGATATCGTACATCTGTTATTAATGTGATCTCAATTAATGGAATAAAACATGTTTATTATCAAACTAACGCCAGACGAATCAATAACAGACAAATACTTCCAAACTCCTAATTTGGTGAAATTTGCAGTCTGACATTTAAATTTTGCTGAGAGTTTCTAGGAAATGTACCAACGTCTGCCTCTTAAATACAGTCTAACTTGTGTTTGCAGCCACCTGCGAGTCAAGGCCACCCTGTGAATAAAGGCCATTCTTTGAAGACAATATTTTATTATTTAGAACAAATTGACCTCAGACTAAAGGCCACTTGTCAAGATAGGCAACATTTTGTCTTTCCCAAGGGTGGTCTTTGTTCACAGGTTTAACTGTATACGTATGGGGGATGGTCTTAAAACATAACTTCTGATTGGTTGGTTCAGTTTTAATTAGGATAATAGCAGGGTTGCATTCTAAGAACGGTCCCCATTAACAGTTCTATATCATTAAGTTCTTTTGTACTTAAATCCTTGTATTCAGAACATTAAACTGACAGAATGCGTACCTTACTTAGATAATAACAAATATTAGATTAACTCACATTTCGCGCATTTTCGTCAATATGTTTAAATATGCCTGGATCTGGGACGATATCGTTTTTATTCGTGGTTGTGGGTACAGGTGCTGGCAACTTGCTCTTTTCAGTGTCATCATCATCATCACCAGCAGAGACAAGTTCGCTCTTCTTGGCAGTGCCTGATAAGTAGCTGGCTAACTTTGTTACAGATTGAAAGGCATTGTCTGGAGTCTGTTTAGTAATCAAAATATAAATATAGACTTCAAGATTCAAGGAATGTTATATTCAATACAGCTTGATTCCAAAAAATAAAACAGCTTAGAATAGCGACATTGTTGAATGTACAATTATGATGTAAAACGACTCTTTCGGTGAACGTTCAGAAAGTAGGATATAGTATTTCTGATATGTGAGTATGATAAAATAACACAAAAGTTAGGACTTCAAAACTTGGTATATGAAAACGGCAAATACATGTAGTGTTAACAATGTTTTAAAAGACAAATACTTACATTATCAACAATCTTATCGACGACTGTGAATGTTGTAGGTTTGATTATGTCATCTTTCTTGGTTTTGGGTGGTGCTGGTTTAGGCACGCCCTCCGGTAGGCCGTACTCGATTTTCTGCTTGGAGACGTACCTGCAATGTGCAAAAGTTAATCATACAGATAGATGAATATTTTATTTCAAATTCATTAGGCCGGAGGCCTGGGTGAACATATATACAACAGACAGTGACATAGGCTATATTTCAACTGATACCCTGACTTAAAATATACCATGAACTATTCATGGTTTTCTTCATATCTTTCATACGATAAAAGTGATACATTGACTGTAATACTTTTTTATTTGTTATTAATGTTGCCGTGAGCTCTTAACGAAACTTGCACATAACGATTACCATAGAAACACAGAATGTAAATTAATAGTTAAATAATGACAAGTCTTACATAAATCGCAGATAAATGATCGTTTACTGATGTGGTAAATAAAAAACGATGTGAAATTAAATGGAAACAAGTTTACCTGCTCATTTCAACAAAATATCCCAACTTTACCCAAAATTATTATTTCTACGTTTTATATACAAACTTATTCAGGTAGAACATATTTTGAATTGTGATATAAATAAGCCCATTAAGTCAATGTAGTCGAAATTCCTTCCACAGGGGTTTGAACGCAGCTAGAAACTAAACAAGTCCGCACCCTGTGGGATATAAACAAATGGCTCGGCTACGATGATTTTGAACAGATTTATAAACTGACGTTTCCTTGACACAGTACATTAATATTCCTAACAAAAGGAAATGAAATATAACACCCGTTTTAGATGATTACTTGAGATAGAAGGTAAGGTGCAACACTATACAGTAAAATCTCGATAATGAGACAAAAATTTGTCGTAATAATGAGATGGTCTTAATATCAAGATGTGTTATAGGAAAGTTATGAAAGCCGGTTCTAAAATAAGTGGTCATTCAAACAAAGTGGTCGTAATATGATGTTTTACTGTAATTATGTAAGTCATGTCTCTAGTTAGATCTTAGACCTTTAATTTCTACGATGGATAATCATAATATAGCACTTTCTAACGATTCTAAATGAAACATTGTTTTCTACATTACATCTTATCATTTCTAATGCTCACGCTCAAGATAGTTCAGTTCGAACGCTGAAAACTACAGTAGTCTCAGTTGTACCAATACAAAGTTTCATCTATTGTGACTTCAGTTGTCTATTACGTGCGTAGAATATTCATATGAAAAGAATCAACAATGTCGATTTTGGAGACACACATTGAAAAGCGACGTGTGTTTGCTATCATAACATGACGCTGCAGAAAATCTAAAACCAATGGAATGATGTTTAATCTGAAACTTTCAATTATGCTTATGAATGATTTAGCTACACTGGCCGTCATAAGAGAGTAACCAGTAAGTGATGTTGTATAAAATTGACAAAGCGCAAGTAATCGATATGAATTGAATTCTGGAAATAGCTGAAACATTTTATGATATTGTTTATTGTTATCCATTATTGACGATAAAATTGCTGTGCACCATCAAAATTTCAAGGTCAGTAATTTAAGCCAAAAGAGAAGAATTTGTATGATGGTTACTTTATGATGACGGCCAATAAATACACAACACTGACACTTTGTAAACATGTTTATCGAAGTCTTCTGCAGAAATACGGTAATTATAACTACCTATCAGACACCTTTGGAAAGTGGAACCTGTCTGAATAAGCCTAAAGTGGAACCAGTCAAAATAATGTTCAGTGAATTAATGCGGTCCATCATTAGAACAAAGTTGAACAACTCCACTGGATCCAGCAGAATACAAGTTCATAGTGGAACCAGCTGAATCAAAACTCATAGTAGAACCCAATCGGCAATCCTCGGCTAACTCCGCTTCGCTCCATACTCCGATTTAAAAGTTAAACAGATCCAGACATTGAAATCTTTGTACGACGGATTTGTACGACAACCATTTTTAGCGCTATTTGGAAACCATGTTGAAAGTAGTCCCAATGGATGCCATCGTATTACGTCCGAGGTCAATGTCGAGAGACATCCGAGTAGTTCCGAGTGAGTAGAACCAGCTGAGTTAAAACTTTCAGAGGAACCAGCTAGATCAAAACCCACAGTAGAACTAACTGAAATAAAACATACAGCGGAACCAGCTGAATCAAAACTCACAGTGGAACCAACTGTACCGAAACTCACAGTGGAACTAGCTGAATCAAAATTAACTGTGGAACCAGAAATAATGAGAATTGATTTTATGAGTTAAATCAGATTTACTGCTATGAAACAGCGAATATTATGGTGAGATAAACTTACCTGACAGACGAAGGACCGTCCCAGTTTGTAGACATTTCTGTGTAGGTATATCCTTGGTCAATGGTATTAACATCAACACTACTAACATTAGTTTCTTCTGTTTTGGTGACTGGTTTATCAGCTTCCTTTTCACTTACAACAGACAAGTTGGCTGACCGATCGACGTCATTTTCAGCATCCACAGTTGGATTTTCCAAGGTTATTTCAGATACAGTCTGACCAATATCTACATCACCAACGTCTATTGCGCCCGGATCATATATATCTTTATTCTTGGCGCTCTCAGAGTCAATTTGATTCTCTTCCTCAGGTTCACTAGGAATATATACACTATCCATTTCAAGGCCTTCGTGTATTTGAGTACTATTTTCATTGAATTTAGCAACGTTTTGTTCACTTGATGTTTCTGTGGCAAGATTTGTATCTTTCGCTGCACTGCCATTCGATTGTTTTGATTTATGGTTTATGTCTTCTGCTGTGTCATTTGAATGTGATGTTGTTTGATCATTCTCTGAGTTTTTCGGAATTCCGTCCGGAGTATTTTCTATATTGTTGAGTTTAGATTCATTCTGAGTCGCGGTGTTAACTTCCGGTCTGGAGGTGTCATTTCTGATATTTCTTTGCACACTCTGTTCAGTAGAGATATCCTTATTCTTGGATTTCGACTGCGGACACCCCATTTTAAATTGTCTTGCTCCGCTATCCTTAAAGAAACAAACATGAACAAATTACTGTGTAACATCAAAGTCCAACGATTCATTCAGCATGATACCTGTAGGTATAATAAACAAAAAACGAACGTTCCCTAGATGTTATAATTTGAAATTATTTATGCAAATTTCTTTCCACGTAATGAGAATCGTATTTCACGTAGATGTCATGGAAACCAAATAAAATCGTCTGATAAATATGTTTGTGTGCGTGTGTTTATTTTTTTGCTAAACGTAATGTATTTGTACCAAATATGGGAATGCAATTTGATATTGATGTATTCAACATCAGGTACCGACTGTCATGCGGATTATATTTTTTTCAGTGATATGTCGTCTGCGAAGTAATTTGAATACATTTATCGATTGCAAAAAAATACGCACGAAATATCAATGATATCACTATAAAATCTCAAACGTGCCTGAAGAACATCATCTAAAAGGTCATTATTTTTTCTATAAGGAAAACGATAGTTTCTTGAACCAATCAGTAAAAAAGTACGTTGATGGATAACGCGTGCGTGGAAACAGTTAGTGCTAACAGTCGGTCTGAAAATAAATTGAATGTTCGATAAACATCGCTGGTACATTATATCCAAGGCTAATAAGATTCGGGTGGATAATAAAACACAAATCAATATTATCAGGATGCTTCTAAATCGTTAATATCGATATATCGACATAAAACTAAACGGGTTTATCAGGGTTATGTTGTTAAATGTTAAAACAAAGACATTACATTACATGGTATGTATAGTACCTTCAGTGGACAAGCTTTGAGACTGTCCAAGTTCACAGACAGGAAAAACTACTTGAGATTAACGTCAAATTTTCGAAGCTTTTCCTATACCCACTTAACGATGTAATGAGCCGGAGTGAACGTGTTTGAAAGTTAGAAGGATAGCTATTCTCACAAACCAGGTTCTTTTGTAGCCGTGAATCTCTGGTATATCAATAGATAAGGTCAACTTTGTGGAGACAAATACCTATATTTGTATGTAAATATACATTCAAGTTTACAGAGATCTTTCTCGAAAAAGATTACGAGTTTCGGGCACAACAAAAACAGAGTCTACATGAATTGCAAGCGGTTCAATATAGGATGTTCAGAAAAGGGGCTGATGCACGTTCAGTGTAGTCGCTATACCGGACTGGGGATGGCGACATACTGTAACAGTTGAAAAATAAAATTGTGATAAACATTCCCTAATCAAATAAGTAACAGGTGTTATATGCATAACAAACTAACATGGCTTCGATTTAATGACTTCGTCTCAACTGAACAACATACAGTAACAGAAATATCATTTTAGTAGATTTTATTGTATAAGAGGGTTGCTACTTCGTCGACATCTTGATACTAAGTTTGAACTGAAGCATGCAAACAAATAGTTCATGGTCTACAAAACATGGTCTACTTTTTATGTAAAGCTAACCGGGTCGATCACTATCAAGCAAGCAATTAAATCACATGCGATGTTATTCAAACACATTTTATTTGTCCGTTTATCTTATGTCAGATAGCATAGATTTATAATGTTGATTTGGTGAAAGACGTATACAAAATTACAGATTCCTGTGTAAAATATTTGTATAAGATCTACCGATATTGTCTGTATTTGTTTAAATGTCGTAACAAAACACATTAGTTCGGCCATGAAATGTACATGTACTTGACATGAGACCAATTTATGCTGATTTATGCATATGTGTAAAAAAAGATAAAATATATTCTGCGCATATAAACGATCAACAATGACATATCGGCAAATAATTACGAAACGCTGGATCAATTACAGCAGTAAACCAAACTCGTTTAACGGCTAATTAAGTCAAATTAATTTCTTCTTCGCTACAATCTGGCTTATTTTAATTTTATGACAATTTGTTTCTCATAATAAATCCCACGCTTCGCATGATATTGTTGAAATATTCATGACACTTTAAATACTGGAATGTGTTTTCTTGCACGGTTTAAATTATTAAGCCCCTACACCGACATCAAATGTGTTAAATCTAATACATAATTAAATAAATTATGCTAGCATTACACACTTCTTATTAAACCAGTAGTTTGTTGACATTCCGGTTAGTGAAGAAATTTCATATTTATTAAATGAGTCAGGAGGAAGATGTATAAAAAAGTAATTTTCTTAACATCATACCTACGTTACTACCAGCGCAGTGACTGATAAGCCCACCTGGCTTTGGATTCCAATATAAAAGTATTTACGTAATCCTCATATTGTAACAAATTATGTCCAACACATTTATACAACGATGATAGCTACCAATAAGCTTAAATTAATGTGATAAAACGTCGTGAAAAATGATATAAATTACAGTGATATGTAATTGACACCTACATACCTCTCGTGCGGGGAAGCCCTATCTTATGTTTACAATGAAACTTCTCTCTTAAGTAACTTCATTCAAGTACCATACACAATTTTAATGTGAACGTGTCTGTTGTTTAAGTCCAATAAACAAAAATCGTACACGCTACTGGATGTCTGATCAGTAAAATATCCAATTCATGAATTAAACTGGTTTTTGTTAATCATTATCTAAAAATAACTACAGAAATCCACAACGCGTGTCGATATGTTAATAGTTCAAACACACTTCAATTGATCCACCGACTAGCCCGAATATTTAAAGCAAATCGTGTTGGGTAGTTTGTTGTTTTGTAGTTTTGTCAGCCACGATTGTCATTCAAGCGTAACTGATTGTATTGTATTGTACTGTAATGAAAAATAAAATGAAAAGAACGGACACGGTATGACCTGATTCGTCATACTTTAAGAACACGTTTTAAGAAAGACGACATGAAATGTGTCACAGAACTTAATAAATACGGTTTGTCACGACATTTGTGTTGTATAATAGTTTGTAATGCCTTAATATTTATTTGTTTATACTAAAGACATATATAAGTAGAGTATATAGGTCTTTGTTTGTAAGGAAAATAACTGTGTTGTTTGTTGCGAATAAATATTCATTTCACACTGACTGAAATGGGCACAGATTGTTTCTTTTTAAGATTGATATTTTTTTAACTGGTGATAAGAATATAATGTTAATAGCAAGAAATGGTACTTGTCAAAAAATAAACTGACATATTTTTTACGTAAAAGAATTGTTTTAGAGTCACTCGCCCTAAAAACTGTTGTCTGCGTGCAGCCCGATAAGTGTAATTTTCAATGACTCGTGTTTCTATCAAGGAAACCATAAACATCCTGGATTTTATACTTATGTCTAGACTTATGACATGATAAAAATGTTTAAGCTTTAATTTTACCCTTAAAATTTTAGGTAAATACCATAGTTTACAAAACTGGGCACGCTATAGCCATCGGCGATACCTATTATTATCGAAATTTAAGATTTCAAAGCGTAAATTTCATATACATACATGAATTGTACAAATTTCAATCACCTTTGATGAACTAAAATATAAAATTTCTTATTTCAGGCAAATAGATTTTAAAACACATTCACTTGCAAGATTTGTATTCATAACTCGCCATACAAGTATCTGTTATTTGAATTTAGATCCATGATACATATATGTTTAATGTGAACATGTTATATTGCGGATTTCTAGCGTTCAGTTTATTTACATATTGGAATTATGTTAGATCGCGATTCAAGATTTCTAACTTTGTTATTTGACTTCATATATCCGTATAATCTGATATACTGTCACTAGTTCTATTCCGCTCTGCTCTTCTCCGCTCCGCTCTGCACGACTCAGGTAGGGTCGGGTCGGGTGTCTTAAAGCTAGTCGGACTATAGAATGGCAAGTTGAAGGTGTATACAATGTCACTGAAAGTTTTCTGTTCATCTTTCATTAAGAGAATAATGGATCGGATTGTCACAACTTGCGGGACATATCTGTATATGTTCTCAGTATTCATATTGTTTTTATTTGTAACAACTGCTGTATAAATATACATAATCATGCATCAACACCTGCCTCCTACCCCCCCCCAGTTATAGTCAGAAATAGTTGTTGAGCGTAACCGTGTACTTGTAGATGAACCCCCACGCTTCTTCATATTTTGAACGATCAAAATATCATAATTTGTCTATGATGTTGTGTGCTTAAGCGTGCATTAACATACATCAGATAAAAGTTTAAGGAAGATGAAGATTGTACCTAAAGATTGTTGTACAAATGAAGGTGATTTTTTGTTGTTGGTGGTGACTTTGGCATGGCATATATTGCTGTTTTGTTATATTCTACTGTAGTGTTATTCAGTCAACGGGTACCAGTTTACTCTAGAACGTGATAGATTGGGTTTTATATTAGACTTAAGTTTCCGGTTTTGACTTTTATATAACTGAACTCCGTTTGTCATGTAAGTGATTCTTTCTTTAGTGTTTCTCGCGTAATTCGTATGAATAACCTTATGAATTATATATCTTTCCGAATATTTACACTAGACTACCATTTTTGATAACAGGGCCATTAAAAGCTTATTTTCTTTTTTATTTACATACCGGAAGTGTAGAACAAATGTCAAATTAGAACATACAGAAGTCAGTAGATTATGTAAGTTAATAAATAAAGAGTGCACCTTTGAACTCGTATATTTTTGATTCACATTTTTGGGATTACACCTGAAGGTATCGTTTGTAATTTTTATGAAAATTGGATTTGTAAATACTCTAGGTGTGATACAAATGTCGCAGATAGGTCAGATTGAGATAATTCATTATAGTTTATACATAGAAGACTGTCCCATCGTTGGATTGTCATTTAATTATTGTTGACTGAACTACTATACAATGATGAGAAACAGACAGTGTTTGATATCAATAAATCTGCCTGTCATATTCATGTTTTGTAGACCCACGACATACTTGATAACTTGAAATGCTACTCAAACCAATCTACATGAAGTGGGAAAAATACCAAATGTTCCAGGTTGTCAATACCATGTACATCTTATCAGTGAAAATAAAAATGAGTGTCCTCAGTTTTTGTTCAGGTTAGGATTTTAGTTAAGGCAGTTGGAACAAATTAGTAATTTTGATGAAGAAATAGCCGCCACAATGAGGTAATTCCTGTAGCCTTGGTTCTTTTCTTTTTGCAAATTCTATGGACTTCATCTGCATAATGTTGGGTGCATGGTATTTTCCCAAGTTTGTGTTAAGTTTGAAGCATGTCTATCAAGGGTGAGGTAATTCATCGAGATGTAGGCATGACTGTTTTTTGTTTTGTTTGGATACAGTTTAGAAACATTTTTAATTATTCTGATTATTTTATTCAGTTACAATTTTAAGTTTAATTTAGATTTTTTGTGTCTTAATTAGTTTTTTCAATAAATATAGTTTATCCATGCTTTATTAATTTTACGCAGTATGTTAAGAATAAGTGTGACAATTCAATGCATGAGGTGTCAGGATACAGTGTATGAATATGGGTCAAAACGGCCAAATACCGAAACGGCCTAAATCCATATTTAAAAATTTTTAAAAATGCCGTTCAACGTGTCATTAAATTGACTTCATTGTAATTCTGCATCAGAAAATAAGTACATAAATGTTGAATGTGTATAAGTGGGCAAAATAAAGGACGACAGTTACATAATTATTATCTTATAATTGATTTTATAATTACCAGCTGTTACATCTGTTGTATTTAATCAAATTAATGTCTATTTAACTTAACTTACAATAATCAAAACTAAAAAATAACAAATTTTACATAATATTATTATTATTTATTTTTGTTTTTTGATATTGATAAATTTGTTATTTGAATGATTTAGAAATTCAATAAACATTTGAACTGCTGTAAATTTTTTTTTTCTCATTTGAATTGGGAATTTTCATCTTGCAATTGGGAAAAAAAAACATACTTTTTACCATTGAGAATGTGACCGAATATGGGTCGTCAAAACGACCCAAAAAAACCCTGAATACAATTTATTTTTCACATTACAGGTCAGTTTTATCAAGGTATTGTTCTTCGGCTAAGTTCTTATTGTTGGTACAGTCAGTAATACGAACTCAACCTACCTCCGCTTTTATCTTTATGGGAGACGTTCAATCTAGACCATCAACCATGCCCACCCCACAGGATGCCTTACCTGGTTAGTAATCCAGCTTCCTTTCTTTGTGTCTGATTTCTTACAGTTGAATAGAGACTGTCTAATTTCTGATTTTGATTTCCTATGAAGACATTCAGCTGATCACCTCAATATTAAGACCACCTCATCATACTACTGTATACAATATTTCTTCTTATTTCCATCATGATGATAAGACCACCTTAGTATTAAGGCTGATGTTTTGGTACCAAAGGTGTATTGTTTAACAGATCAAACTAGATAATTTTGTGGAATTTCAGCCTATGATTTGTTGGTTAACAACATTTTGCCTCATAAGAATTTGGACTCTTCCAAATTCAAGGCGTTTGTACAAAAGATTAATTTATGTAAGAAAATTAGGTTATTTCCCTTGGACAGAGTGCAAAAACATTGTGGCAAATAATACTCATTACAAGCAATGGTTTCTTTTGCGGCATAGTGTTCAAAAGTCGTCTGCTTCAGATGCGGGAGAAATGCAGTATTATGAAACAAAGGGATAATGATATATTTCAGGCCGGGATGAGAAGATGATAGTGGATACTAGACATGCTGTGAATGGTAATCCTACGGTACCACCTTTCCCTGAACAAATGGAGATGGCCATGTTTGGTACGCTTATTATTTATGTACAGTTTCCGGGTTTTCAGCTATCGGCATGTTTCCAATGTATTAGGTGATAGCCATTGTTTATTATCAGAATTAAAATTTTGTTGACAGAATCAAACTTTTGTAATGAAAATGATAAGAAAATAAAGTCTCTTTTCTTTGATGAATATCAGGAAAATAAGTCACATTTAATTATTCTAAATCCTTTTTGTTTTTTTTCACTCCATAGTAAATTGTTTGTTATGAATCATGATACAAATACTAATTCTGACAGATTAACAAAATCCCTTTATCATAAAGTGATAATAATAAACACAAATAACTTAGAGTTTACATCATAAAGGATATTTTCTCCTATTTTTAGGAATGGGTTGTTTTTGGGGAGCTGAAAGAAAGTTCTGGAAATTGTCTGGTGTGTTTTCTACGCAGGTTAGTAATTTTGTTTCATTCCAGAAGATTTACTGGTAGAAACATTATTGTTTTCATAAATTTTTTGTTATCATACAGAAATATTCATACGTTACAGTTGATTCACACTCCCAGTATACATTATTGTGTAGACTGATGTATAAGGACTTTCAGTGGTACTATTATATTCATAACCCATGTTCTTTAGGTTCTGAATTCTGGAACCAGTCTGAAAGTCAAGGCTTCTGATTGAATGGTTCAGAGTGTAGTCTTAAAAACAGACGAATAACTAGGCTGCACTTTGAACTGTTCTCCAAATATAGTTATAAATCTAGTGTTGAGACCAGTCTATACATGCACCCTTTTCATTTGTTAATCTTAAAACTTCACTAAGTATTAACCAATCACAGCCTTCGTTTACCATTTGAATAGTTCTGTGATTTAATATTGTTACAGGTGGGATATTCTGCTGGTTTCACGAAAAATCCAACATATAAAGAAGTTTGTTCTGGTTATACTGGACACAATGAAGTGGTTAGAGTAGTGTATGATCCACAAAATATAACATACAGTGATATACTTAAGGTAATTGTTACTTGTGTTAAATGAGAAAACTTATCTGGTCGTGTTAATGATGGGTGTTTTTGTTAAACAAGTTATTTCAAATTATGCTATTATTTAAATAATTTTTTATCTGTTATAATTATGCCCCTTTTGTCACCTTCTTAGTGTAAACAGTAGGTGAGTTCATTGTGGCTTTTTAGTTACCTACAAGAAAGACAACTCTTGGTACATAATCTATGGTTGATAACAGGAGACAACTCTTGGTACATAATCTATGGTTGATAATAGGAGCTTTTTCCCTTACATCTAGACTGCTTTTAAAATGTGTAGGTTTTATGTCTGATATTTCTGGTTCTAAATTACTTCAGTTTACAAACCAAATTTATTTTTTGTCCCTACAAAAAATAGGTCGATATTTGATGTAACATTATGTTGATAATTTCATTATTAATCTGAAACATACTGCTAATCAGTTACTAGTGTTTCTATTACCCCAGTATTAATAATTGATATATCAGCTCATAGATGGAATTCATCAAAATTGAAAATTTAATTAATTTGGGATGATATCTGTTAACTGTTGCATGTTCAACTCATAAACAGTGTTTATATCAATGAGTAATTGTTTAATGGTGAAAATTCTAATTTCCTGTTGCAACTGTTTGGAAATCAGTCTTTGTCAATCAACATGTGAGTTAAATGGACACAACCGGAGATTTACGTCTGAAATATTTATGTGTGAATGCTCACAAAACATCGCTCAAAGCATTTCAATGTCATTCATATGTCAATTCATTGATACTTTTTAAAAATAATTTATAGTTTAAGTTGGTAGATTTTTTCTATGTAAATAATTGCTTATGATAGAAGTTATGTTGTCAGGACTCAGGATTTACATGCTATTAAAATACAGTGATACAATTACATTAATTTGTTTCAGACTTTCTGGGAGAACCATGATCCAACCACGCTCAATCGTCAAGGTAACGATCAGGGTACTCAGTATCGTTCAGGTATTTATTTCTACTCTGAAGAACAACAAGAAGAGGCTCAGTCTACTAAGGAAGAATATGAGAAACTTTTAATGTCGAAAGGATTCCAAAAAATTGTTACTGAGATTAAACCAGTGACTGAGTTCTACTACGCAGAGGATTACCACCAGCAATATTTACACAAGAACCCTAATGGATACTGTGGATTAGGGGGTACTGGGGTCAGCTGCCCCATTGGATTAGGGGTGAAGAAAGGGAAGAAAAGTGAGCTTTGATTCGTGATGTAACTTATAAGCCTTCCCTAGTAATGTTTTTTTTTTATTCTGTTATACAACCAGTCTCATTTGATGATAATCATATATATGATGTATTATATATTTTTTTCTTTATCACTATGTGCTTCAAAATTATTACAGCCTGTGGGTAACTACCTGAAAGATCCTCTGATAATTACACAGACTGACAGACAGACAAACCATAATAATATATGTCTGATTGAAAGGTTAATTTGTCTAAATATGGCAGAATTAGCTAAAAATAATTGTTTTACATGTCAGAGAGTCAGAGTTGTAGGATGATTACACATGATTATTACTGCAGAGTAAGTTCTTAATTGTTGCTTAATTGGCTCCTACTTCATTGCACTATAAATGTGTACATAGCTTCTAAACTTTGTGATAAATTATTGTTATGTTTGATATGGCATATTTCTTGTCAGAAATTAACATACAAACCAACAATTACATGTAATTATGTGTCTGACATTTTTAGAAATGATGTTGTGATATGGTAATTATTACCCCAATGTTACTGTGAATGTTACTAAATACAGTCATAAATCACATAGTTCTAGTTATGTGTATTGTTCACAGATCTGGATATTTTAAGGCACGCTCTGTCTCATGAATCTGCAAGCTTTTTAAGCTTTTTAAGCTTTCTTTAATAATTAACTTATAATTATTTGATATTCTTACAATTACCAGCCTACCTGCTCTCAATTGGCTCAATGTTGTTGTATTTTGAAATTTTTGGTTGTTTTTCAATTTCATTTGTTATTTTTATCGACAGAGTTATGCCCCCTTGTAACTTACATTATGTAAATAATACATGTAGTTGGACAAACCTTTATAAACATTTTAATTACAAATGTCTTTTCTTAGCCTTGTATATACTATGGTGTTGTGTATTTTTATGTACCTTTCTTTGTACACAAATTATTTATAGCTAAATAATGTTGTCAAATTTTTTTTTTGGGGAGGGGTATATTAAAAAAAAAGAAATATCAGGTGCCTAAGTATAATGTTTTTGTATTTGAGGTAATGAAAAGTTTTACATTGGTTTGTACAACTGAACCTGAAAACTAAGGATATGAATGGGAGAGAATATGTCTGTAGCCTCTGAGCATAGCTGGCCTATATTGAAGTTTTTATTGGGGTAATATTATTAGCCCCTTACTGCTGTGAGTTTGAATCCCACCCAGGACTAAATCTGACTAGTGAGAAGCTGTTAGCTTACAGATGGTCAGTGGTTTTACCTGGGTGTAAGCCTGAGGTCTTCCTCCACCATTGAAGCTGGAAAATTGGCCAAATGACCCGGACTGTTGGTTTGACATTGAACTCATGAGAAGAAAAGAATTGGGTTTATTAATACATTGATTAATGTGTAACTGATTAGTGACCATCATCATCTTTGTTGTTTGGTTGAAATGGTTTATTGCTTTGAAAATAGCAGTTCTGACCTATTTATATAATGATGTGATATGTTATTTGCATATTGATGTAATAAATGGTTTACATGTAGATAATAATGTTGTTATTTTTTCTGATCACCTATTTTGACATCAGTTACAGTGAGCTCTGAGAAGATGATGTCTTCATTCTTTCTCAACTGAGCTAGACGTGAGGGTAATTGCTCAAATGAAGCATAAACCAAGGTGCCAACAAATAGCTTTATGTTTAATATCTACAGCCTAACTCTCACACAGAAATATTTTATACTAAACTACGTCTTTGATCTCTAGACTTTAACTCTAACAACTGAGCAACAACTTCGTGTCTCTGTTAAGATTATGAATCTGGAAGAATTTCATTAAAACTCTGCTGTGACAAGTTGACATTTTACATAAAATGCTTCTACTGGAACATTTAACAGCAAAAAAGATTAAGTGAAACATTAGGAATGATTGATTATCTCAAGTTCTGTTTTCATCCTTCTTATATGTTGATCTGACTAACATTACAGCTTCCATGAAGTTAAACACACGCTGATTGTTGTTAGAATGACATATTATGGATAAACTGATTGATTTCACACAATTTTATTGAATTTAAACTTAATGATAAAGATTGTGATTTTATTCTCTTTGTGAACTTGAAGCTTACATTATAAGTTGAGCAGAAAGAGAATGCACATGTATACAGAGATGGTTGCTAGGAGACTTTATTCCCTTGCAGTGAAACGTAAATTGGGATTATTGCCAGTCAATGAAAGGGCATGTGTGTATTAATTTGTAAAAATAGGAGGCAAATTAAAAGATGCACCAATATTTTTTAGTTCCCATCCAAGAGGACAGTGACATTAAAACACTGTAGACCCTGGCAGCAGTTTGCATTATTACGGTTGCTAAGCAACAAATATTGTCATTATCATCAATAAAAAGTATGTGATTTATTATGAAGCACGATTGATATATAGACAAGCGTTATGTATGTGACCATGAAACATGCTTTTGTATTAAATACTCGTACAGAATCCTTTCAATCCTTTTCTATGGTAAAAACCAACCGTGTGGAATCTGAATGAAAATGTCAAGTCGACATGCAACATTGTGTAATTATTTTATTCTTTCATGTTCTGGAGATAAGTGCATGATTGCATACGATTGTACATTTGTATGTAGCTTACTTACATGTCTGAAATATTTCTATTAAGTAGGGTTACTCGTGACATTTCTCGAATTTAAGAGAGTAAGATGTTTCCTCTGCGAAAATAGGAGCTTAGAACCCCCACACACCTATCTTGTACCGCTCGGGCACTCCAGCCTTCTGGACCATTTATATTATTATTCTATACAAATATAGCTACAATTTAAGACAAATTCAGGAATAATTTTATCACACACAGGAAGTTTTGCGTTTATACAAAACAGGACTCATGATTGTTAAACAATAGTCTGTCGTGCCGTTCCTTGGAAGTGGCACGAACTAAATGGGAAAAACATAATGTATACAGTGCTCCTCGTGTTCTGATTAAAATGTCTGATATAGAAAGATTCATACAAATGTAGAATACGAACTGTTTGTCCTGGATCGATGATATGAGGTTGGTATTCGTGTATTGTTCTACGCACCAGCTCAGTTATTACATATCACCACCGTAGCTACACTGAGACACACTGAGATGTGTGCCTCGGTTAAAATTTGTGCAGGTAATGGGGGAAAATGGCAGGTTTTAGTAAAAAAAAATCCGGCTACGGCACTGTACATTGTGTAATTTAATTTCAAATCACGTGCTGACCTCAGTTTTTGAGCTATTAACATTGTTTACTTACTAAATGCTTGAAAAAGTAGCTTTATACAGTGTAAACCTGAAATTCGGACTCCCAGAAAACCGGATTTCTCAGAAAACCGGACTTACGGCTCATTCCAAAAAGGGTCCGGTTTTCAGAGGTTTTAGCGTATTAAATCACCAGTATTTATGTGTTTGATCATTTTATTTGAGAAAAATGTTTTACGCTCGGGAATTCAAGAACTGGAACCATCATAACTCTGATGACGTTGTTTAGAAATGCTTTCATATTCGTTGATAATCAGTTAGGCCTACGCGATAGATAATAACTGTTTTTTAACTTTCCATGGAAAAAAGTTAAATCAGAACATCTTCATGATAATAACTGACGTAAATGCATGCTGAACAATACATCCATATTACTTTTGTATTTGACCTTCATGACATTTGTATAAAAGTACATGGATTTTGGTCACGTACGCATGCATGAACGCATACAAACACTGCAACAAAACAACTTGATTTGCACACGAGTGTGTGTGGGAGAATTACACAAACTATTTATTACCAAAACAGCATAAACTTATTTATGCTTTTCTTGGCCCAGTTGTGAAGATTTTAATTAGCATTCGTAAGTACGTAATGGCACCTCATTTTATTCTCATCATTATTGTTAATGAGCTGAGCAGACGAGAACTATCATATCGGATCAAGACCAAGCGTCTAGACACTGCGAATGTTCGCGCACGTGTTTCAGATTTGGCGGCAAAATACGACTAATGTGTTAGTTATATTGACACGAAAATAGAAACAAAACGAGAGCTCTCCGGGACGAGGTGAAGGCCATGGAGATTTAAAAAAACGATTGTGTTTGTCACACGTTCAAACTTTCCCCGATAACACCTTTTATCTAGCACGAATTTAATGGTAAATCAAGTTTAAAAGCTTTACGTCTCTCCCGCGCTTTATTGATCAACCCTCCTTCGCCAAACGAGATTACTCATATCTCAACTTTACCGTGAAATAGACAAACGTAGTCAGTTGAGTTCGTAAGACGGGATTTTTAACATCCGTCGGATAGTGACCCAGAATTTTAAATTTTTGTGTATGGATACATGATTTTAATGATTATTTTAAAACGGTTTATTGGATAATTTTATTTTGTGTTGACAGTGTCCAAAGTCGTTTTTATTTCGCTTTCTTTTTTTACCTCCGTGCACTTTCATTCATAGCGTTCATAACTCGTCAATGAAAATGTGTCGCTCGGGATTGTTCGTGTTTGTGATCGTGTCCTGTCTTGGAATATTATATTCACATAATGTTGGAAATACATGTCAGAGAGTGAAAGAGGAGTTTTCTAAAATAAGTCCAGAAGATTTAGTTCCAGAATTACCCATAATAGGTACGTATTTATGAGACACATGGTGATATACTCAATAAAGTATTCGTTTCGTCAATCAAGCGTGTATTTCATATCAGCTTTTTTTTGCAACAAAGCCGGTTAGTTCAAAGGAAAACAACTCATTAAGTTAATGATTTAAATGTACACAGATGTGTTTCAATTAAAACCTCCAGGCTTTGTGACACTTTCACACATTAAACTATATTGATAATGTTATCTGGGAAATTTTGTGATAACTTGTGACTTGTTGTATTTTGTTACATGATACACACCTGATGAAAATTCAGTAATAATTGATGTTACACAACCTATCATAAGATTTTATATGTGATATAATGTTTCCCTGTAGACATTGTGTGACATAAATTTATGAACAGTAATGTTACTTTTACATACAAGTCACACAGATAAGATATACCAACAGGTGTAGTTTGATCACATATTTATTTATAATGGACAGTGTCTGTTATTTCATATATGTGGTGAAATTATTGAAGTCATGATTATAAATTATAAGTATTTTGGTTACACATATTATGAGTTCAGGAGTCTGAAATTGGTAAAAATTTTAATAGTAAAATTTATGTATTGAACTCACTAACTATGCTGTATTATTTGTGACTGTATTATAACAAAATGCCTTCTTTTCTGTACATTATTTCAACAGTACAATGTGCATGTAAACTGAATTATTTTTGGATAAATGAAGCTAAAAATAGTAAGAAATTGGTAAGAAATTAGTAAGAAGTTGGTAAAATTATTTCTTATTTGAACAAAGACTGCACATGTATATTTGAAATCTTGAGTAGAGGTAAACTTTATGACCGTAAAAAAGGACATTTCTAAACACTCTCAAAGGCTGTGTTTTTATAGAAAAGATTGATTTTATTGTTTCTTCACTTAGTATGGCTGTACTGAAGTACCAGATAATTGTATGCAGTGATACATGCAGCAATTTTTTCCTTCTTTATTTTGGACCAGTGAATGGACCCTTCCCAATAAAAAATAAAGACATTTTTTTCTGTTATGTATTCTTATATCTAGGTGTTTTTTTATCTGATTCAAATTTTCTGTTTGACTAACTCAACAAGCCTGATATTGCTGGAATTCATGGAATATTTCAGATGACATGACTCAATCATGTAATAAAATGGTACAGATTTGAACTAGTAATCTTTTTGTCCAAAAAAAGTGACACTATGTTGGGTCCAGCCTTTGTTATGTTTAGTATGATTGTGGTAGTTGTCCTAATATGGAGTCATGTCCAAATTTGGAGGGAACATAGCTTGTGTGGATTATAATGATATTGTCAAGATTTAATATTGATTACCAAATTATGAAATTCCCAAATCACACTATATTTAAAGGTTGATACTGAAAATAACACCAGTCACTTTGTCCCATATCAAAGTTTACTTTAGTTTGTATAAAAATGTTTTTTGGCCAAATTTTTTTACCATTTTTAGTTTGTGTATGATGAATATTAATTAAAAAAATACTTAAGTTTTCATTTAAAAAAAAACTGATTATTTGAAAGTATTTAGCAGGAAGATACAAGTTTAGCCTTACTTAGATGATTCATCGCATGAGTATTACATTGTATGATTAAATATTCATTATACAAAATGTGTTACCTATGTTTTTATCTAAAAAAGTTCATTTCCTTACTTTACACTTGTCCTGATGGACTGTCTAATTAGACACCCATTTCAAAAGCTTTTCTTTTTATGTTGTCAACCAGTGTCAACGAGTAAAATGATAGTTTAACTAATAGTGAAGTTCCCCTCCCACTAGTTAAATGATTACTCAGGGGTTGGTGTTAAATCTTGTATACTTAGTTGTTTTGTTCTGTTCAACACAAAGTTGTGTTTCAATGTTTTTTGTCACTTTATTTTTGTGTCATTTATTTATTCATCATTTTTAAGACATATTTTTTTTCTTATAACAGTAATTATAAAAGGTAGGATAGAAGTGATGAAGGAATGTTATACAGTGTGATGCTATTAATATTTCTTGTGCAACCATTATACTCTAGAAAGGCACTATGAATTTCACATTAAAACTATCGTATTTAAATAATTTGATTACTGCTATCAATGCCTTGAAGTTACTGTGCCATCTTTTTACTTAATAATGACACTTTGTTCTGGTTCATTCTTTCAGGTGTAAAGATTCTTGTAAGATCTGAATTTAGATATTTGTATAATGTTTGTCACTGACAAACCCCAAAGTATATGGGTTAGTCCCTGAGTCCCAGGATTGTTTTTAGGACAGAATTTCATACTACACACTGTAACACATTATGAGGATCATTATGTCACATGTAGGTCCAATGTGTTAAGTCAAAACCACAATGGTTGTAGTTTTTGCCATATTTTTACATTCAAATTTTTAAGTTCTTAAAAAATCTTTAAAATTTGAAAAAAAATCTTATATATCAGTCACCTTGTTATCAATCATGAATGCATCACTGAGTCTTTGTTAGTGTCCAAAACTCAGTTCAGCTTAAAACAAGAGTATCAGTTTATCATATACTTACATTGTGTTGTATTTACCTATCTGATATCAAATATTTATACCCGTTTAACAAATACAGTAAAACTTTGTTATTATGAGCATCAATATCACAAGCACCCAACTTATCTTGAGGAGTTTTAAAAGTCCCATCAATGTTTTTGGTTATTAGTTGTGTCTAATCAACAAAAAAATACCTCGTTATTACGGGCACCACATTTATCTTGAGCATTTAGTCTGTTCTGACGACCCCTCGAGATAAGGAGACTTTATACTAACTATATCTAACTGTAGTTAGATTCATTATTGACTCTAATATTATAGACAGACATGTAGGATAATTTTATTACTTTTTTGCTTTGAATATCAGCTGTATATGTTTTCTATTTAACAAGTTTCAAGATTGTTCTGTTCTATTCAATTAATTTTATCATAAACAGTACCATACAGTACTCCAATTAAAAACCTCATACCATACAGTACTCCAATTAAAAACCTCATACCATACAGTACTCCAATTAAAAACCTCATACCATACAGTACTCCAATTAAAAACCTCATACCATCCAGTACTCCAATTAAAAACCTCATACCATACAGTACTCCAATTAAAAACCTCATACCATACAGTACTCCAATTAATTTTACTTTTTAATAAGAACCCCAAAAAACTTGCCTCAGGATCATTATGTAAGATTAATAAATAAGTATTATGTCTTAATCCTAAAATTTCCCATGTTTTTATTACCTGATGAATGTTTATTGTTGTTATTACTATTCATTATACATGCTTATTAACTTAACAAACTTGATATGAAAATAACTAAATTGTTCACAGCTGTATATGAACTATTGATATTTGTTGGTACCTGTATTTGATTGTGTGTAGATGGTTCCCTGTTTGAATTTTGTGTGGGATTATATCTGACAAATGTTTCACAATATGAGTTTAACCCTTTGCCTCAATCATAAGCATACTTTGGACTCTTTAATTCAAAGCAAATATACAAAACATCAATTTATTTTTAAGAAAATTGGGTTATATCTCTCGGACAGAGTGGAAAACATTGTGGTAAAAGAAGCCATCACTCATTACAAGCAATGGCTTCTTTTGCCACAATATTTTCAAAAGTCGTCTGCTAAACAGATCCAGGGAAATGCGGTATTATGAGGTAAAGGGTTAAATTCTACATTCATTTACCTCCAAGTTTCAGGAACATAATGTTTAGTTAATAATTATGTTTTCTAATTGCCAAGATAACATGTTTGCCTTTAACTTTTACTGATTTTATTATATGTATGTGTATATAATATGTATCTTTCTTATAGAAGTTATTACTTATCTTTAATACTTGATCATAATTATAATAATTATGATTAAATCATGTTGATAGTTTCGTTTTATTTGTGATAAGTTGTGAAAATTTAATCAAATAATACCCCCCAGCTCTTGTGATCTTAATTTATTTGAACTAATTGGTTTTTGTTAATGTTTTGGACTGGGTTTTAGTCTCAACTTGTGATGATCCTACAATAACTTTGTGGACTATTAAAAATCATACCAAGATAAAAATGTTCGGTAACACAATTTTGTGCAACTTAACTTCCTTACTACATGTATCAAGATTTTATACCAATATGACAGTTTTAGGTTACAAGTTTAACAAATTGTTTCATTGGGAACCCAATTATTACTCACATTTTCAGTATCATGTAAACAAAACTGATGTCACATCTTTATGACTGAATCCATCAGTAAACATTCAGATCAGTGATTTTTTTCAATTTTGGGAAACCTAGGTCTGGTCCAAATGGGAATAATGTACAGTATGATGCAAGAATTGGGAACTTTTAGGTCGGGTATTGGGAAAAAATATCTTTATTTCTGATTGGGAAGGGTCCGGTAAATGGACCCAAAGAAAGGAGGAAAAAATTGCTGCATAAACCTCAATATTCTGATAAATCTGCTGTAATTAATTAAGATAAATGATGAATTAAAAGCAACATTCACTATCAAATGTCACTGTGGCAGATAATATGTAAAAATGGTATTGTATTGCATCTTTTCCTCTTTATATTAAGGGTTTGCAAACATTTGATTTAACAGAACTAAAACTAAACTCAAAGTTATAATGTTTGAAAAAGTGAAGTTGTTGGCCAACCATGTGAAGTCTTTTGTCGTCTCATATGAAGAAAAGACATTTATGCGATCACAATTAACAAACATTATAAACAATCCTCTGCTTTTGTAACATTTTATTTTTTATCAGTGTGTTTTGTAACAAGTGGAGATAAATAGGAGCTGTATGTTCATTGGTTGTTTGTCAGTGAATGGCGTTATGATAGTAACCGGACACAATGTTGAACCATTCTGATTGTATCAGCTCTGTTTACTCCATATGATTCTTTAGGTGATTGACTGACTTAAGTTCCTGGTTTAAATAACTTAAACGCTTAGAAGTCTTTTGTTATCCAAGAGAGCATATCAAGTATATACTTAATGCAATACCATGCAGTCAACCAATGGGATACATGGTCTAAATCAGACAGACTGAGTTCCTGACAAAAACTGTTATGGAAATTATTGTTTTGTTAGGTTCATGAAGAAATAGATATTGAAATTAACTACAGTGAGAATTTCCTATCTCTGTTGGTCCTTTAGTGAGAATTAGCAAGAGTTTATGGTATTTCTTCCCACGAATATATCCACGACCCTATGGTATTTCTTCCTGCAAATATATGCTAGACCCTGTGGTATTTCTTCCCTGCAAATAAGCTAGATTTTGTGGTACTTCTTTCTTCACAAGTTACACTTTAATTTCTTAATTTTGATTGAAATCGTTGAACAGATCATTCTATACTAGTATCTGATAGGAAATCAACCACATAATTTCTATGACGAATCTCCCAGGTGGTAAGTTTTGTTTAAAAAAGTACTGAAATGAAAACAAAACTGAAGTGAAGGATAATTACAGTCAAATGTAACCAGGTCTTATTTCTATGATTTCATTCATTTGTGTTCAAGTAAATTGAAAAGGTATTTAATATGTGGATAGATAAACTATTCTATGACTCTCTCCTGTTTTTTTTTACTCTTATCTTCATTGGCTTTTTGTTATCATTGTTAGGTTGAAAATCTACTTTTTTCCAGTGTGAACACATGCCAATTTAACATTCTTATCACACAAAAAACAGGGAATGAAAAGAATTTCATTGAAATGTTAATGTATGAAAGATGGTTAAAGCAGATAGTTGTACCGAACTGAAATTGTGTTGTTTAGCACCAGGCATGCATTCAAACTGAACGTTTTTTTATTTCCGTATATAATTACAGGAAAAGTGGATTATAAGTGAAACCGGTCTAAATATGGAATTCGATAAGGCGATACGAGAATATTGATAGAGATAGAATGGTCCCAAATTCATTGTAGATACCTGAGAAAAGTTCTTTTCAAATACATGGTTTTACTTCTTTCTGATATTTAATGGTAGATATCATTCAAATGTTCACAGGTTTCCTGCTGATTTCCTGTAGACATAAACAGTTTTTAAGTTAGTTGGGTACATAATTAATGAAACTAAAGATTATTATAAGTACTTCAGATGACCCATATTTTAGTGCCTTGACTTGTGCAGGGAGAGGCTTGTTCAAAATGTGCCTTGCTGTTTTATTAATGCTCATATTTTTAGACTGAAATTGAACAAGATAATTAATACAAAACAGTGCTCTGCTGATCCTTATTATAATTACATCCATTTTTTTTATGCGCTTACTAATTGCTTCTCAACCTTAATTGGTCAAAAATGTCAAATGATCAAATTTTGTTTTCATAATTAGATGTTACTCATTTTTTGAAACAGAGTTTAGATGTGTACAATGTTTCATGACATTTAAATAGTTATTTAAACTTATTGCCAAAAAAATCAAAAAAAGTTGTAAAAATGGATTATTTTGCCATCGGGTGATATCAATAATTCATTAAAGCTTTAAGGCATTATAATAAATTAAAACAGGTTCATTAGTGATATACATCGATCTGTAAGTGAACTTGCTATATATCATTACTGTGGTAATGTTAAAAGCATTTTGAAGTGGGTGGTAAAAATTATTATACAATTTTTGGATGGGTTCCCACAAGGTAATATATCAATTGCCCCTTGTTAAAATGTTTGAATGGTATCAAAATATTGTTAAATTCACAGTTAACAGTCTGTGTCCTATGTCAGTATCCACTGAAAACCAACAAGTGACAACTAATTTGACCCTTTGACTTGCAGGGTATAGACAAGCAGTCACAGTTTTTGGACGGTTTGGTTTTGTTATTATAGGTACAGTTTGTGACCAATTTTCCTCTGTTTGAGCTTTTGGCAAAACATACATATACCAAGGTTTTTAAACTTCTTCATCAGCACCCAGTTGTATAAACTTTAGTTAAATTTAACCACTGGGTTAGCACCAATAGATACAAGATGTCTGCACCTGTTGTACCAAATGCTGGACAACATGAACAATTAAACAGTAAACAGACAAACTGGGGATCTTGACAACTTCTTACCAATATTAGATTCTTGGGTTAAATCTAACCACAAATAATTCCAGGTAAATTTTAAACAAACTGTTATACAATTGCTTTACAAAACTTTAGCCCAAAATTTAACCTTATCTAAAATTTAACCCAGTGGTTAGAATTAACCGATGTTTATACAATTGGGTGCAGATGAAAAAAAGCTGATGTGAGACATTACTATAAACACAAGTCGGTTTTGATTTTGCAATCATTTAATTCTTTGGCAGAGTCTCGCTGTTTTTTCTATGTTCCATATTTTCCTCTCTATGTTTGTCAATTAAGAAACAATGGGGTGCTTGATGTCTTATCTTGTGAGAACTTCGTGCTTTGGTAATGAACTGTCCTATTTATTATAATATCATGAGTGTGAAATGTGAGTTCTAAGTAGTAATGGTATCATGGTAATATTTGGCTGCCGAAGCACTCAATGCATTATTCTTACAGTTTGGATGATTGCTTCAGCTTGCTTTTTTGACAGCCACCCCGTGCAACCATCATTCATACAGATATGCGAGCGCTACGTTACTCAGGTGACTGAGTATAATTCACAACGCTGAGCTACCTTTTTTTATTCTGAATTCATTGGCTGTCATTCTCACGTTGTTAGAAGCGAGTGTTGGTGTTTCAGCATGCAGGATAATGTGATGTATTACGAGTCTTTATTGTAAATCACTTTTTTATGTTATATCATTTTTTACACTTGAACGGCAAAAAGGACTTCATCAAACCAGATAAGATGGAAGAGGGTGATAATGGCTAAAATATTTCAAAGATTTTCAACAAAATAATGTTATAAAATTTGTCAAAATGTGGTGTGGCATATTACTTACGGCATGTACTTACATATATTACATGATGTACTGTTATCATTTATGTTAAAGTAGGTTTTATGTTAAACTATTATGCAAAAAATGGGCTATTAAACTTAAACATACGTACAATTTTTACTTACTCATACAAGTGTATTTACATTTGATATTAATTTCAAAGACACACTCATCATTACTTTCTTGTTATGATAAATTTCAAACAGAACCAGTCAGGACTGGTCACCAAGGTGATGTTATGTTATCATGTCAATACATCTGTCTGTCTGTCTGTCTGTCTTTGTGTTTTTATGTCATTAATTTTTTATCTTAGTAAAATGATGTCTTCATATCAGTTAAGTCACCTTACTAACGTTAATGGGGAACATGCCTGATTTATTTTGATAAGCGCCTGATAGTTACATTTTGCAGGTAGGACAGAATTAAAAATCTTGAAGGAAGTTTCTTCATATAAAATGTCACCAGGAAATATTTGTCTCATCCAGATTTGAACCCACAATGTCAAAGTCAGCTTTCATCTCGGAGCTGATGTTAATATAACCAGATAGATGGGTTTTGATTAGTCTTACTTATGCGGCAATCCTCTCAGCCTTACAGAGAACTGCAAATTTATGTGCGGAAACACAAATTACGTAAAAATGCATCAGTAACTGGTATCTATAGCTTACTCAAATCGATAGAAATAACAATAATCCTTAATAAAGAGCCATAAATTCTCAGTATCTAAAGCCAAAATTCAAATATTTGACTTAAACTTTTTCGTAGCGTGTCGTGTTCAAGCGGCCTTGACATACCATATATTTTACCACATCGTGATGTTTCCAAACTTCTACTCTGTACAACTGCTACGTTAGATGCACGCTCCACATAAAAAATTTAAATATCACTTCCGGACTGCACCTGTGATGGGTTGAATACAGTGGATAGGAAGTTTTTACCATGACACCAGTAGATATCTACCTTGACACCGCCAGTTGTCTGCCATTACATCGATTTCGTTTTCCATAGAGATGGGTTTTAATTGGAAATTTCTACACACAAATATGCAGTTTTTTGTTAGACTGAGCGGGACGGGGCCAAATAAAAAAAATGTCTCACCATCACAAGCAGTATAATTACTTGGACTAGGTTTTGATCTACCCCAAATAATCTGAATGTCTTAAATATCGCAAGAACATCCAATAATAATTTAACAATCAAAGCTCATTTTAGTTTGAATAACATAATTAAATTTTGTCTTACACTTGTTAACATGAAATATCATATTCTTTTTAGTCTGGATTGAAAATTTGAAATTATATATTATTTGGTTTGGTTTTGCTGTGTTGACCTTGCAGACTGGTTTTGTTTTGTCTGCTTATATTGGTACCAGTCTAATTCTCCTTGACCAGTACAGACATTACATGTGTTATAAGTGATGCAATGTATATACCTAAAACTAATGCTTGCATGTCCACAAACAGACAAATTAATTTATTGTGAGGCCCTTAAGACATCTTGGTCCATATCTTAATAAAGTACAGAAAAGGTGGGTTAATTACACAAAGGATATTTAACTACCAGTAAGGCAAAGTAACCCTTAAGTAGTTACTAAGGACAGATTTATGTTATTGTTGAGTAATGTTTGTGTTTTATGAGTGTAATCAGCATTGAGAATACTCGGGCTTTCAACAATTACTTAAAAAAATTCAATTTGAAGTGCTTAAAATGTACCTTGTAAAGTAAAAGTTTGTTTAAACATGTAAGTTCACGGAGGGTGAAGCCATGGCCACATGGAAGGACAAACCTTGTGAGAATGTCCTGATGAATGATTTAACCTCGGACAAGTTCTGCATAATTGATCTTGTAGTGTTTAAAATTAGCCGTCATTCCCCTATGCTAGTTCTGTAAGGTCGGTTTTATATATTTAGGCTATTTTTTATAAATGATAAAATCAATCACCAGAATTAAGTTAGTAAAAGTGTTTTTTTATGAAATTTATGAATTTATTTCTTCTGATTGGAAAATGAAACAGTAATTAAACATTTCACACATGTGTTTATTGATCATAAGAGATTCCGCTGTGAAATTTTATTGTGAAATGTCTAATTTTCATAAATAATAATATCAAACATTCACAATCCAATCAAAACTAAATTATCTTAAATTCTTTGACAAAGTACGTCCTTAATATGTGCAGATATTCAAGGCAAATTGATAGTTGATACCAAAGTTCATCTATATGTAATATGGTAAGTCACATTTTTATAATTCCTTAGTCTTATCAGTGATCTGATTGTTAAAATTAACATAACTGATTAAGATATCAAATTTTAAGAAGTCCACTGTGTTATAATCTTCTCAATTTATTATTTGTCATTTGTGTATGTATGAAATATTGGCTTCTTCCTCACTGTCTATAGTGTCCATAGGCCAGGTTAATTATTACATGTGGTGTATTATGAAAATTAGACAAAACTTCCTAATGAACTCCCGCTGCTAATTAAAACCATTACAGGAAAATTTTGACTTTTCATAATTGTTGTAGTAATTCTGGTTTGTTACATGTCCATTGTGTCAAAAATTATAATGATATTAAATTGACTTGTTGAAAAATTATAATCAAGAAATTGTTTCCCTGTGGTGCCTTTTTAGAGTATACTTGGTGACATGGTTGACAGGTCAAAATAAAAATTTCATTTTTTCCATATTACATGCTTGTTCAATTAATATCTTCTTTTTGAAATTAAGTTTGAATACAATTAGTGGCAGTTTCATGTTTTCCTCAAAATTCTAAAAAAGTAAGGTTTGTTGTGAAACACGCAATTTTCTTACTTGGCACTGTATTTCATGTATTTGCTCAGGCATACTCCAAATAGTCATTGGTCATGCGATTATACCATTTATTATAATGTTACCACTTTACCCACCATAGAAACTCATGAATTTGCAGTACTGCTATTCAGATACAGATGATTTCAGGCAATTAATAAGACAGTTAACTTTCACATCTCAGAATGAAGTCTAAAATAAAGCCTGTTATAAATCAGAGTGTAAGTTTCACAAAATCTGTCAAATATCTGGTCGAAATTTATGTCCCTCAGGTGGCTGTTGTACACAACTTCTCTTATTTTCATGGTTAAAAGTTTTCCAGAATTTTCTGGAACATCTGGTTTTTCTTAGGTCCGGACTCCACTGGTTTTTATTGTTTCCACAGCACCGAAGTTGAGATTTTTTGAAAATTTTCAACTTTCACCCATGTAGTTTTTTCCTTCAAGTTAAACTTCACATCAACAGCTGATAAAATGACTATTTGTGCGCTGGATTACTTTTGAGTAGAACCGCTGACCTTTCGATAAGCTAGATAACTAGCTGGACAGCTACCTCACTTGGAAATTTTTTCCGAGCTGGGATTCAAACTCACAGTGGAGAGGGGCTAATGATTACAAGTCAGGGACTGATTTTCATTTCAGGTAATTTTGGGTCAAATTTGGATGATTTAAGTAGAATTTATTACAATTTTACCATTCAGTCCATTACTACAGTACTTTGATCATTCCTGCACAGTTTTTACAATTTACCACTTCGATCGTCTTTAGCTTAACATTTTTATACCATGCAGTGGAAGTTGACTGCCGTATTTAGTATCTCGATTTTTTTAAAATCTTAGATTGGTTTGAAAAATGGGACCCACGTTAATTAGGTTTATTGAAGCTGAACTGAAGATAACAGTTGTATTCTCTTGACTTATGCCACTATGTTGTCTTTTAACTGCTTTATCTGCATGAAATATTTTAATGCACACTGTCATGTGACATTTTTGTTCATTAGTTTACCATGACATAAAATAATGAGTTTTGAATTAAATAGAAACTGTACAGTTAGCTTAAATCCATACATAAAATGTGATTCTGTTCAACATTGTTTGTCAATTCAGTTTAAAAGAAGGTACTAAAACATATTTCCTCACTTTGGTATGATTTTTATTTTTCAAAAAATTCAAATCATTCTGCATACTGATTGGAAATGTTGCATGACAACATCATTTCAAGCAGCACTTCCTGTTCCAGTGCTGTGGTCATACAAGTTCTTAGCTAACTCAAGAATAATTCTGAGCTTGGTCTGTGTGTCAGAAATGGTGCCTCACAGTCTTATCTTGACTAGTTTCAAACACGGCCACAGTTCTAAATCACAATACAACCTGCATGTTATGTCAATAATCCTCACAGGGGTCTGTAAGCAAGACCAAGAGATAAGAGCTTGTAATGTTTACTGGAAACCATAAAATAAATGGTTTTATTTTGTTATTGACATACCCTGCTACTATCAGCGTGTGGAACTGACAGAAGTCTGTGTAAATATGTACAAAATGTCCTTCACAGATGATGAAAGTATTTTAATCACACATAGATACTGTTGTTATCGCACAGATACTGTTGATATCACCCATCTGATTGTCCTATCTTGATGTGCCGAGGTTTCTCTACTCTTTATACAATGTTACAATCAGTATAGCCTTTTAAAATCTTACTTTCATGCAAAGAGTGACCATTATTTGGTTATCAGAATATCATACACAGAATGGCCATTATTCGGTTACCAGGAATTAGAAGCCAATTCATTATCATCAGACAGGCAATGATTTGTCTGCCGTAATTTCTCGGAAAGATTATGTGCTGTAAAACAATTTATTTTCCATGTTTTCTCCGCATTTCTTAATTCAGTCAAATGTAGTTATTTAATGCATTGATTAGGTTCTGGACATTCTGGCGTGTTTTGATGAGCGAGATTAAAACTTCAAACTCGTGCTCTAAGTGTGCATTATTGATTAATCAATAGTTTTACTTTCAAATCTTTGTTAATGACAGCTTCCATTGCTGCACTATGATATGATATTTCAGAAACTGTTGCGACTAATATTGTTAAACTGTTTTCATTCAAACATCGTACCATTTCTTAGTAATGCTCTCTAAATATCTTAGCATCACAGGCGACACACCTTTTAATTATACTTTTAAATTGAACATTTCTATTGTTAATGAAGTCCCAGAATTTATATGTCAAAAGTGATGAGAAATGTGGGTTTTTTTTAAAGAAAAACAACATGCAAATTCGGAATATTCTAATAAACTCAAAGTTTTCAGCCATTTTGAGTGTGATTGTGCATGGAATGTAAAGAAACCTTGCAGGAATTTTGCCAGAACTGACATACTCTGATCATTGGTGAATAGCCAGCTAGCATATTTTGCTCTATCTGACAAAATAAATCCTTTATTTTGTAAAATGTGTTCATTATGAACTAAGATCATTTTCTCATTATGCTAAGCCTGGAATGTCATGAATTATTTTCTAAAGTGTGAAAAAAAATGTTGGAATCCATTTGAAGTTCTTGTCTTTTTTAAGTTTGTTTTGTGCTGTCAATATTCCTTACATTTTCAGCGTCATTAGATGTAGGTAGCTAATTATTTTACCTTCTCTCTGAAGAGCTGTTGCCAGGAGTTTTTTTCCCATAAATATACCAAGTGTGAATGCTTGTCTGTAATCAAAAACCTATTTACTTTCCTTTAGCCTTGTTAATTTGTCTTATATCAAATTATCCATTCTTCCACATCTTCTCCTTTTTCATTATGATAGCTTACTGGCTAAAACAATCAGCTTTTTGTTTTTGTTTGCTGTCAAAGTAGCCACTTCTTTCTATGTGTTTACTTGGAGAAGAATTAAAATGATTCTCAGACAGGCTTTGGTCTAAATTCCTGACATAATATAACCAACAGCGGGTTTGGCCTAATTGTGACAAATTATCACAAACAGGGTTTGGTCTAAATCTTTACGATAATATTATTGTCTGCGTCATCAAAATCAGCTCAGTTAAATTGTGTTACTGCATTACCCTCTTAATTTACATGTTGGCTTTGTTCCTGGTTATATGGACTGGTTTGGTTTCCTGGTGAATATGTATCCATACCTACCTTGTTGTATTCTCAGCATGACCTTGTGTTTTCTTATCTCTTACAGATGAAGGTTTAAGAATCTGTTCAAGATCGCTGACGGCTGAGCAGGCATCATGCTGCTCACAGGACACAGAAATGAAATACCTGCTAGCATCGGAACAGTTTATTATACAGACAATACGTTATGAGAATGCTCTTCTTAAAACTCTCATTACAGAACACATGGGAGATTACCAAGGTAAGAGTTACTGCCCTTGACTCTCCAGTATGCAATTCCGTATTTTTTGAATGAATTATGGTCTAGTGTGTTTTCTTGTTAATTTCCACACTTTCATGTGATTCATATTCTTGTATTTCCTAAAATGCGACTCAGAAGATGTATAATTGCTCCATGTGGGTTGTGTGAAAAAAGGTTTTGAACAAGAGTTACTGATCTTGAGTGATACAAGTATGTGTACTTCATTTTGTGATCTTGTGTCTGACATGTGAAGAATCTTGGTAAAATATGACAGTTTGTAGAAAGCTGATGTATTTGTTGGGTAAGCCAGATTTACAATCCTTGTATTTGTTGAGTGTTTATAATAACATGAACTATAAATGTAGACCATTTGCAAGCTATAAATTTCCTTTGAGTTTCTTATTATAATTAATTGTAAGAAGTTGCTAAGAGTGTGCCAACTGAAAGAAAGTGTTCAAATCTCCCTGACTGTTTTATGATTGCTGTAATAATAATTTATTGAAAATTATAGACAAAAATCACGCAGTCTACAATATTTCCTGTCTTGAGTGATATAAACTAATAGTTTTATTGTATAGTAATGATACAGTGTTTGTTAATCGAACCATGAAATATTTCATATTACCTTAACTGTTAATGTTACTTTGTAGTGCATTGTCATATCCATTGTAATTATACCTTTTTCAAATTTTGTTCATTTCTGAATTCTTATTTTTACTTGTCATATTAAACTCGTAGTTGGTAAGATTTGGCACGGTATCTTTTAGTCAGTGAATTGGAATTGATTTTGTCACTGGATTGATGTATGTCATTGAAATGATGTTTGTTATATTGAAGTAGAAAGATCTGCCATTATTCAAATATATACAGACTGAGTTTGGTGGAAGTGAAGTTTTAAAACACTAAAAGAGAAAGTTTAATGAATCACAAGCATATGTTTTGTTGTTATCATTTTTATTCATTCATTCTTTTTGGTAACAGTGGTGAGGACATTAAACTATACAAGCACCTGTAATTATCAATTATGCTCCATCTTTTTAATGGTGTTGATCTGTAATCGTGTTTGCATAAATTATGCTAATTAGGTATAAATGAGGTCATTACTAAATGTGAGTATGAATAGCTGGTATGATTAGAAGATTAAACTAACATGGCATAAATGTGTCTGATGTAAGATCGGTAAAACTTCATATTGTGCCCACCTCAACAGTGACCATTTATTTTCAAGGCAGCTTTCAATTACTCCCCTTTAATTCAACTTGATAATGAGACCATCTCATAATTACAGCAGATTGATTGGGTCCCAAAGGTGGTCTCGCTATTGAGGTTTTACTGTACATGTAATATGGACAAATTCTTGTTTTTATTAGTGGCTGTAGATGTTCAAATTATGCCTTGTCACATGAATCAAGTTTACACACGGTTAATGATGTTGCAAGCACATAGCTGAGCCTGTGTTAACAAACACTCAGATGAGTAATTTTTGTATGAATTACATGTTAAAATTTGACTTTATACATGTCTAATTTGTCAGACTGAAGATTTTTGTGCTATGTTAAGCAGGTTCTCTGTTTCCAAAAGCTTGCAACATTTTTTTCTGTGTTGTTTGCACATCCCACGACAAACTGATAATTATTGAGGTTTAATCAATTGAATTACAGCTATCCATAAATACTGGTGTTGTTTGCAAATTTAATTGTGATATTGTAGTCTGTCAAGTTTGTTTAAAACAAAAAGGAGTAAAGTACTTAAAAATGTAAGAAGTCTGGAATGTTCCAGAAAATAATAAAATTATTTTGTAATCTGAAATTAAAATATTCAGCTCTGTTATATAGGACTGTGTGTCTGATATGAAGATCTCGTGTTGTTTTTCATGTTTATGGATAATACGATATAATGAAGACAACACGATTGTCTTCTTGTTTTTGTATGTTGTTTTAGTTTGTTGTTTTTTGTGGGTTACGTTATCACCACAATGTCTAGTCTAAGCTTGCATGTTCATTACATAAAACTGCAGGAGAAATACTTGAGACAAGAGAGTGAAATATAATAAATGTTTTGTCCACACCTCTGCGGAATGTGAAACAAATCTTGGGAAATTTTCTGTTACGATATCTTTATTCATTTTCGTATTGGTTTAATGGTTAATACATCTTCCTTCTTGGAACTGTTTGGAAAACATGTACATTGTTGTATGTTGTGTTTAACAATTTCAGGAATATATTTGGAGACTGCTTTGTTGTAAAAACCCCGTAAATTTTGTTATATTTTCTTCCCGTAGCTGGTTTGAATTATGGGGATCTTTCCTTTTATTTGGCCACCGTCAATTTTTGTTTATTTTCCATTTTTTCATTCAAAAAGCTAAGAATCTGTGTAGGTGGGGTGATGTGTCATGTATGAACCTAAACAATCTTGTATTAAATATTCAGTTTGCCTCACTTTTATGAAAAAGAATGTTCACATTGTTGATGTTGTTGCTTTATCTTTATGCATCAAACAAGAATTCTGTGTCCTTGCTCAAAACATTGTCAGTGATGTATTTTAAGCTTGTTAGAAAAATGATTTTCTTCTGATTTTCCTTGTACTACAAATAATGTGTATTTTTTGTTTGACTTTCTGTATTTTCTTCCGTTACTTCCATGTTGAACAACTTCTTTATTAGAATTTACAGCTTAAGGACACTTGAAGATTGTCTGCCTCTTTTCCGTTGATGTTACGTCTGCTTTTGGTCATTTTACCTCAGCTTTGTTCATGGTATGACTAATTTTCTGCATCATTTTTCTACAAGCTTAAAGCAGGATGATTTTCAAGTGTTTTCTATTGAGATAATGAAATTAGGCTTGTATACAGAAGTATTTGAACAAACAAGGAGACAGGATGACTTTCTTGTATTTAAGTGGACTAAATATATCTTTGTATTGAAACTCTTCATTTTCAAAAAGTCATTGAGGGAGGAATGTTATTGATTGCATTCAAATTTAAATCAATATTTACTAGAAAATGAAATTTTCAAAATGTTGTGAAATAGTCTTTATTCTGAATGGATGAATAAGTTCGACACTGATTGTCTGTTGTTTGAATATTTGCTTAAAATTCCTATGTATTATGAGTCAGACAATGTTTTACTGAAAGTGTGTCAGCCTGTAAGTGCATGATTAGTGCACAACATTTACAATACTTTTGTACCAACTTGTCTTATATACAAAACTATGTATAGATTTCCTAACAGTACAAGGAAGATTGTGTTATCTCATCTTCCTAAATATGAAACTAAATTAACTGGGTGTGAATAAATGGTTGAATTAATGGGATTTAGTATTTAAAATATATTTAATTATGGTATTTCCCATATTTGTTACTATTTATAGCATCACTACATAAATCACAGATCATTCAGTATTTCCACATTTTCATACAAAATTACTGACATTTTCCAGAACATGATTGACAGGCAATCCTACTTCTTTTATCACTATATAGTTCCTTTATTTTAATATATTCCTGGTATATTCAAATATTTTCCTTAATCATTAATTGTTATCGACGTAAATGACTAACTGTGAATTGCTTGATTTTTATTCTATGCAGTATTGTTTTATTTTCTCACAAATTTGTAAGTGTATAAACTATTTGATTATGATCAAAAGCCAGGAATGATTGCATGTATGTGTATTGTTTAAAATCAACTTCCTTGTTTTTCATTGTTCGGAACAACTGGATAGGGTCTCTTGGGTCCAATAGTTATCATCTCTGACTAGTAGTCATTAACCCCTAACCATTGTACGAGTCCCACTTGGGGCCAGGCAAATTCACTCATGAGGAAGCTGTCCTGCTAGCTTCTGGAAGGTTCTATCCAGGTGTATTCCTTTGGTCTATCTCCACCTTTAAAACTGGAAAAGTTGCCAAATGACCCTGACGTTAAACCTCAGTGAATAAAATTAAAACGATAGAATGATGATGATTGATCTGGAAAAGAATTTATACAAACCTTTGTATGGCAAAATTTCATTCAAAAGTAAAACTAGGATAGATGGGATATTTTATAAGATCAGCAATTAGGCATGTTTGTATTTCATCATGGTTGTATATAGGTGTTGATGTACAAATATAGAACACATTCTTTTGTTAACCTTCTTAAAAGATCACTAGGTGACATGTCCAGACTGTATTTCCTAAAATAACCATGACTCAATTCTGGTTTAAACACAACTATACTGTTATCAAATATGATGCCACAGTTTATAGGCCTGATGTAATTTCATTCAGTCACTGTGTATCTTATATTAAGAGTTTGTATTAAAAAAATATTGGTTTTAAAAGTGTTCATTTTGTACTTAGGATTCGTCATTTTGAAGAACTTTTCTGGTTATGGCCGATAACCCTTATGTAATGCTCATTTTAGTTCAAGTTAATTTGATTTTGTATTAAGGTTACTGTGTTATTCATGCTCATTAATGAGAAGAAAAATTTAATGCACTTACAATGAATATCAAAGACTGGTTACTCTAAAATATGAAGAAGGTTTGTCAGTTAATCACTGAATCATTGAGCTTGGATAATTTAACTAAATCATTGAGAAGCTTTAAGTGTTTTGTGTTATAAGTTGGCTGAAATCATTTGATGTTTGTTTTCTAGCATCTTGTCCTCTGCTGAAATAAACCATCCACTTACAGCATTTGTTATTAAAGTAACTTTTTCAATGGCGTTTGATTGGCTGAGTAATAAAAATGTTGTCTGTGTATTTAGATTTTGTCAAAGAAAAGTTTTATGAATGGACTGTAATTCATCATTACATGGACTTCCGAACTAAGTGCTAGTATGTCCTATTATTCTAAAATTACTTGATTTTTACAATTTTCCATATTTTGTGGTAATCTTGATTACCCTTAAATAGCAGCTTAGACCGTATACTCAGTTTCGGTATGCTTCGGTACCTTAAGTACACACTTCGGTTGTTAAGAGAAAATTGCTAGCTATTTGTACAAATATTTCCTTTTTCGCCTTGATCATTTAAGTATAAGGAAATAATTCATTGACTGTTTAATGAATAATCTCTTACAGTGAATAATGTTAAGCTTAGGGTCAATGAGGACTGCGTATTACTGACAAATTTACGTCACGCACATATTTGTCTTGTGTATCACTGAATCGTGATCAATTCTTGTATTTAAATGTTTTTGTTGTGCTTTTTTCCTTTGTATAATTTTAGTACTAATCAGTGATATTTTAATAATATTTTATAAACAACACTCTAAGGTTGATGAGCGGTTATGGTCGCTGACTAGTAATCATAAGTCTGTCACTGTTGATAATTTGAATCCGTCCTGGACTGTATATTAACCAATACTAACTTACCCTTCAACTGTGGGAAATATTACCTCTATCAAAGCCCACTGCACAAAATAATTACAACTTAATTACATTATTTTTATTCATGACTCAAGTCATTTTATCAAATATACTTGATTTAAGTTAAAGATATAAAATTATTATAATAAGATTCTTGTTGTCACAGATATTAATGTATAGTAAGTTTTCTGATGTACAGCTGACAAGATTCAAGTTACATCTGCGACATTTCTTTGCAATTCATCTTATTAACAATGTTTTTGGTGCAATTTTACAACTTCTCAAGTTAATTTATGATTCTCTATTTAGTGATTATATCGTTGTTAATTAATGTTACAACTTACGCCTCGATGGTTTCAGATGTGTATGACACTTCATTCATGTCGAATTTTGTATTTAATTCATAAAAGTGCGAATGTTTGAAGAAGCCGCTGTACAAGGTATGTCAGTCATAACATATAACTCTTATACTGCACTACAGGTCCATCCAGCTAATTGATAAAACTTTTGAAAAGATATTTTGTCATAGCGAGTTCATCTATTCAAACAGAACTATGTTAATTATATGTCTCTGTTAATTAAAATTCTTTTATACACGGAAAATGATTGATATATCTGGTTTCTTCTGATATTGGTACATTTTTTAATTGGTTTCTCCCAGTTTGCTGATCAGAAACAAGTTCTTTGTGAATTGGATTTTTTTTTCAGTCTGTTTATATATAATCAGTTATTCATATAGTACAGATTTATCTTTTTATTCATGTATGTTTTAATTAATATCTTTATTGCAACTTCAAAAGGATCTGTCAGTGGTTTATAAATTAGAAGTACACAAGTCTGTTACTAACACGTCGCTCAGGTAAATATCAAGTCTATTGAGTCCACAAGTTTGGTATTATCCCAAACTAGTTCACTTGTTATTTCCTAATTTGTCTTCATTATTTATTTTTGAACTGCGCTATTATTTGTCATATTAATAAGCCCACATATTTCACATTCATCCAAGCCGTAGCAATGACACTGTATGTATGCTAGTCCGAGATTTACTTTCTATTTACATGGTATTTAACTAATTTGTTCTATTCAGCCAAAGATTATCAAATTTCATATATTGTACTTAATCTTGTTTATTTTGGCTAGATTTAAATGTTACACGTACCATGAATTGACAACCATGATGAGGTCACCCCATGTGTAAATATTTTAATAAGTGAAATCACACTTTCGGATCATGGTCAACTTGGATTGACCCCCGTAATAATTTGTCGGCTATTTGCGGTCCATTTATTTCTTAATCTGATCGAAACGTCACTTGGTTGGCCCGCCTACTTGATCTGGTGGGCGTTATTAATGTAGAGGGTTCACAGCGAATGTTTTATGAGAGTTCACATCACAGTCATTGTCATTCCTATAATTATCAGTCATATACCATTTGTAAAGGTGCATTCTGCTGTATTAATCCTACCAGTTGATTAGCTATTAGTATGTCGACTTCAAATAAAAAAGATTGATCAAAATTCATTACATCGTTTTTTGAAAAGTGTACCAAGTGCTTTGGCAAGACCTTATTGCAATGTGCTGATGTTTTATTTAGATTATTATATTATTGCAAGTTACATGTGCGGCGCATGTTTTGAAAGGTCAGTGCTTATATTTGGAAGCAATCTGACAACTTCCTGTCTCCGTGACAGACTAAACTTTTATTAGATTGACTGATGCCTTTGTTATGGCCTATATTAAGGATATGTTACTGTAACCGTTAAAAAATAGGTTTGTTTCCGGTTACCCGACCAACCCATCTTTTACCAGCCGACTCAAAGTTTTTACGGCATCTAACTCATAGTGCTTTATTGCATTTTTCACAACAGTGTTGCCGATATAGATTAAAAAAAAATGCAAAAGAAAAAATCCCTACCTACCAACCCATATTTTTTGGGCATGTAACCAGAAAAAAACTTTTTTTTGTTTAGGCCTTACCTTTGGCATATGGATGGGTTAATATTGCTCCAGGTTAACACGCCAAGGATGGATCTTTTAGTCATGCTTAGATTTGGTCACTTGTAAATGTCAGGGAGCAAGTGTGTGCCATGCAGCTTTTTTTGTTTATAAAAGAGTCTGTCACAATTTTGTTAAAATGATGATTTATTCGCAATTATACAGAACCAAACATGTATGGAAAACTGTTGAAAATTTCTTTTATCTATCTATTTTATAATACCCTTCACATTTATCATACTAGGGGCCAAATGTGGATTGTTGCCATATGCCATTTATTAACCAGCATAGCTTTCAGCAACAGTCTGTTTGAAGAAGACCTTTTATAATCAAACCAATCCAGTTTTCTTATGTTTCACTTAAATGTTTTAAACATAAAGACATCCATTAGTATATTCCTTGTGGCAATATGACCACAGTATCGGAGTTATAAAGATAAAATAATATTTTGATTGGTCAAGATAAATATTTTGATAGTGACCGTAAATCTGCGGGGAAATTGACCACTAGGTTGGTGGTAGGTTTGGTCAATAGTATGTAATTAAAGTTTATCATACCATAATGTACTGTCAAACTTCTCTAATCTGAACCTTTCCAATCTAGTATCCTCTCTAAACCAAACATGTCAATTGGCCCTGACTTTTTATTATGTACTTAATGCTAAAAACCTTCTGGAATCCGAAACCTTTGTATTCTGAAAACCTCTTTAATCGGAACATTTTTGTCTGTCCAAGCAAGTTTGGATTGGAAAAGTTCTACTGTATATTATTTTTCTGTGTTAGTCTGTAAATTTGTATCACTGAACAGGTGGTACCATAGTATTGTAGATATGGACATTGATAGGCCACACATGTGACATTACCAGTGTAATACATATAGATATATTATCTACATGTGGGTGGCACACTTAGTAGACACCACCCAGACTCAACCATATTTTCTTGTTGTTTGCAAAGTAAACTAGCCATAAATTACATTACATGTCATGATAAAAGACAGCACCAGTCAATCAATGCTGAAACTAACAATTTGAGTAGCATCCTATTAAATAATTAATTAAAACTGCCTCAGTCTGTCATTGAAATCACAAGCCTTCCAGCAGTTATTTTAGAGTCTAATTAAAAATTAACAAACAAACAAACAATTCAAGGGAATTCAGTTTAAAGTAATTATATGTCAGAGTTTAAATAGCTTTAATTATCTTTAAATTAAATATTAGGTTTAGCGATATAAGTCAATTATCTCCTGTTTGTCAATTACGCAAATTACCCGTTAGTGTTAGAAAGATTGATTAAAATCATGTGAATCTTTGGTACAACGTTTCTTTTCAAATTGTTTTAATTTTGTAATCTTTAATTCAGAATCCTTTTGTGGTTAATTAGCTCATACATGTACGGTCAAACCTGTGTTGGCGGCCACCTCCAAATGAAGACCATCCTTTGAATATAGGCCATTCTTTAAGAAACCATCATTGATTATTTAGAACAAAATGATCAGCAAATGAAGGCCATCTGTCAATAAAGGCCACATTTTGTCTCTCCCAAGGGTGGCCTTTGTTCACAGGTTTAACTACAATATCACAGTTGATTGTATTATTTCTGTATGGAAATTTCATTGACAAGTACCGACATACGGTATTGATGTTTTTGGAGAAAATTCTCTGCTAATTATCTTGAATTGCCTTTAGGTTAGGCAGAGTTCTTTTATGAGCTGTGTGGAATTGTTTTTGACACCAAGTACATCTTACGTACCAAAAACATGTATGTGATGCTATGTACGACCAGTCTTTATGGTGCATGATTTTGTCTGTGATTATCTTAAGCATTTGGGACACACAGTACTCACACATTTTATTTGTACCAAAAATGTTGAATTGATATATATTATTAAATATTTTTTATTGCCATATTTTGTGGTTTATAAAAGATGTTAAAATCACACCATACCTTGATTCGTACAGACTTAGCATGCATTTAAATGTAAATGTTTTCTGTTCAAAACAGATGTTACGTATTTTAGCAATTTTTTACACAAATTGATTCTCTTTCAACTATGAAAAGTAAGCCGTCAAACTGTTGACAAAAACCGAATGTACAAGCAAGTGCAAGATTCTTTTTATAATGAAAACGTAATTTCACCCTCAATATGAGACCTTTTTCATGAAATAGAAAACCACTTATGTATATGATGCAATTTCTTTCCACTTGTATGCATTGAAAAATTGTGGTTGAGAATAATTAAAACAGTGGTTATTTAATACTCACTATACAATGATCTGAATCCCTGAAGGCTAGATTATGATTTACTTGTGTTTCTGTGCAGTTTTAGGTAGAATAAAATTTATTCTCTGTTTAATATGTCCTACTTTACTCTTAGTAAACAAATTGTGTTGAAATGTTGACATAAATGTGAATGAGTCCATGTATAATGTATATTAACATTTGTCATCCGTTGTTTTTTTTTTACATACTTTGATTCAGATCAATTACGTAGGATGGGTCACTGTTATATTGTTAGATCATTTACCTTTTTTTTAATTTCAAGTTATATTTCTGTGTTGAAAACTCAAAATGTGTTCAATTTGTTCAAGTAATTGTTAAAAGACACAGAAAAAATCCCCGTAATGCCTTCTTCTGTTTAAATAATCAATAAGTCAGAATAAGAAATGTCTTAATTTATTATTACACTGAAATAAGATTATATTTATACAACAATGTCTGATTGATGAATGCTGTCAAAAAATCATTTATAAACAGTCACTGGAATTTAGTGAAAAGAGCAAAATGATGAAGTACTTTGTAGAATTTTTATGCAAATTGGGGAAGCAAGAATTATATTCCTGTTGTTAGGGACGACGGGGGCGTGTCATTCCATGCATATATTTGTTTTGATAAATATAAAACTTCCATTTTTATGATTACTTCATTCTTAAATTTCAAAATAATATAATTTGATATTTTAATATATGTTGTTTATGAGATTAAAGTTTAGTATACAGCTGGTGTCTTCTAGTTTTTGTGGGATATTATCATACTTCAAAGTAAAATTGTTACCAAATTTTCAATAAAATGCAGTTTTACCTAATGCAGCATCCATCTGTGATTAGTTCTAATGAAATTTGTCTGGATTTAGGGAAGAGTCAATTTTTCATCATGATGGAAACATTAAGACCAATATTTCTCAGTTATTTCTTGAAATTTACCGAAAATTGATCTACTGTAGTTAATCATATATTAATAAAGACAGCAATTGAAAGGCCATTACATTGAAGCTATGCCTCATATTGAAGGTTACCTCTGTAGTTGAGTGGCTATGGTCTCTGAATAGTAACCACTTTACCCCCTCAGTGCTGTGAGTTCGAATTTCACCTGGGACCAGAAAAATTTCACAGGTGTGGAAACTGTCTACATAGCTAAATACAGAAAGCCAATGAAAAGAAATCTACCCAAGTGTGTGTCTGGGGTTTTCCTCCACCATTAAAGCTGGAAAAAATCACCGTATGACCCTGGCAGTTGGTGCAACATTTAACCCCAGTCCAAAAAATCTGTGTAAAAATATTATCAGTTTGTTTTTAAAATTCACCATTAAAGTCATCTGTGGAATGATTTGATAGGGTTATGTCACTTTGTCTATAAGTTTGTTATTGAGACAACCAACCTATCATGCCACACCTGTGCTGACTGCATCTGTATTGTATCGCTGGTAATTATAGAAACATTCTATTACTGCATCAAATTAATTCTAAGCACAAAAGAATTCTTCTGAAGGACCTTTGTTTTACAATGTTCTATATGTGGGACTTAAACTTCCACTGTTGATTTATTATATTAATTGCGCCAATGTTTTGGTGAAACTCTCAGAAAAATGCTGGAGAGAAATTAAATATTCAGAATAGAAACAGCACAGATGTACTGCCGTTCAGTTATATTCTCTCGAATGATATTTGTGTACATAAAATGTTCATCAAAATATTCACAATCTATTGAAGTCGTGTTTTGTTTATTTCAAATCTGCATGGCTCAATAAATAACTGAAGCAAGTTTATAAAACTTGATATAGCTTCCGGTGCTGCATGTGGTCTGCTCACAGCAGGTGTTGGAGGTTCATCAGACAGTGTGATAGAAAAAGATGAAATAAAAAATTGGATTTTTTATTATATGTTGTGTTTGTATCTAAATGAATGAAGAAAATCACCAATTACTTAGTATGTATGATCATATTTATACCACTTTGGTCAAGTTAATTAAAGCTACAGTCAAACCTGTGTTTGCAGCCACCTCTGAATTAAGACCACCCTGTGGATAAAGGTTGTTCTGTGAAAAAAAACATCATTAATTTACTTAGAACAAATTAATTTCTAAATAAATCCATTTGTCAATAAAGCCCACATTTTGTCTTTCATAAGGATGGCCTTTGTTCACAGGTTTGACTGTAATTGACATGCATTATAATGCATTATAATTGAACAATGATTCAAAACCACGATAATTTTTAAGGTCAGCCATACATTGTGATGATAATTATGCTGGGATCTTGTTAACATTGATGCATATATTTATCATTTATAAAAATGATTTTAATACTTAAACATTTTAAGCAGTTAGTATAACTGCAAATGTAAGCTAGCAATGTTTTTATTCTCCTGAAAACCTCTGCAGCATTCACAACTGTTGAACATTCAAAGTAGCCATAAAACATGCATACACACATCAATGTTAACCAAACTACATCCTCGATATTTTATCAATAATTATTTTATAAAGACAAATATTGTATTTCTTGCAGTAGAATTGAATTTATATTGACCATATTGTCTTCCAATCCTTCTCTTTAGCATTTTGTATTCGATTGTCTAATAAAATAAAAACCATATAATCTTTGAGCCTTTCTAGATTGCAGCCATATAATTTGGGTGCATTAGTTGGATTAATTTGTTACTTCATCTCGAGATTTTCGATGCAATAAATTTTGTTCGTAAAGTTTTTACACTGAATTTTATAGTTTTCTTAGGATTTAAACATCTGATGCAGGAATTAAAACTAAGTAACATTATTTTTGATGATGCATTATCTGTGATCACGTTGTGGTGTGTGTTGGGGGTTGTTGAACCAGACACACGATCCAAGATGGCGGGTTTGGGTCCTGGCAGTTGTGATTTGTCATCAAGTCTTTGTGCGTACAATGAAGTAGGTAGACGTGTACTGGTTTATATTTCTTGATAAGCAGTCATTTTGATCAAACATTGTATCATATCTTTTGAGTGAGTGATGAGGCAGATTTCTTACTGTATCGACAGGTAACTCTACTTTAATTAATTCTCCTATCCAGTGACAGCAGTTCTCTTGGTGACTTTTAAAGTCTGAATTATGTTACCAGATTATATTTTGTTGAAGAAAACGACCACATTTTACTGACTAGAGTCTTGAATCGATATCTAAGAACTTTTTTATCTCTAACGTTGTTGTCGAGAGTGCCTTTATTTTTTTGACATTGAGTTTACATGTTCACCATTATCTGTTTGAAATCCTGTGAAATTTCAATAGTGAAAACACTCCAGTGAGAATTAGTTGTTAATTGGATATTGTCACAATTTTGAGGACAACTCTTTTAGAATCCTTGTAATGTTTGTTACAGTCTGTGTATAATCACTGTGTATGACAGACGCATTAATACATTGTCCTTACATTATATTAATTACAAATTTAGGACCTGGTCTCATATTTTATACTTACTGTATCATAGTTGTCAGACAAGTACATACTTCAGCCATTAATAAGTTAGTATCAGCCGTAACCTTTGCTGTATGTTTTTTTTTAAACCATTAATGTTGCCTGTTTTTCTGTTGTACCACTTCATTTATGTGCCATTTTCCACCTTTATGGTGCTAGACATGTGACTTCGGCTAGCACTATTAATGTCAGACAAGTCTGTTATCATTCTTTGTTAATGTCAGACATAATCTGAGAGTATTCTGATTAGTTATAACAGTGCTAGTGATCACTGTTGAAACGCAATGCATACTGTGCTTTTTTTTGAATGACCAGGTTTTGCTGTACGGACACTCAGTTCCAAGTTGCCAAAAAAATTCTGTTTATTTGCTTTAATCAGCTGTATGTCTCTCTAATTGCCTAGTGTATTTTTTGACAATTTTGTGGTTATATTTTCTGAATTGTATAAGATGTTAAAACACTATAGCTGCTTGTTAATTGTCGTAGATCAAGACCTGGGTGGTACTAGTTCAATTCTGACACTTGGTTGAAATCATGACATGCATGTTTTAAATAGTTTAAAATGCATTATAATCCTACCCAAGTATTGATGTTAGAATTAAACAAGTTTTTTTATGTATACAAATATTACAAGATTGGTATTGAATGTTGTTGATGTTTTCCCCTTATATTGCAGAATTACTGGCATCGACTCAAAACAGAACAATAGGAAAATATTATATGGATTTTAGACAGGTGTCTTCAGACAACATGTGTGATTAATTGGACGGGAATCAATGTCTTATATAGATTTGATATATAAGTCCAGACATACATAAACAGGAATTTATCCAAATTGTAACGTTAGAATGATGTAAAGGATTGTAATGAAGAATAGTCTTAATAAAACAGCTATTTATGATGGTTAGTTTCCGACTTTATGTTGTAATCAACAGCTGAGATCATGTTTATTGCACTAATATCTGGACCTGATGAAATACATATTCTGTTGTGAATCTGCGGGTTAATTGCATTTCTCCTCAAGTACAGCCACATTATATATCATAAGACCTACATATAAGCTGTATCTATGTGTATAGAATGAAGGGGGCCTCTGTGGACAAGTGGTTATGATCTGACCAATAATCACTTGCTGCTCACCGTGGTGAGTTTGAATCATGTCGGAAACCTAATTTCACATGTTAGGAGGCTGTTTAGCTAGCCTGGTGTATCTGGGGGTCTTCCTCCACTGTAAAAGCTGGAAAAACTGCCTGGTGACCCTGGCTCTTGGTGTAAAGTTAACCCCCTTTATATAGAACAAGAATATTAAATAACTTTGATTTGCTTACAGTTTCATGAAAGATATTTAAAATTGGTCAAATGTCTTTCAAATGGCCTAAAATTTTATTTTTTTTTCATTGTAAAGTTTATATAATAAACTTACAACTTTGTAAGAAATTAGATAAATGCATGGAAATTAATACATAACAAAACATATTTTCACCTGTAAAACATTACTAATTGATGCTATGGAATTTGTAGTCTGTATGGACTTTTTGTATGCCTCTTGCCACCTATTCAAACAAGCTTTTACTTGTTACGCCTATTTTCTTTCATGTCCATAAACAGATGAGCGCAAAATGTCTGTACACTCACATTATGTCCTTTTTTTGGAATTCATGTGGAAAAAGATATGTGAAGTAACGTTAACAACACATTTTGACTGCATATTTCTCAACATTTCTGTATTCTTTAGTAATAATGGAATGTATGTTTTGAAAAGTATTTTTGTTAGCAGGTATTAAATTGTTTAATATAAATTAAGTCATAAATGACTGCATTCACAATCAGATATCAATATTTCAAACATTTTTTTATATAAAATACATTAACTTTTTATGTAGAAGAAATACATTTGTCAAGTTAATCGAGTCTCACTGTTTACTCACACTTGTGAACTTAAAGCAATTTGAAAGCTATGTTCTGGTCCATCACCTATTTGTTAAAGTTGGAAGCCGAAATTAAAGAGTCATTCAACAAGGTGGTATTGATACATGATCCGACCATAGTTATCATACCCTTGATTGAATTATTAACGGAAAAATGAGATTTATCTCTTAAAGGACCCGCCCACAAGAGAGCGTCTGTGTGGATAACAAAAAAGAAGTTTATGACCAATTATGGTGAAAACAGTTTGAAACTAGTGAAGTGTGGGACAGGAATTTTGTTCTTTTGTGTGTTTCACTACTGGATATGTCTTTAGAAGTCTAGGCATGTGGTGATACTGCAATAGAGATAAATATCGACGAAGCTCATTCCTTGTAGGGAGGACAATATTTTAGAAAGTCGCTATTGTTTGCTTGAGTGCAATGGCAATATTCACATTTGTTCAAACAAATGACGTGAAAAAATCATGAGAAGTTTATTTTAGCTGATAAAGCCATACAAATGTGCAAATTAAAGTATATTATGCCGTCTAAATAATGCTGTATTTATGATTTTATGACACAGGATTTTGAACTGACTTTTATGTAAACTTTTAAGTTCTTAGTTTTTGTACGACTTGAACTTCATATCTGTACATCATAATTTCTGGTGTACGTAGATTATTTAAAATATTTGAAAATTTTGTAGCTTTATCATTTCATCTGCCCTTGAAATAACAACACCAGATAAAACGAGTCACAGTTTGTGAAGTGAGAAATTTTCTGAAAGGGGCCTCTGTAGGTTGAATGGTTATTATAGTCTCCAGCTTGAGATCACTTAAAGCCCCTCACCAATGTGTGTTTGAATCCCACCCAATACGAAATTTCACATGCGAAGAAGCTGTCCAGCTAACTTACCGAAGGTTGGTGGTTATATCCAGGTGTAAGCTTGGGATTTTTCTCCTCCGTTAAAGCTGAAAATTCACCATATGACCCCGGCTGTTGGTGCAATGTTAAACCCTAGCAAAAGAAGAGAGAACATTTTTCTTAAACATGGCATACAAAATGACTGTTCTTGTTGGTGGACACAGAGGAAGACTGGAGTGTAAACATCACATATTAGTCAAATGCAATGAATACATTAAACTGAAAATGCTAATTAAGATGATGATAGGGATCTGATGTGCCGGAATGTTCATTATTTTTTCTACCCCCATCAAGATAAAATGTATTCTTTCTTTCTTTTGTTATTGCTTGGTTATAAGATGTTGAAAAATGTGTAAAGGTGTTGAGCTGACTTTTGGGTTGTTGGGCTCTGAAGAAGGTAGTATTTTGGGCAAGGTTGGCTTTAATGTATGTGTGTGCTTTCTATGAATCCTTTCATAATCTATCACTTGTACATGAGGCATTAGTCGTTTCTGTGGAAGTAAGCCTTTAGCTCACTAGCCCCATACTGCTGTGATTTCATACCCCACCCAAGACCAAAATTTCTCATGAGGAAGCTGTCCAGTTAACTTACTGAAGGTCAGTGCTTGTACCAAGGTGTAAGCCTGTAGTCTTCCTGCAGTGTTCAAGCTGGAAAGTCACCAAATGACCCTGGCAGTTGGTGCATTATTAAAACTCCTGTAAAAAAATATGTAGCTATATAGGTGTTCATAAAAGATTGCAATATTCTGTTCCATGATGCATCTTTGTTGGTTTAAACTTAATATCCAGTCATGGAGCGAAGATATTTGTATAAAATTTTGAAAAATACAATCCAGTATGACGTTAACCCTTTAAACCAGACAGTCAGCTATTAACATAAATACATATATATACACCATAGGTGAGGTTGATACATCATTAAAGTTCTGGTGATTTATCACACATGGTTAGTGGTACACCATTCAAGATGACTGGTTATTTTTCACCTATGGAGTGGCTGATGTCAACTGCAATGAAAAAGTCTAGACTGTAATGGAGGGATACTTATGGTTGTTATGGTGAGATGGTAACCTTACCCTGTGTCATAAACTGTAGCAACAAGTTGATCATGTACTTTACTGTGAAATGTTTTCAACTGGAAAGAAGATTGTAAATTTGGTGGGGGTTTTTGGAAACATTGATGATAGCCCAGTTACTAATGATTTAATGATAGTGTGATGTAATAAACAAGATAGTGTGTCCTCCAGTACTTTGATATATGGCTAAAAAGAACAAACACTTTGATAGCATAAGTAAAGACAATTCTACATTTGAGTATGCAGAATGGTTCATAAAATATAATACTGTGGTTAATGTTATGATGTATTTTAGTCAGTCAGTAATCATACAGTAATTAATGGTGCTATCAATTTGATAAACATCACTATTGTGATTATAGAAAGTCAGAATTACCATATAAACAGTACTGAATATTCCTTAATTAACCATCCCTGCCCTAATTAACACCCCAGCGTTTTTTGAGAAAGTAAAAGATATATCTTGACATTAAAATCAATGCATCCAAAAGTCATTCTATGAATTTTGAAACTTCTGTGGAATCAGTAACTCTCCAAGGTGTGTTTATTAGGAAATGTTTGGTGTATTATTTGTAAAGATTTAAATCATTACAGGGTTTCTTTAGGGCCGTTTTGACGACCGATATTTGGTCGTGTTCCCAATGAAAAAAAGTAGGGTTTTTCTCCCAATTGCAATGCGAAAATTCCCAATTCAAATGAAAAAAAAACCTTTTTGCCATTTTTACAACACGTTTGGTGTCAAGAGTAGTGAGTGTGAATAAAAAGAGGAAGACGATCACTGATTACATATTTTTAGACTGGTACACTACTCTGGTGATATATTTATACAGTGACTTTTTCCCTATTTTGTCCAAAATGTTGCAAATTTTCCCAATTCTTGGGGTCAGGTCTTGTTCCTAAAATGCTGAGAAATAACCCTGAATTAGTTTTCATTCAACCTGTTGAATATTCTACCCTATGTTTATTAGTATATTTGCATGAAGCCAACTTTTTTTCATTCGACAATCCTTCATTTGACAATTCTTTATTTGACAATTCTTCATTTGGCAATTCTTCAGTTTAGGTTTTATGTTGCTTATTTGTCGCAAAGCCAGGTACCATTTGCTTTGTTTTAATTGCTGTTTTGCCTTTATATTTGTACTTACAGCTGAGTACCAGCAATGAGGTGTATGTTTTATTATCCATTTTATGATTGGATAATGTAACAGTTTATGCTTTTGCAACACATGAAAAAGACAATGTAGATTTTACTGTTATATAATGGCCTGTCCTCGCATTGAACTACGATCATTTTCTTTTTGAAGCAGTTTTAATACAATATTTATACAACACACAGATGATAGTTAGCATAACTGTCTCACATAAAAGCCTAATTGCAAATCTCATTACTCTAATGCAATATCTTGCTCTTTTAATGTAAATCAAAGCACTGGAAGCCAAAGTACCACATTATCTCCTGTCACTGGCATGACCTCTAAGTTGTTACTTGTACCACAGTTCAAATGACCATACTTAAATAATATTTTTTAACACTGAATATTCGCAAATTAGTGCCCCTTCCTGTGATGTAATGTTATACTCACTCTTTATGAGAAAAACAAAAAAATCATGCATCCTCATCAATGAATATGTAAACAAGTTTCCAACTTAAATCTAATTATCCAGAAATTGTTTAAACAATTACTTGTCTAGGTGTAAATAATTCCATAGAATGTGATTGCTACTGGGGGAATATTTGTAAATGGTTAGTGGAGTCTGAATTTGTCTTGTTAACAAAACTTGCACAATTAATTCCTACGTTAATTCAAATAAATCTGCTAGTTATGCTTGTTACACTTTATATCAGTTTTTAGTCAGCTATTTATTCTGTGTTAAAAACTACGTCGGTTCTTGGAAATATGATTTGAGACAGGTCTTGATTAAAACCTTTTAGGAATTCGAGGCCTGAATTTTGATAATATCAGTTCAAAGCATTATCTGTTACATAGAACAACTCCACTGGGTCTTCTTTACATATTTATTAGACATTTTGTCAATAGTATCTGTTTCCCTGTGAAATGTCTATTTAAAATAGAAGATCACTTCATATTATCTTAGAATTACAATACACTATTCTTAATAAAAACTGCTGGTATTGTAGAATGGAATGTGATTGGGTACAGTGAACCGTTCTGTAGTTATAGCAACACTGTCTTGGCATGACATCAGCAAGTCACACATTATGGCATCAGTCAAAACGTTTCTATGGTATAATTGACTAATTTTGATAGAATTAGTCATGTATTTTGATGGTATTACTGACATTTTGTATCAATATAGGTAATGTTTTAATGGTACCAATGATTTATTTTTGGTATTTGTGATGTGTATTACTGGTTTCGTAATGGATTTTATTGGTATCAGGTTATGTCTTTGATTGGAATCTGTAAATGGTTTTAATGCCATCAATATGATAGTGAATAATACCTGAGATGGCTTTAAATGACATCAGCATTTAATGACCTTATATTTTAACAATTTCAAATTTAATGGAAAAGTATTGACTGTTTAATGGATGCAGAGTGTTTGAACTTTAATATTAGTAAAATGATATACATTCAAATAGAAATGGCTGTTCTTCACTTCTGTTTTGGTCCATAATTAATGTTTAAATGTCTGACTTATTGTTAGAGAAATGATTGCTGTATAAACAAGCACAGGGTTGTCATATTTATGCTACATTGATTGTGTTTGTATTGATGAACATTGTTGGGTGTTCTTTGTTTATTGAATTGATCCATACAAATGTGTCTAGTGGTCATTGATCAGTCAGTATTCTGGTCTGTGAGAAAGCCTGTCTGTTAGGGTATGAATACAATGTTCATATCTATCAGACTATGTAGTTTATTAGTGGTAACTTGTCATTTTATCAAGTTGCCACTGACCAAGTCTGAATACAAATCAAGAAAATACTATGATACATATGTATGTATGTATAGCTCTATGATTTACTTGAATTTATGTTTGTATGTTTGCCGGTTTGCTTTGTTGGGACTCATTTTGATTTCTTCCATTCCCTCTTTTGGAATCCCTGTTTACTGTTTGCTTCCAATTTATTTAACCCTTTACCTCATGAACATAATTTGGACTCTTCCAAATTCAAAGCAAATATACAAAACATCAATTTATTTAAGAAAATTGGATAATTTCTCTCTGACAGAGTGGAAAACATTGTGGCAAAAGAAGACATTGCTCATCACAAGCAATGGCTTCTTTTGCCACAATGTTTTTTTTCCAGAAAAAAAAACATTGCATGTGTTTTATGAAGATGAGACTTGAACTCATGATAGACACCTTATCTGCCACTCACCTGCTCCCATTAGAAGTTGCTGCACGTGTAATATAAAACTCTTGAATTACATGGTGCTACATGGATTACACCCATGATGCTCATTTTGTTTGGAACTTGTAAAATTTTAAATATTTTTTTTACATTCTTTATGTTATGATGGGTTCTGTTTTAGTCAGTCACATTTCTGTATATTTAAAATTAGAACATCCAATCTCAGAGCTCTCACTGGAGGAAATTGCTTTCTGTAAATGAAACATTTTTAGACAATTTATAATAATGAGAATTGCTGCATGTTTTTGGTAAAATCTAATTATTTCACTGTAATTATGTTCTCCTTGCACTTGTTGACACTTCACTGTTTTATGTTAACTCTGTCTGTCTGCTTACTCTTGCCAAATTACTTCAAATATGTGCATCAATGAGCAGATTTTATTGTAAGATGATTTACTGGTATTAGAAATGGCTCTTACTGTTCTGCAAGTTGTCAATCTCTATCTAGTTGTTGTTCATTATCCCATATGTACATCTTTGTCAACATCTGAAAAGGAGTTCAAAATATGTGTCCGAGTCTCCTTTAGTTTCCATCAGATTCACAAAATCACACTGATGTTTTTATCTTTACTTTTGTCTCTTATATTTAGTGGCTTTATTTCTTTTTTAACACAAAACTTATGTGAAAGTTAAGGGATTAGGAGTGACAACTCTGGGTAGAGATTGGCAAATTTTGTCAATGTGTGTTCTGTCAGAAGTAATGGCAAATTTTGTCAATGTGTGTTCTGTCAGAAGTAAAGCAACAAAACAAGACACTCAGGTGTATAGGTTGATTCAGTGTGCCTGATAAATCATGACAACCATTATCATTTACTTAGACAACAATTACCGGAACATAGTCATTGATAATTACAAACTTGTATTAATTTGTCTGTTTCTATTGAATCTATCTCTGCTCAATAATTTACTGTTAATTTATAACTAATGTGTTCACCTTCTGTTTTATTCCCATGATGTAATTATTAATGTGGTTGTAATGTTTCTTGTTTGTTAAATATGTTATATTGAAGGGTATAGTCTGACCTTGGGCAATATTTCTGTGACCTTGTAGATACCTGACCTTGAGGAATACTTGTATGACCTTGAGATATATTTCTGTGACCTAATTTTATGTTGATTTGTTAGATTGAAACAACATATGTTTAAAACTGCCTTTTGTCATGACTTGATAAGCATAACTTGTATTTGGTGCCTTTATCCATAGGCACTCGATTTCCATGATTTATATACCCGAACAGACCTAATGTTTTAATCTAAACTCATCAAACAACGCAAATTGGCCAAGAAAAGAAAACGTCATTTCGCTACTCTGCGTATCATAAAAACTAAAAGGTAAGTCACTCGCCATTTTTTCGATTGACGGAAGTAATGGTATCCAGCCTGGGTCCCGGCATTCCTTCTTAAATGCGTCCTCTATTCGGGAACCTCACTCTAGCTGTAGCACCAAGTTTAACAGCGAGGTTCCCGAAAAGCACGTGCATTTCAGAAGGAATACTGGGACCCAGGCTGGATACCGTTACTTCTGTCAATATGTTGGACTTGTTAAATGGTCCATTCCACTGGTCCAAACGTTGAAAGTTTGAAGCCTGTTGGTGGCATAATTCTGCCATGTGTTCAGATAACCTAGAAGTAATTACAAGGACTAGTTTTGTCATACCCAGAAGCAGTCTTCAAGTGTGATTTATTTATTCTTGATGTAAGAAATTGTTTTCTCATTTGATGTAAAATAAATATGTTTACACTGCATGACCTGCAAGGTATACTGCATCCTGGTTCTCTCCGGGAGAAAGGGTTGCCATTAATTTGTTACTTGAAATATAAGAATTTTATTTATCAACTGAGAATTGTAACTTTCATTTAAACCTGAACATTATCCTATATCTTGTCAGCATACCTTGTAATTTAAAAGGAGACAATATAATGGCAATGTTTTCCTAACTCATTTGAAGACTATTGTTCCCTGTGGGTTTGTATACTGTTGAGTTTGCGTGCGTTTGAAATTGAAAATTTTGTGTCAGAGTCTTTAAATTTATAATTTGTCCTCATTTTATTGTGAAGTTTGGTGTGTAATTCTTAATTTGCTAGGTAACATGGCAATCAATCACGGAATTCCATAATAAGATTCTCGGACATTTATTTATACGTCTGTCACTGGCCGTTAGACATGTTTGAAATACCCAGCATTGATATTAAAGCACAACTATTTTGGAAGTTAGTTGTTTTGGTGTAGGAACTTTCTCAATAATTGCTTGAACTGATGTGATATTATATTTTTTTATATTGCTTAAATAACAAAGCTGAGAGACAGAGGATATAGTATATAGATTATATTAATTTATTTTAACTTGATTGTGAAACAAGCAATTTACTTATATTAATCCCGCTTGAGTCTGCTTCCTGGACACTACACCAGTACTGTGTCCGAAATATGGGATTGTGAAGTTCATGAATGAAACCCATCGAAGTCAGAATTCAAACTCAGGACCTTTGAATCAGTGGTCAGACGCCCTACCTCTAAACCACGATTCCTCCCAATATAGAAACTAGAAGTTAGGATTATAACCTACTCAATTAGATTCAGAACAATCTTCATGATGACAATCTTCTAATGATTGTCAGTGTCATGTTTTATTTAATGTAAAGCCTTCATACAGTGTTAGGCAAATTTTTCTAAGACTTTAAAGGGACAGATCTTATGAATACTTTTTTAGACTCAGGACAGATAGAATCTTCAAAATTAACATGTGTAAATATTGATGTACTTATTTCGCCTATATGTACACATGTATTATATTATGTTTATTGTTCTGAAATAATTACAGGTTTAATCTCCATTCCTTACATATAAATTTTTGGCATAGCTTGAGTAAAAGTGCTTTAGGAAACAGTTGCTTGGATACGTCTCAAAAACGTTATAAAACAATCACTGATGGTGAATAGTTTCCTATAAAACTTGAAGTTTTATTGTTGAACTGGGTATAATTTTGTTCCGTCTCCACAATTCTTTGGATGAAGCTACTGATAGTTGATCATTATCATTATTGTTTACAACACTTCTTTGCTCTTTAAAGTATTCACTCTGATCTTATCTCCATCTACAATTTAATTTAAGTTCTGTTATCCATTTTTTAAAGAATAAATTCAAAGTCTATGATTTTTCCTTACTGTAAGGCAGAGGGATGTTTTTGTATTTTAAGGTTTGTCGTTTTCATAATTACCATTTTGTATGTCATCTTAAACTGTGCTGCTTAGACATTCCAAAGTTCTATAAATTAGACTTAATTAGTGACAGCTTGACCATTGCCATAAATGACCAACCTTCTGTAAGCTAGCCGAGCAGCTTCCTCATATTTGAAAATTTGCCTGGTTCTGGGATGGGATTCAAACTCACATTGGTTTGGGGCTAGTCAATACTAGTCAGAGACCATAACTAATTGACCATGGAGCCCCGTTTGTCACCTTCTACAGTGTGAAACTTACTCAGTCATTGTTCATGATATGAAATAGTGTTTAGTTCCTGTTTTTACTGTTGCAATTCTGAGTGAAATAAAACAAGACAGTTGTATATCGCATATATTGAAGAAGAAATATATTTTTTTACCTTCACATGCAAGGATATCACATCTGTTAAACATCTGTGTTAAGCCTTAGCTTTAGTAAATAGATTTATTCTTGATTTGTTGACTGATGCAAAATTTTTATAGTAGCTATTTTCTTCTTGTATAAAAATCACAAATTTTTTGATGGTTCATTAATTGTTCCTGAAGAAGTTCCCTGCATTATAAACACTATATTTGTAGTATCTGCTCCTATCTCAGCAACATTATAGGTTTATTTTTAAATTGAAATTATTGGGCGGGACACCCAGTCTCAATATATCACGATAAGGACATGTTTTCTAATTGCGCAATTTCTTGTGGATCAAACCATGTGATTTCAGATAGTTCCACCAGTGCTTCGATATTTGCTTCAGTTTAGAAATACAGACACTTTTTTATCAAATAACTGATTACATAACAATTCCCGTTTCACAGATTTGCATAAATTGCTGTAATGTGGCGCCAATTGAAGGCAGATCTACTTAGGCTAATATTAACAAAGATCGATGCGCAAGTAAATTGATAGTTTTAAACTACAGGTAAGGATATGTAACAACTGTTTCCTGATGCTTTAGCTAGTCAAGTGATTTTGTCAGCTGTTATGTTCAGACAATGGCAGGCACTATTCTGGCAAAGATTATAACTATACAACTCCTTGGATGTAACAGCATTTAGAACCCATGAAATCTGAAAACTAAACATCTTTTTCGGGTATCGTGGCAACTGGTTTCATGAATTTTTAGTTTAAAATTTCCATTTTTTGCTGAAATAGTTTAGATTTATATTACACTAGAGTCTTCCTAATTCCATTTTGTCTTTCCTAAGGGTGGCCTTTGTTTACAGGTTTGACTGTACTTCATAAACTTTTTAAAGTGCAGTCTAATTTGTTTATGACTGCTTTAGGGCTGTTATTCTTTATCTTGCTTGTATTTAAACCTGTCAGAAACTTCCGACAAACTTGGAAGTCCAGTTCCTACATTCCAATCTCTGTCACGGTATCTTTTGTACATCAGGGTTGTGTTTTTCAGTTGTTGATTTAGCTGAGTGATATAAAATTTCTGACATTCTGAGTGATAAGAATAAATCTGCTGGAAGAATTCCGCTTTGAAAGAGAAATCCTATGATAATTAAGACATTTTGCGTCACAAAATGGTGAAGTGTTTTCTATGGAAGAAATTTGGCATAACATCAATATATCGGTAGATTGTCTATTTTATGAAGGGAGGGATGTAGTGAAGTGCAGCAGACATTTTTGCTGCACATTACGCAGTCAGGATAGGCCTGTCAGTGCATTTAATTAAATCTTGTCTTATTCATTGTTTTGCCAGCTGTTTTCTCTGTCAATATTAAACATGTTTATGAGAATTCAAGTCCCTGTTGTATGGCTTAGTGTTCTGTAAAGTATTGAAATAAAGATACCTTTGTGGATGTGTGCTACACTTCCTTGAAACTAGGTTACAACAATTATATCACCGTCAGACTTATTGTTAAAGTTTGCCCCTAAATTAGTGTTGACTCTTAAGTGGTCTTTCAATAAACTAAAGTTTGCCCCTAAATTAGTGTTGACTCTTAAGTGGTCTTTCAATAAACTAAAGTTTGCCCCTAAATTAGTGTTGACTCTAAGTGGTCTTTCAACAAGCTATTTTTGACTGAAATTCTAATAATTAATACATAAAAGATGAGTGGAAAGATGTAGCTTGGCATCTTTATATTCAAACGTGTTGCAGGGGTGTAGCCGGGTGATAAAATGTGTCATACATGTCTGATATACAGCCACTCTACTTGGTCCAGGGACAAGAATTCTCTCTTTTATTGCTAACATGTTGCTTAATTTCATGGATACTATACATTAGATAATAATTATTGATTAATATTTCTTGGCATAAGCAACAATTTAAACATGATGTTCATGTGCCTGGTGGTGTGATTTATTTCTTTTAGGTATTTAAACCCACTGCCTTCTAGATTTAGTGGTATTACGCCTTAGCTCATACATCTCCCGTAATATCTTGGTATTCTTTTTCTCTATTATCAGGTGTAGATGTTATATTTCTTGATGTTGGCTACCATGAACATCTCCTTATTAACCCTGTACAATATGTTCATTATCATTCAATTAAACAATCACCTGGTATTCCTGATAATTTGTTGTGGGTATATGATCATCTTGTGTGATTTATAGCTTACTTCACAGGCGTTTAATGTTACCGCTAGAATAAAACACGAAGTTATTTGTTTGTCTTCGCTTATCCTATCATAATGTTTAACTGATGTGATAAAAACGATACTTTAATTAGAGAGTTATCAAGGGCAGATAACTGTTAACTGATAGTGCAGCTACTGATTATATGATAGTTTACAGGTGATTCTTGTTGGGCTTAAAATATATCGTACCTGTACATATTCTTTGCAAGAAAATTTAATGAAATTAGCATCTTCATATAAATGCCTGATGATGTATTGACTTAAGTATCTGTAACATCCCTCTTTCTTCCACATTTTTTGTCTCAGTCTTCATTTTTTACCAAACCAAACTTCTCCCAGGTGTCTTTCATCCTCTGAGCTGTATTCTCAATGTTATACAAATCTTTATACATTAAATCGATCAAATTTGATTTATAAAATACAATCATGGTAAATATCGTGTGATATAATTGCTATCAGATTTGTATTTGGTTTGGAGTCTAAACATTATTTGTTAGGACCTTTCTTCTGAAATGTAAATTTAGTACCAGTTATATAAATCAATATATTTGATTGGACGCTCAGTGAAACTGTAACTATGTATCTGTAACAATAGCCATTTAGGGCAATAAGTTAAAATAGACTTAAATAAATGTCCACTTAGTTTGTATAAGTTATTAACAGCCTGTCACTGAAGACAAAACACTGTCAATAATCCATGCCTGTGTAACTTCCATAGCTTTAACGATTGAGAGCCAATTAACTTGGGCATTTGATGACAATGTTTTATGGTCATTTCTGTTCAGGTCAGTGAACAAACATGGATTTAAAACTTGATATGCTGAAATATCTCTTATGTCATATGAAAAAATCAATTTTAAATTTCCCCACCCACTTTCCCAAGTTGCATGATTGGAGTGTAAGGTCTCTTTTACCTGATAATTAGCAATATTAATTAATTCTATGAAACATGCAAGACACATAATACTTCATCAGTATCATTAAATGCTTTATTTCAATCCAAATCACCAGATGCTTGACATGATCAAAATTATTGGATGCTTTATAGAATTTATTTCTAAGAGGTATTTATGCTGCAGACTTTGAAATTACCATCAAAATGAAGCTTTTTCATTCTTACTTTTTAATTAAAAAATCTTATAAAAATGTCCAAAATGAAGCATAAATTGTGAATGAAACACATCATAAGTGGATATTGGTTTAATGTATGGTATTTGTTTCAATTTTTATTGTGTATTATGCGTATTACAATTTATCAGCTTCATAGCTGACCTTTGACACCTGATTCTCATAAGTCCAGAAGCTGATTGGTCAGTTTTAAGCTCACGCTTATAAAAGAAATGTTGGCAATGTGACATTGCCCCTCAGACTCAGGTCACAAAACGTAACTTATATAACAATCAGACATAACTTTGTATTACCAATGCAACAGACTTCAAGAAATATTATATGATACTCTTGACAATTGATCACAAAAAAATCTAATATCCAATGATTAAACACCATCATAAAGAAATGGCTGATTTATGATACAAATCTAGTTATTTCATGAATTGGGTATAGTGTAGAACATTGCTTTTTGTGGAAATATGGAAGTTCTCCTTTATTAGCTTGTCTGTTTTGAAGAAAAAATCGAGCTCTTATGATTGCTGGGTCGTGGTTGCCATGCAAAAACCTTTAATGTAGCCCATTACTCAAATACTTTTAAAGATGTCAAAACAATGCTTGATTATCATGACCAGGTGCAGCTGCAAGACAAGAGGCATTATTCTAAAAGCTATATTTTTGGAATTATTCATCTTTTTAACTTAGAATTTTGATCATGTTCAAACTTGAAGTCTCTTATGTTGTCCCTGTTGCCAACATGTAAAACAGTTGAGCTTTGGCACCATTTTTTTGCGCTCCAGCGGCCCTTAGCGTAAATGTTCAAATAGTGAAGAGCACTGTTACCTCCATCATTCTTTATCAAGACATTGAACATAGATAAACATACAAGTTGTATTTTTCCTTAGCATAAATTATACCAATATGAGTCACCTTGAAGATCTCCTCTGAATGAATCAACTCTTGATATCTGCTACAATTTATTCATTAGCCCCAATCCTTTCATAGACTAAGGTCCCACTGGAACTCAATTTTACATATTGTTCTGATCATGTAAATTTTTATAATCCAATAGTCTTTTGTGAATGAATTTATGATTTCCATGTCTGATAGCATTGATGTCTCCTTGAATTAATTTTTATGTCGGACAGTTAATAAAAAGCAGACATTTAACAAAGAGTTCCTGCGAATGCCCCTATTTGCATAGTGCTCATTGGCACTTAATATTCGCATTACGGGAAATATTACGTAGAAATAAAATTCCAGTAATCCTGAGACAGAGTATTAAATGAGCTTAGCAAATGTTTTGATGTAGAGACTTCGATTATTTGGATCAAATTTGCTGTAATTTATTTAAATTGTTGGTATTATTTTTTTATATGGAAACCCAACCAGAGCATTTATATACAGTCAAACCTGTGAACAAGGCTACCCTCGGGAAAGACAAAATATGGCCTTTATAGACAGAAGGCCTTTATTCAGGGCTTGGTTGGTTCTAAATAATCAGTGATGGTTTTTCAAAGAATGGCTCTTTATTCACATGGTGGCTTTATTTGGAGGTGGCTGCAAACACAGGTTTGAGTGTAGATTGTAAGTGTTCAAATTTGGAGATATGTCTGTATTGTTACTCTGTATTTTCACATAAGAAAAAAGTTTACCCAAATAGTTCATGTCAATCATGACCCCGCTATTGAATCATAACCAAACATGTCAAATCCTGGCCATACAAGAGAGGACACCATGGATAACATTTGTTGACTCAAGAGTAGATCTGTCCAACCTCCCCTTCCCCATAAAATATGTTTATCTTTATACAGTGTTGAACAAAAGCTACCACATGTGTATGTAATGTAATACTTACCCAGCTGCTAATATGGTAATGATGTCATGTTTGAGAAATCCTCCCAAACAGGCTTCTCTGCAGTAACATGAAATAATGCCAGTAATTGCTTGATTAACTTGTATATTGGTTCCCTGGAGGCACATCATAATGTATACTATGTCTCCAATGAGATGTTACCCTGAAATTACGGTGTTGTCAATGAAATATCTAATACCAGTGAGTGTTAGACTGAGTGGGATAATGAAATGGTGAGAGAAGTGGAAACTATGTGATTGAGTAATTGAGGATGATTCCAATAGGATGAAACTATTTGTAATATTTGGAGTCTTCATGATTTGTCAAAAGTCTGTCCAGCTTGCTGCCATGCGAAAATTGTTCAGAGAAATTTCATGGTATGATTGTCTGTAATTGTTTCCCTCGGTCTGTAAGTTATTGTCATGTGATTGTGGGCGACGCGGGTCAGTCTTAGATGAAATCTACACCAAAACAGTTTTCAGCTTGATTTTTGTCAACTTTCTGCCAATTTTATTTTTGGTTATGTGACTCATTGAATCAGTGAACGGCAATGATAACAACAACAATAACAACAACAACCAACAATCTGGCCTGTGATACATGTGCATAATCGGCTGCTGTTTTCTGTAAAATATTGTATTCAATCTGTCCTAGCAAGTATCTAACGGAATTGGACATCATGTCGGGAGAATCAGAATATGTTTTTCATTGATATTTGTTGCTGTGGGACATCTATTTGTCTTGTTTTATCTCAAATTTATCAATGTTTGAACTTGTATTGAAACTGGAATATTTTGCATAAAATTTATTGCTTGGCATTAAAAGTCGACATTTTGTCACTAAATCAAACCAAAGGACATTAATTCTCTGCATAAAATACTGCATTTATCTTATTGATGGAGCATTTCAATGAACAATGTGTCATGGGATGCAATTGTGTATCTTATCATTGTGCCCAAAATTCAGACTTTATGTTATATTAAATTGTTCAAACCCATTTACCAGAAGAATATATTGTTAATTTGTGCAGATAATGAGATTTTCCTTTTGGACTTTGAATGAAAGCATCTATAAAGGATCCTGGTGGTATAACAGGGGGTATGAAATAAGATAATAATATCAACAGTTATCATATTTTTCTTCTGATTACTTCAGTGTTTCTAGAATTGAAAAATACTACACAATCTGTATCATTAAATTTACAATGTATCAACTTTATGTATATATTATTAGGTTGGTGGGCTACAGGGAGGGTAGTATTTTGAGGAAGGCGGGATTTTTACTTGTTTTTTTTCTAGAAAATCTTTTTTATCTATATCCAATTAAGGTCCACACTGTGTGCTCCATTGGGTAATATATATGGTAATGTTTTATTTACCATACAGAGTATGAACATTTGATGTTATTTGATGAAGTGTCATATTAAAAATTCCATACTTGTTTCTTTTTAAGCCACATTCCATCTAAACTAATTATTTATCTTTTGTTATTGGGAAAATACTGTCACATCTGACAGTTTTGATGTTTGTAGCCTTGAGTTTGAAGAGGATGATCGAAATATGTGAAAGATGAATATTTACATTTGTAATAAAATCTGAACACACCTCATTTGTTCCGTTATTTCCAGTTTTCTTTCATACCTATCACAAAACTTATTTTTGTTTCTAAGACGAAAAAAATTGTTCCTGGTGTCCCGACCTATCCTAAGATATTCCAGACACCCTAAACTTTTTATTAGGCCCGCAGAACCGAACTTTTTTTACCTTTCTGTACAAAAATATCTCAACAGTGGCTTTCAAGAAAAATAGAAATTTTTGTTTTAAAAATTTCCCTGCCTACCCTATTTTTAATGAGCATGTTACCAGAAACAAACAATTTTTTATACCTAATATTTTCAAAGTAGTTGTTCCTATCCATTTACCTGATTCACATTTGTAATAAACAATGGATTATCAAATGAAATCATTCACATCCTGTTCCTTTGTCAAACAGACATATATTTTTGTGTTATTCAAAGTTGTGTAAATGTTGGATTTACATTCTGTTCTAATGATCTGTCTAAAGCTACAATAATCCAATCTCATTAAGTAGTTCTTCATTTTAATAATTTAAGAACAACATGAAATTGTGCATGATCACTATACAAGAACAATGTAATAATTTTTCTTGTGTACACAATTCTTTATTGAAATACAACGGGCTGTTAGTACTGTAAACATTAATTACAGTACATGTACATAAATTTTTGGTCTTAGGGTTCATTACAGATGATTTATGATATAAATTTCTTTTAAGCTATAATTAAAGCTATATGTATGTTTAGTATTTTACTATAAGTTTAAGTATTTTACCGTATCAGACTTTTTTTCATTTTAGTTTAATATTGCACCAACTGCCAGGGTGACACTAAGTGACTTTCCTGCATAAACAGTAGAGGAAGAGGCACCCAGGCTCACACCTGGGTTGAACCACTGACCTTCCATAAGTGTGAAATTTGATTTGAAATCACTGTGGTTACTAAGGGGCTTACAAGTCAGAGACCTAACCACTTCACTACAGTAGCCCCTATATCAGAATTAACATTGCTGAAATATTATGTTACATATTTACATTTTGCACTTATGTACATGTCAATATCCAGAAATATTGAGTCTTGAAAAATTCATACATTCTCTCGGCAGATGGAATTCCTGCCAATTTTGTACTTAATTTTGATGAAACATTTCAACTTTTAGAAAATGATACTTCATTTCAATGCATATAATTGGTTATGTCATAACGGATAGGCATATATTGTATCTTGTATTGTTGAATACCTATTATTAATGCTGGCTTTGAATGCTTACCGACTGTTGTCTGCCAAAGTATGATATCCTGGTAGAATTAAAATCTGCTATTCATTTAACATTATGACATGAAGGTTAAATCATATTGAATATGTTTTTGTATATCAAATTTCAGTAAGTTCATAAACTGATTGGCAATATCCAGTCAACTTTAAGTAATAACTTCAAAAAGATTTTTAGATTTAAACAGATAAGATTATGTATCTCTAAATATTTTTAAACTGACAGGCTAAATGCCTTTACATGCCTTTTTAAATGAACAGGTGCATTGTAATCTAAGCTTTAGCATGAAAATTGCAATTTGATCTTTAGTTGGGTATATCTGCCAGTACAATACAGCTTGATATAGTTATTTGAAGATAAAGAAATGAAATGCTTACTATTGTCAACCTTTGTTGTAGACCTCCTATTGAGAAATTGTATTAAATGATATATCTATCTTCTACCCCTGCAAAGTTTATGGCTATGTTTTATATTTTCTGCAAAACAATTGTCTCCTAACATGGATAAATCAAGAACCAAGCCTTATAATCCATGAAATTGATATGAAATTAAGTGACATATGATGAGATCGTGGAGCAGACAAGAATACATGTGATATCAATAAAATATGGACTTGTCTCACATGTTTGTAGGTGTTAGAGTTTTATGATATCTTACAGCAAATATGTCTTTGGTACAGCCACAAATGACTTCTGCAAGATGCTTTCAGAGATGGCTATAAATATGATTGAAATTGTCAGTGCATCTACGAATACTTTTAATGAATGACTGAAATTTATTACTGCAAAATAATTAATGATTGCAGATTTGTGTGCAAAATGAGTACTTATCCAGAGTTATTGCCCTTGGTTTTATGTTCTTTCTCAGTTTCTCTTACAATGGTGATGTTGATATTAACAGTATGTTTAAATTGGGTGGTAGACATGTACAAATGAGGCTTATGAAATATGTATAAAAACTAGTACAGGTGATTCATGGCTTCCTTGCTCACCTGAATATCCTGATATTTGTCCAATGTAAAATCCGTATTTTTTGCTGACTTGGAATTTTTTTATTGACTTGGTATTTTTATTAGTGTGAACAAATTGTGCATGACTAAACTTATATATCAGCAATGTAAATCCCAATTGACTTGCTGTAAATAGTGAAGTCTGTGATGGAATTGTTAGAATTAATCAGATATAGGGATTAATTCTTATTGGAAGTTCAATAAATTAATGAATGGCATGATAAATACTATGGAAAGTCTTTGTATGCAGTCATTCTTGTTTTCTGGTGTTGAATTAATTTGGTACATTTCAATATTTAGTCTTTAGTGAAAGATTGACAACTTTGGCGAGGTATCAACTTCTATAATGGAAATTTGTCCAATTGGTCCAAAGGGAGGTAATGCATTAATACAAGTGATGCCATAAAGGGTCCTCTCAGGAATATGTGTATGATATATTTCTTCTTTGGTGCCATGGTAACCAGGATCATTGGGTGTTATTAGCATTTAGGGATTTAGTGTGTAAATGAATTGAAGTAAAAGATTCCGTGGATGGATTTGTATGCAATCGAAGTATGCAACACTCGAGGATTGAAATTACCATACTGACAACACCATAGCAATACTGGGGTACTTTGATGTTGAATGAACAATACAGTTACTTTCTTATTGCTTGTCATGAAATTCTTATATCTTACTTTACTGATGGTTTATCCATTTAGTGAAGACTCTCCTGTATATCAGTTGATAAATAAACAGATAACTTTATCTGCAGAATTGTGAGAAAAAAAAACACATGATGATTCAATTGCTTGTGTTCAAGTACAAGACTTCATCATTCACTGTTGTACATTGAGCCAAATTTCTAAATGTCTGCCTTGTGTTTAGATGCACTGGAAAAAAATCATTGATCACACTTGGTTGAGTATCAGGTGAACTTTTAATATATTCGATCCAATATTTACTTTGGATACATTTCTAAAATCTTTGTCTAGGTGGATTTTAAGTATGGTAAAACATAAGAATTAATTCACTTGTTTGGGTTCTTTGAAGAATTGAGTTTCATAAAGTTGGCATGAAGAAGTTCTTCTCGCCGTATTTAGAAATTGTCAGAGACAAATCTATGAAACAGTGTCTGGCTTGCCAGAAGAATTAAGCTGTGTTGTTACATATTTTTGACTCTTGAGTGCAAGGTACTCGAAAAAACAACAGAATTATTTTAATAAGATACTAAAATTGGATAGTTCCAATTACATTTTGATCTACATATATGGGATCATGTTAACTTTTCGAATTGTTACTGATTGCAGCTTGCTCTTCAGCACTGTTATGTTTTTTCAAACCAGTGATTGCTTGAGGCCATGGCTATGGTCCAGTGGTTAATGTGCTGGACTTGTAACCCAGAGATCTGGGTTCAAATCCCGGTTGCGACAGGTGATACCCTCCATGAAAATTTGAAACAAATGCTGATCTACCTTCATATTTGGAGAAGTTACCAGCTCCTTATGGAAGGGTAAGTTAGTACTGGTTAGTATACAGTCCGGGAAAACTGGTTAGGTGAACCGACCACCATATATGACTAAAGAAATTGCTGAAAAACTGACAATAAATCACATATAAACAAACAAACAAAGCAATATGTGTTCCGTAACTTTTAATTATAGACAACTCCAGTGCTTTTTGAATGCTGCAGGGCTCTGTGGTCGTGTGGTTATGTTTCTGACTTGTTATCACTATGCCCCTCACCGCAATGATTTCAACTCCTGTCTGTGGGACCAAATTTCACTTACATGGAACCCTAGTGTATGCCTTTGGGTCTTCCTCTACCATTAAAGCTGGAAAAGTTGCCAATAGTGACCTGAAGTTATCAAAATAATATATTTCTGATATAAATTTTAGTATGTATTATAATTGTTGGCATTCACTATTGTGTAATTTGATAAGCTGTTTATTATATACTTCATCTTAGCAGCATTCCAAGTAAATTGGTTGATTAATTGAATGTTACTTTCAAACATTGAAATATTATCTAGAGTAGAAGTTAATACAATCATGCATTATATAGTACAGAGATTTAAAGGACAATCTATGTAATTACATCTCTTGTTTAGATGAAGGATATTAATTCTATGTTTATTTTCATGCATTGATAAATGCTACAACAGGATATCAGTGCTGCTTCAATGAAATTGCAACATCTATCTAACTTAATCTTCTTTGATAGTGTTTTCATTTTCATTATAACAAAGATCCAGCAGCTGATACTGTTTGTATCAAGTTATAATTGTTTGTACTAGGCCTAATAAAATTGTTTGTTTTTGGTTACCTGATCTACCGTAATTTTTCCCACAACCCTGGACTTTTTATTAATCCCAAGGACTGGTACATCCACTGCCTCAATATTTTTACCTTTCCACTAGAAAATAATCCCACAGCAGCATTCAAGACTAATATCTTTTTTTAAAAAAAACCCTTACCTATCTACCCTGTTTTTAATGAGCATATAGCCAGCATATATGGAGGGTAGGAGAACAGGACTCCCTATTGATACAGCATACATATAGTCAAACCTGTGTTTGCACCCACATCTCAATAAAGGCCACCCTGTAAATAAAGTTCATTCTTTGAAAGTGGTCATTGATTTTTAGAACAAACTGATCTCCAAATAAAGGCCATCTGTCAATAAAGGCCACATTTGTCTTTCCGAAGGGGTGGTATTTGTTCACCAGTTTGACTGTACTTATTTCCTAACAAACTGAGTGCAGTTTTTTTTAAATGCATAATTTTTTTTAGTTGTGATTAAGAAATAACTTCTTAGATATGCTTCTGATCTATGTACACATTGATTTTTGGAACTATAGGCCTTTGTTAATACTTACCCCAACATTATTCAGTGTGAAATTCTCCCATAAAACTTTTACCACATTGTTTTATTACTTTGAACTTTTAAAAAATGAGGTAGAAAACCACAAAAACATTGCAGGAAGATATTCATGTTGTGAACTTAAGTGCTTATAGTGGTTTGAAATGGTCCCATTGGTTTGGGAAAATGTGCATGTACTATACTTATTGATGATAGGGCATTTTTTACTTTAAGCAACTTCTTACATATACTATTTTCATTTAAGAAATGTTAAATCATAATTCAACCTTCAACCTTGTGTTTTGTCTAAGACCCACAATGGACTACCATATCACTTTTGACCATTGGTCAATCCTAGTTCATATTTAATTTAATCACATTGAAGATTTAGTAAAAAAGATGAAATTTTAAAGAATGTAATTATATGATACTTGAGGTCCTTATACAAAAATGTTTTTATTTGTGCATCTTTCTGTACTCTTCTTAATGCTCATGAAAGCACAGTGGTTTATTTAAATCATTTCTTTAGCTGCAGTTCAAAAACCACACATTTACATTATCATCTGATAGGAACGTGGAGGTACAGTAATGGGGCCTTTGTGGTCGATTGGTCATCGTCTATGACTATAAATTACTAGCCTTCACCGCTGATAGTTCAAATCCCACCCGCATCGAAATTCTACATGTGGGGAAGCTCTCCAGTTAGCTTACATAAGGGTCATGGTTATACTCAACTATATGCCTTGGGTCTTTCTCCATCATTAAAGCTGGAGAGGCTGTCAAATGACCCTGGCTGCTTGGGGCAAAGTCAAACTAGGGAGAGAGGTACATCAACAACAAGGCAGCTTTTTGGCAAACATCACTTTCAATGATGCATTTGGGAATCAGTAATTTTGTCTTAACTGCTGGATTAATGGCTTCTGTTTGTTATTTAATTCATACATAGATGCTATTTGTCAATCTATTGAATATTTACAGACCAATTTCAGCTTGTAAATCTAAGCATTATTTTCACAAATAAATATTAACTTACAATTTTAATAGATTTAATGGCGTGCAATGTTCAACCATATAGAAATGATTGACAGTTTAATGCTGTCGAAAAGCACCAATTTGCCTCTTATTGGTTTGTTAAAGATTATCAGATCAAAGCATATCTTTTATGTAAACTTTCCAAACCTGAATTTAACTGCAAGTTTTATTGGGTAATAATAAGCCACTGAAGTCATGCATATTGCGCAAGACTGTTGATGCTATATTTCTAATACTTTTATGTTTTAAATAACCATACTTTGTTGTTTTATGACCTGCTGTTTTGCATGCAAATTTTAATGTTTGTTCATCCATTATGTACCTGTATTAGTTTCCACCATCTACCCTATGTAATGCATTTTAAATGTCGGGGAAGTACCTTGGCTTTATGCACTTATGCACTCCCATGCATACTGAAGATATTTAACAAGTGCTTTGGACACAATTGAACTGGTTTTCAATTATAAAACTATAATTCTCTGTTTACTCTGGTCTGAGGTCTATAAAGTAAGCTTACAGATGTTTGATTTCCAAGTTTTATCTCAGAAAGTCCCAATTGCAATAATTTCAGACTTTGTAGTTGAAGGATTTTTCCGTGTGGTTAAAGTTGTCTCCCCTGATTAAATATGGTGGAAGTAATCAGGAAATATTGCAAAAAAGTCGCAAAAAGTCAAGCATGAGAAAATTCCTTGGTTACAAGTCTTACATTTCTGATTAGTGTTTTTATTATATCCTAAGTTTTGTTGAAATTTTGTGCGTAACTCTGGTTGCACTAAATATGTCAAAAAACAATTTTGATGGATTCATTAATTCATATAACTCTGGTTGCACTAAATATGTTAAAAAACAATTTTGACGGATTCATTAATTCATATAACTCTGGTTGCACTAAATATGTCAAAAAACAATTTTGACGGATTCATTAATTCACATAACTCTGGTTGCACAAAATATGTCATAAAAACAATTTTGACGGATTCATTAATTCATATAACTCTGGTTGCACAAAATATGTCAAAAAACAATTTTGACGGATTCATTAATTCATATAACTCTGTTGCACCGACAATGATTTATTCATCAGTTGAACGTTGGTCTCTTTTCAAATGAAGTCTTGCATAGCTAAGATGAATTTATCTGGAAAATTACAAAATGCGAAGAATGACTGGTAGTATCATTTTTTTATTTTTTGACTTAACATGTGCATTCAGATTACATTAGCAGATGTTTGGTGCATAAAAACAGATTCGTTTGAAAATTGTGCATTTTTAGTGAGGTGGAAGTCTTTTATACGACTTTTAAATTCGTATTCTCAGGGTGTTTATCACGCCTTATTGTAACATCTCAGGATTGTTATTTTTTGTTTTGTTGTTCCAGAAACCCATCCCTAATTGAACCAGTCTTGTGAGTAATATTCCTGATATGAATATCTCAAAATCTCTGTCTAATATATGCATTTATATATGAACTGTTTCACATTCAGGTCATTCATGGAAGCGTCCATATATTGACTGTTACATTTAGGTCATTCAGACAAGCATCCATATATGGACTTTCGCATTTAGGTCATTCAGAGAAGCGTCCATATGTTGACTGTCACATTTAAGTCATTCTGACAAGCATCCATATATTGACTGTCACATTTAAGTCATTCTGACAAGCATCTATATGTACTGTGACATTTATTTCGTCCAGACAAGCGACCATATACCGGTTGTTTAATGTTTCAATTTTCTGTCATATTGATGACTGTAATCTCATTCTCAGTAAAATAATCTTGGTAGATTATTATGGAGTGATAGAAAGAATTTCACCTTGTTTGAACCAAAGAATACCGAACATGAGCGATTACTGTTGATAGAGGAATCATGTGATACCATGTTTTTTGTGGTATATTCAAACATGATCACCAGGTATTACACTTTATTAAGTCATTATTTTTTATAACCAGTATATGAGATGAATGAAATATTTTAAATAGCTATGTTAAGTTTTTGTACTTATGCAGTTGTCTTGTAATTTATTGAATCGATGGAAATCTCGATATGGATGAGTACAATTAACTCTATATAATTATGTGATCATTTAAATTTACTGGTGTTTAACATGGCAAATACAACAAATGGGGTCATTTGGTGACTTTCCAGCTTTAGCAATGGAGGAAGACCCCAGGTTTACTCCTGGGTAGAATCACCGACATTCTGTGAGCTATCTGTACAGTTTCCTTACGTCTGAAATTTGGTCCTTATCTTGCTACAAGCTCTCAGTGGTGAGGGAATGGTGATTGCAAGTCAGAGACCATAACCACTCGACCACAGAGGTCCCATGATTATCTAAAACATGCAATTATTAAAATTTGTTTTATGTTTTTTTTTTAAGATAAAATAAGACTTTTACGAATCATACTCAACATACGACAGATAAGCCTCTGAATGAAGAGTGTGATTTAGATTTTATTCCACTTTTGATAAACATTGAAGATAACTTGACCCTTGCATTAAGAGAAATATTTTAAGTTGTATGTTTTGAGATTTGGAATTCTTAGATGTCAAAATTCCACCTTGAAATGAGTTTTTTTGTTGTATTTGGCTAGAGTTCAGTGTTTTAAGTGTGAAGATTTATTGTTTTTAGCAGTTCCTATAAAAAATCCTATAAATTTTTATTGAATTTCTGATTTGTGTTCCAGTTTTATTTGGGTCATTTTTTCCCATGTATTTTATTACTGTTCTTGTTTTTCTGTCAGTAGCAGTTTATACCAGTATTCTTCATGCCTGTTTATCACATTTGTGGTATAATAGAGTTATTGTATTACAAGATTTGTAACAAAAAAAAAATAAACATTAATTATCTTATGTTCTGAAACATTACATATCTTATGTTCTGTTGAAGTAGTCCTATGAATCATGGCTACATATGTAAATAGTAATAAATGGATATTTTGAATTGTCATTGACAAAATTGCCTTTTTATCAGACATGAACTGAACATTTTTCACCCCCCACCCTTCTGGTCTCCTTCTGGTAGTACAATTAAATGAACAATATATTAAATAACTTAATTCTTATAGTATCATGCTAATATGAATTCAATATTGAAATTGATTAACGAAGAATGTTGTACAGCTTACTAACTAAAGTTTGCATTTAAAGCGTCTCCAATTACATGTTTCAGTGATTTTTTTCCTTTTTTGTTAAGGATCAGTAAATGAACCTGTCCCAATCCGAAATGAAGACATTTTTCCCAATTCCCATCCTAAAAATTCCCAATTTTGGTGTGAAACATTTTTTTTCAATTGGACCAGACCTGGACCCTTTCCTCAACTTGCAAAAAAAATCACTGTGTTTAGTGATAAGTGTCTCCTGTATGAGTCAATTATTTATCTTTGTTTTATTTATCCCACCCTGGACTCAGCTATGAAGAATGTCGTATAGTTTCTGCCACATTACTGTAGGATCAACTTTAAGTGCCTAATAGATTTACATTACTAAGTATCCTTGCAGATAAAAATGCCAGCTCTTCTTTTTGGAGTCCATAATAATGGTAATGACGACTAGAAGCAGTCGGTGGGTCAGATGAGGTCATGACAAAATATGCCTTTGAAGATGACTAAAAAGTGACAATTTCTGACTTAACATTTTCATTCTCTGATATGTTTGTCTATTGGCTACAGGGGTATGACACAAGGTTTAAATCTTTGTTAATATTTTATGTTATCAGTTTTTTTTTGAAAGCCTGTTTATTCCTGAGATATACATAATCTGAGGCAGGCTTAACTTGTTTACAGGGTCAGTTGCAGTGTAGTAGAATAATTGTTAGTACTGACTAATGTTTTGGGTATCTCACCCGTTGAGATTTTGGCTCACCTGAGCACAATGTGATGTAGCTATTCTGCTCTCCAATGCATGTTCAGCATCAATGTCATCATTGTGCATCAAAAATGAACTATAAAATGTTATTTTGTGTTACACTTGTTGATATATCTTCTGTATAACAGTTGTTACATAGTTATTGCATACAAAAAATCAAGTCTGTAGCTTTTCCTGTTCAATTTATTGAAAGGTATGCAAGTTATTGCGCAGTTTACATTTAATTTATAAGTTATATAACCCTTAACTAGACCAAAGACATTTTGTTTATTATTCAAATTTCATAGTAAGTGTTTTATATGTACATACACTCTGTCTTACAGCTGATGACATCAGTATTCACCAAGTTATCTGGTGACCATCATCTCCTGTTTCATCAGATCATTAAAACTTTATGCTTGCTTGTAACCAAATACCTTCCAATGGTAACTCTATCAGTGCACATATCAGCTCCCACAAAACAATGATAGCTATATATTCAGTTAAGACCCTAGTTGGCACACTCTGCCACTTACCACAGGGATATTGTCTGTGGTATGGTGTCTGCCTTGGTGTAATGTGGCTGGTAATTTCTATTGTATCATATAGATTGCTGTTCTAATATTAATTACTTGTGCAATCAGATATTGCATTATTTCAATATTGTAATGTAAATGGTTGTTTGGTATTCATTCTAAACTACAGTGGAACATGTTCACAATGTCAAAAAGTTGCATGTTGCATCTGAATGGTAGTTAGGAAAATACAGTAACAAAATAAATGGTCCTTAAGTATTTAGATGGCTGGACACTAACTCTAATCTGTAGGATGCTATATTGTGAAATATAAGTCATTTGGATAATTCTAAAACTGTTTTTGAACTATGCAGTCAATCTGGGTTGAATGTGATTTAAATAAGGTAAAAAATAAACTGATACAACCTGTTTCCATTACTTGAAAGGTAACATGATTTATGATGTACAACAATTCCCTACCAGGGAATGTTTTACATAATAAATGGTGTAATGACAGTAACATATGATAATGACAGGAGATAAATGTTTTTGGCACTATTTTTATCTATGTACAGTATAACTCCTGAAAAAACTGCTACTGTGGTCCAGTGGTTAGTGCGCTGGACTTGTAACCCAGCCATCCAGGTTCAAATCCCGGTCGCTGCAGGCCATACCCTTCTTAGAAAATTTAATAAAAATGTCGATTTTCCTCCATAAGTGGAGAAGTTGCCAGCTCCTTGTGGAAGGGTAAGTTTATACTGGTTAGAATACAGTCCAGGAAAAGTCTGGCCACCATATATAACTGAAAAATTGTTGAAAAAAGGCGTGAAAAAAAGAATGTTCTCAGTTTTATGTTTATGTATACAGTATAACCCCTGAAAACCTGACCCCTTCTGGGCTGGGCCATAAGTCAGTTCTCTTAGAATCCCAGTTTTTGGAGAACTATTGATATACATAGAAGAGAAAATTCATCCAATTTTCTGAGAATTCTGGTTTTCATGGAGTCCAGTTTTCAGGAGTTATACTGTACTACAAATCTCGGGCACCTTTCAGTGTATTTTTTTCTCTTGATGATGAATTTTGTAACAATAATAGAGCTCTTAGCCATTGACCTCACAGTCAATTACCAAATAAAACAACGCAGGAAATGCCACATTCTCTGAATAACCCTATGACCGCCCGCACATCAAGGATTAAAATTAACAAAAATCGGCTGGTTAAATTGACATGTGTCGGGTCAAAATAAATCCACTCACTGACTTAGGGAACAAAAAAGCAGAAGAGGGGCAAAACTAAGAAGAAAGATCTGATTTTGTGGAAGATCTTACCATTGGTACAGACGCGAATGCTCTAAAGATAAGTCCTTAACTGGCTCACCTCCTGCTTCCGGCAGTCTAATTTAATGCCGAGAGACAATTATATGATTTGAGGAGAACTAAGACGGTTTAAAGATTTTATCACAGTATCAAATTCAGTTTCCATGTCATTAAACTATTGCGTATGCTGAACATAAAGAGCGGGAACAGCTGTGGATAATTTGAAAATTATCATACATGATACATATGTAATATCTGCTGTGAATGTTGATTCACCTACAATGATCATTTACGTCTAAAATTTTAATTTTAATGAATTATATTACTTTATATAAGTGATCACTTGAGAAGTACTTGTGTTGTGAAGTTTATTCTATTCTGTAAACCTTTCTTATTACCATCACGCTATTTTGTGTAATAATTAGGTTATGCTTCGTTTGATTTTTTCACATTCTGCCGAAAACTTAGAAAATGTGTTGAATTTGAAGTTTATATTATGATTATTTGTCTTATTTAATGTACATTATCCAGTTCGTTGAGATTTGGCTCTCACAGTTGTCATGTGGGCAGTTTGTATAATCATTTCTGTCTCAATTCAATGCTGATTAAAGCTTTGTTGCGAAAATTTTGACAGATGCTTTTTGGTGTTATTTTAGACTGATCATTTGATCAAATTTTGATTCATCAGAACAACCAGTCTGAGGCATATACTTGTATAAGTTTTTTTGTCACAGACTTGGACAAATTACAAAAACGAAAATGTGCCTTGATACAGAAATACACAAGTAATTTCTTTCATATCGTAGTAACAACTTTGAGTTTATGTAATCAAGGTTTGTTATTTACTGTGCATGATTATTGCTACAAAGAATGAAATCTTTGTATTGAAATTTAAATTTGTGGTGTTTAAATCACAGATTATTATTGTACATAAAAGCCTCATTTGTGACACATTCGGTGGGGGGTAAGCTTTTAACAGTAGCAAATGACACCATTGACCTTGAGTGGAGCATTATACCTGATCATGTCAAGTCTTCAATCCGCCTGGATGTATCCACTGTGATTTACTTATTGTATTCACAAACTTAATTACTCTCAAACAGATATCTTTTATTTTCAACTCTTCATAGTGATAAAATATATTTATGTTTGATAATATGTTTCCATTGATTAAAAGGAGAGAAACTGGCCATGAATGATATCTTTATAGCTTTGAATGACATGAGAAACATAGGAATTTTGTGGTAGCTTGCAACTTTTGACTGAAACTTCTTTGTTCTCTAGTGTATCTTTATGAGAAAATGCAAAATGTGCATAAAACCCGATTACATCAATGTTAGCATAAAATTTCCTTTTTTGTGTTAAAAAATAATATATATTTTCATAAAATTATATGGTTTTGTATGAATTTTCTATGTAGTATAATGAGACTTGTACCAGTATGTTCAAATTTGCCTGTGAACTTTTGTGGAACAAAGTTGAACTTATATGATGACATTCTATTATTTAATAGACCTGATATTATTTTGTGTGTCTATTTTCAGGCAAAGTGCTTGCTCTCGTGCAACACTCCTTCAACAGCACAAGTTCCAAACTGACAAACTGGTATTCCATACCAGAGACTGAACATAGACTGTCTCTTACGAACTTTTTCACAGATATACAAGATTTAATAAAACTCAAACATGTGATAGTCAAAAACAGTGTTTCCACGTTCTTTGATAGCATTTTCCCTGTGATCTTTAAAAACGTAATCTATCAAAATTCGGGCGATACCTGGACACATCACTATCACCATTGCTTGTCAAAGCATCGGCAAGATATACGTCCTTTGGTGTTTGGCAAGATACCGGAAGACATTGCAAGAAAGTTACACAATGGCTTGGCTCTTGCCACGTCTTACTTGAAAGCTCTTCAGATTATCACAGAAACCATCAACACGACAGACAATCTTTTGATTGAAGATGAATGCAAGCATGCAGTGACACGGTTGCAGTACTGTAAACATTGTCGTGGATTCGTGGATGTTAAACCGTGCAAAGGATTCTGTTTGGATGTTATGCGGGGATGTTTATCAAAAATAGCAGAGATTGGACCTGAGTGGAATGATATTATAACATCTGTGGAAGGATTAGTTAGAGAAATGAGTGATAAGAGTCTGGATGAAGTTTTTAAGGAACTCGTTTCTGGCATTTCAGAAGCCATTATGCAAGCCATGGTCACAGCACCAGAATTTTATCAACATGTGAGTACTTGAATATATATTTCATGATACTTTTGATTAGTGGTGTGGTAGAGATCTTTTCATGATATGTTGTTTGTTGTAATAGTGCCTCATCCTAAGATGTATCAAACTAAAATTGCCCGTTTTATCTGTTACTGATTGTAATCACATTGTCTCGGCATATGACTATTGTTTGGACCATATTTTGTGTAGTGGCTCAATGGAGATCATGGCATGTTTGAAGTCACATTTCTACCAAGGAGTTTTAGTTTTTCAAATCTGTGGCTGAGACCTTTTAATCCTCTGCCAGATTGCATCTCCTCATGAAATATCTCACCTGTCAAATCAGTATGTCAAGTTAAGAACCTGTTGTTTTTTTACATTTCTTGTCAGATTAAAATATAAATTGTGTAGCTTTGAAGTAAGGTATGGGTGAATTGTTAACTAAAGCAGCATCAAGTAAACAGTATTTTAATTGAAATTTTGTAAATAATCAATGATTTATTCTTGCTATCAAAACCATCCCATGTGTGCGTCTGCTTTCATGATTACCTGACTTGGGTAGCTGAGTCTTATTCTAATAACATTTACTTTGATATTGCAATAACTTCTTAACTGTCATTCAGTGAAATTTGCAAAATTAAGTTAATTAATGTAATAACTGTGATTAGAATCAAACTGTTTAGTACATGAGTGATTCAAGATATTATATTTTATTTATGACATGGATTCTTATCAGTTCAAAAATATTTAGCTAATGGGATGTCATATTTTGTTGAAATATTGCTGAATGTCATTGTACAAATATTTCCCCTCTTGTGATGAAAATTTTTGTATGAGTATTTCATGCTTTTATTAGGTTGTGGTATTTTTTTCCCTGGGTTTTACATTGTTTTCCAGCATTATTTCAGTTATATACAGCAGCCGGTTCATCTAACCAGTTTTCCTGGACTGTATACTAACCAGCACTAACTTACCCTTCCACAAAGAGCCAGCAACTTCTCCACATATGGAGGAAAATCGACATTTTTGTCAAATTTTTTTGAAAGAGTATGACCTGAGGCGTCTGGGATTAAAAGAACCCAGATAACTGGGTTACATGTCCAGTGCACTAACCACTGGACCATGGTTGCGGCCTCACAGTTGTGGTATTATTTAGACATTTTAAAACATCATGCATGGTTTATTGTACCTATCTGAGTGTCAAAAGAGTGTCCAACGTATTCCGTATTATCAGTGACTGCAATGTTTACATTTTTCGTACATGCTTTACAGTCTAAGTTCATTCATGAAATTTATTGAAAAATTTCATTGACGATTTCTATCTTACCATGAAAAGACTTTACTGATAGATTTATGTAGTTTTTGGCGACAGTATCTTCTGAAAATGTTTGTGTTTGGGCTCATTTTTAACGTGAATTATATGCATATGTTTATTTTAATGACTTATTCTGACATATTTATGGCTGATTTTAAAGATTTCATAGTAATATGTTGGCTTATGAGTTAGGATTCATAAAAGAAGTGACTTGCAGTATAAATACTGATAGGTAAAATTGTCTGAAATAATCTCCCCAGGGCGGTTAAGATGTCTTGTGGTGGTTGAGCTGCTTGAATGGAATGTGGGTACTGTTACATAGTCTGGTTAAATGAGAACTCAAAGTGTGAAGTCAATGTGATTAAATCTTAGTTAGATGTGAGGCTGAGGCCAAAAAATATAAAACCGTGTTTCCAATAATATCCCCTGAGAATATAGAATCAGTAAAGTTGGTCATCCTTAAATGGCCAGGTCATCGTGGTCAGGCATTAGTTTGTTTCTATGTGAAACAATTTTTTGTATTTATAACTAAAAACAAACTGCTGTGCATGATGACATCCCTAATTGATTTGTTGCTGTAATTGGTTGAACAAGCACAAAATCTGCTTCATTAGAAGCATTACATTCAGTGCAACCTCGCTGGAGTGGCCCACTCTTGAACCTCCCTTCAACAACATTATGATTTTTCCCACTGTATGATTTAACTATTAATTTAACCTCTCTAGAGCAACAACCTCTCAACAGCAACATAATTTTGCTTCTCCCAAAAGGTGTTGCTTTGGAGTGGTTGCACTGTAATTTATTATAGGGAGTACTTATATTGAGCCATGATTTTAGTTTGTCTCCAAAAATTGATAGGAGCATTAATTGGAGATTGGGTGCTTATTAGGGTATAATTATGCAGTAATTGAATGGCATTTATTATGGCATATACAGTAATTGTGAGACATTCATTGGGTATAAATTGTAGTTGTCACACATCATAGTCTGTATCTAAGTAGAACACTGCAAGATTTTGATGGATCATGAAGTCTTCAAAAAACAAATTGTGTCTTGTAAACTTTTGTTTTAAAATTGAATAAATATGACTGTAACTATACTGGACTGTTTCCACGTATCATAGAAGGTTGATAGATTGGTATTTAACTCATAAATAGAATAACAATGTTTTAACTAGACATTTACTTGTAAGTAAAGTTCAATTATGTTTACGAATCTGGAAAATGAATTTGCTTCATCAGTTCATCTTGTTTAAACAAATGAGTTGGTTCTAAAAGAAATTGAAATTGAAAAAAATCACATGTTTTAATCTTGAGTTGATTGAAAAAAATATCTATGCTTGTATTTCTGGTATTCAAAGAAATAAATATTTCTAACAAAATCCTTGTATGTTTGCCATTGTTGTAAAAAAAGATCAAAATTAAGTGATATAGAAATGAATGATAGTGACAACCTATCATGTTGATAAAGTTATATTTGGTAAAACGTCAGAATATGTTGTGGTATATTATGGATATATGTCATATCTGGGGATCAGATATTATATTCTGACATCAGGGAGCAGTTGTTGTATTTTTACATCATTGATTTGTTTGGAGGAAGCCTGATAAAAGATGTCATATTGCAAGTTTGCGATGCAATTCTGTCCCAATCCAGGAAATCTATCTATCCTTTGTCTGGAATGGAGGAAAATCATGACACTGTATGTCTTTTTTACCATAAATTTCTTGATACAATTTGTCATTTATATATAATGAAAATAGAAACAACTTGATTCATTAAAATGAGAATCCAGTAAACATCTAATCGCTTACATTGATGATGTTTTTCTATTAATAGATGCCCCTTGAGACCTTTGGTGCTAATTGCATCAATATTGCACAGACCAAAAATAGGGACTGCTCTCCTGATTGATGACATTTTATGCTTTAAGTACTTTGATTAAGAAATAATAAATTATGATGTTCCCATACTTATCAGTTGTTAAATAATGGGCAGGAATTTTGGCCGGGCTTGAAATAAACCATGAGTGTATTACACAAATTATTTAATTATACACAGTAGAACTTTTTCCCTTGTGTTATCATCACATGAAATATGGGAACATTCTTATTATTTCAATTTTAGCACAAAAAATTATTTGTTTGTGCACACTTTTTTCCACCAAACAGACAAGAATATAATTTTATGTCAGCTGTAAGATTTTGCTCCTCTGTATAAAAACAAGGACATCATTGGCGTTTATAGTATTACATGTACTTGGTTACCATTGGAGGAGTAAAATGGAACAGCCAAACATGTTTTACTATAGAATAATGTATGGTCGGATTTCCTGCATGTTTATACTTGCAATGATGCGGATTTGTTAGAATATGGAAAATTCTTTTTTTTTAATTATTTCTAACAAATGATTGGTACATGCGCTGCACACTGTTCCCCTATTGATTGTTAGCCACTTCCATCTGCTCTGCATTTCTGTTGTGTTTAATCTCTAGTGATGTGATTCAGTGTCAGGGTTTACGCCTGGTAAGAGCTATAGTTTTTTCTCCCCAAATTTACTATATGTACGAACACCTGAAAACCGGACCACTTTAAGGACTGGGCCATCAGTCCGGTTTTCTGAAAACTATTGATTATAGAAGAGAAAAAAATGGGACTTGAAAAATCATCCAATTTTCAGAGAATATTTGTGTTTTAGGAGTACAGTTTTCAGGGGTTATACTGTATCTATATGTAAGACGGATTGAAAGTTGATTCAGTCACACTTACAGGTAATGATATGTTGGTTACTGACTTTTGTACAGGAGAGGTAAGGTCAACTTGCATATAAATCAAGTCTGTTGACTTTGCGTTCATTATTGTAAAACTCGCCTCTTCACCTTTGTTGACAGTTAAACTACACTTAATATATCAGCACTTTCAACTGTGTTTTATCGTTTTATACACACTTAGATGTACAAATATTATTTCAAGTGTTAAATTACAAGATAAATTTCACAAAATTACTCCAGATTAAAAAAGAAGATATTTAGTGGTTGTCTCAGTGCTAAATTTAGAAGTTGTATATTGAGTTTAATTGTAACACAATATGGCAAGGGTTCTGGTGTGTGATAACTGCCATCTGTCAGAAATTGGTTAACACTTGCTAGAAATTTACATATTTTTCCAAAAATGTGTATTTGTTTACAATTTATTACATCAGGCCATTACAAAATAATTTGATAGACTCTCACCATAGTCTGACCTAAATTTGATACCGCTCCAATATTTTTGGCTATGTTAAAATTAGGAGGTCACCTTTGAGTGATTATGGTCTCTGACCGTCGATGTAATTCTCCCTGCCATGAGTTCAAATCCCACCCTATGAACTAGTCAAATTTCACATGCAGCTGTCTTACTAGGTTACAGAGGATTGGTGTTTCTACCCTAATGGATGCCTGGGAACTTCTTCCAGGGTTAAAGCTGGTGAAAGTCTCCAAATGACCCTCGCTGTTGTTGCAAAGATAAACTCCAGCAAAAAATTCCTCCTCCTGTCTTTTTCTGTCAACATTTTGATAAGATTCTAACAATTACCAGTTATTCACAATAGCCTTATAAACTTTTATTTATGATTAAGGACAATTAATAAGGACTTAGCCATATGTGATACTTTAAAACTGGACTATTTGTTATTGCATATCTTATCTGTAAAATGGTAGATGGGTGTCACATTAGATTTATCTATTTATCTGCAATTTTGTATTTTAAAATATGTACAACTATCTTACAGCCCACAAATTGTATATTTAATCTAGATGCAGTCAGACCTATGAACAAAGGCCATTTTTGGGAAACACAAAATGTGGCCTTTATTGACAGATATCTTTTATTGGAAGTCAGTTTGTTCTAAAAAAATAATTAATGATGGTTTTTCAAAGAATGGTCTTTATTCCCTGGGTGGCCTTCATTTGGAGGTGGCTATTGACACAGGCTTGACTGAAAATAGATTGGGTCACCTTTTGACTGTTCCTTTTTACTCGTCCTGTCTGTTATTAATGATGTAGTCCATTATCACTTGACCATTCCAATATCAATTGACCATTGTCCAATATTATATTAACAGTCCTGTATTGTTTTTCCAGTATACAGCAGGGATTTCCCTGACACAGGTTTCTTGCATCCCTGATGTAATATTCAGTCGAGGGACTCGCATTGAGAGTGCCCACCACATCTTCGGGACCACTTTTAACTCAGAATGACCCCCAAAAATCCCAAGGGACCCCTAAAATATTGGAGATGGGAGTCCCAGCGACCCTCAAGTGAAAAATCTTTGGGAAAACCCTGATACAGTGACTTTAAACCATCAGTTACCTTAAAATAGTTACATACTGCATCAATCTGTTTGTTAATTTGTTCATTGTTCGTGAGGTGTTTCTGAGATTGGTATTTTTCCTGCTATAGTGAAACAGTAGAAGCAATCTTTACATCGATTTATTTGTGTCAATACCAGAGGTTGATGTGATAATATGTTGCAGTAGTTTTATAGTCTTTTATCACAAAAAAGAGAGTGAACAGATGAGGTCAAACTGTGTAAATATTGACTTAGTAATTTAGTGGACATTAGCCTTAATGAATGGTGACAGACATATTATGATGTGCTTGATCCATGTATACATAGTGATATGGGTATCAGATTTAGTCACTATCAGCATATAACCTAGGCTAATCACTGGGTTGTAGGCTGAATGGGAGGTATGTGAAAATGCTATGCAGTGTTGTGTTTGGTCCTATTGCAGAAAAGAAAAATCAAATTTTAAATAAATTTAATTAATCTTAACAGTATTTCATTTGGATGCTGGCATACAGTTAACCTAACCAGCTTTCTTGGACCCCTGTATACCTGTACAACCTTGTTCTCTGTACATAACTACCAAATGAATGATCAGTGGTGGAGGACCAATGGCCTTAGATCTTAGATGCAATGTTTTCAACCAAATTGTCACAGAATTGTGTGCAGCACCCGGGGTTCAAACTTACAAATGGTAAGTCTGCACATATAACAGGAGGGTTGTTCTGGATAGAAAGTAAAATTGAATTTGCAGGAAAGACCTCAAGTGAAAATTCCACCTCACTAGTAAGAATACATAGATAGGTGGTTCTTACTTTTCCCAAAGCCCTTATATGGAAGTGACCATTATGTACAGTGACTCCCGGTTTTCCTGTAGTTTTCATTTGACCCATGAAAGACATCCATTAGTGTGGTGTTAGTTGTGGATTCAGGATCCATTATAGAGGCAAGGATTGAGGCATAAAAACAAGGACAATCAATGTTAAGATATTCCATTCATTCAATGTTAGTACTTCAGACTTCAAAAACTGTCTACTCTCAAATAGGAGCAGTGGCAATTATTGAGGATCATGAAATGTATACCAAATGCTGATAGAGTCTTTGTTTAACTTTGTTGGGAATATTACATAATTTGATCGTTAATGAGTGTTCTGTCTCTCAAGTTTAAAGTAGCCAATATTGTGAAAGGAATAAATCGCAAGGAACTCGATTATTGCCAAGTTAGCTTGTTTACCTTCACTTTTTTTATCAAATTAGTTATTGACAAAGTCAGGATCCATTCTTTGAAGCCATAAATTCCTTTGTATCATAGTTCAAGGATTTATTTATGTTTAAAATGTGAAGTGAAATCTGCTTCTTAATGCAGGCGAAGCTAATGAGCAAACATTAAAACCTTTAGCAAAGCATGTACTTGACCCACAGTGTTGATAACACACAGATTCTTTGTCTCTTATCAATAAAAAATTCTCCAAATTGGGTATGGCCTATCAGGTTTGGTCGTCAATTTGTTTTCGCTGTATTTCGATAACAGTGAAATATTTCATTAATTACTAAAGTGTTCTGAATCTTGGTCAGGCATTGGTTAAATGCAGTGACTACTTTTCTTTGACCTTTTATGGAAAAAAATAAGTGTTGTTGTAAATGGTGTGTTTTATTAGTTTTTTTTTTTATATGTATAACTGTATAAGTGTTGTTGTTCTTGGCAATGGTGTTTGACTCTTTGTTGTTGTGTTTTTCTCTAAAAGTTGTGTATTTTGCACATGGTGCTGATAGATCATGTTTTTTTAAAGTTGTTCATTTTTTTGTTATTTTCTAAATTATACCTGATGTTGTTTATTGGGCTGAACACATGTTCAATTGTTTTATTCAAGTTTTCTGCATGATATTCTTCTTCAGTTCAAATTGCTTGCTGTTGTTGTGAGTGAAGAACATAATAAAAAATAATGAAAGTAGTTTGTACTTGATAAAATACATTCAAGGTTGTGTGTTGTTGGTGAAATTTAATTATTACGTCTACTTGAGCCATCAAGGTAATTAGTGGGTGAAGTAAAAGTCTGATTCCGTCTCATTAGTTTAATTTATAATGAATAATGAAGTATATATGGTGTAGGAATTGACATAAAATAAAGTGTATGTTTTCTCCATGGGATATTGGTTTGATAACAACACATTTTTGATGTTTTCATTCGCAACCTGAACCATCTGCATTTCTGTTGTTGTTTATGTTTAGTTGATAATTATTAAATTTGATGCATCTTCACATGTGTTTTACATTTCTTCTGCAATTTGCGAGCTAATAGAGTAACCTCCCTTGATATTTTATAAAAATGAAGCCAGGTTTATTTTTTTATGGAATAAATAGCTTTGTCAGCATCAGTTTTGTGTAACATTTTGTGATAATTGAACTGAACGAGATTGGCAGCCATATGCATGACAGAGTTTATGTGTGCCAAGTAGAAAATCTATACATTTTAGAGATCTTGTACGTATTGGCTCCAAATGAACAATATGTTTGTGTTATTAACGATCAACATTTACCAAACTGTTGTATAATGATATGTTTTGGTTTAAGTGTTTAATCTTATGTTCTAAATATTAATCGTAGAGATAAATGTATTAGCCAATATATCCCATTAGGGGTATAACGTTTCTACATACACATCAATAATATTAATATAACAATTGATATCTGAAAGTTGATCTGTCTGAAAATGAAGACATTATTAAAGCTTAGGCATTAAGTGAGACTTGAAGCGAAGATAAAGAATTTTATGTTGGCCTAAAAATATGTCTGGTGTTTCATGTGTCTGACCTTCGCGCTAAATTTGCTTTCCAGTTTGTTCAGGGTTTTTTCAGTATTATAGTGAACAAAGGCTACTATTGAGGAGACAAAGTGTGGCCTTGATTGACAGATGGCCTTTATTCCGAGGTCAGTTTGTTCTAAATAATCACTGACAGTTTTTCAAAGAGTGGCCTTTATTTGTGGGGTGACCTTTATTCAGAGGTGGCTGCAAACAGGTTTGACTGTACTCATTATTTACAAAATTTATGTGAGATGACTAACTTTCTACCATTACCATTTCCCTCACATACCACTTCCGAAAGAATTGCTAAGCTGTTGAAGAACTATGACTATTGAAATACTTTTTAAGGCAGATGAGACAGGTGACATAGTACGGCCTCATTTAGCAACAATCCATCTAATAAAGGTGGATTTGAATGAATTTTAAGCCTTACTAAAACACTCCAAATTATTTCCTTGTCATTATTGTTTATTTAAAGATCTTCTTTTTTAGATTTTTAAAAAGTAGCGCTAATTATCTATTTAAAATAAATGAGAGGCTTCCTATCTGTAGGTTGAATGTTTTAAACATAATCTGTTTGAAAACTTACTATGCAAATAGTAATTCCATACTAAGTTGATGTTAATGCAATTAAATTTTGCAATAAATTCTTGCTGTGCCCATTTTCAAACAGGCTTAGCTTGAATTAGTACAATGTTATAATTCTCATTTTTATATAAATACACAAATTGAAACTGTTTTTGTTAATTATATCATCAAAAAAAGAATTTCATTATTTCAGTGATTTTGGGTTGGTTACAATTATTTGAGAGCGATTGTTTGGTTGTTCAGGTCTGAACAATACCATTTTGATTACGATCAATAAAATTGTTGAAATATAAACATACGATTACATGAAATCTGTTTAACAATATGTTACACTGTGTCATAATGTCTATGTTTATAGGATAAGTTGCCATCAACTGTTCTCACTTCAGTAAAATCACATATATCTGTATGTCATGTTAATATACCACATTCATATGGTAAATTATCTAATTTCATGTGTGGGGCTGTGTACACATAATGTATTCTCTTAGATCTTTCAGTGACAACTGTCCCCTTATGAACTGTTGCCTTAAAAAGTCATGATCGCTCGCACAAAAAATTCCAATTATACAAAAATTAATTGTCCTTTTTTGGAGGCGGGGGTCCCAAATTGAGCTACTGCAACGTACCTGTTCTGTAAATTGTTTTAGAAACATCTTTGAAAGTATTTACCTCATGAAAAATGGAATTGAATACAATTATCTTACATACAAAACACACAGCATAGTAAAGTTGCATAATACTTGATATAAATTGCTTCAATTATTTTATAATTAAAGCAGTAACATTAGTTAATCCATTTTATACACATGTTCTGTATCAATTACCTACTATTCTCCAAACACCCAGATGGAGATGTTTAAATACATAGAAAACTGGCTTTAGGTTAAAAACACATCATATTCTTAAAATTAAAAACATATTTTTTTACACATTGATTTCATTAAAACATGTAAAAAGTGTTTTTTGAGTAGAAGTTGAAACCAGCATGTATGTAATTACACAGTAACTTACATAAATCTGTTTTTACTTAACCTTAATGACAGGATGATGTTTACCGTGTTAAACAATGATTGATAACGGTATGTCATGCTCATTAATAATGTGTGAATTTAATAGATTTGGGAGAAGATAATTATCTTACATTACTCTTAGTAGATTAAAACAAAGAAAATGTTTTGCATTCTTAGTTTACATGATACTTTTAGCTCAAGCTTTGCTATTTTAGTGAAGTCTGTTAACACTCTCGGGGGACCAGGTTACACAATATGTACTGAGCCATTAAGTCGAGGTGTGATTATACAATAACTTGATGTCCTCATAAAACAAAGGCTTGAACATTATGATTGTTACCTGAACATTTCTTATCCCTACTTTATCATGTTAACATGGTTAGATACGGTGATCAATGTCATCATTAGAACAAACAAGTCTTATTTGTGTTTAAAGTTCCTGTGTTTTGACTATAAAAGTGGATTTAAATATCAGAAAAGCGGACCTAGAGGGGACACAACTTGGCTTCAATCCTAATGAAACTTGGTCAGATTGTCACTTAATTGCAACAGGTGGTTAATAGATTGATACTCTAACCTGTGTTTGTGGCCACCTCCAAATAAAAACCACCCTGTGAATATAAGCCATTCTTTGAAAACCTATCATTTAGAACAATCTGACCTCTGAATAATGGCCACCTGTCAACAAAGGCCACATTTTGTCTTACCCATGCGCAGCCTTTGTTCACAGGTTTGACTGTACATGTATTTTAGGATATAAGGTAAATGTTGGCTAGCTTAGTTATAGTTAAGAGCATGTTTTGTAAAGTATGAAGCATGTCAAGTGTAATTAATGATAAGTAAGCATTAAATGTTTAGGTCCCCATACGAATTGATTTTCACCTTGACTGACCCTGCGTAATATCAATTAAGCACACTTTATGATTGATTTAACTCATTTTCTGACAGATTTTGATTGTTTGACTGGCTGGTCAGGGATATTAATGTTGTAGTTGGTGTTCTAATACCTGACGTGATTATCCTATAGTCTGTGTGTTGGACACTGTATAGCTGTCAGTGGCCATAAACACCCACCATGTTCAAGCTGGTTTAAAAATGACCAGAGATATGGTCAGTTTGATTAGTAATCAGAGGAAATCAGTGTGACTAAAATCTAGATTAAAGGTTCATTTATGTATCATGTATGAATCAGGTAAAGGGAAATAATTTAAGGTCAATTTATTTTTTTGAATAAACAATGTCATTTAGTGTGTTTGACCACACAAACTATAGACTCATTTTTCTGTTGGTATTGAAGTATGAATCATGGTAAAGGGAGGTAATTTAAAGTTTAATTAACAATAATTTACTAGCATGATATTGTACTACATAATATACATGTATATAAGTTTAACTATGTATTTACCATGTATTTACTGTGCAGATTAAAGATTAAGTTTTTTGATGTCAATGCTTATGACTGACTTAAATGTCAGCTTAGAAATATTGAGTTTGTTTACCCTTGCCTCCAGGTTGGAGGATAATCCCCTATGAGCAAGCATAATGTCAGCATACTTAACTACATTCACTTATAATCCCTATGATAGCAACATCATATGCTTTGTGTGATGATAGACTGACCTTCAGATGTTCATGATTAGAACTCTCTGTTCCCTGTGGAAGTATTAGGTCCAAGCAGACTTGTGAGGCTCTAGTTTGCATATAGATTTCAGAAAGTTTGGAGCCTTTAATTGATTTCCTGGTATATTGATGTCATGCATTGTGGTGTAATGAAGTATTTTGTGTATTTTCAGATCCATGAGTTATGTGGTGTACCTTTAGCATCATCAGGATCTGGTGTAGAATCTAGATCTCCACAACCTGGTAAACTGAATGCAGCATTCCCCGAGGTTTGTACTATTGACCTTCTTGTTAAGGCCTACTGATTGTTGTATTGACCTTCTTTCCTGTGTTACAGCTTACTGACTGTTCGTGTTAAACTGACCTGCTTGCTCATGTTACAGCCTACTGTCTGATGTAATGACCTACATGTTCTTGTTAAAACCTACTGTCTGATGTGCTTACCTACTTGCTCATGTTACAGCCTACTGTCTAGGGTACTGACCTACTTGCTCTTGTTACAGTCTACTGTCTGGTGTACTGACCTATTTGCTCTTGTAACAGCCTACTGTCTGGTGTGCTGACCTACTTGCTCTTGTTACAGCCTACTGAATGTTGTCTTGACTTAATTGCAATTGTAACAAAATCTTACTGGTTCTTGCAATTTTCTACCAACTCAGTGATATGATATTGTGTTAGTGCCATAGAGCATTAAATGTAAATACCTCATACACATACTGGTACCTTGAATCAGTTCTACAGAGCTGAAAGAATCCCCCTGAATAAGTCAAGATCTTTCATTTTGTCCAAAAAATGTGCATTTGTTCTACAAATACGTAAGTATATTAGATCCATTGTTTGTGACTAAGTCTTTTTATTTATCTCCATCTTGATGTAAAATTTTTTCTTAAGCATTTCTAAGGTTTGATGGTGTTGATATTTTTTGTTAATTGAAATGCAATTGGCTATAATTTAGTTTTTCAGCCACTGTGTAAAAAATCATCCAATGACCAGTGATTTTACAAAATATAACTTGGATTTATATAAGGTAAACTTTATGCTTAAATATTGATGAACAACAAACTGCCTCCAATACATTACATTTTATTGGAGTTTTTGGTGCTTATGTAGTTAAGAATGTTTATCTTGCAGGTATCTGGGCCATTATCTATGGACATCATGAAAGTCACATTGGATCTGGTAGACTCTAAAGGTCTCTATAGCAACCTGGCTGACAAAATATGTTCTAATAATGTTAGGTTTGAACAAGATCCACTCAGTGGTACATGCTGGAATGGTACTGAGGTTTCAGTGTAAGTACAATAATATCTTGTTTCTGTATATAGACCTAAAATAGGAAACTGGCTTAACCCTTGACCTTCTCGACAAGCAACCTTACATGGTTTGTTATAAATGAATTTCGTTGCTTGATGAGGCAATTTTTAATTACGCATTAATTTTAAAAATTCCATGGCTAACATAAGCATTGATCAATGATCTGAATGAATTGACCTCTGACCTGAATTGATTGACCCCTGACCTTTAGAAAGTTTTCTTGACCTTGACATGAAGCACATTTTTTTTTTAAATTTCCCTGGAACACCTTTGCTGGACTTTTTGTCTAGCATATGTTATGTTGACCCTTGACCTAGTGCAAAAGTACTTTACATTGAACTTAAGTATATCTACCACACATTTGGCCTGAAGTAGGTTTATTATCACTAGACTCGTATTATACCACATTGTATCCATATATCATATCAGTTACTGACATAATTATTCATTTTACATAATACTTTAATGCTGCTAAGCATCTTTAAACCTCTCATCACTATTATCCAAGTGGATTACCTACATGATGATAAGCCGTAAAGAAAAAAGACTGCAAGTTTAGTTTTTCTCATAATCATCTGCACCTACTGGTTTTGCATGAATGGAATATTTTCGAACACACTGAGAGATTAATCCTTGCATTAAATCCGTAACACTTCAGTACTGTCAAAATATGTGCATAGTTTAGATTGTATCATGAAATTCTCCGGTGTAGAAAACCTTAGCTGACTTAATGTTCCTGTTTACTCAAAGTTTAGACAACATGTAGAGATCATTACATTATGTTAGTGTAAACACTTACATCATTTGCATGCTGTTGTCACTGAAATAATTTAATGCATTACAAATCTGTTGGAGACATTTTTATCTTTTATTTAAGTCTGACCTTTAAAAGGAATTTTGTGTTGCTATTTCAAAATTTGTCTGTTTAGTTTCCCAGTTTTTGGTAATTTTGTAACTTTGGTTATTAAGTGCCTAATGAAGGCAAACATGCTGTCTCAATGTGATCTTATCAACCCTTGAGTATACTTCTACACTCTTGACTGGACTGTGTTGTTGTTTTCATGCATATTGACTTGAACTTGTTGCAAAATATTTGATGAGCGTCTGGTTTGATGAGACTGCAATGAAAAACTTTTTATGGCCCGATGTTAAATTAACATATTGTAATAAATGCATGTGTTTTTATGTTTGCTTGCAGTCAATATTTGATAAAAAACATTGATATTTATGTAATTCTTATTGGTCTATGAAGTGTTTTTTTTCAAGTTAAGTTTCTAATCTTTTCTGTGGACGCCGTTTACTCAGGTTGCTGAATTGGTTTACGTGTGATAGACTGTTAAATATTTATACGTCTGTCAGTATAGATCATTTACCAGTATCATTGTCAAGGGACTGATTTTGTTACTTTAACTACTCACCATCAGTGACATCTTCTGACAGCTATAACCTATAACAGACCTTGTCATTTTATTATTGTTGGTTTTATACTCAACCCAGTCTTTCATTTTATTTTGACATTTACTGAACATTCCATCCATGTTATTACTTTTTGAAACTGATATATTTGATAACCATGTCATAAAGATATGTTTATTTGTTTGAATGTTGTTTTTTATTCCATATGTTATAAGTTGACCTGGAATGTCTATACTCTTGCTGTCATCTTCTGTGGTATGTCCACTTTAATCTTCTTGAATTCATGTTCTTTTTACCTACAGTCTGATTGATTATTAAAAAAAATATTGATCATATAAATTATGTCTAGCATAAGTATTTTTGTTTCCAAATCTAAAGACGTGATATATTTTTGCAGCAATGACCTATCACAGATATAATGCCCTTGACCATTGGCTCTATTGGCCACCTTGACCTTTAACATGTTAGTCTCCTTGTGTTTCTACTGTTTGGCTTACCTTGATCTTTTAAGTGTTGGTCTCCTTGACCTTCTACAGATTGGCTTACCTTGACCTTTAACATGTTGGTCTCGGTCCTTGACCTTGATCTGTTTTGCTTGCTTAGATCTTTTACAAAGTTGCTTTCTATGTCTTAGTATTTGTTGTTTTGACCTTTAAGGCAGTGTTTCTCTCCTTGATGGCTATCAATGTTTTTTAACCTTGACCTTCATTTTGATATTTAAATTGTCCTCTTACTCACTCTGAATAAAATCAGTACATATAAACTGGGTTAGATGAGTGTGTAGTGTTTGACGCTCTCATCTTTTACTGAGGTAATAATTTCGCTTCACTCTATTTGCATTTGTTGAATCTGGATGTGATCAACAGTTTGTCAACAAAAGATAGACGTTTATTATTGATTTGTCTGTTTTCTGCATTTATACATCAGATATATCAATGATATCCTTGTTTGGATATGACAGCATATGCAATATGTTATCAACTGTTAATATTAGTCATATGATACAGTCAAATTAGTTTCCACACCATAGGCAGTTATGGATATTACATGTTAATGGCTGACTATGTTTGTTCTCTCAAATTAACAATTAATCAAATATTTAGGAAACGTATGTTTTCTGAACTGTATCACCGCATGCCTGATTTCTTTGTTGCTCAGTGAGGAATACTATTATTGTTTGGTTTGTTTATTATATATGATGTTCATGAATCTGACAGTGTCTACAGGATCAAAAATACTCCAGTGATTTCCTTGGTTTAACCCTTTGCCTCATAATACCGCATTTCCTTGCAGCTGAAGTAGATGACTTTTGAAAACATTGTGGCAAAAGAAGCCATTGCTGGTTATGAGTAATGGCTTCCTTTGCCACAAATGTTTTCCACTCTGTCAGAGAGAAATAAGCCAATTTTCTTAAATGAATTGATGTTTTGTATATTTGCTTTGAATTTGAGTCCAAAATATGCTTATGAGGCAAAGGGTTAATACTTATAGCTTTGCAATTTCTTCATTTGTCAATGCAGACTTTTCAAACAAAAATATTAATTTTTGCAATGGACTCATGTGTTATTATTGTCCTGTGTTTAAGTTAATCATCACATTGTTCATGCTTGGTCTTTTTTCTGTTTCCAATTTTAGAACACCCTTGGTATTTTTGATGTATTCACAGATTTAGATACAATTTAATGTATGACTACCAGAAACTCAAATTTCTAATTTTCTGTATGAACAATACCAGTCTGAAGAAAAATGTTATCAAGATGAAAACATTTGATGTTTAATATATGTGCCATACACTCTGACATTCACTGATCCCTGAGTAAATCATGATTTCATGATCTTTAGTATTTTCGAGAAGTTTTCATTTTTCAATTATCTGCGATAGACAGTGTAACTAGCTTTATCATGCTAATATAACTCTAGATTACACTATCAGATTAGTTAAAACATAGATTTTACCAATTATGCCTGATAAAAACCCCCTAGAAATGTTGTAATAGCATTTTATTAACAAGATTGTTCAGATTTACAGTAATACAGGAAGTTTTTCATAGTTCTTGTTATTTTACCTCCGCATTGAAGAGTTGTATCTGATGCAGACGGCAATGTGGAGCTTGTTACAGAAATTCTTGTATTTCTCAATCCTAATGAAAGTAGTTTGGAAATCATTCAAATCATTTTCAATGTCAAAAAAATTGATTAGTTTCAATGAGATGGAAAGTTTTTTCGATTAGAAACCAGATGAAAACACTTTATTGTAGATAAGCCTGTCAAAAAGTTTTGACAGAGTATAATAAGTGAAGTAGACCTTATGTAAAAGCAACATTTACTTCCTCATACATTGAAGTCCAATTAAATGGGTCCAAGGGGATACCTTGGGCCCTTAAAATCTGATAAGTGTGATGTTGTTCTTTTATTTATTTGGACTTGAATTTTCAGTCAAGATAATAGAGAAAGCACCTAAACATGGTATTTCATTCACTCTATAAACACAGCCCTCTGGTGTTTGTTCTGAATGAACATTTTCTTCATAGGAAAACGTTTTGTTTTTTCATGTGCTGTATTTTCAATTAGTTTGTATTTCTTTGTAGAAGATATTTTGTAAAATGCCATCCAGTTAAAGAGACTTTTGCATCCGTTTACTGCTTACATAACTATTACAAAACACTAAAGCTGTGTTATGTTACGTCTTATCTTCTCAATATCTTGGAAGTACCTGAGTTTCTTATGAAATTTGCTCATAATTATTTTCCATTAATTTTTTGTGCATGGTTTTTATGTGTTAAAAAGTGAAACAAGCTGGTCACATGATCTGTTTGTTGTAGTCGTGCATTTTAACATCAAAAGAAATATAGCCTGCATTAAGATACCAGTCTCTATGCACAGTGATTACATGTTTTCATAACCAATCCAACCATCGGGTTAAAAGCTTTTTATGATCAGTGCTATTCATATTTCACCATAAAGATTTTATTTCAATGTAGCATGCATGCGAAAATGCATAAAATTACAATTTATGAGGAATTTTTCTACAAAAGCACAGCAGTTATCACAATATCACAAACTATGTTGTAATTCTTTTTTTGAAAAATTTTCAAATTAAATTTGGTAATGATGCAAATTATCTGTCACATTCCATGTAGAAAATTGCATGATGATGTCAGAATATTACTAATTTAATTTTACCCCTAAACCTTAATTATAGAATGCTCCATGTTTGTATTTAGATTAGTCCATTAAACATTTTAGGGGTAATTAAAGTAAATGAACTATATGGTGTCATGAGTTGACTGAGAACATAATTTACAGCAATCTAAAGAGCGAATTGTCCATATGGTATTGCACTACTAATAGTATGTGGTTGTCTTCCATCATGAAGAATATTTCTTGTAATTTTGTACATTGTCATGAGCCATATATGAAAAATGATGAACTGGTATTTTGAAGTTAAAAAACATTTTATTCAGCATTGCATTGAGTAGAACCATCGACCTTCTGTAAGCTAGCTTGATAACTTCCCCCCTTGTGAAATTTGGTCCTGAGTGAGATTCGAACTCACAGTGGTGAGGGGCTCGTGATTACGAGTCAGAGACCATAACCAATCAACTAGGTGTCTCTGTGCTGTAGCAAAGGCTCTGTGTCTCTATAATGTACTCTACACTTGTTTCATCTTTCTTTGAATGTCTTTATTACTGATTCCAATGTATAAGGTAGTAATACTACTGTACAAGCCATACGTAGCTGCTTGATTCCTTGCTATGACAATAAATATGTCCAGAGATCTACTTATAGCGATGATATATGTCTTTACTTGATTATAAAACTGTCCTGTTGTCTATCTGATGCTTTGAATTCTTATGAGATTTCTACAGATGTACTTGTACAGTCAAACATGCATTAACGACCAGACATTCTTGTTATCATGACTTGCTGTTAAATCATTCATTTATTAATAATAATTTAACTGATGGTAATTGATTTAAGTTCATTCTTTCAGCAAGGACACAATTTTATTGCCTGTTTATCAGGTGGCCATGTTATTCACGATTGACAGTATCTTTTTCTTCATGTTTGGTGAAATAAGAATACATGTAGGCCAATGTAGCTTTGGAAGTAAATTGAACTTTCCAGTGTTCATGATATGATATCTTAATCTCTCATAATGTTTGACTCAAGTATTTATCACATGATCTGATGGATATTTTTTATATCTAACATTGACCTTGACAATTCTGCCCCTTGGAAACTGGTCTGGCATTGATAATGCTGCCCCTTGGAGACACTTCATACCGTCAAAGTGCATGTATTGCCATGGCACCCTATCATTTATTTTGTATCTTTTATAGCTTTCAAATGAATGTATTTTATAAATGACTTGCTGTGTATTATTGTTGTATCTGACTTTATGGAAATAATAGGTAACAATCCTGCTAGAGTTTGTCTAAAGTGACATTGTTGTCTTCAAACCCCAGACGAAACTTGAGAATTAAGTGTTCCGTCATTGTTGATCATATGAACTTGAGGAAATTATAGAATATCTCCTAATAGATGCCCCACCTCCTAATTATCACAGCCGTCATTATTGAGAAAATTAAGCATTGTTACACACTGTAGATGCTTTAATAATTATTCAGATTATCAACAATACATTCAAAGAATTACAGTCAAACCTTTGTGTGTTGCCACCTCTGAATAAAGGCCACCTTGTGAATAAAGGCAATTGTATGAAAAACCATCATTGATTATTTAGAACAAACTGACCTCCAAATAAAGACAATTTGTCTATAAAGGCCACGTTTTGTCTTTCCCAAGGGTGACCTTTGTTCACAGGTTTGACTGTACTTGTTTGAAAAAAATTTGTAATCTGTGATTGTCAGGAACTTATTTTAGGGAATATTTGGTATATCAATTTAGATTATCTGTTTCAAGCTTGGGATTGTCTCCCTAAAATCATTGTCTTCTTCTGTACTTAGAAAGCAGACAGTATGATATGTATGTTGTCACATTTAAACATCATAAGGGTGGAATTCGTGCCTGCTGACTGAAGAATGAAGACATTTAGAAACTCTTTGCTTTCTTAAGCTTTGATTTGAACTTTATAATTTTGATCTATGTTACATTCTAGTAGACTTTGATGGGAAATCTATAGAAACAGTGATACTGACTGAAGAAGACAGCTTTCATATCAGCTTTATAAGATCCAAAGACTATCATGGCATGTACAAATCTTCCTAATTGTTGGATTCTATATTCTATTATTATTTTGTTACATTATTACAACTGACCATTTATTAAATACTTTATTGAGTTGTACACTTAGTCAAGTTGCAGCATCATGTGGCACTCTTTGACCTCAGCAGCATCTTCTCTTGTGGCACTCTGATGTCAACAGTATCCTGTGGCACTCTTTGACCTCTACAGCATCTTGTGGCACTCTATGACCTCTACAGCATCCTGTGGCATTCTTTGACCTCTTCAGCATATTGTGGCCCTCTTTGACCTCTACAGCATCCTGTGGCACTCTTTGACCTCTACAGCATCCTGTATCATTCTTTGACCTCTACAGCATCCTGTATCATGCTTTGACCTCTACAGCATCTTGTGGCACTCTTTGACTTCTACAGCATCCTGTATCATGCTTTGACCTCAATGGCATCCTGTGGCACTCTTTGACCTCAGCAGCATCTTGTGGCACTCTTTGACCTCTACAGCATCCTGTGGCACTATCAGCGATATTTTTCCTCCTTTGTTTCCGTATGGTAAATGGAACCTTCTCAATTGAAAATAAAGACATTTCCACATTTTCTGACCTAAAAATTCCCAATATTGGCATCACACCATGCATTTTCCTCTATGGACTCGACCTGGACCCTTTCCCAAAATTGCAAAAAAATCACTGACAATGTATTTCATATTCATGAGATCTGATGATTTCATTGTAGGTTTAAGTAGCTAATGAGTATTGTCACACAAAATCTGGTGTTTTTGTTGTTCTGATGAATTGACAGAAGTTGCCTTGGAACTTCACAGATTGAAGACTGTCTGGCTATAAGTTTATATAATAACTGTTTTCTTGTAGACAGTATGTGACAGGACTTTGGCATCCCATTCATTTTATGGTGCATATAAATGTCAGTATTTTCATATTATTGTAGAAAGTTGTTGTTCCATTAACAGTTTGGCTATTTCTAGTTGTTCAGCTGCACATATGCATTTGTTAGTTGTCTGTACAGTCAAACCTGTGAACAAAAGCTACCCTTGGCGAAGACAAAATGTGGCCTTTATTGACATGTGGCCTTTATTCAATTGTCAGTTTGTTCTAAATTATTTTTTCAAAGAATGACCTTTATTCACAGGGCGGTCTTCATTCGGAGGTGGTCACAAACACAGGTTAGACTGTATTTTGAATGCTGGAATTTATTTTCATATTCCTGATAAGTAAAACTATTGAAAATCAAGTTGATGAACTGAATGAATGTTGCATAAAAGTAATGGTAATTAAATGTTTACTTTATATACCTTTTTAGAGTTTACAGCTTCCTCCCATGTGAAATTTGCTGCCAAGTGGGATTCAAACTCACAGACCATGGAGGCCTCCTTCATACTCTTCTATGGAATAGTCCTGTTATCTATTAACTTCATGTTCTAAGTTGCAAAGTTCTGAAAACCTATGGTTATATTTTATATTGAAAGTGATATTAGTCCTTCTTGAACACTCTGCCCCAATGTTTCTGTACTAAAACAATGATCGTAGCTTTAGGTAGCATCCTATAATTATGCATGTCTGTTACCTTTGCTTTCATTACTGATTCTAGTAGTTATTTCTTTACTGGATGACTCTTCATTGGTAAGGTGAGAAAAAAAAGAAATGAATTGTCTCAAGTGTTTATTAGTAAAGTAGCTGTTACAGTTCCTTCCCAGGTGCAGCGCTACATTATGTACTTGAAAGTATAATTGTGCTTTTGTACATTTCCCTCTCTGACTTCCATGCTTCTTTCTGTTTGATTTATAACTTGCCCCTCTTTCCTCTCTTCGACTGATTCTTCAACTCCATTTTAAGTGTATCAACATAAATTCTATGTCTAGGGCAAGCTGATTCTATCTCACAGTCTAAAGATTATCATACAAATTCCAGGTTCTATTTCAATTATTATATAATCATAATTTATCCATCTTCGTGATGAATTGTGAACATTAAAGAATTTGTAACCAATTTACCAAGTTTAAGTGAATTATTTTCTTAATGTGCATTAGTACTGAGTTGAGAATTATTTAGGTTAATTCTGTGTGAGGAATGATTTGAAAATCACAGCATTTTTCCTCAATTTGGAATGACTTTGTAATCTGTAAATTATACAAGTTTTCAGAAAAACTTGTTTTCTTTTAAACATGAATGTGTATGAAATGAATTGATTGTTCGAGTTTGTCTTGGAAGTGATGTCTGCACTGATTGAATAAACATTTTGTGGGGAACTTTTTTTTTTTGAACTGCGGAAATCATTTTATCAAGCCTAAATACCACGTAAAGTGTAACGACTATTGACTTAATGTATTCCTCTAAGAATTTTCTTACATCGGAATGATAGTAATTCACAGTTTATGACATAGCTAGAATTGTATTAGTGTGTTGAATATGGATAGTTACATATTTTGATGAAATGCCACATACTGCTTAGATATAGTATGATCTGATCTGAAGAAATAATGGTTTTTAATTAAAAGGTGTACTGCCTAAAACAATTTTCCATTTTTTTTAAAGGAAGTCTTAAATGTTAAAACTTGCAGCCCATAATTTTTTGTTATACCTATTGCGTAAACTTACTGGTATGATTATTTGTTATAGTCAATGCATGGTGTGTGGAATTTTTAACATAAATACATTTTCAGTTATGTTGTAGGATAGATTATATGTTCTTGGAATTCCTTATATGGTTATATGACTCTTCAGAAATATTTGGTCTTTTTTTTGTTCCTGAAACTAACTTCAGGGCCTTTGACTTTATTTCTCCCATGTTTACACTAAACATAATAGATTTTTTTTAATGGTTTGCCGTCTGCTGTCTCTAGGTTCATTTTGTCAATATGACCTGGTGTTGGTATAGAAGTCCTGTTGTTTAGTCTGGCAAAGTTAGAATTTCTGTCTGACTGATGAAAATTTTCCTGACCGAATATATTATATTAGTAAGTGATAAATGCTGTAAATTGTGCCTGACTGCCGGACATCTGGTCCGGTACTCGCTGAAAAGTTATTGGACCTGCTTGAAATTTGCCTGACATGTCTGATGGTCTGCTAGCTTTCAGAAAGACTGTTACATACAACCATAAGATGCTTAATTGTGAATTTGGTATCTTTTTGTGTACACTTTGTGTATTTGAGTTACTGGTATGTTGTTGTCAATCTGTATTCTACTGCATAAACATCGCCTGCTTTATTTCTCTGAAAATGCTTTACAAGTCCAACGACATGCAGTGGTACCTTGTCAAGATTTCTAACAGCAATTAAAGTTAGTAGGAAATCTGTCAGCTGTCACAACATATTGTGAAGATACAATTTCAGACTTGTCACAAGTTTTATGTGTTTCAAAATACATGTTTGTGTCTATTTCTCACTTGCTCATGTTTTATGAAGTTTGTTGTTCATTGAGTTGTTAGTGATCTGTGCATTGTTGGATATGTAGGGTCCGGCCTATGAATTCAAACTAAACATTCCTGTGCTCTTGTTTTTGATTGGTTATATATTGTCCAATATTGATTTAGACAGAAACTCTTGTTTATACCAGTTTTAAGCATCTGGAATAAGAAAGTTTTCGGTCTTTAGTTTATAGAAACTGTTATGTTTTATAATTATTAGGCCTTGATTGTGCAATTATATAACTCTTAGAATTATTCTTTTTATGTTATTTTCCACAAGCTGAATAATTGTTATATATTATGATATGGATAATTAGATATTAGCCTTATTGTGACATAAATATGATGTAATAAATATGTATCATTATGATCTATATTAAAATCTAACCATTACCATAAATTCTTGAATAAATTAATGTCTGCCCTCAGAATAAATGTAAGAATACTTGTTTTATATTTTTGTCATCAGAACATCTCTATAATGACTGTATTTAAGTGTATAGAAAATGTTTCTGGCGGATAATTGTCTACAATGCTACATAACCAGTTCTTCAAAAGTGCTTCAGATGCAAATCTTATTGTTATAAATGCTGCAAAATTGTCTTTTTTATCTCCACAATGAAGAGTATCTCTTCAAAATGGAGGTATTGTACAAAATTAATGGTGAAGCATATAGGTCAATCAAAACTAATTCTCGGTTTATTTGCTGAACTTCAAACTTTTGTCTCAGTTTTGACATACACTGGAGAGTTCTCGCATACTGAGGTTTGTATCGATCCACAGTGTGTCAAGCCTAATGTTTGACAATGACATCAGAAATGCTTGTAAATGCTAAGGCCCTTAAATCTACAAATATTATGTCTACATAAAAAGTAGTCTTTGCCATTTGTTTAAGTCTGTTGCTAATATTGTATGGTTCATGAAAACTACATGTATTTTTATGAAAGAGCAAAATATTATTCTAATTTAAGCCATATTTTGCATGTTCAATGCAATTATTCTATTCTGCTTTTTACTTGATTTTAACATAAAATTGCATAGCTTAATAACAAACTGAGCATGTGTTGAGTAACAATTAGATTGATTGTCTGTGATTGGTTGATTGGGTAATTGAGAAGACGGCACGTGATTATTACGTGCAGCTGCATTTCATCAGGCTGAACATATTCAAAGTTTATCTCACTGTGTTGATGCTGTATATGTGTCTGATTCTGTATGTCTGCACCTCAGATAATCTTGAAGTGCTTTAAATTGTTGATGAAATACGTCATAGGTTGTCATGATTCCAATCTTTTATATCGTTCTTAATACATCTTGTCAGAATATAATGCTATACACTGCTGGGAGCTGAATTTTGATATGTATGTATGTATGTTTGTGTGTGCGTGTGTGTGTGGTTTGAAAAGGATCATTGTTCTAATGAATTAACATACTGCCCTTGTGTGTTGCATTATTTTGAGGCAGTTATTATGTTATAGTATGATTGTGCAATATTTCAATAAGAAACTACATTACAGTATGTTTTTTATCAATAATGATCTTGTCCCAATTATTTTCATATTAATTTTCATTGTTATATAGCCCGTAAGCTTTGTGTAACTATCTATGCTTTTTATCACTATTTTTTTATTTTTTATCATTTTTATTGGTAAAAACATGGAGGAGAGATACTGGACAGTGGTTACTGTGGTTACTGGGTAAAAAAATTAATTTTGTTTTTATGTGATATTGTCATGTTGACAGTTCCTTGTGGAGAACAAGGTTAATTGTGCTGCAGAGTCCTGGAGGCACTGGCTAGGTTTCATTATAAGTCTGTCCGTATGTAGCTGAAGTATTGTTGTGAACAAACAAAAAAACTGAAAAAAAAAATCGTTATTGTTCTTTATCACTGAAATACGAAACAAACAAAAAATGAAGTCACACAAATATTGAGCTGATTAATCGCTGTTCACTGGCACTAGACATAATGGTGATAAAAAATGAAATATTTGTGTTATCACACATCATGCATGTCAATCAGACCATCAATCAGTCATTCAATCAATCATTGTTCTTTTTGTCATTTACTTAATTAATCAAAGCAGTCGACATATTACTAATGAAGTAACTTTAGATTTAATCAGTTAATCTATCTGTGGCAGTATTGAGTGAAATGTTGCAGTGATCTGGATACAATGTTCATGAAGATTTGTCTATCCTAGAACTTCAATGTGTATTGTTTTTTTTTTATCAATATGCAATGTTTATGGGGTTGTTTACTTGATAGTTTATGTACCAACCTGTTTGAATAGGGCCTTAATGTTTTTGGTAATTTGGTTAATTTGGTTAAATTCAAGTTTGACTTTGGGTAAATTCAAGTTTGGTTTTGGGTAATTCAAGTTTGACTTTGGGTAAATTCAAGTTTGGTTTTGGGTAATTCAAGTTTGATTTGGGGTAATTCAAGTTTGATTTGGGGTAAATTCAGGTTTGACTTTGGGTAAATTCAAGTTTGGTTTTGGGTAATTCAAGTTTGACTTTGGGTAAATTTATGTTTGATTTGGTGTAAATTCAAGTTTGATTTGGGGTATTTCAACTGTTTTTGGACTATGATTTATGGTGTGGTGGGCATCATTTAGTGAATGCTTTCATTCCTGTCCTGAAGGTCTTTTAACTCTTTCAGTGATAATTGAGGTAGGAAGAATGTGATTTTATGCTCAGTTCATATAATCTAAAACGTAATTAATGTATGCATGAACACTCCGAAGTGTGCTTCATGTTTCTGATAGCAAGTGCATGTTTACTTGTTAGATCTAAGAATATGTGTGTTGATGAATAATTCAGCTGTTGTATACATAACTTCTTGCAACTTAATTCATGTTCAGGCTTATGCTAAATATCAACACTTTGTTTTAGATTTGTTGTTTGTCCCTGATCATGTTTGTCATCTTTATAAAGCCATCAGATATAATCATGTGAATTGTGTTCATTTAACACTGTGAACTTGATGCTACTGTTCTGATTACTTCAGTCAGTATAAATTGATAAATGAAACAATAAATATTTGTCATTGTCATTGATATGAAGGTGGCAATTTGTAAGAGAGTCATATGTTGTTCTGATTGTCAGTATTTTTACTTTGATTTTGATTATTATAGTTCTGTCTAGGCCTATTTTGGTTGTATCCTTTTGTTCAGTTTTATGCTGTGTTAAACATTTCACTACATTCCACAAGCCTGCATCATTTCTAAAGAATTAAGCCTGTGCCTGACTTTGGAAAAGCCTGTTGCAAGATATTTTTAATTTCTTTGGCCTGACTTTATGTTCTTATCCTATGAATGCACTGGTATGTTACAGTCTCCCAGTGCTACACTTACCATTCGCTGAAGTTTTACATTTACCCTGCACCAGTCTGGTTGATATCTTAAAAACCTGCTGGTATCTTGTGGTTAAAGCACTTTAGCGTATTTCAGTAATTTTAAATTATGTGCCTACATTCCTATGGCAACAACAATGTTGTAACATTATCGACTGGGAAGATGTCGGTAGGACACTATTTGCTCAATGGTATTTCACACTGATTTTTTTATGATAGTGACGTATATGTTGAGCTATGACTGAAACATTCTTTACAGTCAAACCTGTGATCAAAGACCACCCAATGGATAAAGAAATATAATCTTTATGCACACTTGGCCTTTAATCGCAGGTCCTAAATATTTCACAAATTGTGTGCTGAAATGTGACTGCTGTTCTTGTGGTGCCAGTAACTTTGGTTTAGCTGAACTTGTATCACCATTGTGACATCACCTTACTTAAACACCTGTGTCGCTATGGTAACATCACCTTACTTAAACACCTGTGTCACCATTGTGACATCACCTTATTTAAACACCTGTGTTGCTATGGTAACATCACCTTACCCAAACACCTGTGTCACCATTGTGACATCACCCTACTTAAACACCTGTGTCGCTATGGTAACATCACCTTACTTAAACACCTGTGTCACCATTTTGACATCAACTTACTTAAACACCTGTGTCACTATAGTGACATCACCTTACTTAAACACCAGTGTCACTATTGTGACATGAACTGACTGATACAACACGGTAATTATGACATACCCAAAGCTATCTGATAGTCGAACAGATTGTGTTGTTATATTACTTATGGAGTGGTACTCACAAAAAATAGGAAGAGATGAACATTATGAAATCAATATGATGTATATGTATATAGAAGAAAAGGTAGGTAATTCCATCATCTGTGACCTTAGGTATCAATTCAGTATACTGTTGTCTGGTTTTTCTGTCTGTTAGCCAACCAGTATTGTGAAATCTAAGAGAACAAATGGATGAATAAGTCATAGCATTGTGAATGGGCTGGATTTTTATAAGAAATAAGTATGCTCAGAAAACCATTGTTTATTACTGTATTTATGATTAGCAAGTGGTTTTAAATTGTTCTTTGATCTGTCTATTATTCTTCATCAGATTAATGACAAATTGATGTACTAGATGTGAAATGAATAACCGTTATTTGATGTAAGTTGTGATGGGAAGCATATTGTCAATAATCATACAATTAATTTTCTAATATTGTACTTTGTGATGCCCTTTTTGTAACAAGGGCACCGATAGACCAAAGAATGTATTCCATCCTAAAGCACTGTTGTTTCTATAGCGACGGCTTCTACAGTTTTGTTTTGACCAATAATCATTCTTGTAACCAGTTAATTGTATGAAGTTCTGGCAAATGAACATTGCTGTTTTTACATACTGACACATTGGGGAGACATGAAACTTTGATGACCCTGAAATTGCTCTAATGACAATATTTCATTGGGTTTAGACTGGGTCCTTAGTCTGGTACCAAGAGAGAGGAAACTTTTTTTTGATCTGAATATTTTCTCTTATTACAAAGACTTTGGGTTGATTAGAGAAAGTACACCAGACACAGTTTCTCTGCCAGCCAGTCTTGGAAAAAAATAAGAAAAGACTAAAAAGTACTTCCACCAGGATATAATTATTTTTATTCAAAGTAGGAAATTGATTCCAGTGAAAAATGCATTGAGTGCTAATTTTCTTCCTCAAATTTTTGGCAATAGATGGATAACCATTATGATAAATGATGTATGGGAGTCCTACTTTTGAAGTAGATTTTTGTTAGGTACTTGTTATTTCATCGTAGGATTGTTGCACTGACTGTGGCATTCTAATGATTTCCTTCTGCGTGTCTGTGGAACTCCCAGATGTATGTATACGTGAGTTATTTTATCAGTTTACCAACATGTGCACTTTCTGATGTAGAGAATCAGATGAAATGTATTTAGCAGTTGTATTTTATTAGGCAAGACAACAGGACTAATTCTAAACACTCAGATGGTTGCAGAACTTATTTCTGTAGTTTTCATTGAAGTACCTCAAACAACCATAGTTAGTTTAAAACCTACATTTCATATTTATGGCATTTTTTTATCTGAAAAAATATTTGGGCGATATTTATTACATCAATCATTTCATAACATACTCCTATTTTCTAGACTTATGAGTGTTTCAAAATTTTGTTTACCTTTCTTCATTTTTGACCTTACTTTCTCATAATTTATTACATCATTTTATGACTTATTTTGCTTCATGTTCGTTTGGACTAATAAAGTGTGATGGAAAAATTTTCCTCTTAATCTTTTTTTTAAAATTCTCAAGTTGACATTGATTTTTATCTCCTTCAATTTGCAACAAATTCTGGTCTTAAATTTGATCATGATGTAAAAAAGTATTGGATTTAGTTGATCTAGTTTGTGTGCAAAATCCCTCTTTGTCTGACATTTCTATTTCAATTGCTAAAGTGCTTTCATTCCAATATTTTTTTGTAAAAGATTGCTTTTACTTCATCACTTGAATTTCCTGTTTTTAAGTAGAAAATAGTTGCTGTTGATTTGTTTGGTAACTGTCTGGTGGATTAATTATGTGCAGATTTTCAGGGAAACCAGTCTGTTTTGCAGAAATAATATTTTCCAGAATTATTTTGTATTTGGCTTTTATGGCTCCCTAGTAGACAAGTTTAATTTGTGTTAATTGTCTGGATGTGTCTTCTTGAGACCTTGGTCCACTCTGTGGTCGAGGTAACTGACCTTATTATGAATTATGTGCTTGTGTGATGTCTCTCTAATTTGGTGTGATTAATATTAAGGAAACCTGTTAAAAACTTATAGACTGAGTCACAATTTTATCTTCTTTGGGTGTGAATGTATTTGGATTTGTGCTAATGCTATGAACCAGTTTAATGTTTGATATGACTGGTTCTCAAAATTGTAATTTTATTGACTATATGTCACAGTATTGTCCATATGACTATGTTCAGTCTTCTTACAGTCTTTCTCAATTGTTATACCATTGTTTTATTGAACATGACATCTTTGCATGATTGCTCAATTAATTTAATATATTTAATTTGTGCATTATTTTATTCAGACTTGAATAGGATTGATTAAGATGATGTATTCAAACATCTTATTATCAGATATCTCCGTCTTTGTGTTATTCATTCATCAGATTGTCAATTACATTACCTTCAATGTTGTCTATGTTTGACATCTACTGGCAAATCATTGAACCGGGTAATTTCTCTATATGTACTGTGTGTATATCTGTCCCAAAGAAGTTTGACAGTTTTCATTCTTTTGATGACATTATCTCCATATACTGATATACTGTTTATTGATTTAAATTCTATGGCTGAGTGCAAAGGCTTTAAGTTTTTGGGCCCATATTTCAATGAAATAGGACATATAATTTTTGACTTTGGGAAACTTGTTAAAATCGTCTTTTTGTCGAACTCTTAGGTGTGTTCGGTAAGTAAGGAATCATGATGTTGCATGTTTACTGAATGATTTAATTGCTGATTTACCTGATAAATATATCCTCATGCTACTGTCTTAGCTATTCAACTTGGATGTCTTTTTATAACTTAATGAATTTTGACGTTGATGAAGTTTTTCTTCTCTCTAACAAAAAGCCCATATCCTAAAAGAAAAACATTGTGATTAATGTTTGGTATGTTGACCATGTTGTGTTCGGAAATTGTCCAAATGACTACATATAGTGTGTATAACCAGGCTGTCAAACTTGTATACAGGGGCCATAGAAATAATACAGGGGCCAGAGAAATAAGAACTGTGACCTTTATGCACTGACTTTAGGTTTCATGAAAACACATGAAAAAACAACAAGGTCTGTTGGGCTGATGCAAATTTAGGCTCACAATAAAAATGTGTATGATTGTATAATGTGGGCTAACCGTATGGCTGACTTATAGTGCCATATACTTGAAGTTTAGCTCAATGTTAGAAATAACTTCAGACTGTCGTTAACAAGTTTAGGAAGTCAGATACCCAGATAATGTTATTTGATGGTCTTATTAATGGTATTTATTGTCTGCAAGCTGATATTGGTGTTCTTGTTAGTAAGCCATTATAATAGATGGAATCTAGGGTTCTGTTATATACACGTTTGCTGATGACACAAAAACCTGGTGCAATTTGTGAACCTTAAGGTCTCTCATGAAGTGACTTTTTTCACTGGTTAAATGCTGTTTTCCAACAATTTTTCAGCTATATACAGAGGCCGGTTCACCAAAGCAGTTTAGACTGTATACTGACCAGTATTAACTTACCCTTCTACAAGGCACCGGCAAAATCTCCACATGTAGAGGAAAATCGATATTTTTTTCAAATTTTCATGGAGGGGTATGTCACCTACTTTGACTGGGATTTGAACCCAGATCTCTGGGTTACAAGTCCTGCACTTGGACCATGGTCAGGGCTACGACTTTTTTCTTAATCAGCCATAAAATACGTGCAGTAGATGACTAACCTTCATTGAATTCCCATTTCACTTATATTATCTAGCACTATAACAACAAGTATTTGCTATGATACCTTACCATTGTCTGTTGTTGCGCTGTTTGATGTTAAAAGTCTCTGATGATGAGTAAATTGATTTCAATCATTCAGACATATTTGGTGCATTGAAACATTCTGTGATGTGGTTTTACAAAAGCAAGTACAAGTTGTGTGGTAAAAAATGAATCCATTTTGCAGTTCATTTTACCACAATAAAGTGAGTTAACGAATGACTCAGATTATTGAGTGAGATAATGGATTGTATTTTTACAATTCCTTCCCATTCATATTCCTAACCCTGTTCATAGCTTTTATTATGTTTTTTTCTCATCAGCTTTGATTGGTGTATTATTTTACACAGTAAACCTCGTATTCATCGGAACAGACTAGATTAAATAAACATGGTGTTGGTAAGAAAGTGGTATTTGTTTGTTTGTTGAGAATTATGCACAACTAAGAACAAATATTGATAAATAAAAACACCTTGAAATTAAAGTTGGGTGCTCATAGTATCGATGCTCATAATAAGTTTGAAGATCTGTGACCTCATAGTTTTAATATTTTCATATCAAATTAAATTCAAATTACTTAACTTAACATTAAATAGAATTTGATTTAAATGTATTTCATCTTTTTTAATTATTGTATGTGCAAGATATTTTTTGTGAAAAAGGGAGGTAATTTAGTACTGGAGTCACCATTCATGATTGATTGCATTCAGCATATCACCTCGATGCATTTTATAACTGAACAAAGGACTGCTTTTTCTACATTCGTCTATCTGTTTTTAAGTATGTGTGGGTGATGAAGAGGTCTTAATTTGCTTATTTTGTTTTTACGTGACATATAATGTCACTAGAATTTAACGCCGTTCTTCAACAATTCTTGAGTTATATACAGCGACTGGTTCACCTGACCTGTTTTCCTGGAATAACCAGTACTAACTTACCCTTCCTCAAGGAGCCGGCAACTTCTCCTCATATGGAGGTATTAATTCACTTTACATTACTAACCTGAATGTTCAGTGTATCAAACATTTTGTTGGTATGAGAATGAGCTGATGTTTAATATTGAAAAACTAAACATTATGTTGCACCCTCTATGTTGTTAATTGCTTCACGATTAATGAGCTGTTATGGTTTGTTGAACAGATGTGTCAGTTTTATAAGTAAGCTAATTAACTATTTATAATGTCACTTTTATACACTCATAGTATGAGATGTATCTTGTTGTATCATTTCATCCTATGTATAATTATCTTTTTATATCAGCATAGTGTAGTATTACCATTATGTTCTTTGACATAATTCAGGGCTATGTAAGTCCCTTTCTGACCTGCAGATTACATGCCCCCTCTTGAACTTCAAATCTTATGACCCCTCTCTGGCCTCTTGATCACATGACACCTTTCTGACCTCATGATCACATGACCATCTCTGACCCTCTGATCTCTTGATCCCTCTTGAGTCTCCTAATCACATGATAACTCTATAACCTCCGGATCACATGACACCTTTCTGGCTTTCTGAATGACCCATCTCTCTCCTAATCACACGATACCTCTATAACCTCCAGATCTCTTGATACATTTCTGACTTTCTGAATGACCCATCTCTCTCCTAATCACACGATAACTCTATAACCTCCGGATCTCTTGATACATTTCTGACTTTCTGAATGACCCATCTCTCTCCTAATCCCATGATACCTCTATAACATCCAGATCTCTTGATACATTTCTGACTTCCTGAATGACCCATCTCTCTCCTAATCACATGATAACTCTATAACCTCCGGATCTCTTGATACATTTCTGACTTCCTGAATGACCCATCTCTCTCCTAATCACACGATACCTCTATAACATCCAGATCTCTTGATACATTTCTGACTTCCTGAATGACCCATCTCTCTCCTAATCACACGATACCTCAATAACATCCAGATCTCTTGACACCTTTCTGACTTCCTGAATGACCCATCTCTCTCCTAATCACATGATACCTCAATAACATCCAGATCTCTTGACACCTTTCTGACTTCCTGAATGACCCATCTCTCTCCTAATCACATGACCCCCCTCCCCTGTGACCTCTGAATCTCTTGATCCCTCTCTAATCTCTTTAATCACATGACACCTTTTACCTCTAGATCTCATGGCACCTTTCTTACCTCCTGATATAATGACTCCTTTATCTTCCAGATCACATGATCCTTCTATAATCTATAAATGCCTTCAATGCATCCTCATTTTTTACAAAACACTTTTCATTTACTTTAGTGATTGTTTTTCTTGTCAACCTCTTTATGTAAACTCATTTTTTATTCCAGCTATAAAAAACCTATCACATCATCTCGTTCTAGCTATCAGTTCCATACTACCAGCCATATCAGCTCATTAAGTTAGTTCTTGCGTATTATTGATTTATGTGTTAACGTTATCTTCCCACGAACAGCATTTTTTACCTGCACAATATTCCCCGACTTTGCAGAAAATTTGGTTTTGGAATTAACATGTCAGTGATTGATTTTTATATTGTTGCTTAGCGATCCGTTTATTGTTCTTATTTGTTTAGTCTTCAGATAGTTTATAAAACTCCCCATGTATCAGAGAACAAGTGTTGTGGAAACAAAACATAGCAGGGACATTTTCTCTGAAAATCTTGTTCAATCACATTAGCTCTTCAAATCACATTTAGAGAGATAGCAAATCAACCTTACTCATATTAATTCATTATTTTCTTAGAGAGATAAAGATCAGTGAGGATTAGTTCGTGTTTTAAAACAATGGTTGTTGATCATGATGGCAAAGAATCAAGGTGTTACTTGTTTTGATTTTGAAAGATCAGTATTAATTTTATTGTATAAATAAGGCAGGCTTTGTACTGATGATCTTTTATTCAAGTCTAGACTGGTTCTGGGTGGCAGATGCCTTTAATTTACCTTAGACATTAATGATACTTTAGTCTCAGCCAGTATCAAACACAGACAGTTGTATTTATATGGTCCTATGTGCTAAACTGTGATGCTGATCCCCACAATATACTGATCCCCACTTTGTGCTGATCCCTCACAATGTGCTGATCCCCACACTGTGCTGATCCCCACACTGTGCTGATCCCCTCACTGTGCTGATCCCTCACAATGTGCTGATCCCCCACACTGTGCTGATCCCCACTATGTGCTGATCCCCCACAATGTGCTGATCCCCACAGTGTGTTCATACCCCACAATGTACTGATAGCATACAGTGTACTGATCCCCACAATGTACTGATAGCACACAGTGTACTGATCCCCACAATGTACTGATAGCACACAGTGTACCGAAATTATGCCCAATTTTTTAAAGAACGGAATATTATGTTCTTAAGTACAATGGTTGTTTATCCAGAAATACGACCACCCCACTATTCCACCAATACAACCACCTGTTTCGGACCGATTCATCATTTCACACTAAAATATAATCGGCTACAACGACCACCAATGCTTTGAAAATGCTATTAAGACCATTTTGCTTAAGAATGAAAGGCGGTTGTAATAGTGGGATCTTACTGTATATACATGATATCAAAGGAGAAATATTAAAATGGTGCATGTATTATTTTCAGGGAGTTATACTCAAATTAGAAACTCAAATGAAAACTTGGAGGAAAACTGGATAAAATATACATTAATTGTAAACGTTTCTGTATTTTATGTATTGATCCAAATGTGTGGCACATTTTTTTTTCAAATGAAAAATTGCAGAATTGTTTTTCTCTTCAGTCAGTGAACTGATCTATTTGGCATGTTTGATTAAACTTTACTACTGAAGCACTCTCTCTCTCTCTCTCTCGGAACAATATTCCCCGTTAGAACATAACTGAGCCAGGAATCTATTGTTCACATTGATGTAAATGGGATTTTTTACCCTAGTTGATTTGATAGGAGATAATATCTAACATAGACGGATTCATCAATATGATTAAATGTTGGTTAGAATCTATCATGCTGGAGGATCCTCTTTGTCTAAATTATATACAGACATACATTATAAGTGGCTGTAGTTTGATTATGTAATTTGATGTATTCATTGAAATGATACATTGATTTCTATATTTTTAGTCATGTAATCATACGTAAGTTTGAATACACAGTACCAGATATATAACTACATTGTCTGTTTGCCTTACATTTCCCATTTGTAAAAAATCCCTGACATTAAGGAATCATATTCATTATTGTGATTATTACCAATTTTAACCAAATGACCATATTTGTACATCAGATTCCTTGAATGGTATAAATCATAGGTATTCGAGTTTGTCTAAAGTTCTTGCAAGTGAGGTCATATTTTGTTTTTTTGTTTGATTTTTAACGTAAGACATGCCATCAGTAGAAATCTGTATCATCCAGGGACCCAAGTTAATCTGATTGTGTGATCACTAGTTTGTGACATAGATTTGTATTCTTCTGAAAAAAATACAACATTACCAATAATTGAACTTACTTCAGGGAGGAAATATTTACATATTGTCTCAGTCCCACTAGAATCATAAACAGATAAGTCGGCTATAAGTGTCTTACATTTTGATCCTTGCCCACCACTATATGAAGGGTATAATGGTTCTCAAGAAATCTCATTTCTACATTTATGTCCTTTGATTGTGCAGGCCTTAATTTCACATGCCTGATAAATTGAAATCTTATCATAATGTCTATTGTAACTTTATCCAGTTTTAAACAGAAGTAGATATAATAGTTGAACAGATGTCTAGTGTAACTCCCCCCCCCATCACGCACACCCAAATTTCTCCTTCATTGATTTAAGGTACTAAAATAGCAAACTTTGATAATTACCAGTTCTGGTAAATTTATACACATTTCTGTTACACAGCTTCCATTCTTGCATTGTTCCTCATTTCTTAGGAATATACTTGTTGATATATTTGTCTTTAAAGTCAGGAAATGATATTTCAAGCGTGTCTGTATTTCAATGCACTGTTGCCAAATTCCTGATGAAACAATATAATGATGATTCAAATTTTGTTGATTTTATCTGGAATATACAAACACTTGGCTGACATTTTATGCTTACTTGATCTATACCCTGTGATTGTTGGAGTTTAAATAAATTTTTGGGACTTGTTCCTTTTTTAATTTCGGCTGAGAATCCCTTGCTGGCCAAAAATATGAAGATAATGAATTCAAATTTTGATAAAATAATATTTGTTTGAAGCTGTTGGCAGAAGGCAGTTTTACTATCTGGATAAATATGTGATGTATCATTGAAAATACTTTCTAAAATGTGTGTGTCATGTTGTTGTTTCATAAAATATGTATGTATAGTCTGTTCACCCATGTACATTCTTCTTGTCTGTTTTTGCTATGATTTTAAATTTAATTTTGTTACCATTACTTTGACCTTGATATTTGGTTTTGTTGACCTTGACATTGAGTATGACATTGAAGCTGACCTTTATACTAATGACCTTGACATGTAATGTGTTGTTTTTAGTATTTTCTGTTGCTCAATTTGTAAATAGTTCCTACAATGTACATTACTGGTACAGACTTTCTGACTAAGCGTCTCTAGAATACAAGGATTGTTTTGTTCATGTCATGTTATTGGATTGCTTGTAAATCTTTGCTTGAATTAGTTTTAATTAAAACTTCACATGCCACTGTTCTATTGTTTTCTCCTTAACAACCAGCTGGTAGCTCCAGTTTATGTATTTTCTGGAAGCTTGCTATAATTAACATTCGAAGTATGAATTCTCATGAAATATTCCTGTTTATTTTATTTACTAATACGTTATAATGACCTGAACGTAATGCAGTTTATTCAGAACAGGTGAAATTTTGATTGATATTTTTCTCGTCTATTGTTTTAGTTTCCTCCGAGATGCAGTAGACGCAGACATACTGAGCCAGGCTCGTAACAATCCTGAAGTGAAGGTTTCTCTCGTACTTGACAAGAACATTCGCAGCTTGAAAGACAAAATGTCCATTGTCAACTTGGTAAGTTTTTCTTGTTCTCGCTTTAGAGAAAGTTATTTCCACGTCCTTTGATGTCCAGTCATGTAACTTGATTATTATGTCTGTGTTGTTGGAAACATTTGTGTCAGTTGCTTATGTCATTAGTATGATAAATATATATATTATATTTCTTGATTCTGATTAATAGTTACTTTTTATATTTTATGTATATAGTGACTTGTGGTTGAAATTTGAATTTAATATTATTAAATATATCATTTATGTGCTCAAAGCCTTTAAAAAAAGAAGAATAAAATCTTCTAGTTTTGTAACCATTAAAATTTCTGGTGCAAAGCAATTAATGCGTGTTCAAGTATAGCCTTAGCTATTTACTGGCATACTTTTTCCTGCTTCGTGGAATATCTTAGACCTAAAAATAAGGTTTGTTTCTGGTTACCCAACCAACCCAAATATTTTACCTGCTGACTCATAAGTTTTTACGGCATTCAAATCTTCATGCTATATTGAAATTTTCACAACAGTGTTGCCGATATATGTAAAAAACAAAACATAAAAGAAAAAATCCCTACCTTCTGACCCATATTTTTTTGGGCATGTAACCTGAAACAAACTTTTTTTGGGGAAGAATTTTGTATTGCCTCCTGTGTTAACATTTGTCCTAGGTCCAAACACAACATTACATACCTATGCATCCTGCCAATCATGAAAGATTCTTTCTTCCCCCATATTTCCTATGTTGTGGGTGGGGCAAAGGTCACATGACCTTTGAAGTAGTATTTTTCTGCAAACTTGCTGTTTTTAACTAAATCATTACTATTCTTACCATATCACTTATGGCTTTGTTAAGTTAATGATTATATGTAGAATTGGTAGAGAATTGATGAGAAAATGAAATATTTTTGGAACATTTACAATATTCTAGATACTTCACTTTAGCCTGCAGCATAGTCATGTTTGTTAGAGATTCGTTCATCCATTATGAAAACATGATCATATAATCACATAAACATGTTTAATTGGAGAGAAATGTAATTAAGCCAATTGTTTCTGTAGGTACTTCAGTCACATACGAAGACCGACAGAACACGACCCAAGAATTACATGATTTCTGACGATCCGACACAGATTGTGTATGAAGCAAGCGGGAATGGTAAACATATAGGACACATCAATATTGGAGGCGGTATGACCCTTGGTGATGATGAGGACTATGAATTGATTTCTGGGAGTGGTAGTGGGGAAGATTCACCAGGAACTGATGTGCATATTGGCACTGAAGGCGTGAAACCAGGAATGGACGTCATATTCCCAGACAACAAACCTTCAAACAGTAATATCATCTTTGAATATTGTCTTGTGTTTATTTTAACTTGGGATGGTTTCTGACTAGTGATCACTAGCCCCTCACTGCTGTGAGTTTGAATCACACACAGGATCAAACAAATTGTGCTTGTCACGAAGCTATCCAGCTATTTTATGGATGGTCGGTGGTTCTACCCAGTTGTACCTCTGGGGCTCTTCCTCCAAATTTGAAGCTGGAAAAGTCACTAAATGATCCTGGCTGTTGGTGTGATGTTAACCCCTCCCACATGAGAAAAAAACTTCTTACACAGTCATGTTAACCCCTCTCACACTTCTTACACAGTCATGTTAACTTGTGAATGTAAAGTAGACGATCCTTGGTTCACGTTTCTGTCAGTTGTATGATTGTATTCATGTCCAGACAATACCTCGGTACAATATCTTGCTGTAGCTGAGTACTGGTTATTTACCCATGAAGGAGTCATCGTAATTGATTAATATTTTAATACTTGTGAACATATGTTTCACATTGAATGTGGGGTAAATACATTCAAACCCCTATTAGTAGATGGTGTTCTGTTGTTGTCATGGCAATGTCTATCTGTGTTGCCACTCCTTGACTACATGTTTCCTGAAAATTGTCTTCTTGCATTTTTCTATTTAAATTTTATTTTACTAAATCAGCATCAGTTTATTCAAATATCTCATATTTTGTTGGAGTGCAAATCATTTGTCTTTTCGGTAAATGTGTACATTAAGTGGTTATCAATTCTTAACAAATTGACCATATTATACAGTCAAACTGTGAATAAAGACCATTCTTTGAAATACTGTCACTGATTATTTCGATCAAACTGACCTCTGAATAAAGCCCACCTGTCAATAAAGGCTACATTTTGTCTTTCCCATGGGTGGCCTTTGTTCACAGGTTTGGCTGTATTAATGTTTTGATCATTACTCTATTTCTGTGGATATCTCTATAAAACTTTTCTGTCATGTTCAAGTCCTGCATTCAGATTTTTATGTGTGCTGCATCTTTTGTCAACTCGATACCTAAACCCTTCATTGTCTTTTGATAAATTTCCCTGTTTAAACAAACATGAAAACAATAGATGGAGTTGTTATAAGTTAAACAGAAAATTCATGTATCAGTATGCTGAGTGACTCACTCAACAAGACCTGAAAACAAGGAAGTAAGAATCCTGTAATTGTCATTAATTTGTAACTTCTCATTTTGATGTTGTTCTTACCTCTCACCCTCTTTAAAAGTGTAATAATTGTACAGAATTTTCATTATGAGGCTCCACATCTTCCACACATTGTCCCATATTTATCTGTTTTCTGCTTTCTTTTGTTTTATATGAATTGTGAGATATGCTAGAATTGATTTCTTTTACCATACCCAACATTTTTCCACTGGTTTTTCAATTGTTAGGGATTTATCTTTATCAAAAACTGGTAAAGTGTCCATGCTGGTAATATTTCAATGTGTGTATTTGGACATAATCACACATGTCCATACTCAAATACTGAATTCTACCCTATCTCATCATTCTACATGCATGAAATATTTAGTCTCCGTCTTATTTTACTGCTGTATTATGTTCTGATGTGAAACGCACTCAAGTGGAATGGTTCTTGCATGCCTCGCTTAATTACTGCGGAAATTCTTGATAGCTACTCGAAGTCCATTAAAATATTCAAGGGAAGTTACTCTTGACAGTCATTTTAGAATCTAGTAAATTTACATTAGTCTCCCTTTGAGGGTCGTTCATGAAGTTTTCAGACATGAAGTTTTCAGAATTCAAACTAGGAAATATTTACAATGAAATAAATTGGTATAGATCATAATTTTTTGTATTTGTTTTTTGAGTCCGTGCTGACTTAAAAGTTTGTATTGAATAAATTTATGGCAATAATTGTTCCTCGAAACAGAAATTGAACATTCCTTGTAAATACACAATGATCAGTTTATTGTACCCAAATGTTTCGATTTCCTTACAGTGAAAGTTATTGTAAAAACAGTTTTTGGCCATATTTATATTTCTACTTTAAAAATTGATTTTGTGGACATGTGTGTGTATCGCTGACTATGCCCCTGCTGGTCAGTACTGGATTGATGAATTATGTTCGATGGTATTATGTCATCATCAGTCAGAATGTCCCTGAGATTGATTTTATGTCAGATGTAAGTTTATGAATCTCTTTTAAAAGGATGAAACATGTCCATGATTAATAATTTTCTGTATAAATTAATAGAAAGGGTGGCAAAAAAGGACAATAAAGTTTAATCATTTTCAATTACAGGACAGCACTATGAAGTTGATCAGGGCGGCAGACTGGGTCCAGACAGAACTAGAACACAAGCGCCTCCGCCAAGGAACCGTCACCAAAACACTGGAGATGGAGGCAACATGGCATCAAGTGTCAGCGTCTCATTTTCAGTTTTGTTTTCAGCTCTTTTGATGTATGTCTTAGCTCATAGAAGATAGTGACTTATTGATGGACACAGAAATTTTGTATTCAATTCTGTCAGTTTCATGGAATATGTAGACAAGTTGTCATGGCAAACATCTTTTTGCTGTATATAATAATTTGGGTTGATTAAGATTTTCTTAGTTTACTATTCCTTATGGAGGTAGTAAACTATTTGAATTTGATAAATAGCAGTGAAATTACTTTGTTGTTTCTTTAATATGCTGGTGTAATATTTTATAGAAAGAAAGCATTCCATCAGAGCATGCAAAAACTGGATTTTTATGTCACTAACAGCTTTAAGTTTGCCAATGGCGTGCAATTATTTTGCTTAAAACCTTTCTGAATTGAAGAAAATGTTGTCATGAACAATTATGGAACAGGAAATGAAATTGAAATTGGATTTGACTGAAAATGATTGGTTATGATATACTTCTGTGTCTAGTAGAAGGACATAAAATGGAATTATGCATTTGGTGAAAGTGTGTCAGTTCTTATGCATGTCTGACAGGTGTGATATTACAGTGATGAAATTATATACATGTACTTAAGAAGCATGAAGATTCAATTGATTGCATTTTCGTAAATTTCGAAATCTGAATTGAATAGAATATTTCCTGTAATTATATACTGTTTGAGTTTGATGAATTTATATGTAGCTATCATTATACATTATGTACAGTTTATGTTTAACTATAAAATATTTTTGTGAAATATTACTCAAAAATTGTTTATCCTGATTCATAAATTCATTCTGTTACTGCATAAAAATTATAATCTGTATCACACATAGAGCTCTAGTGGATAAATGAATGACACCACTTCAAAAATTGCTTTTATACAAATTTTTATGCTTTGAAAATAATTAAAAGCTCTTTATAATTGCTGGAGGAACTCTTCTGTTTTAATTGATTTTTGTAAGTTATTTAAAATGAATAGTATAAGTTAATTACAATGTTGTTTTAATCTCATGTCTTTTGTTTTTAAATACATGTTTTTGATATATTGAATAATGTGATAATAAAATAGTGCTTGTTGAAACAAACGATCAGTCATTTCACACTCATTTCTTAATACTAATACTTTTAATTCTAATCGTATTATATATATAGTAAAACCTCAATATTGAGACCACTTCCAGGACCTGGAAAATCGATTGTAATAATGAGGTGGTCTCTTTATCAAGATGAATTAAGAGGGAGATTTTGAAGGCCTGTCCAAAAATAGGTGGCCATTTTAATAAGGTGGTTGTAATATTGAGTGTGGTTGCAGTTTGAGGTTTTACTGTGATGATTAGTATGTTATTGATTGAGTGAAACAGTTAGTATAGTATGCAAACCAAGATTATATTCATATTTACCAAACAAATTCAGTATTTATTATAAATATAGTTTTAACCTATATTATCTTGTTATCATTCATCAGTTTATCTCCGTACAAAACATGTTGGTTAGTGGTTGAAATCTTTTGTACATGTACGAAATGTTAGCCAGATTATAGTTTACACCTGAATATATATATATATATATATATATATATATATGTATATGTATTAATTGATGGATTTCTTATACAATTTCATTCTCATGATCGAGTGTTGTTCCTTACAATATACATGTAATACAGTTTGATATTAGTTGTTTTATTTTGTTGTCATTGTGATTTTTGCGTGTTTTTAGAAAGATAATCCGAAATGTTTATTTGGTTAAATGCTCCTATAAATATTTTTTATTTGACAGACAGACAACACCAGTTCACAAACGATGGTATGTTTAGGTGCTGTTGCCATGCTGATGGAGATTCAAACTTAAAATTTTTATGAAACATTTAAAGTAAAGCACCTTTATTAAGTTGAAAAGACATTTCGTTTATATTTTAAAAGTGTTGCTATGGTAACATGCAGAAGTAATCACCATAATGTAGGAATACTTATTATTATTTTTGTGTATATATTTGAAAGAATGTTTTTTCAACAGGTTGTAAATATAGAACTTGAAGTGTGGAACTTGTGGTGTCAAACACACTGTGTATGCAAGCTTGTCATCCGTATAATTTATGTTTACTTATTTCTGAGTTTACAAAGAATACATTTAACATATATTTTGGAATTGTCAGTTTTTTAATATTGGATAAAAGATATTTATGTATAAATTTTAAATGTTTAAAGATTCTCAGTTTTAGAAAATTTATTCAGGCCTGAATGAAAAACAATATACAAAAATTGAATTTGGTAGGTGTGTTGAAATTATGCTTATAAACTTTCTCTACTTGATTATAAATGGTCAGTAAAATTAAACAGTGACTACTGGGAGTGTATATCAAAACCAGTCTTGAGTTATATTATAAACCAGTCCAGAATTATATTACAAACCAGTCTAGAGCTATTGTAGAAACCAGTGCAGAATTATGATAGAATAGTGACTTTCTATTTGTCAGTTGTTTTCTTGTTTCATTTGATGCTGATCTCCATTTGTTGAAAATAGAGTTTTATGATAATTGTTAACTAATTTGTGATTTTTATTCACACCTTTCAACTGATTGCAATTATATGATTCAGAATGCAATAGAAAACATGATTAAAGTAGCAGACATCCAATTATATATCTCTCTTTGCGTGTGATGCAAGACGGTGGTAGGAAGAATTCATGGATTTTATTAAGGTACCACTTGACAAAAAATATTTATCAAAGAGTCATGTGACCTTATGCAGTAATCTAATGCCTTATGTTATGTTTAGATGTGCACTTCCAGTATTTACTGTTAGTATATAACCTCAGGATTTGTATGTAACAGATTCAAGTGTTAGGAGTTGAGTGTGGATCATATAATGTGTGAGTGTACAATTGTTCTTACTTGAAATAAAATTTCAATGTGTATAATTTAAAAAAAAATAGAAATTATTAAAAAATCATCTTGTTTTGTTGCAAAATCTGTGATTGTATATGACACTACATTTCAAGTCTTGATTAATTCAAATTTCTGATTCCTGCATTCATTTATTGAACTTTTTGAAGACTAACAGTATTAAATCTAGTAAAAAAATGTCTTGTCACATTTTTGATGTATATTTTTTTAAGAAAAAATATAGATATTTGTGTCAAAGATTTCTATGATCATACAAGATGAGCTTGAAATGCAGTGCCATCATTTTATTTTTATCGTTGACAAAGAGCATAATTATTTCCTAGTAATTAATATTATTAATTTCGTGTGTTTTCAAATATATATCGTCTAAAGTTTTTTTATCACTAGACAATAATTAAGGCCAGAAAAAAGATAGTTGTGTGTTCAGTTACCTGACCGACCCTATTTTGTGACCCTAAAAATATTTGGAGATGAATTGTGCCTCTACTACAAAGAAGTTTTGCAACTTACCAGCCCTATTTTTTGGTCCAAGTAACAGGAAACCAGACTATTTTTTTCTGGCCTGATTAGTAGATCCTGTTGCATGTCTTTTTCACATTTTGTGAGTCAAGTTTATGAAAAATATCTTTTGGTTTAATGAATTATAAATAGTTGAGATGAAGTTATAACTATATTTGTGGTACATGTAGTACAATGCTCGGGACATTTTTAAAATTTACTATGAAATTATCTATATGAAGGGTTTAACTTTAGAGTCATTAGTGGTGTTATTGTGTAAAAACGTCGTTAATTAATTGTTATCAAAAGAAATTAATACTGGCCCCTGATTCATGTTTAGTCCACAGATCTATGATGTAATTTTATAAGAGTTTTTATTATTCTGTATTTCTGTATTTTCATGTTATTGTTACTTCTTTTTGTTTTATGATTTCGTGAGGATGGAAAAATAGCCTTTTTGTAAATAATTGTATATTGCTTTAAGCATGAAACTGTGTACATGTTTTTCATATTTTAGTGGTCTGCTTGTACATTACATGTAGACTTTTTGATGTATTAAAACCTCTTTGGACTTGTTTGATTAACGTCATCAGTATATCTGTGAATATTTTATCACTTTGTAGAAAATTTATGTCAGCATTATGTTCTGAGTATAAAAGTACCATAATTTCTGTTGATAAATTCCGTATAGAACATTATGTACTGTAATAAGTAGATCTTTTTAATGAAGATTTGAAAGCTTTGTACATGTATACCTTATATAAAGATTTTCATTAATAAAAAATGATATTTCTCCTGTTTTTGTAATGGTCTACTGATGAATTTTTCAGCTTGTCATAGATTGGTGAAAATTTAATCGAATCATACGAAAATAAGCGACTGAACTTGTAGAATGAAGGGATTACCAAGTTCTGTAGGAATTTAATTTTGTAAATATGCGTTTTATACTGATTTGATGATGCAGGAAAATACATCCTTTTTATTGTGTCATTGTATGTGTCTGTATGTATCATTGTTCATAAGTGTTCCAATTAATCATGTCTTTCATTTTTTATACATGAAATGTATAAAAGATTGTCTTATCATGCTGTTTCAGAAAGTTGGAATATTCATGCCTGAAGCAGTTGAACTGAAATCAGAGATCAAGATCAGGTCTATGATTGGTTGGCTCTTAGCACTCTCTTAAAATTGACCAATGAAAATGCTGTATTCTGAGTGTGGTCTCTGACTATAGTTTTATAAACCAGGATCCAGCTCACTCCTTAACCCACCATTTTGCTTGGTTATAAAGTAATATACATATTTTAGGGTGAAGCAGTCAACTTAGATAGACTCAATGACTTACATATAAGGTAATCTTCAAGATTTATCTTATATCAAACAATTAAATGTCTGTTTTATTGAAAAAATCAGATTTCTGGATTCGTGTTAATACTCCATCACTTAAATTTCTAATTTTTATAAAAAACATTTGTTTGCATTCAATATGCAGGCTTTATGAATTTATACAGTATAACCCCTCAAAACCGAACTCCCTGAAAATTGGAATTCTTTTTTTTTCTTTTCTGTAATCAATAGTTCAATGAAAACCAAAATTCTTTGAAAACCAGTCCTTTGGCCCAGTGCAGAAGTGGACTGGTTTTCAGGGTTATGCTGTAATAGCAAAGTTACATAAAATATAACATACGAGTTTTTCACATTTTTTGTTAGGATGAGTGGATAAATTGTTGTTTGTATTTTTATTTCTTTTATTTTTAATTCTGTTTGTGTCATATTTCATCTTTATATCTCTCTGTCTTATAAATGTAGTGATATTTTCTATTATCTGATAAAAAATTGTAAAAATATTGAATAAATATATCACGTTTTTATTGTATTTAGATTTTAATGGTGTTAATTTTTTCTATAAACATGTTATATCCACATAAGAAAATATTTTAAAATGAAGGTGCAGATTTTAAAGTGGTTAAAATTGTCATCAAAATTCTTTAATCTTGTACACGCATCTAGGAATCATATTCTATATTGTTGGTTATTTAATCCTTTGTCAAGAGCAAGGAATCTGTTTGAAGCATAAGTTGTATGCTAATTCTACGCATAATCAAGTTGGAATTATCAAGTTTTGATTAGAGGCTTAAAAATGACTACTGGTAATAAATAGATGCTTGTCATTTGTCATTCATGGTTACATCTTGTGACAAGTTACAAGTATTTTTATGGAATTGTCGAATAACTGCAACCTTTAAGAAATAAGGGCTTGAATAGTCTACTGTGCTGGGCTCTGATAAAATAGTGGTCCATAAGATGAATTTGAAAATGTTTAGTGACCAATCTCCACAAATTGAGAAATGATTTATTTTGGTCTCATTACTAAATTTTGAAGTTTGTGATTTAACTGGTTTTTGTCAATTATTACAGACTTAGCAGTTGAATAACTAAATTTTTGTGATATTCTTGTTTTTAAGTAAGGTGCCAATTTTATTTGTATCTGGGCTTAAAACCCGTTAGTACATGATTCTTGTCTTTTTTAAACAGGTGTAACAATACCAATACTGTATATATTGTGCTAATTATGTAATTAACTGTAATGATATTGAGGCCATTCATACTGTATCAATAATGTCTGCTGGTAATGCTTGAATAAATGTGAAAACTTTTCTATCAAAGTTTTATGGTTCTGTTTTTATTAATTTTACCATGTATGGGTTTTTGTTGTAGCTGAAACGAGAATAAACCTAGTTTGTAGAATGTCTTACATAGTTGATGTCACAATCATTTCCTGTCTAAATGATAGATGATGCTAGTTTTTTTCCACTGGAGTTTAATGTCGCACCAACAGTCAGGGTCATTTGGTGACTTTCCAGCTTTTGCAGTGGAGGAAGACCACAGGCTTACACCTGGGTAGAACCACCAACCTTCCATTCCTCACGTGTGAAATTTGGTCCTGGGTGGAATTCGAAGTCACAGTTGTGAGGGGCTAGTCATTACTAGTATGCGACTGTAACTACTCAACCACAGAGGCCCTTGTTGATGCTATGGATTGTTCTTCTAGCTCATCATAAAACATCAAATAAGGCAAAACAAGATAAATACTTATGAGAGAATCTAGGAAAACATTACTGTAAATATGTAGTTAATATTATACAAAATTTCTCACATTAGGTATCATTTCTACGCAGCTACTTTCTGTAACCTAAAAAAAACCAAAAAAATTACATTTCAATTAATTTATTTCCTTAGAAACCTATATACCATTTCAATAAAGTATAACAAACATTAATTGCACAGTGCAATGTTACCATACACTATTTATCTCAATACAAGCCAAATATTGACAAAACAAATATGACAACTATCACACACGATATTGAATATTGTGAATATTTTGCAATATAACATTCATTCTTATTCTACAAGTTTTTAACTCGTAGCAAGAGAGATAATGGTGGGATATAGAGATGATAACTAAAATATAGAAACACCAACTGAAATATTCTTATGTACGCACATATTAGACCAATTTTAATAATCCCAAAAATTCTGACAAACAAAAGAATAAAGGTCAACGATGATTTCACCACCTAAGAATGAAAAGGGCCGTCTGCTTCTTATCTGAGTACAGAGAGACCTCTTTCATTCCAAAGTTGACAATATTTTTTTTCAACTGAAAATTTTGTCTAACAGGTTAATAAAAGAATAAACATCCTGTTGAATGAGAAACCGTTATAATAATCATAATATCCACAAAGTAACAAATAAGCAAACATCCACATAACTGATAGTCTAAATCATGAAACATGAATGTATGAAAATAAAACCGTCAGAACACACATATAAATCAAACATTAATCAAACATACACAGGTAACATCTGTAACACAAGGTCCCAAAGTTATAAAACTTGAAAACAGTCTCCAAGTTCAAATCTCAATTCCATTCTAAAAGTATTATGGTTGAAAACAGAGATGATTTATGTTTAAATATATATTCACGTCAATTATGCTGTCACGATAATGTGTAAATAATAGCATTACTGTATGATCATAATTAACTTGAAAAGATTAAATGACAAGACGTGAGATTTGAGTGATCGATCTCAAAGTTTTATAACCTTGAACCAAGATAACAGCAACACAGATCAATGACTGGTTCCAAGTTTATCATCATAACAAGTAACCATCATCTTTGCATACATACACGTGAGATTTTTGAAATACAACAGGTTCCACTAATTTAACGGACAAATTCCCTGAAGTAAAGAAAGTGGTAAATATAATAATACAAGAAGAGTTTAAATTATTTAATTCAGACATACAGTCTGTCTAACAAATGCTGGAAGAATTTCACACAACAATCCATTCCACAGACATAATAATAACTTCATTAAATATTTGTGGTAGACTGAGATGAAATGAAGGGGATATATAATCCCCACCTGCAGTGTGCAACAAACATCATTTCTTACATCATACATTCAACATTCTCAGATTCACAAAATACTCCATGTTAACCCATACAAAATGTAAATTTTCTGTACATGATCACAACTACTGAAATTATCCCAATAACATCAAGATGAATTAGTGTTTTATACCCACAATGCATTTTACAAGTGCTGGTAAATAAATTAAAACATTTCTTTAGAATTCAACTGTCCAGTAGAAAATCATTTAATTATTGTTTGTGATTGAAATGTCATAGAATGTCAATCATGTAAAACAAGTCAGTAATATTGATATGATATTCACTTCACATAAAAATCTGAAAACAATTTCAATTTCAGTTAAGACCAGGCCATTCATTTGACCCTCAAAACAGCATTTTCACTCTTGAAATCAGTAAAATAAAGCTTTTGACTCTTGAGAAAGTGTCATATTTGCAATAAAATTAGAAGGAAATTTTGTTGACTCTTCGAATTATCATCAGCCAAGGATAACTTTTTACCCCCTACTTTTGATGTCTAGTGAAAACCCTGGTTAAGACAATACCAGATTCTCAAAAAATGTTCATAATGAATCATACATAACATTAAAATTACAAATTGAATGGATTGGTAACAAATTGTCACAGTATGAGATACACAGCATATGAACACATGACGATTAAACCAGAAATTACTTAGCTAATATCAAGCAGTTACTGGTAAACTATTCCATTCACATATAACAACTAGAGCTATCACTGAATAGTGATTAAAACCCCCCGCTAACTGGGGACAGACTGACTAACCAAGCAACCAATCAGGGTGATTCCAGTATACCTCAAAAACTTCATTTGAGGGGTTATAAAGAGCACAGTTACAATAGTTTAGCACTTAGTCAATATTTAGCTGCAAACAATACCGAACAAAAGTCAACTAAAAAAGGACAAAGTAACCATCAGTTTTTGAAGATCAAATCAAGCTGTTTTGGGTCTAAAATTGATTGATCTTGTTATAATACAGAAACAAACAAACCCATAATGTATAGTAATAAATTAATCACAAAATAATAACGTTCGCATTCAAGGTGTGGTGATATACAGTAAAACCTCACATAGTGACTACCAAAATATTACAACCCCCTTATAATCTGACTGGCTTCCAAAAACTCTCCTATAATTCAACTTAATAATGAGATCACTTTAATAATATGACCACTTATTTGGGTCATGAAGGTAGTCTCATTATCAAGGTTTCACTGTAGTTTTAAATGTCAGCTTTACAACAAAGACATTCTATAACAACAGGAAAAGAATAAACTACAGTGTGGGCTTAGCACAACAAATAAATTTTACCGGTTTACAAGTACATGAATATTACAATTAGGAAAATTTAATGCTCATTTTTACTCAAGAATTCTGAGGCGCATAAATATCCCAAAGTATGCCTGTGTTTAAAAAGCATTGTCATCATTTGTGGCAGTGTGAAGCATTAAATGATGTCTATCACACTAGACTAGACATTATGAGAAATTAAACATGGCAAACACAGTTCAATCATTTGACACAGCAAACAAATGATGCAATGGAATTCATATTATCAAAAATATTTAGCTTTGAAAGGAATATAAGATCTTTACAATGTCATAAACAGACCTTTACTAATGAAATTAAATTATGAATTCTGATAACACATAATAACATTCCCAAAGATTCTAGTTCAGTTATAAACAGAAGACAATCCAGGACATGAAAATGAATCTATTACCATGGTAACTGGATACGGCACAATTTACCTGAAAGACGCAAAAATCTAACAAAAGGGTACTAAATGTATCTCTGGTCAGAATGATATGTGCTCATGTGTGTAAGATAAAGTACATTAAATCTGCTTGAAGTAACAATAACAGGTTGCCAAATTGCACTGATAGTATAACTTACTAAGATAATTGTCACAATCACAACAGATCCTTACTTATTTAACACATAAAAACATCATATCTGCTAAATTCCAATATACCTCAATACATGTATTTCACTAATATATCCATAGTTTTACAAGACACGTTAATGTCTGCAAATTATAAACCATGTAAGTTACGACCTTCATTCACTGGAGAGTAGCTCACTCTTCAATGTGCTGTAAAGTCACAAATGGTGAACTGAGTCCTGATAAGAATGAACCGGAGAGCAGGAACTGCAACCCCATCAAGACAAGGCCTCGTTGACTGGACTGCATAATTATTGAGGTCAAAGGTCATTCATTTGAAGGTCAGCACTGATGAATATATAAATATATAATAAAGAAAATGGAATTGTTTTGACCAAATATGGTAATATCACAGATAAATCAGCTGTCTCAGTTAAAGTGGAATTTAAAGTTGAATCCTTGACCTCCACCATGGCCAAATGGGTTGAACCCATGGCCAAATGGGTTACCATGACCACCACCTTGTTGCTGCTCAGGGTCTAAAGGATCTTCTCCAGCATCATATTTTGCTCTCATTTCTGAAAATTGTAAAAAAGCCAGATTACAATTCAATATTCAAGACATCAGATATCTAAAACTAATGATTCAATGTGGATTACATCAAATCTTTTTCCAAATTACTAAGTCATGTCTCCATACTAATATCATTTCTACAATGCTTCATGGGCATGTTCATCAAAGAGACAAATTTATTTCTCTTCTTAGTATGGTTTCACATCTTGTTTTCTCAAACAATCCACGTTTTTTAACTAAAATAATGAAATAAAAAAAATCTTAAAAAAGGAAAAATAGAGACAATTCTTGTGTATAATTAGTATGTGATTAAGTTAACAACATACACGTCAACTACTTTTATCAGTTAAAATTGCTTCGTTAAGCATGATGCTGGATGTAATATTAACCATTTTCACGCTATGTTCCCAAGTACTGATTAGCTATATCCACTGCTGAATTAATTTATTTAATAACCATTATAGCATGAATCGAGGTTGTTCTCAGCAGTGGGGAGAATGTAAATACAGCTGGTTGTTGCTTTTCTATAAAATACATCAGTGTTATATTTATATTTTCTTAAGACAAGAGCTTTTTTAAAGGGTATTCTGATATAACAGATATATTGACTTATTCCAAACGAACTATTTTAAAAATGAATATATATCTAACCACTATCTGTTAGAACTTCTTTAGCAGCAGCAATGTCCATAAACTGTTTCTCTGCATGTTTCTTGTCTTCTCCCTCATATTTGTCTGGATGCCATTTTACAGCCAGTTTTCTGTATGCTTTAATTATAGTCTTCTTCTTGGCATTTCTATAGTAACCATGGTAACCAAATGATAACATGTGATTTGTTATAATATATATAAGATATAAGACATTACAGGGACTTGTATTACATATATATGTGTAATAGAATATATACATTATTTTATAATGGTCTTATCAGAACAATGGTTCACCACATATATACATATAGTTATGAATCTCCCTGAAAAGTTAAGCAATAAAACTGATTGAACAAGAATTATTGTACAATGGTATTTCAAGTAATGAAATGAAATACTAAGTAATAATATGGCCAGTTAGTGTAAACTAAACTAAACTAAACAGTATGGGGCATAAAATTCCAATAACGGTTATTCAAAATTGTCAAATTCTGTTGCATGTATACTAAACATGAAAAATAATGATTGTGTACATAGTCTCGACATCAGACAAGTAGGTTATATCAAGGAAAGATAAGACATACTGTTAAATGAGAAGTGTGATAACTGTACGTAAATTACAGCTAAGCTCACCTTTTTACACCTAAGATTTTATAATAATCTCTCTTCTTTGAATTTTTGAGCAATTTTTGAGCACGATCAATACCTTCCCTAGCTCTACGACTGTCTTGATCTATATTCATAGCTTGCTGAAAGTCATGCACAGCTGAAAATGGAAGTACTCATAAATCAATCTTTACAATAACATCTATGAACATTTCCAGAATTTATTATTCATCAAACTCCACTTAGTCAATTTGATAACTGATTGTCGTTCCATTTTCTCAACAATGAATTATAAACTACAGTAGCTGATGGTTGATAGTATTTTTTTTACTTCTTTCACTAAAATGGATACAACAAACACTGAACTTGAATCAAATTTTCTCGTCAAGAACTTTGATGTAAAAAGCAAGGAGGGGTGTAAAAATGTTTTCATGTTGCCGGAAAGTTACCAAAAGTGGAAGGGGGTCTGAGGGTTCCCCACAGTACACACCGGTTGATTTTTCCGGCTTCTGGCTCATTTCTACACCCCTTTAGGAAAACAGTCATCAATAGAAATGTAGCCTAACCTGATACTTCTACCATTCTCACTAGACAAATATTCTACAGCCTGATGTGCCAGGTGACACTTGACTAACCAGGCCAACAAATATCTTTATAGAATTTTACTTATCCATAAATGAATACGAGAAAGTCTAGAAAGGGAGTATCTTTTAACTAAGATTTTATTATATATAACATACCATCTTCATAGTTCTCATTAGCGATGTGTGCTTCAGCTCGATCACAGAGTACATTAAGATTTTCAGGATCCATATCTAATACATCATTACATGCTTTCAGTGCATCTGTACCATGTCCACCCTGAAAACAAACATGAAAACAGTATTATATAAGTAGACTACAGCTCCACAGAGTGGCACCATGCTCATCCATTCTATATGTTAATAAAGCCCCTTGTCTTGCAACTGTGCCTTGTCATGATAATCAAGCTTATAATAATCTTAACTTGGCAAAGTCAATTTCAGACAGTCAAACAAATTTTACAGCAAATAGTGGTATGGTCTTTAAAGAACAACATCTTCTGTAAGAAAACATGGACCTCTGACTTGTAATCTCTAGAACCTCACTGCTGCAAGTTGGAATCCCAACTAGGACCACACAAATTTCACATGTGAGGATCCTGTCCAGCTAGCAAATTCAAGCTACCCAAGGTCTTCCTCCTTCGTTGCTGTGCAACATTAAACCTCAAACAAAAAAAAGGAAACATGTTTATGTACAAGGTTCACTGAGAGCACTTACCTTAGCTAAACAGTGACATATATGAGATTTTGCTGTATGTACAAATGGAAAGGCTTTAGGCTCAGTTTTCATAATCTGTTTTGCCTTGTTCACACAATCCTCCCATTGTTCATTGTTAGATAACTCTTGGGATTCTTTCAATTGCTTGGCAAGTTTTTTCACTTTTTTATAAAAAGGGAAACATTCCTTATGGTCTGGATCCAACTTAAGGCACTCTTTGATTTGACTGAAAATATAAGATATAAGACACAATAAAACACAATAAGACGCAATAAAACAAATAGAAGAGTACTGCAGTACATCAGTGATTTTTTTCCTTCTTTGTTTGTTTCTCAATAGAAAATAAAGACATTTTTTCCCATTTCCTGACCTAAAAATTCCCAATTTTGGCATCACACAATGCATTTTTTCCCAACTGGACCGGCCCCGGACCCTTTCCCAAAATTGCAAAAAAAATCACTGGTACATAGTAGTACAAGACCCGGCTACTTAGCTCAATAGTGAGACTTTAGGTCTATTAACCTCAGGTATCCGGGTGCTGGCATGTGCTCTGAGAATATTTGGTTGAATGCATTATGTCTAACACCATTCATCCTCCAGAGCTGATTCATGCAAAAAAAATTTGGCAGTTATTACTAATACTAGCAGAGAACAATGTTAGTAATGACACAGAATCCTGAGTGCCTACTAATATAATTATGACTAAAATACTGCTGAAAACAGATACATTACAATCTGAAAAGTAATATTGATTATGTTCAGTATAAAGTCATTCATACACAATTTGAGTAGGTGCTTTGGATAGTGTGGAGGAAGGGAGATAACTTATACATTTTATACCTCATTTACAACTAAATTTTCTGTTAATCATATAGAATAAGAAGAAAATTACTGAGACAACACTACAATGAGTGAAAATTTATTTTTTTCACTCAAGTTTAACATCACACTGACAGTCAGGGTCATGTGGCAACTTTCCAGTTTTAACAATGTAGGAAGACACCTGGTTTACACCTGAGCAGAACCATCTACCTTCCATAAGCTGGACAGCTTCCTCACTAGAGAAATTTGTCCCTGAGTGGGATTCAAACACACAACAGCAAGAGGTTAGTGATAACAAATCAGAGACCACAACCATTCAACCACGGAGGTCCCAGAATGGAACATTATTTGTAATGACAAAAGTCTTAGTAAATTTTTATGTTGAACCTTATAACTCACCTCAAAGATTCATCAGCATCTCCCATTTCATAATACAGATTGGATAATTTAAAATAACCGGCTGTGTTATCATTTCTAAGTTTAGTTGTGGGTCTTATATCACTGACCGCCTTCACCAAGTCTCCCTGAGCGATGTAACATTCTGCTCGAATTTCACGTAACTCTGCATTCCATGGACACAGCTGCAAAAAACAAATAACAGTAAAATCAACATGAACCACTTAAACAGACTACACTCCTGATATATTTCTTTACAAATCAAGTAAAAATCTTCCACTTGATAGTAATTATAATAATAAAATGTAAAATCAAGATGAATCAAGCATTTTATACAGTACTTTAATCACAAAAACTCACTCAAAGCCTTAAAAGATATAGAAAAAACAATGTAAGTTAACAGAAGAGGTGTGCTCTAGATAAATGTTTATTCAGTTGTACTTCCTTTCATATCAATAAGTCATAAATAAAATTAGCATGATCAAATAAATCATATTTAACCCATAATACGTCTCCATATACTGTTTTGATTTTCATACATCAGTCTGGAGCCAGTTAGTACACAAAAGCAGTAATAATTGCTCCATAAGATTATACTTACTCATTAAATTACTGTAGTGTATTTGAAATCAGTCTCAAATAACTCATTACGGAAGAATTAAGTGATGATTATAAGAAGTCTTTGTGACAATCCATAAAGCTTGAACCTGAAGATGTTTCATTCGGCAACTAATACTTTGCTCAAAGACACACCAGCACTAAGAAGTTACAGTTTTCTTTATCTAAGACCAAAAAAAACTTAAAAGATATTTTATTTATTAGTAATCACTGTCTTACTTACATCGATTGCTTTGGAGAGGAGAATAATTGCCCCTTGATAATCATGATTCTGGTAGAATACTTTAGCTTGTTCTATTTCATCTTCTAAGGGTTCTATTCGTTGTAGATACTGTAATGCTTCCATGTTATTTGGATCTGCCCTATACTAGAAATAGAAAATAAATAAAAATTGCCATTACATAAACACAGAGCTTTTTTTCCTTCAATAATAGTGGCCAATATTTGGTGACTTCCCAATTGAAAAAAGCCTCTCTTTCACAATTTGGTGAAATAATTCCCCAATATACAATGCTGAAATTCCCAGTATGTTGAAATATGATTCTCCCTATATCTTGACAGACTGTATACCTTTTCCAAATTTGTCTGAAAATCACATTTGAATTTCCAGAATGAAAGGCTAAGGCCCCTTCCCAATTTTTGGAAAAAGCCTGTAATAATAAGGCAGACCAAGCTTTACGGGGTTCATACAAAAAGTATGTTTCTGAGATAGTAGCTGCAAATGTACATCAGTCAGAACACTTAGTACAAACAGGACCGAATCATTGAACATTCAATTAAAATATGATAGCAAAGTTACAAATCTTAAGAATTATAATTCAGAAATGGGCATTATTGATTTTATCAAGAACCTTTTTTGCACACAGAAAATGGATACATACTATTTGTTCAAAGTCCCTTGTAGAAGCCTCAATATTTCCCATTTTTAGATACACACTTCCTCGTTGTGTCAAAGCCTGAAATATTGCAAAATAAACATACCGGAATTTAAAACAACCTTTGATAAAACATATTATACACACACTACAAGCTAGTTCGACAATATGAAATCCTCCTAATCATAATAACAATACCTAGCAGTGCTTTAAATTTTAAAAATTCACCCAAAACTTAAATTGAATGAATAAACGAATAAACTCCACAAACTCAACAGAGTTAGCTGCTAATATTTTCTGATAATATGTACTTAAACGAGTATGTATGTTATGACAGCGTTTTTTTTCCTTCTTTGTTTAGGTCCGGTAAATGGACCCTTCCAATTGAAAATAAAGACAGTTTTCCAATTTCTGACCAAAAAATTCCCAATTTTGTTATCATACCACACATTTTTCCAATTAGACCAGATCCAGAACTTTTCCCAAAATTGCAAAAAATCACTGCATGATCATGATGGTGAGCTGTTATGCTTAAGTCGAAATAAAGTTCTTGCTCTGTTCAGTAAAAATGAAAACTTACTGCAATGAACCCTGGCCTCAGCTCAATACTTCTATCTAAATCAGGTAAGGCTGATTTAGACTTCCCAAGAGCTAAGTACACAGTGGCTCTCCTGAAGAATGTCAAGTAGTTTGTTGAATCTTTCTCTGAAAAAAAAACGTGTGTACATTAATAAGTAAGCAGCCATTTGGTGTCAATAAAACAAGCTGACAAGTTTAATCATGGCCTAATATCATGCAGTTTTTTCAGTTTTCTGGGCTCAACAATTTTCCTCAGGCTACTCATCCTGCAGGACAACCAGCTAAGAAGTTTAACCAGTTCTACAGTAATTTCAACTCGTCCTGAGTCAATTTCTACTTGTAATTATGATTAGATGAGTGGATTTGTCGAGCCCTGGTGTTAATATTCTGGCATACATCCACAGGCAATATTTCTATCTTCCTATACTTGTATAACTATCCACCTGAAACAATTAGTTTTTGATGTATAACTTCAAATTCAAAATTCAATGGGGATAATAATTATGGCTTATTATTTATATCATATACTCCAATTTCATTCACAACCTAAATTAAAACTATGATTCATCAAGGATTACATACAGGGGGTGATCCATGTAGAAACTTTTAAACATACACACATAATGATAATAAAGTAAAATAAAAGACAAATTTCATTCATATTTCTGATCAAAACTTACCAACAGCTATGTCAAAATGTGACAGTGCTTCAATCAAGTTTCCAGCAGCCAACATCTGCTTTCCGAGTTCCAAATGTGTGCCTGCATCTCCAGATGATGCTTTGACAACTAAAATGGAATTAAATAATTCAATATCAGTTAAATCAGTACATATAATTTAAACAAATTAAAGGCACATTTCAGAAAAAAAGAATCTTAAGATCACTGTCCTATACAAAAACAAAACTTGGAATATTTTATGCTTTTTTGAGTTTAAAAATGTGTTTCCTATCTACAGAATAGTTCGAATTGCTCGCATATATAGTAGTTATCGTGCCTAAAGGGTTTTAATTGGGGATTTTCCGTGCACAAATATGCAGTTCTTAGTTAGACTGTGAGGGATGAGGCCAAATAAAAAAATGTCTCACCATCACAAACAGCCAAATTAGTTGTACTATATGAAAGGGCAAGTTATTACTGATAAGTATACATTCTAGGAAAACTGGTTTGGTGAACCTAACTATAACTGAAAAATTGTTCAAAAACGGCATAAAACCCCAATGACAGTAAGTCACATAAAAACAAAAATAATATAAAAATAACACCAAGTCCAACATATTAGCAATATTCTGAACATGTATTTCATACAAGAATGACATTATAAATATAAAAACAAACATTAAAATCCTTTATCTCTCTGTAACTTTCTGTCTTGTCCTCCTATTAATACTTGTTCTGCCCACATTTATGGAGGATAACTTACAATGCATGACTATGAAGAATGAAAGGATTAAGTCTATATAAAAAAAATCACACACAATAATCTTAAGGAAAAATTCACGTACACCATAAGGGGCACCATAACCCTACTTTGTACTGAAGGAAATACTTTAATACTGGAAATATCCAGATTACTTCAATAAACTGAAACTAATCCGAGGGAAATTGACAAACATTATTTTAAGTAATGCTCAGAGTTTAAGTACGAAATCGTCCTGGACTGGAAAAAGCCGAAAAGGTTTAGTACGAAACTAATAAAGATACACACCGTCAGTATAAAATTCCAGTGATAAAGAAACAATTGTAAGTGATTTAATCACTTGAAGTATGCTGTTGGCCATCGTTACTCGACGTTACAATCTCAGCATCACTTTGTATATGTGTTACAACTCTACAAGTTTTAGTGTATTTACTCGTGGGGTAACACGATTGGTTAACGAGAATTACTTCCGGGTCAACCAATTGGACTGGTTATCGTTTGTAATTCCGTGCAGGTAATCTCCCTTTCTATCCGAAACCCGCGCAAATTTAGCAGAATTACGATAAAAATATCAGGTATTGATCACCTCCCTTTGCAGTGCATTAAAACTTGTCGTTACGATGAGATTTTAGTAAAATTTTGTTAAATCGTCTTTTTAAATCACACCATGTTTTTTTTTTATTTGCGAGCAGCGAAAATGTCCCGACATAACATATTGAATTAGGCGCAAATTATCACGTGCGAAGAACCGTAGGTTATACATAACTATGTAAAGTTCTGTGTTTATTGGTCTAAGGTTTATGTATAGTGTCTTTGGCAGAATACGATTAAACGATATCTGAAAGTCGTTGGTAATGAAGGCAGGGACTCTACATGACATGTATAATAAAAATAATGTGCAGTTCTTGTGTAGGCCTATATAACACTAATTTGTTCAACAATATGATACAAAACAAATTTTACTTACAATCATTAATTGAGCTCAGGGAATGTAGAGTCCCTATGATGTACCTATACATTTTTTAGGCTCACAGAATATCTATAGATCTACTATTGTACTAGAGGTACTTCACCTCCAAAGTCACCGAAAGATAAAATTTATTGCTCCATATTTAGTTTTAAAATACAACTTTATAAATATATTTTAGGTTTTAAGAAAAAAATAATAGCGTCTAAGACATTACATACATGTATATATTGATCTCAGATAGCGTACATGTATAGCTGTATGTCCTCTCTACATCCATATGTGTGCTCTCTAATTATTAGAATTGACGACCGCCGGTTAATTGAAGCGAGTTTTAACGTGTAGAATGTACGATATGATATTTAAATCAATTGACACCATGATAGTTAATATGTTTAAAATTGGTTTTCTTAAGGCGTGATAAACCCATCAACGAGTATTTATAACTGGTACAAACATTATAATCATTAGCGGTAACAATATAGATTAATGATGATGATTTATCTAGGTTTTTGGTACATCAAAGTGGCAATACATTTACTAGTACATATCACAGTTTCAAGTGGCGAGATTAAATTAGTGATATGTAACGTCCGGCTCTGACGTTGATAGTATGACTCTCAAATCCGTATTGTTCATTGTTAAAAAAACATTTTGTACTTAAAGCATATCGCAGCATTATGTTTTCTAAACGGTAATCGCGTATGTTCTAATTTACATCATTTGATTTTATTGTATTTGAAAATAGTAGATCTTGGCAGATAAAAATCAATTAACACATTATTCATAAACTTTATACCAGTCAGACATGTACTATGTCTTTGTGCCAATTGACTAGAATAGCATGACTGATGAAATTATCCACCTCATGCAAATAGAGACATATCGCCAAAGAAGTTTATCCAGAAAAAATACACTTGGTCACATCTGTACCGCAACCACACAGATATTTCGTCTGGCAGTCCGGTATAGATCCAGTTGCTAACAGTACAATCACATTACTCCATATTTAAACTAATTATTAACGCTGTCCTAATGACATCCTGACTTTTGCTTTTATATTTCCGTGGTTAGTGGATTTGGGCGACGGGGTGAATGTGATCTGGTGCGAATGAATATTAATTGCGGTACACAGTCTATCGAATTCCAATATGGACGCCACAGGTTAAAACAAGATAAATAAACGCATTTATTTTGGAATTACTTACTAATGGGAATTACTTACTAATGGGAATTAAAATGTGAATTGTAAGGTTGAATTTATTTTCTTCACTTGTTTTCTCTATACACGCAACCGTTTACATGTCGTAGAAATCATTGTCGTTCTGTGACATCGCATATTTCTCGTCTCCAAGGCTTGTTAATGATGCTGCATTTCAAGCAACAGGTGCAAACAAACGATACTGCTTCAACATGTTTAATTTGTCAGTCTCGTGTTTTTATCGCATTAGGTTCTTGTTAGTCACAGAGTTGATGACCTAGTAATCTCCTCTCTATTATTTACGAGCGTCTTTAATGATGTGAACATGCCCAAACATGTTTTTCACACTATCTAAATGTGTTTGACAGATCACTTACAAGCTCAAGTAGAAATGATTTAATTTTTGTTGCTTATTTTTTTGGAGTAATCGTTTGATGAGGTAGGTCTTTTGTGTCTGCCTTGGTATTTTTTGTGTGTAAATAAAATGGTTTTGTTAGATTTACACTCTCATCCAGCTATTTGTTTGGTAAAAGTTTCAACATTGGTTATACCTATCCTTTGCATACTAACACAAGCAAACATACTAACACAATGATTTTTTTATGTCAGTCATACTGTCATTTCTAATGACCAGTTTATTAGTTCATATTAATGAATAAGTTTGCTGAAGAAAATTATCTTTTTATTTTATTCAGCAATATGAGAGGTAATGTTAATGAAATCGAAATAAATTTGCTTTCATCATGATCATATGAAATAAAGAATTCATTAACTGCTATAGCGGCATAATTTTTTGGTTTGATCTATGGCCTAGAGATGTGATATAACCATTTTTAACATTTATTAGTGGCACAGAATGTAAATAGGCTTTGTACAAAATGTTGCATTTTTGGACCAGTTTTGAAATTTCTGATATTTACTATAATTTAGTTCTAATAGAATTTGATCCTACTTTGCAGATGGCAACGAAATTCATGCAGCCTCCTGCCATGTATCATCACAATAGTCAATTTCAAGATAGTGCCTATCCGGGGCCTAGCTTCCAACAAAGCACGGATACAAATGGACGGAGTTTCGCATTTCGAAAGCGTTTTGAAAAAATTGACTGGAGGAGGATTGCTTCAATCGATATTGAGACTGTGGCTAGAACATTAGATTTCAATGCCCTCCAAGATAATATCATGAATATAACTTTCTGCAATATTGAAGCAGAATTGGTAAGTGTATTCATAAAAATAATTGTGTTATTTAAACAATGTTTTAAAAGGGATATGCTTTGATGCTTTCTGCTATACTCAGGAACTGGATGCTGGATACAGAATATTAGATATCTCACTTTTGTCAATCTGTTTTGATGAATGAATGAAAGCATATAATGATTGTCTATACTCTTGTATTAAGACCTGCATATTATATCATTTATTATATTCAAGGTAACTTTAGTTTGGATAAAAATAACACTGATTTAGTTTACAACCTAGCATCTATCTATTCTCATTTAAAGGATTTTATCATCTTTTGCAGGATGTTCGTATGGTAGATCCAAATTTCATCAAAATATTTAAACTAGCACAGTTATCAATTGAATATTTGCTGGTTAGTACATTAGTTTTCAAGGTTTCAGTATTTAGTAGTCATTAATTTATATAATTCTCTAATTTTGTGAGTCCATATACATAATATTTTCTTTTTTATTCAGTTATATATAGTCTTGTAGTATGTAATATTCAGACATTCTGCATTTCAAACAAACTCTTCCATTTTTTCATGATCAACAAAGTTATTTGCTATCCTTGTAATGTTATTAATGTATCATTTATTTCAAGAATTAATTATGATATTCCAGCATTCACAGGAATTTTTGACCTCAAAGTTGACTAATTTAGAAGGAAGCATCAAGAAATCAAATGATGTAAGTTTATGCTGTTAATTTATATTAAAATTGAAAAGAAAACATAACTTTTATCATATTTTTTACAATGGCTAATTAAACATGACCTTGATTCAAAGTACACCTGAATTGATGTATACTGAATACATATCTTTGCCTTTATCTGTAGTATTACTATTTACTTTAAAACATCTTAATGCTGCTATCAATGGCATAAGTCATGTAATTACAAAATATGAGAATCAAAAAATTATAATTTTTGCTTGGTTTGATGGAATATTGCACTTACTATCAATTTGTTTTTAAAGCCAAATTTTGTTTCATTAATTTAGGATCATGAAGAAACAAAGACCAATCTTGCCAAGTTGAAGGAAGAGTTGTCTGCTGTAAAGAAAGAAAGTCACAAACGTAAAAAACTGCTTATAGCTCAGCAACAGTTGATTCATGCTGGCAGTGGCAGCTATAACAAAGTATGTATTTTATCATTTATGCTGTTGTAACTAAGGTTCATATTTACTATGATCACAATGGCAGTTCTGTTTAAAATAATAAATATAAGTATGCTAAAGACGGCATAAAATGTTATGTGAAGAACTTACTCTTAAACTACTTGACAATAATATACTGCCATAATATAATATGAATGTTGTATTTTTTTAATGAGTCTTGCATTATAAAAACATTTGCATCAAGACCAAAGAAAGGTACAGTTAGTTTGTCCATGTCAAAATTAATCATTTGTTTGGACAAAATTATATGTAAAATACTTATCATACTGTTAACAAAGACTGTACTAATTTTATCCTCTGTAAAAATTAGGCAAATCTTAATGTGTGAAATATTGTACAATTATTAGAATGGTCATCTATTATCAAATTATTAAATAAAAATGATCAATAATAAATGATGACCAAATTGCAATTAATGGTTACCTGTAAATTTCACTGTATTAAAATTGATGTAAGTTACCTGTACATTTCATCACTAAAATTTATCTTATTATCACATTGTATGATACACAAAATATTGATACACTACATACCAGTGACAGATGGTGTAGGCATATGGTACAATACTGTTTAAGACTAGGAGAGTAGTGGTGGCATTTTGTTATGCCATGATACCTTATAGCAATATGTGATAATTTGTGTGTATTACATTTTAACACTATCTGTCTATTGGTTGATGTTGGATTTTGTCACTAACTGTATCACAGTTGTTTGATAATTGCCCACATTTTGTAGTCAATATTTTCTAATTGGTTAATTATGTTTCATTGATTGTTGTGTGTAACATTGTCGAATAGAATATGTGTATAGCATAAATTTTTTTGGAAATATGATCATTACACATAGAATGAGATTTCATGGATAGGAAAACAATTTGTATTTTATTGATAATGATTCTATGATAACATAACAGTTTGTATTTAACAACAAAATGGTTAAATCTGAAATAAATCCCATTAACATTTAATATTTGAGTTGTTTATGTATATTAATACTTAATAACTTTAAAGAATGTGAACCATATTTTCTTGTATCTTATGTGCATTATTTTCATTTACAGTGTCCACTTTGTTCAAAAGCATTTTTAAATAACTCCTTCCTACAATCCCATATACAACGTCGCCATGGAGACTTCTCTCCAGCTGGTAAGGAGAATGTTAGTCCTGAAACAGGGTTGGTACCATCTCAGAAATCAGGAAAAATAGACACAGCTTTAGAGGAACAGTTACTGGAGATAAAAGAAAGATTAAAACAGACTGAATCTCAGTTAAATCATGAAAGGAAGGCGCGAAAACAGATTGAAAAGCAGGTAAAATGATCCCCCTATTTTGTGGTAAGGAGCTGATGATTATGTCTATCCTTCAATGAAAAGAGACATTGGTTTTGTCAGTTTTCTTATTAATAGTCTTCTTGTTTCTTTTTTATCCAGTATTGTCTATGGTGTAACAACTCTCATATTTTCACTTCAAACTTTGAACATTAGATGCGCCTACCTCCATATGTTTGACTTTTGACTTTGAGGTTTTAAGTCAACTTAGCTCAATATCCCATTTTTGCATTTTTCTGTCTAAATATAAAATGCTGATTTGGTCTTGAAGGGGAAACTTGTGATTTTTTACCTACTAGTTTTGAAATGTTTTAAATCAGGATTTTTGTTGGAAATAAATTACATTGTTATTGGATAGCATATTTATGGAATAAAACAAGATTATGGAACATGTTTGATATTGGTTTCAGTTTAAAAAACATCTTCAGGTGGCAGTCCAAACATTTGCTATCATATCATAAGAAATGTGAGTCATTATATTTGATAAGCATGTTTCTCTGGAGTCTGGCCCAGTCTGTAATATACATGAACCTATTGCAATATTGGTAAATAAAAATCAAACTTTTGTAATTTTCTATGGTGTAAAAAAATTGTTTGTTTCAGGTTATCAGACCTACCCTATTTTTTCCCTACAATCTTAGACTTTTTTTAGGCCCAAGGAATGGTACATCCACTGTCTCACTGATTTACCTTTTAATAACAATAATCTCAACTGCAGCTTTCAGGAATACTAGTAAAAAAAATTTCATTGCCTACCTACCCACCCTATTTTTTATAAGCACATAGTCTGAAACAATTTTTTTGTTTTATGCCTAATGACTACCCTTCTGCATCAACATGTGTTTGATATTTTGAATATTTTGTAGAGTATTCCAAGATATGAAGGGCACAGAGGTCAAGATTTATCACAAGACCAACAGGTCAGTAATCAACAAAGTGACATAATGAATTATGTTGACAAGTGTACCATCTGCTATAGTGTATCATAACAAATGTAAAGTGTCTTGTCTTGTCAGTTTTACTATCTAAGAAACACTAATGTTAATGTCACATATTGTGCTGTGTTCTGTCAAAATATCTGTGATAGCATGAACATCATTTTAGCAGCCATTATTTTGATGTTCAACTCTTCTAAAAACTGCAGGCTACATTAATATTCTTCAGGGATGAAACAGTCAGCAAAAATGAATTAAAAGCTGTCTTTTATATGTACCATATCTTCAACTAATGTAGTATATAATAGAGTTAAATTCTTTCCATACAACTAAATATGGTCAATTTCAATGTTTTTTTAGATAAACTATGAATTTTTACTGGCTTGTAAAATAAGTTAGAACTGTTCTCCTCTATATAATGATTTTAGTATTTTTACTTCAGAAAAACTGAATCATTGTCAGTGATCATTCATCAAACAAATAATTGTTGATATTGTTAAGTTATTCATATGCTGATTTAAACTTTCAGAATGAGTTAGATCAGATGAAACAAATGTTTATGAAAGAAATACATGATGTGAATGAAAAATATCAAGCATCAGAACGTGTTTTAAATGAAATGAGGAGTGGTAAGAAACGATCTAATCTCGGTGATCTACAGGATGACGATGAGGAGAAGGGTTTGTTACGTCAACAGCGTGAGGAAGTAGCTATGTTAAAAGAACAGTTGCAAGACCAAGTAAGATCATACTTTAAAAGCAAGTGGTTGAATTGTGGTGTAACATTTTTCTTTGATATCTGAAGTATTTTGATGGAACAGAACTTGGATAAGATGTACAGTGTCTGTGTTTTCTGTGTGGCTATGATAATAAATATCATCAAATACTTTTTGTGCCCATTTTTGAAAATCTGACTGAAAATGAAAAAAAAGCCAATTTTTAACTGGTTACATTAAAAACAAACTCAGCATTCATGTATAAAATTGCTGTATGTATTATTTTTGCCTTGTAGATGCACAACATCGAATCCTCGGCACAATCAAAGTTCGAGAAACAAGACAAACAATGGCAGAAAAAGATGAGTGAGATGAAGAAACAACATGCCGAAGAGCTGAGAAAGCTGAACAGTGTACTTGAGAAAAAGAGTGAAGAATTAGCCACAAGAAGAGCTAAGGGAAAGAACTCTGCTATGATTGAACAACAGCAACAGGAAGTTGAAAAACTTATCAGGGTAGGTAACTCATGGGAGATAAAGATATTTGTCTACATGAGAGCTTTGTTTGTTTATTTAACATATGCAATGTTGCAAGAATTATTTGAATAATGCTTTATTTGCTTCATGTCTGCCAATTAAAAAAATTGATTGGATTTTCGGATAGAAAATGACTGCTTTATTTCTTTTCTTCATATATTTATGATTGAAAGAACCACATTATTGATTTGAAAATTGTAGTTTTCTTGTTAACCATGATTTTACTTTATTTTATACCAACAGAAGTTATACTCTAAAAATATTGTATTTATTGTCATTCATATCATTGCCTCTGTAACATTTATAACTCGCCTGTTTTTAAGAAAAAAACAAACTATTATGATTGCTGCATTGTTGTCGTCGTTGACTTGCAAAAACATAAATGTAGCTCAATACTTAATCACCTTTAAAGATATCAACATGACACTTGGAATACTTAATTATCATGACAAGGCACAGTTACAAGACAAGGGGCATTAATGTGAAAGCTATATTTTTGGTGTGATGCCCCTTTTTAACTTAGAATTTTGGTCAGAATTTCTTATTAAATAGAATGATGTAAAATTGACGAGCGTTGGCGCCACTCTGCGAAGCTCTTGTTAGTGTTACTATTTCACTAGTAATATAACGGAAAAGATCATACACTGTAGGTAATTTTACGTACTTGTGATGTCTTTTATGATATAAATTATTTGCTGCTATAGACTCCATCGCCATCTCCATCGGTATCATCGTCCTCATCAGAAAATGAGCCTGTTGTAGCTATACAACCCAAAGTTAAATCTAGAATAAAGTCAAAGGTAAACCCGTGTGTATGTTATCAATGGAAGACTATGTTGACACCTGCTCTCACATTCATGTAGTATCTAATCAACATCTCACGTTCATGTTAAGTTTTTATTTCCTAATCATGTGACAGGTACTTATTAAAGTGGCAAACGGCAAAATAAAACACATGTATTTGATTATCAGATCACATTGTCCTGTTTTTGTCTGTTCTATGTGTTTCATATGATCCTTTACTTGTTGTAACTAAGACAGTGATGGTTTGTGACAATTAAATAAACTCACGTCTGAACTTAACCTGGGTAATTAGGCTGAAACTGGTAAACTTAAGCTTTGATTGCTTGTATTAATCATATGTTTTTGTTGTTGCATAACTCTAATTTGTCCTGTTATACTATGTATAAGGAATGTTTATGGGATGTGTTTGTCTGCATACTTCATTTTCACCATGTTTATGTGTTTATAATAGTCTCAGATTACTGACATACCTTCATGGTTTTGTATGTTTAACTTCTCATGACTTCTGTTTGGAATTATGGCAAATGGGTTGTAGTTGTGCTTTAATTACAATGTTTGGTTGTTCAGCCTTGTGTTTGTGTTAAATACTTACCTGATATGTTGTATGTGATATCTTCTGTTTGTTTGTTTTTATGTGACTTATTGCCACTGGGTTTAACATCATTTTTCAACAATTTTTCAGTTATATACGGCAACCAATTCTAGTTTTCCAGGACTGTATACTAACCAAACTAGTTTTCCAGGACTGAATACTAACCAGTACTAATTTACCCTTCCTCAAGGAGCCGGCATTTCTCCACATATGGAGGAAAATCAACCTTTTTGTCAAATTTTCTAGAAGGGTATGACCTGCTGCAACTGGGATTCGAACCAGGATCTCCGGGTTACAACTCCAGCGCACTAACCACTGGACTGTGATATCTTCTATGTTACATATTGTATGTGAACATTGCTCATTACATCAGTCAATGTCTTTAGTATTAACTTGTGTTCTTACAAAGTTTGTTTGTATTTTGTTTTGGTATGATTCAAACATGTTTGTTGGTTATGGGGATATACCACACCACAAACTTGGTGTTTGGTGGCTTGATAATTGCTGTTCTTGCTGTGTACTGTACTGCTGTAAAACAGCTTATTGTTTAATGAACTTGTCTTGCTTGATTTAAAGGTCTTAAATAGCAACAGAACTGGTTTTGATTGTTAAAAGTAATTTTGCATGTAAACATGTTATACTTTTTTTTGTAACCACATCATTTAATCAATCACACACATGGCCTCACCTTTCATATGTTGCCAATTATTTATAACTATAAACTGTAATTTTTGTATATAATACATGTATTTTATTTCCTAGATTTTTGCTCATTTGTTTCTAGTACGGTCTATGAAGTTTTATGTGCGCTTATATGTACAGTGCATATACTTTCACCATTTGAACTTGAACTGAAATTCAAAGAAAAAGAAAATGCAATACATGTGTGATGATTATTGTATGTTTCTAGTTCATATGCTCATTACAATAACTCAGTATTATACATGTATACAAACACTAAGGTGGGAATTTGACAATACATGATTTTGCAGGTATGACATGTCTGTAATATTTTGTTACTGTTTTAAATTCTTGATTTGTAGGAGACAAGAGAACAGGAAGAGTTGATACATGAAGAAATGAGAAGATCTGTAAGTATATACATGTGCTTGTGTGATCTTTTAGAATCTGGTTTTTACTTCCTAGTGAAAGATGTTATATTGTTTGTTAACATTGGGTGGTATTGAGTGCAGAGTTGAAATGATTTGAACAAAACTGCTTCGTCCTTTAGAAAGAAGTATCTTAAGTGATCAATGTTCAAGAGTACTTCTTGATACTGTATTGTTGACCTAATATTGGTGACCTTTCAATTCCTTGATTAAACTTACCAAGCTCCTATAAAAAGCCCTATAACATGTAATAGCCATAATTTTTTTATTAGGGGATATGACCAATGTAATATTACATTATAAATATATATATGTGTGTTAGAATGTCTGTGTTTTTTAGGAAGAACAATAGAGATTTAACCCAGAATTATAAATCAGTGGATATGACTTGTGTGATATCATGTTGTTAACTTATATATACATTTGAATATATCTATGTACTGTAGGAAGAACAGCAGAAATCTAACACCAGAATTATGAGTATGGAACCTAGTGATGATGAAGAAGATGAATCAGAGTTTGGTACAGGTTCTGGTACACAGTCAAGTTACCAGAGATCAGCTAATGTCACAGCAAGATCTAATGCTACTATTGGGTAAGTTAGTTATGTGCACTGGTTTATTGATAGGATGCAGGGCATTTTCGCCTTATCACCAGGGGCAAAATATAGCCCCCATTCCCAATCCAAAATAGCCTTTTTTCCCAATTTCAAAGATAAATTCCCAAACAGCTGCAAAAAATGTCCTTGGTGTGCACTATGGCATGCGTGGATTTTATCTCCATTCATTATATTTAACCCTAATATCACTATATTTCGTGAAACATGAATAATGGTGCATGTTAGTTAGCACTATTCTATTCTATGAAAAATAGAAAAACAAGTGCAAAAGGATGCCAAACAATAATATCATTTTGCTGCACTTAGAGATGCAAACCAGAGAAAGATGCTGTTGTAAACTTGGACTGTTTTGACTTTTGAGCTGAAGTTCAAAAAAGTAACAGTTGTTACATCATACACATGAATAAAAGTCATACCTGAACAAGTTAGTTTGTTTAACTTTTTTAAATCTCTCAAATTTTCCAAAATGTAGAAACATGCCGTGTATTTTTTCCCAGTTTAAGCCAGGGCCTTTTCCCATAATGGCTGGAAGAGGCCTTGGGATGCTAAGTTGCGCTTTGGCCTAGAATTAAAGTTTTCTGGAAATGAAGGAATAAATATTATAATCATAATGCATGAACTTTTTTTTGTGTTGAAAGTCTAGATGTATGCCTTGCTTAAACTGTCTTAGTTGAATGTTTTTTATAATGTACATGTATAATATATTTTTGTACATTTTATGTATACTTTGTTTAACTTGTTCAGTATAAATTGTTATATTGAGTAATAATACACTGTGTGTGTTTTGTTTAGCTGATGTTTTAATTAAAAGTATGAAGTTTGAAGTAGGAATTACACTTGTTTATAAAATCTTAATTGAACCTGAAGTGATGTTTATAAAATTCACAGAACTAATGCTAGCGGTGAGATTACATTGAGAACAACACAATTCTTGGATCAATTAAGAAAGAACCCTACATTGAAGATCATGAGAGATGAATTAGTCTCAATTCTACAAGATCAGTTGGAGAAGATTGGAATACCTCCAGTAAGTGGATGTAATTAATGCATGATTAGTAAACCCACACATTGTGGCCACCTCAGTATTACAATCACCTTGTTGTACCAACCACTTATTTTTGGGCAGACTTTCAATAACTCCTCAATAATTCAACTTAATGAAGAGATCACCTCATTATTACGACAAATCTTTTGGGGTCCTGAAGTTGTCTGATTATTGACGTTTTACTGTAATAGTCTTATGTTCAGTATGGTACAAGTGAAACTTGTGGACAAAGCCAATCGTGAGGGAGGTAGAAAAAATTGTCCAAATGCATAGTTTTACTTTACTGTGATATTTATTTGATCTTTTTGTGCCAGGAAAGTCTGATAATAAATTGCTGTCGTCACATGATATCATTTGATCATAGGTAGTTGTTGATTTAAGTTTGACTGCATGTAGCTTAAACAGTAGAAGAAAATGGAGACATTAGATATTAAATATGCCTAGTTCAACAGAATTACCACAAAGTTTATGTCTAGCATATATAAATAAATGTATCATGATGCATGTGACATGTTTCAATATGGTGTCAAGTCACCTGAATAAATGCCATTGTCTTGATTTCACTCATTGACAACACAGGGAAACTTATCTTGTTAAAGTATATATAATTGAAACAGTGGGAATTAATACATTACAGTCACCAACCATGAACAATATATCCTGAAAAGTTATATCATCATTAATTCTGGATATGGCTGTTAATTCATGTATTTTATTTCAATACATTGTATTTATAATGATTAAACACAGAATACTGCATTCTTAGGGATTGCCTGCAAGGATTTAGATGTTAATGAAGTTAGTTAGTTATGTACTAGTATCTGCTTAAGTGACTAAATCTTGGGACTAGAAACTTTTGTATTAAGTGTCTGCATATTCATTTATTCACAATTTTGTTACTCAGGGAACTAAGGGTATCAGTGAGGACACATTGATGAGTAAGTTAACACATCTACATACGAGAAGACACACTTTAGAAAAAGACCATGGACAGATGTTCATTGACTTCAGGAAACAGTTTGATAACTACTCTACTGCTCAAGCTAAAGAAAGACTGAAAGCTTTGAAAAAATCTCCACCTGTGGCTCCGGGTAAGAATTTTCATCTTCAAAAGAATAAAATTGACATTCCAATTATATCAGTTCTAGTATAGGAAGTACAGACTTCGTGCTATTTTTTACCAAGTATTGTCCTCCAGTATTAAGTATCCAAGTTCTTCCAATGAAGAATGCTTCAAATATTGCTATAAGGAAGCTTTAAAGCAGCTGTTCTTTACTTATACTTATTATATTCACATTATACGTAAACTGGTATGTACACTGATGCAGAAAATGTCTTGCTATGAAACCTATCTGTATGTTTGTATAATGTATAACTTGACCGATGTAATTCTAGGACGTAGACCATTAAGTGGAAGTATGGGTCCTGGTACATCGCAGTCTATACCAACATCGGGTCTAGGTAGTAGCAGTTCCCCAGTGAGAGGTCCAAGTCCAAAACCCAGACAACCTCAAACACAGCAAGGAGTCAGACCCCCACAGCGGTCAGCGAGTCCAGCTCATCGTAATCCGAGCCCTCGACGCGCTGAGAGTCCGCTACGCAAAACTGGTTCCAGTGTGGAGTATACAAGCACACAATGGAGTTCTGATGAAGAAGAATCTGAGACAGAATTTGATGAACCAGCCTTTGCTCGAAGGGGTCCGATTGCCGTGACCCAAGCGCGACCTGGTGCTGTTCCGCCGTCTCCAAACAGGCCGCCTGGATTTTCTGGACCTCAGACTAGACAACAGCAACAACCATCTCCAGCCCCCAGACAACAGGTTAAAACTGTAATATCCAAACCTCTGGATGATCTTGATGATGATGATGATTGGTTGGATAGTGAAAGGTAATTATTAATTATAATGTTACGTGATATAAGATTGTCATTTACTGTGAAAATTTCCCATTAAATCTGAAGATATTTTAACAATTAGAGACTGACTTAATTATGCTTGTACTTGTTTTTATTACAAAAAATACATAAAGAAACTAATATATCTAATATATACACCTCAATTAATATTACTTGTTCATAAATGTTTTTTACAGTGAAATGGACCTTCCGCCAGCTAAACCTGCATCTGTCACAAAGACTCCACAACCTAAAGGCCAAAAAGTTGCCGAATTATCAAAATCGATAGAGATGCAACTTGCTGTAAGTTTTTATTTTGTTTGTTAGTTGTGATGTGTATGATGTCTGTTAAACATGAAATATTTGCATAAAAATTGAGCGAGGATTTGTTCAAATATGGACAGTTTTTGATTAAAAAATATCCTATGTACATTAATACACATTTAGATTTTAAAATGTTTCAAAACATGTATATGCAATAATATGGAGAATTAGGTATTGCAGTAATCTTGTTTTTATCAGCCGTACCATCTATCTGTTTACAATAGTTTAGTATGGTCATAAGACCTTTATTTTTTTATATCAGGGTAGAAGGAGCGATACAAAACCCACTGGAGGTGTTGATACTATGAGTAATCAGAAGAAAACAGCCCAAGATGCTTTAGTAAGTCACATTGTTACTGAGTAAGAAATCATAGTTCAATTTTTATTCTTTATGATATCACTTACAATCCTTTTCACAAAACTAATATCCATACAATTGTCGAAAAGCAACAACAAAAAAACAACAGAAAGTGAAGATAAATAGAATGTGTTTCTTAATCATTTTAAGTTTCAGTTAAGGAATTGTTCTGAGCATTTATTGAACAACCCTGGTATATGTTTAGATGAAAAACTAAAAATATTTTTTTTTTATTAGTTTAATTCAGACAGTGACTGGGATGTTACATCAGTAGAGGATGAAGAGCCAGTAAGACCTAAAGCAAAGTATGCCCATACTTTATTGTTGAATTGTTACCTAATGTTATGTTTCCTGAAATCAAATCACGATTTTGTAGCAAAGTGCCACAGTTTTGTAAGAATTAATTGATAACATTTATTTGTCATTATGATTTTGATGGATTATTTGATAGAAATTGAACTTTTTTAATTACACTCCTGGTGGACGATATAAACTGTTATTCATACGCGTGTAAATATTTGAATATATTAGCTTCAAGTTTTAATTTGGCCTTATGTGAAAATGATAACAGTCGTTGATCTTACCTTGTCAAAGGTTTCTTTTTAGTAATGTTTTATTAAGTCTCAAAATTTTCTTTATAAATTTAGACCTGCTGGTAAAACAAGCCATGTAGAAGCCTCTGTTTCATCCAATACTTACGGGACAAGTATGTGGGGATCTTCTAGTAAAGGTGGGTTATTTATATCTTTCTTATTATTCTACAGTATAAATGTTAACTGTAAAAAAGTATTTTTTCTTCAGTTTTTAATGTTTTCACGAGTACTCATATATGGTGACATGGTTCTTCGTATTTATCACTGAAAACTTTTAGCTCTCTTTTTTGTTTTAATAAGAGTGCAAAAGCGAAAACTTGATTTTCACATGGTAGATGATTGGATTTTATTCACTGAACCAACCATGACCCACCCTGTATTATTATGTCTAGAATTTGTTATTGTAGACATATTCTACTGTACTGTATATATTTACTGTACTGTAGATTCTTATGTACTACACTTTTCATGTAATTTTCTTTCAAATCTTTGTTATTCTTTTCTAAATAGTTTTGCACATCATTTAGAATAATGATCATGCATCTGTTTCTAATCATGTGCATTTATTATCCATTATATTAAGTAAAGATGCTGTCAGGGTTTCTATATATGTGTAGTGTTGTGTTGTGTTGTATGTTGTTGACATATAACATGTAGATTTGATGTATCTATTGTACTGGTTGCATCAGAGTCATAAATATCTGGTTCAAATGTCTGGTGTATCACACTGCATGACTTGATTGAAACATGTTACCATATATTTAGGAATGTATACACACTGAGACTGTACATCGTAAGTAAGTCAGCACTTAGGATAGAAACATTTTCCTTTGAATAGAATGCTTTTCAGTGACGTAGAAAATATGAACTTATTGCCTATTTGATTATTCTAATCATGCAATTGTTATGTTAGAAAATGTCATCACTTTGAGGTACATTATTGTACTGTGTGTTTAATGTAGACTGTTGTGGTAATTAATGAATTAGAAGTAACAATTAATGAAGTTAGTTAGCTCTCTTATTTGTGGTTGTGTTTTGTTGTCTGTTTTCATTATTTAGATCACTTGCTGTGTTAAATAGTAAAACCTCACATTGTGACCACCTCAGTTTTATGATCACTTTGTTATAATGACGTTATATATTTGGACTGGCTTCCAATAACTCTCTATAATTCAATTTGATAATGGGACCACCTCATTATTACAACCAATTTTTTGAGTTCTGAAGGTGGTCTCAATATTGAGGTTTTACTGTAGTCTAGGTTTGATGTAATTTATGTACAAAACAAGTACTTCTCTTCAATAGAATCGCTTGGCAAGTAGCAAGCTAAATAATCATCCGTGGTACTTTATACCTGTTTACGTGTAGTTGCATATAATGTAGATTATTGCTTTTTTGCCATTTTTCTTGTGTACCTAGCTATATCCATATATATTGTTACAACTTCTTTTAAACAGGATGAAATTAATTCAATTTGCAAAACTTTTATGTCCTGTATTAAAGCATTTTATGTATTTAATACATTGCCTTAAAATTATGGTAAAATTATAACATGAAACACAATATAATTACTTATGATATTAGACATAAAGTATATTTGTTTATTATTATATACATGTATAATTGTTATCTCCCATTAGATTCTAATATATCTGAATTACATTTGTGAGTATATGGCATTTTTTGCATCAGATATAATTTTGTCTCCGTACAAGTTTATTTCCTTTTTTTTTGTATTTTTGCTTTGTTTAAGCATGGCAACATTTTACATATATTCCTTAGTACGATTTCTGGTAATGCATGCATGGAAATTGTGGAAATTAATTAGTTTGAGAGAACCAAAAATTGTGTAAATGTATATATTCCATTGAGCTTGTCACAAATAAATTCATTATAACTTTTTATGGGATGATGCTGTTCTGATTTTTGCTTTATTTATTTCGCTATTACATTGTGTTTAATTATTGGACAAATGATTATATGTAATGTGTTTAATCATGATTAATTATTTTTGTCATAATTTCGCATTATGAGGACTTGAAAGTCTGCTTGATTTTTTTTTGGTTTGATGAAAATTTTGCAATTTTTAGCTTTTGAATCAATAGAATTGATTGTGTGTTTCTTTTATGGATTATATTAAGGACTATCTTTACTAAAAAATGAAATAAACTTGACTTATCATATTCAATGTAGACATGTAGTGGGAAATCTGTGGTTGTACGTTATAATGTAAACTTTTCTTTAACCTTTTCACACTCTTCTAGTATATTTTCTTTACATTACTATAAATGAAGAAATAAAACCTGTTAGTTTGTAGACTGTAATGTTGCATCAAAGTAGAAGTTAAGATGTCTTTAGACATGATTTCTCCATATCTTCATAAAATACATTTGTTGTATATTTTTGCACACAATTTCATATGTGAGGAAGCTGTCCAGCTGTCTTACAGAAGGTCGGTGATTCTACTCTGGCGTACACCTTGGCTGTTCCTTCACTGTTAAAGCTGGAAAGTCGCTAATGACCCTGACTGTTGGTGTGACATTAAACCCTAGTGGAAAAAAATGTCCGAGCTAATGCCTTCTCCTGTCTGGTTGTAGTATGTTGACCAAAATGAGGACTATATATGTGTGTGTGGTATATGTATATATCACCGGCCTGTAGGCCATGTTAATATTGACTTTGTGAAGTAGAAACTATTCTTTTGTCTCATTGCCAGTTTAGTTTTCATATTTAATATTAGGTACATGATATACATGGCAGATATCCATGGAAATATATTTGTTATATATATATAAATATGATGTGTATTTTATTGATGTCACTATATATCTTGTACTCATTGGAAGTGTTTTTTGCTTAAGCACACCCATGTAGCATCAGCTGTATAGAGTTGTCTTAATAGAGTTATCTTTGCTTTGGCTTAATATAAAACTAGACCCATTTAGCTGCTAACACAACATAGTAGAGTAGCTATCTATGCTTTCCTCCCCGTTACATAGATTTGTTTGTACATATGTCATGTAAACTGTCAAACTATCTGTTAAGACCACCTTTGGGAAAAGAAAATAGTGACCTGCAGTGGAGTGCGTCTCTACACTCAGGTAGTCTCTACACTCAGGTGGTCTCAACTCTCAGGTGGTCTTTAGCTTAGGTTTGGTTTAGTGTATGAAACATTATGATTGTCCACTTCAAGTTCATTTTCAATTGTATAACCATAATTGATATAATTTATATCAAGTCGTATTCACTAACTACCTATATACATTGTATTTTCATTACACAACATGATAGATTTCATTAAAAATGTTTAGCCACTATTTTACATATAATTTTTCTTTATTTGATATGATGATATTAAGACATTGTATGATTGATTTGTATTCTGTTCACTGCATGTGTTATCACTGTAAATGTATGAAATGCATGTGCAATGTATTAATAAGATGCATGCAATTGATGCGTTATTTGTCAATCAATTAAAACTGAATAATTAGCATTGATTGATTGTACTGATGGATTATTTTTGTATTTTCAGGAGTCCCTAGCACTGCTCATCCTGCACAAAGATCTAACAGCAGGACATCATTTGTTTCTGTTACTGATGTTAGTGATGACGAGGATTTAGATTTGGAAAATATTTAGACCCAGACATTAGATGACAACAATATGTTTCTGGATTAGCAGGAGAGTTTTAGTCGGGTTTTAGTCCATTCCCGTATGTTGTTAGGGATTCTATGGAATGTATGTAGGTTGTTGTGAAGCAACAAATAGGTTCACCTTGATGAATCAAGACTTGGTGATTTTTTAAGTGTATTATCAAACAGCATGATTATACCTATGGTTGTTTTTTGTCTATGTTTCTAAATGATGAATACTATTGTTTTATGTGTTGAATAAATAGACTTTGAGGAATATAAGCATTCCATTTTAAACAATATTTTTGTCTGTACAAATTATTAGTGATATTATGGAACATTTTGTTGTTTATGTATACTGAAACTCCAATATTAAGACCACCATTATAATGAGGTGATCTCACTATCAGGTTGAATTACAGGGGAGCTATTGAAAGCTGGTCCAGAAATAAGTGGTCATTAGATGGTTGTAATATTGAGATGGTCACTATGTGAGGTTTTACTGTATGTTGTATTTGCCATATTCAATAAGTGTGAAATCAACATTTTTCTTCATTCCTCCATTGTAAAGTGTGTGTTACGTGAAAATAGATTCTAAACTTTCTACATCACTGTATAAAAGAATTTCTGTCTGAAATCAGGTGAAGCTTGACTGCATAGTTTTCAGTAGTATTGTATTCAATGTATCATAAAATCTTAGATTTTGTTAAAGACTACTTAAAATGTCTGAGAAATTATTTGAATGAACATTTATTGAATGTTTTTTTTCTCTTAGAGAGGGTTCAAGGTAGATGTATGGATACATTTTACATCTATTTAGTCATTGTGTCAAATTGTGCTGTTACGTTTCTGTGATTAATGATTCAAGTGTGTTTAGTATATTTGTTTCCCATGATAAAAATCTGGAATAAATTTACTGATAATTTATTACCATTTTATAATGTGAAATTCCTTTTTTTCAACCTTGCTGTGACAACTGTTCAGTCATACCCTGTAGTGTATGCAGTTAGTGTTCAAGCAAATTAACATTTGGTTTATAGTATACAAGGTATATACCTACATTTTAGGTACTTTAATCCATTCCTATTGATAGCCCTAATTTTTTGTCTGGTAAAAAGTTTAATAAATGAACAATGGCTGATAAATTTCTTTATGATTCTCATACCTGCAGACAAAAGATCTCATTTTTGACTGTATAGATAATTGTTATTCAACTCACAAAGTTACTTATTATGATAAGTTTTATATTTACCTGTCATGTGTACAAATATAGGTTAACTATCATGTGATTTAATTTTTTTTAATTTCTGAATACTCTATTTGGTAAAATCATTTACCATTATTATTTCTCAGACAATGCCGTCCTATGAAAAAAAAATGATTTACTGAGCCTTACAATGCTGCATGTGGGTTAAATTTATGCGTATTTTTACAAAACTTGTTGGTTTGTTGTCATGTTTTTAATTATATGTAATCTACTTATTTTCTACTCATTATCATTTGAAAATCTCAGTACAATGTACTAGTGTATATAAAGTGTAACTCGTGATTTGTGTGCCATGTTATGGTATATACACCTCTTAAATATTGGCCTATACTTAACATATACATATCACTCTATGAAGATGCATTTTATGAATTTTGCCGTCCACAGTTTTTTTTAAACGTAAAATTCTCTGTTAGTTTTTATGTTTATTATGTCGCAGTGCTGTTTGTTGATTTGTAAGTGTGAATATACTGAAGAAATGTTGTTTTTGTATAAAATATTACACTGTATAGTCTGTACATGTCTTTTTACTGTAGATATCTCAAGTTTCAGGGCTTCTCTATACTGATAGTGTTACATGAATCAGTACTATGTTGGTTAATGCATGGTTTAATTGTAACTTATGTTAGTAACATAAGACTTTTAGTGAATCATTAGGCCTGATTGACTGTATATTTGTGCGGAAATGGTTTTTACTTAAGCCACTTTTTTGGGTTAATTTGGTATACGAGCTGGTCGATAGATTGTTAATGATTGTGTTATGTTTGTTATTGAGAATGCTGACATTTTATGATATCAATTGTTGTATCTGTTATTTTATCTAAAACAACCAGTGGATTACCTACCTATCAACCCACTTTATATCTTGTCTTTTTTATCTATCTGCCTTGGTTCTACATTGTACTTTACAAACTTCTTCTCATTGGGTAGATTATTTCAACATTTTTTATATTAATCTACCTAATATTATGTTGTTATTACACTTGAAAATTACTTCAAGACGCTAGCAACTCTTAAGGATTGATGATCTATCAGAATGTTTTCTTTGAAGTGCATTTTATGTTGAAAGTATTCCATTTTTCATGCTGCTTGTTTCTGCATATACTGGACCGGTTTAAAAAGCAAAGTTTGTATAATAATAGTTTCAATGGGCTTACAATATTTCACAAAAACAGTCTAGTCTGTTGGTATTGATTTAAGTTTTTTGCAAAAGAAACATAATTTGTGGGATTTTAAGCTATTTGTTGATTAAACTGATCCTGAAAATTGTTTAATAATTTGTTAAAGAGGTATATGACTCAGAGAGTCTTCGTGTTTTTAAACCATTTAAATGTTACTGTACTGTTCTTGGTCTTATTTATACAAAATTTCAAGATTATTTTGCTTATTTTATTCTGTAAGTGTCACTAAATATTTTGTGTTAATTTATACATTAATTTTATGTTGCTTTAATTTTATTTAGTGTAAATATTTTATTTTTTATGTTGTTTTTGTGTGTATGTGCTAATATGTTGTTAGTTATTTGTGTTTTTTAATTCTGTTTAATTTCTGTGAAAACAAAGATGGATTATTGTAATTGCCAAAGATGACTGCTTTAGTTTATGCAGTGTTTGTTTATTGGCTAAAGATTTACTATAAAATCATATTATGTAAGAGAAACTAGTGTTTAGCTCGTACATAACAAGTGAAAATGGGTTTTGGTGTAGTGATGGATTTTCTTATTATTGGTAGTAGAATGATCTAACATTTTGGTATATATTTTTATCTAGATGTTTGAAGTTAAACACTGACAATAAAATGTTATTAATTGAGGTTTTCCTGGATTATACTATGTACAGGATTGGTTAGTGCAGAAATTTAAAGTTTTGTTTAAAGTTATCACATTGAATCAACAATTAAATGTCCATTTTTGTATGAAGCAGCATATTTACAGTAGAAAAACCCTGACCTAGTGTAGGTATCTATACATATTCTTGTAGTTGTGATATTATATACATTATACATATGCATAAATAAATATTTTTTCAACTGAAAAAAGTTCACTCTGTGTTTTTATTTATCAATTAGACAACATTATACACTGTTTCCATTACAGTTATTTCTACTGTAACTTTTAATGAGGCTGTTCATGAGCCCGTTTGTATGTTCATGTGACAGTGCATCTGTTCATGAGCCAATTCGTATGTTCATGTGACAGTGCATCTGTTCATGAGCCAATTTGTATGTTCATGTGACAGTGCATCTGTTCATGAGCCCGTTTGTATGTTCATGTGACAGTGCATCTGTTCATGAGCCCGTTTGTATGTTCATGTGACACTGTATCTGTTCATGAGCCTGTTTGTATGCTCATGTGACAGTGCATCTGTTCATGCGCCCGTTTGTATGTTCATGTGACAGTGCATCTGTCCATGAGCCAATTTGTATGTTCATGTGACAGTGCATCTGTTCATGAGCCAATTTGTATGTTCTTGTGACAGTGCATCTGTTCATGAGCCAATTTGTATGTTCATGTGACAGTGCATCTGTTCATGAGCCAATTTGTATGTTCATGTGACAGTGCATCTGTTCATGAGCCCGTTTGTATGTTCATGGAACGGTTTATGTGTTCATGAAACAGTTTATGTGTTCATGAAGAAGTTTAAGAATTCATGAGACAGTTTATGTGTTCATGAAGCAGTTTGAGTGTTAATGAGACAAATTATGTGTTCATGAAGAAGTTTAAGAATTCATGAGACAGTTTATGTGTTCATGAAGCAGTTTGAGTGTTAATGAGACAAATTATGTGTTCATGAAGAAGTTTTAGAGTTAATGAGACAATTTATGTGTTCATGAAACAGTTTGAGTGTTAATGAGACAAAATATGCATTTATGAAGAAGTTTTAGAGTTCATGAAACAGTTTGAGTGTTAATGAGACAAATAATGTGTTCATGAAGAAGTTTTAGAGTTCATGAAATAGTTTATGTGTTCATGAAGAAGTTACAATATTCACAAGACAATGCTTGTGTTCATGAAGAAATTTTGCACATGACAGAGGTGGTCGGGTATAAAAATAATCATGAATAATGTACGTCAATACAATGATGTAGTACTGTAGCATTTTTTATCAAACTTCTTGCCACAAACAAAGAACAGAAGACTGATTTCCTTACCCAATATATCAAACTTAATGTCCTCTTAACCAGTGATTTTCCTTAAGCTTACATTCATCACATTAACAGGCATGTCAGGCTTTGAAACATGATGTATTTTTTTTTCAATTATACACTGTTATACGCAGTTTACTCCAGTATATGTAGTGACAATCATTCAACAATATGTAACTATTCCTGACAAATAACATATATCAATAATGAGCAACATTTTGATATGGCTTCAAAATTTTTTTGTTCATAAAACAGATTCTGAGGATCATCTGATACTTATGATATATTTAAAAATGACAAAACAATTCAAATGCATATATCACAACTTTAATCTTCAGTTGATTTCATTAGCGCCATTTTAACTTTATGTCTAGCATTTATTGGTTCTGTGCTTCCAGCAAGTTCAAGGTCATGTCTCATATCTTCTCCCTCTTCTGCATGTTCATCTTTATTATAAACTGAGCGTGAATCTTCAGCTGTGAATGGCATTTCATCTTGTTCTTTCTTTTTTGGATCTACTTCATTGTTATTATCTTTGTCCACTAAATATCGCTTTTTCATGAGTTCAATGTCATCTAAAATGGTGTCTGAAATATCAGCTCTTGTTGACCCCATCATTGATTCGTCCATAAACTGAGGATTGTTTAGAATCCAATCAGCATACTCTTGTCGATCCTTTTCAAGAATTTTCTGAATGTCTATTATCTTTAGTAAATCTTCATCTAAGTCCATGTCAAGTATTTTGGTAATATCACTAAATACTTCATGTTCTGCATTTGCATCCTCATCACTGTGATCATGACCTACATTAGCATCTCCATGCATTAATATTCCATGTAAATCATTGTTTGGTCCGATGATACCTATTTTGCCAATTACTTCAGCGTTTTCTGACCCATGGTGGTGATCAGCACCTGGTTCTGCATCTCCATGCATCAGCACACCATGTAAATATTCTGCTGCATCTTTTGGACCTATATCCTTAGCTTGTTCAACATCCTCACTATTGTCATCCACACTATGTTCATAGTTTTCGTCACCATGCATTAAAAGTCCATGCATTAATTTATCACCAGTGGGTCCACTTGGACTATTTTCACCACTGGTTGATTTTTCGTCCCAAGCATGCTTAACATGTCCATCTTTTCCATGCATACCCTCGTGGATAATTTCCGACAAATCCTTCGGACCAGCATCCTTCTGCTGTTCCGGAAGTATGTCGATATTCTCCTCATGGTGGTCCCCAGCTTCGGAATCCCCATGCATTAACATACCATGTAATTGTTTTTCAGCGTTTTGTGTCCCAGCACGATCTTTGTCTGTGCCTAAAACGGATTTGAATCTCAGGTATTGATCTTCCGCTTTGTGTTCCCGACCCTGATCGTCATCGTTGTGCATCAGTACTCCATGAAGACAGCCCATTCCTACACATGGTCCTAAGTGAAGACAAATGATAGTGTTTCCATTATTATTATTATTATTACATTAATTGTGCGAAAAATTACTTTATGTTGCAAGTTTTACGCGAGTTCCAAAGACGTATAGATAGTATAAGTCTTAGGTTACACATTCAGCATTTTCAATACCCTACTGCACATAGGTATAAATATCATGGCAAAAGTATACTGGTATACTGTATTTAAACGTTGACATTAAGAACACTAAGAAAGTCGTTAAGTTTTGGTGTAACTGTACAAGTACTCGAACTATAATACTTGTGAGTCTGTACATGCTGTCAAAATCTAGATTACAAAATATTTTTCTCAAATACTTAAGTGTAGCGAATTATATTAATTAGTACATTCAGAAGGAGAGGCTGGATTGATTGGAGAAGTGTATGTAAGTATTGAAAAGTTTTCATGAATGTCTTTTCTTCTTTATACTAAATGCAATGTTTTGAGATATGAGCTTTTCAAATGAAATCATGGCTTAATAGCTGAAATAACTAGATACGACTGTAGTTGATTTTTCCCGTTGATCTGAATTAATCATCTTCATTGTAGTTGTAGACATGTTAAATACTGTTTTAGAGGTTTTATGGAATGATGTTATGGTTACGTCATGCCTTCTTAATTAATATGCAAATAAGTTATGGGAGCTTTAGTGACAAATGTTCCCGTTTGTTACAAAATATTGACATTTCAAAGGTATACATAATTTATGATATAAGCAAGGTTCGTGCTTAGTACTTGTTGAACAGCGCCCAATTGTATAAACATTGGTTAACTTAAACCAAATGGTTAATTTAAACCAAGGTTAAATTTAACCATTTTGGTTTACTAATCATTAAAATATTATATAAACATTTAAAAAGGGCTGCCATTATGGTACTGGTTACCGTTTTTGTTAAGATTTAACCAGCATCTTAAACTTGGGTTAGATTTATTTGAGTTTTAACAAAAACAAAATTTGGTTAAACTTAAACAAAATTTTCTACAACAGCTAACCGAACATTTAACCAAAATTTTAACCAAAACTCTGATTTAACCCAGTGGTTAAAGTTAACCAACGTTTATACAATTGGGCACAGAAGAGTAAAACCAACATTACCTTCAGGTTCTTTTTCATCAACTTTTGGTTTTGTTAAAACCATATTCAAACACAAGCTTTCAAATAAAAATATACTATAAAACGTCCGTAAAATCATTTTACTTCTCTGGGTTTAAACAAAACTATTCACCAAAATTTCTTCTACTTAAAATGAAATAAAATGAACCCAACCAATCACAGCAGAATATTTATGTAAAATATTTCATCAATTTGTCAACGTGTAGCATATTAACTCATAACAGGGGATGTTCCGAAATTTCTGGTAGTAAAATCAACTAACTAGTTGAGCATTTGCGCTATATTTGGAATCAATATGTAAAATGAGTTAATCTATTCGATACAATCTTGATGAATGATAGTGTAATTGGCCCAGTGTTTGTTTAAAAATGTATCTTAAAAAGTTTGCTCTATATTTCCGCGATCCATTCCGTACGACTTTCGGGACGTCCCATATGGAAGTTATACGTACCCAATCAATATATAGATAATACTGTGGTAACATATGGTTTTCTTATGACGAAAACATGGCCATATGCTGCCAGCCTTTTGATTCCTTCAATAATATGACATCATATCCATTACGGTTTGCAAATCCATCACCTAACTGGTTAAAGTTGAAAGATCTGAAGAATTCTGAATGATTTTATATGATACTGTAAAACCTCGAAAATGAGACCACCATCTCGTCCTTAAAAGCTGTCGTATTAATGAGGTGGTCTCATTATCGAGTTGAATTATAGGTGAGTTATTGAAAGCCGGTCCGAAAATAAATGGTCATTATAACAAGATGGTCGTATAATTAATGTGGTTGCTGTATGAGGTTTTACTGAATTTGTTTATTTGTCACCTTAATGTCAAACAGTTTGTTTTAAATTTTAATTCATTGTTCTTATCATAATTAATTAATAAAAAGGGCATGTGTGGATTTATGCACGCATTGTGTGATGATAGAGCATAGTTTTGTACAAAATATTACGCTGTTAAGTGGATAAACCACACCTCATAATTATTACAGACATAAACCCATGAACCCATATTCACAGCCAGATAAACCCCTTTCAAAGAACAAAATTACAATTAAATAACATTTTTCATTTTGCTATAAACTGTATTAAACATCTTAAAAACACATTTAACTTACTAAGAAGTTCATATCACGTGATTTGAACAAACGCCAAGGTTCAGTCACGCTGTTCGGTTCCATGCACGTATTTTTATGTTCAAATATTATAAATTTATTTGTAGTCAAACAGCCAATACTAAATAATTTATAACAGAAGATTTTAAATAAATAAATTACAGCCTCAAAAATCAGCACTAATCAAGATTGCAAATATTTAATGCCCTAATTATATGTAAATCAATCTTTTGCTTGTCTTCGGAACTCGATTTAAACATTTGAACAATAATGTGTACATTATTTGGTATAAATTGCTTATACATATGAATTTAAATTCATGGAAATCAATATTTTAAAGGATATTATGCACCAAATTCATTCGAAACAAAACTTCCTAGTTGCGAATAATACCCGCTTTCCGGACCAATGATTCCGTTAAAAGCTTGGTATTGAATTACATGCTCAAAATGCTGTCCCACTTACGTATAACTCTAACTTATATACCCTGCGAACACTTAGGCTTCAACAAAAGCCGGTTTACAACCAGCGGAATATTTGTGTGAACGTCACAAATATAAAAATAAGTGATTTTATTCAAAATTAAGGATATCATATTAAATCTAAAATGTTTGATGCAGGGAATTTGGTAAGTTGATATACATGTATTTGACAATAATTAATTTATTTTATGTGACATATAGTCACTGGGGTTTAACGCCGCTTTTCAACACTTTTTCTGTTATGTACGGCGACCGGTTCACCTAACCAGTTCTCCTGGACTATATACTAACCAGTACTAACTTACCCTTCCACAAGGAGCCGACAACTTCTCCACATACGGAGGAAAATCGACATTTTCGTCAAATTTTTATAGAAGGGTATGACCTGCAGCCACCAGGATTCGAACCCGGATCTCCGGGTTACAAGTCCAGCACTAACCTTTGGACCACGGCCGCATCCGACAATGTTTACATCATGTGTTTTCTTATTACGAGCCACTACCTGAAGTCATGTCGTATTTTGCATGTTATATTATGTTTTATAATGCCTAACATATATTCATTGTAAACATTAGTTATGTGTGTTATCCAAGACAGATCAAACACTGAAATATTCAATACAATAAAACCTCGATAATGAGACTATTTTCGGGACCCGAAAAACTGGTTACAGTATTGAGGTGGTTTCATTATCAAGTTGAATTATAGGGGAGTTATAGGAAACCGGTCCGAAATTAAGTGGTCGTTACAACAATGTGGTCTAAATATTGAGGTGGTCGCTATTTGAGGTTTTATTGTATTTGTATCCGTGCATTTTGTATTGACAGTGAAAAACAAAAAGTTACTTCACGTGTATATCTTCAGTGTATGAGAAGTAAACACATTAAAATTTTATAAGAATAAGTTCTATTTCAAATTAACCAAAATAGTTCAAACTGTTTCATAGTCATGAAAACATGACTATTTTTACTTTTGGCCTGAACATATTTTTAACAATAATTACCTATATCTGACGATAATATTGTTGACTTCTATCGAAATTATTAGAGATTACAGATGCTGGTCGTCACTTTATTACGAAAAGAAAGTTATGAAAATAATAGAAATATAAATGTAAAAATAAGAATTACTAGTCTTAAGCTAGTAAGGTATATATAACGCTGTGGTACATAAATGGTTTAAGTATGTAAACAAAATCTGAAACCACACAAACAAATATCAGACGCTCCACCCGCTATGAATAAGTTGAATGTGTACAATAAACCACACGATTCAAGTATATCTTATGCTTGGGCGACATCGTATAGTGGAAGATTTTAATAAATGTTTTTTATTTATGTAATAACCAAGGGCGTAGCGCCCATTACGCACAATATGCACGTTCGTACAAAAAAATCCGCGATTCTAGTTGTAAAAGCCCTCCCGCACTCTCCCATAATTACAGCCATAATTACACTTTCCAGTTAACAAATTTCGTCTGCCAACTATCTTTCACTTCATGTAAACTTATGACGATGGGATTAGTTATCAAATACGATGGTATACAGTAAAACCTCGATAATGACACCACCTTGGGGACCCGAAAATCGGTCGTTATAATGAGGTAGTCTCATTATCGAGTTGAATTATAGGGGAGTCATTGAAAGCCGGTCAGAAAATAGGTGGTCGATATAACAAGGCCGTCGTAATATTGAGGTGGTCGCAAAGTAAGGTTTTACTGTGCACATAAAAACATGACTTTCAAATCATTTTATTTTTGAAGCTTTAAGTATTTTATTAATTCTTTATTACAGGGAAAGACGCAGCGGGATATTATCAGAAATTACAATGAAGTAAGTTTATTCATAACATCAGCTGTAACAACTTTCATATTTCCTCCTCACATACATAAATGACACCTATTTAATGATTTCTTTATTTTGAAATATTTGGGTTGATGATTTTGATCGAGGTCTCGAGTGCAGGTGGTCTCGAACTGTAATCACTATCCTCTATCCACCGTGAGTTCGAATCCCACCCAGGATTAAATTTCATATGCGTGGAAGCTGTTAAGCTAGCTTACAGAAGGTCGGTGGTTCTACATAGGTGCAAGCCTTAAAAATCTTCCTCCACGGTTGGAGCTGGAAAGACGCCAATTAAATGCTCCTTGTAGTTTGTTAAACTCCGGTGAAATAAAAAAGTTGAACTTGACGTATTGTGGCGTCTTCATGAATAACAAGGATGTAATGTGAATACATGTTCTTCATCTTCTTAAACACAAGCCGTTTGCAAGATAAAAGTTGTGTCACACGCGCACCTATACATATTTTAAAATGTGTTTTTACGAAACGTCGAAAATGTCTATATGCATCACATCATGTTTAGTCTAAACAACGTGCATTTTCCTGTTGGGATAACATGCGAGGATTTGTAACTTTCTGAGCTAACTTTGTTGTTTTTTGTGTGTTTTCATTTCAAAGTCAGATGAATTCGAGTAATGCCCGTCTTTTTGTCCATCTGTCTGATGGGAGCTGAATGGTATTGCAATGCAAATTCAATTAATGCATAATAGACTATGAAATATGTTCAATGATTTCATTATTTTCAATTGCAATAAAATTGTGTGTGTTTTCTTCAGCAAGACGCTCCCACAAACTTCTCATTCATTTCTGAACTGACGCCAGAGGTAAGTAAAGAAGAAATGATATTATTTATAAATCATCAAATTATAATAATCACCTCATCGTGTGTCTTTCTCGTCTAATCTACATACTACAGTTCAACCTCTCCAGTGCGGCCCTCTTGAGCAACAACCTCCCCTCAGCAACAGCATGATTGTTTTCACACTGTACGATTTAACTATCAATTTAACCTCTCCAAGGCAACAACCTCTCAATAATAACATAATTTTGCTTCTCACAAAGGATGTTGCTTAGGATAGGTTGCCCTGTAATCTACATTCGACGTTCATAACTACAAACGTTTCTCTACGTGTGTCGGTCTACCTCGGCTATCATCATGATCAAATGACTTTTGACCTTCATCAAGATCAGTGGTTTCTGAACTTACGATTCCGGTTTCTAAAACTACGATAACCAAGAGCATTAATGCTGTGTAAATTCACAACTCTTAATTCAGTCACAGCATGTCCGAAATGATAGAACCATACGTATGGCTGATAAGTTGTACATGAAATATCAGTATGCATTGAAATATCAGATATAACTAATAGTTATGAATGCATCGTTTAACACGTCAAATACAACAAACACATGCATTACGAAATATGGTATTATTGATTGAATATAACACATAGTCAGTGAGTATAACACATAGGCTGTGAATATAACACATAGTCAGTGAATATAACACATAGTCAGTGAATGTAACACATAGTCAGTGAATATAACACATAGTCAGTGAATGTAACACATAGTCAGTGAATATAACACATAATCAGTGAATATAACACATAGTCTGTGAATATAACACATAGTCTGTAAAAATAACACATAGTCTGTGAATATAACACATATATCTGCCATCTCCGTTAAAGCAGAAAAAAATGCTAAATGACCCTGGCTGTTGGTGTGACGTTAAGCCGAATGAAAATATTGAATTCTTTGAAGTTTTGTAATTAAGCTGGAACTATATCTACACTTGTAAACATTCTGTTTTATATTAAAATATATCTATCTGCCTTTTGCCTCTACATCTACCCTTTACTATATCCATATCTTGTTTTAATTTATTTTAAAACACTTTTTTTCATTCAGAGAGGTACAGTTAACGAAACATCGAATAATGACCGCCGAAAAAAGGTGTGTATAATCCTATATCTAATTTATACAAAAACAAAACGTTGCATTTGAACTTTAATTATACAAACAGATGCTACAATGTGGGACCAGTTATGTTTCAGGTGTCTAACATGTTCTGTGAACGGTTCACTAAAAACCTTCATAATTTATTCGTCATCTCTTCATCTGCGTATTCAGTAATGTCACGTGACCTGTTCAACTGTAAATTGTTGTACGGATTGAGCTGTACTGTCAGATACATTGTACACTTTGTAATTGTCTCTAGGTAACACTTTGGCCAAAGATTATTGCGTTCATCATAGGCGTGGCTGTATTGATTGGAGCTCTAGTGGCCCTTATTTGGTTCTTCAAGGAAGACAGCAAAGGAGGTAAAGGTATGCGTAGATTTGTCTACTTTAATTTATTATGTGATGTAAGGTGGGCATCATATATACATGTATATTACTTTGTTCCAATTTGTCTAGACATATACATATATTTTGGACCTTACTGAAAGATTTGATCAACTCTCAATATTTCAGTCGAAGAAATAATGTACCAAGTTATTACAAGGGCGGCAAAGTCCACCCAGCCACGAACGATTGATACATAGCGGTTTTGTTGAATTGTTTGTGAAATTAGGCCAAACTGAAATCTGCGCCATATCTTTATGGATGAAACAGAACAATGAATGTTACATGTATGTAAAAGCCCTGCTTTTGTAAAACATGAACCTATGTATCGTATTCAGTAACTCAAAGAATAAAAGAACATTTCATGTATTAAATTAACATACATGTAGTAAGGTTATCTATTGTGTTTTTTCATTCTCCTGATGACTGACAGCCATAGGTACTGTCCTAGAAGAACCGGAAAAAATACGTAAGTATGATCATAATAAATTCTATTGTCAAGTACTTGTTGTGATGATAAATTCTATTGTCAAGTACTTGTTGTAATTATAAATAAATTCTATTGACAACTGCTTGTTGTAATGATAAATTCTATTTACAACTGTTTGTTGTAATGATAAATTCTATTGACAACTATTTGTTGGAATGATGAATTCTATTGACAACTGTTTGTTGTAATGATGAATTCTATTGACAACTATTTGTTGTAATGATAAATTCTATTGACAACTGTTTGTTGTAATGATAAATTCTATTGACAATTGCTTGTTGTAATAATACATTCTATTGACAACTGCTTGTTGTAATGATGAATTCTATTGGCAACTGATTGTTGTAATGATGAATTCTATTGACAACTGTTTGTTGGAATGATAAATTCTATTGAAAATCGTTTTCAGTGTTCCTGATCGAATGAAATGAATCGAATACCTTAGATTGTCAATTAGAAAACGGCGTATTTCACACATGTAACAATATGCTATAAAACTAGTTTCAAAATAACGTGTAATGAATTATTAACAATACAATGTACAGTATAACCTCGCTTCGCAAGTTCATCAATATTACGACCGCCTTATTATAACGAACGATCACTTTTTTCGCTTCGGCTTTCAACAACCCCCTTATGATTCAATTCGATAATGAGACCACCTCATTATGACGACCGGCTTTTCGGGTTCCGAAGGTGGTCTCATTATTCAGGTTTTACTGTGTCTGTCATTTACTTCAGCCGTATGTCCAGATGTGGAATTAAGTTTGGGTGATCGGATAGAATTCACCTGTAACGTAAAAACCAAAGTCACAGCCGAATTTGTCACCAGCATTCCGATTGTAAGTAAGGGTGGATTATTCTGGTTTTAAGTAAATGTACAGTTTGTCAACAGTATGCTTGGTGTTAGTAAAAGCGCAGTTTGCCAGCAATATTCTGATTGTAAGTAAGTCCAATATGTCTTCAGTATCCTGATTGTAAGTAAAGTCCTGTTTGTCTACAGTATTCTTGGTGTAATTAAAAGTCCAATTTGTCCATAGTATTCTGATTATGAGTAAAAGTCGAGTTTGTCAACAGAATTCTGATCATATGGGGGCCAGGTCATTACGACAGGTAATACAAGATCATAGACTATGTCATGATTGATAAGAGTCTAAAAAGGGTGTTTTGTTGTCCAAGAATTGTAAAGCTACTGAGACACCAAGACAGAACTATGTCATAATAAACTAAAATGTCGGATCGTTGTTGCTTGCTTTATGCTTTTAACGCGGTTCATTTAAAACAAATACTGCAGCCTTCCATGAATATAATAAACAATAGTTTAATAATAAAAACGCTGATTTACTGAAATATGTACAAAATATAATATTCAATTTTTTTTTAATTGACACGTATTTCATACATACATGTAAATATAATATACAAGAATGATATTTACAAAATTAGAGTAAAATGTATGCTTTAAAACAAGAATATTCGTTTGCAAATGTACGTCGCGTTATAACATAATGTGTGACGTATCTACAGGATTCGTTTATTTGATTTATAGTTTTATCACATTACAGCAAGACGACGAAGCAGCGTTTAACTGTACCAAAAATGAAGATAAAAACTCCACTACATGTACATTGAATGGAAAAGTATCATGTTCTACGAAAAGTAAGATTAGGGCAACAATCTATGACGACGATGATAAAGCCAAGGACACGGAAACCTTACAGTTAACCATCTTGGGTACGTACAGTCATATAGTGCCCTTTATTCATAAAAAACCTTCCTATAACAACAGCTTGGAGGGGTTGCACTGTATTTTTTATTTTCTTCAAAGGCGCATGACTAAGAGTTACATAAGAGAATCATAATGAAAATAAATAAAACACTTTAAGGTTTTGTGTTATTTACGAAAATGCTAATTTGCAAATACAGTAAAACCTCGTTATCTCGATGAGTCATCGTAACAGACTAAATGCTCGATATAAACGTGTCGCTCGTAATAACGAGGTATTTGTTGGTAATTATGTTATGCACAACTAAGAACAAAACGTGACGGGACTTTGAAAGCTCCTCAAGATAAGTCAGGTGCTCGTAGTATTGATGTTCGTAATAACGAAGTTTTACTGTATTGCAATAACATACGACGACTGTAATGCTGTGTTAGACACGTGATATTTTTAACAATAGAACTTATCCAATCCGAACATGTAACGGATAAAAATTGGATTTCAGAAATTTTCGTGGAAGAAAGTTTTCGGTTCTGAATGTATTTAAACAAAGTCAAGAAAGATTTAAGACTAAGTGCTGCGCTCGATTCAGAGAAGTTTTCAGGTGGGACTGTTTGATTAAGTTTTCCGAACAGCAGGGTTCTAGGGTATTTTCATTTTTTTCTTCAAGTTATTAATGATCTCCTTAATGTCCTTACCTAGTTTATAGCTGTTCAAATAGAAAACATTTTTCTAAACTTATTTCAGAGCCTATCCCCGAGGCAAGGATTGAGTCAGAATACGATGATAAAGATGGTACAGTTAAACAGTTTCATCTCACGTGTGAACACGAGAGAACATGTAACAGTTATCGCATGGCCTTCTACGTTGGTGATCATAGCATAACAGGTACAGAGGTTGGTCAGCCGATTAGATGTTAAAGCGGTCAATAAACATTAGTTTCTCTAACATTTCCAACTTATTTTAAATCCATTACTACTAGCAATGTTCATAATCGTTTCTTTTTTATATAGAGAATAAATAGAGTTTATATAATGAAATATACTCCGATAATAAAATTAGTTGCCATGGAAATGTATTTATTCAGCAGAATTTACTCACGTGCATCGAAAAATTAGGGGGGACGTTTTTTTCTCTCAGGATTCTAGGCAATTCCGAATAGACTTTGGTACATCCTATCAATAATCTTGTATGTTGTATATCTTTTAATTTGACATGTTATTAACACTTTTGGAGAATAATATATTTATGCTTCAGAAAACATGAGCTGTTCAGAAAGTTACCATGTAAGAAGAGGTTATACTTCTAAATGCGAGGCAACGGTTTCCGGGGACGTCATATCTAGTTACGGAAACGGTTCTAGAATCAACTGCCGACTGTATAGCGGGGATCGGTTGGAAGTAAGCGAGGAGTTAGTGATCCCAAAGTGTAGCGACTACGACAAGTCTGACACAGGTTAGCTTATATTGAACTAATGCTTTTCTGGACAATAACCTAAATTTTTCAGAAAAAAATCAAGTGCTTTGGGGAGTATGTACAAAAAACATAAAACGTTTTGAAAATTGTATATTATGGTATTTACAGGGAATGTAGTACAAATGAAATATAATATTATCTTCTTCCTTTGGTATCTGTTTTACGATCGATTCCCATCCATCCAAGATGAATCACCTCTTAAAATGACACACGTAGATTTAATAAAGTATTATGATATGTGTACACGTAGATTTAATACTGTATTATGATATGAGTACACGTAGATTTAATAAAGTATTATGATATGTGTACACGTAGATTTAATAAAGTATTATGATATGTGTACACGTAGATTTGATACTGTTTTTAGGCATGAATACATGCATATTTAATACTGTATTATGATATGTGTACACGTAGATTTAATAAAGTATTATGATATGTGTACACGTAGATTTAATACAGTGTTTAGGCACGAATACATGCATATTTAATACACTGTTAAGTTACATATGACATTTTTTCAGCATGCAAATATGGTTCGAATTTATTCTCGTGCGAAGACATTGCCGACCGTAACGAAAGTATTTTCTGTGACGACGAGTGTGATCTGGTAAACACGTGTTTCTGGTCTAGACACGTGATTTTGTCGGACAAGGGATCCTGTGATAGCAAACAATGTGTTCTTAAGTGGTGCAGGGATGAGTCTACGCTAACGATTGACAACAGCGGGGAAATACCGTACGAGTCACTTTGTCTACAGTGATTCTAGTTGATGGGACTACTTTTATACAGATATGCTGCTGTGATATTCATACTCTAAATGTGTCTGTGGACTATTTTAATCAAAGATCAACTTGTGCCCGGATTTTGTTTATGTCGAAATTATACTAATTATACTTATATTATTAAGAGTGTATAATGTACTATTAAATATAAAAACATGATCGCTTTCTTTGTTAATGTTTCATAAAGTGAACAAGGTATCAATGTCATGGTAGAAATGGCTATTTGTTTTGAGGAACGACAGATCCTAAACCGTGGATACTTGATCGAATACCGGCCAACCGGATAACAAAATCTGTGTCTTAACAACAACATCTATTTCCGAACAACAACATCTAGGTCCGAACAACATCCAGGTCCAAACAACAACATCTAGGCCCGAACAACAACTTCTAGGCCCGAAGCTACAAACCTCGAGATTGATCTCAAAGCTGATATCTCAATTTTTCATCACCTGGAGTTATTATCTGATATCTCAATTTCCATCACCTGGTGTTATTATCTGAAATCTCAATTTTCTATTACCTAGTGTCATCAGGATTATTTGGGCAATATGAAACCAATAACTGAGCGTTAAATATTTGTTACAATCACACATAACACCAGAATTTGTATTTGTTACAACCGCAAATGACACTTAAATTTGTATTTGTTATAACCTCATATAACATCTGAATTTGTATCTATTACAACTACAAATAACATCTGAATTTGTATTTGTTACAACTACAAATAACACCTGAATTTGTATTTATTACAACTACAAATAACACCTGAATTTGTATTTGTTACAACCACAGATGACACCTGAATTTGTATTTGTTACAACCACAGATGACACCTGAATTTGTATTTGTTACAACCACATATCATACTTGTATTATCAAGCTTATTTTGAGAATATCACGAAACTTGTATTCGGTGTTCTTTATTTTAGAATCCCATGTATTATATAAAGATTCATTATCTATTTCTTCACTATGACCGCTTATGATTTGCTAAAAACATTGATACTGGAGAAGGAAGAATGACATATGTCTGTATCCAATGTTATGAAAAATTGATCTTGTTTTCGCAGTTCAAATCTCAACTTTGATAACACACTAAAAGTTTCAAGAACTCTTCCTCACACACAAGATAATTCACCAAAACGTGTACTTACGCATAAGACAAACATACAGAATTAATGTGTGGACGAAATACGAGAGTTGAACTGGGAGACTTAACTCAATACCACAGATTCTATTCGTATTTATAAGTCACACTTTTTTTCTTTTTCATATAAACGAACTTTAATGACAGTATATAAGAATATCACAATGTGTCAATATTGTGTGCGTAGTATATTGACAAAAAAAATCGTGCTAGTTTGAACAAATAACCCCAACGTCCTCATTGTGGGCACAATTGTGATTCTTCAAGTGAGGACATTCTTGCAGAGTATTTTCTGTCCCTTTACAATTAATATCATCCATTACAATAGGTAAAGTTCCTGCACCGAAATATGCACTCTGTTTATAAATGCCACTGCGGAAGCCGAGCATTCTACAGACGACGGTTGCATCTGTGTTGTTGAATTTGTCATCACATACAGTTCCCCACTGACCATCAATAAATATCTCTACTCTACCTTCAAATGCATTTGTAGAATTTGCCAGACTTATAGTGTCATGCATATGAGCAATTTTATACATCAACATTTTCATTACATTTTCATGTGCTTTGATGGCGGTCATTACATTTGTAAAGTCCTCTTTCAAATCCATTGACTGAACTTCATGATGTAGAGAAGTAATAGACGAATTCACTTCGGATTGCAGGTTTGTAATGAAACTGTCATGTTGAATCACCGATGTATTTATGAAACTATTGATATTTCTGTCCACATTTTGGAGTGAATTAAGTACGTTTTCATTCCATGAATCAATCGATTGATCTAATTTGTCCAATTCCACAAGAGTTTTATTTGAATTTCCATCGAGTGTGTCATGAACTGAATGGTTCCAGACAGAGAGATGATGATGTATTTCATCATGTACGTATCCTAATACTGCAACAACTGATTCATTCATGGATTTTGTTGCCAGAGTCCACTTCGTATCAAGACTTTTATTTAGAATTTCCACAGTATTAGTTAGCATTTCAGCAAAATCATGGAATTGATTATTATTTCTTTTCTGTTGTTGCGACAGTTTCTTCTTCTCTGTGACAAATGCTCTTCTGACTCTATTAATTTCCCCCCGAACTCGTACTTCTAAATCATCCAGTTTTCCTATGCCTCTATAATTGTCATCAGAATCAGTGTCGATGTTACTACCAGTCTGGTGTGTAGCTGTTGTACCGTTCATAATCTCCAATAGTATGTCTAACTTCTTATTCGTGTCAGCAACGTCGTTTTGCAAAGCTAGTATATCCTAAAATGTCATAGAATCGTCGATTAAGAAATATTAAATAATCAATGTTCAATTAACTTTACTACGAATATCAAGTGATAACAGTTTACAAAGATAAAATAAATGCAAGTAAATTAAAGAGATCAATGCAGGGAACCCAAAGAAGAAGATTTGATTCAATAAATACCAGTATCTGATATTACATATAGTTAAACCAGAAACAATATGCGATATCCTCTGATCAGATGAAGTCTCAACGGATAGAAGTACATGTAATTGTATTAAACTTTCAAGTAAAAAATTCGGAAAACGGTCTCCGCAAATGTTGCTCGCTGGTTGTCAGGACATATAAAATGAAAAAATATCAAATTCCATATAAACCCCTTCTTCAATTAAAATGGAATTTTGTTCAATAATATTGCTTTTTCCTCAGCAGTGTCTTGAAATGATTTAGAAGCTTTCAAAATGGACCTAGATTTGATAAAACCCCTTTGTCTTGCATACGGGTATATGATAGATTGATAAATTACGTACGAGAGAGTAGGCTTTCAGTTTATGATCAAGGCTTTTAATGTCGTTTTCTATTCGTCCCAATCGTCCAACTTTTGCCATCGTAATACAAACGAGTGATAGAATTATAACGCTAATAAACGTACGTGAAGACATCTGAAAAAGTTATAGCAAATCTTACAACTTAAATTATATATTAAATATCTTAAATTATATGTTAAATTATTGTACAATGATAAATATTCCTTAGAGTTTCCGTAAAATTTCCTCGCCTCTATTAACTTCAATTAGAATATTTCAATCGAATTTATGTTCCACCTTTCCTATTCCAAGAAAATCAGAAAATAAATTCTCGAATCACAAAGCCTTACAGTTCGATGGAAATTTTGCGAGCTTCAGTGTTTTGATCTGCGCAAAATCGAGGAATAAGTGAAAAAATATTATTCCGCCTGAAGTGTAACCAAAAGCTTTATTAAATTATTGTTCTATGATAAATATTCCTTAGAATTTTCGTAAAGTTTCCTTACCTCTATCAATTCTAATTGGAATATTTCAGTCGAATTTATGTGCAATGTATCCACCTATAGAACTTTCCTATTCCATGAAAATCAGAAAATAAGTTCTCGAATCACTAGGCGATACACACTTTGATGGTTACTATGGTGAGCGTGTTTAATTCTGCGCAAAACCACGGAATTCGTGGAAAGAAGGACGTGATTCTGTCTGAAGTGAAGCCAAAAGCTTCTTTAAAAATCGCTATTCACAATAACTTGAAACAGATGTGGTAAAGCGTACATCATCTTTTATCATTATTTGTAAGATTAGAACTATTGTTACTATCTTGTTAAGATACGTTCCAGTAAATGCACGTCAGGTCTCCACAAAGCATTACAACTGTTGTAAATAAACGTGCTAAAATATATTTTAACAAACACACTCTCCGTAGTACATTAGTTAATTCACCAAATATCTGTTCAAATAATGGTCACTGCATATTGAAAATTAAACAGTATTTTCGATAAACACAGACTAGTCATCTTGACGACGGTGTTCTGGCTGGAAAATTGAAAAACCCAACCAGTAACATTACGTTTATAGAGTCGAACCGCTCTTATTCAAACCTTTCCAATCCGAAACCTTTGTATTCCGAAAACCTCCCGAATCGGAACATTTGTGTATGTCCAAACAAGTTCGGATTATACAGGTTCTACTGTAATGTCGTCTTAGTGAAAGTTCGCACGGAGTATTGTGACCTGGGGAGACAATGCTCTCTGCTCCTCATAACATAGGCTACACTTCGAATCTCGTCCTTGTTAAGAATCTACTGCATTTTCAGTAATCTATGGAGACACGAAACAGTTTATTTAAAGGGTGGGGACCATCTAAATACATAGTATGTACAAATGATTACATCAACTAGCATAGATTCGATGATAAAATACCAATCTGTGTAACTTATTTTCAAACCATTTGATAATGTAGAGCATTCGCAGTTGGAAAATATGCCTTGTTGTAGATAGAATACGGTAACTGTAAATTCTCTCATTATTAATGTTTTGTACCAGCCCGCTTAATGCGTTTTAAACGTCAGGTTTCTTTTTTGCTATATAACCGGTTGGGAATCTGCCAAGGACGTGTTCATTGTCAAGATTGTAAAAATAAGACTGCTAGTAACGCACATTAGAAGAGATTCACCTTCATATCATTGATGTACTCGGACCAGTTCATGGATTTTCTCATACGTAGAATCAACAAATATTCCAGTATTAAAGTATTTATGCGCGAATTATAGACGGCTACACCATAGATTGTCGTCCAAAATCTTTTCGTTTTATAAAATTTAGTTGATTTGAATAATAACAACAACAATGTAAATTCAAGATGTACTGAATACTATATGCCATGTTTTTAAATCTTGTGATAAATTTTGTACGTGCAAGAGGGATACAGAGTCTAGAGTCGACTGGATCGATATGGACTTGAATTAAGGGACTAGTATACTGGAAATTCAAGAAAATTTTGTCGCTAGAAACAATATTCAGTTTATAACGTTCATACGCCTAAAATATTGAATTCATCAACTTAAATAAGTTAAGTCCTCTATTTAACAACAACAATCTAGCTCCAACAATAGCATGAGTTCTCCCATTGTACAATTTAACTACATGCATTAATTTAACCTCTCTAGAGCAACATCATAACAACAGCATAATTTTGTTTCTCCCAAAGGGTGTTGCTTTGGAGAGGTTGCACTGTATTATAAACACTAATCATATAGACATAGACTTTTATTCTAACACGTTCTGCACTTATGCCAGTACAAACATGAGGTAAATCAACTCATTCATTATTTTACAACAAAACACAATTGGTTGTCCCAGTTGTTTATTTTTTCATATATATAGTGTAAAACGTTAAGTTGTCTCTTGGTGTATGGAAGTACAAACATAATAAAGGATTATTCACTTTTTATATACATGTAGTTGTTAAACACAAATTAACGTCCAATTTAAGACTGATATAAAATTCAATACAAAATGTAATAACAAATGAAATGTTTGCACTAACGAGTTCAAAATGTGGTAATTTTGAAAACAACCCACTTGAATACATGTACAAAATGTATACCTTTTTAACTTCAGATACTAAAATGTAGTAAAATGTGTGATAAAATTATTACGGCACAAAACACAACACATTAAATCATTTCAATAACGTCATAGTTATTATTTTAAATGTCGATTTCGCCGGAACAGAAAGTTATTTTTAATTAGACATCCCCATCTTGCAATAACTCCCCTATAATACAACTCGATAATGATACCTTAAGAAAGGTGGTATAATTATCAGTACATTTACAAACACTCGATATTATTTTACACAAAACATTATTAGGAACATATCACTCCAACATCTTCACTGTGATCACAATAAAGTATTTCATGAAATGAACAGTCCCACAAGGATTTTTCCGTCCCAATGCATTTAACATTGGTCATCAATATAGGTCCTGTACCCTGTCCAAAGAACGCACCAGGTTTGGGTATTCCTGATTTGTAACCAAACATTTTACAAACAACAGTGGCATCAACATTGTTAAACATGTCGTCACACACTGTCCCCCATTGACCGTTCTTATACACCTCTACTCTTCCTTGTGAAGGTGACGCGGCATTTACTAGGCGTACCAAAGTCACGCTGTGCATCTCAGGCAGCTTGTTCGTAAATTTGTTTGCCTTTACTTCAAGATTGTTGGTGTTTGTAATGTTATTCAAGTGATAGCTACAGTCTGGTGCTTGAGTCCTGTTGTGTATATCTCTCAATGACGACTTTATCTCAGCTAGTATACTTCTCACTCGTTCGTCTTGTTTAGTCAAGGATGAGTTGAAAAAATTTATGATTTTATGATCGAGACTGTAGATCGCATTACTAACATTTTCTTTCCACACATCAACAGAGCGATCTGATTTATTAAGTTGGTATAAAGCTCTGTTTGCATCCATGGTCCAGTTTATATTTCTAAGACTGTCTGTTATTGTTTGATCGAGTTGTGTAAGTGTATGGTTTATGTTTTCACTTAAATGTCTCAAAACTTCTCTTACTGATTCATTCACAGAACTAATTGCAAGATTGAAGCGGCGATCAACAATTGACCACGAAGTTGTATTTTTCATTTGGACGCTTTGCGAACTAAAATCATATTTTTCCCGCAAATCTCGGAGTTCTTTCTTTTCTGTGACAAAGGCTCTCTTTACTCTGCTCAATTCACTCCACATTTTAGCTTCTAAATCCTTCAATGTTGTTACATTCACATTATCAGAAGCATGTCCAATGTCCTTTTTGTGTTGGGACTTATCAGGTGTAGCATTCATAGCCTGAATAAGTATGTCTAACTTTTTATTTGTATCAGCGACATCTTTTTTTAGTGTTCTGAAATCCTGAAATTATAGCACAAAGGTTGATAAAAAAGAACAGTAAAACCTCGATAATGCAACCTCCTTTGTGACCAGAAAAATTGTAATAATGAGGTAGTTTCATTATCATGTTGAATTATATGGGAATTTTAGAACGCCGAACTGAAAACAAGTGGCCGTTATAATGAAGTCGTTGTGATATTGATTTGGTCGCTATGTGGGGTTTTACTGATTAAAAAAAATACAAATAGGTAGTGTATCGACGTCAAAATATGATTCTAAACTTTTTTGATATTACACTAACACTGACGATCAACAACTACCGTAGTGATGTATTAAGACACGACAACTTTCCAAATTGCTCCTGGAAACTATTTTTGTGATGGCAAATGGTTAATGCTAACAGGAACACATACTAAGTCTTCTTCACAAGATTGTGATCCTATCCGAAATATCCATGTATTCAATGATAAGATATTGACTCTGTGGCTTATATCTCAATATAAAAATGACTATTCCTTCAAGTAGCAAACTTGAATGACGCAGATGACTTTGTATTGAATATTAAATAGAAATTTTAAAACAATCTAGAATAAAGAACTGTAAAATAAGTGCCGCACTGGTATTTACACTGGTTGTAAATGTTCATGAATTCTTTGTCTAACTTACTATTGAGTTGGCTTCCAGTTTGAGATCGAGGCTTCTTATTTGTCTTTCTATTCTCGCCATACGTTCTGGTGTCGCCGTGATTAATGGAATAATAGATAGCAACAGTATTGTGTTAGACCTATGCCTATTTGTCGATTCCTAAACAATGAAAAAATCACTAGGTAACGACAAATATAATACAGTAAAACCTTGATAATGAGACCACCTTCGGAACCCCAAAAATCGGTTGTCATAATGAGGTGGCCTCATCATCAATGTGAA